>OY751335.1:13896762-15279262 GCA_963564715.1 Catocala sponsa
CGTTTTTCATAGTCACATTCACTCTAGGGTTTTTCCCCTTCAGTATCACTTTAGCACTGAGCGTAGTGGTCCGTGGCCGCGGCGGCGGGGTAGTTTCGTAGGACTCTGAGTAATCGTCCCATACTGAGAAGGGATCTAGCGACGCGGAGTCAGAGTTGTCGGCGGAACTTGTGGGCGGGCGGCGTACGGCCGCCGCGCACGCCAGCAGCGTTAGCAGCGCCAGGCGACGCGCCATGTGACGAGCGTGTGCGCATGGCGAGGTGCGCGCGCACTGTAAGTCCTGCGGACGCCGTCGTAGTCAGCCGGACCACCTTCCCTGCCACTGTTATTATGCGTCGATGTCGCTTTCAATGCGCCCGCGCCGCCCGTACCACCACTAGGTCAACACGCCCGCTTGCGTTATCTACATGACCGCTTCTTTTGCACATCTTTGTGCCGGCCGAGTGGCCTTTACCACGTGTCTTATAAAAACATAGTTTGTTGACTTGCTACGTTCTTAAAAGTAAAAAATATTTTCACTCTTTTTTTCTTTTTGTTTTAGGGTTCCGAAGTTTGATTATGAGGCCTTACTTGTGTTGTACCCAACCGGAACTTTATGAAAATGAAATTAATAAATCCCTTTCTCTAATTATAGATTGGTTAAACAACAATAATCTTAAAATTAATATTAGTAAGACGTAAATAATGCATTTTTCTCAAAGGTGTCTCTAAGGTGTCCACTTGACATAAAATATGCGGATATGGAAATAAATGATGTAAGTGTAACCAAATTTCTCGGACTGACAATAGATAGGCAACTTAATTGGAAAGCACATATTGCGCAATTGTGTAAAAGAATTAGTAGCAGTTCCTACGCTCTCTACAAACTGTCCATTAAGGTAAACACTTCCACACTCCTTACAGCTTACTATGGTTTAGTCGCGTCTATATTAAGATATGGTATAATTTTTTGGGGTAATTCCGTAGAAGAGCAATGTTTGGTTTACAAATAACCGATAGTTGCATACCATATTACAAAAAATATAAAATATTGACGCTTCCTTCTATATATATATATTTTAGAGATCGCAATTTTTGTCAAAACCAACCCCCAATTGTTTCCTCGCCTTTCAGACGTTATAGTTCGAAACAGACGGGACAATAAGAGGCTACGTGTGCATCCTGCAAATACTGCTCTATTGAGGAAAAGCATTATATGTATGGCTCCGAAAATTTATAATAAGGTGCCGAACTCTTATAAAGATTTAAACATAAAATTATTTAAAAACACTTGTCGAATCTGCTGATAAGTAAATGCTATTATACTGTAAATTACTTTATCAATGATAAACTATAATCTACCTATGTTCTTATGTCATGTATGTAATATTATTACTAATTATTAAAAATTTGAAACTAATATTCTAAAGCTTAATTTATTAATGTTTAAAATGTAGTCTGAAATGACATTATTGTAATACTTAATATAATTGCGATTTTATTTTTCTCTTTATGTTTTTGACTTTGATTTGTTATATTGTCTATTATAATATATTTTAAATGACTATTAAAGTAGATTATTATGATATTGTTAAGTTTGCATGTGAGCTGAATTTCTGTTACTTTTACAACGATAACAATGACTAAATATTTGTATGTCTAAAATAAGGGACCAAGCATGTTGAAACCTAAATTATATTATGTAACATCAACTGTACACATGTTTTCACAAATAAACTTATCGTATCTTATCTTATCTTAAATCCTGGTCTGCTAGAACCCATAAACACAAAAAATTATACTTCGATCCCATTATGAAGTACCGGTGGAATTACAGTAAAATAGTTCGTAGTAATAGACAATATTTATTTTTATTTAAATTATACAAGGCAGCACTATAAAAATGTGTATACTGGCAAATTATTCAATCTATACCTACTAATACTATAAAGCTGAAGAGTTTGTATGTTTGTTTGGTTGAACGCGCTAATCTCAGGAATTTGTTCGGATTGAAAAATTCTTTAAGTGTGGGATAATTTTAATTTTCATTAATTAATTTATTTCAAGCAAGCAATAAATATCTTCATTTATATGATACAAATACTTAACAGATACAGCTTAACAATAAATATAATTCAGTGAACATCTGTGTCTGAACTAGAACTGTGCTTAGACGGCCGCGCTCTTCCCTTGAAGATTTCACGTAAACAAGACAGATAACAAATCAATTATTAATTAAGAGTTGTGCAGTGTAGGTAAGCCTCCTTGTGTAGTATGAGTGTGAGTAGTATGAGAGTGTGTGTATGTGTGTAGGAGGTTGAGTATAAGATTTAACGAGGTACCTACATTAAGCAATTGTTCAGTTTCATTATAGTCACGTTTATGGATATATTCTCTAATATTTAAACTTCGTATGTCAATAATTTTGCTGATTTTAGTATATAAATATGGACCCCCAAGAAGGGGAAATATCTATTTGCGAATTGATGTTTGAATGTTGGTCTTTTGGGGAAGGTTATATCTTTACGGCGAATATCAGTTTTCTCAGCCTCGCAGTAATTAAATTAACATGAGGTTGGAATGAAAGATTGTTATCTACAAGGATACCAAGATATTCAACTACATTGGTGGCACTCAGTGAAGGACAATGGCATACATCAACATTGCAGCAATCATGCGAAATCAGCAAATACGAAGGAATTGATGCGGTGGTATTTCTCATAGAGAAATATATCTGGATAGCCTATTTATCAAGGAAGGCTATAGGCTATATAACATCAAGCTACGACCCACGGGGACGGCGCAGTAACTATAAACGCGGGTGAAACCGTGGGCACATCTAGTTTAAAATAATAATAAATAAATGTCATAAGATTAAGAAACTTGCTTCATTATACAAACACAAATCTGGTTGAAGTGCATTAAGCAAGGCAATCAAATTTTGGTATATGTGTGGAATTTGGTATTGATTTGATTTATATTGGCAGAAGAATTTAGTTCCCTATGATAAAAGTAGTAATTTGAAAATCACATTATGCATTGATGCATCACGTGTAATGGGCGAAATCGATAAAATATGTATCGAGTTTCCCCACAGAAAGCAGCAAAATCAAGAGGCGTAAAAACCAAACCATTACTAGAGTTAACAAGCACTGATATTATTTTGTTTTAAAACATATGATTTAATTTCCATCGTTTGTCATCACATATGAATGGACAAAGCGTGAAATGTAGATCAAACTACACGGTTCGTTTGGTGCAGCGGCAGCGCAGCGGCCGCCGCCGCGCGCCGTGACGTGCGCGCGCGCACCTCGGGGGTGTCTCCTCGTTGCAATCACATTTCACTCGCGAAATGCCCTATTGTACTATTTCAAATTACACGCGTCAGGCTTTCTGTCTAAACAATTAGATATGTATGAGCTTTCTAAGGTTGAGAATGCCAAGCAAATTTATAAATATATAAATTATATTTAGTATGTGCCTTACTGTTCTTTTACAAAATTATCTGTTCTCAGGCTCGTAAAATTAAGAGGTTTGATGTATAACCTAAGCTTTTCATTTTAGCAACAATATTATATGAATACTTAGTTTAATGTGATTGTTATGTTAATTTCAGGTGAGTGTATGGATATAGCTTTAATTAGCCGTAGACAATGAAGCGGAAAGCGATATATTTCCCGTCCTAATTTTTCCTATACAATACATAAGCATGGAGGAAAGCATGATGCGGCGTGTTGCACAAATTGCACGTATGACGCATAATTTTGTAAGAAAGAAAGCTAAAGTTTCACTTCTGCTATTTCAAGCTATGGTTATACTTGTACATAGGTAGATCATTTAATTGAGTTGTTATATAAATTTTATTATGACAGAGAATACGGTATTCTCTGTCACAATAAAATTTATAACAAAATGAATAATAATAACAATTCTTGATTTGCATAAAACTTTGTTTCAAAGTACATACATGGTTTGCATTTCACATGCTTTGCCAAACAATAGGCGTGTAATTTTTTACAAGTTGCAGTAATTACATAATTAGTACTATATAATTCTATATTATATACTATGCGATAGCTCAAGAGGGGAGACCAAGAGACTGCAATGCAGAGAGTTTCGGGTTCGAACCCACGTCGCGCACCTCTGACTTTCGGAAGTAATATGACTTTTCGAAATTATGTGCGTATTGACAGTTATCGCCTGCTCCGTGCCTCGGAGAGCACGTTAAGCCGTCGGTCCCGGCTGCCATGAGCATCTATGGCAGCCGTTATTGGGAAGTCAGTGCCCTCTAATATTCTGACACTGGTCTAGCCTTAGGGTATCGTTAGCCTTCGGGTTGCGGAGGTCAGATGGCAGTCGCTCCGTGTAAAAACTGATATCCAGGCCAATCTGGTTGGACTAGATAGCCGACACCAAATGACTTGGGAATAATAAAAACTAGGGAGAAAAATACTATGCCATTATTATATTATACTAATGCAATACAACTAACATTCAGCTACTATGTAGAAATGTTCATAAGTAGATAAGGTTTGGAAAAATGCAATATTAAGAACAATGTCTAATATATTATGTTTTTCAAACCTATATATAACTGGTAATAAGGACAGAACTTGTATTAAACTGATACATTAAATAGTTTTGCTGTACATAACGTAATTTTTTTGTACTACTCTGTATATCCATCGCAGTTTAATAAGAATTTAAAGATCAATAAGTACAGTCACCGACACAGTAGCGCGTCTTAGGTTTCAGTTTCCTTAGGGTAGTCTGATATATCTTTTCGACAATAAATGTAGGGACATCAACCTCGTTCCGTCATTATTCTTCTATTTCACTTATATGCCGTGGATGAACTTACTAAAGCACATGGAAGGCATGCTAGTGCTAGATATATGTTAGTACTAATATAAAACGTGTAACAGAAAGGTGTGGTCATATTTTAGTATCGTGATGCATATGGCGTAGTGGTTTAAGTAGTCGCCTCTATACTGCCACTGCGTCGAGTGGGTTCGATCCCCACACGGGACAAGAATTTGTGTGATCCACAAATACCTAGTTGTTCCGAGTCCAGGTGTACTTTGTGTCCGTTGTATGAATGTCAGTGGTCTCCCGCGACACAGGAGTCATTCCTAGAATCGATAAAAAGAAGCTAAACCCTTAGTGAAAATAATTTATAGAGATTAAATACTCGCGGATTGCCATTGTACAGAGGTTATTTTATTATTATTTTATGACCCTTAGATATGGCCATATCTTTCTGTTTCACGCTGTATGTATTTTAATAACATAAGGCGAGCTTTTTGGCTTATATGAAAATTAGCTGTTACCCGCGGTTTCGTCCGCGTAGAATTTAACAAAAAATCTAGTATAAAAAGAGCTTATAACATCAGCTATCTGCCAGTGAAAGTCCCGTCAAAATCGGTTTAGCCGTTTCAGAGATTAGCCGGAACAAACAGACAGAAAGACAAACATTCTAGAAATTTATTTTTGATAATAGGCACCTTATATACTGGTATATGCATTTAGAAAAAAACTGTTATTTTGACATTACAAACAGACACTTCAATTTTATTTATTGATATATACAGCCGCCGCGTGTTCATTAGGTATTTGGTCAATTACATTGGTCTACGAGAACATCGACGCATCATATAATGACGATAAACTATTTTATACTAAAATGTCCGCGGTTTCGCTTGCGTTAATCTAGATTATATCAATAAATTTCTATCTCTTTAGAACTTGCTTTGTTGTCTTGTTGACAACGTGTGTATGCGAAATTTCATGAAAATCGGTCGATTAGTTACTGCGTGATAGCGTGACAAATAAACTCACATTCGCATTTTTATATTATTTTCTCCTATTCGTTAATGTTTAGTTGATTCGACAACGATTTTTCAATATTGGTATTTATTATGTATGGATATTTTTCATTATATCTGTAATTTATTTTTATTTACCAGAGGCAACAAATGTAAAGCCTGGCTTATTAAAACCAGTTTCTAGCCTATGATCACTTGTGATATCAATGTCTGTCAGTTGGCGACTTTTGGCAAATTATACTCTTGCGCGTGTTTTCGGAGTTGGAGGTGCGGTACTTTCCCGGGCGAATCATCGACATATAAGTACCAGTTCATTGGCAGCCGGGAGCTGTTCCATTCTACAATTTCTGATCACACTGCAAACATAGTTTAATTTTAAACAATTTTAAGTCACAAGGATCCATATCAAGTAAGCTGTAGAATGCGACCTCCAAATTCATTCATTCATAACTAAAGTTTACATTTTTAAAGTAAGAGCCTGTATAATATTAGATACCTATATACACTAACCTTTTTGGTGGTCAGCAGACTAAAAAAAGATAAATTATTTAATCTAATTTGTAGGTATAGACAAAATGTTTCGTTACTTTTACAACGCGTGACATTAACTTGACGCCAGTTGTTAGTGTTGGCGCTTACGCTCATTCTCAAGTCTTGGAAACTAGGAAACTGATTTTGGTGGTCTTTTGTACGCCCCCTACAAAGCCTGTCATTATGCTTGGTAAACGGGAATAGGCTTGTAAATATCATGTGACAGTTGGCGTATATTACTCGAGCAAGTACAACAGGATTAAGATAAGTAAGGTTTCAACTCAAAAATCTAGAGCGGTACGCCACCGCTGTTTAAAGTCCGAGGCCTAACGTGAAAAGTAACCTAAGATACGCCAATCCTAAAAGTCCAAATTTGCTTAATCTTTTTATTTATAGACTATAAATATTCAAACAATGGACATAAAGGTCACCTAGACTCCGAACAAATATTCCCGGATCACACAATTTTTTGATCCGTGTGGGTTTCAAACCCCCAACACTGCGCAGTGGATATGGTGAGGCGACCACTTAAACCACTACGCAATCCGATGATATTATGAGTGTTGAAAATACCCATAAAGTAGTGTTGCTAATAAATTCAGTTTAGTATTTCTTACGTTCACCTCATATTAGTATTAGGTACGTTACTGAAGTTCTCAGGTTTTTAATCCCCACCCCGAAATGAAGGGCAGCTTTTGTCGTTGTATAAGTATGGGTTCACTAAATGACAGAGGTGTGCCTCGATTCCTTTTTAATACTTGCTTTATTTGGTAAGTCAACTATCCCACTAATAAAAACTTTAATTAATTTCGGACTTAATGGTAGCTGATCGGTCAGATCAGCTACCATTAAGTCCGAAATTAATTTTAAATAACGCAAGTCATAAATCGAACATCCCTACCCCGGTTCTACCCTAATAAGGCTGCCCAGCCGGTAGTTGGAAATCGCACACAGTCATCAAAAACTTTCTGTATTTATCTAAAAAATAGTAAAAAGGTCAAATCATGTTCACATGATCAGATTAGTGATTACTGCTGAGTAAGATCCGGTCTTTACAATTTGGTGGTCCGTTGTGCGCCGTTGAATGATTCAATTACAATGATTTTGTTGTTTACTGAATAAAGACCATGAAAAGTGTCGCCAAATAAACCCTTAAATTGTGTATTCACAACAACAAGGTATTGTATGAGAATTTCACAGAACAATACAATTATATTATTACGGCGCTGTTGAAAATGAGAAGAATAATATATAAATGATTCAATTTGTATATCTATCTTTATCTATACTAATATTATAAAGCTGAAGAGTTTGTTTGTTTGTTTGCTTGAACGCGCTAATCTCAGGAACTACTGGTCCGAATTGAAAAATTCTTTCAGTGTTAGATAGCCCATTTATCGAGGAAGGCTATAGGCTATATATCATCACGCTAAGATAAATAGGAGCTGAGCACCAATGAAGAATGTTTCAAAATCGGAGGGTATTTTTTCCTTTTGAGAGCTTCCGCTGCGTGCGCTGCGTAAACAGTTAAAGTTACGCAAAAATCATGTATTACAGAATTGTTACCCTTTAAAAGTTCTAAAAAAAAGTCCGCGACAGCATATGTCTATCTTTTAAGGTTGGCTCACTATAACTATTTTTATGCTAACCGAATTTGTTCTAAAATAATGCATTATTTGCGAAGGTATTATTATAAACATGATATTAATCCTTATCCAAATAAATACGTTATTCATCACAAGTATTTAATTTAAAACAAAATTGCCCTTTACATCATTCGATTTCAATGAATATCTTAGGAGATATCGCAGTTTTAAAATAACATTGCAGCAAAGTAATTACCCATTACAGACATAGTACAAACGATGTTTCTCCTGGTTTATTCTGCGTGATTACTACTGGTTCGATTTGAAAAAATCTTTTGGTGTTGGATAGCCTATTTATCGAGGAAGGCTATAGGCTATATTATAACATCACGCTACGACCCACGGGGGCGGCGCAGTAACGATAAACGCGGGTGAAACCGCGGGAACATCTAGTCTATTTATAAAGAAACAATGTGCTACCTGCAGCGCGGCGCCGGCGGCGGCGTCGTCATTTACACAACACGTGAACTTCATCTAGTTCTGAACTTACATATAACAGTTATAAGAATAACACATAATTTTATATTACAGTGTCATAATTGTGGTATTTTACTTAGGTACGTTAAAAGTACACTTACTTTACATTTCTTTTACTTTCTACAATGCAACCACATAGTAATTGAGCTCGTATTCAGATACCAGACTTAAAAATATTTCATTTGTTGAATCGAAGGAAAGTAAAAATAATATATAATGGTCAAAGTGCTAGATAAGAGTACACATGCCGAAGAAAGCATGAAATTGTAATTTAGCAAACCTGCTAAATGCGTATAGGCGAAATTACAGAAAGTTTAATGGCATGCACGCATATGCATATTGGCACATAAAATAATAAAAATACATTAAAGGCTTAGATTTGTATCGTATAAGGTGATGACTAATTAGAATCCTAAATAAAAAAAATTATGGCAAGTATGAATTACGCTAATATTAAGTTACCTTTCCCTATAACGATATTATTCATTAAAATTAATACCGTGATAACGAAAGTTAAATTAATAATTAGGAATATTTTATAATCATCAAAAGTAATTTTAAAATGATGTGCTTACGAAGTCGGCTTTATATGCAGGTGATCGCCTCCATTGAAAAAAGACGGTTACCTTATTCTTCATTACTACAAGTTTTCATAGATCTCGATTATGATAAACATGGCATTTCACCCCAAACTTTTTAATTAAATCGCCAGAATTGTAAAAGAAAGATTAAACATATATTATATGGCTAAAATTATACGCTGCACACAAAGCAAAAAGAAGTACAAGCTAGATATGGTTAGTAAGCAAAAAAAAGTTAAAAAGCAAAATCAAAAACTAGCCGATCCGCGCAACTTCGTCTGCTTCATATAAGAGAAATTTCCTCGTTTTGCAACTTTTTTCATTGCCGCTCCGCTCCTATTGGTCGTAGCGTGATGTTATGTAGCCTATAGCCTTCCTCGATAAATGGGCTATCCAACACTAAAAGATTTTGGTAATTCGAACCAGTAGTTCATGAGATTAGCGCGTTCAACCAAACAAACAAACAAACTCTTCAGCTTTATAATATTAGTAAGTATTTATACACATTTCTGCTGTTTTAATTTTAGAAATAGAAACAAGCAATAATTATACAAAAGGAATGTAATTCTCAAATGAGATTACTTCACACAAATAAATAAGTGAGATGTAATCTTATTTGATCAACATTTCTATTTTATTATGGACTAGATGTTCCCGCGGTTTCACCCGCGTTTATCGTTACTGCGCCGCCCCCGTGGGTCGTAGCGTGATGTTATATAGCCTATAGCCTTCCTCGATAAATACGCTATCCAACACTAAAATAATTTTTCAAATCGAACCAGTAGTAATCACGCAGAATAAACCAGGAGAAACATCGTTTGTACTATGTCTGTAATGGGTAATTATTTTGCTGCGATGTTATTTTAAAACTGCTATATCTCCTAAGATATTCATTGAAATCGAATGATGTAAAGGGCAATTTTATTTTAAATTAAATACTTGTGATGAATAACGTATTTATTTGGATAAGGATTAATATCATGTTTATAAAAATACCTTCGCATATAATGCATTATTTTAGAACAAATTTCGTTAGCATAAAAATGGTTATAGTGAGCCAACCTTAAAAGATAGACATATGCTGTTGCGGACTTTTTTTTAGAACTTTTAAAGGGGAAAAATTCTGTCATACATGATTTTTGCGAAACTTTAACTGTTTACGCAGCGCACGCAGCGGAAGCTCTCAAAAGGAAAAAAATCTCTCCGATTTTGAAACATTCTTCATTGGTGCTCCGCTCCTATTAATCTTAGCGTGATGATATATAGCCTATAGCCTTCCTCGATAAATGGGCTATCTAACACTGAAAGAATTTTTCAAATCGGGCCAGTAGTTCCTGAGATTAGCGCGTTCAAGTAAACAAACAAACAAACAAACAAACAAACTCTTCAGCTTTATAATATTAGTATAGATACTAGATGTTCCCGCGGTTTCACCCGCGTTTATCGTTACTGCGCCGCCCCCGTGGGTCGTAGCGTGATGTTATATAGCCTATAGCCTTCCTCGATAAATAGGCTATTATGAGATTAGCGCGTTCAAACCAACAAACAAACAAACTCTTCAGCTTTATAATATTAGTACCTATAGATAGCATGACCCGCGCAACTTCGTCTGCGTCACATAAGAGAGAGAGAGTGGGTCGTAGGCACCTATAATACAATGTTAAAGGAGCTGAAACTTTCTTTGTTAAATCCACGAACCACATATGATCCATTCAACAAAATTTATAAATATACCTACAGTGCTAATTTAAAATCACGCAGAACAAACCAGGAGAAACATCGTTTGTATGTCTGTAATGGGTAATTATTTTGCTGTGATGTTATTTTAAAACAGCGATATCTCCTAAGATATTAATTGAAATCAAATGATGGAAAGGGCAATTTTGTTTTAAATTAAATACTTGTGATGAATAACGTATTTATTTGGATAAGGATTAATATCATGTTTATAAAAACACCTTCGCAAATAATGTATTATTTTAGAACAAATTTGGTTAGCATAAAAAAGGTTATAGTGAGTCAACCTTAAAAGATAGACATATGCTGCCGCGGACTTTTTTTTAGAACTTTTAAAAGGGAACAATTTTGTCATACATGATTTTTGCGAAACTTTAACTGTTTACGCAGCGCACGCAGCGGAAGCTCTCAAAAGAAAAAAACCTCCGATTTTGAAACATTCTTCATTGGTGCTCCGCTCATATTGATCTTAGCGTGATCATATATAGCCTATAGCCTTCCTCGATAAATGGGCTATCTAACACTGAAATAATTTTTCAAATCGGACCAGTAGTTTCTGAGATTAGCGCGTTCAAGCAAACAAACAAATAAACAAACTCTTCAGCTTTATAATATTAGTATAGATTTTAATGAGCGATTTAGTGCTACTTATTTATTTGCCTGTAAATATCAGACAATTTACTTTTCATATTGGTTAGAAACTTAAATTGAGTGATCTTACAATAACATAGTTTGGTTAACTAATATTACTCTAACACTGCTTATAACATCTTTATGGCAATAACATGGTAAACCCATTTATCACCTGATTAGATTATGCCCGCGGCTTCGCTCACGTAAATGTAAGTAAGATTAAGTTAGGTTATATTATTAGATAAGAGTATTTTTTATGGATAAAAGATGCATTACGTCATTTACTGTTCCCCTGGCAACGTGTATGCGAAATTTCATGATGATCGGTCTAGTAGTTAAAGTGTAAAAGCGTTACAAACATACTCACAATCGCATTTATAATATTAGTTAGGATTTGTCTGTATTAAACAGTTAAATAAACTAACATACACTTATAAGCGCACTACGGAATAATCTGTATTATACATCGTGCATTAACCTTAACAAATAAGTATTTTGTTTAGAGCTTTTTGCAAAAGCGTGAGCAACCAACCGGCGAAATTTCTAAACAGTCCAGAAACGATGAAGGAGGTACTGCGCAACATCGGTCCCCTATTGTCTTTCTGGATGGAGTTGAGGTGGTATGAGTAACCGAACAATATTTAGCATCGGTTACTTACGCACAATGGCCCAATTGTGGGGCTAAGTGTGGATAACACACGTCCAACTAACTAACTAACTAGAGCTTTTTAATTACATTTTCTAGTATGGCTTACTTATCACAAAACGTACGCGTCGATTACAAATATCTTTTTTAGAAATTCTTATAGTTAAGTTACTTGTGATATTTTAGGAAGCCATATTATTACTCTTTAAAGAGAAAACTATATAATCCAACTATTAAGGCATATCTGTGTTAATAATAATAAGATAAGTAGTAAAAGAAATCTCACAACTTGTCTACAGATCCGTTCTTTTTCTGTTCATCAAATGAATGCTTTTTACTGGAGCTTTTTGCTCTAACTTTTTGCTTTAGACACTTTTTCAAAATCACAAATCAAAAACTTTCATCGTCGGATTTCGATGATTACTCAGCACAAATGCAGCACTTTCATGTGTAATTACGATCTTCATGGTGAAAAAACTTATCCGATAATCCAAAAAAGTACGGTACTTTCTTTGCGTTTTGCAGATTCGATATTAATATAAAAACTATGGGCTCTTAATTCTACGTACGAGTATAATATGCTACCGGCAAAGCTGTATTGAATGTCTATTTTCCATATAATGTGAAATTTGTCTAGGAAATGTATAATATATATTATTTATTCGTAAAAATACATAGTGTGCATTTCATACAACGTTTACCTATAACGAGGTAAAGTGTAAACATTCAGTCAGATCACTGAGCTTTTATTTACTTTAAGTTATATCTATACTTATAATAAAACTGTAAAGAGGTCAATTCTGTACATTGAATATATATTCAAAATTAATATTGGAGGATGAAAGGTGATCGATACTGATGACAAAAATGCAATCAGTAAATTTTTTGTCTGTCTGTCTGTATGTGCACGCATGGGTCAAAAACTACCGAAGGGATTTTAACCAAACTTGGTACGATTGTAGTCCATACTTCCATACAGGTTATAGGCTATATAACATAACGCTAAGACACATAGGAGCTGAGCAGTGACGATAAATTTGAAGCAAGTCGGACGAAAATGCGCTTTCGAGCTCTTATCCTTGCATACGTTGATCATACACCAAAAGTATGTATTACAAAGATGATGGTCTTCAAAAGATCTACAAAAAAGTCAAGTATATATCTATCTTTTATAACTTATCCACAATAACGTGTTTAATCATTAGGCATTTTTTCAAAGTGTATTAAATACATAAATATATTGTATTTCACATAGATATATCTTTATCAAACTCCCATATTCAAAAAAGACACTTTAATATTTATAATATAAAAAAAAAATATAGAAATCGGTTTATAAACACAGAAGATATAGATGAAATAAAACTTCTAAATCTCGCCGCGCCAGTATGGGTACGGCTATACGGTTGATTTTTGTTTATCACGCGAAACGGCCATCCGCTGCATTTATAAAAAGGCGGGGGCGCTCACGCGCCGACTTCACTCACATTTTGTTTGTTTGGTTGAACGCGCTAATCTAAGGAACTACGGGTAAAAATTAGAAAAATATTTCAGTGTTGGATAGCCCATTTAAAGAGGAAGGCTATAGGCTATATAACATCACGCTACGACCAATAGGAGCGGAGCATAAATGAAAAATGTTGCAAGAACTAGGAAAATTCTCTTATGTGAAGCAAACAAAGTTGCGCGGGTCAGCTAGTATTGAAATAAGTTTATTGCTACAAAGTGTTAGATAATTTGTCGGTAAGGTTACACTAATATTTTGCAAAAAAGTGGTATCAATAAAAAAAATACTTAGTGATACTATTTTCCTTTCTTTCTCATTGGCAATAGGTTGTATAAAGTCAGGTTTTAATTATCTATGCAAAATAACATTTTCAGTTCACTTCAAATGAATATGACGCCACACTAAGAAATAAATCAGGTGAGGACAACCATGTGCCAGTTGTGCGTTGGGTATCGCATAGAATACCTAGGCTAAGTAAGTAAGTCTATCAATGATACATACATACAAAGTCTCACGCCTGTATACTAATAAGCCTAATTTAAATCCCGTAAGACTGCAAGCATAACAGACAAAATGATAAAATAAATTAATGATAAAAATGTGTATTTGGCGGCGAGTCTATAGCCGTTTATCGGACACAGCTCCAGACTGTGCTGCTATTGAGAATTTCCTGACAGCAAAACCCAATAACAATCAGACCAAACGGGACACCTCATGCTTAGCAGTTGCATATACTACCGCAGTGCACCTTTTTGGTCAGACCTACTAAAAATGTCTAGGTACTCTATAGAATGTCGGATTATGCACTTGGATGATAGCATAATATAGGTACTTTATGTTACTGATCCTACGACTTTCTCTTTTTAAGACTAAATAGACACGAATGTAGAAAGTATCTTTTATTTATTTTTCAAACGTAAAATCATGTGTAATAGTTGCCACAGTTTTATAACCGATGATTCAAGCAATAATGTTATTAAAATCAGTTTCTTTTTGTTAGTTAGGTAGTAGGATAAACATTTATTAAAACTCGTCATGTAAAATATTTAAATTAAATTATGAAAGCTGGATAGCATAGATAGGAGCTGTAGCCTAATGGGAGACAGTTGGTCTGCCACGCAGAGCTGTCGAGTTCAATCCCAAGCCGCATCTCTGTCTTGCCGACGTTATATAGATACGTATTAAATAGTTAATATTACCGCTCGCTTTAACGATGACGAGAAACATCTTAAGGAAATCTGGATATCTGAGGGTTGTCTATAAAAGGTCTCGAAAGTGTGTGAAGTCTGCCAACACGCAGTGGGCTAGCGTGGTTGACTATGGCCTAACCTTCTCACACTGAGAAGAGGCCCGTGCCAAGCAGTGGAACAGTTAAATACAGGGCTGATATTATTATAAAAGCTAGATTTGAATCTATCACCTCGACATATAGTCCTTGAGACCCTGAGTTAATTATTTAAAAACATTTTTTTTGTTAGGTCTGCCCGTCGTGTCCTGTACCATGCATTATTCTATTTCAGAAACTACGTGATCAAACTATTTAATTTTTTTACGTGCCAATTTGCACATTGAATAAACGTTGCTATACCTATTAATGTTTTTATTGTGTATGTAAGTTATACCATGCTACTTTGTTGGATAAAATGTAAAATATATCAAAGTATATTAAAAAATTACAGCCGACAATGTCAGTTAAACCTATCAATCAAAGGAGTGTTAGACATAATTATATTCTATGCAATGCTTTAAATATTTTACTTTAGTACGCAAACGAAAACTACTGCGTATAAGAACGGTTACACTTGGCGACTTCTTGTACCGATCTAGACACGATACAGTAACGCTAATTGTAACCTTTAAACAGCGCGCAGCGGTGCCCATTATCGATGTATCACATCCGAATTGTCGATTACTGTTCAAATTAAAATCAGCAGTAACTAATTAATCAACATTCGGTTGTGACATCATACAATAGTAGAATAATCGATTTTCTTTGTTCGTAGAAATTGCACATAATTAATATAAACACCTATTAGCATAACTCTGACGTGTGAATTTATGCAATAATTAATCGTCATGTGTGGTTACATATGACGATTCATTATTATTGCATAATGCGAGATCGAGTTTAAACCTAAGGACGGTTATCCTTAGGAATAGAGATGACATAAAAAAGATCTCGACAAATACCTAATTTGGACTATTTTCAATCGCCATATACTATGGTTCAGTATCAAAAGCATTTGTGTTAAATAATATTACCATAGTTGAAGGTAGGTACCATTACCCACCATAGTTGTCAGTTTTGACATACAAAGCTCTAGCTTCTTTTGCTGAATCATGTCTAACGCCAACCATCATATAATTCTATATGATGAATGGTGTTAGACAAGTTAAAATTATGTAGACCATACTTTCTCCGTTTTTGAAATCATTATATATATATATGTCGGAGATGTATTGTTTTCTATGGCAACTTCAGTAGTGGTTGCGGGTTTAGTGGGCGTTATCTGGGTAATATGCGAGCACAAAACACAACGATGCCGGTTTTACACTATTTGTATTTAGAATAAACAGTATTTTCACTTCACAATAATGTTGAATGAAAAATAACAGTTAAAATCGAGTAGTGGGTTCAGGGCACTGATCTTACTTCTTTTTACACAACTCACAACTCAACGTTCCGACTCGATCAGTCGCTATCGCTCAAATGTGTCTCAACAACTGTCGGCCCTCCTAAAGTAAAGATCACCCACTCAAGCACGCGCTCTGCTCTGATTGGTCGTTACGTGAATTACAATATTCATAACTTTTATTAGATTAATAATGTTTATGAACTATTATTATAGAATAATTTAACAAATCAAATTAAATTAAATTAAGAATTTTAAAAGTAATTAAGACGTAGACAATTTATATTGTGAATTATACGTGTAAATAACAAACAACCCGACTCATAGCTTCCTCCGACATATATATTTTACTAAACTTCATACGAAACGGATTAAAACAATTTATGAGCTCTGAGGTCTATAAGTAACGAAGTTCACTATATGTAGATAGACAATTTGTGTTTTTTTAAAGACACATCTCACACTGTAGTGTTTCGGTCTTCCAATCGAATGATTTTACAAATATTGAAATAACGGCTGTATATAACACTTCAGGCCGATTAATTAAGGAAAGTTTCTTAAAGAAAGTATCATGCTACCCCTGTTACATTCACACAAAGATAAACGCACACTTAGGTTAGCTGTTAGGCAACTAATTATACCACTACGCTATCCGGGAAAATATATTCTTTAGTAATTCGTAATTGTGAAATCTCACTATATCTTCTGTCAGTAGTTACACGGCAACTCGTGTCCTCTATAAGCAAACATTACTTTTCTCAGTCCTCTATCTACTTAACTGTCAAATAAATTACGAAAACTAAAGAAATATAAAGTTTACTGTATTTATTTGCGTATAAAACTTGCATAATTATGTATTTACGCTCTAATTTTAATCCTAATTATTATTCATGAGCATTTTTATTACAATTACTAAGGTATATTTAAATTTAAACCCCGAAGCGCTTAGAATCAAATCATTTATTCTTTTGTTGTATTAATTTATTAGTAGAAACTATGTTTATCTAAAGATAAATGAATAAAATAACAACATAAGAAACGAAATTAGTTATCTACTTAGTTTTACTTCGTGTATTTCATTAAATATTCCAACAAAATATTTAATTTTGGATATTGCTTGCATGTATCTAGTTCCTGCTTGCAGATTCGGCCGCGTGATGAGTGTTATTACGAGACAATAAAAATAACTCTATTATATTATGTACCTAATATAAGTGCAGTATTAAGTATAAATATAAGAAAGAGAAGAAGGAATAAAGATATTATTATAAACTTATACTACAAAAAGACTTAAACGTCGATTGATACCATGACACCATCTATCGCTGTGATCATAACTAAAAGTTGTTATAATAAAATTAGTTCTGGACTATATCTCTCGAGATCGGTTTACCCGGATTCAAAGTAAGTTAATTCAGAACATGGGCTATATGTGTTCTAAGTGCGAACCTTTATACATATCACATGTCGAATGGTTTGCACTTTATTGATTTACAAATATTCAAACATACTGAGATACAAAGTATCCTATATTTTAATCTAGTAACATAATCCATCTACATATATAGGTTAAGTTACTTTTCAATATGATTAACGATATACGCATGAGTGAGTAACAAACATCTAAACATTTTCAAAATCTATAATATTCTTTGTATTTGTAAGATTAATGGGATTACACTTTGGCATTGTTTTTCTAATTGTTTTATGTGTTGTTTGCTTACGAAAATTATTTATTGGTGATGAAAGAAATCAACTGACTGGCCTGGGGAAATATTATGACCCTCTTACAGGCAATCGGTGTTTAAAGTTTTAAGGCGTTTTGCCCGGTTAATAAGAATTCTTATTATTATTAGCCTAACCTAACCCTTCTGACACTGGGAAGAGGCCCGTGCCCAGCAGTGGGACATTTAATACAGAGCTGACATTATTATAGGTATATGTATAAAAATAATATCCTTAATTAATACTCGCATTTGTACGGCGATTCTACCATAGGGCGAACTTAGCGGCTACTCCAGACTTCAGGACCCGGAGAGTCGGTGGTATTTCGGTGGTAAGGAAAGAAAATGTAATAGAAACAAACAAGGTGGACATAGTGTGATCTCGTTCCAGCCTACAACTAGCTTCCGACCGGCACTGTCTGCGGCATGCATCGCGTCTGAATATTCAATGACTGAAATCATAATTCATAATATAAAATTTGCCTCATCACGATACTTTTACATTCACACGCCAAATACGACGAGCGCTTGATTGTTCAAGCTAAATAAAAAATAAACAATTAACTCATCTTAATTTCTAAAGAACACTATACAATAAAATCAGTTTTTCATCAAGTTTTATAATTGTGTCTCCAGCAACACTCTCACGAGTGTCACAAATAATTACATCCGTTTACTATATAATCGGTTTAAACAAGCGTCTGTAGGTACCTACGTCCCATAAAATCATATATACTATAAAGTATTATAAACTAGAGTATGCCCGCGGCTTCGCTCGCGTAAATGTTGATAATTTTTGTCCCTTGGTCCTATGTCCTTTCCTGTACCCTGACAATTTAGGTATATGTAAAATTTCATGATGATTGGTCGAGTAGTGAAAGTGTAACAAACAAACTCACATTCGTTAGGATTGTGGAGACTAAGTGCTCGGTTGCCTAAAAGAAAGTAATTTATTATTATTGCTACATGCCTGATTTAATAATTTTTTTATCTACCTGTAAGTCTGCACTAGACAGACATTTACAAATTAAAATTGATTAAGATACATCAATAAACCAAAATAAGCTATATTGATCCATAACGCTAAAACATACAATTATAAAATCTGAAGGTAATATTTGTTTATTTAAATGTAGTGTATAATCTCTGGAAGTACTAAAAACATTATATTACTTAATAGAAAGCTACACTAGCCCTAAGAAATGTTAGCTATATTTTAATGAGATACCGAGCGAGCGAGGTGCGAGCGGAAGCTAGAATAATATACCTAAGTATACTTGACGCGCAATATCCGAAGGTTTTCTTATTTGTTTCCCGTCGGTATTAGTTTTCAATCAATCTTCTAAGCATTATGTGCAAATTGTATGAAAATCCCACACACTAAGATCATTGACATTGACCGAGTTGCATGGCAACTCGCAACATCGACACATAATCATCTGGTAATGAAATGCTGCAGCTAAACCTCCGACATAAGGTATACATAGAATATTCTAGGCTAATCAAGTTATCACCGACGTATCAAATAGAAACGCAAGTCCAGTGATTGGCTGTTGTTGATTCATTCAGCCAATCCGAGCAGTTGACATGTGTTTGACCGTCTGAGAAGTTGGTAACTAAATGTTTGCGTTAATCTATCTTTGAAAACCCGACTGATAGCCAAACTTTATCGAAATTGTTTTAATAAATACCGTTTGACATGTTCTCCAATATATTTTAGCTTAGGTATTTTTTTGCACCGAAAAATAACACAAAATATATTTGAAGAGAAAATTAAAGAAAGTAATTAGTTACAAGATTTTTTCGACAGTTAAGGCTTGTGCTACCATCTCTGAATAGCATTTATCTGTAAGATAAATGTCTCACCATCTCTCTTCTTTAGCCTAACAAGAGTGAGACAGCATGCGATTTATCTCTCGAATAACTTTTACTTGTTAGTCTGTCCTAGAGATAGGCCGTAATTGTTTTATTATACTACTAGCTTTTGCCCGCGGCTTCGCTCGGGTTAGTTTAGAATTTGACAATCAATTCGGGTTGTACTCTGCTTGTAATAATATAATTCAATCATGATTCGAAAGACATGTGGCGCCGTCTATTAATTATCATAAGAACGTTATTGTTCCTCGGGAGCAGTAATTGTTTTCGGGATGAAAGGTAGCTTATTTCCGTTTCTGTACACCTGACAACGTATATGCAAAATTTCAGGATGATCGGCGTTAAAAGATAACAAACAATCAAACAAACTCATTTTCGCTTTTATAATATTAGTTAGGATTATCAAATTAACAAATCAAAAGGCCCATTAATAATAGAAATTGCTCTTTTTCATCAGCCTCACTCTAAACCTCATCTAATGTTGTGTGTGCAACACTTTTACTATAATAAATCATCTTTTGCCAAGCAAGGTTTCACTATTTTCATTAATCCTCTATATATGTTTAATACTTATATACTTCTAGTCTAGGTAAGCTTGACATTTTAATAATACATGCTTGTTTCATTCTGTCTCTTACAAGATGATCTTTTGAAGTCTTTAATGTAGATGTTTTAATGATCTGTTGAAATGGTAGGAACAAGACAATGCATTGACCTCTGAGTTTCATTACAAAACATGGCAGATCATTGGAATTGTATATACACATATTTACCTATTAGAAAATCTCCTAGAGGATGGTTTTCCTAGTCCTTTTATAAAGATTTGTGTATCAGTCTTAGGACAGCGCAGAAATGCTACAAAGTAGATGAGTAAACAAAAGTTTATATTTACTCACGGGTGGAAATATAATCTTAGGCAGAGCTAGGGATTTCTGATGTAAGTACCTAATATTGTCTTCTGTTTACGCGAATGTTATTCATTGAAATTAAACTACTACATGCGGATTTTATCGCGTTGTTTATTTGGAGTATTCCGCTTTATTACAAAACTTTTAAGCTGTTACACTACTATTACTATTAAATTAAACAAATTTTTAAGATAATTAAATTATTGAAACTATTAAAACTATTTATACTATTATACTATTTATATTTATGTTTACACTTTCCCTGACGTTTCGGTTGCTTTTCAGCAGCCATGGTCACGGGGAGACTAAGATGGTATTTGTCTCAATAGTTATTTCAAAGTACCTCTTTAGTCTAATTTACTCGCATTGCATTCGACGTACACGCTCGTCGAATGAGGGTACTTTAAACAGGCCTTTTTTGCAACACTATTGCCAGTCCCACAACTAACAAGTAAAAGTTATCCGAAAGATAAATCGAATCCTGTCTCACTCTTGTGAGGTTAAAGAAGAGAGATGGCGAGACTTATATCTTACAGATAAATGCTATTTGAAGGTGGTGGGACAAGCCCTTAATCTATTAATTCGCAGCGGTAGACCAGTGGCGAGACACAATAGATTTTTAATTATGTCTGGTCTTCTAAGAATTGGAAGATTAATATATAAATAATTAGATAAAAATCTTTATGTACTTCATTTAATTTTG
Organism: Catocala sponsa; assembly: GCA_963564715.1. Classification (NCBI taxonomy): domain Eukaryota; kingdom Metazoa; phylum Arthropoda; class Insecta; order Lepidoptera; family Erebidae; genus Catocala; species Catocala sponsa. The sequence continues at coordinate 13,918,168 of OY751335.1, forward strand.
TTTTTATTATTGGCGCTTGTTAAATTGTTGTAATATATTCTCCTTAATTCTATTAACGTTTTATTTATCCCGAAAGATGAAAATATTATGTACTTTTCTACGACTAATAGATGCAATCAATATATTACAATCTATCAAAAAATGTACTATACATTTTTTATTGTATTTAGATAGAGTGTAAACTTATGACTGGATGGCGGTGTAACTGTTTACAAGGAATGCTCGCACCGTGTACGCTAGTCAGTGGGCATCTTGACTTTGAGAAGAATAGTCTTACAGTGATGCACTGCTTGGACATATGTAAGATAGAATTAACAAACTAGAATTGTATCAACACTTACGTGGTTACACGTGACTTTCTTTGGGCGTCTTATTCCTTGGTCCATTATCTCAAAAGTATGTATGAATGACGTAACTTGATCTTGCTCCGAGTGTAAATAGGACTCGCCAGTAGTGGCAGTAGCAGTGTTATCGCTGCGTGCTACGCATCACACTTGTCAAAATTAATTAAGAAATGTTTAAATATTAAACTTATTCCGTGTTAAAATAACAGTGCTCACTCACAAATGAAAAAGTGCTCTAAGTTACTTAGTTTTCAACAAAAGTCTTGTAAGTAATACACATGAAACATATTAACGTCAAACTTACTAAAACACATATAATTATATATTATCAGCCATAACTCATAATATTGTCAATCTTAATGTGTAATTAACAAGTAACAAAACAACAGATACGCAGAATGAGTTCGGTAAACTGCATTCCACATGTGCCTGTTCGGTCACAGGTTCAAAAATCAGCGAGTGTTACAGGGAGTGTCGAAGCGAGCGGTCGTCCAGTGGCTGCCCGTGGAAGTGCCAGCGTCCATCGCGTAAATAAACCTAGTTATCAACAGGTACTTATGCGCTCTAATAACCTACCTACTAACCGAGGCACAACCCAGCGATTGTAAAGTCGTTATTCGGGGTCAAGACAGTTCACTGCCGGTCCAGTGTTAACCCAACGAGGGTCATTGCCGTCGCCCGAGTCCCACGAACGTCTGTTCTGCATGCCGACGAGCTTTGATGGTATCGTTCGGGAAAAAACCTGTGTGGGTACGATTGATTGATTGATTGACAGTGCTGTGCGACTCACATTTCTACACGTACTAACCTCTTCACGCTTTATGCTTCATTCCAATACGATTTGTTAACTGTGTAAACGTGTCTTTTATCAATATATTTATTTGTGTTTATCGCAATTTGCACAAATTCAAGTCAATATCTATAGATTTTGTTAGAAACATAGTAAGCATGTTTTAAGATATCTAAGGTCTAACTGTTTAAAATTCAACGAACACTATCATGTACAGAAGTTATTTAGTGACTTGTGTAGGTAATGGTGTAATAATATTTTTCACGCGATGTTATGAGAGTTTTAATAGGTAGGTATCTGACGCGCGATAAAGAAACGGTTAATTAATAATTACACCAGATGCTTTTGATTTCTTTTTAGTTAGTATATTCACATTAAGACCCACATATACACGAAAATATAGGTACAATGTTATAATCATACTTTTACTTTACTTATTGTTTTATATCGATGTACGTTTTGCATGCAAAGAGTCCAACTCAAACAAGTAAACCAGAATTATAAATATATTATATCATTTTGTTCTGGTTGGTAACTAGTAAATACCTACTATAATGAAAGCTTTGGTTATCCGATATTTTTCCTCTTAGATTATAATTGTTATCAAGCTTGAGCCTTGAGTTACTCAGTTTTTTTACTTTCATATGATCAACACTAGAGGTCGTATCGTCAAATTTTTGTTTTGTTTGCGTCATGTTGACCTCAAAATAGCAAAAGTTGTTTTGTTAATTTGTTTAAATTTTTGCGTACTGACTTGTGAAATATGTGTTCTAGTGAATATCGAATTGTATTCAGCACATTCTCATTTTAACTTTTATAATATTCTGTTTTAATAATACATTTTTGTTGTTACTCACACACTTACTAATATTCTCTTATATTTGTGATGTCCATTTAAAACCACGTTTGATGTAAGTATATCTCTAGATTAATAATAATTGACAACCATAAACAAAATATACCTATATGATTAATATCACATATCAGAGGCAACGGGACTTTGGCATTTTACTATCAAGTGCTGGCCGGCTTACGCCCAGCTACAGGTCAATTCAAATATGTATATTAATCCAAAACTAATTAGTTAGGAATCACCTTAAACAATTAAGTGTAAATAATAGATTAATTTCTTATTATACGTACCTACTTTATTGAAAGTAATGTTAAAACACATAACACAATAAAATATTTTACAATAATGGTAATATTTCAACACTGAGTTTTATCTCTATCTGATTCATGAATAACCTGTTGTATGTTTTAACAACGATTAGTTGTAATTATATACGTATATTATTAGTAGTAGCTATTAAATAGAGACCAGATCCTCAGAGGTTATGTCAAATGAAAATTCAAACATTCTTATTTGTTTTCTTTATCAACAAATGTGTGTGCACCAGCGGACCAACGCCGGATAGCTTAGTGGTTTAGGCGGTCGGTTGGCTTCTGCCATTAGACCGAGTGTTGTGGGTTCCAGCCGCACACGACATAATTATATAGATGTCTGTGATCCATAAATGCTTGCCTTGAGTCTAGGAGTTCCATCTGTCTGTTGTTTGAATGTTTGTAAAGTCCCTCGCGATACTGGAATTATTGCGATATATATTAGTGCTGGAATTATTATATATTATTGGTTATTTTCTTTTTAATTATTTCGGCCAGAATATACATGTGAGTATAACGTACCATATTACCCTACGATCTGATAACAAAATAACATGTTGGTGCTGTTTTATCAGTTGATACATTTTATCGATTGTGGTTCAAGTAGGTAGTAGCCGGAATATGGGCATAAAAGACACTGGATTTTTTCAACTCGATGGTCGAACACTATTTTAATTCTTAAAGCATCATAAGATAGATCACATGGACATGCACATGCACCCACACACACTGAGAGAGAAAGCAAAACAATCTATTTTTCCTTTTATGAACTCAGAACTCTAGGAACATATTTTGTAGACAAACGGAAGCACCGTACCATCTAGGTACATTTGATTAACTACATATTATATAAAGAAACGGTAGACATTAAAATACATATATTTTACTGTTTACATACTGGACTTGTGGGATATTCCCTAAATGTAAATTCTTACATAGAAATGTGAAGGTAACGGCGCGGTGTAACTCACGGAATACCTAAGTTTATCGCTAAAACAGCTAAAGCTATTAAGATACAAATAACTTTAAAACAATGTCTTTAATAGCGATAAGTAGATAATAGTTAAGTGCTTTCAAATATCATCAACACTCAACTGTATAAATATCAGTGTTTTATGTTCTTCGCTTTTTGTTTTGGCTGTAATACGAGCATGTAAGTAAATCTATTTAAAATATATTGGAGCAGGATATTGCGCTGTTAATAGACAATCTATCTATCTATATAGGTACCTATATAAAAAAAACTTTGTTTTCCTTGGTCGCGCCATAACTTGAGAATGACTTTACCGTTTTCATTCATCTTCTTTTTTTAAGTTTTCTAATACTTCGTAGAAGGTTCTTACGGAAAGAAAAGTTAAGAAAATTGCGAGTAAAACTGGATAATTTCAGAAAACCTAACGATTATTTTAACCTAGCGAGTTTGAGAGTTCGTCTAAGACAAGACAATGTCTGTCGGGTCAGCTAGTATCTTAATATTTTCCGTCTCAGTAGGGCGAAAACTTGTTTATTTATTCATAACTTTAAGGGTAACAGATCACAGTGCGTTAACGCGCTTACTGTTTTACGAAAGGCTTTGCTGATACGGTTTTGGTACCGTTTTCGAACTCATGTAAGTGCTCAGACTTATGCGTAAAAACCTAATATGTAACATTTTTGTTTAACCGTATACCGATACGGATAATACGCATCAGTAAACCGCGTCATGAAACCGTGAGAGAGTAGACGTAAGCTTTTGGTATACAAGGTAAGCATATCTTTATTATTAGATAATACGAAATAACTTTTTATAATACAAAATTTTGCCCGCGGCTTCATTCGCGTAAATGTAGATTGTCAATTTTCTATCCCACTGGCACAGTACTTTTCCTGGAAGACAGTTAACCTATATTGTTTCCTGTACCTGAGAGCATGTATGCGAAATTTCATGATGATCGGTCGAGTAGTTAAAGCCTCAAAACGTAACAAACAAGCAAAAAAACTTACATTCGCATTTATCATATTAGTTATATTTTATAATATGCACAACATGGCACATGTATCACTCGCACTATCGGGTAACAATTTTATTTCTTTACATGATAATGCACTATTGCTGCTATTATTCTATAATAATACCGCAATAGAACTTGTAGAACTCCACCGAAAGAAAAATACTGGGTTATCCCTATTAGTTATTGTAAGGCTAGAACAAGTACAGCCCAATGCAATCGACAGAATAGATTACTACTATTATATTTTCAATGATCGTTGGTGCTTTCATTCGCCTTCATTATTTTTAAAGTTGCGTATGCACCTTAGTTAAAGTGAACCTGTTCGTTGACCAAGTGTTATGTGTATGTATCTCAATAGTAATTGAGATTTATTATTTTTTATTTTTATGATTATCTTATATATATATATATGAGAAAGTTACTTTCTCATAAGTGAATTGATAGTCATTTAATGTTTGTAATCTTTTTATATATAATTGATTTGAACTGCGGATGTGGACAGGAAATTATATTATGGCTATTATATTAAAACTACTCCAATTTTTATATATCGTTTTAAATTGAAATTGCCTTTTAAATTAGCGAGAGGTTTTACAGCGACCGCTAATCTTTCTTATGTAAAGGTTTATGTTTATAACGGAGTTGACATTCTTTTATTTTCTGTTTACGTTGATATTATAAATTAAAATAGAACTATTTCTAGAGACTTAATCTTCTTATTTCTCTTCTTATCTATCAAGACCCGTAAAATTAAATAGCTATATCTCCACTATGGAAAATACTTGTACAAAAGGAGATTTTAATTACATTCAATGTCTTTAATTAACTTCATATTTAGTAGGTATTAATATATCTATTTGTTAGTATTTTTAGGTCAAATGGTGTAATTTAAATTGGTATTACTGTCCGTGTTATATTGAAGCTGCATAGTCACCCGCGAGATATATCTACGAACCTACCGGTGTTTCACAAATCTATCTCAGTATATACCATGTTATATATCTTTGACTCTGCCTAGTCGGCACCGCGAAACAATGTCACGTTTATATTTGCTAGGTCCCAGACCCCGGTTTCAATTCCTGGGTCGGCCAATGTGGTCATGGGGTTTACTGATAGGTAATTTTTAATAAGAGTCTGGAAACTGCGTACCCTATTGACAGCAATGAGCTCGTCTCATATTTTGTTAGCTCAAATATTGTTATTATAATTATTGAAATATGAAGGGAATTCACCTCTGCTCATGCCTTAAAAATAAGGCACGAGTTTATGTATGTACTTATTACTTTTATCATAAATCTTATGATAAAGTTTTAAAAGCTACAAACATAAATGTTGTCATAAGATTTGTAAATACCTATTAATATCTACAAATTTATACTAGCCTCTTTATTTTGTTGCTCCGTACTCTTTGTAGCTACTTTGTTGGTTAATGCTTTATTTGTAATATGTACGTATTATAGTAACTACCGTTGATCAGCATTTCATCTGAATCGTTCAAAGAGTTCGTTCGGCTCAAACAGACAGACACTCAAAAATTCAAAGTATCTTCCACTGCAATATAAGTAACATGTTCAATATAGGTTTGTAATAATACAGAGCCTCTAGAAGCTATCAGTAATGATGATTGATTAATTATACTTCATTACTGAATGCTCATAGATGGTATTACTGATCAAGTGATCATAGACACAGAATGATAATGTGTATACTCGACGTATTTTAATACAATCTATAATAATATATTCTTTGTCAAAGTCAAAGTCAAAATCATTTATTCATTTAAATCACAAAGTTTAGGGTATCGTTAGCCTTCGGGTTGCGGAGGTTAGATGGTAGTCGCTCCGTGTAAAAACTGATATCCAGTCAAATCCGGTTAGACTAGAAAGCCGACCCCAAGTGACTTGGGAATAATAAAGGCTAAGTAGAAGAAGAGACAATAGGTTGGCATGAGGGCGCATACACTTACACTTTGTGACAATACAAAGGCAGACCGTGACTAAATGCGATTGTGCATTCATATGTTTAATTATATTTTCAATAATAATTGAAATGGGAAGCACTATACTTGAAAACATCACAAATAATCACGAGGTACCTCTACATTAATAAATTGATTTATAAGTGATACAAAACTATAATCCTGTATAGAACAAGCAACTAGTTCCATGAGTTTTTGTCATTCAAGTAGTCGTTGACTGAATAATAACCCTTCCGACTTAGCTGTGTTTCTACGGCACTTTTAAATTGAAGTAATGATAAATTCATTATATTAATAGGTAATTTATTAAAGAAACGTATACCAAGTCCCGCAAATGTATTGTGAACTTTATGTAATCGATTGATACGGACCTACTAACTTATGCCTATTTCTAGTGTTTAAATTATGTATATCACTATTCTTAATAAATAAGTGAATATTGTGTTTAATAAACATAATGTTTGCAAATATATATTGCAACGCAACAGTAAGTATGCCTATTTCTCTAAATCGCTCTTTCAGGGAAACTCGTGGACCTAAGTTATAAATGTATTGCACGTTTTTGGAGAATAAAAATCGTCTTAATGTCAGCTGCCTTGCCCACAATAATATACCGTAAGACATGACACTGTGAAAATAATAAAATATAACAATCTAGTAACTTGTAGAACGCAGAGAAACTTTTTTTATTTTTTATTTAACTAAGGTGGCAAACAAGCATACGGCATATACCTGATGGTAAGTGGCCACCGTAGCCTATGAACAAGCATACGGCCCACCTGATGGTAAGTGGCCACCGTAGCCTATGAACAAGCATACGGCCCACCTGATGGTAAGTGGCCACCGTAGCCTATGAACAAGCATACGGCCCACCTGATGGTAAGTGGCCACCGTAGCCTATGAACAAGCATACGGCCCACCTGATGGTAAGTGGCCACCGTAGCCTATGAACAAGCATACGGCCCACCTGATGGTAAGTGGCCACCGTAGCCTATGAACAAGCATACGGCCCACCTGATGGTAAGTGGCCACCGTAGCCTACGAACAAGCATACGGCCCACCTGATGGTAAGTGGCCACCGTAGCCTATGAACCTGCAACACTAGAGGCATCACTTGCGCGTTGCCGACCCTTTAGGAAAGGAAGTGGGAAGGAGAAGGAGCTGGAAAGGGGAAGGAGGGTGATTGGGCCTCCGGCACTCTCACGCACCGAGCGAAACATAACAGTAGGAATACTGCTATTTCACGTCGATATTCTGTGAGAGGGTAGTCCTTCCCCGGTCGAACCGGCCCATTCATGCTGAAATCAGCGGGGCTCTACTACTCAATACTTTGATTGTTGGATGACTCGTTAAAACTATCATAGTATACAATGCGCCCTTCATCTGCTTCATTGCCTAACGTGAGTAAAACTACAAACACTAGACTTTCTTAGAATGTTTGGTTATTTTTACATACATATTTAGTTTCCCACTTATATCCCCAAAACGTTAGGGCAAGACGTATGACGCCTACATTTAATGAACAATGGTTCTCGCGTAATAGAGGGCGACTTTACTGGGCACAGCTCCAGACTCCCTGTTGCAACTGACAATTTCTAAGCAGAACTTAACTACACCGCCAATCCGTGAAGCAAACCAGTACCAAGAGAAAAACGGAGGGTGTGAAATAAGTAAACTTATAGTTATTTATATAAGTTACTCGGTCAGTAGCCATTTACTACTCTAATAGTGTCCAATAGAAAGTACGCGGTGTGCGACGCGACGCGCCATTATTAAGTGTCGATACGACGCCGACGTCTAAAAGCCCTCATCGGATCGTATCGTATCGATGAAGTTATTAACCGGATGACACTCAGATAGCTCTCTTGTTCTAGTCTCATCGAATATAATACACCATAGCGTGTTGAGTATGGCGTTATTAGATACTTGTAATTAAGTATCTAATATCGCCATACTCAAGACAGCGCAATTAAACGTACATGTTTAAAAAATATCTACTGGGAGACCGTTGGTCTGCCACGCAGAGGTCTCGAGTTCGATCCCAAGGCACGCATCTCTAACTTTTGAAGTTATGTGCGTATTAAATAGGTAATTATCGCTCGCTTTTAACGGCGAAGGAAATCTAAGCCCCAAACTTTACAATAAGATAAATAGGGTGCTTAAAATCTATCCTTTGACTTATAATAAATCTAAGCTGAAACTAACAGAGTGGCTTCTTTCACAAACTTATACACAATGTGAGGACATCATAGCATAATAACAAACACATCTTACTCCCATACATATACACACACCTACACATATCGATAAACACAGACACACACACGCACACACACATACACACATAAACACACACATACACACACACATGTACATATACACAATACACACATAGACACTCACATACACTCACCTACAAACACACTCCCATCCTCAATATAGGCACAAATTTATTTAAAATAAGCAATAAAATTGTATCCTTACTAACCTTAGTTATTTAATATATCCGGAAGTGGGCGTTAATGGCTACGACACAGTTTATACTACTGTAGTCATTATCGTTTAATAATTGTGAAAATGTAACAAGGTTTTCAATAAAAAAAAAATTTTAAAAAAAATTACATCATGAGGAAACCCGCATGTCTGAAAGTTCTATGTTCTCAAAGATATGTGTAGTTTGACAACCCGCACTGGCCAGCGTGGTGAACTATGACCTAACCCTTCTCACACTGAGAGGAGAGGCCCGTGTCCAGCAGTGGGACAGTTTAATACAGGGCTGTTATTATTATAATATGTATACAGATAAAATGTACGCTTCCTAAGGAATATAATCTTTTGAACTAATAGAATTAAATGAAGCTGTAAAAATGTCACATTGATATTTTGCTCTCACTCGTCTCCGACAAATGTGGAGGGCTTGACGACTTATTCTTGATACACCTAGTTTCAGCTTACAGAAAGTTTAACTGCACGGATTGTGCAGTGATCTAAGTGGCCACTGCGTCAAGTGCTGTAGGTTTGATCTCAATACAGGCCAAAGAATTGTGCGACCCACAAACAGTTGTTTTGACTCTAAATGAACTTTGTGTTCATTAAGAAGTTCTCTCTGGAATTATACCGAGTGAAAAAGAGGTCTTTAAAAACACTGCATTAGTTAAAAAATCATATTTATTAGAATGATCAGGCGGATATATTCGAATAGCTCGATGATGACAATATCTATAATATATTTTTAAGCAATTACATCTCGCTAGCATGCAACACTTCAGCGATGTGTACAATATTTAATCAAACTATTAATTCAGGAATCACACTATGAATAAAGAATAACGAATGACTGTATGCTTCCTATGTACCGCTCTCGACCGAAAATTTATTGCATGTATAACAACATAACTTTCGTATTGCATATCTTTGGGGCAACTTATTGATGACCTATAGATAAGTACCACAGACCTTTTCTTTTGGTCACTGTATTATGAACCTACTTCATTTTGAGAGATGCGTCTTTACAATCATTAGAATTAAATAGAAAGTTGCATTAGCTGGTGATAATATTAGTTGTCGAAGGTTAAAAGGCGATACAATCGATGTAGGTACATAATAAGGTATTTTTATATGGACATTATATTATATCTGTCCTGTGGTTGCACTTCACCTTATACAAATACATTAATTCAAATTCATTAGCAAGCGATATATTATATGAACTATTTATATAATACCATAAGATTGGTGGCACGCTAAACCTCATTTTTAAATACTTTTTTAACAAAACCAAGTAGGTATGCCATAAAACTTTTATTAAAAATCTACTTGTGTTCCGTTATTTCACGTATTAATAACATTTTAACCGTATAGCATCTCACTTTAGATTTATTAAATACCTATTAATATGTTGTTCATAGAATTTGAATGCACGGCATGCCATTCCTAGTGAGTTTTGCCCAGCTTCTTCGTTTATACAACAGTAAAAGAAGAAGGCATGGATTGTTATGAATTTTACTTCTGCAGTTACTTATTTAATCATTGCTTGCCTCATCGATTTTCAATCAATTGATATTACGCCGCCTTTCGTTCACGGCTCGTAATACAGAGATATAAACATAGACAAATTCGGTAGTTGTCACATTTACTTTGAATCGCTTTGAGTAAATGAAAAATAGTGGGCGTGAGTTTCTCCAAATATTCAGTTAAAACCCTTGCAAGTAAAGTAAATTGAAAAATAGTCAAAAATCATATCATGAAAATTTCAAATGTCCGTTATTTTATTTATCATATCACACAATTGGTTCGTATTTATGGCAGAATTCTGAAGGCGTCGGACAGAATAGAGAAACATAGCCTATAAAAGGCAGTCACAGCTTACCATCAAGGCGGCCGCTATCTCTTCTGCCACAAAAACATAAATGCATTGATGCACACTCCTCATCATTACTTTTGTAGAAAATTAAAACTGAACAGTTTTAAAAACCATGTGAGATCAACCTGCATATTTATCCAATATTTTTTTGTTTCAGTACATAATGAGTTTGCAATGGAGGGTTCTCGTAGTAGTTTCACTGTGGGGTCTCGTCAGCAATCCGACTTTAAAAGCGGCGGCGTCAACAGAATTCGATCTGACGGTAGTACAAATTGAACACAGAAGAAATGAACGACTTTCGGAGCCAGTGAATAAGGTAACTTGTTAATACATATTATGTGCCAACAACATTGTGTTATTACAAAGTTGTAATACGTAGAATGACGAAATTCAACGGCGAGGCTATAAATTAGTCGTATAAGGGGTTCATAATTGATCAAATTAGATACTTTAGCAGGGCATAGGTTAGTTTTTATGCGAGATTGGCGACACAATACGCTCTACTTCGCATCATAAGGAGCACTCTTCGATACTAAATATTATTAGGTCGAAAAATTATATAGTTTCCTCTAACATATCTATTTTCTAAAACGTATCTCTCTATTCATCTATATTTATAGAGTTTCATAATGGGTAAATGAGGTGATTAGCAATGAATTGCTCAAGTTTAATATTTCCCAAGATATATTGTATTTCCATAATTACCCTTATATAATATGTATACATACCAAGGAGCTGCAAAACATTGACAAAGAATAAATGAGAATAGGACAAGTGTCAATTAGAAAATTGTATGAGGCAGTCCTCTACAACGTTCTGAAAGAAGATCAGGCTAAGCGTACGTCGGTATCCTGAACCAATTGTTTTACTCCAAAGTTTACCCTAGAAGCAGAATTTTATGTTTAAAAATTTTATGTTTTCTGGTTGTTTCTTTAATTAAGTTGTTAGTTTAGTTGTAATTATAATTTGCAAGCTGTGTTTTCCTATAATTGAGGGACTATACACGCTAAGAACATTATTACTGCTATATACTGTATGTTATTGTATATTCCTTTGTTGGAAATCCTTAAATAAATAAATAAATTAAATTGCAAAAATAATTTAACAAGAAGAAAGAGAAAGAAAGAAATCTTTATTGCTTTACAGCTTTTAGGTGGGCACAATGTGTAAAAGATACAAAAAGGTTTGATATATCAGGAACCTAGCATGTACCATAGAAATCTGTACTATTTATGTATCGGTCCAGAAAACAGGCATGAGTCGATTTTCGTTTGTCGGTTGGCGAACTATATAATTTACGTGCACAATGTAGATATATGTATTTTTATCAGTAATTTAATCCCACTATTATTGGTCACACGTAACGTGTATGATTAAGAATAGTAAAATGCAGTCACGGCAGATGGCTATTATTCAATTTAAGGCGTATTTCTAACTATATACCCATGTCATTAACTTATATGATTAAACTGCTAAATGCTCTTGAATACTGGTCTTTAAAATTTAGACACTGGTAGAAAATGTATTACTTTTGTTTGCAAAAGGAAACGTAATATGATGTTAATTTGAAAAATTATTTTAGTGTTGGATAGCCTATTTATCGAGGAAGGCTATAGGCTATAAACATCACACTACGACTCACGGGGGCGGCGCAGTAACGATAAACGCGGGTGAAACCGCGGGAACATCTAGTGTGTATATATGTGTACTAGCTGACCCGCGCAACTTGGTCTGCTTCACATAAGAGAGTTTTCTCCGATTTTTTTTTTTGATCCGATTTGCAACATTTTTCATTGCTGCTCCGCTCCTATTGGTCGTAGCGTGATTTTATATAGCCTATAGCCTTCCTCGATAAATGGGCTATCTAACACTAAAAGAATTTTTCAATTCGGACTATTAGTTTCTGAGATTAGCGCGTTCAACCAAACAAACAAACAAACAAACTCTTCAGTTTTATAGTATTAGTATAGATTTGTAATCCTCAAATAGTTCTCTCGAATCTGGGTGTAATGTGTCCTTTGTTTGAATGTTTGTAAAATCCCTAGTGACACAAGAATTATTCCTAGTACATGTCTCTTATGTAAATGAAAATGTAATATACATTAATATAGCAACATCAACAACCTGCGCCCGAGACTTCGTCCGCGCGTAGTTTTGAGGATTATCCGTGCAAAATTTCAACAAAATCTGATGTAGTTTCTGCGTAAAGCTTAACGAACAAACAAATATTTTAAATGCTGTTTTCAGCATCGGTGGGTTTCCTAGATCACGCAGCACTTTGTATTATATATCACGAATTCTTCAAAATTTAAAATGCTAGTCACGAAGCACCAGGACGATTCGAAGAGCTTTACAAACATTTAACCAACGAACTCAAAGAATAGGAACTCAGTCTCGAAACAACGATTTGTGGATCAAACATGTGTTATTATCCATGAGAGGACCCGAGGGTCGATTCGCCACTGGCGAGTGTCATGACAGACACCAGTGGCGAATCGACAAATGGATCCTCTGGCGAAACGACCACTTTGACCACTACGCCATCCTTTTATACAATTATACTCGTATACTTGTGGTTTTCATCCTATACGTGCCCGATAAAAATAATTAAATTGCAAATGTGATTGTGCTGTGTCAAATTGAATAGTAATTAATGATAAATAAACATGTATAAATGTGTGATTAAATAAAATAGCAATGGGCCTTCAATTTAATGGTCAGCTTCTTAGAGTATGTATAAATAGCGTGAACAGCTTAGTGCACCAAGAAAAACGCCATTATCCGGTCCATTTTCCGATTGAAAATAAATTTTATATACATTATATTGCTTGTTTTAATCTTGGTGGCTCTTAGCGCCCAATCCTCAATCCCCGATTAGCGTTTATCGTGCACGTTACTCTAATGCTTCACCAGCGGCGACGTGGAAGTAATGCACGCCTAATAAACGACAGTAGGATCGAGCCCTTAGACACAAATGGAAATAAATAAATTCTGTGGCTATTATAAGCTGCTCACGATACCTAATTGAACATGCACGCTCTATAGTTTATGTATGAATGGATACTCCCTATACTGTTCTGTCTGTGAAATACGTTAATATTTACTTAGGTATATTATTAAACTATCACTAGCCAGACCCGACCACACTTCACTGTACCTCTATCAATATTAATATTGAGGCAATTAAATAAAAGTATTCCAGAAATGATTCTCGTTCCCATGTAAAGATCGGGATAAAAAGTATCTAGAAAAAACTTATTTATATAGAAATGCAAAGCTGTGTATAAATTTATTTTCGAGTTTTGCATACAAATACGGAAGCTGCGTATTAATACATAAAGATTTTACACACCAACTATCCACGATCCTCTAATTCTGTAACAAAATAGTAAAAAGATCCATGCGGTGCCTACTTTGTTTGTTGCTTAAAATTAGGTTTTCCGCTTCTCTTACTCGACTCACAAGTGTTCAAAGTGAATGTGAGGCGCATAGCTGCGTTGCGTATCGGCGTGTCACGTCCTTTCTCGTAGCGCGCTCTATACTTTTTAAACTTGAATGATAGTTTACTCATAGATGAAATTTGTCAGATTACCAACACAAAACTGTTAAAACACTCAAGCTAGTAAACTGAAATTTGGCATGTCTATTAAGGATATCGCTCGTCAGATAAAATCGGATTTAACGACTAGATAAGATACGTAAAATTCTTTGTTTTTATATGGGGCATGCGATTTACTATTTAGGTCAAATATATAAAAACTATTACAACATTTTAACAATTAGAAATATATTAAGGTGGGCAAAAGGTAAGGAAAGAGAGTTGAAAGTTTTTATAGAATTCTAAATAAAATTTTTGTACGTTTCTATTACATAAATATCAAAGTTGGTTCAGACGTTCAAAGTCGTGATGGTAGTTAACATTGAAAAATAATAATTAAATAGCCAACTACTTATGAAAACATTTTTCTTTGCGGCTTTTTAGTCTCAAGTAATGGAGTATATATTACTGGATTCAGAAATGTTACCATATATTTTTTATACTGCGGAAACCTTGAACAATTTAATTCCATTCTTCAGGTCATAGAGATACCTCTTGTTGCATTCCTGTAATCAATAGGATTCTCAGGATTAGTTAAACAGTGGCTTTTTAAAGAGCTCTGGCAACCTTACCGCCTGACGTGCGTGCTGGAGTGTCTGCAAAAGAATCTGTAGTCTTAACCAGCATCTTAGCATTATGACGGGACCCCAGCGCCCGTACGCCGATGGACAAATTAATCGAGTTATGATGTCAGCTCAAATCAAAAAACAGATAATAAATCTTTCCGTGGCTTAAATTGGATAGAATACCTAATTTAATTAACTTCATACATATATATAAGATTATTTTTACAAATGTAATAATATTATTACTTAATCTCTGCCTAGGTGGCTGCCGGTTCATCCACCGAGTGTGACAATTTAACATGCGACATGAACAAGGGTCTGCTCTGTTCGGGGCCGGGGCACGGCGAGTGTGTGTGTGGCAGGTGTAGCTGTACGCCCAAGTATACGGGATCGGCGTGCCAGTGCCCTAAGGATGAAACTGCTTGTATGACGCCTGGTAAGTGTCATCATCCAGACAGGAAATAATTCTACCTAACACCGAGTAATTTAGAAATAAAACGTTACTCTATCTTTACACCCTCCAGTTACCCAACAATAGTATTTTCTTTCGAGGATATATAGATATGGTCTCACGTATTATGTATGTCTTTTTATATTCACAACACCTTCTTGTAAAATTAAATAAAAATATATGAACTCTGTGCAATGCGTTCATATTCATCATGGTTGTTCCAGGAAGCAATTCAACCTGCAGCGGACATGGCAAATGTGAGTGCGGTCAATGTGTGTGTAACGTAGACGGAAATAGAATTTACACCGGCAGGTACTGCGAAAAATGCCCCGTAAGTACCGCTTGAAACACTCGCCAATTTTCTTCGGAAACTTTCTATCTGTTCGTGTCTGAAATATAGAAACAGATTATATATCCCTTATTCAAGATCTCTTATTCAAGAATAGGATTAGAAGATAGAAGAATTTAACAATAAACAAAATTGTTTTATGTTCGTGATGCATACCTATATGTTTGGGTCAGCATTACCAGAATCGAAAAATAGTAGATGAATTTTTGTCGAAAAGCCGCCCACTCAGTCGCTTCATGTAACTCTAGCTACATGAAAAAAAATCGTTGTCTTGCTTCATGTGACTAGAGTTACATGTAGTAGTTGTACGAAAAGAACGACAAATCCTTTAAGATTCGTTGTGTTTATGGGGCTTTATGAATGAAACGGAACGAATCATAGACTAAACAAACTACAAGTGCCAAAAATTAGTGACAGAATCCAATCAGAACAGTTTATTTCAGTGAAGTGTAAAGTGGTGCATTTGAAAAATCGTGGACGGGTGAGTGTTTTTTCTGTTGGTCGTAAATAATTAAACTGTTGTTTATTTACGAGTGATTTGTATATCAAAAGATTCATCTGTTAATATACTATATTGATATACATTGATTTCTATTCAATTTGATCGATTTTGTCCGTATTATGTTTTAAATAATAGCAGTGTAAATCTATTGTAATGCAGCCGGTTTTCTGCTGATGTAATTCTGATAAATCGTTTTAAATTCAATAAATATGCATTTAAACGAAAGAACAATCTAATAAGCAGTGTTTTCGTAAATAATCAGGTGGAGAGTGGTCATTTTGACGAGCAAAAAAAAAAAAAACAAAAAAAAAAAAAAAATTTTGATATTATTTTCTAGGAGGACTCTTTTGCAAACCCGTATCGTGGTTACAATTCTGTAGTGGCGTTCATTGTGTGACTCGAGTTACATGAAGCACTTTGCACTGTTTGAGATAAGGCTGGTGGCACAAATATTTTTTATCGTCTATTCTATTTTTTTATGTTATATGAGGCAAACGAGCATACGGATCGCCTGATAGTAAGCGATTACCGCTGCCCATGGACATCCGTAACACCAGAGGAATCACAAGCCCCCAAGTGCTACAAAAAATGCGCTATGCGTTTGGTGCCGATAATTGCGCTCGAGATATATCTACAAGCAATGCAACGACACGCTTTGTTTGTAGATATGTTTCGAGAATTACCACACTAAACCATGACTTGTCTATGACTTGTACTTTGACTTCCTTTTTGTTTTATATATGTTTATAAATGCCTGTTCATATTTGAAATGCTGTTTCTGCGCATGGAAAAGAAGCAGTATTTCAAATATGACCATGCATTTTTGTTTCATTCTGTATAAAGTAGTTCTCGAAATCGTGTATTTAAAGGTAATAAATATAAAAACAGAAGAAAAGTACCTATTTTGAATAAAACTTGTTATTAAAAATGGATTCATTAGACTTAACCCAAACTTCTCCTAACCTAAACGTAAGATCGTCAATCACCAAACCTTGTGTGCCTCCAACCTTAACTCCTGATAACGGGTTCGACGCCCGTGCCCCGCTGCGCTACGCACTCGCTTTTTTCTGTGATTTCTGATTTGTCGTCGTTTTACTTAAGAACAAAATATAACATAATTGTTAAAAATTATAGATCGTTGTAAAGCTCGTGTTCTGCACGTTAAGGATAAATAAAGTATTTTTTAAAAACTTTGTACAAATTCTGTCAATACAGCTTGCAAAAACACGAGTAATTTCTTTAAAAATGATACCATGCTTTTTATATATTGCATGTGATAACAATTTTTACTCCATTGTGATGTTTTATGATATACTTAATAGATTATTTAAGGTTGAGTTGGTTGGTTTTAGGTTACATATTCAAGAGATGGAAAATTTCTTGTATTTCATACCTTTTCTGCGGTTTTTCTTAGGAATTCTTCTCAGGTTAAGCATTTATCTAATCAAATGTTTGTAAATACCTTTAGCAGGGAACTTTAGGAGCTATTATCACTTTTATCACCATGCACGAATCAAGTAATCTCACACAACGTTCACAGTAGACACTTCACAGATCTCTTAATCATATATGTATGATGCAAAGACTACAATATAATATACGTGTATGATGTATCTGCTTTTAGACAAATAAATATAATTAGCGGTCGCCTAGTGTTCGTAATTCGACCAAAGTTTGCCTGTAAGATATTGCTGATATATTGTCATTATATATATATAACCATAGTTACGCGCTTCGACTGCGTGTGTCAAATGCATGGTTGTGTGCGTGTAGTGTTTTTTCATTAATTTAATGTATTTCTAATGCATATTTAATAAAAATATTAGGATTCGAGTCGATTTCTTCTCCATATAAACTTTAACTGTGCTAAATTTCATACTCCTCCGTCCGCGCAATTTTCATAAAAAGGGGTACAATGCTTTTGCTTTACGTATTAATATATAGATATAGTGCCAGAAACATCTTTTCAGACATGAGGCCATCTTACGACGCTCATTACGTCATAAGCGTAGTTTTTTTTTACCCAGTTACATACATATTCATAACTAATATTTATTTACTTTATACTTACCTATTACTTTTTCAATGTATTCTTTTAATAAAATAATATTTATTATGCCACATTTTCTTTCATGGCTATCTATTTATTTAATGTATTATTTATTTCTTTATTTTTAGTGCACTATTGGCGGACCAAACGTTAATAACAAAATTGTGGTGTTCGCTGAAAATCAGCGCTGTGTAGTGCTTGCAACAATGCAAGTGCCACAGCATTATGCTGAGCGCATCACCGTTGTTTTTGTGCCGTCAGGTGGGACGTGCAGATGCACATAAACATTTTAATTGTTTTTAAAGTTTCTTTATACTTATATGTTTTTATTTACTTAATTACTTTTTGTTATACCCACATTTTAATAATAATTGATGATGCATGTCATGATGGTACAAAAATAAAAATCTTCTCATTTCATTTTTTTTTATTTTATTCTTGATTTTATACATAATATTATAGCTGCAAATATAAACTTTCTATATCAGGTTATATTTTTATCCTCAACCTTTTAGTTTTGGAGTAAAATCAAATTTACCCTTCCACTGCAGTTTGGACTGAGTTGGCGCCGCGCACGAAATTTTACGTTGAGTTATCGATGTTTTTCTGTAAACTTTCCAAGGAAAATAAATGTTTATTTTGATTTCCACGGTAAGAGTAACTAATAGAGCTATGAAATAAAAAAATGTATGTCATCGATTTAGATTTTGATATATTCAGCAAAATATTGAACAAACCGGGAATATTCTTGTTTGTGAATTTTGATGGCAGTTTACAAATTATTTCTACCCTACACCATCAAGTTGTTTTAGTAAAACAAATAGCCCGTTTTATCAACTACTCGGAA
The DNA here is from genome assembly GCA_963564715.1 of Catocala sponsa. Lineage (NCBI taxonomy): Eukaryota > Metazoa > Arthropoda > Insecta > Lepidoptera > Erebidae > Catocala > Catocala sponsa. Next base: position 13,937,161 of record OY751335.1, read on the forward strand.
CACTTATTTGTTTAACATAACTAGGCTTGAATGGGCCACAAATCAAGTTTTTATTGACTACTTGCTACGCGCTCCCATACGGCCGCACTCACTGGCAAAATAAGCCAGGGGCGCCGCCGCGCTGTGGGAGCGATCAAGAGGTGTACTTGGGTTAGCAGCCGAATAAACCCACTCGAATGCACAGACCCGCCGCGCGCCGAAGGAAGAAATGTATGGCAACACTGACTGACAGTAAATTGTATTTTGTTTTGACTTCACTTTGTAGACATGCCCGACTCGTTGCGGCGAGTACAAGGACTGTGTATTGTGCGAAGTGCACAAGCGAGGTGTGCTCTACAACCCTGACACGGACAGCTGTGGTGACTGCGCACTGTCCCCGATCGTAGAAGAAGGCAAGATAGAAGGTAAGCATATTGTTAAATAATTAAATATAATTTAGGACTAGTTACTGTTGGGACATGGGGAGCATGATGCAATAAGATTTGATGTTGCACTATTTAGATTGCAACGCCGCCGCCGCGACCCCGACGCTTGCCGCGCTCGTCAGCGGTCAGTCACTTCCTTCCCGTGATTGTAACAACCTGTATACTTGGTTTGTTTCCGCGCAAATAAATGCGGTTCACATAAAGCACCGTTTTATTTCACCGTGACCTTCGAGAGACTAAAGTCTATGCCAAATAAGATGGCAATAGTGGTCATTCACACCCCCTACAAATGTATACGTAATTTACAATAACAACACTTACAATGTTCCCGTAACGACAGAAAATAGTGTCGCTTGTGAATCGTGGTGAAGGTCGTCTAGAACTCTAGACAACTCATGGTCCTTTCCATCCCAAGACCTTCTCGACCTTCTCGACGCACCAAGATTTGTTTCACAAACGGCATCTATCCATACATCTTATAAAAAACCTCTAGCGGTAACGTTGATGAACTAATCAATATTTATGTATGTAAAGACAGGGTGACTGACTGACATTAGTACACCGTCAGTTATTTCAATGCACCAAGTTTGGCACTGCCATCAATAGGCTCGCCCTTACGTGGACATTGAAAGCTAGCTAGCGTAGTTGGCTAAATGCAAGTAAAATACATCTATGCCTACCCATTCGAGAGCGCGTAGGTTTACGCTAATTCAAATTAATTAATTAGAATTACCATAATATAAGGCGTTACGTTAATCACAAAATTTTTTGTTTGTAGCCAATTCATCTCAAATGGAACATTTGTGCAGATACTACGACGATGAAGATTGTCTGTACACTTATGTGTTCTCTTACAACGAGAACCAACAACCGGTCACCAGAGCACAGAAAGAACTCGAATGCCCCAAGGTGTGTATTTTCTTAATTTTACGGTTCTGTACCAAAGCAAGTAACAGTTTATAGACATCTTTATCATCATTGAATTGTAGTGTGCAGATTGAGGCCGCAACATTTCGTGGATTTGCCGTGAAGAGTCGTCCACTTGACCATTACTGCATTCAAACAAGCGTCTTAAAAGCAAATTTTATTGTTTTTAGGCGTCAACCGTCGTGGAGGCACATCGCAACATCAGTATAGTGGGTGATCAGTTCATGTTGGATGGTCAGCCGCTGCACATCGTCTCAGGGTGCCTGCATTACTTCCGACTGCCTGCTCTCTATTGGAGGGATCGACTACGTAAGCTGAAGGCTGCCGGATTAAATTCAGTTGCTACGTAAGGCTTTCTAAAACAGGGTGCCCATTTATTCACAAACAATACTTCGATATTTTATAGTACGATACAAAACTATAATTATGTGTATATTTATAATTCTACTAGTTTTTGCCCGCGGCTTCGCTCGCGTTAATTTAGAATTTGACAATCAATTCGGGTTGTACTCTCCTTGTAATAATATAATTCAATCATGATTCGAAAGATACGTGGCGCCATCTATTATCATATTGTACGTTATTGTTGTTTTCCTCGGGAACAGTAATTTTTTTCGGGATGAAAGGTAGCCTATGTCCTTTTCTGTACACCTGACAACTTATATGCAAAATTTCAAGATGATCGGTTCAGTGGTTTAGGCGTGAAAAGATAACAAACAAACAAACTCATTTTCGCTTTTATAATATTAGTTAGGAAATATTTATTAATAATTATAATTCTTTATTACAGTTTCCTAATTCTACACAATAATATTATACACTGGATATGTCACTTTCATGTTTTATTTAGTTTTAAAACCTGAACTTGTGTTGAAAATTTGGTTCTCTCTGAATCTGAGTGTTCTCTTTACAAGTGCTGGTAACATATCTGCTCCTTTTCTGTACGTAATATAAATGATTCTATAGCAAAAAATATACGAGATACGTAGTAATACTCATCCCAACTGGGCGCAGATAAGATGCGCATCTATTGTAATGTACATTAACTCATTAACTCAATGCATTGTACCTTTGCCCCTTGACCGCACGCGAGCTACCGTATGATCGGCCGGATCGACGCAAGTCGTCGCTCACATCATTATCAGGATTGACTGCGTATTAGTAACTAAATGAATACTTTGATTAAAAGTTAAGGTACTTCTTTGCTGATATATTATAGGTGATTAAATTGGCACTCTGTATTATCGAATCGATTTTAATACTAGGATTTATAGCAATAAAATAAAACCTATGACGTAATTATATAATAAATAGAACATAATTTTTTGACTAACTAATGTTATATATATTCAATTTGTGATAAATAAATCTTATCTAAGTCTTTTTTAGCTCACTGAGCAGATTTAAATCATAGATAACCCGACGCCATACCGCCTTATTTGTAATTACCAAAATATTACTGCAAATCTTAAGTAACAAGGATTTACCCAGTAGCAATCTTAAGTTTGGTCTAATATGTTATTTGATTAGATATGTGGAGTGGAGCTACCATGAGCCTGAGGAGCGACAGTATTTATTCAAAGGCGACCGTGATATCGCTCAGTACATAAAAACGGCTGCTGAAGAGGGATTACATGTAGTGCTACGAGTCGGCCCTTACATCTGCGCTGAACGAGACATGGTGTGTGATGAAGATTTTAGTGGCTATTTTGTGTTTACTATGCGTTTTGCAAATCTATAGCCTTGCATATCTAATCTACATATATCTAATCTACATATATCTAATCTACATATATCTAATCTATATATATATATATATATATCTGACTGTCTTGGTGGCACAAAGGCAGTGTATATGACTGTTATGCATGACGTCTCTGGTTCGATTCCCAGGTTGATGAGAGTGTTAAGATTTTCTGCCAAAAAATATACGACAACAGGCTTGCATCCCTATGATGTGGGACCTTCAAAATATATATAAATACATATATAGAAATGTTGGTGTAATAAACCTCCACCTTCCCGTTCAAGAATATAAACCTGAGGCTATAAGTGTATGTAATTATTTAATGACTTTTATTACCATGACTACATTATTGTTTTAATTTAACTAATATCTTATTTTAAAGGGCGGTCTCCCATATTGGCTACTCAGTAAATACCCAAATATTAAACTGAGGACAACGGATAAAAGTAAGTATCAATCGAATAAAGCTTTTTTGATGCAGTCAGTTTTAGTAAAAGCATCACATATCACCAATTAACTTTTTAATAATTCACAATAATGACATATGGTTGTACTAACAGCCTGAATTTGATTATTTGCAGATTATCACCAAGAAGCTAAGATATGGATAGATAAACTTTTCTCACAAATATCGCCATTGTTGTATGGCAACGGAGGACCTATCATATTAGTGCAGGTAATCTTAACACAGCATTTATCTTAATTCATATATATATATATGTATAATTTACAACGACTAACTTTACTTGTTTGTTACATTTTGAGGACTTCAAAGCTAGGGAAAGAAATAACCTAATTTAATAAATATATGTATCTGATAACTTTGATTCTTTAGATTTAAGAAAAAAATCACTGTATACCTGGGTTCCAGGCTTCGGTAATTATGATACCATACTAGACTAAGTATAATTTCCCATTTTTACTATAACTTTTCTATTTCTTCTTCCTTTTTAATTTCAATATAATTTTAATTTTAATAATATTTTAATGTATTTAGAGTTTTTACTTAGTTTTAGTGGCGCAATTTTTTATTTTTGTTAGATGTTGTTGCCTGTAAGTGAATGAGCACAAGGCATGTCTGTAAATTATTATTTAGAAGTAAGAAATATGTATCATTTGTTGGCGATCCAAATAAATAAATAAACTATTTGTCATACAAATATAGGCTTTAGCGTTTTCCGAATTTGAATAAGCAAGAAACGTGTGACCTATGTAGAAAGATTGCCTATTTATTATCTTAGACATTTGCTATTTTACAAGACACTAGGTTTTAGATATTATATCGGTTCAGGCCAAGACCGGTACTAATTAGTGGTTAGAAAATTGTTCGTTTGTTGTACTACTAGTACAGCTCGTCCCAATTTAGTCGCCAGTATCTGTTTTAACGTGTAACATCCGACAGCAAGATGATTTAAATTCATATATTACGTAGACCCAAAGTAACACCAAAAGATTTACGTAGATTAAGTACAACATTTTGCCCGCGGCTCCGCTCGCGTAAATGTAGTAGGAACCTATATATCAATTTTCTATCCCTCGGCAACAGTACCTACTTTTTTATTAAAAGGTACCCTGTGTCCCGACAACATGTATACGAAATATCATGATGATCGGTCGAGTAGTTAAGGCGTGAAAGCGTAACAAACAAACTCACATTCACTTTAAAATATTAGTTAGGATTATGCATAGTACTTTACCCGTGCTCTAATTATTCTCGTAATTTATTTGTCTATTTTAGGACCACCGGTAATTACACGTGGTAATGTTGTTGTAATGTTTAAACTGATTTTTATTTGATTAGATACAATTCAGTGTTTGTATAATTAAAATATAAGCTTACAAGCTTGACAAATCTATTACAAAAATGAAAATATATTTATCGCATTTATTTATTTAGTTATCGGTCGCTTACAAGTTATAAGTATAAGAGTCTCTTGAGACGGGCGGCGTTTCACCATCGTAGGCGTTTGATGTCGCATGCGCAGCGCAGTCGTTACACGGTCGTGACATTGTTTTGGTGTTATCATTGACTAAATTGATTCGTACAAGTCAACTTATTCTACAGTTAGGCAATGTCAAGCATGCCTCTTACCTAATATTATTAACTTTTCCTTATTTTTAGAATTTAGTTTTGTATGGACAGTGACATATGGCATAATGACTGCAACACCTGGTACATAAATGAGTCGTAAAATATTGAAATTATAATTTGATGGTGATTTAAAAGAGTGGCCTTGAGTTTCTTGCAGGTATCTTCTCATACGCTCAACCTTTTGCCTGAACCTTGCAACTAACATAAATGTAAATTCAGTAAATGTAACAAACTCACTAGCCCCTTTGATGTTCCTAAGTGTTACTTTGTGACCTAAGTGGATAAAGGATTTTTGACTTTGACTTCAAGACTAGAATTTAAAAAAAGAATCAAGGAAACATAAAACTTAGGGAAACCTCACTATGGAATTGATACCTAACAATAATGTGAATGTCATGAATAGTCATGATTTATGCTAGGTTTATTAAAATATTTCCGTGTTTACTTACAAGTGCAAAGCACCGACATTTAATTAATTGTTGTAAATATTACATAGTGATGATGATTAAGATAATAATAATATTACAACACCTATTTATATAAAAGTATGTCTGTCTATTTGTAATGTAATCTTACCATTCGTTCGATTGCGGTGAAATGTTGATAAGTTCTTGAACATACGCTCGCTTTGTTTTGTTAGAAAACACTTGTGGGTCTGACACGGGTGTTGTCTAACAAAACACAACGAGAAATTGAGTAAGGCATTGCAAGGCATACCAAATATTGACTATATTATTATAGGATTTTTTGTAAGTAGCAATCATAATCTATGAAGCGCTTAAACTATCATTACGATACCTGACTCCGTAGCACCAGGATTTAACCGATTAATACTTTACAAAAGACCTGGACGTGTGGCTAGTTTAAGTCATTAGTGTCATCACTGTGGCTGTCATGCGTCGAGAGTTCGCGCGTCGTTCGATTCAACGCGACAAAAAGTTGTGATCCACAAATAGTTGTTCTGATTCTGGGTTTTCTTTGTGTCTGTTGTTTGAATGTCTACAAAGCCGCCGCAACACAGGAAATAAACCTAGTACTGTGGACTTGAAATAAAAATATAATATATTTAAATAAAAATGAATTGCCTCATGACGGAGCATCACTTAAGAACGGCTAGACCGATATGGCTATTTGGTTTTTTGTTGTGTTTGTAATTATCAGGACAAGGTATGTATGAAGGAAAATTTGCGAAATATCCGCGGGAAATTACGAAAATTTTAATGGTATTTTTATATGAAAAAAATTGATTGATGTTTTGATATTGAATTTAATTGATTTGAATTGATGTTTAGATTGATATGACAAAGAGTGACTGTCGAGTCAGCTAGTACTTTAATAAATAAGTAATTGACTAAGTGACATGACTGTAAGTGTAGGTGGAGAACGAATACGGCAGCTATGGTTCCGACATGGCGTACAAGGTGCAGGTGCGCGACATGCTACACGAACATGTGACAGACAAGGCGCTACTCTTCACCACCGACGGCGCTTCCCCCAGCTTCTTCCGAGCAGGAGCTGTGTCCAACACTCTTACTACCATAGACTTCAATGCTGGCGCAAGTAAGCAAATACTTCAATCCTAACAAATGCGAATGTGACTTTGTTTGTTTCTTTGGTACGGTTTCACGCCATAACTACTCCACCGATCATCATGAAATTCTGTATACTCGTTGTCAGTACAGAAAATGTCCTTTCATCCAGAAAAAGATTTTTTACTTTAGGGAATGCCTTGACGCATACCTCTCCGGAATGGGTTGCGCAGAGTTTATGTCGGGATAAGATGGCATGCCGGGACATTCCACTACTACCTACCGCCTAAACCTAGCTGGGTGTGCCAACTCGCTTCCTTGAACGGTATGGTACCTTTCACCCATAAAAAAGTACTGCTGCTAACTTAATCTAACCTAACCTACATTTATGCGAGCGAAGCCGCAGGTAAAATCTAGATTCAAGTAATTACAACAATTTAATTCATTAATTCTTTATTGGGCCTGCCTACCTAGTTATTGATATACTTCATTAGATAGTAAAGATATTAAACATACATTTATACCTGTTGAGTCGCAGCGGTACATCGGCGGCCACACACAATAGGTTTATAGCTATGTCTGGCATTCCAAGACTGGACAAGTTAATATTATACTGGTAAAGCTTGTAAGTTTGGTTGGAGGACGTTATATGAAAACTACACATCCAATTTCAAAAATTCTTTCGCTATTTGTAAAGAAAATATAGCCTATTAGCTTTTGCCCGCGGCTTCGCTCGCATTAATTTAGAATGTGACAATCAATTCGGGTCGTACTCTGCTTGTAATAATATAATTCAATCATGATTCGAAAGACACGTGGCGCCATCTATTATCATAAGAACGTTATTGTTGTTTTCCTCGGGAACAGTATTTTTTTTCGGGATGTAAGGTAGCCTATGTCCGTTTCTGTACACCTGACAACGTATATGCAAAATTTCAGGATGATCGGTTTAGTGGTTTAGGCGTGAAAAGGTAACAAACAAACAAACTCATTTTCGCTTTTATAATATTAGTTAGGATTAGGATGTTGTAAAGAATTTTTAAAATGGGTTAAATAGTTTTTGGTTTAAACACTAACAAACAATTCAAATCTTTCCTCTTTATAATATTAGTATAGATGGCTTTATATACAAAGTTCCTTTGTATATAGTAACTAATGGACAAAGGCTGTATATAAAGAGCAGAAGCGGGGGCCGGCCGCCATTGTACATATACTTACCTACATTGAATAATATGTTACTTATCTTGTTTTTCAGATGTAAGATCGTTGTTTAATGAACTACGTAAGTTCATGCCCCACGGTCCATTGATGAACTCGGAGTTCTACACGGGCTGGCTGACGCACTGGGGCGAACATTTCGCGACTGCCAACGCGGAAACTGTAGTTCGCACTCTTGGGGACATGCTTGATTACGGAGCTCACGTTAACTTCTATATGTTCTTCGGAGGCTCCAACTTTGAGTATACGGCAGGTACTTGTATATTATAATGGATATTGTAGATAGTCATAATACCATCCCTGTATATAAACTGTGCCTTTGCTGGACATCTGATCATCTGATAGACAGAGTGCTTGGAATGGAACTCGAGACCTTTGTGTAGTAGTCCAACGGTCTGTCACTAAGCTAGCGCTGCTTATCTATACATCTATCTATACAAATAAATAAAATTGAAGTGTCTGTTTGTAATGTCAAAATAACAGCTTTTTATCTAATGCATATGAAAGTACATAAGGTACCAATACGAAAATATCTATTTTTAAAATGTCTGTCTGTCTGTTTGTTCCGGCTAATCTCCGAAACGACTGAACCGATTTTGACGGGACTTTCACTGGCAGATAGCTGATGTTATAAGGAGTAACATAGGTTACGTTGATTTTAGAAAAAAAATAGGGTTCCGCGGAGACAAACCCTTTTTATAATAGTTAAAATCTACGCGGACGAAGTCGCAGGTAACAGCTAGTTTGTATATAACTATAAAATACTACTGTCATAAGTCTTTGATTACGGATCCCTAAATTTGTAACAGCAGCCCCTCCCAGCTTAAAATAATATTCGCCCAACGAAATTCCCAAACATACCACCAATGTCCTTTGAGAGTGGTTTCTGTAGTTACAATTAATGGTATGCGCTGATTAAGCAACTTCAAAAGCAGTTAGCCCCAGGCAGTCGATATAATATACCTAACTCTCAAAGAGACATGCAGTTATATTAAACAGACTAAAGCCTAAGAACTTGTTGCAAAAAGAGATTTAATCAATAAGAATTAATTAGAAATAAGCGCGAAAGAAAACCTGTAGAGTTGAAAGAATCAAGAACATGTTTTGACATATCTAGCTCTTTATAAAAGCGCCATTTATTAGTTGTAGGCAGATTATAGGGTCAATTCTGCCTCGTTACTGCCAGAACATAAGTTTGTACTTGTGTGCCTGAACGATATGTCCTGATTGCAAATATCACAATAAAATTAGTATATTATTTTTCGTATAAAAGGAACTGTTAACAGTTGTACATATTATATACCTACAAAAATGTATATCGCCAATCAGATTTTGTTGTTGCATAATAGTTTTGATGAAAATGCTATATTTTCAGGAGCAAATTACGACGGGACATACAAGCCTGACATCACGTCGTACGATTACGATTCTCCGCTAACCGAAGCTGGTGATCCTACGCCTAAATATTTCATGATAAGGGATAAACTGAAGACGGTAATTGTCACATAAAATATGTTTTCTTCATTTCGTCACATTTTAGTTGATTGCTTTGTATCGAAGTCTTAAATTACAATAAAATTTAATTTGTATTTTCCAGTATAACCTTGTAAACGAAAGCATTGAGCCACCAAAACCAAGTGAGAAAGGAAACTATGGAACAGTCAGTGTCACTTTTAAAGTTAGCCTGTTGAGTGCAGAGGGACGCGCCTCGTTGAGCAAGCAATACGATTACGTGACTGGATCTTCACTGCCTACCTTTGAACAGTTGCGCCAGAGAGGTGGGCTGATGCTGTACGAAACTACATTGCCTGAAGGCGACGGATTACTTGGCATAAGGAAACCAAGAGACCTGGTTTTAGTGTTTGTCGATGGTGTATGTATACCTTTAATTTTATTGCTTTTATTTAGCTTTTTACCGTGAAAGCGTACAAAAATAACACGTTAATAACAATATCTACACATTGTCTTGATTGACATGTTCTGTGAGATAGGCATTTCTTCAGTCAGATTTTATCTAGTTGCAGTATTTCTCTTCAAGGAAGATAAAAGATACAGCAAGGATTTCTTTATACTCTATATATATCTTAAATATTCAAAATAATATTAAAAATAAGTGTTTTCTACTTTTGTTATTTATGCACTAAAGTACCTTCACCCCAACTTCTCGACGTAAGACACGTCTATACGAATATAGAGCTGATAATGGCGGACCAAAATTATAATATCATCTTTACCTACTCATAATGTCTGTTCAACTCCGAATTTTAATTTAAAATTTCTATGTATGATATGTATGTAGGTATTTACAAAAAAAAAGTATATACGTATGTTTATCCATTGTCTAGTACCCATAGTATGTACAAGGTCTGCTTAGTTTGGGCTAGATGGTGTTGTGTGTATGTCATAGAATATTATATTATATATTATTATATAATTTATTGGTGTACATATAAACAAAAGTCTTCTTCTTCTTCCTTTATTATTCCTAAGTCACTTGGGGTTGGCTTTCTAACCAGATTTGACTGGGTACCAGTTTTTACACGGAGCGACTGCCATCTGACCTCCGAAGGCTAACGATACCCTAAGGCTAGACCAGTGTCAGGATATTAGAGGGCACTGACTTCCCAATAACGACTGCCATCTATAGATGTTCATGGCAGCCAGGACGAGGCACGGAGCAGGCGATAATTGTCAATCAATACGCAATTAATTTCGAAAAGTTATATAACTTCCGAAAGTCAGAGGTGCGCGACGTGGGTTCAAACCCGAGACCCTCTCCATTGCAGTCAGTTGGTCACCCCACTGAGCTATCGCTATCTTATAAACAAAAGTAATAATGTATATTATAAAAATAACCTGAATGGCAATGAAATCATTCTCTTTTCCCCCTTAGTTGCTAATAGTAAGCTGTGGAGCTTGACGCTTATGTCGATCTGTGTAGCATCATGGAATATCGATCTGTGTCCACTAACCAGAAATAGACTAGCAACCTAACATAGAATCTGATCATATCCAACAAAATATGGACGCAATAGTCTCATCTAATCCTAATCCTTCAGAAATATATTGGTGTCATACATCATGTTATAATCATCTTAAACTCTCTCAGGTATACCAAGGACGCATCAGCAGGATGCGTAAGATCTACAGCCTGCCGATTTCTGCCAAATCGGGTTCAGTATTGTCATTGCTCGTTGAAAACCAAGGGCGAATTAATTACGGACATAAATTGCATGACTTCAAGGTAAGCCGTCATACCTATTAATTAATAAGTCGAAATAAATACACACGACATAGCGTTACAATAACAACTCTATATACTTATAATATCTGCTAGGTAACCGTGACTACGATCGATGCAAGTCCGTCGAAATGTCGGGTAATCAATAGGTATTTATTACCTTTTAAATTCTTCATCACGAGTAAGGCCCGTTACCTAATAGTATTATACTAATTATGTATGTGTACAAATCGTGAAAGTCTAAAAACGTTTATAAAAAGTCTATACTTGTCGCTGTTTTTGTTTTTAGTCTTTCCATACATAATGTTTTTATATATAGGGCGGTCTATTTAGTTACAGTTTACTGGTCTCTACCGCAAGATAAATTGTGTATATACATACATACATAGATTCACACCAGTTTCCCAGAGGGGTAGGCAGAGACTACGGATTTCCATTTGCTACGATCCTGACACACTTCTCTGGCTTCATTCACTTTCATTCTGTGTTGTATATCTGTTCAATTAACGTTCATTGAGCAGGTATATATCGCAAGTAACGTGATATTTTCTTTAGCCGCAGATAATTTAATATTAAAATAAGACCATGATATTGTGATGCTGGGTACAATTGTCAAGCGATGTGTGTTAAAACAAATTTAAATTTCTGTACGAGCCACTTTACACGTTATGGAACTTATAAATAACTCTTTGTGCCATGTCAGCAACATACTTCATTCATTACTTTAATTAAACATATTTATGTAATTTCAAATCACATGCAAAGTAATTAGTCATGATTTGAAAATTGAATTAATTAACTATATCAAAACTGATTTTTAGTTTGCTATATTTAATTATTCATTATAATCGGCTATGGGTATCCTATGAATGCTTTTTCCTATCTATACTAATATTATAAAGCTGAAGAGTTTGTTTGTTTGAACGCGCTAATCTCAGGAACTACTGGTTTGATTTGAAAAAAAAATGTTGTATTGGGTAACCTATTTATCGAGGAAGGCTATAGGCTATATAACATCACGCTATGACTCACGGGGGCGTCGCAGTAACAATAAACGCGGGTGAAACCGCGGGCATATCTAGTATCTTATAATTTCCGAATACGCATTTCTCGGCAACCACGGGTTGTGTGTTTGAAAATCGTGGAATTATTGAAGAATTGCGAGATGCCGAATAATCGTAGGAGTCACAATATATCAGAACTCCTTGGCTTTTAAATTCAATCACTTATGGTGGACGTCCAGATGATAAATTAGGTAATAATCCGATCCCATATATATACCAGATACCTGAAGGTATTTAGTCTTCTCTTCGACGGAATCTACTCAATGTACCAACATTAATGTACTTTAAGAGTAAAATTTTTAATCTAATAGAAATCGCGTCAAGCGCCTATTATTTTATGGCTAATCCGTCGTTCTAGTGTTAATAAATTTAAAAAAATTAACCAATTCACACCTTTTGGGAAATTTTATTTGTTATAAGTTTAATACCAATTTGTTATCAATTTTTATTCAATACCTAGTGGTTTCCTTATTGTCACTATTATAATTAAACCACTATCAATGAATCTGGTTAGTACTGATAAAAAATATCAATTTATTACAAGGTGGCTTTGACCCTACATCCAACCACAACGAAAAGAACAACTTAGAAAGTTGATAATAATTATATTTTAAATAACTGTAACAATACTTAAAATATGTGCATGATAATATTTTAGATATACATAAGCTCTTGCTTGAAATCTTTATTATTATAATTCTTTATATTATTATACAACAATATCTTTTTGAAGATGATACTATCGAAAAGTGAGACGTGGCGTTAGCCATAAAATAAATATGATCAAAATGTAACAAAATATTTAATAGTAATGGTTTGGCACACGTAAATATTTTATTTATACTGTTTAGTTTTGTGCAATTATAGACCAGTGCCAATTACTGATATTCTTAATAGGTATTTGTAATTTCAACAAAAGACGATTTACTTGAAACGTGGTAAGCAAACTGCAGGCTTGCATATACGTACCAGGGATGTTGCGGATGCAGATTTTTTGATATCCCCGGATGCGGATTCGGTTATTTGGAAACTCACATCCGCGGATGCGGATATGGATTCGGATGTCCAAATCGATGCGGAAGCTCCGCAATTGCGGATGCCGATGTTGATCAAAATTGTTTATCTTATTTAATAAAAAGTATCTAATATCACCGCCTTCGCAGGTTCAAGCCTGTTTTGCAAAGGTTCATAAATTAAACACGTACTACTGAACAACTGATTTCTTTCTTATCGTTACCTACGCGGTGATTATTGCGGATGCGGATGCAGATGTCCAAATCGATGCGGTACCTCCACAATTGCGGATGCGGATGCGAATATTTGCAACATCCCTGATACGTACCTATATCAATAATCTACAGGGTGATTTATAAATCGTGTAATTCCTTTTAACCACGCATTCTACTGGTGATATAGAATAACCTGATCATATTTATTTTTTATTAGATTTATATTTTTGGAGAAATTAATGTACCGATTTTTTTCATGAAATGGTTTCGGATAGTCTGAATTATGTTAACCACCCGCCACAATCTTAATATTTTACTAATTAAAAAAAAATAACGGCAATAACTGATGTCGTAAATAATAAGGGGCAATAAAAATGACCGCACGTTATTATTTACGACATTAATTTGTTTATATTCCTTTTTTATTAGTAAAAAATTAAAATACCTCGGGTGGTTAACATAATTATCACTATCTGAAACCATTTCACGAAAAAAACGATACGTTAATTTTTCCAAAAAAATAATTCTAATAAAAGAAATATATGGTTAGGGTTATTCTATACCACCAGTAGAATGCGTGGTTAAAAGGAATTACACGATTTCAAAATCACCCAGTAATGTAACCTATAAAAGCGAGAGGTCACCCATTAATTCACTAACTACACACGATATCGCCTTTTGGAGATGAAATATAGCATAAGTAAGGTAATAGGCAGTTTGTATCTTGTCTTGTGATACTTAATTATTATTATATGCTTAAGATACTTGGTGGATTATTTTCGTGATAAGCTCGATGTTCCGTTAAAGACTATTTTATTTTAAGATTATTTTATGATGATAACTCAAAGCTAACACATCATAACTGTAATGAGTCAGTCAAGCGAGGCACAGACAGACAAATAACTGTCCGATAAGAACGAAATTATAAGTGACTACACTTTTGGTTCATATTATTTTATCTACAGAGTTAACCTTAAATTGTGTCTGTTATCTGGACAGTGATGAGCATAATAATAATGTCAATTGTTTCATGCGTCGCACTAATAATCTTGTCACCAATAATACCTATTTTTTTGTCTAATATCTTTTCTAATCTTGGAGCTATAACACAACTGTGTAAATAGTCGATAATACGGCCTGTAGTGTGCACTATGTACTGATTAAACGCTAAGCATGGTCCACTTCTTTGAGACAAAATACGGGATGTGAGTGAAGTGACCCAAGTTTTGACAAACACGCATGGCAATGGATCTATTCAAAATTATCTTGAAACACTACACAGCAACACCCAACTCTCTGACAATAGCCACAGTTCAATCTACTGGAGGTGTTTTGTCCTTGACAGCGAATGTCAGGCCGCGTGACAACTTCATGAATTTGAAGCTACGCTGCGGTCCAGCCGCCGTGGTTAATGCGTGCGCCGTCTCACAAACGCAACGTGAACATCTACTACGGATGTCAGGCCACGCGACAATGTTGCGCACATTCCCACGAACATTTGAAGTAGCAATCTGAGATTATAGATTAAATGAAATTGAATAAGAGTACTAGAACCATTGTTGTGAGTTGCGTCCTCTTGTTTCAAAGATGAGCCACAAAGTGACTAATCTAACCCATTATTGGTATTCAATCGACAATCATCTTGACCTCTGAACATCGTGGCTCTATATCTTTGACATTGAATATATCAATTTCGATCATATCAATTCTGTTTGAAATATACTATACAGATATCATTACGAGCACTTTGATTTTGGTGTCATCACATTTATTTGGCACGTTGGGATAGGTGCAACCATAAGATTTTAAGAAAATAAAGAAATGTAGATGTAATTTAACATTAGCATTAGAGTACCTATAATAACATTATTTTTCTTTCGCAGGGTATTCTGAGTCCAGTGAAACATAACAACAAGGAGTTAGATGGCAATTGGACGGTATCTGGATATCCACTTCAAGTCTTTAACTTGTCGCAAGTCGAACAGTCAGGTGCTCCGAGCGGTCCTTCATTTTACGAGGGTCAATTCATACTTCCTGCAAATCATTATCCTTTGGACACTTTCCTTGACACCACTGGCTGGGGAAAGGTAATATTGCTTTGTATTAATATTTACACTCAAAATAATTACACACGTACACACAGCGACACATCAACCTAGACCAGGGATGGCGAACCTTTATTGGTTAACGCACCGTTATTTATAGAAAAATAATAATGTGTATTTAATGTGCCATCAAAGAAACATAAAGCATGTTTCGCGTTTCAATCAAGTTGTACATAGATTCGTCAATTGGTAATACTTAGTGAATTATTGACGAATCTGAATTATTTTATTGCGTGTCAGCACTGGCACCCGTGCAATTGGTTCGCCTTCCCTGACCTAGACTGTTTGGACTTTGAACTATTAGAAGTTGAATGCTGCGAATCGTGCGAGAGAGTGCGTTATATTTTTGTTACGCTCTATCCTTACCATTACATCGACACCACTAAGCACTGTCCCTTTCCGACAATTCTCTATTTTGTATGTAGCGTGGTTATGAGTATATAGGGTGTCTAACTTGATGTGTAGCTGTGTGTACACATAATATCCTAAAGGAGACCGACCACCTTGTATGGGACCCTGGCCTGGGCGTGAACAATTTTATATTGTAATAACAATATTAATTTTGAGTAGCCTAAACTAAGTAGAAAACATTATTCTTTGAAGTTTAGTATCAAGTTCGTTAAATAATAATATAAAACACATTGTTTAAAATAAATATTAATTTACATCACCTTCATAAGTTATTAAATTATTTTCCAAAAACTGGGCTGGTGGAGTGACATTTCATATCTTGCCCAGCTTAGGTACCATATTACAGACATAATGTGAGCACAGCAACCAACAGTCCTTCGGCCGACTATGCAGTTGCAGTAATACTGCCTTATTGCTTCCAGGCTGTGTGTATTATTTTGATAGAATATATAAATAAAATATGTCAATTTCATACTACTGGATGGTAACCATTATTTATTATATATTAAAACAAAACTTTTAATATTTTACTTTGTATATAAAACGATTGTCCGCATACAAGCCGAATATGGACGGTCTCCTTTAATTTAATTGTCGAACAGAATATTCTGACAAGTAAACATTTTCCTGTCAAGTAATTCTCAGCACAATGTCTAAAATGGTGCCATTGTTAGACTCCATTTTCGAAAGCACTAAAGCTAGCTAGTTCATGGATGATATATAATGTTGACGATTATTTTAGGGATAATTTTATCAAATGAAAGTAAATTCGGAATGCAAACATCAGTATTATCTCAGTTTAAAGGATGCCACTGACTTAACTAGTACCTATTTATTATGCTTTAAGACTTCTATGTATTTTCTACAGGGTTTCGTCTGGATAAACGGTTACAACCTAGGTCGGTACTGGCCCAATGTGGGGCCTCAAGTGACTCTGTACGTACCTGGAATATGGCTCAAGGCAGCGCCTGAAGATAACCACCTTCAGATCTTAGAACTCGACAAGCCTGCAAGCGCGCTCTCTATGAAATTCATCAACCATCCTATCTTAAATGCAACTGGCAATATCAATCTTGCTTGAATTGTAGGAATATTGTGTAATGTACATATAAAATATTGTATAATTTTATAAATAAATAATATAAACCAAACATAAAATGTAGATTTTATTATTTATAACAAACTTTTTATGTCTATTAATAACTTGTATAATGTTATTAATAAAAACGAGAGATTCCCGTATTCCTTGAACTAAGTTCAATGTATGTCATGATTGTTTCATACTCTCCATTTAAGCAAGGATTCTAAAGTTTTCATTTGTAAATATTTGCGATTAGTGTTAATAGATAATGTTATAATTCCTAATAAAAAGAACCCTCCAAACATATTTATTAAAGGTTAAATCTGACCTTTGAAACATTAACATTTACATTCTATAGTCATTATAGCAAGCATAACGAGAATTTAGTACAATCATTTTAAGAATATTATGCTCATTTAAATTTTAAAACGGTAAAAGTAGTTGGTAAATAAAATCCAACTAGTCTAAACATAAATATAAAAGATCACCTAACTAATATTGTAATATAGATAACGTCATAAATGCGATTTGTGCTGTTCGTCAGTTAATTATGGCGAATCAAAAATTAAGTCGATTCATTGGTCTGCTGCTGCCAACTGCTTTTACGTGGCAAAGAGCAACAAATAGGTATACATAATTTTAAGAAGAGTGACATTTTTATCCTGTGTATAATTGCATATCTTGTAGTTTAGTTACTTTTCTTTACTACTAATAAGTACGTAAAAAGCCCCAGGTAAAATCGTTTTCCT
The DNA here is from genome assembly GCA_963564715.1 of Catocala sponsa. NCBI lineage: Eukaryota > Metazoa > Arthropoda > Insecta > Lepidoptera > Erebidae > Catocala > Catocala sponsa. The sequence continues at coordinate 13,954,979 of OY751335.1, forward strand.
AATCAAACATAATAATAGAACAAATCTGAAAGTCGGACAAAATTATGACTTGTGCCTTTTAAAACTTTGGAGACTTATACATAATTTCAACTCTGTACCACTTATGGACTAAAGTAATACGCGCACTGCATTATTAAAACGATTTAGAAAACCTACAGAAATTGGACTACACACGTCCTTCTGGACAATATACTACATACTAATTCAAATTAATCTTAAGAGTATTAAGTGACTTGATCAAATTATGTAATCAGCCAAGTGAATAAAGACGCTACAACGTTCAACAAAACCTTTAAATAACTAGTCTTCGAAATCTGGGAAATGTGGTCTGAAAAGAGATCAAGGAACTTAGGAGCTACTTAACTTCTAAGAATTCGAACGTCATAACGTCACTGGCATATTGAGAGCCACATGTATATATAATGATACATTTGCTATAATACCGACGTATTATGGAAGAGTTGTATGGCCCGACCAATATTAATAATGCTTTGTTATTGGAAATAGTAATCAATCACCATTATGATGCGCTTAAAATAACTTCAAAGATCATCTTACCCATATCTAAATAATTATGTATATAGCTAAAATAAGAAGGCTAGAAATATTAAAGATATCATATTTAAATTAAAAACGAAACCTTTTTACTTATTTATGTACCTATGTATCGCTGACAAATGATACGCAATAGTAATAATATATGGATAGGAATTAAAGGTACATGCTTTGCGCTTATCTAACATAAATTAAAGTTCTATATTTAACAAGCGTTATATTTAGATAAATAACGGTACATAAACAAATACATATAAAGGATACGTACATATATATATATATTTAAGAGGAAGCAACACGAAGCTCGATATCCTAGTCCAAAGATCAAGAAGCATGCGTCTGTCGTCAAGCCAAATTAATTTGTAGTTTTAAGACGAGGATTGCACGAATTTAGTCAATGAATAAATATCTATAGCAATTACATTTTACGTCACAACGTCCGCTCTTTCGCCTTCCGCATACAGTCCAGCCATCTTATTCAGGTCATCAGTCCATCAACTTGGACGGCGAAATACTCAACTTCATAAAAATATTAAGCGTAGGGAGGGGCTATGATCTTATATCTATACTAATATTATAAAGCTGAAGAGTTTGTTTGTTTGTTTGAACGCGCTAATCCCAGGAACTACTGGTTCGAATTGAAAAATTATTTTAGTGTTGGATAGCCTATTTATCGAGGAAGGCTATATAACATCACGCTACGACCCACGGGAGCAGCGCAGTAACTATAAACGCGGGTAAAACCGCGGACACATCTAATGATCTATAAACTTTCTCAGTGATTCCCAAAATATCTACATAAATTATATTTCTTCTATTGAGTGTCTCAAGCCTAAGTGAACAAAGTACCGCTTACCTGAATCCACGTTAGCTACACAGTCGACCATTACGATGCGTATATAATGTATTATTACGCTATGCATCGTGAAGGGATCTTGTATTTTCAAAATATATCTGGAACAGATTCTTGCGTTGGACCTGTTAAAGACATACATAGATGCTCACATATTCTAAATTGAGTCTAAACTATTGGATTTACTTTATGCAATCTGAATAAGGTTTGTTTGTAAGATGTTTCTATAGAATAAGTTCAATTTAGAATGCGAACTTTTAACATTACTGTCCATGTATATGTCCATAATAACATGGTTTTCTTTAACATTTTTAGATACAAACGCAGATTCAAATTCGTATGTCCTAGCCCTTCGAATAAGTCAACATACTGGTCGCTTTTAAAAATAATTCCTATATTAATGCTGATTTAAACTACTGCACAAAAGTATATATCTTTGTCCTAACTTATAGAGTACCTACATCGATTTTGTGTGGGATTAAATATAATGCCCACCAAAAATAGTAATTGCGCAGCAAAATATGCTTACAAAAATATATCATAACGAACACCTGTACGCCTCAAATCACTGCATTCGGTCTCGTAAGGGTTAGGTTATGTTAGGTTCCTTCTTATACCCACCCAAAAATAGGAGCCCCGCGAAGCGGGGTTACGTCGACTTATTTTGATCTCTTTAAATATATTTTGCTGTGCAATTTGGTGATCATTTACTATTTTTGACTATTATATTTTACTATATCTGGTGATAAGTTAAACATAAACCATTTTGTATTACGGCGGCGGCGGGCGCAACAAATTTTCTGTTACCTGGAAATAGGGCCCCAACAACTGGGATGCAACATGTTTTTACTGAGTTATGGAAATAAGTAGTCGAATTCGGGAATAGATTTTAAGTAGGTATGTCTATTCCATTGGCCCGAAGTAGGAAAGGTTATTTTTAAGTTGACCTAATTAATAAAGAGTACTTTAATTAGGTTAAGTAAGTTAATAGAATTCATGGTACACTAAATTCCTTTATCTCGTTAGCAATTGAATTGCGATATTTCTGCGTCTGTGCATTCATTAGTAGTTAATATTTTTATTGAATGCAAATAGACGCCAACTAGAAGGCACTATGTATCTATATATTATATTAGAACCACAATGTGATGAACTGATGATCCTTATCAAATCAAGATGCCTCGTTATAAGTTGATACTGGTTAACTCCTGTATGTTACTTAATAAGTAATATTTATTGTAAGTAACTTCTAAATATACAATTTTAGAAAAACAAACTCCGAGTCGTACTACTATGTGTAGCCATAATAAATGTGATTCTAATATACATACGAGTACAAGTATGCACAGAACCAACACAATTCAGACTATAGACCCGCAACAAGTGATTGGAAAGAGACGGATATAGTAATTTGCGTTGGTGCGAATGAGTCGATGGCAGGTAGAATTCATTGTGTGTGTGTGTGTGACAAAGTATGATAAGGAGTCGGTAATGGGTATGGCGGCGAGCCTGTCGTCGTGGAGACCGCGACAGCACCGGACCGTTCTGCGCCGGCTTTACAACTAAACACGTGGCCGGCACACCGAACCTACAAAAAGTGAGTACAATCATTACTGTGCTTCATTGACTGACACATAGGTTAATAGCAATAACTTTACACACAAATCACAATAATTATGTTTTGGACGATGAAAGGCGTTGATACACAGTCGTCCACAATTCATGTTGAGTAATTTACGCCAGTAAATGACGATATTGTAGACACAAACTTTGTTTAGATTTATTCAATCTCAAGTGTACTTGATTGTTTTAATTAACAGTAGTTTAGAAAATAGTAATCAGTTGTCATTCTCCAATTATTATTTACCTTTATATTTTGTATGATGATATATTTATGGCCACCTTGACGTTGTTAGAAGTTGAATATACATTATTCTTTATGATTTAATTACTGCAGCGATACTATAGCTTCTTCAATTTATATATACAGTGACTACAGTGAGTAACATGTTAGAAGCGTCGATCGTAATAGATTCTATATTACAAGATTAGTTTAACTTTTCCATAGCGTCGTTTATATAATGGTTTGTAATTTAGCATTGTTGTGTTTTGCAAACACTAAGCTATTCAAAATTTTCCTTTGCATGTGGCCTCCACATAAAGTATGTTCTGAAATGGTTCTGAACTAAAGAATAATTAAAAAGGAAATCACGTTAGTTTTCATTAATTGTAATAGAACATATGGGGTCATGTGTATAGAATTTATAAAAAAACATACACAACTTAATCTTTGCGTATATTTTGTTTCTGATTTACCGAGAGACGAATTACTCAGAACTGTTATTTTCCACACCATAAACATGAAAGACATTAAAGTGAATAAAACATACCTACTTATCCGAAACTATCCGGACTTATCCAAAAATCAGCGCTGCACTACCTACCACGGTGATGCAGCATTATGCTGAGATAAGTGTCATTTTTAGTCTCGCACTGGCGGTATGATTAATTAAATAAATTGCTTATTCTTATGTGTAATTTTATTTTTTTGTTGTTTTTTTTTGTTTTATGCCAGTGTAGAGGACAAAATAAACTGTTTTCTTTCTTTCTTTCTTTTACTTTATGTAAATAAATCAGTGCTTAGAATAAAATAATCTATTTGAAATAAATATATAAAATGGAAACCATGTTCATTTTAAAAGAAGCGCCAACGTATACCACCTTTAGATGCCATAGTTTAGAGCAACAGCAATTTAAAATGATCCGGTAGGTACATATATGCAACTCTCTACTTAAACCTTATCGATCATATTTCATATGGTCTGCATTACAAATGTAATGCTTAAACACATGTGTCGTCGGATTGTAAACTGAGACCTTCATACATTAAAACTACGGGAGGTTTAATCAAGCTTACGACCACGGTTATAGATAACATTACCGTGCTACAACTCACTACCATAAAGGTCAGTTCCGCTTGATTTAGAAACACGTCAACAATTCATTACGAGGTTTACGGATATATTAAACCGTCATTAATATTATTTATGTGGAAATCTTGACAATATTACACAAGACACTTTAGAGACAATATTAGTAATAGTAGAATCGACACAGACAGATCAACCTACGGACAATATACAAATAAGAAAAGTGCAGTAGATAAATATCCTACTAGACGCACATCACAAAGCTGGTTATATTCCCGGCTTCGTAAACTGCGTTCTTTTGATTAAACTTTGATTTCTATTTTAAATAATTGTAACAGAAACAAGGTTACAATATTAAATTAATATTTATAAATAATTGTTTGATGTCTGTTTTGATTTTATACAACGTTTTACGACACTTACTGTCATGCATTATATATAAGTTATAATTATGACAATTCAAACCACATGTATACTATTCGTCTCGTTGGACTAAGGTGTGAATTAGTCTCTGATTCCAAAGTGTTTGATGATTGGAGTCAAAGAAGGTGTCTGAATACGTATGGCTTGATTAACTTTCATCGATTCAGAATCTGTTTCGGTAGCTCTTATATCTAAACTGTCGTTACAATGTTGTCTTTAACGATAATTTAAACAAGTAATAGTTGATGTTAATATTTTTAATTTGTATTTAGATGACAACCGAGGAGTTGACATGTGAAGTGGGGCCGCCATGCAGCCTGGTCCTATCAGATGGCACAGTGTTCACGGGCAAGAGTTTTGGGGCACAAGTACCTATAGAAGGCGAAGTTGGTAAGTAATCATTTGAAGTGATTTATTTTAATGCTTTTTGACAACATACACACAAACGCACATTTTTAACATATGTAACTGTTGCTTTAGACTTAGTGTTTACATCTTTTAAAAAACAGCACAATAAAAAAAATAACTGTATAGTATTCTCCATTAATAAATTATATTTTTAGGTACGTCAGGATTAAAATAATAAATGTTACCAATTTACATATGTATATAAAATTGTTGCATTACATTTAACGTGTAACTGTTTTGTGTCCCAATAAAGTAAATAAATAAATTATGTTGGAGTACTACTTTTTACAATGGCTTTGAAACAATATTTCATAAATTTAAAATTCTATATTTATAATAAGCTATTCAAGTCCATTTCGCTCCCAGTTTTTCATATAAGCTACTGAATTTAAATCTATACGGCTGCTGCTGTTATCCGCGAGGATGTTTGCATTTTTAATGGCAGCCTATCACTAATAACCAACTGTGGCTTTACCTGTCGGTGCCGAGCATAGCGATGTTCTATCGTCTCGAAAAAATACATAACGGTCAATTCTTGCAGGAACTTACTCTTGGCAATTTGTTAACTAAAAATAATAATACAGGCTACGTTTTAAAATACTAATTGAGAAAAGCCGTGTGCAGAAGCTTATCTGAAATAAATTATAAACAAAATAAAATTAAGGATCTTTTATAGATCATTATTATAGTAGTTCTAAAGTTCATAAACAGTGTTAATAACCTTTACAATTTATATCTTTATAAACTAACCCATTGAACTACATACCCATCATAATGTAAATATAAAATAATAATTGTTTATTTAACGTAGCCTAAAAACTGTTTATTGTGACATATCTGTCAAGTTATAGGTATCGCAGATAAACTAATCACACAAACAGACAATTAAGAAATGGGCTTATATTAGTCATATAGATACGTAAATATTTATAATTATATCAGGCCTGTATTAAATTGTCCCACTGCTAGGCACGGGCCTCTTCTCAATGTGAGAAGCATTTGGTCATAGTCCAAACTAGCCGAGTGCGGGTCGGCAGACTTCACATATGTTTTCGAGAACATTATGAAGAATTCTCAGACATGCAGGTTTCTTCACAATATTTTCCTTTATTGGTAAAGCAAACGATAATTAACCATTTAATACGCACATAACTTCGAAAAGTCAGAGATGCGTGTCTTGGGATCGTATTCGGGACGTATGCATGGCATTCTAACTGTCTTCCACTACACTATTGCTGCATGTAACAATTAATAAGAATAAATTAATGTTTACGTTACCAAAAGAAACTACTGCACTGCCAGAATAACGGACAAAAGCACAGAAGCTTCATAACAACACGCCTCTTTTGAGATAATTTTGGTCATCCATCACAGGATTACAAATCTAGATTGTTTGGCTGTGATATGTTGGAGATATATCCCTTATTACTATTACTATTTTACATTCTGATAATAATATGTTTTAAACACAGTATTTCAGACTGGTATGGTAGGGTACCCGGAATCATTGACAGACCCATCGTACCACGCACAGTTGCTCGTTCTCACGTACCCGCTCGTCGGCAATTATGGAGTACCTGATGAAGACGAGAAAGATGAACATGGAATACCAAGGTAAGGCTTTCTTCTATTAATAATTATGTATATTTACTACTTAATCTCTTAATCAGACGTGGACTGGTACCGGAGATAGGCCAGAAACAATCTTTGTCTATGGGTCTGAATGCAGGCTATTTAAACATTAAAATAGTTTTATTAAATAAAAAAAATAGATTCTAAGTCGTATGTAAGTTAAAAGTGATAATATTTTTATAGTGCAATGACAGGCATAAGAAACTATTGCCAAATTGTATTTGATGTACTAAGTCGTAATACATAGAATAATGAGTAGTAGAAAATCATTATTCCATTTATAAGGACTTATTACATACTTATTAAATAATACATTGAAAACAGTCATCGTAATCAAATATTATTAAACAGATAAATAGACTATCGCATAAAGAGTAGTCTACACATTTTATAACGTTGAAAGTTAACGGTTCATATTTATATATTACATTTAAATCATTTGTTGTTAATGGTTGATTAACCACAAGGTGTGTATATTTCAAAAAAGGGTGATTACTTACTGTGAATGTCATGTTCAGACGATATAAAGACTGTATATCACATAGTTGTTGCGGGAGGAATTCCTATCCCTCGGGAACAGCGAAGTTTCATGGTGATCGTCAAGCAGTAAGGCGTGAAAGCGTAACAAACACATTTATAATATTAGTTACAAAGTTAGGACGTTCCAACTATCTGTTTCCTGCGAATTAGTTCGCGTTTAATAAAGTAGTTTTTATTAAAATTCCAGTGCACAAGCTATCTCCTTAATCAAGTTAGCTCAAAATGTATTTACTGTGAAAACGTAATTTCTTCCGGATTGCTTCCAGATGCTTTTAAAATGTCATCGAAGTAATATGGATAAAATTCAGGCTAACTACTAAAACATATATTAAATTAGATTATAATTGTCCGAGCCTGGGTGTTATTCGTGTACCTACGTTATATTTATATAGGTAGATACCCGTAACTCGGAGATCGCCAGCTCGCCGGCATTTTCTTTCATGTAAATGAGGTTTAAGCTTATTATGAACTAACACGTCTATTATACTATAAGTATAGAAAGCTGGAGAAATGCTCCCTTTCTGCCCCCTGACAGCGTCCGCATGATTCGCACTGCTACTTTCCCAGCAAAGCGTCATTGTGTTTCACCGGGATTTAGATATTTTACATTATTTTATAAACTATATCTTTATATATATAATTCTACTGTACGTGTGTATGTCACTGAACTCCTCCTAAACGGCTGGACCGATTTTGATGAAACTTTTTGTTTGTGTTCAAGTGGATTCGAGAATGGTTTAGATATGTTTTTTTTCTCTTGTGTACAGGACAACGTCTATCGGGACAGCTAGTTTCAAATAAAATACTGTAAAGGACAAATATTATTGCCATTCAATTTTTTAGATAATGCAAGTTTTAATTGTAATGATTGGTACTTATCATGGCTAAAATATTAAAACTAATAATGTAGTGTCGCGGTTATAGTAAAAGCTATTTTTGCCATATATGTCTGTAATACATTAGTTTAATTAACATTGATCGTGCGGTTTAGGTCACTGCAAAAATTATTTTATTACTGACTTCATTGATGCAAATCTAAACATATAGTATCGCAAGTTTGCCAATATAAAAGATATCTTACGAGTATGTCTATATTCGACACATAAAGAATCATTCGCGTTTATAATTTAATTAAGGATGTGCGTAACGCAGATTCAGTGATATCCTCTATAAAAGTGCCATTATTTGTTAATAATATTTATTAACTATATTATTCCAGATGGTTTGAGTCTAATCGCATATGGGCTGCCGGTTTGATTGTCGGCGAAGTCAGTACAAGGGCGTGCCATTGGCGTGCCAAACGCTCACTGGGAGCATGGCTGGCGGCCCGTGGCGTGCCAGGCTTGTGCGACGTGGATACCAGAGCATTGACCTTTCGTCTCCGCGAGGGCGTTACACTAGGCCGCATCATACAAGGAGTACCGCCCTTCGGTCCTTTGCGTCCTATAGCAGATCCAAATGCGAGAAATCTAGTTGCTGAAGTGTCTGTAAAGGTAAGCAAAACAAATGCTACAAAAGACGTACATTAAATTGTAATGTAATTTTTATTTAAGTACATCTAAGAAGTAGCATTCCGTCCCGTTATTCTGAACTTATAATGAAATCAGTCAAGTTTAGTGTTACAGAACTCTAAACATAAAAGAGTATGATAGAGATCATTAACCCGATGCCTAAACTGGTCAAACTCGTCGCCCGTGTATTGGCTGACTCTACGGTATAACTAAATCATCATTTACTATGGTTAACCTCGACGCACGGGCATTATTAAAAACAGGTTGAAAGTCAATTTAGCATCATAGAACATGCTTTACATAGAATTTAATAATAATCTTGTTTCAGGAACCAAAAATATACAATCCCAATGGTATAGTTACTATAATGGCCGTGGATTGCGGGTTGAAATATAACCAGATCAGGTGCTTAATAAAGAGAAATTGTAAGGTAATACTAGTTCCATGGGATCACATGTTAAGCTCAAGCCAATACGATGGACTATTCATTAGTAACGGCCCTGGTGATCCCGAGGTGTGCAAAAAGGTTGTTGAAAATCTACGTTCAGTAATAAATGATAAAACAAATGTGAAACCAGTATTTGGCATATGTCTCGGACATCAGCTGCTATCTACTGCGGCTGGCTGCAAAACTTACAAAACTAGGTAAATGTCAACAATAAGCATTATATTTGTGTAAATATATACATTACATATTTCATATTCCCGTTGCTAAGACCAATTATGGTATGAACACTTTTACCCGAAGATCTTGTCGCGCTTATAACAATCTAATTGAAATCAGTGGGAGCAATGATGACATAGATATATTTCATATATATCTGGCTAAATTTAAAAGATCGCTTGCCAATAATCCTTGACAATAGTTAAACGCATATCATATCTATTATACATATTTATATTGTATTTTTTTTCTAAATTGTCACGTATCCTGTTTTGTTTTATAGTCTCTTAATTAATACTATTTTAATATCTGTCGCAGAATGTAAAGGCAATGTGTGGAAACTCTTCTGGATTATGTTTTATTTGTATATTACTGTCTTTTATGTTATATAACATCTGTTTGTTTCCCAAAGAACAATAAATAAAAATAAAATGAAAATACATATTATGAACATTATTCTTACACTTTTCCTCGTCAACAAATTATATTAAAATATAATGTATTTTCTTTTCAGCTACGGTAATCGTGGTCATAATTTGCCCTGTACTCACAACGGTACAGGACGTTGCTTTATGACATCACAGAATCACGGGTTTGCTGTTGATACTAATACGTTACCCGAAGATTGGAAAATTTTGTTTACTAATGAAAACGATAAAACAAATGAAGGCATTATTCACAAAACATCTCCATTCTTTAGTGTACAGTTTCACCCGGAGCACACTGCTGGACCTACAGATCTAGAATGCCTTTTTGATGTATTTGTCGACACGGTTAAATGTTACAAAGCAAAAAACTCTTGTAATATTGATAATATCATCACAGAAAAACTTAAGTTCGTACCAACAATTCATGAAAGACCTAAGAAAGTGCTTATTCTAGGTTCCGGAGGCTTATCTATAGGGCAGGCGGGTGAATTTGATTATTCAGGATCGCAAGCTGTTAAAGCTTTACATGAAGAGAAAATACAAACAGTGTTAATAAACCCAAACATTGCAACTGTACAAACTTCCAAAGGATTAGCCGACAAAGTATATTTTCTTCCAATTACCCCGGAATATGTAGAACAAGTTATTAAAGCCGAGCGTCCAACAGGAGTTTTGTTGACCTTCGGAGGTCAAACAGCCTTAAACTGTGGAGTTGAATTGGAAAAGTCTAAAATATTAGAAAAGTACAATGTCAATGTACTAGGAACACCTATAAGATCGATTGTTGACACGGAAGACCGAAAGATATTTGCTGAAAAAATTCATGCAATAGGAGAAAAGGTTGCTCCCAGCGCCGCTGTAACTTCAGTTGAGGAAGCGCTAATTGCTGCCCGTCAAATTGGATATCCAGTAATGTCTAGATCTGCATTTTCTTTAGGAGGTTTGGGATCTGGTTTTGCAAATAATGAAGATGAACTTAAAACATTGGCTCATCAAGCATTATCGCACTCTGATCAACTTATTATTGATAAATCTCTGAAAGGATGGAAAGAAGTGGAATACGAAGTTGTTAGGGACGCATTCAACAATTGTATTACAGTTTGTAACATGGAAAACGTTGATCCTTTAGGAATTCATACTGGAGAATCCATTGTAGTTGCTCCAAGTCAAACTCTGTCAAATAGGGAATATTACATGTTAAGAAACACAGCAATAAAAGTTATTCAACATTTTGGGATTGTCGGTGAGTGTAACATTCAGTATGCCTTAAATCCCAATTCAGAAGAGTTCTATATTATAGAAGTTAATGCCAGATTATCTAGAAGTTCTGCACTAGCAAGCAAAGCGACTGGTTACCCATTAGCATATGTTGCTGCGAAATTATCATTAGGTATTGCACTACCTGTTATAAAAAATTCTGTAACTGGTGTTACGACTGCGTGTTTTGAACCCAGTCTCGATTATTGCGTTGTGAAAATTCCAAGATGGGATTTAGCCAAATTCACTAGAGTTAGTACAAAAATTGGCAGTTCGATGAAAAGTGTCGGAGAAGTGATGTCGATTGGCAGGAATTTTGAAGAAGCCTTTCAAAAAGCTTTGAGAATGGTGGATGAAAATGTTAAAGGCTTCGATCCCACCATTAAAAAAGTAAATGAAGATGAATTAAGAGAACCAACAGATAAACGAATGTTTGTCTTAGCTGCAGCTTTAAAGGAAGGTTATACCATCGATAAATTATATGATTTAACCAAAATTGATAAGTGGTTCTTAGAAAAGTTTAAAAATATAATAGATTATTATAAAACATTGACATCGGCGAAAGGTGGATCCATATCTTTTGATGTTTTAAGAAAAGCAAAACAGATAGGTTTCTCAGATAAACAAATAGCTGCAGCAGTTAAAAGCACTGAGGTTGCTGTACGAAAATTGAGAGAAGAATATAAAATAACACCATTTGTTAAACAAATCGACACAGTGGCAGCGGAATGGCCGGCATCTACTAACTACCTGTACCTGACATATAATGGTAGCACACATGACCTAGAATTTCCAGGCGGTTTTATAATGGTCTTGGGATCCGGTGTATATCGCATAGGTAGTTCCGTTGAATTTGATTGGTGTGCAGTCGGTTGTTTAAGAGAACTCAGAAATCAAGGGAAAAAGACTATAATGATAAATTACAACCCCGAAACTGTTAGTACTGATTACGACATGAGTGACCGTCTGTACTTTGAGGAAATTTCGTTTGAAGTTGTTATGGATATTTATAACATTGAACATCCAGATGGTGTTATTTTATCTATGGGTGGACAACTTCCAAATAATATTGCTATGGATTTGCATAGACAACAGGCGATAATCTTAGGAACCTCACCTGACATGATAGATAACGCTGAAAATAGATTTAAATTTTCCAGGATGTTAGACCGCAAAGGTATAATGCAACCAAGATGGAAAGAATTAACCGACTTAGACTCGGCCACAACGTTTTGCGAAGAAGTTGGTTATCCATGTTTGGTACGGCCGTCATATGTATTAAGTGGAGCAGCTATGAATGTGGCTAATTCAAACCAAGAATTAGAAGCATATTTGAAATCAGCCAGTCAAGTGAACAAAGATCACCCAGTAGTAATATCTAAATTTATTATGGATGCGAAAGAGATTGATGTTGATGTGGTAGCTGCGGATGGTGCAATCTTCTGTATGGCAGTTTCTGAACATGTAGAAAATGCAGGCGTGCACTCCGGTGATGCAACGTTAGTGACACCACCTCAAGATATAAATGACGAAACTTTGGAGAAAATTAAAGGAATTGCCAGTATCATAGCTGAGACCCTAGACGTAACTGGCCCATTCAACATGCAGTTAATAGCTAAAGATAACGACCTCAAAGTAATTGAATGCAACGTGCGAGTATCAAGGTCATTCCCATTTGTATCAAAGACGCTAGATCACGACTTTGTCGCAATGGCAACTAAGATAATCTTAGGTATACCAGTAGATCCAGTTAATGTTATGACTGGCTGTGGAAAAGTAGGTGTCAAAGTTCCCCAGTTTTCTTTCTCTCGATTAGCGGGTGCTGATGTAACTTTAGGAGTAGAAATGGCGTCCACTGGAGAAGTAGCTTGTTTCGGTGAAAATCGTTATGAGGCTTATTTAAAATCTTTGATGAGTACAGGCTTTAGAATACCCAAAAAGGCCATTTTACTATCTGTAGGTACGTTTAAGGTAAGAACTACATTCAAGTTAGTCTAAATTTGAGACCATTTAAACATTTAAGTATAGTTATCAAGTTCATAATTTTATTTATTTCAGCATAAAATTGAGTTACTGCCGAGTGTGAGAGCATTACATAAAATGGGATATAAACTATACGCCAGTATGGGTACTGGAGACTTTTATGCTGAGCATGGCGTTGAAGTAAGTAAAATAGACAAATGTCATATATATCATTACAAAATGAAGACACTGACAACTTATTATTAAAATTTGGTTACAGATTGAAAGTGTGCAATGGACATTTGATCACATTGGTGACCCTGAGGACGTAAGGTCAGACGGTGAACTGATGCACTTAGCTGACTTCATGGCTCGTCGAGAGTTAGATTTGGTCATCAACTTACCTATGCGAGGTGGAGCACGTCGTGTTTCTGCGTTTAGTACTCATGGATACCGCACCCGTCGGCTCGCAGTTGATTATGCTGTGCCTTTGGTTACTGATGTCAAATGTGCCAAATTATTGGTCCAGGTACGTTTTTTAAACTATATTCATATACTTTAATTTAAAAAGAAATTACCAAGAAATAATATCAAATATTTGACGTCATAACAACAATTATTTTAATATATTTTCTATTTTCGGTTTACAGGCCATGACTAAATGTGGCGGCGTGCCTCTAATGAAAACACACACAGACTGTATGACGTCTCGCAATATTATTAAATTGCCCGGTTTCATAGATGTACATGTACATGTCCGAGAGCCCGGCGCTACTTATAAAGAGGATTTTTCTTCATGTACTGCTGCAGCCCTGGCTGGTGGTATCACAATGATATGTGCCATGCCGAATACAAATCCTCCTGTAATTGATCGCTCATCTTACGAATATGCATCTGCCTTGGCGCGTGTTAGTGCCAGATGTGACTACGCTTTATTCATGGGAGCAGGCTCAAGTAATAGTGAGACAGTTGCTGAAATGGCCCCACAAGCAGCTGCTTTAAAAATGTATCTTAATCAGACCTATACTACTTTGCAATTGGACGATATGACAGTTTGGCAAAAACATCTTCAAAATTGGCCAAAGAAAATGCCAGTTTGTGCCCATGCTGAGCGAGAAAAGACTGGAGCTGTTATTTTGATGGCCTCCCTACTTGATAGACCTATTCACATTTGTCATGTCGCCAGAAAAGAAGAAATTCTTATTATAAAAGCCGCTAAGGAAAGGGGTTTAAAAGTAACATGTGAAGTGTGTCCTCACCATTTGTTTTTGAGTACCGCTGATATTCCTGAGTTGGGAGAAGGGCGAGCTGAAGTACGACCAGTATTATGCAGTCCGGAAGACCAAGCAGAATTATGGAAAAATATTGATATTATCGATGTGTTTGCTACCGATCACGCTCCTCACACAGTAGAAGAAAAGAATTCTGAGAAACCGCCTCCGGGGTACCCTGGCTTAGAGACAATTTTACCATTGCTTCTTAATGCCGTGCATGATGGGCGTTTAACTATGGAGGATCTAATCAACAAATTTCATCGTAACCCAAGAAAAATATTCAATCTACCCGAACAACCGAATACATATGTTGAGGTAGATATGGATTACGAATGGACGATCCCGCAAGCTATGGAATTTTCCAAATCAAAGTGGACTCCATTCGCAGGTATGCAGGTATGTGGAGCAGTGCACCGGGTGACATTACGTGGTGAAATTGCCTATGTTGAGGGTCAAGTTCTTGTGCCTCCAGGTTTTGGTCAAAATGTTCGTGATTGGCCAACTCCTAAGAAACAAACCTTCGCTATCATCGAAAAAATTGAAAAAGAATATAGCCGACCAAATTCTGCTCTTGATTTACACACATCTGGAGATCTGAGCAGGCTAAGCGATATGGATTTAGACCAAATTGATATCAGGCCTGAAGGACAAATAAAGCCTAATGTACATTTCAGCGAAATTGCTACGACGAGATGTTTGTCTCCCTTACCGCCGCTGCCTAGCAGACAAAGATGTGATAGTACATCAAATAATCCACCTGCGATATCAGTTTCACATCGTCAACGTAGTGATATTTTCGGCAAAAGTATTTTAACCGTGGATTCCTTCAGTAAAGATACCCTAAATGATATATTCAACCTAGCGCAGTTTATGAAAATAAGTGTAAATAAAGGTCGATATCTAGATGACATCTTACGAGGAAAAGTGATGGCTTCAATATTTTATGAAGTTAGTACTCGTACCAGCTGTAGTTTTGCAGCTGCAATGCAAAGATTGGGTGGATCAGTCATTCACACAGATGCTACTAGTTCTTCAGCTAAGAAAGGCGAAACTTTGGAAGATAGCGTTTCAGTTATGGCTAGCTATTCTGACGTAGTAGTACTCCGACATCCTGAACCTGGAGCAGTTGCTGTAAGTTGACAACATTGACAGATCGTTATTTTTTTCTATATTTTTTTTTAATAATAATTTAACCATAATTCTTTCTTGTTATACCAGGTGCTATGTTTATCCTATAAATTTATAGTAAATAAGGCAGCTACGCTCTTCTGATTAACGAAAATACATATAGATATATAAAAATCAACCTTTTGAATTATGTACAAAAATATTTTACATGGTGCGGGAAATAATAAATATATTTTTAATATTATTTTTCAGCGTGTGGCTCGTGTCAGTCGTAAACCAGTAATTAATGCAGGGGATGGTATAGGAGAACACCCTACGCAAGCATTACTCGATGTTTTTACAATTCGAGAAGAAATTGGTACCGTAAATGGATTAACCATCACTATGGTTGGAGATCTGAAGAATGGACGTACAGTGCATTCACTAGCTCGCCTTCTCACTCTATACCAAGTACAACTACAATATGTGAGTCCTCCAGGCCTGGGTATGCCTAAACATATTACGGACTACGTAGCCTCCAAAGGAATAACTCAGAGAGTATATGAACGATTAGAAGATGTGTTAGGTGAAACTCATGTATTGTACATGACAAGAATACAACGCGAACGATTCCAGAGTCAAGAGGAATATGAAAAGGTAAGCACTTTTCATTTTATAACATCCTAACGTGTATATGTCATGTAGGGTACAACTGGATATATTAATAGATTCATTATATGTGCACAATTTAAGTCTAACAAACAATTTGGCGCCGGTGCGTTAAATTTTGCGGGTTTGATCACCACGGGACAAAAATGGTCATAAGGACCTAGGTGTTTTTCTATGCACTATTTTAATGTTTCTTATTTAACAGCTTATATGAAGAAACTTATGGTTTAGAAAACAAAACTAACGACGTTGATGCAGTCTATATTCTTTTATTTAACCAACACATTCTAATAATTTCTCTCTTCTTTTCGGCGTGTCATGCGTGACCTTAAAAGGCTGTTTATTGCATTCATGGACGTTTTAAAATGTTGATTATTGCTACTACTACTGCGGCTATACTATTTTTAGCTGATTATAATTACTTCCTTCACCAGATAAAAAAGTTTGAATTCAAGTCCATAATAGTAAACACTTACCAGGGTTAACAGTTTGGCAAGTCATTAATCATAATAAAGAATTATATTATTCCCCGTGACGTGACATAGACCTTATATATGTATTGGCTCCATGCATTCCATTTTATTCATGCTCGGTGCAGTTTCTCTTGTACGAGACTCTAAAATGAGGTGCTAGACCTTGGATGGAAAACTAGCCTCCGGTTTCTGAATTGAGACAAGTTACAAATCTACTGCAGAAAATCTAAGCAACTGTAATCAGTTGTTTAGATTTTCTGCAGTATGTAGATTTCTTATTCCTAAATATTTCTACAGAATCGAATTTCATTACACTCTCGTCAACTGAGCATTTACTTAAGTACATGATGTTCATATACCTATGCAAAATTTTATTACGGATTAGAAAATATGATAAATAAACGAAAAAAATGGTTAAGTAATACTTAAGTGGAGTTTGAGTCATTCTCAACACATAATTCTTAATTCAGAAATGGGGGCTATCCCGCCGTTTTAGATATGAAAATATGGTTATGTACAATGTCAAAGTCATTTTTGTCAAAAATTGCGGCCTCGGTCTGTTTTCCTGCATTCATCTTTTTTGTCAAGTAAAAATTTAAAATGTTAATGACTTCCAAATTAAATAAGTTTGTAAGCCATCTGAACGCGAATCTGTTGTCTGTTATGCATATTATAATATAATGTAATATTTTCTTATTATCTTTACAGACACGAGGGTTACTCGTAGTAACACCGCAACTAATGACACGTGCTCGCAGGCGCATGGTGGTCATGCACCCACTGCCCCGCGTTGATGAGATATCGCCAGACTTCGACTCGGATCCACGTGCTGCATATTTTAGACAAGCCGAATACGGCATGTATGTGCGCATGGCATTGCTCTCTATGGTGTCAGGTGTAAATCCTCTCATCTAATCTTGGCGGTGCTACTTCTAATACGTAATTCCGTTATCGAAAATCGATTCATCGATAAATATTGGTTCAAGTAATCACTGTGATTTGCAAACAAATAATTTCCTGCAGATGTATGTAGCTAATCTTATTATTGAATCAGTAAAAAATATCTATAATCAGAAAGGAATTACAGTGTAAGTAGTGCCGAAGACGTTTGATGTTACTGGATTTGACTGTAGATTACCTGGTATCGTACGAGATAGGACGCATTATGAAATCTGATCGTGCACTAGATACTGTGAAAAACATCTTCTACCGTTCACCTAATCCACGGCAATAATAATTCCTGCTCGTTATGCATAAGAATCGTTTCAATTATGCAGTAAAACTCTGAATTAACACCATTCTATTATTACGTATAAAATATTTACGGACTGTTATTGGACCATAATACTATAGCAGCAGACCATCAGTAATTTTCCTTATGGATCGTTCTTAGTAGATGGTTCAGTCAGAGACTGTTCACTGATTGTGACTAAGAAGATTTTTATGCAACATAGAAACTGAGTAAAAGTGAGACTTCTTAAACCTGTCTTTTTTGTAAAGACACGTATAAAGGAAACAAAAAAAATCACTGTTCATAAAAAGATATTCCAAAAGTTCCTGTTTTATTAGATTTTTTGAATATATAATATAGAGTGTATAATGTATATCGGTTCTAAGTATTATTAATTGAAATGTAATATTACATAAAAATAAAGTACGTAAGTACCTCGAAAGAAGTTTACTAAATGCATAAGTTTTGTTCAATAAAATATAGTCCATAGTTCCGCATTCCGCTAACCTTCTTTCGTGGCGTTAATCGGCGCTTCAATTACGGACTAGTATACCTAGTATGTAGTAACCCATCTTTGAATTATTACTAAACTAACTAAGCTATGTTTTTGAATGACAAATTATGTATAATACATAATAAGAAATATATATTTCCATCATAATCAGCAAGTTTATTTTTCTAACCCTTACATTACCTTTATAAATGAATAAATCTTGATGTTCCTTGAACTAAAGGAAGGAAGCGTATCCGTAGCATGTGATGTTTATAACATGATTTAAGTTTATATCAAATGAAAGTCCAAGGTCGATATTATAAGGCTTCTATCATTAACGAATTGAATAAATAACAAATATACCGAATGAGTAAGTATGCAGCTACCAAATATTTAACACACAAACATTCCCGCACATAATTACATCCACTATTTTAGAATAATAATTACGTTTGGTAGTTACGATAAGATAACGCGTAATTAATACAAATACATTATTCTAAACCTTATAAATAGCAGCTTAATATTAGAATATTCTATAAAGTCAATAATATATCGAGATTCTGTACACAGACGTTAACAACACTTATCTACAACTAATTCGAAAACTAAGTAGTTTTCTCTATTATTACAAAGATAACATATAAAGTAAATAAAAATTTTATATTTGTCACAGGGATTCCGTAGCTTCGTATAATCTGCTTGCCATATCTCCTGTCTTCTATTTACATATTAATAGTCACAATACATTTTATATTAAGCATTAGTTATACATACGAGTATCTAACTATAAATACATTATTGTTATGATGCGCTTATTAATCATAATTTCGATTCCTCTCCTGGCATCGCATCATTTAACTTCATATGCTCGTTGGAATTCTCAACATGTACATCTACGAACGTAAATGCAGATATGCTGTGATTTTCCGTCGGCGAATCGTGAATAATGTGCTCAAATTTTTTACGTTGTTTATGCATTATTTTCTGCGCTGTACGGTCTATGTGGCTTTCACGACGTGGTGGTAATTTATACCCGCCCTGTTGCACTAATTTTCGTTGACAATCTGCTAATTTATCACGGACCACCTCCAAAAATTCATGCGCTGTTGTGTCAGCACCAGGCTCTTCAAGTAAGAGTGTACAAAGTCTTTGAGCTTGTTCTAAATATATGATTGCTTGCCTGATCGCTTCAAATCTCTCACTGGATCGAGCCATAGCTATGAAGTGTGGTATAAAGAATTCAAGGACCAAACGTCGTCGTACAGGTTCCATCTTGAGGGGTAGTACAATCTACGAAAAGATAAAAATAATTATTATCAATCAAATTATCAAACTGCCAGTATCACCCAATATTTTTTTATTCCTATGACGTAATCTGTTAGTTTATGACATTATCTATAGAAGCAAAGCAAAAATAGTAACCTACGGTACTCTCAAAGTTAATAAGGACTATCGAATCGCTCGATTTATCTCATTTACTTTATTTTTAACCGACTTTCAAAAATGAGGAGGTTCTATGTTCGGCTGTATGTTTTTCATCTTTGGGTAGATATTAACATAATTATTATAATATACTTACATTTTTATTAATTTCTCTGTCCTGTTTACCAGATGATTTTTGTCTCTTTGCTTGAATTTGCACTTTTCTTCTTTCTTGCATTTGTCGTTGTCTTTCTTTTTTCCATTGATAGTGTTTGTCTTGTGCTTTAGCTTTATCCCAAAAGTTTGACGATGTATCATCATCACTATCAGAACTATCTCTATAATTAGAAACAACGCAAGGGATATTTGGATTTAGAATTCGTAATGGATTTTTAACAGTTAATATATCATAAAGCCTTTGACAATTAAATGTCGGATAAAAATCTCTTTTAGTATATTTTATCTTATCAAGAGCATTGAGAACATGCATCACAGGTGCCTCCAGAATATCAGCTAGTCGTCTTTGAAGCTTTAATAAAAGAGGTTTAGGTATGCTCTTAAATTCATTACAATTTTCCATAAAATAGTTTGGCAATCTAGATTGTGCGAAGTGTATATAAAAGCTTCGCAAAAACAGTCTTAATGATTCTCCAAGTCGATCTTCTGGCCATTTAGCATAATTATCTTCACATTGCCAAAATAGATGATTTTTTATGTGACTAGCGTCTACTCCAATTTTGGCAGTTTCATTTTCCATAAATGTCTTATGTAATGCTAAAGTAAATAAATAACATCGGATGTGCGAGTGAGCTAGACAACTTTCAAGATACCGCTCCGCCGCTGGATATATCAGTTTCCATTGTAATGTTTGTTCCGGGTTCAATCCTCTTTTCGGTCTAAATCCAACCGGCACCAATAGACATCCAGCACCGATTGCTTTGTTTACCATATACTTTGTAGGCCATTGATAACTGAAGTTTGTTCTAGGATTTTGTATTATCCGTCTCTCGCGGATAATCCATTGATTGGCTGCATTAGGCCAAGCAGCTACAAGAGCAGGAAATATTTCATAGCCAATTTTAGAACCAGCCTTTACGGAATCACAGTATATACTTGCTCCTTGAGTTAAAGCGGAATTAATCTCATCATTACCTAAGCCTAGCCCGCACCCTAAGTTTATAATAAAATTGTCTACAAAATTGTTCATGAATCTTTGGGAATTTAAATAAAAGAATCTCTCAAATAAAATCCGGGACAAAGATGACTTAGACGCGTTATCCTCGTATCCTTCTTCATCCTCGTCACTCCAATCATTTAAAGCTCGCACCTCAACTGGTGTCCAGGACTCATCAGGTAGAACACCAGATGTCACAGAGTAGTTATTTTTTATGCTCAGTTCTACTTTTTTCGGTGTTGCAGCCTCTGTTATAGTGGAATAGCCGTAATCAGATTCTGTTTCACTGAGCTCAGTTTGCCGACTAGAATTTGATCTATAACCTGAAGTTTCTGTATCCTCACCTACGTTATTCTCGGAGGCAGCCTTTCGTAATTTTGTGTCCAATTGCTGATTAGTTACAGGTCCACTTAATCTTCTAGAACTTTTCAAAATCGATTTTCTTGGTACCTTGGTATAGTCTTCATTAACAGCGGATGAGTGATTATTATTTTCTTTGATATCGTCTTCTTCTAACAGTAAAACATTTTTCTTGAGCCCTTTCATATTAGAAATATCGCTCTTTGCAACTTGTAAGCTTACTTGTTTTACGGGACCACTGTATCTTCGACCCGTATTTCCATTTGCTTCAGAACTTATGTTTACACTATTATTTTTAGGTAGTTCCGGTTTATGTAAATTTGATTTAATTTGTTGCAATAGTAGTTCACCTTTCCCAGCTTTATAAGCAACGTCATCTGATTCGACTGACTCTTTTTCCGAATCAGTGTATATGCTGTCATCAGAGTCCGGCTTCTTCGTATTGACTAACTCGTTTTCCTTGTGCAATGTGCTCTCTAAAACTTCTATTTTCTTTAATTTAACATAACCTGCAAGTATATAAATAGTATGTAACCAAATAGGCAATATAAAACGTAAATGATATTAAACTATCGATGAAATAACTAAATCAATGTCTATACCTGGTTCTTTGCAATCTTCAATACGTAATTTATAAAAAGGTGCGTCGAGAACAGCACTGTAGTCTGAAGTATCGCCCGGCTCACTGGCTTCTACATTGTCATAAATAACAAACAGCCTAGGAGCTAACAATGGTTCTGTTTGTCCTCGGTTCCTTTGGTAGCAAATATGTTCGTAGACGCACTCTTGCAAACGATCCGCGAAAAATACATGCTTGTTCTCTCTCACCATAGCCTCATTTATTAGGTGTTCTCGCTCGCTTATTGGATTATTTTTTATTTGATGGACTTCCCTGAAAATTAAGGTCAGCTTAGTTTCGGCTTTTACGCAACAATGTTTAAAAAGTACAGAGAAATATTGGAAAGTAATAATAAAACAATAAATCCTTTATTGGTAGGTATTTATAAAGAAAATCACCGCACAAAAAGATGATAACAGTCAATAAATATATCCGAGGTTTTATCATTTAATACCCATCTCTAATTTATATGCTTATCATATCAATAGGCATGATCCTTTATAGCTACAATAAACCTAATTGTATATTATGGGCAACGTACCCTAAGCTATCGTTAACTTATGTCTACGCATAAACGTGTTAAATATCCATAAGAAATAGAGTCAATTCGAGTAAATCCTTCAAGGACCCACTCAATTAACTAGATATCCTTATTATTACTTATTTTTAACAACACTTTGATTGTCATGATAGTAGAACCAATCGATAAACACACATGGAATAAGGGATTTCTAAACAAGTAAGATTGTTAGCTAAAAAATATTGTATTTTAAATATATTCCGGCAACATTTTAATGCGTCGGTCCTAAAATTGCTATATTGCCAGACATTGCACAGTATTGGTGTTATTATTAGTAATGTTGCCAGCTATATGGTAACCACACACTGCAGCAAGAGAAATGCACGTTGAAATAAGTTCACATGTCCGTTTAATGAATTATAGTAAGGACTTGAGAATTTATGAAAGCTCATTTTAACTGCTCAACATTGCTTTATAGATATAACTTTTTTGATTGCCTTGATATTATAATTAGCTTGGTTGCCAGAGAGTCAAACTACATGTAATTTGCAATGTATAAGATAATATTGTAGACTATAACTGTAGTTCCTAAAGTACATTCATTGTGAAACGTTAATTTTAGTAATAAAAAAATATTATTTTTATTATACTGGATTATTATTATACTTATTGAATATTATTATTATTATCTTTTTTTAATAACTTTTATCATGCGAGTGTTGATTTAATGAATCTGTCCATCGGTTCGTTAACTAGCCGTAGGTACGGAGTATATTCTTGTTTAGGATTCAGTCAAGACATAGAACTTTGTATAACCTTTATAAGTCTAGATATTCGCCTTACTCAATACAGAGAGTAAATGTAAGTAATTAATCTGCCAATTGTCGGAATGCCATACATAATTGAAAACCTATTGTGCTTGGCTGCCAGTGCAGTGTGCCGCTAGAACATCACTTCATCTTCTTACTTTTAACCAACCTGTAGGTGTCAGTTTCATAAATCATAAGCAATTGTAGTCCGTTCCAAATACGAAGTCCCATCTGACAGATGATCGTTGAACAGCAACAGTGAAGAGACCGTTACAATCGACACATCAGGCAATTGAGTACCGAATAACTTTCAAAACAAACTGTCATTGTGGGTTTAGAATCGAATCAGAAATTATAAAAAAAGAAAAACAAAAAGGGAGTCAAACCAAGTTTGACATATCGAAAGAATAGTTACATCAAATTTACATAATAAAGTGTTTACTTGTAAAAAAACTGGGCTTATCCTTGATTAATTCCTAGTATGACATACTTACTCCATACTTAGTATAAGGGTGAAATGAATGTGGTATGACAGATTTTAGATTCTTAGACTCTTTAAAAACTATGGGATATTTAAACCATACGTCCAATATCGCATCTTTAAATTCATTATTTGATAAATAAAATATATTAAGTGTCTGCAGAATCGGATGTTGCAACCTAATAATGAATACTAAATACAAATTTACAAAAGTATTTCTCGGACAATTGTTTTTAGCTCGAATTAGTTCGATTTTATCCGATTCACACTGTCGCGTTACTATGACTGAAAGCAAAAAAAATACTCTAGTGCGTAGCCATGGTATTGTAGTAAAATATTATTTTATTTTGATGTTTAAATTTTATTAATAGAAATTATTACTTGATTATGTTTGTGAAACAATTATATCAGGATTTGTATAGAATCTAATTATTTTGAAATTGTATTTAGTACCATAATTACTAGTATAGGATTATATTATCTGTGCCATAATTAATCATTGTTTATTTTAGCAATTTATACGAAATGTGCACACTTACGTGCTATGAAGTGTCAAAAGGGACTTCGTATTTGAAACAGACTATAAATACATACATAGCCTTACACCTATACCTCCGAAGGGATAGTCAGTATTTTACACCCGCATTGCGCTAATTATGGGTTTACGTCCTATGTAATAATCTACTGGGCACAGTTTCAGAAGCCGTTTCTCAGTTGAACTGAAAAATCCTTCACAGAGACACCCTGCTATGGTGTCGTATTCGATTCCCAGGTCAAGCAAAGCATTATTGGGTTTCTTTGTTCGGTCCTTTATTAAGTGGGACCATATTACATCTCTGCCCATCCTTATGGGGAGATATAAGCGTAAGACTGTACGTGTTTGTGGTCGCACTCCTCCAAAACGGCACGACCGATTTGTATGAATTTTTATGTATATTTGGTAGGTATGAGAATAGGTTGTAAAGTATACATATTTCATACCGCTAGGTGATTAGGGTGTCAACCTAACCTACATTTACGCGAGCGAAGCCGCGGGCAAAAGCTAGTATATGTATATAAACATAAATCGAGAGAATAATTAATTTTGATATAGATATTTATGAATAAAGCCGATATGTTGTGAGATTGTCGAACTTGCGAGGGACTTTCCTTGTGTCCTCTCCACTGATTATATTATTGATAAGGATATTTATTCATGACACTAATTTGACAATCAAATTACCTAAACCGATCTGATAAAACAACCAAGGACACATTGACACAAAGTGGATCTAGTTCCGCCTTATTAAGAATAATTTGACATATAAACATGTGTTAATAAATAATTATCTAAATAAACAAATTGTTTAAATCGGTTGGCTATATATTTACTTATCATTCAAATAACTATCATAGCTAAGTATATCAGTTGTTAATTTACATTAGGGCATTTTATCGCAACGAATTGCTTTAAATTCGATGTATTCAGTATCTTACAATGAATTCTACGTACTTGAATAATTAGACTAAGATTATAGGTTTAGGCTATGACGAATTGACGCTGTGATAAAGGAAAAGGAATTTAGTACCTACCGCTCATAATTCTCAAAAAACTGTACGGATAGCAGAATATTGTTTAGTATGAAGGCATCAGAGTCGTTTTGAAGCTGCCAACGCATCCGATTCAAAGCATCGTCGTCGTAGGAGCGGACGTGCGCAGGCGTCGGTGCGGGGCTGGGGCCCGGCGGCACCGCCAGCACGGCGGGCGACACCGGCGCCTCCTTCATAGCTGCTCTCCTGTTCACATGGTTTACTATCTTCTTCCTCTTTTCCTCCCGTTTCTGTTCCTTCCACCTCTCCCTCTCAAAAAACTTATCTGGCTCTTTATGAGCTTTCTTCGATTTAGAGTTCCCCATTGAAAATCCACAAGCTAATATTCCAATTACAAGTGTAGCAAACAGAGATTCGCGCACATTTTAATCGTAAATAATCTAAAGTACTCAATAAATGAGTTAATTGAAGAGGACTATATGTTCACGTGAGCTCGAGTAAACAAACCTCGCAACACTGGCGTAGGTGATTCTTACAATCGTGCGGTGAAAAACTGTTCTTATCAAGCACCAATAATTATTAGCGTAGTTATCGTGTTTAATCAATTTGAGCTGCAGTTTGCACGCAACATACCAATGTCGCACTGGGCTTTGTCGGATAGCTAGCACGTTGCGAGTAGAGCCCCTGCCGCATGCGGTTAGCTGCGGCAGCGGCCTCTTTGCGCCCATGCGTGTCACTGAAGAATCACTCAGTGAGACAGCAACATTCCTTTTACTTAAGACATGTTATTACGTAAACTTAGACACGCGGAACAAATAGCCTATTTACTGTGACTACTGTTCACTATTTATTGTATTTACTTTCACTTAATGCAGTGTATTTTACAAAACGAATATAATGAAGTATTATTACTTGGATGGAATTTTATTATTTAGCAATTTTCGATCCCTCATATGTTTCAATGTTTAATTTCAAATATTCTGTGAAACAAAATATTATTTTGTACCAAATACCTACTAGGTTACGAGCGATTCAAATAGCGATTAGAATACTTCCTTTGCCAGTACACTAGAGGAAAACAGATATATTATTATTATTAATGTACTAGCTTTCCCGCGCAACTTTGTCTGCTTCACATAAGAGAATTTTCCCCGCTCTTGCAACATTTTTCATTGATGCTCCTCTCCTAATGGTCGTAGCTTGATGCTATATAGCCTTTAGCCTTCCTCGATAAATAGGCTATCCAACACTTAAATATTTTTTCAATTCAAACGATTAGTTCCTGAGATTAGCGTGTTCAACCAAACAAATAAACTCTTCAGCTTTATTTATTAGTATAGATAAACAAAATGATGATAGAGCTAGTTCTTCATCATCATTTCTCTCGCTTCTTGTGGGACTAACCACAACTAAACCAAAGCGATTTAATAAACGTATGCTTACAGTTTTGGGTAATATTCTATACGTTGAGTAATTGTGTTGAGGACCCTAGCAACAATACACACTGTTAATGTACAAAAGACAAAATCCATCAATAAATTGTTGCGATGAACTTAATGATGTTACAAGTACAAGAATTTTAGCTTGCTTCGGACCAATGATATAGACTTTGTACCAGCTGAAACTAAGTCTGCGTCCATGTCCTCGGATTTAAATGTACATATGTGTATGAGTGTAAACCTATGAGGCTTTCAAGAACTAGAAGATAAAATAGAGACGAAATACGTAGCTACGTTCGTTACGTTACTTTAGCTTACACACCTTGTATACAATAAAATCATATATAAATCTATCAATCTATAATTGTATCAAGCATTTATTATTTTATCGCCTACAACTTAATCTAATAATTTTGCGTGACTTGTTACACGTATATGTGCTTACAAGTTGCACATTGGCATGGCAGCTTAGTCTTTATAATGCGACTTATGACGTTTCCATGATTTGTCATAAAGACGCGGTCGCAGCTTTAATCTATTGAATGGCACTAGCACACCTTCAGCCAGACACAATAGGTTTTTAATTACGTCTGGCATTCCAAAAATTGACAAGTTAAGCACTGCTTTGCGTCCGATGGCTTTTAAAAACTATTCTTAATTTACAAACTTATAAAATGGCCTGTGTCTATATAATATGCTTAATTAGATCCAAAAGTTGCACAGCTACATATCGCCAGCTATATTTTGATCACACGTTTAAAAGGGCGACCTTATAGCGAAAAGAATACTGAGCTGCTTTGCTACAGTATGAATTTCTAGACTGAAAAAACAGGTTTTCAACATGAACCTCACAAGAAGCAGTAGCATCGGCAGTGTCATCCTGGCGACAGGACCAGCAAAGGTGTTTTTGCTGTAACGTTACAAAAATACAAGATCACAACTTTCTCGCGTATTTACTTGGGGATCCTTATTAATTTCGTTTATATATATGTACTCTATATTACTCTGCATTATTACTCCGCTTGCGGCTAAAACCTAATGGCCCAGTTATTTTCTCTACATTTTAGTTAACAAAATGTGAGTGATGCCCTCGAGGTAACTACTTACCATCAGACAGGCTGTGTGCATGTTTATGTTTTACGACAGCCAACGTCTTTGTTATTTTCTCGGCCATGTGACTAACCAAAACACAGCCACAATTACCGCTTACCTTCAGTTCGCCACTGACTCATGTGCAATTATTAATAAAAAGAAAAGAATATCATTTTTCATATTTAGTTTAATTTACACAATAAGGCTAAAATTATTCCAAAACGTCAAGTTATATGCCAGTCTGAATTCTCTGGCCGCGCAATATCATAGATGTTTCATGTTGTACTCGCATTTCTGATAGTCTTACTTTGTTGTACACTGTCTTCGCATGCTCGGAAAACAGATGAACCCATCGGTTTCAGCGACCCGATTAATCAGTACCTATGGGATGTCACTTGTTCAGACACAAAAATATTGTTGACTAGCTTTTGCCTGCGGCTTCGCTCGCGATCTGTAACTTTTTATAGTTTTTTGTTCCTTTGTTAATAAGTTCATCATTAATTTGAGTTTTAAATGAAAAACTCTCACAATAATATCGTGACGGTCGTAAGACGCTTGTCCTTCAAGCAACTTGTTCGTTATATCTTCCCATTTAGGATTTGTAGTAAAGGTTATAAATAAGTATTTTCTATAAAATGTCAATAAAACAAACGCTTGCCCTTCGACACGTCAGTCAATTCAACAGTCAAAAATGTATGGAGCGCGCGGCCGGAGGGAGACGCCGTCCTTATATAGGCTTGCGATCCGTGGCGTCGCGCGCCACGCTAGTGCCGCGAACGGTTCAAGCCAAATTCGACCTTCGGCCCTACATTTACAGCGCAACGTTAGTGAACTGCGGGTGACATAAAGGGCGACAAACTTATTATTTGCAGTTGGTACAGTAACCGTGGCTAGACAACAAACTTAATTTTGCGATTCAATCCCTAGGGATTGAACCGCAAAATTAAGTTTGTTTTTTATTGTATATACTTTTCCGGGATAAAAAGTACCCAGTGTGGTGCCCAGGATATTAAAGTATAATAATACGAAGTTTCATCGTAATCGAACTGGTAGTTTTTGCGTGATGCTTGAACAAACAGACAGACAGATAAAAAAATTTTTAATCACATTTTTGGGTTCGTTTTCGATCTAGTAACACCTCCTGCTATTTATTTTTTTAATATTTTCAGTACAGAATTTACACTTCTACAGATGTAGGTATGTATAGATTCGTTTTAATCTATGTCCCGATCGCAATTAGCTAAATTAGAATCTGAACTAAAACTACTCTTGGAAAAAATAATGACGCCGTAAGTGCTTACTACTTACCGTTCTTAGTACTTATATAAGTATATTTATGTTGTATTAGGATGTTTAATAAAAAACATATCTTGTCGTAGCCATTCATTTCAAAATTCTTTCGAAATATTTATACAAAATATACTCCTCTCTATTCCGACTTAATTTCTTAGGTACACACACACAATAAAATCATAAGATTACATCAAAATATTTATAAACTTAAAATAAAAATGCATAAGTAGGTATGTATTTAACTAAGTCTTAGATGGCCCAGTTCATGGTTCGTACATGTATGTAGTTATATGTAAATTTGTAATACAGAAGTAAATTGTTTTAACTACGTTTGATAAACATACACATGATACTCATGTCTACTATGCACTTTTATTCTAATTATACAAAAATAAAATTATAATTATATCACATCGTTTAAAGATTCTTACAAAAATAACACTATTATAAATCTTTTCACTATTTTATCAATTGGAGAACAATAGCAGTAAACTTTAAATTGTTTTCATACTTCTAACTAATATCGATATGTACACGAAATTATACTTTGGCCTATTGGATATAAGTAATAAATATTAAATAGTTAAAAAAGTGAGACGGAAGTAGTCAACAAAAATAATTAGCTAATTAAAAGTATTACTTAAAAAATGATGCGCCAAGAAGGAACCAATTTGCGACAACTACTATTATAATATAACTATTATTTTTAATAGAAATTTACATCAACTAATTTGAATAAAATCGAAAACGGATATCCTTTAAATTTAAATAGCTGGATAATTAATTTAGAGATTACAAATAGAAGGTAGATAATAATTATGTAATGTCCTAAAAGAGCTATGGTATATGTGTTACAACTTCGATTGGCGGTGCGCTCATGCCCGCCTGCTCCATATTGTTGGCTATGCTCGCACTGTCGTCTTCAGCACTCGTGTTCACATTCACACGCCTCTGAGTCTTCATACGCTTCGCTTCACCCATTTTCTTTTCTAACAGTCGCCTGAAAAAGAAGAAGTTACTTGTAAACACTTCGAAAGTAAGTGCTGCCACGAGTGGCGGCCATGATAGAGCCACTAGTGGCCGCCACACGTTGTGGACAAAGTTTTGCATACATTTTGTATGATACCTAAGCGCAATGAGTCTTCGAATGGCCGCTTTTGAGGGTTAAGCTGCGAAAGTGATCGGCGCTCATTATTAGTGACCGCGTTTATCGGCCCATTGCTCACTCGACCACAGTCCCTGCTTGTTAAATACCAAGTGAAAATGTAGATACTTTTAGCCACTAGTGGCTACGACTGGTGTCACAACCAGCCGGTAGTGGTAGCGCTTCATAGCACAGTCTGTGGCGGCACTAAGTATCTTTCAGATAAGACATAGATATTGCAGTTATTGTTTATTAAAAATATTTGTTTATAATCTAATTAATAATTATACTCGGAATTGTTTATTATCAGAAAAAGAACATATTTTATTTAGTACGATTAAAGCGATTAAAAGATTATTGTAAACGAATGCAAAGATATTTACTTAATCTTTTAGCCTTTTTGAATATCAGAACAGTTCTCAGTAGCTAATCCGCAATTATAAAAATGGTTATTCAATGCAGCTTTTACCATTATCAGCATATTTTAATCAAATCAGATTATCACCAAGCGAGCTGACTGAGTATGGCGCCTGGCCAGATAATCCTTACAGCTAGTGGCTAAACTGACATTAAAAGGATTCCTTACTGTAACGTAATAATGGATGGATGAAAGAGAAGAACGATTATTATCCTTCTTCTCTTTCACATAATTCATCCGAATGCAAAGTGGAAATGTTTTATATACAAGCACACCGATACAAAAACAAAGTAAAAACGCAGGAATGAATAGGT
Source organism: Catocala sponsa (assembly GCA_963564715.1). Lineage (NCBI taxonomy): Eukaryota > Metazoa > Arthropoda > Insecta > Lepidoptera > Erebidae > Catocala > Catocala sponsa. Next base: position 13,986,007 of record OY751335.1, read on the forward strand.
TCGCTGCCCGTGCGCCGCGTGCGTGTGGCGCGCATGACAATAAAAACATGTATGATACGATAGGTTGCAGGGAGCACGCATGCGTGCCTGGCCTGCATGCGTGCGCAAACACGCATGACAATGAAAAGGCCCTTACAGAGTTCCCTAATCTAAAGACATAAATATCGTAGAATACCGTTGTCTCTTAAATTGTGACACCCTTTATGATAATATTGATAATATTATTGTAATGAAATCAGATTATTGCTTAAGTAACAGTTTAAATATATTCATTTGCTATTGTCCTAAGTTAATATATGTAGTTAAATCTGTTTAACTGTTAATCATCACTGCCTCCAAATTGCATCTGTTTAAACCATGTTATATGTTTACACATATTTAGGAACATAGACTAAAGAGAATTGTATAGATTGATATTTAGTATTTTTGTTCTGTTTTATGTACAATTTTAAATAAAAAAAATTAAAAAATCTAGTCCAGTAAGCAGTATGCTAAGCATTTTACATAATTATTCTAAAAAATACATTTGGAAGGTCGGAACATAGGCACCGAAAATTTCTGAATTACTTCAAGGTGCTAATTATAGCATTGATAGTCATTCAAAAATGGTGTTTTTGCTCAGGAGGCTATTAACTATCAATACTTTAAGACCTAAATATAAGACCACACTTTAATGTTCTGTTTTACTATTCTCAGAATGTACGATGTGAATTACGCCACCTAACTTAAATTGCGTAATCACTTTCACCATGCCGAAGATTACTCATTGTTTAAGGACTATTTTTCTCAGTAGCTACGGCTGTTTTTCTACGATATCTTATTATATTACTGTTGGGTGATAAATAATGAGTGACGGTAGATTGACCAACCTGATTTATACATTTTGTCGTCATAAAGGGAAAAGACGTAATTACCCGCCAAAAAAAAGATATTTTTAAAATATACTGGCAGATGCGTCTTTTTTTTTCTGATTCCAAATAAGCAAACTCTTTTTTATTTAAAAGAAAATGTTGGATATGTATTTTTCCCTTATGACGGCAGCATACGTGTCTTTATACATACTTCTGAATCGAGTACCGCAATCTGCACAAAAATAACTTTGTGCACCTCATGGCCAGTCTCAGAGAAAAAAAAATTACGAAAGTAAATCCGAATTCTTTACATTAGAGGTGCTATAAAACTCAGTTTACACGATGATCGTCTAAGCGACTTATTTTGGCATTTGTCCTTTACCAACGAGGAAGTGACCGGCGATCGACTATTGTCTCGCACAAAAAACATACGATTTATAAAACTCTGTGTAAACATACATTCTAATAACAGTAATAACACATAGTTGGTCGCACACTGTTATGACAGGTGAACACTGTTTACACTAGTTTGTTACAGCAACAAAGGCTATATAAGGAAAACCTTCCTCAGCAATACTCTTATACAAGGACAATATGCAGACAGTGTGAGAAGCACGCACTCACACATTCGCTATGAGCGACAAAACTTTTTAACTACGCACTTCTCTAAGACTAAGTACGCTTGATGCTTGCCAACTCGTTATATTATGTATAGCTAAATTCGCTCCTCGCTAATCGTAATCAATGAGAGTATTTTAAGTACTTTCAACACCGACAGACCGAGTAATAGATCGTGGTAATCGTATTTTAAGTATAATAATTAGTACATACTGTTGCCTGCAGTCGATGAGTACGCCCAGTATGAACACGGCTGCGATGGCTATGAGCATGATCACTATCATGCCCACTATGGTGGTCACCGTGAGGGTCGGCACTTCTTCTGTTATCACTGCTACTTTTAGATCAGGATCTGAAGTTGGGTTCAGAATTTCTGGAAGAAAATAGAGAATTGTATGTCAAAGAAGAAGATAGGTAAATTATATCTAAATATGACAACGCCTACCAGCCGATATGGATAACCTTTATTTATTTGTGCTAAAAAGACAACTCTCAAAGTACCTATCAAGATAATGGATTGCCACTGTATTCATACGTATCGCTCGAGTCAAACAACATGGAGGAAGCACGGTTTAAGTATGTAGGTAGATACCGTTGTAATCAGAAGAGACAAAATGGATTACGTTAAGATTAGCGCTTTGGAAATCCCAAATTCCCATTGGTCAAATTATAATCATATTGGCAAAACTATAACTAATTAAACTTTCTGCAACTTAGGCGGTCTGTCCAACTTCACAATCATAGCACTTAATAGTGCATCATTATCAGTTTATGCTAAATGACGAACTTGAATGGTGAAAGATGAGGTGTACCATATATGATTTACGGTTGTGGAAATGGAAATGTATTAAGGATGTAAAAAATAAGGCATAAATTTATCACAGACAGTTTGACTGTATGGCCATATGATGCGGCAGGAAGAGAAAAATGTGTTGTCTAGTGTATTAGTTTTATGGATGTATAACTAAAAGATTACTAAAGTAGGCAGGTCAAAAGTGAGCTAAAAGAACACAGGACTACCAAAGGAAGATATTATTATTAGGTCATGGTATCTTTCACATGATTCATTCTTCCTGAAAAAGCAGCACTACCTTGGTTAAAGCCGTTAAAGGTCAATAGAGAAGAATGGCATAGTGACTGCACAGATAGCTGTTTAAATGGTTGCCTCGCATGTTCCGAGTCAAGATGTTTTTTGTGTCCGTTAATATTTGATTGTTTGTAAAGTCTACTACTTATATACCTGCCACGATCCTATAATATAATCGGGATAAGGGTAGGAGCATGATGAATTTCGGATTTATGATAAATAACTTCTACCTTGATAGAGATGAGGCAATAGGGATATGACGTACATAGCGATTGTAATGTGAAGAGTGTATACAAGTGCCGCTATTTATCAACACACTGTAATGCAATAACTCTTCAAGTGGTTACACTCCGTAATAAAATAGGAGACTTATTCCTTTAATACCTTAATTTAAAAGTTACGTTAAACAAAAACTTAAAAAAAAGGTTATTAAATGCGCTAAAAATAAATAAGTTAGAAATCTCTAGTACCTATTGGTAAATATTAAATGACAGAAAAAGAATGCAACGTAGAAATTTCCCGTAACTGCAAGCGTCAGATGGAGATACTATAAGTATATCTCCATCACACCCACACTTTTGTCATACTTTAAAAACCAATTGCTCCCTTCTTTTGCAACCAATTGTTCACAAAAAGGTTTCTTTTGAACGCTTATTGCTGTTGCGTAAATCTATACTAATATTATAAAGCTGAAGAGTTTGTTTGTTTGTTTGAACGAGCTAATATCAGGAACTACTGGTTCGATTTGAAAAATTCTTTTAGTGTTGGGTAACCTATTTATCGAGGAAGGCTATAGGCTATATAACATCACGCTACGACCCACGGGGGCGGAGCAGTAATGATAAACGCGGGTGAAACCGCGCACACATCTAGTAAGAAATAAACGTACAAATCAAATATTGGCTACTATTCTATTATATTACACATACAAATTAATGTCGACAAAACAGTTGTTACTAAAAAAGGTCCTATCACTATTATCACTATCATATTTTGTGCTATTTTTAAACCTTATCATACGTGACGACACTTAAATTACTTTTTATTAATTATGGCGTAGCGGTCGTGTTTGTGACGGCTGTGCAATGCACAGCCGTCACAAACACGACCACTACGCACAGTGTGCATGGGGTGTCGGACTCGTTTCCTGAGTCGGCCAAATTGGGTTTTTCTGTCTGAACTCTCTCAGTAGCAGTACGAAGTCTAGAACAGTCCCCGGTAAATGACAAAAATGTTCCCCGATATTACGTGAGACCTTAAAATATGGCTGGAGAAATGTGACTATAATACATCTTTGCCTATATTCATAAATTAAATTGTCAGCGCACTGCTTATTGGCTGAAAGTAGTACGTGGTAAAATTTCTATGACGTACCAAAACAAATTTCTTACGATGACGCCTTAATGTAATACGGTGATGATTCAAATTACCTTCAGGCCAAATAATGCCGGTGGAAGCCATTTCTAATATGTCTAGGGCAGCAACTATTGATCTGGGAACAAAGAAATAATATGTTAATACAATAATAGTACAAGTTATCCAAACCACCTTAGGGTATTATCGGTAGGGCAGAGCCAACCCTAAAAATATTTTTGCTCTCCGATAACTAACTATATGAATACAGGCGAAACAAATTATCTGTAGGTAGTATACAAATATTTCCTAACATATATATGTTTCGTTTACTATTCCATAGAAAATTATGGTTACGTAATATATATTTTATATTTAATCTCCCCAATGTTTACAAGTGACTCGGGTAAGCGTCCTCGGCTTTTGGAACCATTGATGCTATATACCCTGCGCATTTTCTCCCGCTCTTCCATCATTGGTAGCAGACCTATACTAAATTAAATTTGTTACTCACTACTGGTCCCAAGTAGATTGATGCCACTATTCTGTCTTATTCATCCACCAAGCCAACTAAGAGGCAGAATAGCTTTTCTTGTTTTCTCTTCCTTTACGATAAGTAGCGGCTTGGGTGTGTTTCCTTGGCATAGCTTTTGCATAGCCTAGGGCACATAGCTACATTCATGAGCAGCGTTTAACGCTTACCATCATAAAACCCGCAGGCTTGTTTACTACCAAGAGCATAAAGAAAACTTTTTTAACACGTGTATATTAGCCACACTTGAAATTGTGACAAATTGAGACAATTGGTGTGTTTTTAACACGACGGCAAAGCAAAGTTATTCATATCGCATTGTGATAACCAAATATGTAAGACAATCGGTACAAAGATGTGACGCCAATTTATTATATAAACAATATAGTCACGTCTGTTAAAATGGTTCCAGAACTCTTGCCTTCACACACAAGATGGAATTAGTTAAACTAAAGATTTGTAATATATAATATCAGACTTGTATAAACTGTTTCACTGATGCGCATGGGCCTCTTCTCAGTGTGAGGAGGCTTAGGCTATAGTCCACCACGCTGAACATTATGAAGAACTCTCAGACAAACTGAGAAAACTCTCACTTCGTTTTCTTTTACCGTCAAAGTACTAACTATTGAATACGCATATAATTTAAAAAAGTCAGAAGTGCGAACCGAATTGCAATCGAACTCGAGACCTCTGCTTGGCAGTCCAACGCGGTTTGCCATTAGGCTATCATTGCATAACTTATTATTAGAAATCTAACCATAAGTAAAAACTAGCTTCACTAAGCTATAAACTCTTTCCGTCGTGAGTCCTGTCGACAAAGATGACAGTGGCTGTTTATGTGTATGTACTGTGCTAACGCTATATATATACTCGTAAAGTATGTCTTAATGTTACCGGTAACTATTAAATTGTTACAGCAAAATATATGGCTGTAAACGAACAACAAACTATTTTACACATATTACATTGTATTCAACATACTTTAAAATATTTAATATAAACGTTACTACTGCGTATCCCCTGATATTCAAAGTAGGTCATAAAGCTAATCCTTGGACGCTGTAGTATAATTTGTGGGTTCCACTTACGAAGAAACGCCCACGGGTTTACATGGATAAGTCATATTCACCGCTTGGTAATGTAGATTACATCGCCAAAAATAAATTATCACGACTTTACAGAAAACAAAAATGTTTGCCAGCGCTACTGTTTTCTTCGAATAACTGATCAAGATCAGATTGATAAATCGAGATATCTTTATATCTCAATTATAGCTAGGCGATTAAATAATCGCGACCTATCTTGTGTAGTTATGGTAAAGAAGTTCCAACTATATTTTAAATCAGCTAGAAAACTAAGTTAGTTTTTCCCATAAAAACTTATACCATGATAAATCCAGAAATTGTTATAATATTATGACTCTATTTATATAAAAATATAGCATTTAATTTCATTAACCTGCTTGTTTTCGGCAACATACAAGCCTTTAGAAAACAATTCCAAGAAGTAAAACGATTGTTATGACGCAAACCAATTATGATCATAGATTAAAATCGTGTGGATATTTGGCATTTAAATGTCACATTACGTAGGTATAGTAGCAGTGATTGCTAATCATAATCGCTATCTCATATTCACATCTTCGATTAAAAATAACACAGCAAAAGCCGCCACCGACGTGGTATAGCATCCGTTAGCTGCAAATGTTAATATATGTTTTTTTAATTTTATTCCTCTTTAGCATTTTCATTAAATTAATTTAATTTAATTTCATTATGACGGCCTCGATGGCGTAGTGGTTAGTGTAACCGACCGCCACGCCTGAGATCGCGGGTTCGATTCCCGCACAAGTCAAACATTTGTGTGCATGAACATGGATGTTTGTCTTGGTCTGGGTGTTTCTATGTATAATATGTGTGTGTGTTTACAAAAAACAAGGTATATATGTATGTTTATCCATTGTCTAGTACCCATATTACAAGCTCTGCTTAGTTTGGGCTAGATGGTGTTGTGTGTATGTAATAGAATATTATTATTATTATTAAACGAATTGATCCCGAAGATAAATTGCTTAATAATACCTATAAAGAATAGATACCAGATTACAAATACTGATTTCTAAGAGCCTCAACCAACATTCGACAAGAAGATTAAGCTGACGTTCGTCCATAACACGCATTTTGAAAAATTGAAGTCTTTGGAACTCAACCATCTATAAAATAGACCTTATGATACTCGTTGAACTCAGCGCTTGGCTTTGGAATAATTATTCATGCTGGCTGCCCGAATCCCAAGAATTGGAGTGACAAATTCAAATTGACTGAGTGAGTGAATTTCGCTTATATTTTTCCTTAACTCGCTTCTACTCGTGTTTAAAGTATTAAAACTAATAAATTATAACTAATAAAAAAAATACCTATCTAATTACCTTTAAATTTATTAACAATAAAAGTACATACTTCAATATCTGTGTCCTTGGCTTGCCCTTACATTGCCGCTATAAATGGATCATTGAAAAATTACTTTTGCTTCAAATACATATAGTGACTGAGGCTTCACAATAGCACCAGCGCGCAGCAATCCGCAACAATTATTATCAACATCGCCGTTTGATCAGCTGTAACGTTCAGTACCCGAGTACTCACGTACGTAGCGAGGCAAGGTTTTAGTTAATATTATCTTAAATCATGTGTAATAGTTATTCATAACAATCATAACTCTTACTAAAAACTTGACGATAAAAATGATGCATGTTTATTATACTGCTCAATACTCTTTTCCTCTATGACTTTGTCTACGTTGCGACTGCTTCACACCAGTGATTTTATACCGTTACGTAGATAACAGAATCCTTCGTATTGCTAAACGGAATCTTAATATCTTTGCATGTTAGTTCTTAAAATAAACTCCAGGCTAACAAACTTACAAGCAGCCTTACATTTTTCACTTTTATCCTTTTTAATTACATGAAACGGGAAATACACTCAGACCCAAAATCTGTATACCTATATAAAAATCTCGAGTCACGGTGTTTGTGGTCGCTCACCTCCGAAACGACTCGACCGATATTTATGAAATTTTTATGTATATTTGGTAGGTATGACAATAGGTCGTAAAGTATATTATTTCATACCGCTAGGTGATTAAGGTGTCCCTATCGAATGAATTTATATGGCAGAACAATGTTTGCCGGGTCAGCTAGTAATCTATAAATATTGTTTTGAGTTTAGTTAATGTTTGAAATGGCTTCAATTTTCTATATTGCGTAACAATCAGGTGTTGTCATGAATTTGTAAAGTGGATCCTGTGACTAAGGTAAAACTTAAAAAGGAAAATTATACAATTTTAAGACAAAATTATACTGTAGAAATCAGATAACATTTATACTAAGGATTTCTCATCAGATATAATATGAGCTGACTGGATTTTCCCGAAATATCCGAAGAAGCTAAATGTGAGGTATTGAAACCATCATCAACTGTTTAGAACTGTGTTTAAGTTTCCTTATGGAAAATTCAAATTCAAATTTATCGAACCTTACTATAACTCATCTAGACTATACTCTACTAGACTCTTTCTGACTAGAAACGAATCGATTTTACAAGAGCTCCACATCAAAAAACGACTTAAATAGTGTCCTTATCAACGGATATGATGACGTACCTCTTGAATTCTTATAAATCTGCCTATCATTCTCGCGGATTTATTATCAATAGAAATATAATAAATAATTATTTTTATCAGGCAATATATAACTTTTACTAATCCTACCAATATTGTAAACATGAAAGTTTCTGAAGAATTGTTATAAAGGATTTGGATGAAGCTTAGCATATACCTACCTACATAAGCTGTGTGCTGGATTGGATGGATGGATTAATAAATTAGATAATTTTTATCTTCGTATGCGTTTCTGATTCACGAGGGCGACGACGCGGTTAGAAACGAACCTATGAGAATATTTACACTTGTGATATTAATTTGTAGATTAACGATTACACAATTCGACCTTAACAATTGTAATTAAGATAGGACGAAAAGATAATTACTCGCTATTTTCGTCCTGAAATTTACGCATTCTCTTCTGTTTTTTGGCAACATGTGTCAGGTTTAACAAAAATAAATATATAATAATGAACACCCTCGTTATTGTGGCCATGAGCGACCGAGCGTGGCTAAAAGCGTGCTTATCAGTTCACTTCGGCGGCCTCGACATTCGCTAATTTACTAATGAGAAGTTCTCAATTTCGCTCCACAGCACGGATTTACACTGGTTGATTCGTAAGTGTTGTGCAAGACTCATCCAAACGAATGTTTGGAGGTTTCTACCCAAACACTGCTTTATCAGATAACAGCTTTGGAAAAATCCTTAAAGCATTCTTGGTCCAACGCTGCTGAGCATGCTTATTTACTGGATGCGATGGGGTGAGACTCGAGCCTCTCTGAGTGGCAAATGACCTTTAGTGTTAGATCAATTTATATCGACATCCTTGTAACGTCATGCTTTCCTAACACAGCGGGTTATGCAGACGATGCAGCTGCACCAGCAAAGACACTCAAAGAGATTTACCTACGTAGCTCGAACGGCAGAACCTGGATGGTGACCGTTTCGGGTAGAAACACCTACATATGTGATGGAATCGGATGCTATGAGGTCTAAATAGGAGGACGTCACATGACTAATGTGACAAAGATTAGCGTTATATATAAGCGTTATATAAGATAAGCGTTATATATAGCGTTATATAAGATAAGCGTTATGATCCAACATGCTCTCCATAGTGCTGTCTTCTGGGCACGCTGCCAAATGTCAACAATACATAGGAATATTCTTATAATATAATATGTCCTTTTTGTGTATAATATACTTTTTGTGTATTATATTGTAATAAAAAATATATATTATCAGGGTTATTTTATATCACCAGCAGAATGCGTGGTTAAAAGGAATTACACGATTTCAAAATCAGCCTGTATACAAAAACATATTGTATCATAATATTCCTCCTTTTCTTATATACTTACACTTAACAATAAGTGATTATTGTAATAATCTTTGTGTTAATTAAACGTTCTAGGTACATTTAATATTCGACGGGGTCGCGACCGCATGTGAAAATGATTTGCGGGGGGCCCGCTGATAGTGGTTTGTCAAGGAACACCGTGGTTGGTTTAGTCGGTATTCCGGGAGGTACATTATCTATTCTTATTCCATCTTTCTATTTTACCCCGGCGAGTCCGACATAACCCCTCCGTCCGCCCCCGCGGAAGGGTACGCGTCAATGCAATCCCCCACGTAAAAAAAAAGTATACAAGTCAGTAATAAAATACACATTACACTTATAACCTAGAATAGATAATTTAAATCTCCCTATTGTATTATCTTTGCATAAGTTTAATGCTACCTATATTGTTTTGCTCGTTCATGAATAGATTAATAAGTAGCTGTTTATTTCTTATTTTATATGGTGGGTTTGTATGGAATTTTCGTAACAGCAGCGGTGCCAGGTGAAAAAAGTTTATGTGTCAAAAAGTGCATTATTTATTCTATCACTGTTATTGTATTCTTATACTTATTTATGTTATTCGAAATCTAGGTATTATAAGCAACATAAAGTTAAGGTTAGGTATTACTAACATCTAAAACTCGAGATTCAAAGAATTTATTCAACTAACTTTCAAATGAATGTCTGATGAGTGTGACTTATCTAACTCCAATAATATTATCATAACAAAGACTTTTGTCACGTAGGTACGTTTGTATTGCTACATTAATGCACAACTGTTTTATGTGACTACCTATGTTTTTAAACTAGTTACGAGCTACAAAGGCAATAGAATATGTTCTGTAATATTGCCCTATATTGATATTTTTTTTTTATGTGTGCAGTCGCATCCAGCGACGTAATATGTATACTGCTACACTCGAGTGCGCTGAAGATTGGAATAGATATTAAATCGATAATTAACATAGGTATCCGAAGTTATTCATTTACTTATCATAACACAATTTTCTTCAGCATGCAAAAGGACTTATTTTGCCTTCAATTTTAGGAATGTTTATTAAAAGTTCACATAGCGATTTTATTCTGAGACCGTTTATTTCTTACCAAGAGAATTCACACCATTGTCTAGTTGGCTTTGCTTGAAGTAATCTTATCTTCTCGAGACCGGGCGGTGGAAGAATATTCAAGAGTACGTAGTAGTAATAAGAATTTAGGTAAGTATATAGATATAACTAACTACCAAAATAAGCGCTAGTCATCAGTATTATTTGTTGAAAATTATACTCAATGTACACAAAGTGCTGATAATATTGATTTCCTGTATAAAAAGTATACATTTTTACAACATCATGACTGAAAATCGCTTCCAAACGTTGTTTTTGACGAGTAGCACAGCGTCGTTTAGTTTAAGGCAATAAAGTACGCAAAGAATAATTATAATAAGATAAAACTATCTGATTTTGACAGTTTACATATCTTCAAATTTTATCACATACGCCGTAAGAATGACGTCGTTGATCGGCGCGCGGCGGCGCCAGCGTTCATAAAGACCCTTATAAATATGGCGTTACTTGTCTGACTACCTGACTTTTTCTACTGTTGCGCCTCACATCTGCTCATACTTGCTTACACGGTACACCCTCAATGAATCAACAAGTAAAATTATTATTTGTTAAGCAAAATACAAGACGCAGTGACTATTGCTTTATCAGTCCATAATTACATGACAATAGTTCATCTCACCGCTACTGACTAACTACAGAAATTAAAAAGCTATAATGTTTGTGATATAATGCTTGTACGCCGAGCAAATGATATAATAATATTTAAAATATATCTACATCTCTTATATTAAAACCAAACAGCTACCGGAATGATGCAATTACCACTCTGCAGATTGATTATTTAGTATTTTAGAACAATAATAATTAATAACAGAATCGTCCTCAATAAAACATAGGAATCGTTATGGTCATACAATCTATTAGCAGATCATATGAAGACTTATCACCAGTGGTCGGCGTAGGTAGTGCCATTTCGTGGGATTCGTCAATCGTGGCAAACATGGACATACCCTCTCATTTCAAAATCCCGGGATTTTAAAGATTCACCTTCGATAAAATATTACGATTATAAAATTTACCTACAAATCCGCACCCTAAAAGTGTCTCTACTGATTTTGAACTATACAGTATATGCTTTTTTTTAAAACAACCATTTCATAGAAATCAACCAAATTGCTACAGCGCAGCGTTACGACTCAATACTACCTGCACAAAAACACTGTTTTTAATACTTTCGTGATATATATACACTTCTTATACTTATTATTATTGACAACGGGTCATAAGTGCGTAAATCTAAACTAATACTAGTTTTTTCCATCGACTCCACTCGCATTGTACTTTCTAAAAAATCCTCCCGAACCGGGATCAAAACTCTGTAGTTGGTGCTGAGAGTCTCAGTTGAGTGGTTTCAGAGATCAGCGTGGACGAACATGTAGAGATATATATATAAATCTCGTGTTACGATTCATATATATTATATATATTCTTATTTAATTTGTGTTAAATCTAAAATAATTTATACTTAAACTTACAATACCTATAGTATTGTAATTTTTTTTGTAAAATAAATGTTAATAAATATTTTGAGTTTGATTTATTCGTAAGTCGCTAGCCCCTAAAATTCAACGCTCTTTTTATTATATTAATTACCATACACAGTGCACACATTGAAAGAATTCACAAAGATGAAACACACGCTTTAGTATAAGGGTAATCTATAGGTACTTAATGAAAAAATCAAATTTCATAAAATATGCGGATTTAGGAGTTCAGAGATAGATAATATCTCATATAACTCTCTTTTCGCGGGTTTTTGGTGGTAATATTTGTAACATCAATAATTGAGTAATAACTGTAATAAGAAATAGTACTTTATGATAAATAAATAAACTCGATAATTTTAAAATCCCGTAACCCCGGGGTATTTCCATGTTAACATATACATTTGAGGTCATTCGTCCTAAATGGCACTACCTACGCCGATCACTGCTTATCACTGAATGGGTTCATTCGACAAGAAGAGGCAACAGCAGTCAATATAAAAACGAAGATATCAAGTAACAAAATTGAAATACAAATACAATAATTAAAATAAATACAATAATTAATATAAAATTTTTTAATGAATTCGCTTCAATTTCGCTGACAAGTTGATGTAGCCGATGCCGTGATTACACTAATGTTGTTTCTATCGCATAAACAAATCAAAGATTAATACGGTGTAGCCATAAACGTAAATATGAACTATTTGTTTTTATCGCTTACGTATCGCAGGTCGTGTCGCGGACTAATGTAGCCTCAGCCTTAGTATCAGGGCAACAGGTGTCAAATGCAGTACCGACTTCAAATAACACTCTGCCATAGCTATAGATCAAACAAAGTGTTTCTTAGAAAAAGTAAATAGCTAAACTGCTTCACAACGAAATACTAAAATAAATTTATAGCTATTGATAAGTACTAAGTAGGTACACAATATGTAACTGAGACTACCTACGTTGTTAGCGCAGCAGCGCAACCAAGCATGACTCTCGATTGAAATGTCACGACTTTGCTTTTGTGGCTTAAGCTATTATGTTCTATTAACAATGTTAGTTTCACCAAAAGAGCTAAAATATAAGTATTCCGTAACCGTATGTCAAACAAAAGGCCCTTAAATTCAAAAGGAAACGTTCTTAGCCAGGGACGACTTTTGAATGCTATCTTAATACCTAGGTATTATAATGCGAATAGGTTTGTTTGTTACGCTTTTCCGCGTTAACTACTCTACCAATAATAAAGATATTACGCATACATGTTGTCAGGGGTACAAAAAGTACCTTTCTTCCGAAAAAGGATTTTTCTGAGCGAAGCTGCGGGCAAAAGCAAGTTGCTTATAAATATTTTTCTGAGCGAAGCTGCGGGCAAAAGCGAGTTGCTTATAAATACTATCACACGAGAAGAAGAAGACGAACAAGATCAGGATGGCTGCGTTATTCTAAAATATATTTTAATTAATTAATATATGCCAAGAATTGAAGGTGATTATACCCTTTAGTAGTTACCATGACGGCCTATTCAATACATTCTCACAACTAGCCGTGTTATTGTTATCAATAACTCTCTAAGGTTGAATGTACCTGTGCATACAATAATAGGCACTTGCACAAACAAAAGCATTCCGAAGCATATTTACAGCTAGGGCTGAACAAGGATTGCCAACGTTATTGAACAAAAAACATTCAGTCTGACTCACGCCTGCTACCCGTAACGGACAGAAATGAGCAAAAAATTCAGAATACAATACAGGTAAAGTAAGCGGTTACCGTAGCCGAAAGACGCTTGCAAAACAAGGAGTACCTATCACTCACTCAATGGCAAAAGTTTAAAAAAGAAAACGCTTCAGCGGGAGGGACGAATGTCATACCAAGCCAAACTACCAATAGCTGGCAGTGTATTGTCAGCTCTTGGTTGTTTAGAGGGTGTACCCTCTCCTCAAGCTACCTGAATATCCTATTCACCGGCACACAACACAAAGCTGTTTGTGTTTGTTGTTGTTGTAAAGACGGTGATACTTCCCTATCCAAGCAATTTGGACCGCCCCCCTGGTGGCTAACCGTGTCACCCTTAACGCATCTTTGTTGCATGCACTTACAATGCTTTTAAAGACGGTGGTGAGGCTCCAGGGCCTTATGTATGTCATGTAAAGAATTTTCCTCTTGCTATAATTCTAACACATTCGCTCGTTTGCTTCCCACGTCATATTTTTAACACACGCTTGTCAACAAACATACCTAAGGACGGGTCGTACCAACCTATTTGTTAGGTATCAGATTGCTTGCCTGTGTCAACACATTCTGTCTACCTCCGCTTACATACTTATTACAATAGACTAGCTGACCCGCGCAACTTCGTCTGCTTTATATAAGAGAATTTTCCCCGTATTTGCAACATTTTTCATTGCTGCTCTGCTCCTATTGGTCTTAACGTGATGTTATATAGCCTATAGCCTTCCTCGATAAATGGGCTATCCAACACTAAAAGAATTTTTCAATTCGAAACAGTAGTTCCTGAGATTAGCGCGTTGTAACAAACAAACAGACAAACAAACTCTTCAGCTTTATAATATTAGTATAGATGTATTTTATGTATTTACTTGTAAATATTTTGCCATAATATCAAAACAAATTATCGATACCACTGGTAAACGACAATAACAAATCCTACAATTTGTAACATAATTAATGAATCTAAAATATATATTTATTTATCCAACTTCATTATTTGATGATATCGAACGATAAAATCGGTCTAATTTTATTAGGATCCTATCCTAACACAAACAATATTACCTACCAAATCATTATCTATACTAATATTATAAAGTTTGTTTGTTTGTTTGTTTGTTTGAACGCGCTAATCTCAGGAACTACTATTTCGATTTGAAAAATTATTTTAGTGTTGGATAGCCTATTTATCAAAGAAGGCTATAGGCTATATAACATCACGCTACGACCCACGAGGGCGGCGCAGTAATGATAAACGCGGGTGAAACCGCGGGAACATCTAGCTTATAATATCGCAAAAGTTAAACCTTATACTAAAAGCAAATAATCACAAGGTGACTTTACGGTAGTAGTACCGGCACGGTAATTTAGGTATTTGGATATTGTTTTGGACATACGAAATTTTACTTCACGTACCAACGTATTGAACTTCGTTGTTTTTTTCATTTCATATTTGCTAACCCTACTCTTGGCGAGTACATAATAACAAGTAATGATTATTACCAGAATGCGATTGTGGTATTTTATTCCTACATGAACTAGCGAATAATAAGCAATAATAGTAATAATAAAAATAACAATAATATGTTTCTTATAATACCTATGTTGTTACATTAGATACCGTTACACATCGAAATTATACCGTCCGAATATAATAAAAATCTTGTAAGGATTTTATATTTAGGTATGATTTTTTACATATATTACGACTGTACCTTCCCTGTAACAATTAGGTTGGATACTTTCAAAGATTTCATTTCAAGCTATTTGAAATACTTGTATATGGAACCACAATTCTTAGAAAACATACGCATAATAATGACATTAAGAAAAATTAAAAACATTAAAATTATGAATCTCTCTAAGGAAATCAATTCGCTTTAATAGTCGTAACAACGGTCCTATTTCAAATATTTGTAGTAATCGGGCATGACGAGGCCATAAAGATATTTAGCTATGCCCCTATCACGTTTATTAAATATAATTTTACTGTAACTATAACACTAAAGATAGCAAGCGGGGCAGAATCATAGACCGAAAGACCCTTAAACAAAAGTGAATGCAAGTCCTACGAATATTTCGAATGTTAGGTTTCAAAAAGTGTTCGTTAAGCTGAGTATAACGGTCTAAAGGACTTCGCTCAATACGTTAGTAACGGAGTCATTGTAAAGGAATTGGGTCAAGTACATGCACGACACATCGGCAAGTGATGGCACCCATCACTAATTCTACTAACGTTGAAGACTTCGCAGGATAACTCTACACCTGATTTTAAAACAAGTTTATCGATCTTCCGCTAAGGTACACTAGAAGCGATAATAAGAATGTTTTGCTTCTCACTCACACCTTTTATTAGTACGTTCGATAGATAAAGATAAAACACACATGTTTTGCTGATGCGATACTTAAGCATGCCAAACATTAACAACCTTCAATTTCTGCGTATTTTCCGACAACGTTTCAAATGTTTAGCGAGAACGTAAAAACACAAAAGCAGGTAGGTTCTACTTACATAAACACGCAGACTTGTTTAGTCCTTTCACTTGGAAAAATAACTAGTTTTATGATAGTCGAGTTTTCACACTGAATGCTTCGACACTGTTTATCGATAGTATCACGGAAATGTTTGTTAATATCACAGTATCTGTAGATCGTACGCGCCGGTGTTCTATAGGCGCATGCGCAGCGCTCCACGGCGCGTCTCTCACTGCTGACGGTAACCGCGAGAGGCGCGAGATCACTTCACTATAATGTCTTGTGACAAAATATTTAACCAGACACCACTCCGACTACAGTTACTCTATTAGTTATTGTCTACTACTGCCCCGGTGGGCTGCGGGCTGCGGCACTGACAGCCTATTGTTTATATTATTATATGACATTCAAACATATATGAAGCGAGTTTAAAAAATAAACGCTCTAAGTATTTTCCAGAACCGCCCCCTTCCTATTTTGTACCAGAACCCATTACGCCACACGTTCAACGGACAGATAACTTATCAATTATTGTAAAAACTACGTAGATTTACTTTCAAATAGACAATAAGTACGATAACATTACTGTACTGTGACTCATATATGTGTGTCACTTATTCAACTGGCTATTCCCCGCGACTCCGTCCGCATTTAACAAAGTGTAAATGGACAATAATCAGTTAAAGTAGACCTCTGATGATTATATGTAGACATTTAATAAGGTCGGTTCATATTATATTAATATAGCAACCTTTAAAAGTGTAATACGAGCATTTATCTGTTTGCAACCAAATACCACTTAGAACTTATACTATGCAAAGGTATTTTATTATTATTTATTTATTAGAATGACAACTTCAGCACTTAAACAAGAGACACAAAGGCCACCCGGACTCGCGACAACAATTTGTGAATTAGACAATTATAGGTCACGTGTGGAGTCGAATTCGCGATTTTTTTTTTTTTTTTTAATAATAATAAGTTTATTTATCACCAAAAATTAAGTGGTACAGTGCACAATTTAATTATTATAGTATCGTAACTATGTACAATTTTAGTAGACCGTACAATATTTGAGCCCTGTCTCTTAAACTAGGCAATAATACCTGTATCTTAAGAGACAGTGTTCGGTATAACAGGGTTTCAAATTATACATAATTATTAAAAGTGGATCGTGTGGATATCATGTTAGTGGTGGTGGTTGGTGATGGTTATTTGAAGTGTGTGTGTATAAGTATGTGTGTGTGTGTGTGTGTATGTGTGTGTGTGTGTGTGTGTGTGTGTGTGTGTGTGTGTGTGATGATGGTGATGATTCTTGGCACAGAAGCAATAGCGAGGCTACCACTTAAACTAAATAATTTCAAGTTGTACTTCAAGTTAGGACTTCAGTAATCTGTGGCCGTAATTCTGTCATGTTATGGCTACTATTGTTGAACTATAAGATCGCGGTGCCGCCACTGATCCTCAAAATTTCTGTGAGTAAGCGACCATCAAAGCACATTTTTAAATATAGGTACACTTTACTTTATCCACTCAAGTCCTTCCGAGATGTGCGTGCTGACATTTAGTTTGCTAGTTTCATCGTTGCTGAGATTTTTATCAATAGCTAAATAGCTTAATGGCGAACAATTAAGATATTTTTTTTTATGTTGAACCTAGATCTGTTTTGTACAATAATGTTCGTCTAACATCTATACTATCTATACTAATATTATTAAGCTGAAGAGTTTTGTTTGTTTGGTTGAACGCGCTAATCTCAGGAACTACTGGTTCGAATTGAAAAATTCTTTTAGTGTTGGATAGCCCATTTATCGAGGAAGGCTATAGGCTACACAACATTACGCTACAACCAATAGGAGCGGAGCATCAATGAAAAATGTTGCAAAAACGGGGAAACTCACATTTGGCGAAACACATTAGCAAAGTACTGTAACCATTAGTAGGTAAGACTACATCTTTCGTAAAGGACTCACGCCATTTTGTTGACATCCTCAAATACGTGATAGTGGAACCAGACGAAGCGATGGTGACTTTTGATGTGGAATTACTATGCACTAATGTTCCCATTGAAGAATGCCTTGTGGTCATCGATAGGAAGTTAAGGGAAAATGATCTGCCCAACGAATACACTGTTTTACTAAAGAGCTGCTTAGAAGACTATTACTTCCTATATCGTAGACAACATTAACATTACCTTCACATCGACGGAGCCATGGGCAGCCCAGTAGCGCACCGGTAATGGCTAATATCTGGATGGGATACATCGAGGAATCTATAGACATGCAGGCCTCAAATGTAAAACTATGGAAGTGGTATGTCGACGATATATTTTGTATCATGAAGGGCAACAAGCACGAAGTAGAACAATTCGCAATGCGGTTGAACTCCATACATCCTAACATCCGCTTTACTTACGAAATGGAGGTGGACAGATCGTTACCCTTTCTCGATGTAAAAATACTAGTAAGAGAAGATGGCACCCTGGGATACACTGTATCCCGCAAACCAACGCACACTGACAGGTATCTTAACGCCTACTCGCATCACCATCCGCGACAATAACAATCCGTTGTAGCATCACTGACGAACGTATAAACTATCTACGTACTCCAAAGGATGTTATCCCTTTTCAAACACCTGGCGTCTACAAGGTGTATTGCAGTTGTGATAGTTCTTATATCGGACAGACCAAACGTACAATCGCTGAAAGGGTCCAGGAAAATATTACAGCTGTCAAGAATTGGTTAGTAAACGAGTCTGCTGTAGCCGAGCATTTGCAGGAGTCTGGACCAAACCACTGGATTGAGTTACATAAACCACAGGTTTTATCCACCGATCGTCACTATTAGGTACTCCAGGATATTACGTGAAGCGGTTGAAATTAAGAAATATCGCAATTTCAACCGGGAGGATGGATACCGTTTATCTACATCTTGGAATCCAGTCATCAGCAAATGTAAACGTCGCTGTAGTGACTTAGGTCGCCAGTGTGAAGACGACGTTAGTGTTGTGTGTCGAAATATATATAATAGTGACCAAGTGAGGGTAGTTGCCGAAACCCGCACTTCACGAAGCCGCCGCTGAGCTTACATCAGACAAACCGTGACCACAATCTATGCAAGTCGGTCGAAACCTCGGGCAGTCAATAGGTATTTATTACCTTTTAAATACTTTATCGCGAGTAAGACCCGTTGTCTAGCATTATATTAAATATCTGTACAAATCGCGATAGTCTAAAATCTTTTAAAACGGGGAAAATTCTCTTATGTGAAGCAGACGAAGTTGCGCGCGACAGCTAGTCAAACAATATGGCACAAATCATCCAATCATATTAAACAGAAAATCACCAGTATGAGTAGTGCCAGTACTGTATACTTACCCTTACCGAAGAACTGTGGACATATTTAGAAAGTATCTAGTGCCATTCGGTTACTAGAGTAAATATTGGTAGAAACGGTATTAGATAGAATTAGGCTTACATTATTAGTTATTACTGTTGGCTCTTCATTCTACTACTTCGATGGCCAATCAGTCTGTCAAATTGATTTATACCTGTAAATTCACAACAAAAATTCCTTTAACTGGAACTGGATGAAATATGTAAGTATCTACTTTGTAAACAAGTTAGTATTGGTCCCTTTATCTATACTAATATTATAAAGCTGAAGAGTTTGTTTGTTTGTTTGTTTGCTTGAACGCGCTAATCTCAGGAACTACAGGTCCGATTTGAAAAATTTTTTCAGTGTTAGATAGCCCATTTATCGAGGAAGGCTATAGGCTATATATCATCACGCTAAGATCAATAGGAGCTGAGCACCAATGAAGAATGTTTCAAAATCGGAGGGAATTTTTTGCTTTTGAGAGCTTCCGCTGCGTGCGCTGCGTAAACAGTTAAAGTTTCGCAAAAATCATGTATGACAGAATTGTTCCCCTTTAAACGTTCTAAAAAAAAGTCCGCGACAGCATATGTCTATCTTTTAAGGTTGGCGCACTATAACCATTTTTATGCTAACAAAATTTGTTCTAAAATAATGCATTATTTGCGAAGGTATTATTATAAACATGATATTAATCCTTATCCAAATAAATACGTTATTCATCACAAGTATTTAATTTAAAACAAAATTGCCCTTTGCATCATTCGATTTCAATGAATATCTTAAGAGATATCGCAGTTTTAAAATAACATTGCAGCAAAATAATTACCCATTACAGACATAGTACAAACGATGTTTCTCCTGGTTTATTCTGCGTGATTACTACTGGTTCGATTTGAAAAAATCTTTTAGTGTTGGATAGCCTATTTATCGAGGACGGCTATAGGCTATATAACATCACGCTACGACCCACGGGGGCGGCGCAGTAACGATAAACGCGGGTGAAACCGCGGGAACATCTAGTATTAATATATATTTGCACCTAATCGTTACTAAGCTATGGACTTTTAGAAGGAATAATGAAACGAATCAACCAATATAATTGTAAGTGATTTGTCTTTATACAGAGAGTGAACGTACGGAGTGATCACGTGACAGTGGCCGTCGACTCCGGCGCAGGTTGTTTGCGCAACTTAAGGTGTCGGTCACATGACCACTACCCGACTTACGGCGAATATTACAAGACTTTAAAGTCCCTTACAAGTCTGTAACACGATCCTTTACTTTTTGTTGCGATCTGCGATACAGCTTACGCTCGCCACTTCGCACTGTCATTAAAACATTATATGTTTTTACGATTGTGATTAACTTTTTTATTTTTTATTTGGTTTCTTTATTTTAATATATTTATGATGCACGTTGTTATTATATCCATAATAGTATGTAAGATCTGAATGTGTATTTTTAATGTAAAATTTTATTTTTGTGTTTTGATATAAATGTACATAGATTAAGACCACTCTATCGCGTTAGGTGTAAGCCTGTAATGATAGTGTTAGGGAGATAAAAATAAATAAATAAAATAAATAAATGTTATTGATGGATACTGTAGATTTCTATTATAGTTTAGTTTTACAAAGATTACTTCCTACTAATACATACATAGTCTCAAGCCTACCCCTACAGAGCAAAAGCATATCATACACCCCTTCGATCAACAATAGCAACTAGACATCGGGTCACGTACAAAATCAAAACTAAATGCTGTCCTCATGACAATACGTATATAGCTACATTTGTTTACTAACAAACGGAGAGAAAAGTTTTAAAACAGTTTTAAGTTCAACCTAATTACAACCATGGCACCTAGTAATAAAGTCACAAATCTTCAAAATATTATCTAATACTTACGATCATTCGTCACATAAAACGAGCAAAGCAACAACATTGAAATCAACCTTAAGCGGCAACAAATAAAGTACTTTTTTCCGTTATTGCCTTGAGAGCTACATCGTTTTGTTTCGTTTATTTTTGTTATAAAAGTTTGTGCGTGTGTTGGCGAGCCTTGGCCAAACATTTGTAGCGGTGGTAAAATCGGTAATTTTGTTCAAAATTTGACATTATTTGTTAGTTCAAAGTTTAAAATATAACTTATTCTTCATGTAATTACCAAAAGTAAGATACTCCGGCCGTTAAATTGCTTTTTCGGGCATTATTTTTGCAACTTTTGAGTACACAAAATAAGAAGAACTAAACAATATAAGAGCTTGTGAGATGTTGCAATTATTTTATTATTTTAATTATATAAATATAAAGTGATTATTTAATTTCTATAAATAATTACATAATAAAAAACATGTAAAGAATGTTATTTCTATTTAATGTGTATTTAAATCAAAATAAAATGTTATAAACGTAAATGTCACAGCCGGTAGTCAGAGGCGGGGCAGAGTGAAGTTGTTTACTATCGAGTATAAAAGAAGCGAGCGCCGGGCGCAGCGTTCAACTGCTCAGACTCACCCCAACCCGCTAGTGGTTGCGGCGATAAACTACACTCAATCTAGGATATCCAAAATTAGGAGACCTAGGCTCATATTAGACGAACCAGATGATAGCATCACACTCGCACAAGACAAAGCATACACGGCTCGCGAAGCCATACAAAGTCGTCCGCGGTTCCGCCCTCGCCGCAGAGGCCGGAATACGCGTCGCGCTAATGTTAATTCCGTGGATCACCTTAGATCCACGTTGCCGACAACGCCCCAAGCCGAGGTCCGTGGTAGTCCACCCTTGGGGACCAACGTTGTCTAGTTTATTTTATAACGGGTTGGGAGCCTTCTGCGCTCACCCACAGTCCGCGTAAAGTTGTAAAGGCCATCTGAGGCCAATAACTAGCACACACAAAAAAAAGAAAAAAAAAAAAAAAGCGCAGCGTTCACTTTTGTTCGAGACGCCGATCAGAACGTTACTCTGCCTCCCGTCAGTGCTATCTGACTCTGAGTACCTAGAATATTTCAGATAAGTATACTTTGTTAATTACATTTAAAATATTTGTTAGAATAATGTGATTAAATTAAAATATGTTTCCTATATTGTATTTGAATGTTTACCATTCCTGTTAAAATGTGTATATTTAAATATTAAAAGGCTTGTCTAGCTACAATGTTGTATTTTTTTTTATTTTTTTTATAAATCTGCTTCTAACAATCTCATATCTCAAGTGCGCTGTTATTTACCGAGACGTATTTATTGCGTCGACCTGATATCTAGTTGCTATTGTTGATCGAAAATACACCCACATATCGCCAGCTATGGTTTTAAGTAAGACAAGTAAAAGGAGCGAGCCTATCGTCGTTGCCCGGGCACAGTTAAGACTCCATGCTGCTAAAGCCAATAACACTTAGCCCGACCCGGGATTCGAACCCGAGAACCGCTTCGCCACTGAGGCATATAAAAAAGATCTTTATGATATGGGCATAAATATATAACACTAGACTTGGGCCCTAGACCCGATTGGGATCGAGACTAACGTTACATATGCCTGAAGCTGAAGCCATAAAATGTATTTACAAAAATGCTTAATTACCTAGATATAATTTCTTGTTAACTAAACATTATTATAATAAAATTATACGTTTTAGTTGTGGCGAGGGTAATGTCAAGATTTTATTTAATTAGTACCTACTAATAATACTACGAGTCATTAAGTACCGACGGGCAAGGTTTTATAATTAACATATTATTTTAAAATAACATGGTATTTTCAAATGATTTCATAACGGTCACGGAGTGTAAGGATGCGTTAGCAGTACCTATTGACATGCATCATAAAGCCCTAATTATCACATCCAATTACGTAGAATTACACAATTTATCAGATAATTTGACTAAAAAATTTATATTCTTTAAGGGAAACTACGATGCTATAAATTGTGAACTTAACCGGGTAAACTGGGCAGAAGTTTTATGCACAAATACATTAGATGATGCAGTATCAAAGTTTTATAACATATTATACCTACTAAGGGACAAATATATACCGCTTAAGTCAGTAAGGAAGTCACTACACCCGCCTTGGTACAGTACCGCATTAATAAAATTATTAAAAGAAAAACATAAATTCCATCAAAAATATAAAACATACAGAAACATATCCGATTACCATTCGTTTACAATTTTACGCAGTAGGGCTGTAACTTTAGAAAAATCTTGTTTTGATGCCTATATTAATAAAATCGAAACGTCTATCATAGAAAACCCGAAATCGTTTTGGGCATACATAAAGAGCAAAAGAAATACCGGTGCACTTCCTAATGTAATGCAATACGGTGACACTATAGCAAACACAGGGGAGGAAATCAGTAGCTTGTTCGCTACTTACTTTAGTACAACCTTTCAAAAACCAAATGATGACGTTCTCTCAAACCCAGGTACATCTAGCAGCCCCTCCTCCGGCAATAGTATAGCGTCTATAAGTACCGTCCACATAAGCCCATCACGAGTGTTGCGTTTACTCAAAACCCTAGACCTATCCAAGTCCGGTGGACCTGATCACATATCGCCGGTATTTATTGTTAATTGTGCCGATAGTCTTGTTGTACCAATATGTATTTTATTCAGGAGATCAATATGTGACGGAGTGGTACCAAGAATTTGGAAATCTGCGTACGTAACTCCTATATTTAAAAAAGGTGATAAATCTGATATTGAGAACTATCACCCTATCTCTAAGTTATGTCTCTTCTCTAAAATTCTAGAGCGAATAGTATACACAGATGTTTACGACGCGGTACATTGTAGCTTCGATAATGAACAACATGGATTCCTCAAAAAACGTTCCACTACATCTAACCTAATTTTATCGCATGAATTCATATCAGACGGGATGGAAAATCGTGCTCAGGTCGACGTAATCTACACAGATTATAAAAAATGTTTTGACCGTATTGACCATCGCATACTATTGCAGAAGTTACTGTCCGCCGGAATACACGGTGACTTGTATAGATGGTTCTGTTCCTATATAGACAATCGGACGCAGGCAGTGGTACTTCAAGGTTTCACTTCTGGATGGATTTCCGTTCCCTCAGGAGTACCTCAGGGATCAGTTCTAGGGCCACTATTATTTAATTTATTCATCAGTGATATAACTGATTGCTTTAGACATTCTTACATATTATTATTTGCTGATGACATGAAGATACATAAAGTAGTACGAAACTTGACGGATACTTATGAGTTGCAAGCTGATCTCGACAGGTTCCAATCTTACTGTACTAAAAACAAGCTCCAACTCAATGTATCTAAATGTTACCATGTATCCTTCACACGTATTAAATCAATTGTAGGTATGGGTTACAGGCTGGGCAGTCAGAAAATAACGAAAGTCGATAGCATTCGAGATCTTGGTGTTACACTAGACAGTAAGCTTCTCTTCGATCAGCATATAGAGAATATCGTGAACAAAGCGTCTAAGGCACTGGGATTTGTGATGAGGGCCTCTGCCTGTTTCCGATCTCTTAAAACAGTAAAAATCTTATACTGCTCTTTTGTCCGGAGTCATTTAGAATACGCATCACAGGTCTGGAACCCTCAATATGAGATCTACAAGTCTCGTATTGAGGGCGTTCAAAAGAGATTCATGCGTTACCTAGACTATAAGGCACATCAAGAGTCACGTGACTACGATCATCGCTGCCAAAGATACCATTTTCTACCTCTACATTATAGGCGTTATGTCAACGATATCACATATTTAATTAACATCGCGAATGGTTCTGTAGATAGCCCTGATCTGGTTGCCAACATATCCCTGCGCACAAACCTAATTGGCTTTCGACAGCGGCCCATACTAAGTATACCCGCCGCTAACACAAACTACAGACGCAATGCCTTCCTCCTTCGCGGGGCGAAGGAATTTAATAGGTTACCCAATGAGTTAGGCGTTGACTTATTCTGCACCAGTGCTAGCACAGTGAGAAATATACTTACCAAATCGTTCTTCTCCGAGGATAGCGGAACCCAAACTGTAGGCTAAACGTAGATAGTAGGTATTGTTGTGATAGTATTGTAGTATATTATTGTTAGTTAATGTTGTAGGTACTATCAATATACTTAAGTGTAATTAATTAGTCAACGTTTTGTAATATTAGTGTAAGTTTATTTAGTAGTGGGGGCTTGTAATTAGCAATAAGATTACTTTAATATGATAATTTGTACAATAGTTATTAGTCTGTAAGCCTTCCAAAAATAAATAAATAAAATAAAATAAATAAATAAATAAAACTCTCTGGGCCATGGCCTGCTGTCACAGAGAGTCGAATAGAGATTTTTATTGTTCGGTAAACTCGACAATGACTTTGACTTCAGATTATATTATAATATCAACATCACATTTCTATAGTAATTATCATTCTTTTATCAAAAACTGAAATACCTTCTTTGTCATCAAATGACGATATTTTTATCACTTAAAGTTATTAATTTAAACACGACAAATTATTTTCATCATTCCATTAAGGTTGCATGCAAGATTACGAAAATCTATACACCTACTTTCATTCGGCCAACAGAATAAAAGGCTTAGTTTCGCAATATACCGGAAGAGGAAATTATTTCGTTACCAAACAACTTTAAGTATAAGAATAAGTTATTTCACATGAATAGATGTCAACATCTAACTAGTTTAATGTGACAATACAAGTTTTATATTAGAATATTTTACAAAACTTATAAAACTTAAGAAATTTTGCACAAATGCCGTAATTATCATATACAGAAAGAATAACATGTTGGGTGACACACAAAGTATTATTTTGAGTTTGGATGTTCTTTCTGTCCATTATTTTAATGTGTATTGTGCAACGACCCCCCAATAAACAACGTACCTACAATTTCATTCAGTTTTCATTTGTAATTCGTTCTTAATTATTGTTTATTTTAGTCCATAATTTTAACATAACCTTGTTTAAATAATGAATAAATCTGATGATAAAGATGAGAAATATTGAGCTGCAGTTTTAAAATTTATAGCAGCATTTGCATAGGTATCGTTTAACCTTCTGCAATAAATTGGCTATATTTAAAGAAATATTCAAATATGACTGGTATATTCATAGATCACAAAAAATCTCCTGAGCTTACAATATTAGTATCTCCAATATAAAAAATATTTTCCAAACCGCGGTAAACCAATGTTGTACCGTGTTCAAATAAAAATTCAAGAGATTTCAAGTTTCAAGCTCGCGCGCATTTATAATGATTTATTATGATTTCAGTCTTGCATTAACCATTGAATTTTTGAAAGGTAATATATATTACAATAACATTGTCATATTGCCGATGACTACTTTTACGCGCAGTTTACACGCTGAAGTTAAACTACTATATATCGCTTATCTTATCTCGGTATAATATGTTTATAACTTTTTACAAGTATTTACACTTTTAACGACATTTCTGTTACTTCTTAGTGGTCGTAGTCACAGAGTCAATGTGACAATTACCTACGATATGTGTTTTTTGTTGTCACCATTAATCGGTGATCCGTAGAAGTCCATCTAGTATGTAAGCTTCATATTATCAAGTATTATGCATTAAGTCCAAAGTCAAATTCAAGTAAACTTTTAGTAATAACAAAATAGATGTTAAACTTTTAGCGAACTTAAGAAGCTATTATTATCTACAGGTAAAATCCTGTCGATAATAATAATAACTGTAATTATTTGTGAATGCCCTTTTATTTTTGTATTAAGATATTACTTAATTAACGATTTTAAGATGTGCTTAAACATTTTATGGCAATAAAGATGTATTTCTTGACTTTGACTTACAAGATCCTAATGTCAGGAAATTGTAGCCATTTTATAACCACCCTTAAATTAGGATCTAACTACTATCGAGATACCGTCGTCTGTCCATGAACTTTAATTAATAATATACGAGTATAGATTGCATTCATAAATTCAACCTTCTCTATTGATAGGTATGCATATTTTGGAAATTCAGACTAATATTATAAAGATGATAACTGATAACGAAATCATTATTATACAGCGAAGGTAACTATCCGATGAAATAAAAATACTACGCCTACGATCACCTGATATACGTCGGGTCTCATAAGTGATCCAAAGTCAACGAGATTAATGATGGTTTGAACGAATAGACTGAGAGTTGACATGTTATGATATGCCTTCAGAACTCGTGTCTCGTACTTGCCAGGCGAATCGCTGTAACAATGTTACTACTTGCCCCTGCATTCTGCAGGAGCACGATACCCGGGCGAATCAGCTCATTCATACCGTCACTATTTATCCTATAATCTTCATAATATTGACAGCATTCATTAGGTATTCCTAATTCATACAGTACACCACACATCAATACCTATGTGCGTAGTTGCGGATTCGACCTGACAGAATCTTATACGGAGCACACAAGATTGGTTCCTACTGCCTAGTCTACATTTTTCTTTATTGTAATAATAATTTAGAATACTAATGCCAGACTTTAAATTCATATTAAGCGCTCGATTCGCTTAAACAATTTTTGAATGCACGGATGGCGTAGTGGGTAGTGGTTTAAGTGGCCGCCTCACCAGCACCACTAGGTTCGATTCCACACGGGACAAAAATTTGTGTGATGGACATTTATGTTATACCGAGTCTGGATGTTCTTTATGTCCATTGTTTGAATGTTGGTAAAGTCACCGCGATACAGGAATTATTCCTAGTGCGGGAGTTGTCTTTTATAAAAAGAGAAAAAAACAAGTTTATGCGTAAGACAAATGCGACAAACTTCGTTTGCTGCGTGTGCGTCGTTCAAGATGACAAAGCATCTCACGCTTAAAATACGTTCAACGCAAAAACCGAAGCGTAGCAATTGCTTTGTATGTAAGTTCCTTTTGCCCGCAACTTTGTCTTGGAATTTGGAAGAAGGTACTTATTTATGTTTTCTTTCTTTGCATGTAAGAAGAACCTGATTTAAACACATAATACTTGACTTCTAGACGGCATATCAAGAGAAAATATGCAACAGATTTTAAGTTTGATATCTAGCGATACAACTGTTGAAACTGTAACACAGTTAACACTAGCACATGCACTGACGTTCTCTCCATCTCTAAAATTACATAGCGTTGTACATAATGGTACATAGCGTTGTACATAATGGTACTTTTATATTTGACTAGCTGATCCGACAAACGTTGTCCGCGTGACACGCGACGTTAAAATAGTCGATAAGTTTTCTGAAATTGTCTGATTTCCTGCGCAATTTTCTTAACGTTTCTTATAGTAATATAGATAGATAGACAAAAATTCAAAAAAATATTGTTTTGGCTTCTATAGCTCTTATAAAGAACCCTAACGATCATTTTTCTTTAATATCTCCAATGTGCATATATCGACCAGTTACAATTTTATTATATGGATAAAATAATATAATAATATTCTACCACATACACACAACACCATCTAGCCCAAACTAAGCAGAGCTTGTACTATGGGTACTAGACAATGGATAAACATACATATATACTTTTTTTTTTGTAAATACATACATATTATACATAGAAACACCCAGACCAAGACAAACATCCATGTTCATGCACACAAATGTTTGACTTGTGCGGGAATCGAACCCGCGACCTCAGGCGTGGCAGTCGGTTACATTAACCACTACGCCACCGAGGCCGGCTAGTACGCAGCAATCGCAACCAAAGGAACATATACAAACCTAGTGCTGTATAACACAGCCGTGTAGCTGCATTATTAACACTTAATATAATTAAGTAAAATCATTTAAACAAACTTGGCCAGGGTCGAGAGTCACGGCCTTCGATAAACACGAAATGAAACGAGCTGGTAAATCATATACAAGACGAACCGCATACCTAGTTCCTTGTTTGACAAAATGTAGAACAAATTACGTCTAACAAATTGTTCTTATCATATTTTATCTTTTAACTAGATGTGCCCGCGGTTTCACCCGCGTTTATCGTTACTGTGCCGCCCCCGTGGGTCGAAGCGTGATGTTATATAGCCTTCCTCGATAAATAGGCTATCCAACACTAAAATAAATAGGCTATCCAACACTAAATAATTTTTCAAATCGAACCAGTTGTTCCTAAGATTAGCGCGTTCAAAAAAACAAACAAACTCTTCAGCTTTATAATATTAGTATAGATCGGTTCGTTGGCTTCGTGGCGTGGCTTCTAGGTTGCTCTTGTATTTGCGTGCGATCGTGGGTTTGATACTGGGATTGTGCAAAGTGTTATTGGTTTCTTGTTCGCAAAATCTCGGTAACTGCACGTAACCAGGTAATGTACCCAGTAAATGCCAATAATATCGCTTCTTATTACATGGGGTCTACAAACGTTTACGTACCTCTTTGGGAACGTAATGTATGTAAGTGAGTGAATGAGTAAGAGTCTATATCTAGTTAATTAATTACAAATTGTTGTGACGTAGTGTTCTTAAAATTTAATTGCACTTTCGTAAAACAAACAAAAGTCAATTGCATATACAGCTGACCTTGGCGTAATATTACCATCTACATTAAATTATTATAATATTAAAAATGCATGCATATATGAAAATTATAACTATTTGACGAGAATTAGTATCTAATAATAAGCAGAAAGGATCTTTGACACAGGCGCCGGCCAGGCCAGACGACCCGCGAGGTTAAACAGCATTGATCTTCATGGTCAAAGCTGCGCGATCGTTATCAAAAAGTCACACCACTTTGCATCTGACAAGTACGTGGCACCGACCATGTTTGTCATGAGCTTCTATTACAACTGATAGGGGTCGTCAGTGCTACCCACAAATATTCTAACGTCTGGTCTAATCTTGAAATATCTTTTTGGGTTGTTAGAGGTGAAGTGCCAGTAACTCGTCGAAAAATAGATATTCATCCAAATCGGGGTAAAACTAGAAAGCCACACACATTACGGCTAAGGTATAGTTACAATAGCTGGTAATATGGCCATGTGGACTGGGATCATAGCTTCAAGTCTTCTGCTCGATTGAGAATTAATGAAAGTATCGCAAGGAAGCGTATTTAATGTTTTTATAGGCGTAAATAAAGGAGGGTCAGGTTGGCCATGCCCCCGGATTGTTTGAATCACAGAGAATTTTGAGTTGAAATCTAACATCCTGGAGTAGCCAATCCCACGATGTTAGATTTCAGCTTAAAATTCTAGAGTTTTATGTATTGCGATTAAGACGTCGGGTAATATTACTCGGAAGCACAGAAGTAGCACATCATGCATGGCAATGTGCATGAGGTCACTGGTTTGATTGCGCGGGTCGAGCAAAATTTGACTTGGCATTTTAGTCAAGATATACTTAACAGCAGCACAAAGCCTCGTCCTGTGCCCGCTAGATGGCTAGCCCCCTATATTGTGAGACTAAGAATATAGCTGGTGAGTTAAAATATCCATTAACATACTTTTAATTATTCATGTATCTATTTTATAATATTCACATAGATCATTGCAAACCGGCACTTGTACAGCAAGCAATTTCTAATCACACTAGAGCCGTTTTGAAAAAAGGTCAGGATAGCAAAGATTTTTATCCGATAGCCAAATATGAGTCACATATGTACCTATGTGATGTACTTGAATGAAGAAAGAGCTCGTAACTAATCGCAATCAATATTTGGCCTATCTCATAAACAAAACGCGAGCAAAATTGGCATATAGATAAAAATGTTACAAAGTACGGTAAATTAATAGCCTATATTTCATAATATTAGAATATCTAGAATATGGCTGCATAATTATAGTTTCCTGATTATAATCATTTCATCTTATATTGGCCATGACGATTTTAGAATCCATAAATATTTAAAAATCTGATCTAAACATTAAAACATCACCAAAAGTTATCTGTGAATCTTAAGTTTATGATTAGATATAGCATTCTTTTGATTTTTTTGGGCGGCCTCACTTATATTTATATACATACATTACGTATGAAAAACGTATTAGATTATAATCAAAAGCAAATTTGCGTGACAATCTAATCATCATTAGTTCCCAAAGTGGTCCAAGTGCACCCCTACCTATCGTTGACCCCCCACGAGAGACTCGACGGGGGTCTACGTTGGCATGACAAAAAAATTTGGGTTCACAATTTGTAACCCCGCTTACAAATTGTGAACCCAAATTTTCCACGAAAATCCACGAAAATGTATTTGCTTTCGATAGTGAAGAACTAAAATGTTGGTTTGACTTCACCGACTGTTTGACAAGCTCAGCGACTGTTACGTGTAAAAACTTGCATATGCCATATTCAGTACCAGTGGTTTTCGATATTTCGGTAGAGAATTACAAAAAAAAAAAGGTCAGCTCGCCTACCGTGGTAGGTTCAGTTCCGTAGAGATTTTATCAAATTTTTAATATGCATGAATTTTTTTAGCTGCAGAGGGGGTCCACCGGAACCAGCTAAATTTTGAAAGTTGAGAAAAAGTCTGGGCACTTCTGATCTAAATTGTAGTTCCAAATCACTACAACAAATAGACATAATAACTCTTTCAAAATTATAAACAAAATTAGCTTGGATTTCCGTATTGTTTAATTTCAATGTACAACATTCGCGTAAACGTAAGACAATATTATACGAATAATGGTGTCATTAACAACAGAGGAATTTTCTTACTTAAGTGTATGTTTATAACCTAGTACGATAACTCCTGTTGGAAGATTTCATTGTTCTTATCTTCTTATCAAAGATTACAAGCATTTACAAACAACGATGTGCTGCTACATCTATATAATCTGTTCGTGAGGTAAACAGAGAAACTAGCACGGTCGTTGCTTTAACAATAATAAAGTGCCGCGATATCAAAGTATATCATTGATCGGCTTAGTAGTCATTTTAAAAATACGAAACGTGCGAATGGACACTTGCGTTTTCAGACGGGAACGATTCGCACGAAAATATACTTCATGTGTGCGAAACGACATCAAAAAAATATTATTTTAAAAAAGTGTCTATCCGCACGATACGTGCGAACAAATTCGTGCGAAACGACTACTAAGCCCATTGATCCATTACCGAAGTAGTAGTATTATCATTTATCAATTATCATAGATGTATCAATACCTATAAGTTCCAAGTCGTTTGATGTTGTGTTGCTATCCATCAAATTCGCGTCTTTGTTTCGATTCGCGGCGGTAGTCCAATTGTTTCAGCATTGAACTTGCGATCGACAGGTCGAGAGTTCGATTCCCACTTATCGTATCACCGTCGTAAACTTACTCGTGACATATTATAAGTATTTTGCTTTACTCGAGCGGTTAACAAGAATCCTAGTAATCAGCATCCCAAATTGTTATCTTTAAAATACTAATAGTTGTCCTTAAAAATAAAACAGTAAAATTCTAATTGTAATATCCTGAAACGCCAAATATTTATTTTATTAAATACAATGCCGGGTTGCTTGAAGAGTTCGTGATAATATCATAGTCGAATATAGAACTGAACTATTTAACATAGTAATTGGCAAAGACCACATCCATACTTGACAGATTGTTCACGAAATTAGTGAGATAAAATATAGCCATAATCTTAAATTTGTCAATTCCGATCCGATCGTTGATTTACCAACTTAACTGGGCCTGTCCCAGGTGTTGTAATTTTCCGTTATAGATAATCTTCTTAATATGATGATACTATGCGTCATCTAGCGCTCTATTCTTAAGACAATGCGATCAGCATGTGTAAATTATACATTCAATTATACAGGTATATGAGCTACTGCAGTAATGAGTAGCGTACCTAACCCACGAGGAATGTAAATCATAACACATTTGTATCAGTAGCCTAATAAAGCCTGAAAGAAGTACAAACTCCGAAAATTATATATCTGCAGAGATTACTTCTTGATAAACTGTTTTGTTGCCAGTGATGTTTAAAGTTCCATGAGTTTCCACGTGTTTAACTTTGCTCATAGATAATTGATCGGAAGATTTTTAATGTAAGTTTTTCCCTATATTGTGATAAAGAAAATTATCATTACTATGTAGTTAATTACTATAAGGCAAATACCGCCTTCGTGGTAACACAACGGCAATTATTAAATGAGCTCCTACACTTTAAAACGTTCTTATCATGATAAAATCTTATCACCCAACAAAAAACATCATCAACAGGTATTATACTTATAATCTACCTTTAAAGACCGCCATTGTACAAAACCATTTCTGTGCAGAAGCTTAAATAGATAAATAAAAAACTAGCTGTGACTCGAATTTTTCTAAAGTAACCCTTTGTTAATAACTTAATCAAGGCGCCATTTTTGTATCTTTTAGGATGATACGAAGCGCCGTGCAATGAACCATAGTCTAGCTCTAGACAAATATATCGCGAAATTAAACTACTATATACGGATTTTATCGCGTTGTTTATTTGACAATTTATTACAAAATTTTGAAAAACTGTTACACTACTATAATCACTATTAAACTTTACAAATTTTTAAGCTAATTAAATTATTGAAACTATTAAAACTATTTATACTATTACTATACTATTATACTATTTATATTTATGTTTACACTTTCCCCGACGTCAAATAAACAACGCGATAAAAACCGTATATTGTAGTTTAATTTCAATGAATAACATTCGTGTAAACAGAAGACAATATTATATATTATTATGACCTCAGTTGGCAAGTGATTTAAAAGTTAAAAACAATTCGTCCTACGGCGAATAAAACTATACATAAAGGGACGAATGCTCCGTTGTATATGTAGGTGATGTGACAATGGTGCCAATTCTGTTGTCACAAAATTCTCTAAACTTAACTAAAAATCACTAACATTTTTTTTAGTCCTGTCACTTTTAACGATTTCAGAATACGTAATGTCATTTGAGAGGACTAAACTAAATTTTAGTGATTTTTAGTTAAGCTTAGGGAATTTTGTGACAACAGAATTGGCACCATTGTCAGTTATACCAATAGTGCCAGCTACCACTGACATCGATTAGCCGCTAAATGATGCCAACCATGCCCAGACCATAACACTCACAGTCCGTTCGTGTAAGCGTAACAGTAATACAAGTGATTTATTGATATTAATATACCTATGCATCTAACTCCTCGCTTTCTAATGGTAAAGAAGTTACTGAAGTCCAAAAAAGTCATCATCGCAGTTACTGATATTGTAAAAGTGGAACGTTCGAGTCTTGTGAGCTTCTGAGGTCACTTTTTCATGTGTCGTTTATGAACTCTGGGTTAATAAAGGAAGGACACAAGTGCGTTATTAATATGTTAATTTTTTATAGTACACCAAAAACTGTCTAACTTGTTCTACTGTTTAAAATTAGGTAGGTTCACGTGTTGGTCAGGAAGCACACACATTATCTGATCACAAAACTAAGTTGTTATCAATTTTTGCAGTACAAAATGAAGCTTAATAATTATTTCCTTTCAGAGCTTCTATGGTAAAATACAGTAATTACAAAAATTGAATCTGCCAGTGAATAAAGAAGATTATCTATATCATTTCAGAATTCAGGTTACGCTATCTATGTGAACATACCCTATATAGTGTAGCATTATACAACATGTAACATAATAAACGCACATCCTGAAAGTAGTTTGTTCAAAATAAATTCCAGCAATTTTTAATATAGGTAATTTTTATCCCTAAAATAATTAAAACGAATTAAATTATACTCAACCATTTATTAAATAGCTGAAATAAACGAAAATGTATCATAATTCAAGGCAATAAGGTTTTTGATGCAATAGAGGCAAATAATGTTAGATTTATTGTAATATACTAATTCGTTAAATTAAAATATACATAAAAGTAACATTTTAATGATTATATTATTATTATGATTTAATAATCTAATTGGGGTGTTTGAGGTTGTGCGTTGTATCTGTGACATGTTGTATATATATAACCCAATTTTATCTATGTGAATTTTGTGCGTATAATTACATTGGCACATCAGCAACTTAAAGAATCTTTATTATTTTATAATTTATTTTTATTTGAGTGCTTTGACTTGATCGTCCAGTGTCGAAAAACATATTATACGCGGACCATTGTCTCTTCACTGGTCGTATTTAATTGCAAACAATCATAAAATGAAGATTGTGTAGGCGGATAACTTCAGTTGTTATCGCAACAACACTGGACTGAAACAACATACTTATGTATGGCAACATACCTGTCTATCGTCAAAAGATAACGGAGAGGTGTATCTCACCTACATTTCTCCACCTACGTTTAGTTTCCAAGTTAGTAGTACTAGTTAGTCTATTATCCCTGCTTCTACTGAGTCAAATAAGAAAAAATATCCAATAACACTGAGCCGACAATCGAGCCCGGCCCCTTACGGTCGGCAGTTGTAAGTACATAATATGCTTACACCTTGTCTACAGGATTTAATGACCCATTTTGAATTGGCTAAGAGACACGGGACACATATTTTTTTAAATATTTTGCTCACTCCACGTAACGATGATCTCCACGTAACGATGATCTCCACGTGTCGTAAGTGGAGTTCTGGCTATATTATAGGCTGCAATCTCTTACTACAGCTTGGGTGGTGCAAGAAGCACAAGGGGTCAGTAACGACTTTAGAAGATGCTTTAGCGGCCTGCTTAGTAGTACAAGACGTTGAAGGATCTTCTAATATATTTCAATTTATTTCTGTTGAGGTAGAAAGTGAAAATAAGAACGTGTAGAAAAATAAGTACAATTATTATTATAGGTAAGTATAACACGATATGCAATTGCGACGTCTTAATGATTTTCAAAACACAATTTATTATCCGATAATGGCGGCATTATCTTAGGATCTAAGCTTAGTCATAAACAGTGTCGGTGAGGCTGACATCCGCGATACGATCTTAAGATTTTAATCAATGTATGACTGATTGGAGGAACTGTTCCAGACTTAGAACAATGTACAATCACCAATCTAAACATCAGAGTTGGTATATCTCACCATCAGTGTCCATAGTACAAACATAGCTGAAGGTTAAATTGAACGGTGGTGTCTCGAACGATATCCTTTCATACATTTACTATTTGGATTCGATGCCTGAGGAATGGGTTCACGTCAGTTGGTCAATGGGTATTATTGTACTACCGACATGAACCCATTTATATAACAAACATTCAGGTTAACTAAAGGGTTCTAGTTATTTGCGATCCAACTTGCTAGTCTTAGCAAGACTAGCATATTCTTTCTTTTTTTTTTGATGATTTGTTTGGCATTTTATATTTTGCTATTCATTGTCTGACATTCTTTAGTCCATTCACATGTTTTTTGTACTATTATGTATGTTATATGTTTACTTGATTATTTAATTGACATTTTGCATTATACTCGTACTATTCTTATTCGATATTCTGAATTAGACACTATCTAATTGTTATATTTAATTGTTAGACTAATTTGTTAAATTAATAATATAAAACACTTAAATCGAAATTAATTCTTTAAAATAATTATTCCACCAGAAATTAAGAATGTATCAGATAAATTACTTAACTGTTATCCAAAAACATTTGTACGCCAGTTAATGGCAGAATATGGACAGAACTACCATGTATTTTTATCATAATTTGTAAAAATAAAATAATATAAAAATAAAACAAAATATTTGACGCAAAAGAGAATAAATTCTCTGTGGGTACAGGTTATTAAACACAAACTATACAGTATGTATCTCATTAAAAGGTACTGAGACTGTTTATCAAACTAGGCAAGAGCCTGTACTTTGGCTGACAGTGTTTAGTCATGGTACTTAATTGACACTAGAGTACCTATAATATATTTAGATTAAGACGTGAATGTTGCTATATAGCGAATTGCCTTAGTTAAAAGTAAGTATCTAAATTTACATTTTTGAATTTATATTTGTGCACTCATATTCTGCCAATAAATGCTTTAAAATAATAATATCAGCCTTGTATTAAACAGTCCCACTGCTGGGCACGGGCCTCTTCTCACTGTGAGAAGGGTTAGGCCATAGTCCACCACGCTGGCCTAGTGCGGGTTGGCAAACTTCACATATCTTCGAGAACATTATGGAGAACTCTCAGACATGCAGGTTTCCTCACGATGTTTTCCTTCACCGTTAAAGCAAGCGATTATTAACTATATAATACGCATATAACTTCTAAAAGTCAGAGATTTGGTCTTGCCTTGGGTTCGAACCTTATTATTAATTACTAGAAAGACACTTTTTCTCACCCTAATAATAAAAATAAATAACAAAAAAGAAACACATTTGTCACCTAGTGACCGAAATATACATTATTCGACAAAAAATGATGTTATTCACTAACACTCACATGATAAATGCTACACATGCAGGTAAAAATGTGGGGTACCGTTATCTAAGATTTAATATTAGGCGTAGGGAAGGCCCGGTGTGCCCCACTTTCTCGTCACTAGCGCGCACCGGATGTCGAAAGCTGTGACGAAAGCTCAGCCATGTCGACGTAAACTACTTCCATTTCCGAACAACGGGGCCCCTTGTAGATGTTTTCTTATTTAGTCTGTGGTAAAACAACTTTAGGTAACATACGGCAATGCTATTAGTAGGTACTGTTGATAAATCTCATTATATTACATCCTATATTAATGTTCAAACTTCTAACTTCCTAACTAATATTACAAATGCGAATGTGATTTTGATTGTTTGTTACGCTTTCACGCCTTAACTACTCGATCGATCATCATAAAATTTTGCATACACGTTGTCAGGGGTACAGAATAGGACATAGGGTACCTTTCATCCAGAAAAAATAACTGTTGCAAACCTAACCTAAACTAACCTACATTTACGCGAGC
Organism: Catocala sponsa; assembly: GCA_963564715.1. Lineage (NCBI taxonomy): Eukaryota > Metazoa > Arthropoda > Insecta > Lepidoptera > Erebidae > Catocala > Catocala sponsa. Next base: position 14,024,481 of record OY751335.1, read on the forward strand.
GAAGCGCGGGTGAAAATTAGTAGTAAATAAAAATACGGTGGTTGCTAGCACTAATATATAGGAATCCGTAGATGTATTATTACTTACTGTCAGCCACGTTGTCAGAGATACATAAAAGAATATAGCGTACCTTACACCAAGAAAAAACAAAATTTTGACAAAAAAGGAAACCGACTTCAAAAACGAATATTCTAAAACAAAAAATGCTCTAAAAAGTTAAAAAATAATTGCGTGAATTAAAAAATTATTGTTATTAATGGAGTCAGTGTCGGTTGCCAAAAATGAGAACATCATCAATGTAGGCAAATACGGCTATTTATTAAAGATAACTCGAAAATGGTCAGTACTTGATCAAAATTAAATGGAACCAAATAAAAAGCATCAGTTTCTAATAAAAAAAAAACATCAAAATCGGTTCATAAACGACGAAATTATCCGCGAACACACATAAAAAAATATATATATACGGTCCAATTGAGAAAACTCCTCCTTTTTTGAAGTCTGTTAAAAACCTCCTCCTTTTTTGAAATCGGTTATAAAGTACTGCTGCCGACCGAACAAAGGTGCGAGCAAAGCTAGTTATAGTATATATTAAAAGAAAAAAATTACGAGACAAAAAATGTCAACCTATGCTTGTAGTCGTGGTTAGAAAGAGAGGTGGATTATTATCCACCTGTTTATTAACTGGTAGCAATATTATCAACAGTTATAATAATTATAACCGCTCATTTGCGAAGAGAACGTGACTTATTAAGCAAAAATATATGCCGCATTGATGTTAGATAGATTGTTGCTTTGATCCGCTATCTCTAACTACATACTTACATCATGTTAATTTAAAAATGTCTCCTCATAACAGGTCTTTGCAGATAACACGTTCTTGTCGCAAATAAGCGACCAATCCATGTTATACTAATGTACAGTTTTCATTCAATGCGTAAGTAATGTTCCTATTATAAAACTGCGTCTAACGTAATTTTGTAAACCGTGCTACTGTAATGGCGCAGCATCAAATTAAATCTGGTTTGGTTAGCAGACATATGCTTAAGACCGATCCTAAAGTACCAGGTTTTATTCCCTGCTGGGGCGATGTATTATTAGGTTGCCTGCTGGGCAATTCGCAGTAGCAGCATGGAGCCAAGGAGAAATATATTTAGTGAAATAAAGATGCAATACACCTGTGTGTATGTGTGTGTATTAAGTTATTTTTGGTCACTTGATAGTTTCATTTCGCGTGTCAACGTGAGGTACCTATTAGGTAACAAAGATTTAACTAAGTTATTTGAATAGAATATTATTCACAGCGGGTTCTCCATTTGTATCTGGGTTTACGCTCAAATTGGGGCAGACTGACTGGAAAATACCGTGGCTCTACATAAAATCACAGCACAATAACCTTGCGTTGTGTTCATACGTTGTGTGAGTACGGCTCTTTGCAGAGGTGGTGTCCATTCAAGAGGTGATCAAGCAAAATGCTAGCTAGCTACTTTTTTAGTACAAGTGATATCCTGGTGCATTGCATGCGCTAATAGGCTAAGGTAGGCGCATAATTAAGCAGGCCATAAGCTTGTCAACAGCTCGCTAGTACAAAAAACTAGAAAATTATTATATTTTACCAACCACTCAATTGATTTTAAAGGTTATTGCGAAAAGGTAAAGAGCATGACTGGTGATAACAGAAACCATTTCAATGTAGGTATTGTAGGTTATAACAAATTGGTTACGTGATTACTGATTTAATGTGCCAGTGGATTAGTGACGGTAATAAAAGCAATTTCTCTATTGTTTATAATTTATTGGAGTAGTCATAAAGTAAATAGCCAGTATTATTACTTTAAAGTACTGCAATTATGTTAGATTTCTATCTTTATAGGCTTTTATTACCTATTGTAGTCCCGCCAAGTATCTAGATTTTTCGTTTATTGGTCCAATGAAGGTTTTGGATTGGTGTCTTCATATTTTCGATAATGAAGATGATGATCATGGCGTTATTTAGTGGTAGCTTTGTAACTCGAAATAATTATCAAGAGATCTTGACTGACAATAGAAAAATCAATTATGGTATGATGATGTCTTCATGACAGTTAATTGTTTCATGTCCGTATGTATTTTTTTTTTCTTATTGTAACTAGTATGAATATTGTTAATTCAGATGGTGTATAGGTACTATCGACTTCAGCGACGTATGACCACCCCTAAGGTTAAAATCGCGTAACAGGCCAACTGCACTTGGTACCCGTACCCGTGACACGCCCCTTTCTTTGTTTGCGTTTTTTTTATACGTTACATTTGTTTAATGATTCTAAGGCCATACAAACTCAACTGGTCAACATGTAATATTGTCTTCTGTTTACGCGAATGTTATTCATTGAAATTAAACTACTATATACGGATTTTATCGCGTTGTTTATTTGACACTGTTACAAAATTATTTTTTTGAAAAACTGTTACACTACTATAATCACTATTAAACTTTACAAATTTTTAAGCTAATTAAATTATTAAAACTATTAAAACTATTTATACTATTACTATACTATTATACTATTTAGATTTATTTTTACACTTTCCCCGACGTTTCGGTTGCTTTTCAGCAGCCATGGTCACGGGGAGACTAAGATGGTAGTTGTCTCAATGTTCCAGTGTAGTTATTTCAAAGTACCCGAACATAATTTAATCATGGGTGTTTCTATTTACGCAGAATGAGCTCAAAGTATCATGAAGTCTAGCTGTGGTTTGCTTCTTCTTGGGTTTGACTATTTGAATTACTGGATCCCAAGCTGGTGGTACACTCCAACCATCTTCTCTATTGAAATTAGGATGTTTCTTGATTTCAATAGCCTCGCGAAGCATCCTTAGCAGGAATCGGTGTTCTCCAGTTGGTGTGTACCAGCTTGCGTAAAACCTCCAAAGCTGTATGGGTTACCAAAAATACACAAGGAAAACGCTCCCCTACGTCCTATTGTGAGCCAGATCGACACACCAACTTACAGACTGGCTCAGCACGTAGCGAAGATACTCTCACCACTCAGAGGCAACTCGAGAGCACATGTGAAGGTTTCATACCATTTTGTGAGTGAGATTAAACACCTACGTCTCACAAACAATGAAACTATGGTTAGTTTTGATGTACAGTCATTATTTACATGCATACCTGTACATGACTGTATTGAAATAACTAAAAGGAAGCTAATAGAGTACAATATGCCTGAGGAATATGCAGAACTACTTAAGCATTGCTTAACAACTGGCTATCTGTTGTGGGACAATAAATTCTACATATAAGTCGATGGTGTGGCAATGGGCTCCCCAGTATCGCCTGTTGTTGCCGACATATATATGGAAGACTTTGAGGCTCGAGCTTTGCAGACTGCCCCCATCACACCCAGGATTTATAAGAGGTTTGTAGATGATACTTTTACAATATTACCAACAGATAGTGTAAGTGTATTCCTAGAACATCTTAATTCCCTTAATAACAACATACAATTTACTATGGAATTAGAGGCAAATAATTCATTAGCTTTCTTAGATGTCCTTGTCATCAGGAATTCTGATCATACTTTGAGCCACACTGTATATAGGAAAAAGACCCATACAAATAGGTACTTAAACGGTGAATCTCACCACCATCCTAAACAGTTAGCTACCGTGGGAATGTCTTTGTTTCAGAGAGCCCACGGGATCTGTGACAAGAAACACCTGGACGCCGAGCTTCAACATGTCAAGCAAGTACTGCAAGACAACAAGCTCCAACAGCCGCGCCGCTGTCACAGATCCCGAGAAAAGCCAGCCACAGTCGAGCGCCAGCCTGCTATACTACCTTATGTGAAGGGTGTCACTGACAAGATTGGCTACATCTTGAAGCGAGCTTCAATCAATACATGCTTCAAGCCGCCAACGAAGATAAGTCAATTTTTACCATCTGTCAAGTGCCAACTACCTTTACAAGATGCAGGGGTCTATAAAATAGATTGTGACTGCGGACTCTCATACATTGGTCAAACCAAGAGAAGCATAGGCACCCGCATAAAAGAACACATAGCTGATGTAAAACACCAACGCTCGTTGAAGTCTGCTGTGTGTGAACATGTGCAACAGGGGACCAACCACTACCTGAGATTTGACAAACCACAGATGCTCGCTAAAGAACACCGATTCCTGCTAAGGATGCTTCGCGAGGCTATTGAAATCAAGAAACATCCTAATTTCAATAGAGAAGATGGTTGGAGTGTACCACCAGCTTGGGATCCAGTAATTCAAATAGTCAAACCCAAGAAGAAGCAAACCACAGCTAGACTTCATGATACTTTGAGCTCATTCTGCGTAAATAGAAACACCCATGATTAAATTATATTCGGGTACTTTGAAATAACTACACTGGAACATTGAGACAACTACCATCTTAGTCTCCCCGTGACCATGGCTGCTGAAAAGCAACCGAAACGTCGGGGAAAGTGTAAAAATAAATCTAAATAGTATAATAGTATAGTAATAGTATAAATAGTTTTAATAGTTTCAATAATTTAATTAGCTTAAAAATTTGTAAAGTTTAATAGTGATTATAGTAGTGTAACACTTTTCCAAAAAAAAAAAATTTTGTAACAGTGTCAAATAAACAACGCGATAAAATCCGTATATAGTAGTTTAATTTCAATGGTCAACATGTGCAAGCGAAATTTTTTCTGAAATGGTCATCCGTCGCTCAAACCGATAGTACATATGTAAGTGTTTCTTTCGTTTCAGTGCTTACTCATTCATATCTTGCGTCTTATGTATACTTGCATATGTTAAATATTTTATACGTAGTCTGCCTAGTATTAGAATCCCAGATATAATTAAAAATCTATTGTGTCTGGCCGCCGGTGTGTCGCTGCGACTCTATCCTAACTCCCTAACTTATCCTAATCCTAACTAATATTATAAAAGCGAAAATGAGTTTGTTTGTTTGTTACCTTTTCACGCCTAAACCACTGAACCGATTATTCTGAAATATTGCTTATACGTTGTCAGGTGTACAGAAACGGACATAGGCTACCTTTCATCCCGAAAAAAATTACTGTTCTCGAGGAAAACAACAATAACGTTCTTAAGATAAAGATGGCGCCTCATGTCTTTCGAATCATGATTGAATTATATTATTACACAAGCAGAGTACAACCCGAAATTATTGTCAAATTCTAAATCAACGCGAGCGAAGCCGCAGGCAAAAGGTAGTAATATTATAACTGCGAATGTGAGTTTGTTAGTTTATTTGTTTGTTTGTTACGCTTCCACGCCTTAACTATTTGACTGATCATCATGAAATTTTGCATAAATATTGTTTTTTTATCTTTTATGCAGAAAAAGTACTGTTACTAAAAAAATGTTACCTAACCTACATTTACGTGAGCGAAGCCGCGAGGTAAATCTATGTAGTAGGTTAATAATCATGAATTGTACACTTTAAGTACACGATTAGTAGACTAATATCTATTTTTGTGAAAATATAAACGTGGGTATTAATCGTGTATATTTATCACAGGATGTTGGCCGCGGGCCGGTGACTCGCGACGACCGTACCAGGCACGCCGCGCCGGGGGCGGCGGCTCCCGCGCGGCCGCTAGCGCAGACGCACCACGAGCTACGCCACGCAAACCGCGAAATAAAAAGTAAACAAGCACTTCCATATTCAAACAGTTATTTTATAAATAGCTTTTGACCGTCGCATAAAAATAGGTTAGGTACATAACAGTACCTAATTTTTAAAAATAAAATATAGCCTATGTTACTCGGTGATAACTGATAATAGTGATAATGATAATACAGCTTTTGTACCTAATGATGAAAGAATTTTTTGAATCGGTGATATAGTTTTTGAGTTAAATCCTTACAAACAAAAAATCTAAACTTTCCTCTTTATAAAATTATAAAACTATACCTACCTACTTATAATATAAAGAAAAGTAAGATTTGATTTATATATTAGTATAGATATAGATCTATACTAATATTATAAAGAAAAGACAGATTTGATTTTTGTTTGTTTATTTGTAAGGTTTTATTTTTAAGGTTTTAACTCAGAAACAACGTTGTATAATATCTATATGTTGTTGTTCTTGAACGGTTGCACGGCATTGCAAACTACTAACGACTTATCTACTATTTATAAGTAATTATAATGGGAATGACGCAATACTTTCATTTTCAATATTCATTGTTGCAAGGATTTTGTTTACTTACCTATCTATACTAATATTATAAAGCTGCAGAGTTTGTTTGTTTGTTTGCTTGAACGCGCTAATCTCAGGAACTACAGGTCCGATTTGAAAATTCTTTCAGTGTTAGATAGCCCATTTATCGAGGAAGGCTATAGGCTATATATCATCACGCTAAGACCTATGAAGAATGTTTCAAAATCGGTGGGTATTTTTTCCTTTTGAGAACTTCCGCTGCGTAAACAGTTAAAGTTTCGCAAAAATCATGTATCACAGAATTTTTCCCCTTTAAAAGTTCTAAAAAAACGTCCGCGACAGCATATGTCTATCTTTTAAGGTTGGCTCACTATAACCATTTTTATGCTATACAAATTTGTTCTAAAATAATGCATTATTTGCGAAGGTAAAATTATAAACATGACATTAATCCTTATCCAAATAAATACGTTATTCATCACAAGTATTTAATTTAAAACAAAATTGCCCTTTACATCATTCGATTTCAATGAATATCTTAGGAGATATCGCAGTTTTAAAATAACATCGCAGCAAAATAATTACCCAATACAGACAGAGTACAAACGATGTTTCTCCTGGTTTATTCTGCGTGATTACTACTGGTTCGATTTGAAAAATTATTTTAGTGTTGGATAGCCTATTTATCCAGAAAGGCTATAGGCTATATAACATCACGCTACGACCCACGGGGGCGGCGCAGTAACGATAAACGTGGGTGAAACCGCGGGAACATCTAGTTAATAATATGACGAAACTACACAACAACTATGAATATGTCAGTATTATTATCTATTATAAAGATGTAGTATATTTTACGTTGATAGAGTTTTAATAAGAGTATCAAATTATTACTAACTAGATGGGCCCGCGGTTTCACTCGCGTTTATGGTTACTGGGTCGTCGATAAATAGGCTAAAAGAATGTTTCAATTCTAACCAGTAGTTCCTGAGATTGGAGCGTTTAACTAATCAAACAAACTTTTCAGCTTTATAATATTAGTACCTTATAGATTAATTAAAAACGTAGTAAGTAGTTGTTACATTCCTTTACACTTCATATCGTATGTCAGCATTGTACATTTCGTGACTAAATCATAAAATTTATCTATTCCATAAAATAGCTGTATTTCAGGAAGTTACCAACTAAAACTGTATCTGAATATATTTTAAACATAAACGTTTTATGATGTCAGTCCACGTTTGTCCATATCACTAGTGTAGGGTTTCATGATATCAAATTCCAAAATAAGAAGGAACATATATTTTAAGTAGTTTTTCGTAACGATATTTCACTTTTATCTTCAACTAGATGTTCTCGCGGTTTCACCCGCGTTTATCGTTACTGCGCCGCCCCCGTGGGTCGTAGCGTAATGTTATATAGCCTATAGCCTTCCTCTGTAAATAGGCTATCCAACACTAAAAGAATGTTTGAATTCGAACCAGTAGTTCCTGAGATTAGCGCGTTCAAACAAACAAACAAACAAACTCTTCAGCTTTAAAAAAATCTAATCTATACTGATTAGATTTTTTGACAGAATAATTTCGCGCCGCCATGATGCATCACAAAAACGAAACGATATCAGCGCCTCTTACGATGAATAATGTAACTATTTTACTATATGATTACTAATATTGAACCGTATCATGAAGTTACCATTTTTATCTGTTTATATCGACAAACGCTAATTATTCATTGATCTAGCCAAACCATATCATAATGTGGGCAGCGGGTATTCGACCATATTATGAAATACAACCATTTCATGAAATGATCACTTGTATAATCAGGCCACGGCATACATATGTATATACTTAGCACACTAGAAGTAGCAGAACTGGGGTATATAACAAATAAAAAAGCGGCCAAGTGCGAGTCGGACTCGCCCATGAAGGGTTCCGTAGCAGCAAGTAACATAATATAAAAGTTCTTGTAGTTCGTTGTAACTTTAATAATAATCTTTATTTGCCATTAGAGTTTACAAAATAAAACATATCGGTCCCCCACACTAGGCATGGCCTGTCCTGTGGGGAAATTAAACGATTTACATTTGAAAACAGCAAAGACAGAATACAAAACAACAGTAACAAAATTAATGTGCAATGAATTACTAAAACTTAAAGATAAAAGTAAGGTTAACAAAATTATATTGTGGATAAGAAATGTGCATGCGTGTGTGTATGTGTGCGTGTTGTGTATGATTGTGTGTGTGTGTGCGTGTGTGTGTGTAATTGGTACGATTACCGCATCCTCATTTAATAACCTTTAGCACGGCTTCAGTATCAGTGTAACTCCACTTCAATAGGGTAGTCGTGGCCATCGCTTTGGTTTCCTTGACAGAAATCTTTAAAGTTACAAATCTTAGAGATTTTGTTATAAATGAAAGGGTACAGAAAGCTTCCGAAACGGTGAGCAAAAGAAGTAGCAGTGCGAATTTTGGGTAATTTGGGTACACGTTTTTTGGATAGTTCTTTGTATTCGTCGGAGTCTATCACAGTTTTATGGACAGCGGTCACCACCCTAACAATATACAATTTCCTGACGCTCAGCACGCCAGCCTCTTGATATAGAGTATCGGTACGATAACGACGGGGTTTTTTCAATGCAGTTTTTAATACTCCCCTTTGTGCTCTTTCGAGAGGTAGGATGGACGTAGTACTCGATCCACCCCAAGCCAGTATACAGTAATTAATAAGGGGCTGGCAGAGAGCCGTATACACCAATTTCAAGAGGCTACCGTGTAATACGTCACGTAAGTTTTTCATTACGTATATGACCTTCCTCACCCTCTTACACATTTCCTCCACATGCACTTTGAAAGTGAGCTTCTCGTCTAAGACCACACCAAGATACCTAAGAGAGTCTTGCCGACTGATTTCTCTGCAATTGCATGTATTATCTCGTATCATTTCGAAACTACAGTCACTTGAGTGAATCTTTAGGGCGGTTATTGAGACAGGTGCAGATGCACCCGTTTTGTAAAAGCATAAGAACTTTGTTTTTGAGGTGTTAAGGGATAATAGGTTCTGTTGCAACCAACTTGATACAGTCGCCATGCCCCTTTCTACCCTTTGACAGACCTTAGCCCAAGAGCTGTCGTGAAAGATTAAGGCAGTATCGTCGGCGTAGCACAGGATTTCAGATTTTTGTATTGGAAGAGTAGCGATATCATTCATGTAAAGCAGGAACAAAGTTGGACCCAATATGCTTCCCTGTGGAATGCCAAAAGTCACTGATTTGTAGCTGCTTTTTACGTCTGCAAGTTTGACGCATTGACAACGCTCTGATAAATAATAATCAGTAAACCAACTAAGAGCTGTTCCTCTGATGCCATAGGCCTCCAATTTCTTTAAGAGCATAGGGATTGATATAGAGTCGAACGCCTTGGCGAGGTCCAAGAAAACGCCGATACACTTCGATCCTCTATCTAGATGGGAGGCTACGGTGTTAGTGAGAAGAGAGACAGCATCTTCACAAGAGCGTCCTTGTCTGAACCCAAATTGGCGGTCGGTAATTACTTTATTTTTACTTAGGAAATTCACTAATCTTTTGTGTATAATGCGTTCAAACAGTTTTGGGATGCTACCCAGAAGGGAAATTGGTCGGTAGTTGCTGAGATCGTCTTTTTGTCCACCTTTAAATATGGGTACCACGGCCGCAGTCTTCCACATCGTAGGAAATAAGCCAGATTCTATACTTAAATTGAATATTGTCGAAAGGGGCTCTGCTAGTAAGTGTCCTACACTCTTAAGTATCCTGTTGCTTACATTATCAAGACCGGGCGAACTATCTGGTTTAAGGTTTTTTATGAGTAGTATTATTTCTTGCGGATCAGTGGGAGAAATGAACATGGAATCTATTATTCTTCTGTCAATTACAGTTTTCTCTATAAGAGATTTTTGAGTGATATTAAGTTCGTCTAATATGGTCCTGGCCAATTTTTGGCCCACTGTTGCGAAGTGTTCATTACATGCTTCCAACGATTCCTCCAGAGATCCCCGAATATTAGCAATATCGTCCACAGAACTATTTGCATTTTTACATGATCTATGAGAAATTTTATTTACAGACTCCCAAAGTTTCTTAGGTGCATGTTTGTTTTTGTTTATTAAATGACTGTCATGATCAGCTTTTAGACTTCTGAGAAGTTGAATGTAGAAGTTTCTGTATCTACAATAGATCAGTCTTTTAGTGGTGTCATTTGGGTGTTTCCTAGCATCGAGGTGTAATTTGTCTTTAGTTTTACTGCAACGTATTAATCCTGGAGTCATCCAAGGCAGAATGTTAAATTTTGAATGACTGGTTCTGACTGTATGTTTGATCGATGTTTTAATAATAGTGTATTTTTTTTTTAATTAAGGTATTGATAAGTAAACATCATAATTAGGTACCTAAATGATGGGATTTAGATCTAACTATATGCGAGCCCATATAAGCTTGTGATAGCTAAACAAGCTAATATAAGATTTATGACGTATTAAAAAAAACTACTTACTAGATCTCGTTCAAACCAATTTTCGGTGGAAGTTTACACGGGAATGTACTATCGACTCCAGCGACGGATGACCACTCCTAAGGTTAAAATCGCATAGCAGGCCAACACTCGGTACCCGTACCCGTGACACGCCCCTTTCTTTGTTTGAGTTTTTTACACTTTACATTTGTTTACTGATTCTAAGGCGATACAAACTCAACTGGTCAACATGTGCAAGCGAAAATTTTTCTGAAATGGTCATCCGTCGCTGGAGCCGATAGTACATCGTATATTTTTAGTTTTATCATTCTCTTATTTTAGAAGTTACAGGGTTACACATTTTACCACTTTGGAAGTGTCTCTCGCGCAAACTATTCAATTTAGAAAAAAATTATATTAGAAACCTCAATATCATTTTTGAAGACCTATCCATAGACACGTATGGGTTTAATGAAAAAAATTTTTTGAGTTTCAGTTCTAAGTATGGGGAACCCCCAAAATTTATAGTTTTTTCTATTTTTGTGTGAAAATCTTAACGCGGTTCACAGAATACATCTACTTACCAAATTTGAACAGCATAGTTCTTATAGTTTCGGAAAAAAGTGGCTGTGACATACGGACGGACAGACAGACAAACATGACGAATCCATAAGGGTTCCGATTTTTGCCATTTGGCTACGGAACCCTAAAAACGGCTACAGCTACATCACAAAACTTATTGAAATTGATTACAATTAAAATACATGTAGCCATGATATAATACGTTTGAAGATAAAAAACCAAATAATTAAATAATTACAAAACAGATTTGTTTTGTAATTATATTTTTATTTGGTTAACTCACTCATATATGTACCTACATAATATATTCTGATATACATGCCACTTACGAGTTTATACTATAAGTAAATAAACTTCTCAATTCAATACCAAATTGAACCACCGGCAACGTTCCCTTAACCGTTTTCTGTTTTCACAAAATCTAAAATAAAATAAAATAATTTTATATGGCAAACGTGTTGATTTCTAAAATTGTGCTAAAATTGTGTTGATTTCTAAAATATCCCCCCCTATTTGGTGAGAATAATTAATCTTACCGAATGCAAACGCATTATGCAATATTTTTATTTAACAATGGCCATTGTTTAATTATTATAAATGAGGCGCAGACACGGTCTTCTTAAAATATGCCTCTACAGAGTTATAATAGTGATGATCTAGTGATTGTACCTATAGGCCATTTAATTAGGATTGAAACCCAGAGCGAGTTTTCTCATGCATCCGTATGAAATACTTACTCGGTTTTTACATTTAAATTAATTCACAAAATTCCGAATAATGATGAACTTAAATAGTAATTTTTTCATATTTAAATTCTACACACGACTATAGTAGGTACTTGCGCATTCTCGACCCTTATGAAGAGCAATTAAAGAAATGATGAAAGGAAATAATGGTTCGTGAGCTTCCGGGCGATTCCTCATCGGGCGAAACGCAATTTTAACTGTGTTACTTTTACGCGGTTTTCCTGTAATTACAAGAGACAGTAAGGCACGTAGCCCACTGGTAAGTCGAGGCACGGTCGCGGTGTTGTCGCGGCACGGTCCTTTTTTTTTTTTTTTTTTTGTGTGTGCTAGTTGTTGGCCTCAGATGGCCTTTACAACTTTACAAAAAAAGGCCATCTGAGGCCAACAACGCGGCACGGTCGAGGCTTGGCGCGTTTATATAGAGTCGAGGCGAGGGCGGAGAGAGATAGGAGAATATTTTACTTAAACTTAAGAGAAACAAAATGGCGGTGGAGTCGCGGCGCGGTCGAGCAAACCACCTCCGCCGCGCCACCGCCCCACCTCCGCCTCGACTCCACCTCGACTGTGACGCGACTCTAGTGTGTGAGCGCACTGCTATTTATTCCTTAGAAGCGGCGCGGCGGCGCGCCGCTCGTGCACCCGCGCTTCGACGCCACCTAGACTCCTCGTGTGGGCGACGGGCCTAAGAGGGTGTTACTGCCCCGGGGCTGGTTCTTACGTACCGACACCAAATAGTTGACAACAGTTCAACGGTCTGCTACTTAAAAAATTAACGTTGGAACAAAAACATGACGTATATTAACATACTATGAAGATCTTGCAGGCCGTATCGCCCGGTATCTATCGGAAATACAATACCTGTCGACACGATGGCAGATGTGCATCCATTATACGCATACTTACTTCATTTCGTTTTATTTAGACAGATTTATTTTAACTTCCTTTTTAGCCGTTGTTATCTAAAAGCAACTCCACATAGTTCCTTTCTGAAATATTGGCTTCTGAGGATCATTTTTGATAATATGATATAGATTAGGTACCGGCGGCTGTTAGATGCAAACAAACCTTGATGTATGCAAATTTTTACCAAAGCGGTACGAAGGTCATTTTTGGATATTAAACCGTTGCAGTATTAGATAAGAAAATGCATACAAATTAAAACGTGGTTTCATTATTTACAACTTAAAATCACTCCGAAGTAGAAATGGTTCCGCTTGAAATGTTTTATTGAGTAAAACGTAATTTATTAAATATTATCGTTCCGGAGACGTACTAGCGTGGCTCGATGGTATGTATACCATTAGTTACCACCACGTCACATTTAATTAACAGTGCTATAGTAAATGTCAACGGCATAGTAGCCAATAAGTGAAACCCATAAAAAGAACCACCAACCTTTATTATATCCTATAGATGTTATAAACTTATGTTACCTTTATACTATACGTTACGAATTATATGTATTGTGGATTACAAAGGATGTTATCATGAATATATGAATATAAATTCGTGCATTTTATGCAAATCATAGTCGAATTTAACTCACAGGATTCAACGGTCGATGCAGATTTCTAGACCAACTGATGTAAGTGGCCCTTTTTAGCTTCGCTCCTCAAGAAGACCACTCACGACTACAACAAGGCTTTACGTGTCAAAGGTCAGTGTCAGTTGCGTTTTATTGAAGGCCAGAGCAGTGCCCTTGGTGTAGTTCTAATAATACGCGATTACGCGACAATTGCGCAATTTCACGAACCTACGACACATATTTGCGCGGTACTAAAAAGTTATGCAATGGTTGCCTTATTGTGATTTATTAGCACAATGCCATCACCTTTGAACCGATGGGTTGGGATCGACAGATGTCTCGTTTGATCCTGATCTAAAGGTAGGTATAGATTTAGTAGTGACTAAATAATAAAAGAAGTGGTTAAGAAAATAAATGCAATATAAACTTTATTAGATATACACATTACAATACTTACTGTTAATTATATTAAATAGACAAATAAAGCTGAAGTTAAATAGTAAAAAGAAGTTATACAAAAAGTATTTCTTGGAATGAAGAGTTACGCATTAATTGGTAAAAAGGTTTAACCTATGTTAAAATCGTTTTCGACACCTTCGAACGTTTCCTATCTTTTACCGATAACCTTTATGGTACTTGTATGCCAAATAAGCGTCGACTCCGTGAAGAATCCCAACTACCACGCCGATGTACTGAAACATACAAATGTTACGTATAAGAAAATTAAAAGGTAAACAGTGCTTCTTCAACTTCTCTTCAAATTAACCGAAGGGCATTTTCTAAAGTAGTTTCTTTAAAAAGGAATATAGGTACGTAGTAGAACTTTCTTTTATGCAGATAACAATAGAAAAATGACGTAAGATCCCACTTTAAAATTTGGTAGGCAATCTAGTGGGATAAAAATATTTTTCTTTTGACTTTCTAATTGACTGACTGACTGATTATATTATACCTTGAAGACAGCTGATGTAGGATTGAACAACTATTTCTTTAAACTAATCCAATTCAGTCTGGTTACGTATGTATATAAATTATATAACAATAATTATAGATTTATTTAATACTAGCTTTTGCGCGCGACTCCGCCCGCGTGGTACCTACATCAATAAAAAGTAGCCTATGTCCTTCTCCAGGTTTTAAACTATATCTGTGCCAAATTTCATCTAAATCGGTTGAGTGGTTTAACCGTGAAAAGGTAACAGACAGATAGACAGAGTTACTTTCGCATTTGTAATATTAGTAAGGAAGGAAGGATAGTAAGGATAAGTTAAATACTTGAGATATGACATGTAGAATTACATCTCTGACTTGGCCGTTTAAGTCTATCGTCATTTCTTATAAATACAAGGCTGATATACGATTATACATATATATTTATTTTTATAATTCCTGTCCCCGCGGCATAAAATTCAAACAATGTATACAAAGAACATGCAGACTCAGAATTACTATTTGTGGTTCACACAAATGTTTGTCTGCATGATAGCTATTACTAGTATTCTCCTGTAGCCTTTAAGAATAATTAAATCTATCTAAATGTCAAACTTATTGTTGTTGCCTAATTTATTAATTTAATCTGCCTCACGTATATATTTTTGATCCGTAGAGACTAAATGATAATAATGTATATATTTTATCGATGAATCTTATCAGAGATAAGATAAAATAATTCTACGTTACGTGCTATTGAACATTGCACCCAATATCGATATTATAATATAACGGCTAAATAATAAATTAGATCAATAGTAACTGAACCTTGAACAAATGGCTAGTATTGTCAAATTAATACTGTGATGAATCGAATGATGCATCATATGACGGCATTCTCTTTTCGACTTGACAATGGCTATGCACTAATTTGAGAGATTTCAAAATATGTGCCGCTGCATGTATAATTTCTTTCAAAGTAGCCTTTAGCAACTCCAGTATCAATGACAGTATTGTAGAAATACGAAAAGTTCTTTGACTAATACCCTTAAGTCAAAGAAAACATCATTTATTCATATACGTCACAAAGTAAGAATTATGAACGTCAAAGTTAATGAGTTAGTGAGTTAAGAGAAGTTACTGAATTTATATTTAGGTGAATTGCTAGACTCTAGCAAAGGGTTGGGCTTATGAGAATCTTATGGCCGCTCATTTAACTCGTAAGTAACACGTCATATAGAAGTGGTATACGAACATGGACATTAGAAAATGTTTTCCCATATCGATGCGTTCGAGTTGTCTACTTACATATACGGCAGTCATAGCCGGGTACGCGGCATACATGTTGAAGACCGCGTACCTCGGGTACAAATAGATGTTGACAGCCACACCCATGTACGAAGATGCAGACAGGTACAGGAAACAAGCCACTGCATTGAACAGACACTCCTGAAATTATACATAACTTATATCAAAATAAAATCCATTTTTATTATCTCATGTTTTAATACATTGACATCGACCAGATATTGTACTGAAATTAGATTATTTTAGTTCAAAAAATTTGTAATTCGTAACAGCGTTTGAATATTATCAAGATTATATGAAATTATGTTCAAAGCTGTGTCGTGACCAGAAGGAAATTGAGCACATAATGGCATAATAACATTTAAACATTTTTACGTAGGTACAGTAGTGGAGGTTAATGTATTTTTATTGGCTTGTCTACTTCCAGCAGCAATTTAAAACCTTAAGACTTCGAATTTAAAATACTCAACTTGTTGCACTTTAAAATGCAGGCGTTTTAGGTGATTTCTCTAATTTACTATATTGATATAATTTATTTGAACTTTATATATGCTATATGTATAACAATGATGATAGCCCTATTACTAATTATGAATAGGTATTATGCCCACTACTGGGTTCTGGTCTCCTCTAAGAGGAATTACAACAGTCTGAATCTAGGGTAGAGAGTAGACCTCACAATATTATGAAACCGTTAAAATGAACGATAATTAAACATTTAATAAGCGTATATGTTTAAGAAAAAACAGTGGTGCCTATCACAGGGTAGAATTCGGCTCATTTTATTCGACAGTCCAGCGTTCCACATTTTAAGATATCGATGCACACCGATCCTTCCATCGAAACTGTAACTAAAACTTCTAATAGAACTATGAGAAAAGTTCCGACTATAACTTTGAAAGAGACTCCGAACCAAATTTCAAACGAAACTTCCAATAAATCCTTGCACAAGACTTAGTAGGTACAAAACCCTTCGAACAAAACGTTAAGCGTAACTTCGGACACCACTTCGAATGAAGTCACCTATAGCTACTTTTCGTTACAATATTATGGTACGCTTACTAGATTCGAAGTGCCAACGACATGTTTTATTTTCGTGGTATTTGATTTGTTTATCTATTGTAATACAAAGCTTTTATTATACAGTTTGATAAATGTTGTATTATTCGGTGTCCATGAACGAATGATGTAAAAAATATATATATACTATATTTTATCAGCTACGTTCCCAGCTCCTGATTCTTCATTAATCCATCTATGATTCATCCCAATTTTATCCATTATTATTTTTATTTTGTTCAGCTGTGAAAATATACCATTCGCATATTTATAGTATACTAGCTTTTGCCCGCGGCTTCGCTCGCGTTAATTTAGAATTTGACAATCAATTCGAGTTCTACTCTGCTTGTAATAATATAATTCAATTATGATTCGAAAGACACGTGGCGCCAACTATTATCATAAGAACGTTATTATTGTTTTCCTCGGGAACAGTAATTCTTTTCGGGATGAAAGATAGCCTACGTCCGTTTCTGTACACCTGACAACCTGACAACGTATATGCAAAATTTCAGGATGATAGGTTCAGTGGTTCAGGCGTGAAAAGGTAACAAACAAACAAACTCATTTTCGCTTTTATAATATTAGTTAGGAAGTTAGGACTAGTTAGGATTAGAATCAATGTTTAACGTATGAACAATGTTTTTGGGTAATTTAATATATTGTTATATAAACATAACAATCGTCGTTTGACGATTCTGCTCAATACGCATGTATGTATAACTATATAAATGAAAAATTACAGGTGAAAGACGAATACAACAATGAACATTAGTCTGCGTGAGTAAAATCGAATTTATTATATAATAGACACCCTCTGATTAAAACAGATAATTCTTCAATAAGGACTATAATAAAAGACAAGTTTAAAATATACTAAATTAAGATCATGTAATGGACAATCTAGTCGGAAGCTCAACTCTATTTATAGAGCATCACAAAAATAAATATCCGCCGATATCAATAAACTGCAAAAAATGTACACTACGTCTATTACAAAGCGGTGTGTGGTGATTAAACGGCATGTGACAATATAAAATTATTTTACAGGACCTGGGCGTGACTAACATGTAAGTAATCGATTAGTAATAAAGACTATCACTTCGATCTAAGATTAAATTCCTTACAATATGAAACATGCGGCACATACCACTACAATTATAAATGCATAAACACATAATATTATTACATAAACTAGAAAATGCGCGTTAGTCATCGACTTCTCAATACTACTGCAAACTAATGCGTGACGAATTCAGAACACCACATAGAAATAACACATTACATTATAATATATATTTTTAAATTATTACTTTAATGGCAATCCTACAAGAGATAATAAATAACCTGTAACATATCTAGTGCTGGAGTGTAGGTAACATTCATTCGTTTTCTTACTTCATTACGGATACATTAACTCTGAAAGTGCAAGTTTAAGGGAACATAAAGAAAATACAACACTGTACATAGAAGATTCTAATAAGTTTAATAAGGTAACCTGAGAAGCAGTACATAATGAAAGATAAAATCGAACAATTCAAAAAAACACAAATAACAATTGTGAACTGAAGGCAAACTTTTCAAATACTTGGAATACAAACATTGCACAAGATTTCACAACATAAGTCTTATTTTCATACACAGTCGGAGCCCAAAACCCCACAATACATAGAATTTTAGAATTAACATCGCAACACCCCGCTTTATCGTTGGTGAGTTAGGTAAGATTATTCATTCGGGTTGTCATTAGATCTGGTTAAGGGCTGACAATTTTTTTTCCATTACTATAAAACAAGTTTAAGCTTATTTGGAGTAAATACATTCATAAAAATCCAACTGCATAATATATTCTAAATTAGTGAGCAATTTTAAAATGTTCGATAGCCTGACGGACGATAGGGCTAGGAAAGAAATGCTGTCCCTATTCTCCGCTTTAAACATACATACCTCATAAGTAAGTTAACTGTTTGTAAACAAGATAAATTCGTACAAGACTTGCTCTTAGACCAGTTATAGTAGGAATTGAACACGATTTACGAACAAAATATTGTCTTACTAAATGGAATGAAACTGTTTATTTCGATAGTACTTACAAAAATAGATTGACGTATTAGCTGCTGCGTGTTAGAGGAGAGGACATAGCAGGCGATGAGGAGAGCAGTGGTGAGCAGGCAGGCGGAAGCCGTCGTCAGAAACCCGTGGAACGCCGAGCCCATACTGCTCGCCTCCGACATGCCGTACTTCACCAGCAGACTCTGGCATAGACCACCTAACATCTGCGGATCGAAACTTTACGTTAATATACAGCTAATATTAGGGCAGACGCAGCAGCCGTAGGTCCTCCACAAGGTAAACCGACGACCTGGTAAGGGTCGCGGCAAGCGGTGGGATGCGGGCAACCCAAGACTGGTCTGTGTGGAATACCTTGGAGGAGGCCTACGTCCAGCAGTAATAGTCTTTCGGGCCGACATGATGATGACAGCGAATATTCTTCTTAAACAAAAAGAGAAACAGAATAAAAATATATATCGCTTTCAATGTATTTACTTCATAAATTTTATATTATAAATATGTAAATTACCGTTTAATTTGATGTGTTTCCCTGCATCGAAGATATTTAATTATATGTTAAACTCTGTTTAATGAACGGCTTAATAAGGACAGGCTCTGTCTGTATTAATATAGTTTTAATCGCCAATGCCGAACTCCAAATGTCAATATCAAAATTGTCATAAAATAAATTTCCGGTTGTTTTTAGCTTTTATAACAACAAAGTCAACATCTTTATAAATAAATATGAATTCCGGTACCATTAGCTACTGAATTTCGAACTAGCTCAGTACTAAACTGACGAAATGTAGTTCTGCGAATAAGTCATATTTATCTATTAAATTAGAATCGATTGATCAAAAACCATTCTGTCTTTTATTTTGTCACTTTATTATTTATATTAAAACTTAATAGGATACCTACGCCTATAAATTATTATGTAAAGGGATATGCAAAGATCTAATACGGTATCACATTAATATTCAAACTCCACATAGAACTCCATGGTTCTACTGGGATTGAAACACAGAGCGTATATTTTTTACGCACCGCGCACCTCTGCTACTCTCTCATTCTTAAGGCCCGAGAGTTAGTTCCGTGCTCTGTAGATTTTTCCGGTCTCTCCTAACAGTAATCCCAATAGTGACCCAAGAATTGAACGCAGAACCGTAGCACAGCCGCAAGAACAGATAAAACATATACTACAGAGTTTCTAGATTATATTACGTTTTTTTCTTGTTTCTAACTCGGAAATTGCGGACATATTTTTATATATAATTATTTATTGTCATTGCGACACCTAGTTTTTCGTTGGTCAGACCCTAAGCAGTACGTTGTTCCCTAGAAAACTGGTTAAACACATTTTTCGTTTTATTTAGCTTGTGATTTTTTATGCAGAAATAAGAAACGAGATCGTTCAATCTTAAGTACTTTTTGCAGACAAGGTTTATTGCAGTAGATTTTATTTAATCCATATTATAATAAAATATGCGGGCATGCATATTTCTTGAAATGGCGATATTGGAAGCGAGAGAGGCGTTACAGATGAAGCATGATGATAAAAAGTTAAGATTATTGAAAACGCTATTTCATGGCATGAGTTATCTGCAAAGTTCATTGGTATGTATGTTGGATAAATTACACGAAGCTTGCATCGTTTTGGCACTATATCGTATATGCCATCAACCTTTAAAAGCGTAAGTACTTTATTTAAATTCTTAAATAAAATCCTAGCTTTAACTTTAAGTGAAAACTAATATTCGCAGTAATTTAAAAAAGAAGCATTTGGACTACGAACAATGGATATGCCAGTTACATTGCATGTCTGCAACAAAAATGAGAAATTCTTTGTGAGGGCGCTGGTACCTATAACACAAGTTTAATCTTATCTTGGGTACCAGAGTTCAACGAAACAGTTATTTACAAAAATTGATTTTATTGTATTTATGTCATTGTATTGTGGCTATTTGGAACAATAAATTATTATTTATTATTATTACATTCTATGTTGTGATCTATCTAAAGGGTATTGACCCCATTATTTTGTATAGTGAAACCAGTAGGTATGCAATATTCTATGAGTCATAACTTTGCTAAAATATTTAATGGAGACATCCTACATTACAATGAAAGCAATTAAAGGACAAACAAATAAACGATGTCAATTCATGCCTTAGGTTATCTATGCTCCGGTTTTGTACTGCTAGAAATTAATTCTTCTTCTAATATAGCTAGTTATTAATTACTTAGTAATATTGTAAAAGTATATACAGTAAGTACTCAATTATTATTAATGCATTTTCTCTCAGTCAGCATCAGAGACGACTTTTAGTTTTGTGTATGGCAGAAAACTTTGGTTAAATTTATCACTCTTTTTCTCTCTCTTTGTCTCTAGTCTCCTTACCCCAGTGTCGATCATTCTCTTATCCTTCTAAAAAACTCTGTTTAGTTTTCTACTTTCCCTTATTTATGTTAAAAAAGTCTTTTAATACTTTGGTCGTGCTTTATACCTATACAATTCATTATAATTCTAAATCAGTGTTTGGTTCCAAATAGAACTAATGAAACATCTGGTGTTCTAATCTTTGTGTCCAGAATTCATCATATACCTACGTAATTTGAAATATAGAACGCGACTTTTTGGCGACGTCTAATATCATGATTCGTATATAAAATATAATGGTTATTTTGAATATTTATTTTAATTTATGAATTTTCTACTTATATGTATTTAATTTTATTAAACCATCACATTTTTATTTTTTGTTATTGCTATAATAGAATATTGGTTAACTAATTTATATAAAAACATAACGACATCGATTTTCTTGAAAGAAACAAATAACAGGTATAAAATCTGGATACGAAATTCAGCGAAAATGTCTTGAAACGAACCTTAGTAGCACGTTAGATACTTATAATGAAGAGTACATCATTTAAGCAAGGACCACTTACAGCTTCAGCTAGCTTTATTAATCCATGGTGGGATGTCAGGTATCCAAGATTGAGGCACTCGCAGCATCTACAACAGCAGCACTTTATTCCTTTGGTGCCACCACCGCCACTTGGTGCCACACGCACTATCGTTGGCCCCCGAGTCATTTTAAATCACAAACTACACTTAAAATACTTGTTGAACCACCACCAACAACTTCAAGAGCACATCCCGGCCGCACCTCTAGACAGAAAATAAGGGAGAGTTCAATCCACTTACACGGTCAGTATTACTCATAATAAAATATTTTTAGACGTTTGCGTAGTTTTTAGTTGTTTAGATGCGCGTTCAACGAACTCTGGCCTATACTTCAAATATTTAGGTCACTGTAAAATACTTTTTGGTATATTAAATATTATTAAAATGTTGTATTTGGTTTTCACAGAGATATGTCTCACTGGGAGCGAAGTTAAAACAATTTTGAATGTGTCGCGTGCCCGCGCGATGCGTGTGCGCCTAATTACAAAAATAGAGCGACGCACTCGCGACGGGAGGGTTGATTCCTATTTCGGGATATTATTTACACACATTATCCTTATTATTTTGTTTAGCTTATAAAGGTAATAAGTAGTACATGACATTATATTATTATGACGCTTGATTTTAGATTTGCTATATTATATTAGGCAGACATATTATATTATTGCATTATTTAAATGGTCTTAAAGATTGAAATTAAACTACTATATACGGATTTTATCGCGTTGTTTATTTGACACTTTATTACAAAATTTTGAAAAACTGTTACGCTACTATTATACTATTAAACTTTACTAATTTTTAAGCTAATTAAATTACTGAAACTATTAAAACTATTTATACTATTACTATACTATTATACTATTTATATTTATGTTTACACTTTCCCCGACGTTTCGGTTGCTTTTCTGCAGCCATGGTCACGGGGAGACTAAGATGGTAAGTAGTTGTCTCAATGTTCCAGTGTAGTTATTTCAAAGTACCCGAACATAATTTAATCATGGGTGTTTCTATTTACGCAGAATGAGTGTAAGTGTATTCCTAGAACATCTTAATTCCATTAATAACAACATACAATTTACTATGGAATTAGAGGCAAATAATTCATTAGCTTTCTTAGATGTACTTGTCATCAGGAATTCTGATCATACTTTGAGCCACACAGTATATGGAAAAAAGACCCATACAAATAGGTACTTAAACAGTGAATCTCACCACCATCCTAAACAGTTAGCTACCGTGGGAATGTCTTTGTTTCAGAGAGCCCATGCGATCTGTGACAAGAAACACCTGGACGCCGAGCTTCAATATGTCAAGCAAGTACTGCAAGACAACAAGCTCCAACAGCCGCGCCGCTGTCACAGATCCCGAGAAAAGCCAGCCACAGTCGAGCGCCAGCCTGCTATACTACCTTATGTGAAGGGTGTCACTGACAAGATTGGCTACATCTTGAAGCTAGCTTCAATCAACACATACTTCAAGCCGCCAACGAAGATAAGTCAATTTTTACCATCCGTCAAGTGCCAACTGCCTTTACAAGATGCAGGGGTCTATAAAATAGATTGTGACTGCGGACTCTCATAGATTGGTCAAACCAAGAGAAGCATAGGCACCAGCATAAAAGAACACATAGCTGATGTAAAACACCAACGCTCGTTGAAGTCTGCTGTGTGTGAACATGTGCAATAGGGGACCAACCACTACCTGAGATTTGGCAAACCACAGATGCTCGCTAAAGAACACCGATTCCTACCAAGGATGCTTCGCGAGGCTATTAAAATCAAGAAACATCCTAATTTCAATAGAGAAGATGGTTGGAATGTACCACCAGCTTGGGATCCAGTAATTCAAATAGTGAAACCCAAGAAGAAGCAAACCACAGCTAGACTTCATGATACTTTGAGCTCATTCTGCGTAAATAGAAACACCCATGATTAAATTATGGTCGGGTACTTTGAAATAACTACACTGGAACATTGAGACAACTACCATCTTAGTCTCCCCGTGACCATGGCTGCTGAAAAGCAACCGAAACGTCGGGGAAAGTGTAAACATAAATATAAATAGTATAATGGTATAGTAATAGTATAAATACTTTAAATCATTTAATTAGCTTAAAAATTAGTAAAGTTTAATAGTAATAGTTGTGTAACAGTTTTTAAAATTTTATAATATAGTGTCAAATAAACAACGCGATAAAAGCCGTATATAGTAGTTTAATTTAAATGAATAACATTTGCGTAAACAGAAGACAATATTATATAATTTTTAGAATTTAAATAATAAAGTATATAATAAAATCACAAGAAGGTATAAGAAAAATAATTGATAATAAAATTACGTTTATTGTACTTATAGCCATAATTATGTTGTCTTGCTCCCGCGTAATAATGACCATTACTTGTAAACACCGCTGAACCTTTAGCTGGTGAAGCCCTTGATGAAGATTACCCTTATAATGTACAGGCCGAAGGTAAAGATACTTTAAGTCTGCACCAGCCTTTATTTATCACTTTTCAGTTAAAGTAGCAGCTGTCAAATGATATAGCATTGGATATTAATAAATCTTATGTTTTTTGCCAATAACAACAACAACTTCGATAAACTAAAGCTGCAAGTTTTACTTTTCTGATAGACATTTATAGCAAAATTAACAATAGACATAGGATCGAAAGCGACTCTCTATCGATGGCCAATAATCTTGTTTGCAATCATCTCAATAAGTATTGTTTTTTAGTTCTATAAAAATTATAAGTAAATAGTTGATATTAGAATAATTTATGATGTTGTTAATTTGAATGCAGCATTAACCATCCAAAGGAGGGACCCGCTCTTATCCTAGATCCTAGTTTTCACTGAGTCTTTTTAACAACTTAATAAACAAAGTTGGATCATATAGTACCTATTATATACCGAGGGTGCCGTACAAATGTTTTTTATGATGTAACTCCAAATTTACAGTTTTCTGGTATTCCGTTTACTTGTGCCATAAAACATTGATTCTTAGTAAATTTCTTGGTCAACGAGAAGTACCCTATAGGTTTTGTAACCTTGCGAATGTCAAAATATACGGCACAACCGGCGGTGTATTTTAAAAGCGTTGACTTAGAAGTTTGCCTGTGGGATTGCAGACCTGAGTATCTGATATTAATTTCAACTTGATGCCTGAAAAAATGGTCTTAACCGACAGCCAGACGGACAATGAAGTGATCCTATGAGGATCCCTTTTTATCGTTACGATACCCTAAAAATCGATCGCATAAATTCATGTTTAAATCAAATTCGTTTTGGTAATCCTAAAATAAAACTTCTGTATGTCAAAAGTACAAACATTTATTGTTGTAATCTTTACATTGGACAGCTTTACTAGAATAAAATGCCTCAAAAATAGTATATCAGTATACTTATATAACCATTCACTTAATAACCTACCTACATAAAATTATCATACATTTATACCTCTCCTTGTGTTGTATAATAATTTATAAATTTAATTCACATTTTACTTTTCTATATAATTATGTTATTATAGATCGGTCAAAAATAAATACGTATATAAAAGGAAAGTACAATAGTTTTGTAATTAATTATAACATAGAAATCATTTATTATAATAACTTAGATTTTTTATAACATCAGAACATCACAAACACTTTTTTTTTTTAATAATTGTATACATATACATGTACTCCATAATCCTGTAGGTAGTAAAAACTAGTTTTCGATAGTATAACACAAATACAATGTTGCATATATATCCACGGTTTAAAAATATCACGCATACATGAGAAATATACACATTCTTTAAATGAGTATAACGTCGTGTTTCCGATCATATTATGTAGCGGCAGTGCAACGTCAGCGTATTAAAAACATAAAATATAAAAGTATACAACTTGTTTCTTATATTAAACCTACGGACAGTTCATTTTGACACATACCTATGCTATGAAAAATATGTCAGAATTTACTGTCCTTAGCTAAAACGACACGTTATGGGAACCGATCCTTGATAAACGTATAAGTACTAAATGTTTTGTAATCTCTAAGCAAGTTGTTAGCAAGCCTTTTTGAAAATTAAAACGATTCATAATTCGTGTTCGTCACAGGGTCATCCCGAAATACACATTAAAATATTCAGAAGATAAATATGTATAATTAAATTAGCATAGTAGTACATTTCAATTATTTTATAATGTTTAATATATTAGGTATGCCATTTATTTAATACGCATTACTCTGGCAGGACTCACCTGTGTAACTTTTGATCTGCACCTACATTTCATTTGTACTATTCCCTAGTTACTTAACAGTTCCCTATTATGTACTTACTAACATATTATGTTTAAATAGGTAGGTATGCGTATGGATTATTAAGATGCACAACGTAATCAATAACCAAATTAGAAAGATAAATAAAATTATTCAACGCAAATAATTGTTCATTGCTGGTAGATAATAATTTTCGATGCAAGTTATTTTGTGATATCATTTCCGTATTAACTTATTGGTAATGAATACGGAGTTGACATTATTGTCAGATGCTATTGCAAATAATACGAAAGATATAAATAGACTTATCTGTTACATTACTAAACATAATATTATCATGACTATGGCTTTGTATAACTTAAATAAATGTATATAGTGACTAGCTAAACTAAGACATCAATTCCTTACTATTTACTTACGTAAACTAGGTGGCTGATAAGTGATCTGATAACATATTGCAATATAGGAAGTTTGCGCGAAAAAATTAATACATGTATATTAATTTTATCAATATTTAATATCAAGCAATAGTTATGTTTGATTTGCGATAAAACTGTGATGTAACTCACTAGAAATGTGTAATTACTAATTACTTAATTTGTTATCAAATTCAAATGCAGTGGAAGACAAACATGTTTTTATTTTAAGAACAATATCTATATCATAATCTGTAAATCTGTTCAAATTGAATATATAGAATTTATAGTTGATATTAAACTTGTCAATATTTTTATGGTTTTCTCCCTATTAGGCACAATAAGACTAGGCTAACGGAAAAACAAATTACAATTGCATATTTTTAGTTAAGTACCGACTGACCTTGTATTTTCAATAAGGACAATATTAACAAATATGACAGTCCTTCAATTTTTACTTTAATTAAAATTTAGCCAACATTTTTCATAAGAGTTACTGTGACAAATATTGTTTTAATTAAATTCGCTTGTGTGCTTAGGACCTTTTTTCTTAAGAGCGCACACCAACGAATTCAACACACTGTTCAACGTTACAAATAATAATATCTATACTAATATTATAAAGCTGAAGAGTTTGTTTGTTTGTTTGTTTGTTTGTTTACTTGTTTACTTGAACGCGCTAATCTCAGGAACTACTGGCCCGATTTGAAAAATTCTTTCAGTGTTAGATAGCCCATTTATCGAGGAAGGCTATAGGCTATATATCATCACGCTAAGATCAATAGGAGCGGAGCACCAATGAAGAATGTTTCAAAATCGGAGAGTATTTTTTTCTTTTGAGAGCTTCCGCTGCGTGCGCTGCGTAAACAGTTAAAGTTTCGCAAAAATCATGTATGTCAGAATTGTTCCCCTTTAAAAGTTCTAAAAAAAAGTCCGCGACAGCATAAGTCTATCTTTTAAGGTTGGCTCACTATAACCATTTTTATGCTAACGAAATTTGTTCTAAAATAATGCATTATTTGCGAAGGTATTTTTATAAACATGATATTAATCCTTATCCAAATAAATACGTTATTCATCACAAGTATTTAATTTAAAACAAAATTGCCCTTTACATCATTCGATTTCAATGAATATCTTAGGAGATATAGCAGTTTTAAAATAACGTCGCAGCAAAATAATTACCCATTACAGACATAGTACAAACGATGTTTCTCCTGGTTTATTCTGCGTGATTACTACTGGTTCGATTTGAAAAATTCTTTTAGTGTTGGATAGCCTATTTATCAAAAAAGGCTATAGGCTATATAACATCACGCTACGACCCACGGGGGCGGCGCAGTAACGGTAAACGCGGGTGAAACCGCGGGAACATCTAGTTATTATATAAATTGTAATCGTGTCAACCTGTGCGCACCGTATTTATGTCACCAAATATACCTACACAGCATGGACCAGAACTGGTGCTCATATCTAAAAGACGTAAGTTACACTTTTTTCTTATGGTCTTAAAACATCTACCTATATTTATTTCATTTCATGATTCATCATTTCATTCTTTAATTTTTGCGTGTAATACTATTTTTAAGATTTTAGTTAATTGAGAGGAATCTATATACATACATACTAAACACCTCTAAAATAACTAAAAAGAAGTACATATACTCTTAGTATATACTTTAACGATAATACGGCCTTTTAAATATAAACGGACCTTTACGTTACACACTGTGCTATTAGTTCAGCAAATCATTTTTATGACTACGGACATTATTACTAAACAATGGTATTATTATATACATAAAAAGGCATATGTTTCTAGCGCACAAAACATGAAAACTCAAAAATGATTTTATTTTGTAATTAAAACAAAATCGGTTCAACAAAATTTCTTTGCAAAACAGCCAAAGCACAATTGAGTCGTATAGAATCAAAGATGGCAATCTTTCTTCCTTGCAATTTATGACACCAAAAATGCTAAATATTACTGGCTTATTTGATATTTCATAACCAAACATGTTTATGTCCATGCGTCATTTTAAGTCAAAACTGAAAAAGTAAGATTATCATCTTTGATTACATACAACTCAATTGTTCGATAGTTTTTCTTTCACGTAAGTTCTTTTGTTACCCCTTGTGCTACTTATATATCAAATTTTCAACACAAGGATGTACAGCGATTAATACCAAAATTGTATAGATCTAATTTTGGTCGTCCGCGCAATACTATGAAAGTGACATATCTGGTATACAATAACATTGTTACTAAAGCATTGTATTAACAAGTTTTCGCTGAAAATAATACATTGTAAATAAACAGTCAATTGAATAGCGAAGTATTTAAATGCCGCGGTACTGACGGTTTGCCAAGAACGTACTCAACAGATACAAGCCGGCCATCACGAGTCCCATTATCTGAAACAATTATAGAACTAATTAACTTTTGCACGTTTACAATAAACAATATTATGACATTACTTTACAAAGAAAAATAAAGTAACAATAATAAGTACATTATGTTGTTATAGCACCGATAGCCTAGTGGTAAGTTCGCTGATCTTTCTACATAAGCGAAGGACCTTTAGATTTTCAGTGAAGTGAGCCGGTTGGTTAGCACCCTGATTCTAGACCTTTCGATGCAATATAAAAATAACAGAAAATAAACGATGTATGTATATAGATCGTGCAGCAGGCTCGACGAAGTGTATACCAGCGAAAAGTAAAACTAAATAAATTTACATTTATTACTGGTCTCTATTTAATGAGATAATAAAACCGCTTTACGTTAAAAAGCAACTACATTTTATCCTTTATATTTACTAGCCATAAAGAAATCCTAAATAAGTAATAAAAAAATGTAGAGCACTGACAAGAGGATTAATTTTCGAAAAAAAAACCTTTTCAAAGTAGCGTCCTGATCTATTCTAATTAACTTAAATATCACAAATGAATTTTACATAAACATAAATTGCATTTCAGTGCAGCTTTGACGTTTATTAAACTAGATCAGAACTAATTTTATATTTTTATTTCTAGAATTGGGCTTCAGATTTAACTTGCACTTATTAGCTTAACTCATAATAATTTTAAGTTAAAACAATCAAACAAACCGCTACAAATACAAACAATATAAGATTAGCATTGTTGAAATATATTATTTAAAGTATTCGTAGGTAGAAGAGTAATGTAAGCGGGATCTCTAAACTAATGTAGGTGGATACAATACATACACAGTACCTATAAATAAACGTTTGAACAAAGACCACCATGAAGCTCTCACTAGTTCAAGTATATTCAACAAATTTGTATTCAGGTTGAGATAACATACATCATCCGTTCAATAACAGGTAAAATCAATGACTTCACATGACTGCGTCGTCTTTGGCTTAGTTGATCGCCTAGCTGTCGCAAATTCGCGAATAGACTTACCACCAGATCGCCAATCAAGTTAGGCATCGATGTACAAACCGATATTTTAATATACTAGTTATATGATTAGTTACACTAATGGAATTGACTCTTTAAAATATGCGAGTAGCGTGTAAGTTACTATATAATTAGCAGATCAATACATTGGTTACTTACACTTCTTTGAGAATATTTTTCAATTAAAATTAACATAGGCGCCTAAATTCGAATGTTTTCAATTAGTGCTCAATTCGCCTTATTAACTTATGAAACTAATCAGTCAGGGCTATGTTGTTAGTCTAAAGTAAATTAGGTACCGCCAATAATAATATAATATTCTATCACATATACACAACACCATCTAGCCCAAACTAAGCAGAGCTTGTACTATGGGTACTAGACAATGGATAAACATACATATATACTTTTTTTTGTAAATACATACATATTATACATAGAAACACCCAGACCAAGACAAACATCCATGTTCATGCACACAAATATTTGACTTGTGCGGGAATCGAACCCGCGACCTCAGGCGTGGCAGTCGGTTACACTAACCACTACGCCATCGAGGCCAATAGAATTAAACCAGCGATATTTTTTCCTGGAATCAAAGCGATTCCAGGATCGAGCTAAATATCATTGGTGTATTTTACTAGAAAGCTATCAATACTAACATAGAGTCTGGAAATGAGCTCGGTAGAGCAAAAGACTGGGTTCAAGTATTAGGGGACCTCATTAAGTGACCAAAAACACATTTGGCGAAATGTGGGTATTATACGCCTTTGCGTATATTCGGGGATGTACACACGTGTGTCTATATAATGTAGGTCACCAGCTACATACCTCGGCTTCGCACGGGCAGTTCAAAACCTTAACAAATTATACATCTACACCTTTGATCTAAACCTACCTAATGAATCACTCTGGCTATTGGTGAAAACCGCATGAGAATCCGTTCAGTAATTTTTGAGTTTATCGCGAACAGACAGGCAGACAGACGCGGCATAGGACTTTGTTTTACGATATGTAGTGATAATAATATTCTATTAACAGAGCTGATTACTAAACCGTTAACCCCAACCACCCACAGTGAGATAAACAGAACTAGCGTTAAACTCGATGGCATAGTGGTTAGTGTAACCGACTGCCACGCCTGAGGGCGCGGGTGAGTTGTTTGTGTGTATAAACATAATTTTTCGGGTGTTTTTATGTATTTAATATGTACGTATTTACAAAAAGAAAGTATATAATATGTACATATGTTTATCCATTGTCTAGTACCCATAGTATAAGCTCTGCTTAGTTTGGGCTAGATGGTGTTGTGTGTATGTGATAGAATATTATTATTAGTTCATATTTTGGTTATAGCTAGGTATATATGGGGTAAATGACTTAATAATAATATGCTAATGTAAATAGCTAACAATAATATAACTAATTCCGAATATTCAGTACCAGTACTATACTGCAGAATGTAAAAACATTATTTAGAGGATAAATTATACAATTTTCCTGTCCTTTGTTTTCGAGCAATTGCCTATGTTTGATTTTCTACATTATTTTACACAAGAAGAAATAGCAATCAATAGAAATCTTTTGTGTAACAAAATTCGTTGCAAACTATGTTAGTAATTAATATTTTAGATTAAAAAATTCTTAGTTTTTACACTTTGGGTGACGAGACAAGTCAAGTAGTTAACTTGACTTTAAAATTGTGAACCAATAAACACGATACGTACCGATGCGGCTAAGTAAGCGTCGTAGTCTGATCTGTAACTGTTCTTCTGATGGTTTACTTCTATGATAAGTGTGAGGCCGGCACTGAGGTACAGGATAAATGCTACGCCGTGATATATCACCTCCTGAAACATGTAAGTTAAAAATATAAGCATATTATAAGTTTAAGGACCTGTCCCACCACCTTCAGATAGCATTTATCTATAAGATAAAAGTCTCGCCATCTCTCTTCTTCAATCTAACAAGAGTGAGACATCATACGATTTAACGTTCGGATAGCTTTTACTTGATAGTGGTGAAACTGGCCATAAGACTTATAAAAAATATAATACAGATATTGGCACTTTGTCAATGAATATATTTGGCTTCAGATATGATTCAATGATGGTTAAATCAACAATCGTTATATTCTGCTCCACCTTCCTGTATCTCTCTATAGATTTAGTAAGATTATTTAGATAAGTGTTCCTTGTTGTTTACACACAAGGTGCACAGGTTGATGTAATCCTTGTATCGATGTGACACAAGTTTTGCCGCTTTGTGTTGATGTGACATTGACCTGGTCACCGCAATCATGCAAGGTCTGCAGTCTGAAGTCCCATTTACACAAATTAACTCTACCACAGATATTATAATAGGTACTAGACTCTACAATGGCCAACTTGGGAGCGACGTCTGCATATGTAACGATTTCTTGTATTGATCGGATACATACAACACATTTATAATAAAAACAGCTAAATTACGGTTACTTATTTATATAAGTAAGTAGAATCCCGATTGCTTACACGATTGATGATATGAATCAAACACTCCCTTTTCTACATGAACTATAATATATATATACCTTTACGTGAAACTGACATCGGTAAAAGTCGCTAAGCGTATTTTACATTCCAACAATAAATTATTTGTAGATTAAAGGTAAGGTTTTAAAACTGTTATGGCGCAAGCCATATCTATACTTATATTATAAAGCTGAAGTTTGTTTGTCTGTTTGTTTGAACGCGCTAATCTTAGGAACTACTGGTTCGATTTGAAAAACTCTTTTAGTGTTGGATAGCATATTTATCGAGAAAGGCTATAGGCTATATAACATCACGCTACGACCCAAGGGGGCGGCGCAGCAACGATAAATGCGGGTGAAACCGCGGGAACATCTATCTTTAATATATGGCTTGCGCTATAACAATCTTAACCTATATTTATTTTATCTAATTGTGATCCTACCAAATCCAAAAGTTTATGAATATTTATTGGGCTTCTCTTTAGATATAATTCAAATTCTCTTTATTGATTTTTACAATTGATAAAATATAAAGGTTTAAGTTAGATTTAGGCCCAGGTTTCAAAAACAAGCAAGGCGTAGCTTTCAAAAATTCCGAACAAATTAAAATTGTCACATCCCTCTATAACATAACACTACAATATTCTATACTGTGTAATACTAGTTAATCAAATCTGTCATACTTAAGTTATTAATATTCAAATAAAGATTATTATTTCTAAGTGAAAAACAGTTTAAGCACATTCTCGGAAAAGATTTTTGTAATATATGGATATCATTGTGAGCTAC
Organism: Catocala sponsa; assembly: GCA_963564715.1. Taxonomy (NCBI): domain Eukaryota; kingdom Metazoa; phylum Arthropoda; class Insecta; order Lepidoptera; family Erebidae; genus Catocala; species Catocala sponsa. Next base: position 14,057,734 of record OY751335.1, read on the forward strand.
ACAATGTACACATGTACTTATGTATCTTACATTAACATTGTTGTAACTAACACATTTGTGTAACTATTTGCTTTCATTAATAAAAATAAATAAATAGACATAATTAGACATTACTCACATAAATAGTCTTAGATATCATAGAGGCCGTTGACAAGGAGACGAGGCAGGACGTTAGCAGACAGAACGTGCCTATGAGAAAGGTCACGGCTATGAGCAAGAAGAAGAGTTCAGCCTTGTAGTTGTACACCCGAGAGTAGCCGTGGTCCATGTAGTAGCCGACCACGCCGACACATGCTGCTCCCAATAACTGCAATTATAAAAAACATATTCAGCCAAAACAGAGATGTAGATACAAATAAACCTGTCAATACTTGGAATGCCAGATAATTGAAAACCTATTGTGTCTGGCGGCCAATGTGCCGCTGCGACTCAATAGGTTAAATAAAATAATAATAATAGTTTATTGCCACATAAGATACATACAGTTGAAACAGAATCAAATACAGTTATAAAGTTTATACAATGTATGATGTTGAACACTGGTACCCAAAGTAAGATTCAACTTGTGTTATGGCTACCAGAAAGAGCAGCGATAGCTCAGTGGGAAGACCAACAGTCTGCAATGCAGAGGGTCTCGGGTTCGAACCCACGTCGCGCACCTCTGACTTTCATATGTTATATGACTTTTCGAAATTATGTGCGTATTGATTGACAATTATCGCCTGCTCCATGCCTCGGAAAACACGTTAAGCCGTTGGTCCGGCTGCCATGAACATCTATGGCAGACGTTGTTGGTAGAGTGTCGACACAAAAGATCCCACTGGGTCGAAGTGTCGCCGGTCTGCACTGACTGGCCTCCACATAAGATAAGATAAGATAGGTACCAGAGCTCTCGTACTTGATTGTTAAAGATTGATTCTGTGTGTTAGTGTATCTCGTCTTTACAGTTCAGCATGTCCTTATATGTAATAATGATATATACATACAATATACATATTTTCATGCAAATGAATAAATAAAATGAAATATATTATGTTTATAATAAAATGCAAGCCGAAACTATCTCGGTGGCGCATAAGTAAGAAATCCGACTTCTGTGCAGTCCCAGGATCGACTCCCGTGTTAGCAAAGTGTTATTGGGATTTTCTTTTAAGAAATTCTCAGTACAGATTTTGTAACTGCAGCCTGTAGATGGCATTAGGCTCGCTCTCTATAACATGCGGCATAGCTGGCCAACTGAGGATTTAATACATCACTGCATCCCTTATAAACAGAATGTAGGTATCTATGTATGCAAACTAAAACAATGTCGTTGTTATAAGCCGTTTGATTACAGTCCGAAGTGATTATTGTCTAAATTAGGTTTAACATAAATGCGTCAGAATTTGTTTTAGTATATGGTCTAATCTTAATATTTAAAGAAGATAAGAACATATACATAGGAGGAAATAGATATAAAGAAAAGTAGAAGCACTATATTGTTTTTTTAATCCATTTATTGTAATTTACCTTGTCAGTTTAACTATATCAGCGCATAATGATATATCGCATTGTCGGCATTACGTTTGAACACTGCCGTTCGTACCCCAACGGCAGATATAACTATTTTTTTATTAAACTATAATGTTAGTTGATAAGCGAAGTAAGGAAGAAGGAATATGGTTTAAGACAATTCAATGTCAGCCTCCTCGAATACTTTGATTTTATAATAGTAAATTACGTAGAGGTTATATAGTTGCAATGAATAGATTACATTCTGGCCATTATCCATCGCCAAAATTTGCTTTTTTGATAACTCACCTAATTGTGATATAAATGGCGCAATAAAAGATGTTCAACAAATACTTGTCAAATGTGTTAAATATCGAAGGGTTAGAGAATCATTTGTGCAGAATTTTAATGTTAATATATAATCAAGGAGCATTTTTAAGCATATTAGCCGAACCGATTTCTGAAGCTACAAAATGTATTATAGAAAAGTTTATTTATAACAGATGATTAAACTTAAATTTAAATAATAATAATAACTTTAACTTACTTTCCTTTAACCTTTATAACTTAATAAAAATTAGTATATTATTGTAGTATGTAGTATATATGTACTGTTTAGGAAACGCTGAGGCTGACCTATCCTTGATGGACATATGCCCCTAAATAACTAAATAGAAAAATAAAAAATTATAATGTTAAATGGGTAATTGTTTTTAAATTCATTACTATTCATAAGCTTAATCAGCCTATCTTAATCTACTCCTGGACCTAATCTGCTCTCGAACCACTAAAACTGTACAGGATCGTTGCTAATATTATCTCTTTGTTTGATCCAAGAGCGCCTGCACCTGGCGAAGTCTGCGTGTGCGCCTGTTTTACATCTCCGAAACAAACCGGAGATAAATACCTAATTTTAGTTTTAGATATACCTAAAAGCTTCTTGTTTATATTTTGGCTGCCTAAAGGATATTTACAATAATGTAATAACTGGGAATGATCCGCGTAAACATGCAGACATACACAGTCCCATGCCACTGTCCTCCAAGGAGTAGACAGAGTTATGAAGTAATGTGGAAAGAAGAAATGTGGGTGGAATGCCGGACATAATTGAAAACCTATTGTGTCTAGCCGCTGGTGTGCCATCGCGACTATAAATGAAATTCAAGCCGAAACTTTCTCGGTAGCATCCCATTTCATTTCGCTGGCTATGGTTTACTTCCTATGTAATAGTAGACTATTGTTGTCAACCGAGGATAGTTTTAGAGACTTTCTTAACAGATAAACCCAATAACATTTTTCTCGACCTGGCAACTGAACCCTCTTGGATCGCGCAGCAGTCACGATTATTATCGCTGCGCTAAAAACATAAATAAGTAAAATTATGCAATTAAAAACTATAAACAGATTGTGTCTAGTCTCTTAGATCTCAGATTCGATTCTCGAGTGAAAGGGTTATTGGATTTTCTTATACTTAACGAAATTCTCCGCTAATGCACGATAGGTACGTAGAACTCACAGAACATAAGGAAAAGAGATGTATCTGCCAGTATCTTTATATTTAACCAGCTTCTGCTCGCAGCATCGCTCGCGTAAAAAGGCTATGTTACTCGGTGATAATATAGCTTCCTAATGGTGAAAGAATTTTTAAAATCGGTTGAGTGTTTTTGAGTTAAATAAAGCCTATAAACAAACAAACAAAATCATTTTTTTTCTCTTTAATAAATAAAAATACCGCCAGATGCGTCTTTTTTTAATGATTCCAAATACGTAAAATCGCAGCTATGAAAAATTTTAGATTCTTCTTTTTTTCTTGACGTTAAAATAGGTTTGCTCCAGCTCCCTATAATCTGAAACCTACGCCCATAACTGGCGAAATGTAAACATAATACACGTATGCATAAGCAGAGGGATAGCCCTCTAGGAATAAAACCTCTATTGCTGCGTTCTTAACAGCGGCGAAGCGACCACTTAAATCAAAATACCCGTGCTATCAAAAACTGAGATTTAAAGTTTTATGTATTCACACATTGTATATATCTCCAAGGTGCTTTAAGTAAAGTTTTTCCTCAGCAGATTGGATCAACAACCCTCAATTATACTAAAACAAACAATTGTTTGACGTACTTTCGCGGTGCAAATCATCGAACGTTTGTTTATTCTCAGTACTCCGAGAATAACTCGCTCAGATGAAGTCACGATTGCCTCGTAAAACCCGAGGTCGAAGAAAGAATCACCTTCAGTTTGGAAAATTTTATATTTATTCTATCCTAGCTTTTCCTGCAGCTACGCTCGCTCGTGAACAATACTTTTTTTCTAGATGGTACGCTGTATCCTTACCCTTGACAACGTGTACGCAAAATTTCATATTGATTAGTCGAAAAATTAAGGCGTGAAAGCGTAACAATAACAAACTTACTTTTGCATTTATATATATAGGTATTAATTAGGATAGGTAAAGTATATGTTATATCTACCAATATATGCATTAGGTAAGTAATTTAAATAAGAATAGCCTTCACCTTCAACTTATAGCTCTAATCTATGTATGTCAGTGAATACATAAAGGACATACGGAAACATTTTTAAGAACTGCATTTAATGCATTATACACGAGGTCTCGATTTAATTAAAAACGCTTTAAAAAACGCCTGAACAAATTCTTCGAATGTAGTCTAACATCATTCAATTAATTTGTTACCATAAAAGTGATCATAGTTCTAAATGCAGTAATAAGAGTTAATTGCAGTGAAGTGAGTCACGTCGTGAACATAGACCGCTAAAGTGATATACCAACAAGAATGTGTTGAATATTCTTGAGTACAATTCAATAACAAACGATGACGTTAGAGGTGATATCATCGCTTGCAAGTTCGATGAAACCCGCACGGAAAACGTTTTAGTTGTAACTAAATGTACAACAGAATCCTAACTTAATATTATAAAAGCGAAAATGAGTTTGTTTGTTTGTTTGTTTGTTACCTTTTCACGCCTAAACCGCTGAACCGATCATTCTGAAATTTTGCATATACGTTGACAGGTGTACAGAAAAGGACATAGACTACCTTTCATCCCGAAAAAAAATACTGTTCCCGAGGAAAACAATAATAACGTTCTTATGATAATAGACGGCGCCACGTGTCTTTCGAATCATGATTGAATTACCCGAATTGATTGTCAAATTCTAAATTAACGCGAGCGAAGCCGCGGGCAAAAGCTAGTATTAGATAAATGACTACAACTCTAGGAAAGACGTTATTTTGTATAGACAAGTTTATTCTTTCACCACGAATTGCCGAGGCTGCAACAGCAATACTGCTTTCATATTTTTTTAGATTTATTTTATTTAAGTAATTTCTATAATTTAATCATTCATCGTCTTTCCATTACCATTTGGTTGAATCCTTATCTAGATTCATTTAATCCGCTAAGTTTATAAAAAAAATCTGTCAAAATATGATTGCAGTTGTGACCTTTATCATAAAATTATTTACTACGTATTTTAAGTTTTTTATATTTTATAGAGATGAATTTTTTCTACTTGTTCAATATTTTCTTGTTCAAGGAGCCTCTTGTTTGAAGCGCTTACGTAGATATTACTCAACTACGATATTTACGTAACTGAAACTAGGTTACACACTGGATCAAAATATCTGGAGAAGGCAGGAAGCACAGTTTATAATACCGCAAAACTCCATAAATTTATTCAATCAAAGTACATATTTTGTAAGCTTTTGTCTTAAATTATGGCGTTATAGTTTTATTATCTATATTCATATCATAAAGAGCTACTGAAACCATTTTATATCTGTTTTTATGTAAACTATAACAGCGGAAAAAGCATAGGCAATGCTTAAAAAATAATTTTTACTATACCTATCTGTTTTTTGTTTAAATATTTCACTAGAAAGTTATACAATTCCTGAGTAGCATTCATAACATACTATTCGGGAGAGGTTAAAGTTAAAATTCAAGGCCAATAATGTAATTTAGTACTGAAAAATTGGAAATGAAATTTGAATCTATGCCATAGTGCCAGATTTTTCTTATAATTGAGGCATTTTGTGCACCCTGTTACACATAAGCTAAACAATGACATCTTAGAGAGTGCTCACCAGTTGAGCCAGCTTTAGAAACCCTGGCATCGTACACAGGTAGTTACTGTTGATGAACACCGGCGTGCCTGACGACACCACCGTGGTCCTGGTCATCGTCACCGTGTGAGACATCCTGGTTCACTGTAAAACATCAAGTATCAACCAACATTGTACTTCACAAAAAGTTATTCACCGTTCTATTAACACATTCAATCAGTTATTCTACTTCCAAATCATTTATCTGCGTTAACCTTTTAATAATAATAATAATATACCCCTCTGGGACAGTCGTTATCTCCTCATGAGACTAACGCGATACCGGAGGGCATAGTATACTAGCTTTTAAACTACCACCTTCGCCTTGTGATATAAACAAAAAATGTATCACCAGGTTAAATAAAAGCGCACAAACCGCAGGGCAGCTTGTGGCGAGCTGAATGTGAGTGGCGACACTGCGGTCCTGAATGCCTCAGAGAGTCGGTGAGGCATTCAGGACTTCAAGAGCGCCCGTAGGACTCTCAACTCTGGCTTGCCTTGGTCAGCCGGTCAGAGGGGGGCCGCTAGAGCTACATGCTTGGGGGTGGAAGTGTAATTTTCAATCCATATCAGGTGAAACCGGCCCCGCACCGCTCGACATCCCTAGCCGCTCGCACCGGTGCGGTGTTGCCCTCTGCTACTGGCTTGTATGCCTATCGTAGCTATTCAGGGGGCCCATCTAGTGAGCTGGCGAGTCACCGTCTGTCCATTCGATTGATGCTATCAGAGTGTTCAGGGCAGACGCTGTTTTATCATCCATAGTTACCAATATACCAGTCTATCAAACACCCATACCCATAGCCCATATATTAGAATTCATACGTAGCAATAGTCCTACGCCTGCTGCGGCTAGTGCCGCTGTAGGTGTTCCATCCCACCTTTGATTAAAACTCTTGAAGGGCCACTTCACGTTGGACCCATGTCTCCGTGTAAGCCTCCCAAAGGGCCGCGTATTTTCCTAACGTATTAGAAATATACCCGTGAAAGAGAAACAAATAATGTATTTATTTATTCAGACAGAATTCAGACAAACTGAATGAATTAATTATTTAATGACTCTACCAATTATAGGTATATTGTTGACTAACTATTGAGCTACAGTTATATTGGCTTTATGAGGACAATACAAAATACACTATTTGTTCATATAATTAATCTTTGAGTCGTATTATATAACGCCGGGAATCCAGAATTGATATTTACTTACCTACAGTGTAACACCAACGTAAATGTAGATTATCATGAGCGTAAGTAAAGCCAGAATACTCATATTAGAAATCCGTAGTCTCTGCCCATGCCTTATACCAACCCCTGTGACATAGGCATGACTTTATACATTTAAAGACATGACTATAACTTTATCCAAACTTATGTGTTCAAGTCATATTTCGGCACACACGATTCAGTCATGACAATGTTTAAATTATGTCATCTCCGAAAAAGGTTCGCTTAGGTCAACACGTTGGTTGGCGGGCCATGACGCCTGCGATGTTTGTGTGCCGAGGTCGCCAGCTCTCGCAAATATATAACTACTTCATTCACATAAACATGTATATCTACAAAGTATATTCGACATGCATTCAGCTATCTGTCACTGCAAGCTACCACACCGAGGAATGCCGCGTATAGCGTGTGTAACATTGATAACATATTGGTAACTGTCATGTCACGAATATTCTAATTGTACCCTCTCTACTCCATACTCCAACTTTCAGCAGTCAATAAATTGCTAAGAGTTGGCAAACAAACACATATTTCAAGGTTTAGAAATTACATGTATGACTTTAACGAACCGCAAAATTCTAGATTTAGTCATGAATAGGTAGTGCAATACTCGTAACATTAACTTTAAATGTAGCGAAATACACATAATACATTTGTTTAAGTAAACAAAGTATGTGTTCTACTATAATTGCGTTACGTTCAAAATATAAACACAAAAACTTATTTTTAAGGATATTTATATTGATAAAGTACTTACATTGTTTAGAAGCCTTAGGGAACACCTGGAAATTGATGTAGAAAACGCGAAAAGCGTACGTTTGCACGAGTGAGCTGTTTAGGAACGACTGTGAAGTGGGCGCCAGACCGCCGTGGTGACTCACCTCCATCGTATCGACATTGCGCACTCTACAAACATCAGACAAACAGCTTTGCGCATCAAGGATTTTCAGATTTATACTTACTAATGTCTTCGGTGATTAAACTTTACTGAATTCTTTCTTCTTTAAAACAAAGGTTTATTTGTTAAGTACTACTACGAACTATGCAGGTGCCAGACAGTCTAGATCACGGAACATGTAAGAGTATCTAGACTCTCTCACAAAAAGGGAGTCAATATAGAATCAAGCGCGTAAAATGGAACGATTAATACGATTATTAATGGGAAATCTCTATTTAACAAATTTAACATTATTATAAACTATTTACATTAACATAATCTAAATAGGAAATTGTTATATTTCTTGCACATGGAAGGCATATTGCCAATCGTTCCTTTCTGCCCACTCTGTGAGTATAATCATAGGTAGGCATTGTTTATCTATTGTTATTATCACATAAATTGTAAGGAAGGTGACTATTAAAATAGGTTTAAAAAAACTGATTCATTTCAACTAGTTAAGGATTTCTGAATACGAAACTTAGTGTTACTTCTATCTTTGTTTTTTGTTTATTTACACATATACTAATGAACAGATTTGATGTGGTTTTTACTGTTTAAAAGCTTGTCTAACATTTTATTTCACCCCCAATCACGGGCGTAGACATAACCGTGTTACCGACGAACTAGTCCTCGCGAACGAAGGCACGAAGATAATCTAATTGTACATGTTATTGACGTCGTTAATTGCTTCACAAAAGTGATGAGAATTGATGAAGATGATTTATAACATATCTAAAATAACAGCTCAACAGCTGGCTTATATACTGCCTTTTATTGAAATAAAATGAATTATTATTATATCATCCTAATTTATATCCTGTAATCACAAATAATGAATAGCAACTGCTATTATTGCTCCAATTTATTGTTATGGTGTAAAAAAACATAACTCTTTTTAGAACCTTAAGCTTTTTAAAAAGCTGGTTAGTGTGGTTAGGGATAATGAGATGATATAATATTAGTGCTTATGGCAGATTCAATTATTACTGATATCCATGTAACTACTTCATTATATCTTATATCCTGAATTAACGCTCGGTTTCTCAAAACTACTAAATCAGCACAAAACTGGGTAAACAGATTTTCAAGCAAATGTCAGCTGATGCCTTTGGGTGACTAAAATAGTAACAGCCAATTAAATCACTTGACATGAGTTTAATTTGGCATATCTTTGATTAGCCTTTTAGAAACCGATTGGTAATTGAATAAATCTGCTATCATCATCTCAACTGAAAGACGTCCACTGTTGGACATAGACCTCCCCCAAGGTCTTCCACACAGTTCGGTCTTGAGCCACCCACATCCAACCGCGTCCTTTACCATTTAATTCTGCCATATTGCGAATAAAATATCTGCTGTATGTATACCTATGATCATAACAATAATGTGACGATCTTTGTTGTAAACATAATAAACTTAACCTACACCATGGAATAAATATGTAATTAGCCTTAGGTATTTAATAATCCCATTGCAATGTACTACAAAATCCGTAGAAAATTTATTCTCACGAGAAAACAAAAATAAGGAAACTAAATCAGATATGTATGTTAAAAATATTTATTATCTTTTTACAAATTAGTTTAATAAAATTAACTATATCTTAAAAACTCCACATAACACCTGACATTCAACACAACTTAAATATTTCAGTACTTAACAAAAAACATCAAAATGTAACTTTAAAAGTATTAAGTATATTAAATTATGTGTAGATATTGGACCAAGTAGGTATTATAAACCGTACAAAGTGTAATAAAAGTGCTCGAGCCCGTGTAAATACAATATACAAAGAATATAGGTACTTTATTTTTTTACTATAGAAAAATGTTTATTATCTTTATAAACTGTCAAAACTTGTTCCAAGTCATTAAAACCGTAGTGCCATGTTCATGTCAACGGTAACATTGTTGTTTACTGAATAAACTATATTTTTATTTATAAAAAAATATATAAAATATAATTCGTTTAATTTAATAAGATATTTTCAAGTTATATAGACTAGTCTTACAAAATTATGCTGTAACAATCATGCAAACATAATCACTATGAAAATGTCCTTTACCCAGAGGTGGATATCGCACGGCTATGATGACTATAGCAAAATTCTGTGTTACACAGTTATAATAAATAAGTAGGTACATTTTATTAAGACATATTATAATTTCATCTTTACAGAATTGTCTTTGTGTGGTAGTATAAACATGTATAACATAATTAAAATATATTAAGTAATAACTACCTATATCTAAAGTAAGAAGTCATATTTTGGTCTATCTCAACAATAAGGGAGACTACTCTTGACGTGAAAATGCTACATAAACGGTTTCTGTTATACTAAAGTTATCATCGATAAGTAGACAGGTATAGTTTCACAAATCGCTAAATACGTTTGTTTCGTGTATTGTCGGTAAAGACAGATCCCACATTTGATGCCACCATTTGTTCAAATATTAAAATAGTTTCTTTGTATTCTCAATTGATCATAAAAACCTAACCATTATTTAGCTTAATGTACACAATCTATGGCCATTAATTTAAGTATGTAATAGTCTATTAAAATAAAAAAGAACATATTTTTGTTATGAATTTTAGATAAACTAGGTATATATTATTATGTTGAATTAACTAAAATAATACATTTCTATTAACGCATTTGCATAATCCAATAATTTCGATAAAAAACCCATCTTACTATTTAAAATTACAATGTAACATAATCTACAAACATTTTTGCGACGGTATATTTGTCAAATGTTGTCAATAGATATAAAAATAATAAATATCATAAACATTTTACTTAATAACAAAATGATATAATGATGTATAGAAACGTGGCCTGGCAGTTAATTAACACATTCATAATGCCCTCGGTTCTCAATTATAATTATAATAAAATCTCGTATTTCAATATTTTCGAATAGCTTTAGACGTAGAATATCAGACATATATTGTAACCCTTTGACCAAGTTTGTTACAGACTTACAGACACCTTTTCCATAACGAATATTTAGTTTATTGAAGTGCTTACGGTAAAGATTGTAGAAAACAGTTATATTTTGGCAATCGAAAGCGAAACGAATGTGAGCGATACAATAAATGATAGACTTCCATAGGGGTGATACTGTTGGCCGCGTGCGCTCCACCGAGGGCTTCACGCCGCCGGCACCGACACCGCCGAGCTCCGGTGCTCCTTGTACAGCAGAAACGAGCTGGCGCCGTACGCGACCGTGTTGAAGATACCAAACACCTGCAACAAAAACAATTTCAATGTTATTATATTGATCACTTCAAATCAAAACAGATAAAAATAAAGCTTTGTGTTTATAACAACAACTCTCGGTTTTCCTAAGTATATTTTATATCTGACTAGCTAGATTATGTCCTAGCTCCACTCAGATGTATGACGATTTTATTGTAACGAATTGTACAATAACGTCATATTTCTTCGTTAACGTTTTTAACGTTAACTAAAATGTCTCTTATTTTCGTCAGCACAAAAATAAGAGACTTTTCAGATAAACGTTTCTAGACTTAAATATATATTATTTTATACTAGCTGTCCCGTGCAACTTCGTCTGCTTCACATAAGATAATTTTTGCCCGATTTTGCAACATAAAACTACCCTATCTTATAAGTTGGACCAAATTACAGATAGTTACGAAGTTTGATCAAAATCGGTTCAGTAGTTTCAGAGTTTATCCAGAACAGACATCGTGACACGAGATTTTTTTATTTATTAATATAGTTGTGTTGATCTAGAACTAGAAACTAGATCATCGTCCATCACGTGCCAAATTATATTAAAATCCGCGAACTGGTTCCGGCGTGATTTAGTAGCAAATATAACATTTAATATATTAGTAGTACCAAAATTAATTTATTTCTTAAATGTGTCATATAATTATAATTTTATTTTTAAATGTATCTCCTCATACTAGTGAATTAGTGTCATACTAAATATTATAATATAATAAAATATACATAAAGAAATTAAACAAATTTATACGGATTTTATCGCGGATTTACAGCCATGTTACCGGAAGTTTCCCCGTGAACATGGCTGCTGAAAAGCAACCGAAACGTCGGGGAAAGTGTAAAATTAAATCTAAATAGTTTTATAATTTAAATAGCTTAAATACAAGTAAACAGTAACTAGTAAAATGTTTAACAATAGTAGTATAAAGTTTCAAAATTATGTAATAACAGTGATTTATACAAAAAATAAACTAATTGATAAAATTCTTATAAATTTGTTTAATTTCAATGTATAACATTCGTGTAAACGTAAGACAATAATAAGGTATATTAAAATTTGTGCTGTGTTGTGCTTAATACAAATTATGTTAAAAATAACTATTTATCTTTTAAAGCTTTGGTAAAGTATTAAATTGTTTAAATGGTGGAAATAAGTGCGTCTTTAACGCACTTATTTCCACCATTTAAACAATTTAATTGATGATTTGTCAACGACTTTTAGGGCTTATTAAATAGCATTTATCTATAAGATAAAAGTCTCGTCATCTCTTTTCTTTAACCTAACAAGAGTGAGACAGCATGCGATTTATCTTTCGGCAAATTTTTACTTGTTAGTTGTAGGACTGGCCATAAATCTTTAATTAATTAATTTGATAACTGTTTTATTATGAAATATTTTACATTGACTCTCGTTCATGAAGAACAATTATATATTTTTTTTACTAGCTTTTGCCCGCGACTTCGTCCGCGTAGAATAGTTACTTTGGGCAACATTTTAATTTTTTTGTAACTTATTTTGCAAATGATACTCATAATTATAAATGCTGTGGTTTACTGCAAATAGCTTATTTTAATACATTTTTATAAACTACGTTTTTTGTTTGCTCATCCTTTGCTAAAACATAAAGATACTCGTGAGCACGCCACATAGAGTTGCCCATGGAAAATAATTTTGTCTATTATTATCGTATATGCTGCTTTTAGGGGAATATGCACTCTTTTAAACTTACATGGCAAATCGGTCGCAATTATCGGAATACCGGGCTTTAAAAGATGTTCTCCTTTTGCCATTCTAGTCATGATTATAGCTTTTATAATATTGCGTACTAAATGAGTAATTTGTTACCATGTACCATTACATAGCCTTGGTGCGTCAAGATTTCTCACTCATTGGACTGGAATACCAACTTTCAGCCTTAACTTATGGGAAGGCACTCCTGATAATTCTAAATTGAGATACTCTATAGGGTATGATGTGACTTGTTCAGTGTCCATAACATTGTCTACTGAGAGTACACGACAACATCTCCCTCAACATCTGACATAATTTGTTCGTTTATCTCCCTACTGTCTCATTTATCGGCGCCAAAATTGACCTGTCACACAACCATTCTCAATTGCCCATACTGATTTGCAGATGTGGAAATTATTATTTAAGTCATCTGTGTTATCGACAATTTGACAGAATTTACGTCTTATTGTAATCATGCCGTTACTTTCTGTTAGCATACACTCTTCTCCGACTTTTAGAAGAGCAGCCGCATATTGCCCTGCGTGACAATCGTTGTATAGTTGTACTCGCATATTTCTAGTCAGACAAAACATTTTTACGTGTACCCGTAATACAGACGCCTTCAAACAGGCATTTATTTTATCTGCCGGTATATCCCTAGTTATAACCGGCAGGGTCTTTCTAAAGTCACCAGCACTAAAAGTAACACCGTCCTTCCCATGATACCCTGGTTGCCCTTGATATCTTTCATGGTGCGATATAATACTTCGATTGCTCTTTTGTGGGACATCGTACATTCATCCCAAACCAACAGCTTACACTGCTGCAACATTTTTGCTAATGTTACAAACTCCCTCAGTACGCCATGCTGCGCCGCCGCCGGCGCATCGTTTATTGTGTATAGCGCTTGGCGTGTCCAGCACTCGCGCGACGTGTATATATTAAGACGGCATTTTTATTAATTATATAATGTTGCAGAAAAATATACGTATTGTAAAAATATACAGATTTCTTTGGGCTTCCACACGAACATTTGTCTCCAATTTCATCCCCATGTAAGTACGTGGAAATTTCTAAATAGCTGGCACAAATGTTTACTTATTTACATCTTATCAAGTGCCTAAATACAAAGTCTAATGGTTTTATCTTAGATAATGACGAATTCCCAAACTTTCATCCCTTATTTCAACCCCTTCATGCTCTTTCTTACAACTAAAGGTAACTTATGTCCTTTCCCAAGGTCTGGTCTATCTCTTTACCAAATTTAATCAAAATCGGTTGTGGTTTAGGCGAGATAATGACGAATTCCCATACAAACTTTCATCCCTTAATTCAACCCCTTTATGCTCTTTTTTACAACAGAAGGTAGCCTATGTCCTTTCTCAAGGTCTAGTCTATCTCTTCACCAAATTTCATTAAAATTGGTTCAGTGGTTTAGGCGTGAAAGCGTAACAGACAGACAGACAGAGTTACTTCACATTTATAATATTATATGATTAATATAGTAGGGAAGTAGGGATTTTATACTACTACGATGGCAAACAGTCCACTGATGGGTCGAAAACGTTTCATAAACTTCGTGCTACAAACGTAAGACTACTTTACCCAAAGCCTTAAAGGACCTGTAAATCCTACATACGGCAGGACTGTAACCATAGCTCCATAAGTACAATATATCTAACATATAGATGTATGGCTGCAATGTAATTGACGAACTTTCCTAGTCGGGATGCCAAAGTTTGACCGAAGTTCCAAATTTAGGTAGGCGTTCAACCGATTAACCTCACATATGTATATTTTTCCTTGTGATATTATAAAGAGAGGTAAAACTATAGAGATATAAAATGTGTATGATAAAAATATTCCTAATAAATCGCTAAGGAAAAATATTTATAATAAAATATAAATGTAAAACATATGTATGTTTTGTGGACTGAGTAAATTCAAATACAACTAATAGCCAAATCAACCAACAGAAATAAGTAGGTGTGAGTCGATATGCAAATTAAAAATAGAAAGTTAGTTTTATTTGATCCGTCGACAAATAGAAAAAGTAAAACTGTGTTCATAACACTTCACTTTTAAATACGACCTTTTATTAAAATATAAAATCTGTATGTGTGTATCGTTTGCCATATATTATGATTTTTTGCCTTGATATTATATGATTGGCAGTTAATCCTACTTAATTATGTCTGTTGAAATATCAAAGTTTCATTTAAATTAACATATTAAACAATTTTAAGCAAGTCTATTTTTGCCATGCGAAACTATTGTCTTTAATTACTACGCAATGGCTAGATGTTATCATTAGATTCCAGTTTTTGCTGTATTATACGTTTATTTATTTATACTAAAAATAACAGAAACATTTTTCTGTAGCAGATGACACTATATTAAATATAAAATAGAAATTTATACTTATTAACTTTGCAAACTTGATCAGCTTTCAGAACATGTTTATGGTAGTTGGAAAGGTTAATAGCTTATAAAGATTCGTTGCGAATATTTTGGAAAGTTGTATTTATCGAAACGATAGATATTTATTGATAGACTACTTACAGCAGCTGCAACATTGGCTCCGTAGCTGGCCGCGTAGATGGCCGTAGATGTCGACGCAAACAACACGATGAATGCAATCAGGTACATAAACGTCTCTAAACCCGTGCTGATCAGCTCCTGGAAAATAAACATATTGATTAATAATAATAAACATGGTTATTTTTGATAAAATTAGATTCACAAATTCATTTGCATCATTATCTCGCATTTGGTCGTTTCCGTATAATTCTTTACACCGGATACAACTAAACGGTCGATATGTTTAAACTCGTTAAATTTTGCATTGATAACAATACCACAGTTTTTGGAACGCTTATTTATCAAACGATTGATATTAACTACTTGACTAACTGGCCTGTTTAAAATCTTATACCACGCATATGACAAATAGGATTAGAAATGTATTACCGCTGAATTATCACATCAAAACTGTTGATATTATTGAATAATAGTGGATGCGTCGTTCTTAACATGAAAAGGACATACGTCATATCAAGAGCAGACTTCTTTATAGCAGAATTATCTTGGCACTTACAGATAAAACCCAGTTGATGGGTATTTTGAGTGCGTCCTTAATACTGAGTAGATAAACGAAGCTCCACATAAGTGTGGTGATGAAGCTGGTGACTGCGACGAACACGAACCACGTCGAGTACCATGGCGACGCCAGTGCCATACACAGGATGCCCAACACCTGGAGTCAAACAATTAACATCATTATTGTACTGTGCAATATAACTAGTATAACAAATAAATAAATCGGCCTTATAATTATATAAACCGTCCCACAGCTAGGCACGAGCCTCTTTTCAGTCTGAGAAGAGTTAGCCATAGTCTGCCACGCTGGCCCAGTGCGGCTTGGCAGTCTTCACATATTATGATTGAGAACATTATGGAGAACTCTTACACGTGCAAGTGTCCGTCACCGTAAAGCAAGCGATAATTACTAATTAATACGCACATTACTTCGAAAATTCAGAGGTCACTTTGGGTTCGAAACCGAGACCTCTGCGTGGCAGTCCAACGGTCTCCCACTAGGATAACTAGTATTATATTAAATTAAATACATTGTACAGATGATTATTCGCTATTAAAAATACAGAATTTTGAGTTTTATATTTCAGACATTGAGTTAATAACATAATATGTACCTACAACGCAGTATATCTATACTAATATTATAAAGCTGAAGAGTTTCTTTGTTTGTTTGCTTGAACGCGCTAATCTCAGGAACTACTGATTCGATTTCAAAAATTATTTTAGTGTTGGGTAGCCTATTTATCGAGGAAGGCTATTTAACATTAGGCTAAGATCAATAGGAGCGGAGCACCAATGAAGAATATTTCAAAATCGAAGGGCTTTTTTTCCATTTGAGAGCTTCCGCTGCATGCGCTGCGTAAACAGTTAAAGTTTCGCAAAAATCATGTATGACAGAATTGTTCCTCTTTAAAAGTTCTAAAATAAGTCCGCGACAGCATATGTCTATATTTTAAAGTTGGCTCAATAACCTTTTTTATGCTAACCAAATTTGTTCTAAAATAATGCATTATTTGCGAATGTGTTTTTATAAACATGATATTAATCCTTATCCAAATAAATACGTAGTATTTAATTTAAAACAAAATTTCCCTGTACATCATTCGATTTCAATGAATATCTTAGGAGATATCGCAGTTTTAAAATAACATCGCAGCAAAATAATTACCCATTACAGACATACAAACGATGTTTCTCCTGGTTTATTCTGCTTGATTTTATAAATTAGCACTGTAGGTATATTTATAAAATTTTGTTCAATGGTTCTTATGTGGTTCGTGGATTTAACAAAGAAAGTTTCAGCTCCTTTAAAATTGTATTATAGGTGCCTACGACCCACTCTCTCACAATCTTATGTGACGCAGACGAAGTTGCACGGGTCAGCTAGTACATTATATAATTACTCGGTGATTTTAGATGGGTAGGTATAAATGGATAATCTCGTTTGTACAAAATGTAACTTGATAGAAATAAATGTCTCATCAAATATCATTGAAATATTTAATAGATATGCTAATTATATTATTATACAAATATGCATATTACTTTACAGAAGATCTTTATTACACTACATTTATTTCCAGTCAGTTAGTTACTAACTAAAGAAGACGATCAAGTTCTTGAAACGAACATCGGCCTAGACATTACCTAAATTTCTTAACTTTA
This sequence comes from Catocala sponsa, assembly GCA_963564715.1. Classification (NCBI taxonomy): domain Eukaryota; kingdom Metazoa; phylum Arthropoda; class Insecta; order Lepidoptera; family Erebidae; genus Catocala; species Catocala sponsa. The sequence continues at coordinate 14,075,274 of OY751335.1, forward strand.
GGAAGTACAAAATAGTTTTGTATCTTTATCTACCTTGTAGATTGATAAGTTAGAATTAGATTACACTAATTTAATAACAAGTCAACACTTACTAATTTTTATGAATTTGTCGAAATATCTACTATTTTATTAACGTTTCACGGAACATAACGCATTGTTTATTAAAAAAGCAATGATAAATCCTTAGCAAACAGCAAGCAGCGATAGCCTAGTGGGAAACCATTGGACTGCCACGCAGATCTCTCGAGTTTGATCCCAAGGCGCGCATTTCTGACTTTTCGAAGTTATATGCGTATTCATAGTTAATTATAATCGCTCGCTTTAACGGTGAAGGAAAACATTGTGAGGAAACCTGCATGTCTGAGAGTTCAACATAATGTTCTCGAAGATATTATGTGAAGTCTGCCAACCCGCACTAGGCCAGCGTGGTGGACTATGGCCTAACCCTTCTCACACTGAGAAGAGGCCCGTGCCCAGCAGTGGGACAGTTTAATACAAATACAAGAGATGTCTGAAAATTACATAGAATCAAGAAAATGTTCCGGAGATCGATAATACTCACAATGAGTGTTATCGTTTGCCCCACCAATGGTGCGTAATACTAACGAGATTATCCATTTATACCTACCTATCTAAAATCACCGAGTAAATACAATCCGAGGAAAAGTATTCAGGCATTAAAACTCATATAGAAAAATAAAATATTTGACCAAATGAATCTTTTCGTTCTAAACTTAGACTACGTCATATTGGTACTTCGTCTGTACTTAACTTGTCCAGGGCCATATCTATTGCCTTTATTTGTATGTACAATATGTAGATACATTGTATTTAGGTATAATATGTGATTTGATTACACTAAGTCGTCCATTGTTTATTTCCAGATTAAAAGATATCGTTGCTTTTATCACAATGGCGATAACATACAAATGTTTTGAACTTGTCGGGCATTCACAAAACAGATTTATTTACTTGTATTTATATTATTTCTTATGGGAATACTAATCTGACCTTCTCATTTATACTCAACTGAAATAGAAGAACCTCAGGAATGATAGAAAGGCGTTTAATAGTTACGAGATTTGCTCGAATTTACTCGATCATGAAACCGTACAAGTTATGCCAATCTTATAACCAGAAACATGATTTTAAAACTAATATGACCAGTTGCCAGTAGGTAATTACTTAATTGCTGAGATTCTTGTTTCATTGATCATCGTATATTAATTTATTACTAACATAATATTTAGCTTAACTTACCTTCTAAGTGCATGCTAACTAATAACAAGCTATTACCTAGTTCAATGGGAATAGACAATGAATGATACTACTATTTTTTAAATCCTATCCTTTGTTTATCCACTACAGGCTCGTGTGAATAAACAAAGTTATGTCGTTAAGAAAACTACACAAGCTTTTTAAATGAGGCGCAGATATCGCTTGGTAATAGAGTAGCGGTAATATCCCGGTACCACTAGGACAACGGTGTCAGGTAAATGTGAACCATTACCGTCCATCGAAGAGCAAGCGCAAGTAAGCGCGCGCCATCGTCACACCACGGCCTCTACGGACCAAACCGGTTTGATATCGCGCGCGAACGCGGACCCTCTGTCGCAACGCTAACAGGTGTTGTTTGTAGAAATTCCATCCGATAACCAAATGAACACATCACTCCGTACAGTCTATAGATCCATACATTAAGCACAACCTGGGGCGCCCGCCTAATATATTCGTTAAAACGAATCTTAATGGTGTCGGACATAATTATTATGCATGTATGTCCCTAAGTTGTGGAGAGGGTCACAAATGTGTGTCAAAAGAGGCACGTGCATAGTTGCACATAAAATAGAGAAAGTGCGTCGATGGGCGCCTCGAGGAGCCATCGTCGTCTATAGTCGCCATGTGTACGTGTGCATGTGACGCGGACGCCATACCGACTCGCCGAGCCTTTGTCAATGGGTTCACAGACCATCGTCGCTTTTACACGCTGTAGTCTCGCTCCAAATAACAAAAGGTGGCCGGATTTCCGATACTACTGTATACGGTATCTACATCTATTGACGAAAGTGCTACGTATAATGGAACACACCCACAGAATTATATGTCTGTTTATTAATATGGAAGCACGATACAACAATTATTACCTGTTTACGTACGTACTTATACAAATTGAAGGGTTTAGTCTCTATAGCTTCCTATCTCCTTTTGTTAGAATGGGCATGCCATTTATCATAGAGTAATTAATATTCTATATCTACTTATCAAAGAAAACGGACAACATAATAATCTTAATGTACGATTAAACTCAAATAACAAGAAAAATGTACCTACTACTCTTGTCAATAATTCCGGTATGTTTTTATACATCTTTCTGTCCAAGGCTGTATCTCTCACTTCGTTAAGCCGCAAGCCCGCAGCCTTCATTACCGATAATAGTTTTATTTAGAACATTTCTTGAGATAGATACCTCTTCTACGCTTGCCTTCTATTGTCTTTTTAGCAGAATTTACGATGTTGACTCTCTTTTTACATTATATGGTTTGTTTATTTGATGCCATACAAAATATATGCATGTTCAAGTTTACTAATAATTTATTACACACATTTAACAACGTGACATCACTCAGGTACTTAATGTCTGAACTTAATTTTTATAAATACATGTCATATAAAGATCAGTCGTCCGTCGTAACTATGTAAATACATAGACAGATATAAATTATAGGTGCTTACTCAATAGTCGGTGGCGTGTATTTGTGCAGTTACTTTATTCCCATATTGTGTAGGTACAATGAGCAATAGTCCTTGAAGTAAATACAAATCCATAATGGCGGCGCCCATTAAGTGCGTCTATTGATCGACATAACGTTACTTATAATCAAATCTCGTGAAATGGTTAAGATATAAAACAAATTAATACTAAGAGCTTAAGATTTCTAAATACCGTTGCTTGAAGATTGCAACACTCGATTTGTGGAACAATATCCAGAAAAATGGACACGAAACAGTTAAATCTATAAAAAATAAGTGATTAATGTATTTGTCTGACACAGTTCCGTAAGTAAGTGGGCTGTAGGTATCAAACTCTATCCAGCAACGCAACGGTTGCGAAGTGAAAATGCAATCAAGTAACATAACATTCGGGTCAATGGGTGCGTGCGGCACAGCGGCCGGCGCGCGACGCGAGGCACGCCGCGGGGCCAACTTGCCCAAACACTGTCTACTCGGTTCATTGACCATACTTCCGCATAGGGTTAACTTTTTACTTTTACAATTACTATGATAAATCAGAAGTAACATCCAATTAAGTACTTATATTAAATCCACCAAGCTAGGTTATCACTAACTAATAGCTTCTGTCTGGTGAGTATGTTAATCTTGATTTATTACATAGTCAATTCATGCCACGTTAAGCTTTCTCCGAAACCAAATAAATGTAAGTAGATATGAACAAATTATGTTAACGGCTCTATGTAGAGTTTCTCGCCAAAGTGTTTGATAGATTAATTGCTTCCTTCAATCCTGTAGCTAGCTTATGTAATTGTTAATTATTCTGTAATTACATACGTAGTTACTCACACACAGCCATTATACTATACAACCGGTCTTACAGCATAAATAAGATAACTTAGCTATTGTTTAAATAACACATAATCAAAATTTTGTTAAAATCCCACATTCTTCTTAGTCCGTGTACCTAATCATTATACCTACACTTGCACGATGATATTGACCTTGACAAATAATATTTATGAAATACATTAAACACACACACATCAACAACTTGCCAATCGTCTCTGATTTGACGTTGTGGCTGAATTTTAATTTGGTTCTTGATCGGGCTCAAGGAAATGACGCAATCCCCAGATCTAGTCGAGGCACCAATTCGAACGATCAAACTACCTTGCCACCTATTGAGTCGCATACTTTAATGATAGCTATGAACGGCATTCAACTCGTTTACTCAACTATACAGTGTCTCGTAGTCCACAGCAGTCGACCAAGTCCGGCCTCCGCATTCTTTGCTACTAGGTATTGAATATTGACAGCATTCAATATTCATAATCTCTTTCATATCGATTTTACCGACAAATTGAACACAAACCTAACCTTGATGCCTGCGACTGGCTACACGAAGAGAATAATCATTTGAAAGAAAGTTATTTCAATTTCATTGACCTTGATATCGCTACCGTGACTGTACGACAACACAGCAGGGATCCGCTTAAGCGAGATGTTTACAAACAGTATGAACGTAATGCTCTAAAAAACTGTACTTCTTGTTATAAAAATTAATGAAGGATGACGAAACTTTCGTTCAATTCTGAACTCATCCGAAACAATATAATATTTGGGAGTATTCCGCTTTCGGCACCAATTTTTTCGGCACCATTGGTTTCGGTACCTAAGCTATTCCACCACTTTCAGCACCAATAGGTATTTTTGCTTGGTGCCGAATATGGAATAAAATACCTATTGGTGCTGAAAGTGGAATAGCTTAGGTGCCGAAACCATAGGTGCCGAAAAAATTGGTGCCGAAAGCGGAATACTCCAATATTCGTCATTGTAAATCATTTAGATCACATTTTTTTATAAATTAACGTCTACTGCTGAAATAATTGACAAAATTTGCCTATACCTACAGATTAAAAAAATATGTGACACAATTTCATTGAACGGGGATATTACTAAAAACACTGTTTAAAAATGCATTTTGCAAGGCCGTTGCTACAATTATCCTGGTCCCAAAAAAATTTTTAGGTATACTCTTTTTGGCATACGAAATGGGGCGAGCAAGGATGGCTCTTGTAGGTCCAGGCCAACTAAGATTATTATGGTTCTGAAGCTTATCGTTTCATTTCTTCTGGGAAGCTTTTAAGATAAGGTGTCTACTTAGCTTGAATTCGCCAATATAAGTATAAGTTTACAATAGACTTGAATGCGGATTTGACGTAAGAGCATAATATTATTATGTCTGGTTAGATATCTTTAGTTAGACTTACTTCTTGTATTTCCTAAATATCAATTACAAGACAAAGATATTCTTAAAATGATTTACTACAGACCCTGCGCGACTTGATATTTTGCCTGAATCTTTCAACTCTCATTTATTAGATACTAGTTTTCACCCGCTGCTTCGCTCACGTAAATGTAGGTTAGGTTAGGTTAGGTTTGGAACAGTTCGGGCACGCCACGATCGTGGCGGTAAGTCCCGTTTTTTGAGGAGTGGCTGGAGAGGCGTCATGGCGCCCTCACCTTCCGGCGACACAGGTAATGACTGGCCACGGTTGTTTTGGCCAGTTCCTGTGTCGCATAGGCCGGCAGGCAACGCCCGGATGTCATCACTGCGGCGACTGCCGCGATGTTGTTGTGGACACGGCGCTGCACACTTTGGCGGATTGCCCCGCCTGGGCATCGCAGCGCCGTGAGATGATCGCGGCAGTCGGACTGGCTGTTCTCTCACTCCCGGCCATGGTTCAGTCTATGGTCCGGAATGAGAGATCGTGGAACGCCGTCGCCTCCTTCTGTGAGGAAGTAATTTCCATCAAGGAGGCGGCGGAGTGGGAGAGGGATCGCTTAAACCCTTTCCCCAACCGCAGAACCGGGCGCCGGAGGGCGCGAGACGACCTCCAGCCACCCTGAGTTTTGACCTGGGGGTGGTGCTTATCGGGTGGGCCTGCTCCCCACCCGATAAGCACCAGGTCCGAGAGGCGGCGTGCGTGTTCCCACGTGCGCCTCTGTATCGTGTCTTGTCCCCCCCTCCCTAGAAGGACGGTTGAGGAAGTATGTTTTGGGTAGTAGACTACCGTTTCACACGGCGGGCCGAAACCATGGCGAGGTCGCGATTGCATGTGAAAGTGATTCGCGCGGCCTCACCATCTATGGTTATGTCGAGGAACACCGTGGTAGGTTTAGTAGGTATTACCGGGTATCTTTCCCCAGTGAGCCCGACATAACCTCTCCGTCGCCCCGCGGAGAGGTATGTATTCCCCCACGTAAAAAAAAACAAAAAATAAAGGTTTGGAACAGTTATTTTTTCTGGATGAAACGTACCCTATGTCCTATTCTGTACCCCTGACAACGTGTATGCAAAATTTCATGTTGATCGGTTGAGTAGTTAAGACGTGAAAGCGTAACAAACAAACTCATTTTCGCATTTATAATATTACTTAGGATTAGGATTATGGTCTCATTTGAGACAAAGTGTGGACTATTGGAGGAGATCGGTGGAAAACTTAAGGTGCTATTATCGGCATGTCATCTAAGTAATGGTGAAGTTTTATGTAAGTAAAACACCGTTTATTTGCAAGAATAATTTAGCTTATATATAGTAATATTAGATATATCTACGAATATTTACTTATTTATAATGGTTTAAATTTTTTCAGATTGCGTCCCTTCAAACTATCTTTCGTATCCATGCACGTATCGTTGCCAAAAGTGTAATCAAATTTTCTGGAAATATGTTCACTTGTCTTAAACAAACCCAGCGGAATACATCCTTTGCCTAATTCCACAGGGACATACTGAAAAGTGCGACGTCGAAAGTATTGTTAAAATATATCTCAATCAATATTTTGTTCCATTTTCACAAAGCACCTCCATATAAAATAAATAATATCTTTAGTACAAATAACTAATCTTAATCAGGTAAACAAGTTAAGTAGTAGAAGAGCTATCATACAAGCGCACTCTCGGTTTTAAAATACGGACGTAACATGTATTTTAAGAAAACTTTCACTGACGGAGAGACTTGATGAAGAAAGAGCATACGGTGAATGTACTACACTACACATAGCTTATTTAATCATTAACATTACATGCTTACTTAACTTCTGTAAGCCTGTGATTCAACTTCGAGCTAAGTTTATACTCTCTTTTTATTCTTCTTTCTTTTCGTGTGGTTAGTGGTCAACCTGTTATCAAGAGTTGTTCAAGCCGCCCGTAGGCCTCTGACATGGCTTAACGACTGCTATCAATTTGACAACAACCGGTACCGACTTTTTACGTGCCCTCCGAAGCACGGAGACGCTCAGATGAAATACCACTAAGCGGTCACCCATCTATAGACTGACCGCACCCAACGTTGCTTAACCTCGCTAATCGTTAACCGATCAGTGAGTGTAATTGGTTATGAGCGCCTTTATACTAGAGTTTATACTGAAATATTAAGAATATAGCAACCGTAACGATGGCCTAACAAACGTGTTACGTCTAAGATTTTAGGATTCGTTACACTCAGGCGTAGCTTTAGCTTTTTTCTTAGCTTTGTAACATTTATATGTATTGTAAATGGAGTCATTTCGGTGATGACTTCAGAAGTTTACGAGCTATACACAAAACAATAGGAAGGGGCTCAGCGTGATACATTAACACGTTCACGTGGGACTGACAATGCTCTGTGAATAGTGTTGCGGTTAGTTGACATTAATTCACGCATTCTACAGGCCCCTGTGGGTTTAAATGAGTAAAGAACAGGTGTAATAATACGTAATGTAATTAAACCTGTCACTATACATAATTGAAACACCCTAAGCGATCGATAAGAGTGTACTATTGATCGCTTAGTAGCGAAACTTAATAGCGATAAATATGTTTTATTAACTTTGATACATCTAATCTACACTAATATTATAAAGCTAAAGAGTTTGTTTGTTTGAACGCGCTAATCTCAGGAACTAATGGTTCGATTTGAAAAATTATTTTAGTGTTGGATAGCCTATTTATCGAGGAAGGCTATAGGCTGTATAATATCACGCTACGACCCCCGGAGGCGGCGCAATAACGATCATCTTCTTTTTTTTCTTCTTTTCGTGTGGTTAGTGGGCAACCTGTTGTCAAGAGTTGTTCAAGCCGCTCGCAGGCCTCTGACATGGATTAACGACTGCTGTCAGTTTGGCAATAACCGGGACCGACTTTTTACGTGCCCTCCGAAGCACGGAGACGCTCAGATGAAATACCACTAAGCAGTCACCCATCTATAGACTGACCGCACCCGACGTTGCTTAACCTCTATAATCGTTTACCGATCAGAGCAACTGGCTATAACGATAAACGCGGGTGAAACCGCGGGAACATCTAATTACAATGATAATAGTTAATGGACAGGTTGGTACTTAAATATAAGATTGTATTTTTATTTAATCGATCCCATTAAGTTATAATTATGATTATTTACGATATTATATGAACATAAACTAATGGCCTTCATCGACTTCTATCTTTTTTTTATTTTTTTTTATTGCCATTGGTGGCAGACGAGCAAGTGGCCCACCTGATGGAAAGTGGTAACCACTTCTCATGGACTTCAGCAATGTCAGGACATAGCAAAGCCGCTGCCTACCGTGAAAGAAGAACTCTCTTTAAACCTCGTTTGAAGAAGGACATATCATAGCGCTCGGGAAACACCGAAGCTGGCAGTTCATTCCAGAGCTTGCACGTACGTGGGAGAAATGATCGCTGAAAGCGTACCGTCTTAGAATTGAACGCTTCCAGGTGATATGGATGAACCCTGCTTCGGTGTCGAGTGGTACGGTGATAGAAAGGGGCCGCTGGTACCAAATCAAACAGTTCTTCAGAGTACTCCCCGTGAAAGAGTCGGTAAAACACGCAGAGAGACCCAAAGTCTCTTCGTTGCTCCAACGACTCCAGTCTATCCGTGAGATTGGGATCATCGACGATTCGAACTGCCCGTCTTTGTAGGGAGTCAAATGGGTCGAGCTGGTATTTGTGGGCCCCTGCCCAGAGATGTGAGCAGTACTCCACGTGCGGCCGGACCTGTGCTTTGTAAAGCACAAGACGTTGACCTGGTGTGAAGTACCGCCTGGCTCTGTTCAGTACACCCACCTTTTTACTCGCTAATTTAGCTTTGTCCTTCAAGTGACTCCCAAACTGGACTTTATTTGAGATTTCGACGCCAAGGATCCCAATACTTTCGGAGATACGGAGAGTAACTCCTTGGAACTGTGGCGCCATGATAAAAGGGTCCTTCTTGGCAGTAAACGCGCACACTTGTGTCTTCGAGGGGTTGAATTGAACTAAGTTCTGTTCACCCCATTCGGAGGCCCGCCCAAGAGAGTCCTCGACTTCAGACACAAGTTGTGTTCGTCTTGCCTGTATTATGCTCCGAGGGACATTCTGATAGCTGGTATAACGCGCAACACCCGTGCTGTCAGCCGCATAGCAATGTATGTTCTCGATTGACAACAAGTCATTGATATGCAGGATGCACAGCGTTGGGGAGAGCACCGAGCCTTGAGGAACACCAGCGTTAATGGTTTTGGTTTCGGAGCTGCAACCATCAACGACGACTGTAATGCTCCGACCATCCAGAAAGCTGGCTATCCATATGCAGAGTCCCTCGGGGATTCCATAAGATGGTAGCTTCGATAGAAGGGCTCTATGCCAGACCCTGTCAAATGCCTTAGCGATATCGAGGCTAACGGCCAGAGCCTCTCCCCTTCCCTCCAAAGCCTCCGCCCAGCGGTGTGTGAGGTACACTAGAAGATCACCAGCCGAACGACCATGGCGAAAGCCATACTGGCGGTCACTAATCAGCTGATGATCCTCAAGGTACCGCAGCAGAAGGCGGTTTATTAACCGCTCCATAACTTTGGAGAGCAAGGAAGTAATCGCTATCGGCCTATAGTTTGAAGGATCCGACCGGTCACCCCTTTTCGGGATCGGGTGAACATGAGCAACCTTCCACGAAGATGGAACCCTGTTGGAATTGTAGCAAAGACGGTATAGGCGCGTTAAAACAGGGGTCAACTCAGGGGCGCACGTCTCAAGTACCACTGCAGGGATGCCGTCAGGCCCACTCGACTTATGGATGTCCAGGAGTTCGAGCTCACGCCTAACCTCACGCTGGTTGATGCGGATTTCAGGCAAAGAGCTCTCACACCTTGGGATGGTAGGTGGTATGACTACCTCATCATCCAAAGTCGAGTTTGAGGCAAAGAGTTCTACCAAAAGATTGGCCTTCTCTTTTGCACTATGGGCCAGACTGGCATCAGACTTACGCAGTGGTGGAAGACTGATCTAGCAAAAATTTCCTTGCGCAGCCTTGGCGAGCGCCCAAAAAGCACAACTCCCTGAAGGATGTCTTCCAAGGCGCTCGCCAATTCTAGCAACGTGTTCCGCCTTAGCCTTGGCAATAGCCTTCTTGCTGGATCTAGAAGCGGCATTAAATTCTCGCTTTCTCTCCTTCACATCAGGATCCCGACACTTCCTAGCCCTATTCCAGGCTAAGTATGCCAACTGCTTCTGGTGTGCAGCATCTCTGCTAGCGTTATTGAACCAGGGGCGGCTGCGGCCGCCCACAGGTATTTTGGCAGAAGGGATGAATAATTCCATCCCTTGGTGGAGCACATCTGTGATGCAGTCAGCACAAATGCCAGGTTCCAAGGATGAGAAGCAAAGCCGCTTCCATGGGTAGGATGCAAGAAATTCTCGAAGTCCATCCCAATCTGCTGACTTGTATCGCCAGACTCTACGGTAACCAGTCACCGAAGAGCGATCTAGTCGCGTAACAGGGGCTGCACTGTGGATAAGGCAATGATCCGATGATCCCAGAGAAGCATCGACCTCCACCCTGTAGCCTAGTGGATGTGTAGTCAGCAGAAGATCCAGCAAAGAAGGTTCATGGCTCTCGTTGTCTGGGATACGGGTGGGATGTAACACCAGTTGTGAGAAGCCATAGGCCGAGGCCATATTGAAGAGAGCCCAACCCACGGAATCGGTAGTCCGGGATCCCAGCCACTCTTTGTGGTGAGCGTTAAAATCGCCAAGGACCACCAGCTCCGCGGATGGGTACCCCTCCAATATTTGGTCAGTCTCCTCTTGAACGTTCTCAAGTAGCTTAGTTGACTCCGACTCACTGGCATGGGACCTGTAAAGGCATGCGTAAACTCGGGTAAGACCCCCATGGTCTACGCGTAGCCATAAAATTGACAGGTCCCGATGCTCGAGGCCCCGAAGGCGGCGGCAACAGATATCGCCCCTGACGAACACGCACACCCCGGCTTTACGACGGAAAGAATGCTCCAACTCGTAGCCCGGATATTTTAAGTATGAAATGTCGTCCGGGGCGCATATCTGCGTCTCCGTTAAAAAGAGTAGGGCAGGCCGCACCGTCTCGAGATGGTGGTGGACGGCATAGAAGTTACTGTGTAGACCCCTGACATTGCAGAAATCCACTAGAAATGTGGAAGGGGTGTCCGCCGTAGAAAATTTGCTCTTTTTCTTACCTTTCATGGTTTTTATAATTTATCAGAGTGGGGATATGGATTGATGCATGGTTCGAGGTAGAGGCGGTGCCCAAAGAAAGAGCGAAGTCATAGTGCGAGGCAGGCCCACGAGTTATGCAAGAAGCCGATAGGAAGCACGGAAGGGCCCCCCCGCACATAGCCGCCGGGTCCACTCCGGTCTCCCAATCCGGCACGACGACTACGAGACGGGATTTTCGCCGGTTGGCGGGACAGCCTCCCGAGAAGGATGTACCCAGGTTCGGGTTCCCTACTAACCGGCAGGTGGCCGACGGAAACCATTCCCACCGGGTCTCCCTGTACCCCGCACCGGCCTCCCACGCCCTTCGGACCTACCAGGCATCACACTTCGCTAGCCTCAAGCCCCGCACCGACCCCGAACCATAGGAAGAAGAGATAAAAGAAGTGGGAAGGGGGAAAGAGGGTGTTTGGGCCTCCGGCACTCTCACTCACCGAAGGAAACACAACAGTAGGAATACTGCTATTTCACGTCGATATTCTGTGAGAGGGTAGTTCTTCCCCGGTCGAGCCGGCCCATTCATGCTGAAATCAGCGAGGCTCTACTACAACAAAATCTACAGCAAAAGATGTATAATATCAAAATATTTTGTTCAATCAGGATTATAAGTGTATGTCGTATAATTAACAACATTCTTAGTAATTTAAAAATTAATTCAAGGCTCTAAGGATCAGTAACTCAATAGAGACGATTTGAGAGGTGTTGGAAGTCAAAAGGCAAAGGTCAGCCGACGAATGCTGCGAGAATCTTGTATCTACGGGCTTAATTGATGAAAGTACCGAAGTAACGACTATAATTAATGATGCCTCGAGCGTTGAATTGTGCACGAAATAAAAATAGAACAAATAAAACGATTTTATTAAAGCGTATGATGTTTCTGTTTGTCTATGATATCCGTGACCCGTTTTCTTACATGCTGTTAACTGGGAAAATAAGAGAACAACAGATGAGCGTCCTCCCGAAATAAACCTGTGTATCTCTGTAGCGTCAGATAAATATAAACTGCTGTGAACGCGATTAAAAGCGTGACATAATGAAAGATAACACGAACGATGGCTCTCGCCATCACCTTAACTTCTAAATATTCAAAAGACCTTGATGAAAAACGCGTTTTTAAAAGTCAATGTTATTTTCGTTGTCCATTAAATCGTTTATCTTGTATCAGACACTAGTTATTCATCCTTTATTATTCTCACATTTCGCTAAGTATTTTTAAAAACAGTTTGTTTAGTTTCAATAAGTAGCTGACGTAACATCATATTTTAAACACCGATATTACATTTCTATGACATTTCTGTAACTATACCATTGAATAGTTTATGTGAATGGTAGTGAATACGTAACATGAGCCTTTCCTACATACGCTGTATTCGTTTACGTGTACTACCGAGCGTTGACTGAGACGTGTCGCAAGCCCTGAACATAACAAATACAATGCTAAAATTTTGAAACATGTTTTCCGTTCGACACGAGAAACTATGTAGGTACTTACTTACTTTGTGACATACTTTACAACAACTTATCTGCCAAAGGTCTTCGCATTAGCTGCTACTCGTTACATTTGCATATAGTTAGGATTGGATATATGTAAGTACCATACCTGCTTATCTAAACGACATTAGGAACATTTTATTTAAGCACTGAAGTCGTTAAAGTTTAAACGTAGTAAGGCCCTTGGGTATACCTAGTTCTCAGAACTAAATATAAACGAGCAGTGAGAATGATGACGAGTACATGTACTACAGAATTATTAAGCGAGTGAAATGATGGGAAAACGACAAGCTGTCACACCGGCCCGGCCTGCGCCGAGTCTTAAAGAGGCGCAATACGAAGTACCTCCGCCGCCGGCAGTGGCCGGCCACGCCGGACCACATGTTGACACTACTACTTTCATTTTGATGCCAACTTTCACCCGATGTCGCTCTCGAATAAGCTACGAATGCAAAATTTTAATCGTCTGTTAATATGCTCTTTATTTGTTCTCTTATTTAAATTCAATAAATCGATACCGCGATGTTGTGTTCCGTTCACTTTATCTCTGCGTGTGAACTAAACTTCATATTAAGTAAGTTTCTCCTTTCACAGTTATTATATACACCAATATTGCATCTAATCCACAAATATATTATGTAGGTATTGAATCAACGAAACTATTAAGTGAAAACTAAGCAAAGGCAATACCGTCTTCTTTACGACTGATTCGACCAATACAACGGTACTTTTGTTTGATAACATTATAATCGATACGTACGATCTTGTATGCAAGCATTTTATAAACTGACTTACAACTATGTACTTATCTCGACAACAATGAAAGATAAACATTAGATTTTTCCTGAGTCATTTTTAGCCAGAGTAAATCATCATGCCAAGTATATACATATATTATATATATAAAATACTAAGCCAAGTAAATTTCGGATAATCGGCAAGCAGATAGCTGCGTGGTAATCTTGATAAGGGACTTATCATATTATTTATGTTTAGCGCTTCGATGTGGGTCTGAATCGAAATCGGCGACCATTACCTATACGTATAGAATAAGCAATACCTACTATCCCCGTACTGCAAAGCGAAATCTACAATATATAGGAGAGCAACAGTAGAGAACTAAAGATAGCTGAGATTAGGTTTGAGTAAATTCTGAATAGCAACAGCGCGGTATCACACATTCATAATGGAGAGTTGCTATCTCTGCTCTACCTAAATAATAATAAGTACTGACTATTCAAACTTCTCGTAAGTAACTTGTAGCTAAATCATCGTATAATAAACATGCTAAGCAAACAGCAAGTTATATAAACAGAGTCCGTAGTATGGTCCTTTTCATGGTAGAGTCTGACTCTACTACTAACAAACTGATCTGAAATTAACATCTGGGGAAATTTCCTAAGATCTATAACGTAATCAATAAATAAATCTATGCACTAGATGTTGTAGAGTAGTATGTATTCATCTGAAAGTGTCATCATGTGTTTATTCATGGATATTCATAGAGAATGACGTAAGCCTTGTAAACGTCTTCGTACATTTAGTAGCAGCGTGTTTTTTGTTCGCTAATATCAATGACCTTCATTGTAGATGCACAACAAGATTTACACTGCAGTTATTTAAAAGTAAAACCAAATATTTATGATATGCTTGTTATTATAAGACATTTTATTTTACCGGGTATTCTTAAGGATAACGGAGCATAAGTATACATTTGGATATTTAAAAATAACTGGACACTATGTATATGTTATGGGGTGTACGGACACCCATAACGGTATGTGATTGATAACCGTTTTATGTTCGTAACTCTATCTATGTGATGATATATTACCTATATCAAACATTTATTTAATTGTTACCTGTTGACGTTCGCAATAGAACGTTGCGTGTAGAGGGTGTCTTGACAGGCGAGGAATGTACCATTTAAATAATATATTAGCTAGTCATTTCTGTCGTCTGTCTATAACGTTGAGAGTTGTTGACAGTCCTGATTCGCTTGACTGTGCTTAATACCTACGTATATAGGTAGGTACTCATTTTAATTTTCAAGATTTTACTGGCAATTTTACTTGACTTGCAAATGTTCTTTTCCAGATTTGAAGTTATACCCGTTCTAAAATATATTCAGTTTAGTTGTTTTAATATAAAACACAGAATCACTGGTTTATTAATAATATTAGAACGGATTAAAGACATAAATAATAACAAGAAACTTCTAATCACGCTGGCTATTGAATCATCACTTAAAAATATGTATGTATGTATATATTAAGTATATGACCTTGTAAAAATCGTGTCGCCGAGGCCACAGATTAAATTCTGGTGGTTATCGGTCAACCGTAGGCACTACTACACGATAAGTTCATGGGTAAGTGTCGATGCTGGCTGGTTTGTTTTATAAGCCTTTGATTTTGTATTACAATGTACACAAACATTAATAAGTATAAAACCTACAGCTTTGAGCGACGCACATAACATTGTTTCTGCATGAAGTTATCCATATTTTTATTCGGTACCTACCTAGTTAAGGTCTAACAAAATTCATTATTTAAACATATAATATAGATACCTACTCATGGCCCGATGATATCGCATGTAGGTTTCTTAAGAAAAAAGCGAAAGCGATACGTGTTCGTTTCCTTTCACAAAACATTCAATATACTATAGGTGTCTATATAACACGAGTTTCCCTTTCATAAAACTCACGTTGTAATATAAAAATGGAAGTCGTATATTTTAAAAATGTCAAATTCTTCGAAAATATAATCTAAATGCCTTATCTTTTTTAGTCAACATGCAAATGATAGAACGATGTGAACAGATATCACAAAGTGTCTTAGACGTGGATTAATAACTGCGCTTCATACGACAAAATAAACAGGATATAAATGTAGATTGCATTTCATCTTATTACAGGATAAATTAATTAAAGCAGTAATTAGAACAATTGGTCTAATTAAAGTCAAAGAAGTACGAGACGAGCTCAAACTTACTAGTTAAAACTTATTATACCTACCTATCTACCTACGTTTTTAACATAGAGAGTTTATTACTGCATGTAACATGCATAAGGTTTGTGTGTGGTGAAGTAATCTTAAAACTTTGTTCATTAGCTAAAGGTCCTTAGCCGTTTGCAGTGTCTTCATATCATTACCTTGTCTTTAAGACATATATAAACAGAAACAATATCATTTAGCAAAACGTACTTTGTGTTAAAATAACAGATATCCACCAAGGTATTTCAAAATTAAATGCAGAACACGTTTCACTGAGCCATTCATTATTTACGTCGTAGTATGTACAATCTATACATACCTATTGACTTGCATCGAATTAAAATACCAGCTGCTACTATTGTTCTAATCTTATATTGATCCTACTTATATGGGCGCCGCGCGCCGTGTTGTTAGAGCGCAGGCAAGGAAGGACGAACGATGATATCAGCGAGGCGTCGAGCTCGAGTAGGCGAGGGCGAGCACACGCCCAGTCCAAATTATGACGAATTCTCCATCTTGAAGTTTATATAAGGCCTTCTTCCTTGAAGCCGAGCAAGTTTACCTACACAATACCTACCTACGTGGTAGCAAGCGTCATCTCTTATTTAGGGATTATACTTGTTATGAGTGTCAAGTTGATGAGTCTAAGGTGTACGCGGAATTCTGACGTGTTCTCACTGTTGCAATTAACTAGTCACGCAACGATTACTTAATTGCTAGTAATATAAAACTAAATATCTTCTATGATATTGTCTTCTATTTACGCGAATGTTATTCATTAAAATTAAACTACTATAAAATAGTGTAAACTTAACTATCAATACATACATAGTTTTAATAATTGAATTAACTTAAAAATTAGTAAAGTTTAATAGTAACAGTAGGTAGTGTAATAGTTTCTAAATTATGTAATAAAGTGTCAAATAAACAACGTGATAAAATCCGTATAGTAGTTTAATTTCAATAAATATCTTCTACATTGAATACCTATACTAAAATGTAGACATAACATTTTAGTACCTAATCTATTGCTAAAATATCTGTCCCCATCTCAACAGTCTACATGTCTCTATGGTGTATCCAGAGACTACTTTATGCACTGTCTTAAAAATTAAATCACACCTCAAAATTACTGCTATAAAATAAGAAAATGGCATAAATCCAATGACAATAATCTGCGAAGCTGACATCATTATTAGGTCATACTAAACTGGACATTAGAATATTATTGTACAATTAAGGTCAGTCAGAATTAACAGTTTTCAGAGTAGATAATAATATACCTAGGTATATATTTTATGTCATTTCTTTGACAATATTAAAATTAAGTAAACTGACGCTCATAGCATTCCTATTTTAGGCTGTTATACAATCCCAATAGCAGATTCGTTCATTACTCTGCATAAATAAACCATTTACGTCACACAATATATGCATAACGTAAAGATATGTAATATGTTAAATGATTTCATCCATGTAGTAAGGCTTTATAAACAAGGAAATTTGAGAATAATATACTAACGTGCCAAAGAAATAAAGTTATACATACATACATACATTGAAAATAAACTACTATATAAGTACCACGGATTTTATCGCGTTGTTTATTTGACACTTTATTACATAATTTAGAAACTTTTACACTACTACTACTATTTAACTTTACTAATTTTAAGCTAATTAGATTATTAAAACTATGTATATCTTTATATTTAAGTTTACACTATTTTACTTTCCCCGACGTTTCGATTACTTTTCAGTAGTTATAACTTTTTTAAGTTATAACTGCACAAATTGCATTGACAACACATGAAACCTTAACCGAGATATAATCAAAAAAGACACATTTTATATATAATACATTTATGCTAGATAATAGAATAATTAATTAAGAAGGCTTCTCGAAATACATTCCAGTACCTATACCTACAGTTGGTACCTACCGGTTACAAAACCTCTATACGCGGCTGACGGTGAATGGAGGAGTAAGTTAAGCTCGCCTCCTCCGCATGTACCGGCTTGTTCGTCTACAACCTGCTGCGTCAGCCGCCGCACCCCCGCGCCCCGCCGCCGCCTGCTAGTGCCTACTGACCTCCATGACACCAGAAAGCATTCCCAGCGACAATATGCAACGTTTTATGGCCTCGATATCTCATATGCATAAAATACATTAAGCTTGTGTATACGCTCTCACGGTAGGTAAGCGTGCGTAACTCGAACGACACCGATTTGGAGATATAACAAGTATACAAATTAAAATACTGTTATAAAATTAACAATAACATGGATAGTTTCTATTCCACTACGGTCTAATTCATTCTGTGAAACCTTTTCTCGTAAGCCTTTAATTACAGGTTTAACTAGATTGCAAAATACCTAATATGTAATAGCGTTACTTATTTCGCTATGTAATGTTAAATAATTAAAGAAATATATGCATTTATGGTCTGCTTAAGATTGCAAAATAAAGTAAAACACTAAAATATTTTCTCGGGGAAATCTAAATGTAAGTATGCTTAACAGCCTACGCTCTACAAGTTAAGGTGAAGTTAATCGCCAGTAATTAGGTTGCTATTCTGTCACGTTAATATTTGTAAAGCCGCTGTATAATCACTTGAAACAATATACTCACTAATTGGACGATTTTTAAGAGGCCTGGTGGAGTTTTGAAGTAGTTAACATCAAATTTAATCCAGTCCAACGCGCCGCCCTGCTGCTGAGATGAAGGTCCTGTTGGTTTGTTGTGTTCCGAAGTCACCACTGTCTCGGGAGCCATCATTATTTGAGTGTAACGTCCGTGTTTTAAATAGTATTGTTATTTGGGTGCGTAAATCACGAGCACTGACACAATAAACTCAGTACACTGTGGACGCGGCACACATTTTCGTCCGACAACAGCGAGCGTAGTATCGTCCGTGCAGCGCACAACTGTCGAGCGGAACGGAACAGTGGGAACAAGAATGGTGGTGATGGCGTTTGTGCTTGTGCGGAGCTGTGCCGGCTGTGCGCCACAACCGCGACCTGCCGCTCACGGAATGCTACGCATATTATTAGTTAATGTAGGTGCTCATACGTGTGTCACTTACAGAAAGGCAAGTACTCATGTATCTAAATTACCATCTACTTAAAACCTGTGATAGAAATAGACTCGATTTAATTATCGCAAGACTAAACTAAACATCCGCAACTATATTGTATTTTTATTAATATTATAAGATCGCAAGTCACTACTCTGTTCTGTGCTAGTCACGTACTTACCTACTCGTGACTTCTTCCTATATTTTTTATTATTATATTTAGTTACCTTGGTAGTTACTTTGCACCTCGTAACTTGTTATTGTAGCAAAAACTCATTTAAAAGTAGCTAAGAATATGTTTATTATAATTTATCCAAACCCTTTATTTATATTGTTAAAGAGGAAAAAAGGTCGACGCACCATAAATGTCACGATCACTAACATTGATCTCTTCGTCTAGAAACTATTAATTATAGGGCACCAAGTAACAAGTAAAAGTTTGGACATCTCATGAAAAAAGTCCATACGCTCGATTGTAAAACTTGCCGAGTCCTTGATGATGTCCAACACTTACTGATGGATTGTGTCAAATACCAGCGCGAAAGGAACTCGTTGTTCAAATATATTCTTAACTAGGACTTTTCATTAAAATTCTAAGTGACCCTACTTCAAATGCGGCGTTAGACCTATTTGAAATATATATACAACAACGACTTCCTCTGTCTCCTATCATTACATAGTAAGTATCTTAGAATAAGCCATGATGGGACTAACATATTATTTTGTAATAAAAGCCTCTAAATAAAAAAGGTAAAAAGAAGTAACAAGTATATTAATTCCTCTTCAATTTAGTTTATTAATTCTAAGCATATTGTGTTAATAATGGATAACTTGTAATGCAGTAAAAGTTAATGGTTCAACCAGCAGCTAAGAAAAGTAATAAAAGTAGATACCTAATATTACAACTACGAACGTGACTGTTTGTTAAAGCCAAACTTCTAAATTGAGTTGGATAAAAATGGTTACGTAATTAATCCCTGAAGGAGACTATAAGCTACGTATAGTTAGGATTGTCACGTTTTTAAACTCAGATTATCCCTTAGAGATACAGTCATATCAAGGAATACCGTATCCGATAAAGGGTAGCGTTGTTATTATGAATTCACAATAAATATTATTTCTTATTAATGCGTCGTTCGGCATTTAGTTTTTAAAAATAACACCTCCGAAGTGGAATATGTTTAGTTATATGAATATGTCATAATCATAGATACATTTGAAAAACGCGCGAATATCTAGAGATCCTACCGCCATCTAATATCACGCGTAGTAAACTGCGATAGTGCCATAAATATAAAATAGATGTCACCCAAAGCGATAAGTGAATGTTGTTTTGAAAACATGACTGGTTTGCACTTTGCAGATGCCGCGTGACGCGACCATTGCATTAACCTTATCATAACGACACACCTAACGCCATCTATCATGTCTCTTAGACATCTTTAAAAGTTTTCAATGAACTTATAATTTATTATATCGTGAAACTTGAAAAACACTGTACAATGTGACTTGCTGTTCCTGCAATCAAGTACCTAAATCAAACTATTTTTCAGAATATCCATACTTTAATATTATAAATTCGAAAGTAACTCTGTCTGTCTGTTACCTTTTCACGGCTAAACCACTCAACCGATTTAGATGAAATTTGGTACAGATATAGTTTAAAACCTGGGAAAGGACATACGCTACTTTTTATTGATGTAGGTACCACGCGGGCGGAGCCGCGCGCAAAAGCTAGTATTAAATAATGGCGGCAAAAATTATTACTCAATGTCCACTGTTAGGATGAGAAATAATGGTTGACCAGTACCAGCCTACAGGTACCTACTATTACTTATAACTTACATACAGTCGGCCGCCTATATCCACAAAGGAATTGGTAGTGTATTCTCATCCACATTACACCCGCTATTACCGTTTAACGGTCACTTTGCTAGACTCCTCCATGCTGCTAATGAAAATATGTTGTTTGAAAACCCCAATAACATTTTTAGCAGTTGCGTTGCGTAGCATAGTGGGGGCGACAGGGGTGGCAATTTTTGGGAGCGGCAAAATTTCACAATAAATAATAATAAAATCTAATAAATATTTTAACTCTACAATCCTTACTAATACTATAAAAGCCAAAAAGGAGTTTGTTTGTTACCTTTTCACGCCTAAACCACTGAACCGATCATCCTGAAATTTTGCATATACGTTGTCTGGTGTACAGAAACGGACATAGGCTACCTTTCATCCCGAAAAAATTACTGTTCCCGAGGAAAACAGCAATAACGTTCTTATGATAATAGATGGCGCCACGTGTCTTTCGAATCATAATTGAATTATATTATTATTACAAGCAGAGCACAACCCAAATTGATTGTCTTATTCTATATTAACGCGAGCGAAGCCGCGGGCAAAAGCTAGTACGCAATAATGATGACTGTTCTTGTTGAAAAGTTCTATAGAATTACTATATCTACTAGTATATTATCTGTGCTATAGCTTAGGACTTGTCCCACTACCTCCAAATAGCATGTATCTTTAAAATAAAAGTCTCGCCATCTCTCTTATTTAAACTAACAAGAGTGAGACAGCATGCCATTTATCTTTCGGATAACTTTTACTTGTTAGTTGTGGGACTGGCCATTATTATTTGAAATTGAAGTACCTAAATAAGAGGGCGGCAAAATATCACGCCAAACTACCCGTTTTAAGAATCTATGCCAATGCCCAGCACCAGTGTGAGAGTTTAGAAACATGGCTGACAGTAAGTAATAATACATCTACGGATTGCTATATATTAGTGCTAGCAACCACTGTATTTTTATTTACTACTAGTTTTCACCCGCGGCTTCGCTCGCGTAAATGTAGGTTAGTTTAGGTTAGGTTTGCAACAGTTATTTTTTCTGGATGTAAGTTACCCTATGTCCTATTCTGTACCCCTGACAACGTGTATGCAAAATTTAATGTTGATCGGTTCAGTAGTTAAGGCGTGAAAGCGTAACAAACAAACTCATTTTCGCGTTTATAATATTAGTTACGATTAGGATAGTCAGGCAGATAATTGTCCAAAGAACAATGGTCATATCGTACCTGACGGCGACCCGACATGTATTGTAAATGAAAATATCCGTTATTGTTTAAGATTTTAGGAAAGATAAGAAATATCTGTTTATGAAGCCAGGAAAAAAAATTTCATTTTTTTGATATTGTATTTTTCTTTATCTTATATAATTTTAGAACGCATCTTTTCATTTCACTTAAGATGTAATTCGTTTCTTTTAACATACTAAAAGGTTCAATACTCAATACTTGCAATTATTTTCATATTTTCGAAGTTATTAACAGTAGTACAAATAAAATGTAGAGATCAAACAGGTAAGTATTATTTTTTATGCAATTGATATATGCGTAATAAGTAGGTACAACGTAGTACAGCGTTTTGTTCCCGATATTAAAATATTTAGGCTTCTTACACATTATTTTCATACAGGATGGTATTAAATACATGAAAATAAACCAATCCCACTCCAGTGTTTCTGGACATGGCAAATAAAAACCAGGTACCTACAGCTCCTATAGAAAGGGAATAGTTACTTTCGGCTTTGCGTGGACAAATTGTTCAGTAAAAAATCTATTTACATTAATTAAAAAATATTAAACAATACCTCGTTGCAAGAAATATGTCGGTAAAAAAGGACGCATAAATAAATATTTAAACTGATAACAATCATAGGCACCGAAGTTTTTCTTCTTTTGCGCTCCATTCTGGGTTACCATATTAATAAACGTGCATTTTTAATAAGATATTTGTTACATAAATAAGGTATCATTTTTATATTAAATATAGATATTATTCAATCAATGAAATGCTCATTTTCAGTCAATAAGTGATAATATTGCAATATTATATATATCAAGAAAAGGCAAATTTTCACAACCTGCTGCAGCTTTATTATCATATTTAGTTTGTTTTGGGTATAAGATATTAAAAAGGCAATGCATTTATTACTATAATTAATGTCCACGCCAAGCCGAAGCACCGTAACAAACTGAGCAATTCCCTTTGGCCATTGTTCTTTGCAGTTTAAAATTATCGCCGGGATTGCCATATTCACAAATGTTGTGACAAATTTAACAACAATAAAAGGATCATAAAAAGCGTTGTCTATTGTTTACTGTGCGGCGGTCATGTCAAAGGGTTTAGGATTATCCTATCTACCCACTATTGTTAACTTGCTTTGCACGTGCCAACCAATTTCTTTTTCATTGGTGTTAGTTCTTCATGTCTATTCATTTACTTCTGTTGCGGTATATATTATAGTGATCAGACGTAGGTACCTTCAGCGATCTTCATGGGCAGCATAGCCCTACCAAAGTTTCAACTTTGGTAGGGCTATGCTGCCCATGAATATATGGCTATGCTGCTCATGGGAAAGAACATAGAGTGGTCCGCGACGGTGAAATACCTCGGCGTGACCCTCGACTGCGCCCTCTCCATGAAGCCTCATGTCAACAACATAGTCGTCCAAACGCGCACCGCGCGCGCCCTCCTGCGACCCGTGCTATCGTCTCGACTGCCGCTCCGCACAAATTCAAAAAAGTGGTGCAGTGCTAATTTATCCATGGAGTATTTTTAAATTCAATAATAAATTATTATTATGTTCCGATTTTATTATTTCTAGTTTGGTACCTATTTATTTGGTTGATATATGGTAAAAAATAAATATTATCTTTTATACTTTTACGAGTTTAACAATAACGTCGATAAATATTATGGTGGTTAGATTGCTGACCACCGTGGCTATAATAGGTTTTATTTTCAATATTTCGTATATTTGGTCCGTTGAATTTTATAAAATCCCAGGATGTCGCGTCTACTCCGTAAACATGATAATTATAAAAGACATTCTTCGGGAGGAAATAACTTCAGATGGTGAGAGATTTTGTAGTCTGGAGTCAGACGAAGAACGTTACAATGAACAGGAAACTCCAACGGTCTTCAATGATATATCCACTGGGCTTTAGCCAGCACCAGATGATGTATCTTAGATATTGACACACCTTTATCAAATTTAGCGTATTCTTCTGCTCGTTATGTACCTACTAAGTGTTTCAAGAAAATACAGTTGTGGTGGAACCGACATGAAAAAATCCTTTATTATTCAAGAAGGTTGCAGAAATGGTGGTATCAAACTAACTTCCACTTTTTGGATTGCTGTTAGAAACTCCTTTTTTTTCGCTAAGTTTATATCTAAGTATTTCTTTTTATTTTATACTTGTTATTATGTGTTTGTGGTATGTGTCAAATAAACAATTTTCTTTCTTTTCTTTTTGGAGTATAAAGAAGTGCAGAAGGAATACCATTCAGATTTCGGTCAACTGTATACAAGTCTTTCGTAGAAATGTTTACTAAGGCACACCAGCTCAGGCAAAAAGCCGCAAATAATGCTTGAAATGCTCTCCTAATAACTCTGCAACACCTCCATTACTTGTTTAGATAAAATAAGGCCAAAAGCCAATAGAAATACGCCTAGAAAGTAATATGCATCAACCAAAGCAATTTATTTCCCAAAGATACGCAAAATACAGGACTTAGTCCTGCATGTACTACATGACATTGCAGCACCTCTAAAATCGATCTTTGTATCCGCTAAGACAAAACGTGTATAAAAAAGAAATTGTTAATAGATTTTGCCCATAACTGACATGTTTGCCTTGTTTATTTATTATGCCTACAGCCACGGTGGTTAGTAAACTAACCACCTTATTCCTTGAAAGCCTTACGTGGTATAAAATCTTTTTTTTCTTTATCAATATACCCTTATTAACTAAATAATCAATTATTTCACTAATAAAATTGTCTATATGAAAATGTGCCTGAAAGAATTAAACTAAAAAAACTGTCAAACCACTTACGTTCACTTTCGTGTGGCGACTAAACGTTATAACAAGTGGAAATAGGAAAAAAGGCTGTAAGTTACAATTTATGGCGGATGGCTCCTCAGAGGAGCCACCAAAGTCCCTGACACTTGGCGCCCTAGAGGAGCCACGAAACATTTGTTCGCCGCCAGTCACAAAAGTTCGCTAAAGAGACCACCGCATTGATTTGGTTAATCTACACAGAATGATGACCAGTGTGATTATCATTGCCTAATCCACAGACAGCACTAATTGTTTGATACCCCTGTGAAGCATGTGCATAGGCTATAGTTATTGCTTATAATAAGGGAAGATATTAACTTATGCAGGCAATAACTATCTTTATTAATTTACTTTTGGGTACAAACAATTCTAGGCTACTTTCAGTTAATATTTTTAATTTATTAACATAACATAGCAAGATCATT
The DNA here is from genome assembly GCA_963564715.1 of Catocala sponsa. Taxonomy (NCBI): domain Eukaryota; kingdom Metazoa; phylum Arthropoda; class Insecta; order Lepidoptera; family Erebidae; genus Catocala; species Catocala sponsa. The sequence goes on from OY751335.1 coordinate 14,100,462, forward strand.
CAATTAGTTTATTAAAAGTATAACATTACACACCACACCTAATTACTATCATAGCCAATCTACTCAGGGATCACTAAAAGAAACAAAAATGTATATAGTTCCTTTTAGTGAACCCGCGGTGTCTGAAAAATCTTTTTTTTTATTTATATATACTTTGATTATTATCTGCAAAATGTTCTTTCTCTGCCAAGCTAAAGAAATGAAACCAAAGAAATACGTTTTCATTTTATATTGAGTAAACTTAGAAAAAGAAGCCTAAAATTTTCCCTCCAAGATGTTTCCTTCTGGCTTCTTCATGGTCCATAATGCCACCACTGGTTGTCAGGACAAGGTAACTGGAAACATAAAATCATTCTATATAAATACTATTTACTTACTAGATATAGTTTACAAACAAGTAAACAAACTAAGCCTTGAGATTATATTAGAACAAGTAGAAGTAATATCAATATAAATTCAAAACATAGCACAATTTAAATTAATCAAACATGGCATGTATAAAACATCACTGACAATATCTAATATCTTTTTATAAGATATCAACTTGTGACATTTTATATAATATAGCACAAACTTTCAAATGACGACCAACAAGAACTATTGGCGATCCGCGGTAGTTGTGCAGAAAATATTAGTTACTACAAAAGTAGTAACAAATAACAGTTTCAAGGAAAATATTTTATGCAACTGTTTCATTCATGCTGATGAAAAGCAACAACTATAATCAAACAGACCTATAATACAATCAATAAATACTGTATAACTTTTCTTCGCCACACTGAATATATTAAGTTCAGTCCTTGCAAGTAACTTTCCAGTGCATTATGAATACAGCAATATTTTATCAAAGAAGTAGTTGTAGACTATGACACGTTTCGGCGAAGGCCTGGTTGCCAAACTAGTAAAGCATTGTCAAACAAGGTTATGTTCTCAACTACTCATTACTGTTACTACTGGAATACTACCTACTACAGCAATGTGTCTAATTAGTTATTTACTCAAAAGAGATGAGGAAGCTTACCCGAACTGTCGTGATGGTAGCAGATTAGTCCACCTCTCGATGTCATTGATAGGTACGTCGAAGCGGGGTGATATGACTCCACATTTGTTCAACCTGCCGGTAAGATTGACAACAATCTTGCCAGCTCTGTGGTCATCGACGATTTCAAACTCGCCAATGTAACCGTGCTTCATCATCACAGTTAGAAACTTGACGATAACTTTGGAACAAGGCCTGATGAGCACTTGACGTTTTCCGCGCTTCTCAGCATTGTGAATTGATTTCAGCGCATCACTCAATACATTCATACGCACCATGGCTGAAATAATATAGATTTGGATGAGATACTGTGTATTACAATACAGACTTCTCAAAACTAGAAACTTCACATCTGCACGAAGAAATGTCAAAACACCATGAAACAACAGAGGTTATCACTGAATATTATATTTTTAGACTGAAATCATATAATGGACGGATTGCACAGTAAGTACTTTTGAATGTAAAATACTTTTCTCATAATTTATAGCGCTAAAAACAAAGATTACCTAGGATTTAATGCCCGCCTCAGCGAACCGAAATGACAGAACACTCCGAAAGAAATATTTTAGAGTTGTGTCACAAGGGGTGCACAGTTAAAAGTCGACTAATATATTAATAATCGACTATCATAATTAACTTATATAAAAATATATAAATTTACTCAATAAATTATTTAAAGTGTCACCTATATCAAATTAAACACTAACAATTAATTTAATAAGAGTCTTTAAGCCTTCGGTTTAGTAACTTTCTGATGACTCTACGGTATAGAATGACGATAAATTAAACTTTATATTTCCGCTATTATGATGTTGATAAATTAAACTTTATATTCCCGCTATTAATTTCTAACTATCCATTTACTATATTCAACTATACGGTATTGCCGGCATATTATTTTGTCAAATTAAAATCGACTATATAAAATAAATTATTTTTATGTTCCCATGATAGAATCGTCTGTAATAGAATTAGACTAATCTATATAATTAAAACTATCCATAATACGGTTATTGATAAATAAACATAATGAACATCATATTCAACTCACACAATATATTTTTATAAAAATGGTTTGGCTGGCTGATCGTCTGGTCTGTGCCTCCTAGTCATTCATAAAAGGTGACATTTAGTGTTGCTGTCTTTATCGAATTTTTAACTACTATTTCAGGCTACTAACAATCCTTAAAATGACGAACGAATACCATATAAATCACAATAATAACTTTTGAACCCTCACGTAGATTGTAATATACATAATTGCTTACAGGAATTAAAGCGGTCAAATGCAATTGTTATAATAATAATAATAATAATTTATTTGCGTAAAATGTGGTAGTTACAAAAGTAGGTGGTAAGTACATAATTATAGGCGCTGAGCACATTTCGCTATATTTAAATAGCATGCAATTTTTTACACATTTACACTTTTAGTAAATAGGAACACTTATCAAGAACACAGTACTTTACATAATGAAAATCATACATCACTATATTTTTATAATCCTAAAATCAAAATCTATTTTAAACAGAACAGAAACATAAACTTAAATTGGTATCTAAAATAATAGATAAACTTTAAAAACTTGTTTTACAATACATTTCTAAAGTAATAGGAATGAGAGGCAAACTTTCTAATAAATTCGTCAATTGAGTAGAAACTCTTTTATTAGCCAATTTCTTAAAGCTGTACAAAAATTATTATAAGGAAAGTATATTATTTCCTCAGGTTTATTTTCATGTATTTAATACCATTCTGTATGAAAATAATGTGTAAGAAACCTAAATATTTTAATATCGTGAATAAAACGCTGTGCTACTTTGTAACTACATAATACGCATATATCAATTACATAAAAAATAATACTAACTGGTTTGTTCTCTACGTATTTATTTATTTGTACTACTGTTAATAACTCTTCAAAAAAATGAAAATAGTTGCAAGTATTGAGTATTGAATCTTTTAGTACGCAAAAAGAAACGATCACATCGTAAGTGAAATGAAGAAATGCGTTCTAAAATTATGTAAGTTAAAGAAAAATACAATATCAAAAAAATGTATATCTTTTTTTCTGGCTTCATAAATAGACATTTCGTATCTTTCCTAAAATTTTAAACAATTACGGATTTTTTCATATACTATACATGTCGGGTCGCCGTCAGGTACGATTTGACCATTGTTCTTTGTTAACTTGCCTATTAAAGATGTTGTAGATAATAAAGGTTTACTAAACGCGCTAGTTTATTTTGGATTTTTGTCTGTCTGTATGTTTGTGGAACTTAAAATATAGTATAATATGTTTCATCTTGATATGCCACCTAGAAGACAAGTATTAGTTGACCCGAGCGCCTTTTAGTTGACCCTTTTACATCACTTAGTCGTAAATTCTACTTCGGTTTAATGTTAAATAAATAATAATTCCCAAATTTTCAATTTTGGCACCCCTTGCCATCTGGTGCCTAGAAGGACCGCTCCGCTAAATATACATTTTATATATAAAGATATCATAATTATATGACATAGACAGCTTAAAATTCTACAACATCAACATCACAACATCATGTCGACTGGTAACGTGCCCCGAAGGTTAGTATTAATCATGTACCATCAATTTAATTAGTGATTTGTTATTATTAAAACATGCATATACATAGTCTCATGGCGACATGTTTGATAGGCCAAACTAAACTGTAAAGATATTGAAAACTCCAATAACATTTTGCTCGATCCAGGAAACAAATCTACATAAGACCTCACGCACAGCAGTCACATGCATTACCTCTGAGCCAATTCTTGAGCTGCAATGTTAATGGACAGATTTGAACACATTATAAGAATAATAATGTTAATAATTACTTAACTCTTCTTCGTCTTTCAAAAATATTTGTTTTATATATATTTATAAATGATGAAAAAACTGTTAATAAAATTACTACTATCGTTTTATTATTTTCACGTTATATGTCATTTTGGTAAGAAATTCTACCAAGGTAATTCATACCTTTTCATATTGGCAACACCATCCAAAATATACTTTTTACTGCTGTAGGAACGCGTTTTGCTCGTCAAGTTGTCGCGTCCTTCGAGCGATTGTGCAATGAAGTTTATAAAACTTTCGAAGTTCATAAAAACTTTCAAAAATTAAATAAAACTTATTGAAGATATTAACAAGTATATATTATAGTTAGTTGCGATGAAAGCACGGTCAAAGTGTGTAAATCGGTGCAATATATAAACATACAAAGTTGAGTGAACTTAAGAAGTTGTGAGTAATCCCTACCTTGTCCGTAGTTGCAAGGCGAGCGAATTCCACAGGTGTATAACGAATGTTGTGGCAACTAAAATCCTAGCAACAGTTTTAAAATGACAGTTTTAATGCATCTTTTTATTGAAGTGTAACGGAGTATAATTGACAAAGGAAATGTAGACGATAAATGTAAAATTATCACATAGGTACAAGAAGATATAACGTGTCATGGAAGAATTAGAACGGTGGTCCAAGATGAATCGCCTACAGTATTGTGGAACATTTATAATACTGCTTCTCTTTATTGTTCGACCAATATCATCCATAAACAGTACAGGTAAGTTTTAAAGATTGTTACTATAATCAAGTCAATTATTATTATTGTCATGTGTCTCAAACCCTTCTTTGTTTACCTGTGGTAAGAAATGTGATGATTAGCTAGTAGGCACATGGCTTTTAACTTTATAGTAAAAGGTATAACAATATACGATACGTACGACAAGATTATAGTATAGCTGAATATTATAATAGTTACGTGGATAGAGTGGTACTTTTTGACGGTTTCTTACATGTTATTCTTGGGTCAAATTATTATATTTATACTTATTTTATTTTCTATATAACAAGTATTATACATTTAGCCATGTTCGCGTGGTCGTCCTATATTTCTTTGCTTACAGTACCTGTCACTAAAATAGGCGGCGGCATCTGCGTTCTATTCAAATGTAACTCTATGCAGGTATAACTATCCATATTAATTATGTGCAGGAGAATAAAGCAATGGTAATAAATTCTTCAATTGATGGCTTATAATATACTTAATATAAAATAGTGCGTATTAACATTACTTTTCACGATATACAATTAGCAAAAACTGTTCGCCAGCCGGTCGGCGAATTATTTATTTTAAATACATAAGTAGTTTTAGTGTATAGTCCTTAAAATTAGATTAAGTTTGTAAGCACTTAAATACATTTGTATAAAGGTATAGTAGTTAACCGCGTTTAATTTCATGTGTAGAAGTTTTTGCAATTGCCTATTCTTTGCCTAAATTGCATCAAAATACTTACCTACCTAGGCAAAGACTACCTACCCAACAGATAGCAAAACAGCACCTTTTTGTGCATTGATAAAGAAAACCCCTTTTATTTCATTGGCAATCTTATTTCGAGGTTAAGTAGGTATTAGGGTATGCAGTGTCCACATTCGAAATCAAAAGTAAGGCAAGGATCATTGGAAAGTCAGAAAAAGAGTGAATGCTAGCAAACTTTCCACCATTGTATGTTTTTGTATGTAATTGTATGCAAACGTTACGCGATAACAGTGAGCTGCAAAATACAGACAACATAATAATAATTGTAAGCGATTTTTTTAATATTAGGTACCTATATTTGATTCAATGGTTTAAGTCTATGCTTATGTTTACAATCAAACAATTATTTCGATTTTTTAAGTAGTAGAGCCTCGCTGATTTCAGCATCAAGGGCCGGCTCGACTGGCGAAGTACTACCCTCTCACAGAATATCGACGTGAAATAGCAGTGTTCCTACTGTTGTTTCGTTTGGTGAGTGAGAGTGCCGGAGGCCCAATCACCTTCTTTCCCCCTTCCCGCTCCTTCTTCCCACTTCCTTTTTTTCCTAAAAGGTCGGCAACGCGCAAGTGATGTCTCTGGTGTTGTAGGCGTCTATTAATAATAATAATAATATATTCTACCACATACACACAACACCATCTAGCCCAAACTAAGCAGAGCTTGTACAATGGATAAACATACATATACACTTTTTTTTTGTAAATACATACATATTATACATAGAAACACCCAGACCAAGACAAACACCCATGTTCATGCATCCTGCATCGCAGAACAGTGCTGTAATGACGTCGCGTCGGCTAACACCCGGTTCCTGAAAGACTATAAACCAAATTGAAATCAAACTCGCCTGAAGGGATTTAATTAGTTATTGCTAATTTAGCTAGCCAATCCCAGCAGTTGACACATTACATTTGACCGTACATGACAATGTTATATGAAATGAAAATAAAACTTAATTTACGAATTTTATATTATCAGTTACGAACTAAGACTAATTAATGGTATTAGTTAGTACGCTCGTTACTTGTATATCGGCTTACATAACTATGACCTCAATACAAATGTTTGAATATTGCCACTTCAATTTCAACCCATTACCAGTTGAATTTGTTGATTGCAAGAGCTATTGGTATGGTTTTTCTAAGTAATGTAATATGTATCATTTCGAATCTTATCACCTACAGGAATAACAAGTCATAACCTTTTTCGTAGCGCGTTGATAAACGTCTTTATTATTAAGTTAATATAGTTACGGACGATGCCTCCTTGTACTTGAACCAGTGTTTGTTACCAGTTATATTAATGTAATAAATTTAACACTGGCTCATTTGTAAATACATGATGATACTGATGCATTTCGCATAAAAATACGTAACTATGACTAGGAAAGTGGAAGTCCTCGCCAGACCTTTTCTCCAAAACTATCCTGCCCCTCAATTTGACCTGGAACTTTTATAATTATGGACATTCGGGCACATACTGGTGTTTAATTCGAAGGGTTGTAAAATTTCAATTCCCAATCTAGTAGCAGTTCCTTTAGAAAAATATTTCCTTTATGTTTAATTTTACCTGTCATAACAAAGAATTAGACAACCTAATTGCTTAACGGACATACACGTGTTAAATGCCTTTTAGGTATGTGTCGATATTCCAAGTAAAGAAATTGTTACGTTCTCGTTATGTTGACTCCATACAATTTAACGCACGATTATGTTTTATTAGTACATAATTACATTAATCATTATTTTACACGGAAGAGTTTGATACCGCCTGCATGCCAGTTTGTTAGACACAATTACCGATTTCTATATTTGCATTTACCGTACAAGCATGTGGACGAAACATCGTACAGCGGTTATTTGATTGCATTCGCAACACTTACATGTAACAATCAACAGGATATACAGTGTGAGTTTTCATAAAGTGCACATATGAAAATGAGTGAAACTAGACATCATTTTATCGCTAGGAAAAACAATAAAAAATAATAATCTTCGATTTATACCTATTTATATTTTTTCTTTAGTAGTTATGGACCTTGTACAAGAAAACCTTGTAACTTTTGAACCAGGTGGTTAATCGTGTTGAAACAAAAACAATAATAATACGCAATGTGTAGACAATAACGACGGTATACTATTCACATCCAAAAAAATACCGGTGGCATAAAAATAAGGAACATTTTAGACCAAAACTGAGTTTCGAACAATGTTTCTTTAAACATTGTTAAAAAACTCAAGAAAACGTCCTCATTGCCCCTAGTTTTTATTAATTGACATTAATCTGTATCTAATAAGCTTTAAAACAACATAAAAACCACACCTGTATCCCAAACAAAACAGTTTTTATGAAGGGCTAAACAAAGACCTTGCCGCCACCACGTGCATCTTTTTTCGAAAATTGCATTATTTATCTCACTTTATGAAAACTCAACACTGTATGTAAAGAGTTACACACAAATTAAGAACCTCTTACTTTTTTGAAGTTGATATAAAATAAACTATAATAAAACTACTTTGGCGCACAAAAATAAAACTTGCTGATGTTATAAGCATGTTAGTGGCTGTTTACGGGTCCTTCGAAAACCTTTGGTTGGCCAGGAGGAGGGCAATCATTCCACGCCCATTAAAAGGAAGCCTTCCTCTAAAACCGAGTAAATAAGCAAGGTGGTTTATATGAGCGTCATCTAAAAAAAATCTTCCTGTGAGACTTGGAGGTTGCTTCGTCGACAATTGTACTGGCTCGTCCTATCGCTATTAGACGCAAGCTTAACATAATCTACACTAATATTAAAAAACTGAAGAGTTTGTTTGTTTGTTTGAACGCGGTAATCTCAAGAACTACTGGTCCGAATTGAAAAATTATTTTAGTGTTGGATAGCTCATCGAGGAAGGCTATAGGCTATATAACATCACGCTACGACCCACGGGGGCGGTACAGTAATCATAAACGTGGGTGAAACCGCGGGCACATCTAGTCTTCTATATGTCTAATGAACTGGACATAACTCGGAAATGTATAGCAAGGATCCTTCCTTATGTAGTGGGTAATTGTGAAGCTACAGCAAATTGTGTTTTCTTTAGTGGTAAACGTTGCGGCATAATACGACAAAATGTAGACTGTCCTGTTTGCTGGGTCTCACAACATTTTTTAATTTAATGTACCTCTTATTGTAGGCTCGACCAGCTAGCTTGACAGTAAATCTATTTGTTTGTGTCAAAGCCTATATTAGTAATTCTCTCTAAGTGCGTGTTGGATACGATTGCGCATTACATATTGTTTTATCCTAGTTGTATCCATAATACAATTCAAACACACAAACAAAAGTATTAACCGATATTTGAATAATGTTAAGATTGACTTAAGTTAAAGTTAGCAAAATAAAATACATAAGCTAGAGCGAAAAAATTCTAAGTCTATGTACATAAGCTACAATTCATGAAACTAACGAATGAATAACAGAACCTTTTCGCACAACATCAACTTAACAATACGATATTCAATATATGCATTGGTGTTAGAGCGTGTCTGTAAAAAGAGTTCAAACATATTCCAGCTTTTTCCTTTAGGCGCTAAAGTGGAGAATTGCGTATTAATTCGAGATTGTAAGTGCCCTAAGTGCTTTTAAAACCTCTACACTATCTCGTTTGGCATTAGACTACTATAATATAGAAATTAAAATATCACATATATTTCCTTTTTGAATATACTTCTTAGTGGCAGTAGTGGCACATGAGCAAGCGGCTCGTCGGTTGGTAACCGGTAACCGACGATTTTATGCATGGCTTTGCCTTGCTTCCTTAGGCCCTAAGGGATTACGCGTGAGGCAACAATGCCAACACAATACAACTAAGCCACTTATCGTAAAAGGAGGAAAAATACTATTTAGCTCTCTGGTTAGGTAGCAAATACAATAGACAGAAAAATGGCTAACAAACCTGCTTATAGCGCCATTAAGTGACAATGCCCATTTGATACATAATTCTGCCACTATGGAAATGAAATTAATTTGTTAAGAATTAAATAAAAGGGAACTAGCCAAAATATTTAAAAAATAAAAATTATTACACACCTCGCTTCTAGTGAAAAATGTGCGAATAGTTGGTTTCACATAATTCGTTGGTCAAGGTTATTTTTCTGTGTATACGCGCATTATAGATTTAGTAAAAGAGTTTTTGCCGGTACCTCTATTGCACAGAACAGGTAAGTATTACTGGAATTTTAGAACTGGAAAGAGATTTGGTTTTAATCTCTTTGCCTTCTATCGAATTTGATTAGCAGGGACCAGGATCAAGGATGGACGAATTTAAAATATTATCGTCATGGGTAATAAAACAGCCAAAAACTCCGACTTTTTTATTTGCCACGGATTAACGATGCATAGAGCAGATTATCAAATAAATATAATATACACTCATTTTTAAGGTGCATGTTTAATAGTTATCCGATTGATAAAAATATATTGCGATTAATACAGCTAAAAACTTAAATTCAATATAAACTTAGTTGAAATACAATCACTTATGTATTTTATTATACATATAAAAACTAGCAACTAATTAGTAGATGTTTATAAGTATGTAATTAGTACCTAATTGCAGGAACTAGCTGGATAATTATTAACAATTTCGATGTGAACAGCGAAGATGAACTTGCTTTAGAACCTCTCTGCCAATCAAAGACTTTAATGAACTTTGCTAAGTTAAAGTGGATCTAAAATATTCAGTGACGAATTAACGTCAGACCCCATAACTCGCTTGTTAATACCGAGGCAGGTGGTTAATTAAACGCTTGTCATTTATACACGAGGCATATAACTAAAATGTAACTTAGCCATTTTCACTATGAGAAACTTCACGACTAATAAAAAATCACCAGAACATAGAACAACAATGTCGGTAATTAAATTATATTAGTACCGTAACCGATCTTATAATTAACGTCGAAGTGGTTTCGATGGTGAAATTCTTTGTATAGTCTGGCTATTTAATAGCGGTGTACGAATATAAGTGTAAGAACTTGAGTCCTCGAGGATCTAAGGACAAGCTGTTTCAGAAATGCATTCATAGGCACGCGCCCATAAGTGCGTTGCTGCCATACATTAGGGTTCCCGGTGTTTTATTTCCTCAAATCCATTTTCGTGTGGTTTCGAAAAAAAGCTTTCAATTAAAACGTTTTCAATGGTTTATGCTTGCAGTTATGTTAAACATGTGAAAATGCCCAGATGCATAGACGACACAAAACATTATTTTAAGAGAACATGCATTCCTGTATGAAATCAAAATGGCAACAACTTTTACATAAACATTACACTGAACTACTTTAAAAGTTGCTAATGTTGGCTGGCTAGTGCGGTGTATTAGGTTTAAGTGGCAGCAGTGCTCGCGTACATATTAACAAGGCGGACATAACTTTGTTTGCCTGTTACAATTAAATCATATAGCTTAATCATAGTTCAGAATTAATATTAAGGTTACATTGAAAATGCTTTCCTTCAGACTTTCACGCTATTTTCTAATACCTTAGAGATTTTGAATTATTTCAGGTACTTTAAAAATACTTACTTAACCTTACAAGTAACTATGTTAAAGACCTGATTTATTTGCATACAATATAACTTTATCTAACTGCGCCTATTCTTTCGATCACCTTGCGAATGGTAACCCTATAAGTACCTATACGGTACGTGATGCACCATATATTTTGTTCAGTCTGTACAAAAATACAATAACAGTTTGCTTAGCATATAATAGTATAAACATTTGGACATTTCAGTTAAAGATATTTAACATTCAGACTATCAGTAATCTTAATCCTAACTTAATATTATGAAAGTTACTGTGTTTGCCCTTCCTATGACAAGAAACAATGAAACAACACTATTTTTGAACAAAGGAAAGCTATTTATTACCATCAAATGTATCGAAATATATTAATAATTAATTAGCATTAAGTATGTAGCCGCGCTGGCAACTAATCTATACAAATAAATAAAATTGAAGTGTCTGTTTGTAATGTCAATATAACAGCTTTTTATCTAATGCATATGAAAGTATATAAGGGACCTACATACACGAAAACAAATATTTTTAAAATTTTTGTCTGTCTGTCTGTTTGTTCCGGGTAATCTCCGAAACGGCTGAACTGATTTTGACAGGACTTTCACTGGCAGATAGCTGATGTTATAAGGAGTAACATAGGCTACTTTGATTTTAGAAAAAATTTGGGTTCCGGGGAGACAAACACTTTTTAGTTAAAATCTACGCAGACGAAGTCGCAGGTAACAGCTAGTACACAATACATTTATATCGTTTTCACGCTTTCTAGTTTCAGTAGTTTCTTTCTTTTTTTCTCATTTGATTTTGTCTAAGGATTCAAAATGATGAAACATTCGAATTATTTTAATTGTAACATATTATGCGCTTTATTACAAGAAACCTATGTAGAAGGTGCTGCTCCGAGGTGAATTATTATGGGCAGATTATCTTGAACACAAATGAACCGTCCGTGTCTTCTCAAGAAGCTTTTTGTACGCTGCCTATTACGCATTAAAACATGATTATCATTCTGTTGAAGCCTGTCTAAAGATTAATACACATACATTTATTAAAGAAATAACTACTAGCCATTTATTGTGTAGGAAGTAGCGTCATGTGTTCATGAATGAGTTACGAGCAAAGTAATGCACAATAACAAATTCAACAAATATTGATAAAGTCATTATAAAGTATACTGGTATAGCAATATTACAAATCTATTAAAGTTGAAAAGATTCGTAAAAATCGCACTTTTAGAACCACGAACTGGGCAGTCAAAATGGAATTACTCATTCCGATTGGACACTCCCCGTCGTAAATTGAAATAGCCGACCTCAGTTACTACTTAATCTCGAGCAGAAATTTTCTAGTAAGAAAGTTTACCCTCAGAAGTAAACCCCCGACAACGGCGCGGCGACGTGCGGGAGTCGGCGGTAAACATCATCATAAAAGCTTCAGACGCGCAAGTAGGTAGCTACTGCAGGAACCTCGTGTATGGGGTTATTAATATTAAAACACTACGTCACGAGTAAATACAGCCAATGAAGCCTGAGTACTACAGAGTTCATTGCTTTCATGTTGCTCGTAGTAATTTTACAATGCGTAGGTAACAAATAGTGCGTAATGAAGAACTTACTCAATTCATTATATAGGTAAGAGGTCACGTTCTATGGGAGCTGTTTCATTGAACCTTGTTTATCGGAAGCGATATTGTGAAAGAAAGACTGTATGTTATAAGTCTCTATCAAATGTTACGTACGTTTGTAATACATTGTAATGTAACCGAGAAAACAAGTGTTGGTTTTTCGTCCTATTAACAGATAGGGAAGCATTCTATAAATGGCTTCCAATGCCTATGATATCGTACTTACCTTATTGTTTTCTAAAGTAATCATGCATAATTATCTAATCCTGTGGCAAAGCAGATGGTTCATTCTTAATTAAAATTATAATTAGTACCTATTAGTAATATTTATGTACCTACAACACATTCTATGGCTGTTATATTTCGAGCCATTATTTAACAAAAAATAAACACTGCATTCAATTAAGGTGTATTAAACTAAATTTATCACTTTTGTGCTGTAATTCAGATGTAAACTCTCTGATGTCTGATGAATATCAATGGATACTAATATCTAGAAATTTATATAACTATGTAACACGTGTAATGCCATTAATCCTTATAATTGCATGATATTGCTAATAAATAATTTCACAACCAAACTAGAATAAAGTCACTTCTATTAGTACATATAATTCAATTCATACAACAATGCACCTTCTGAAAAAGAGACTAATATAAAACTGGATATCACTATTATGTATTTATGAATAATAAGTAAGTACAGGTTATTTTTAAATAAAACTCGCAATACCTCAAACCAACGCAACGTTTACATTTTAATAGGCACAATAGGTTATTGAATCAGATTTGCTCACGTTTGAGCTGACGGGCATACACGACCTTCAGTATGTTTGGTTCTGCTGCTCGTATTGTCCATTACATAATAGCTAAGTAAAAATTTATTCATTAATTTATTCAGTTTTATTACTACGTTCGAACGGATGTGGTTGTTGAGTCCCGGAAGATAACATAGTTTGTGTGACTATAACCCTAGCGACCCTTATTCATTATTCAAGTGATGCGACGAAATCTTAACACTGTTTGTTCATATCCGATTTGTTACTTCAATTTGTTTCATAATTTCTCTCACATATTACGTGGTAAGTAACGTTTTAAATTACGAATTGGGTCACCAAAATAGTAAGTTTGTCTCGATCACGCATTTTTGTTGTTGAAAATGTATGTATAATTAAGTATAACATTAATCTACTGTTTCTGTGATATAAAATAATAAAGCCTTTTTTATTTATTATATAAAAATTACTTATATATTACAGAAATAGAAAATTAATGTAATAATTAATTACACATATACATTTTAGTTAATATTCTTCATATACTTAAATTTATTAAAAAGTAAACGTGATTTCTTTACGCTGATTCTGGTCTGTTCGTAATAATAGGTAGCTATAATTGAAATCAAATTATTACAAAAAGCTGTGTACCTACGTACCTGTACTTCGTCATTGATGTAAATGAAACCAAAAGATAGGTACCTGTTTAGAGAAAAGTTGATAAAAATGATATCTACTTATCGATTAATCTAGCCGAATTATTATTAATTAGTTTTGAAGGCTTGCATACCTATCTTCGGCGCTAATAAATAATAATAATTATGGAATGAAACAGGAAAGGTAGATATCTCGCCGATTCCTTTTCTTTTTACAACAAGTTATCCTTTTCCCAAGGGTCGTCAACACGGGTGTTATATACCTGGTATTGTAAATGATCAATATGCTACCGTAACTGCTTACCACCAGGCGGGCTGTATGCGAGATAGCTTGCAATCACTTATATTCAAAAAAAATATTCGTACCCTACATAATTGCGTCATGTGTAACATTTCTTACACCAGATCTGAAATGTTTCCATCCGTGCATCCGCATTATTTTTTTACATGTACTACATACGTCAGTATTCAAGTTTGCGGCTCAATCAACTAGAGATGGGAAACTTTGTTAATACGGATGTGATAGGTGAATACACTCTAGGCGTGCTTTAGTATTTTATCTACTCTATATTTTTAACAATAATAACGACGAAATTGTAGGTTCCATAGTATAAAAAGCCTGACCTTGCATTATGATCATAGTTAGATGTTATACAAGTAACTCTTATTATAATCTTTATTTTTGGTGACTTGTTTGTCTATGTATATAACTTAAAACTCATTGTTCGATGAAATACACCCATATAAATGTATAGTACAAAACTCGATCTTGTTATCAAGAAAATTCCGAAGGCGTGGACGCGGATCAAAGCAGTGTTGGTTCCTAGTTCTAAGCGGCGGGCTGTTTAGTTTGCTTCCTCCAAGTTTTGAATGAACCGCATCTAACTTGACACACTTACCAAGCCCTGCTCAAACATTGCCGTATTTTACAACTGTAATGCTCCCATGAAACATTTTTAAGGCGCTATTGATTCCCTGATACTGTGTTCATTTTATATTTAAGTCCACCATATTGATGAATAGTAGATACCTATACATATAGGTAAATGTAAGATGATAATGAGTAAAATTTTACATCTACTTTTAATACTTAAATAACAAAAAAAGTACAATTTAGAGAAAATTGCAACTTATACATATAAGTTGTTCAAATTGGACTACAAATCTCATTTACTAAGTTATTCCCAAACAAACGTCGCTTATCTCGTTGATTTTACTTTAAGAGAACAAATAAATGTATCAGAACCAAAGTGACTTTCTAGTAATATTTTAATATCTGACCAAAGCTGATCAAATTAGTGGTGCAGTATATTCAGAGACCAGGTGTTTTCTTTCTAAAGAACGCCTATTGTCAGATTGTACTCTACCCTGTCTTACATATACGCAATCGGAGCTTTTGTTTGCAAACATTCTAGCCTTTTATTAAAATAGTATAGTAATTAAGTTCTTATAAAAATACTAGTATCCCCAGTCAATTACTCAAACTAAGCGCTAGCCAACGCACAACAAAAACATTCACCTTGTGCCTTACCACCACCAGACAAAGCTATACAAGTACAACTCTGTGTATGCTATCACATTGACGCACATGCCATGACAATGCTATATAAGATGATGATAATACTACACTCGCGAGCAACCAAATCGACTCAACCCTTCACTGCGCACACCTACATCAATTTCACAAAAACTACACGTGGTATTTATGATAACAGTATGTCATCAGAAAGCTTAAGATGTCAGCTTTCATTTGGTGTCATTATTATTGACATCTAATCATTATTTTTTAAACTAATAATGTCTGAACTTAAGTGTAGGAAAAAAGGGAAATTTAGGACAAAGGGCTGTGAAACAAATGGAAATACATAACAAAATATATTAATTTAATACTTGGTATTACCCCTCCCCGCATAGCTCTAATTACAGCTTGCAGTCGGTTTCATCGACCTTATTAACTTTTGGCGGCTATGCCTCAATCGAGATGCTCTCGAGCAAACTGGAGGAGCGCTTGTCGGTGGCCTGCAGTCAATTTAGGGCCCGTCGCAGGCCTTTTTGGAGTTAGGTTACCTTCCTTCAAGCGTCTTCTTATTGTCCACACGCTGACAGCCACTCCTCGTATACGTCTCAGTTCTTGCTGCACATCAACACCCGCTAGATGTTGCATGCAAAGTATGGTAAGGAGCCCAGCAAATCACATTAAAGCTTGTACTATGCATATATATGTATGTTTAATAGAAAATTATTCTAATTATATTTGAATGTAGTTATTAATATTTTAATTATGGCTTATATAATTGGTACTATCTATCTACATGATATCTACTGGCTTATGTGGTTTTTATTCATATTAATTATTTATGTCTTAGAGTTTCTAGTTTTACTTACATTTCATTATAAGTAATTGTTAGTTAAATATTTGTATACCACTACATTTTTACAAATAACATTACTTTTCTTTTTCTTGATGGAATACTATCACAATACTGGTCGCTTATATCGAAGTATCATGTAGGTACATTTTAGTATAAATCAATAACGTAAGTTGTTACCTAACTAGAGCGTAATTTAATTATAGGTGTTTCTGTTTCCGCTGAATGAACTCAATATCCGTAATTTCGTCGTTTTGCTAGGTCTCAAATTATTTTATGTTAATACTTCTCCATATTTGTATATTGGGCAATTATTACATGGATGATGTAAATAATTCAATTTTAATGGACACGTTTCAAGAATCACTGAGAAGCCATAAGTAGGTAAAGTAAGTATTATGCGCGGTCTTAAAATTATATTTTTTTGCGTTTTGAATTGTCAATGTGCAAATATTATTCTCACACGAGTCTGAAGTCTTCAATTCAACAGATATACGTATGGCAAAATAATTATTGCCATGTTACACCATATGGATAAGTTTCTATTCGTCCAAACGATAGTCTTACACTCCTTCGCATTCTATGAGTCTAGTGTGTATGGCATAGTTTGCGTTGAAAACACGTATACAAATTTTATTGCAATGAATAAGGTTGTTAAGAAATGATAAACAAATCACGAGTTCGGTTACCAGCATGGTAGTCAGATTTAAATGAGCCCGAATACGATACAGTACGGTCCAAGTACAATACCATTTCTATGAATAGTTGACAAGTGAGCTCGTAATCAACACTAGGAGGCCGGATCCCGCGCACTCTAACATCTGGGTTAGTGTAATTTGGACCCCAGTCTTAAGATTTGGGTTTGTTTCATGTTGCTTGAAAATCTAAACATACAACGATTAGGTACTGTCTATATTTGAAGAATAGCAATCTAATTACATTATGAGATACACTAGCTTCTTCTTATGCGTGTTGCTATCATCATTATTATAGCAGCCTTGAGAGTGCAAGATTTTAGGAGGAGAAAAATTAAGGCTTCTTTGTAAGTAGTTTGTAAATACTTGGCCTGGCCATAAATACTGTACAATTAAAAAAAAACATAATATTACAATTTAATTTGGAATCTGCCATTCTTATATGAATATTCATTGTTTTCTCATTTTCGCGCCAATTTTCGATATTAAAATGGAGTGGGGTGATAAAGAAAACCATTCGGTTCTTTGATGCGGTGCTTTAATAGCATTACACAAAGTAGGTATGGAGCCAAATGCAAACTCTCCATCCGCTTGGTATTAGTCGAATGATGGTGTATCTGACTATTGATAGGTACAATGCCTCCTCTGTTTGTGACAGAAAAATATCTGTCTGTCTACGTAGCATTCGTACGAAAAAGGCGATCAAGGCAGTGAAGAAAAGAATTTTAAAAAATCCTGTCCGCAAGCAAAGGATTTTATCTCGGGAAATGAATATAGCACCTAGAACCATGTCGCGTATTTTAAAAGATGGTTTAGCATTCGCAGCGTATAAAAGACGCACTGGTCATTATCTAACTGATAATTTAAAAATGAATAGGGTGGAAAAATCAAAGCTACTTCTTAAGCGGTACGCAAAGGGAGGTCACAGAAAATTTTATTTACCGACGAGAAAATTTCTACTATCGAGTAATTTTTTAACAAGCAGAATGACCGAGTTTATGCTCAAAGCTCTATAGAAGCTTCCCAATTATTCAGCAGAGTACAACGTGGACATTATCCGATTTCAGTGATGGTTTGGTGGGGTGTTAGCTATCAAAGAGTGACTAAGCCCTATTTTAACCGACTTCAAAAAAAGGAGGAGGTACTCAATTCGTGTGTTTATTTTTTTTTTATATGTGTTACCTCGTTTCTTTCGACTGGGTGAACCGATGTTGATGATTCTTTTTTATTTGAAAGCTGGTGCTACCCGTGTAGTCCCATTTAATTTCAATCAAGATTTGACCATTCGTTTTCGAGTTATCCTTAATTGTGGAAAAGGTGTCAAAACATTGGCACAAGTGTATTAAGATACGAAGCCTCTTAACAACACCATGTTTCATAACCAAGAATGGTCCTTTAAGCAATACTCAGCACCGGGTCATAAAGCTCGATCCATCCATGGTTGGAAACGAACGTTTCGGACTTCATCAGAGCTGAAGACTGGCCGTCATCTAGTCCTGATCTTAATTCGCTAGATTATGATTCATAGTCAGTTTTAGAGAGTATGGCATGCTCTAAATGCCATGATAATTTGGAGTCCCTTAACCAACTCATAAGATTGGCAGCGAAGAATATTCCCATGGAGAGATGTAAATATTCTTCACTGCCAATCTGTGTTTCGATTGATAACTGGCTTCAACGTTTACAGGACTGAATTAAAGCCAATGGACAATAAAACAATATGTAAGGCAAGACTAAGTATAGAATTACTTGATTATGACATTTATGACTACAGTTTACTTGCAACGCGAATCACACAAACCGATTCTGCTAAATGGAGTTAGATGTAACGTCGCTTGGATTTTCGTTGGATCGTCGATATGATATTAGTCCATGCTGCCAAACTGTAAAATCGCATCAAAATCGTTTCTTATACAGAAACCTTTTATTTCTTGATATGGGTTAGATTTTTTAATACCTTTAGTGCTGCCGCACACTGCGCTACTAGTGACTGCGGTAGCTATGACTAGTCACTAGATGTAACCACTAATTACAGCTACTGGTGGATGGTTCCGGCTACCAGTCGTAGCCACTAATGGGTAAATGTATCTACATTTTTACTAAGTATTCGGAGCGGATTAAAGCCTCGCTAACAGGGAGCGACCAAATGCGACCACAAGTAGTGAGCGCAGACTACTCTTGCAGCTTATGGCTCAGAAACAGCCACTAGAAAACTCAGTACCCGGCAGTAGCATACAAAATGGATGCAAAACGTCCACAACTTTTGGCGGGCACTAGTTGCTTTAGGTGTCCGCCACCTATGAATTATTATGCGGCATTACTTAATGTCACAAGTTTACAGTTTAATAATAGTATATAATTATAATTCATTCATTGATAACTGTTTAAAATTAAAGTGGTCCTTATAACGCAAGCTTTAATGTAAGTATATGTAACTTATAAAGTAACCCATTAATCAGCTTAAATGACCTTGTAATAATTTTATTAAGCATATTAGATTTTTTACTGTCATACAGGCAAGAGCACTTACAGCTAATGCCTCCATAGGGAGAGCAAAAACATTCAAAAAGGCAATATACAACGAGTAGCGACGTAATGTGTATAGTTTTATAAAATTGCATGTATATTATAATGTATTTATATGCTTAATATTCTTATTACTTACCTAAGTGAATACTTTCTTATGTACCACGGACCTACATTTCCTAAGTGTGTCAGTCATGAGTGTCATGACTCATGACACTCACGAGAATACTTAATATCTTAATGCCAGAGTTTATCTATTCCACGTGTGACGATGGACAAACATGCCTTCAAAACATATTGCTGAACAAATAAAATGAAACATTTGTAACCTTATTTATCTTAATACATATAGACAGTAGAGTTTAGAACCGGGGATAATTTGTTTATTTTGATGGGCTTTGGCAATGGAAATGTATATTTGGGGCAAGCACAATTACAACTTACCAAATATATTTAATACATATTTTTGCGCAATGTACCTATAGTTTGCGCGTTTTTTTTATACACAAATTCTATTTTATATATAGTGAAAAGCTTTAGCTGGTACACGTACATAGCAAACAAAAACCTTTTGTTTTTATACAACAAATCAAGCTCGATTCGAATCATGAACTTATGTTAGGTACCTTTTCAAATTATAATGATTCTTATAAGCCAATTTAACTTCTCAACTAGAACTCAGAGACACGAAATTAAAAAAAGTTCTGTATTAATTAGATGTTGTATATTAACTTTCACACATGACTTTATTCCGACTTAACTAATCAAATTATTTATTTACCATACCATAGAATGCATAGACACGTCACAGATTTGCCTTTGATAATATTAGTAGGTATAACATAATGGTTACGTATGACAATATCTACCTGATTAGTTTTGCATTGAAGTGTTAGAAAAGGTCGGGTTCCTGTTGGTTACCTGTTGATTATGTAGCGAGCGGCTGACACGAATAAAAGGATCGATTAACTTCTATTTTTACTCATGGTCGTGCGGGGTTAGCTCAAGCGGTAGCTCAACGCTCGACTGCCTGAAATGTAACTCTGGTAAACAAAGGACATCGGGGACATAGGGAGACTAAGAGCTTTTTTGTGTTTATATAATGAATCTACGATATTAATCAGACATTGATTGTCTTATAATAACGTTATTACAAATAATGTGTTCTGCACACAATATATTTCTGTTAACTATGTTAGGTACGATGACCCTGTTTGCGAACATTTCCCTATTCCGCATAGGAAAATATATAACAAAATATTGAAAAGGGTTGTATGTATAATCTGTTATAGGGCACTGAATACACAATATTAAGCAACTAGGGATAAAATTTGTTTGTATGTGGGTTTTGTTCTCCGGAACTATAGAACCGATTCGAAAAATTCTTTCACCATAGAAAAATATGTGTCTCTGAGTATAGGTTATTCATATAGACATACCACGTGAGCAAAGCCGCGCGAGAATGTACAAAATAATTTTAAACATTTTAGAATCCATGCAATGCAATGGTATGATCATGAGGAATGCCATATATAAGTCCTATAATTATGTAATATTATGTTGCTCGACCGATCAGATTTGTTATGAAATTACTGGACAGAATTAACTCTACGTATGGCGTAGTGGTTTAAGGGGTCGTCTCGTCACTACTACTGCACTGAGTGTGGGCTCGATGCCCACACGGGACAAAAGTTGTTTTTTGTGTACGTTGTTTGAATGTAAAGTCATAGGATTTATTCCTAGTGCCAAAGCTGTCTTTTTACAATACTAAACGCCATAATAATAATATAATAATAATAATCATAATCTTTATTTGCCAGAATATGGTTCAGGTATACAGGTGGTCATTTTAAATTTTTTACTGCATATTCGGCCAGATGTGGCGTGCAAAATTTAAGCAATTACATTAATACAATTTTAACATGCAAACTATTGAAATAACATATTGCTATCAATCAATTAGTAATATATGCCCATTGTTTGTTTATATTTTTTGCTAAATAATTTATTCTTATTCACTATTTAAAATACATATTCAATTTATTATCTTATAATTTATCAATTTCATAAAATAAGAATTTCATAATTGTATTATTAATCATGTCACAGGATAATTGGCAGCTTATAAAGTCATATTTTTTTTTTTCATTGAAATAGTCATTTATATGATACAGACATTTATTTGTGAGTAGTGCATGCAACTGTTTCTTGAATTTTGTCATATAGGTTAGGATTTGTCTATGCTCGTATAAAAGTTCAAATTAGAAGATAATATAACAGTATACCTATAATTTTTTATACCTACGCTATACCAAGACACGTATAACGTCTTCAAGAATGAGACACTAGCCGGTTCTCTAGGTTATAAAATAATATTATTTTTATAAAGCGATATATAGACATTCCAATTTTAAATTATCATTTTTTAATGAGCAGAATTAAAATATTGTCTCACTGAAAATGGGTCTGGTGTGGGTACATTATGTCGTGTTGACATTTAGTCTACTTTGAAATACGAAGCATTTTTGGGTAAACTTCTATTCATAATTCAAATTTAGTTCAGAGATGAAAGTTATCATCAGCACCAGGGCGGTCGAGTAATTTTGTTAGACCAAGAAGGTGGGAAGGTAGTGGCTGCCCGCTAACAGCAGTAAACGTGCTTGCAGACCAAAGTTGTAGAAGAGATTTAGAGAAAAGTAAATATTTTCTTTCTTTCTTATTTAGCATATAATCTATACTAAAGTTTGTTCGTTTGAACGCGCTAATCTCAGGAACTACTGGTTTGATTTGAAAAATCATTTTCGTGTTGGATAGCCTATTTATAGAGGAAGGCTATATAACATCACGCTACGACCGACGGGGGCGTCGCAGTAACAATAAACGCGGGTGAAACCGCGGTAACAGTCTAGTTGTAGAAAGATAGTTTATATGTATAATCATAGTTAAAAATACAGAATAATAACAAGGTTTCTTAATTCAATATAATACTTTTATAAATTAGTTAATTCTTCCGCTACTGATGTTGCTAATACAGAGCACCAAATAGACAAACCTGATACGTATCAATTAATATGATAATTATAACGATAATATATTATAGTTTCCACCAATACTGGTTAAGCAAAACGCACGCTGGATACGAATTAAGAAAAAGTTCGGTACAGAAAAAGTGGGATCCAACAGATTGTTGTGCTGAATTTGGAAGTTCGATGTGTCCGTTATAACAGTGTTTGTAATGTTCAACTTTCGCACTAAAGGTAATTTCTTCTTGAAGTTGTTAAAGACATAAACATGACAAATAACTTTCTTACTGTAGTTAAGTAGTCACGCATTCAAATTAATATGTAACGTTTGACCTACTTAGGAATGGCCATTTAAGTACGGTTACCTGCTTTAGTCCTGTAAAGTAGACGTCGTTGTCCTTACGTATGTTTTTAAGTCCCTACAGTTTCTAACAAGTCAAACCTCTGTATAACACAGCCGCATATTAAATACTTGCACATTCCTAAGTATAGGCTGTATTGCCATAGCGCTATAAAGATACAATAAAATTGAAGGAGGGGCCTTTCGCTTCATTGTATTGTGTGTGAGTATGTCTGTATTCATGTTCTGGGAAATGAGCCGTTTTATTCGTTAGTGGTCGCTTACGTCCGCGTCGCGTCGACCGGTTACACTAGTGCTGCGACGGCAGGCAGTATGCGGACTGCGGTCACATACTTCACTCGACGCCGGACATTCGCTCAGACACTGGAAACGCATTTTAGAAGGCTTAAGAAGCTGTTGTATTCGAATGACTCAGCTTGATTTGAATTTGTTAAACGGAAACAGACTCACTTTGCAAGTCCAGATTATTACCGCTTTTGACCCAAATGAATTGTTATACAATCGGCTATTTACATTGCCGATGCAGGGTTTACAGTTAATTACAGATACAACCAGTACAATTTACTTTCCAACGATTCAACCGGCTGACAATGTTGTTAAAACCTAGATTATCTGCTGAATGTATCATTATAACATTTGAAATTTAAATTCAGTTAAGGCATTTAGCTGGATTTGTCATCTATAGGCTTGTAATAACCCTTGAAAACACGCTTTTAAGTCTTCTTTATAAAGCGAACAAAGCCAATCGAAGGGTTTCCCGTACATTTACCTGTAAGTACATACATAGGTGCTTGCCCGTTCGTGTGCCCCGTGTTTGTGGTACAAGCTCGGGTTACCGCCTGCCAACTGCTAATAGAAACTGAACTATACTTTATTATATGTAGTTGCCTTTATTACTTTCTCGTTTCGGGAGACGTATTGGTAGACAAATCCACGAACTGATGAACTGAAACATGAACAACTAACGTATACCTATTTAATTTGAATGAATATATTATTGAAAGATATTTATTGCCACATTAAGTTTAATATTCAAGTGGTTGGAAGCTTCTTAGAAAATAAAAATCCTTCAGAATCGAATGACTCTTATTAGTATGTTAGTAGTCGCTGGCATCAACTAAACGTGCCATAGGTGTGAGTCACGTAACGGAAACGGTTCTTTCGATATTGATGTCTGGGCTTGATGCGTTCCCATGTTTCACTTTAATGTAACCAGTGTTTTTATTTGACGGAGCAGTGAAACAACTGTAATACTACGTACTTTTTATCACTGTTTATAATTTAAATCCCTTTATCAGCAAACATCTGCGTATCCACCCAGCCACTCGGTTTGGCTCTGTATACATAAATTAAACTTAGTTGAACGAGCATTTTATTCTCAATAAAAACTCTAGAAAATCTGCTGCCACTAAATGGGAATACTTTTATTTAATTATGATTCTTGTAGGAATTTTATTTCAGTCAACTGAAATAATTTGTGTTTACGTTTTATATAGCTGTTATTTAAGATATAGTATTATATGTTTTATGAAAAAGCTGCATACTAATTTATTGTTCATTATATTACACTAGATGTTCCGGCGGTTTCACCCGCGTTTATCGTTACTGCGCCGCCCCCGTGGGTCGTAGCGTGATGATATATAGCCTATAGCCTTCCTCGATAAATGGGCTATCTAAAACTGAAAGAATTTTTCAAATCGGACCAGTAGTTCCTGAGATTAGCGCGTTCAAGCAAGCAAACAAACAAACTCTTCAGCTTTATAATATTAGTATAGATAACATTTCAAAGCTATACTATGTAATGCATTAATTAGTGTTTTATGATAACTACAACTGCTTTGCCATGTTTATTTCTTCGTATTAGCATACCATGTGAGACTTATAAGTCTATAGTATACTATAGACTAAGAATAGTATCGCATGAATTAAATAATTTCGACTGCGGGGCTGGCGTAGTGATTTTAGAGGTCGCCTCGCCACTGTCACTATCTTAGTATTGTGGGTTCGAATCCCACACGAAATAAAAGTTTGTGTGATCCTCACACGGATGACCACACGGAACAAAAGTTTGTGTGATCCATCCTCCTCGCGTCTCTGGAGGTGTTCTTTGTGTTCGTTGCTTGGATTTTTGTAAAGTACCACGCGGCAAAGGAAATATTTCTTGCGCAGGACACGTTTTAAAAATATATATTATACATATATATTATCTAAGCGACATTCTGTTTTATTATTCAAAGACACAGTATACCTATTTAGCACAGATATGTGAGTGTCAAAATTCAACGTGCCTTATTAGGTATTATTAGAAAACAAAGTAGGTATTTAAAACCACCTCTATGTGATAGAAGATCTATAATAATGTTGATGACACTGATGTGTAACGTTTTATTTAGTCCACCTAGATAATATAAAAATCTGACCCTTTGCAACTATGTCAGTTTGCCTACTTACGGTCTATGGAAGGGATATCTTATCATCTTATCAAATTCTATTGTCAACACATACGACAGAGCTAATGCCTTCACTACTCAGTTATCTATTCACTTTATTATAAAGTGATTAAATAGGGATAATTATAATCTTTACATCACCCTTGAACTCAATTTAAGAGTTTATATCTCGACTATAATAAAATTCTCTTATGAAAAGCCTACGGACTGATAGGATGTTTGAGTATTCATTAAAGATTGCTCTTTAAATTTACTGGTGTGTCTCCGTCAACAGCTTCAAGTTTCGTCCTCGATAGCTTGCTAAGCCATTGTGTTGTCTATGGGTCAAATATACAAGTTTGTCCCATGCAAGTAGTTTGTAAGGGAAGAGGTAGGATTATGGACCGAAGTGGGTGGAATGAATAAAATATCAACAAATATAGCAATAAAACATGCAAAAATATAACTTTTTTCATGAAATTATTTAACAGTTAGTTAAGTAACTTGTAACGACATACCTAGGTGCGACTTAAATATTCTAATTGTTTAATTGACAATATTTACTGATTATATACCTACTACTTAATAGTTGATTCAGAAGTGTGTTTTATTATTTAATTATCTAACATTATAATTAAATAATAACACTTCGGTCCATAATCCTACCTCTTTCCTTACAAACTACTTGCATGGGACAAACTTGTATATTTGACCCATAGACAACACAATGGCTTAGCAAGCTATCGAGGACGAAACTTGAAGCTGTTGACGGAGACACACCAGTAAATGTACAGTGCAATCTTTAATGAATACTCAAACATCCTATCATTTCGGATGTTTTATTACTATATTTGTTGATATTTTATTCATTTCATCCACCCACTTCGGTCCATAATCCTACCTCTTCCCTTACAAACTACTTGCATGGGACAAACTGCGAATGGGACCAACTGCGAATGGGACAAACTGCGAATGGGACTAACTGCGAAAGGGACCAACTGCGAATGGGAATAACCGCGAATGGGACCATTTGCGAACGGAGGACGAAGTGCGCATAACTCAATCTACACAACATCCTTTTTATATCAAATAATTATATTGAGGCACTTAATATAATTGTTAGGACCCGATATTTACGTCTACACTAATAAGTTCGTAGTATTACCTGTTCGTTTATTAAGTAAATTTAATACCAATGTATCCCAAAGTCAAAAAACACCTTCAGTTGTCAGCTTATTATTCATGCTTGACCGATGCAATGGACTGATTGAAATGCAGGCACCTAAAGTATTATTTAGTAAAGCACACTGATTGAGTAAAATTAAACACCTTCAATGTTTAATTTT
Organism: Catocala sponsa; assembly: GCA_963564715.1. Classification (NCBI taxonomy): domain Eukaryota; kingdom Metazoa; phylum Arthropoda; class Insecta; order Lepidoptera; family Erebidae; genus Catocala; species Catocala sponsa. The sequence goes on from OY751335.1 coordinate 14,127,211, forward strand.
ACTCAATCATTTATTATTAAAGTTAAGCTGCTTACTATTTTTATCAGATTACTTTATTAAATTTCAGAATGTCGAAGCCAGCGTAAATTTTGAAATACGTAATTATGTTTATGCGAAACAGAGTGAGTCAGGGCGCATTATTCCACCCCTTCACGCGTTATTAGATTTAGTAACGAGTAACGACCGATATTTCTTTAAGCTCGACTCCAACTTCTGTTGAGAACATAATTTAAACTTTGGTTGAAACTCATTTACCAAGAGTTCAATTTCTGAATTAGAGGATTAATACAGTTTACAAAACATGGTTTGTAGCCAAAAACAAACTGTATACCTACTCATGAAAGTAATTCAGAAATATATAAGTACGGAACTAACAGCAAGATATTTTATATTTTAGTTTTTTCTATTATAATTATAATACCTAGTTAACTGTCCGTTAACGGGACTGCCCAAGACTCAACACAGAGGACTTGTAATCGCCATCGCCAAAAAATACTTATTCCATATAATAAGAAATATTACGAGGTCATTAAAGATCCCATAATGGCTATCACAGTTCCCACCCTACAACCACAGAGACCGTATAAAAAACTACGTATCGACAGCATCCTGTTGATACATAGCTTGTAAAACGCATTTCTCATCAGAAAGAAACAACGGCTATCATTGTTGTTTTGGAACAACTTAATTTCATTGCAGTTAATTGACTAAATAAGGTCAATGATTAAGTGCGTATGTAGATGTCGAGGTTCTGCTACGCATAAGAAGAAAGCTCTAAGATCATTCATTATGTTTGTTTTTGGTACCTATTCTACGTAACCAATTAACAAAGTTTTGGTAAACGTTTAACTGTTCCAGTTTAAAAGAAAAGGCTAATGTATGCCATGTTCAAACCTTCAATATGATACTCAACACGTGTTCACTGTTGGTAACCGGGTCAGGCTCGCTCCAGTCAATCAAGAGCCGCGGAAAACATAAACAGATTCACTGTTTCTTTAATGTTACATCATGCGCCTTATTTCAAATCAAAAATAAAAAGTTCCTAAATTAAATCTAAGCTCATGTTAGAACCTCCTACATTGTAGACAATTGCGTCAGATCGTACTAGAAATTCGAATATCTTAAACCTCATTATAAATTCTTCGAACGTTCAAATTGTTAAAGTTTAGTTATGCGATTGTCAACGAGTCCCTGGCTTGTTACCATCCTAGAGTTATACATATGTCATGCACAACAATGACATGTCTGTTTCTAGTCATGGTTATCTAAAATGATAATATTTGAACTTATTAAATTATTTTTGGACTACTTTATTCAGTACTAGCTGACCCGCGCAACTTCGTCTGCTTCACAATTCACATAAGAGAATTTTCCTAGTTTTTGCACTATTTTTCATTTATGCTCCGCTCCGTTATATAGCCTATAGCCTTTCTCTATAAATGGGCTATCCAACACTGAAATATTTTTTTAATTTTTACCCGTAGTTCCTTAGATTAGCGCGTTCAACCAAACAAACAAAATGTGAGTGAAGTCGGCGCGTGAGCGCCCCCGCCTTTTTATAAATGCAGCGGATGGCCGTTTCGCGCGCTAAATAAAAATCAACCGTATAGCCGTACCCATACTGGCGCGGCGAGATTTGGAAGTTTTATTTCATCTATATCTTGTCTGTTTATGAACCGATTCCTATTTTTTTTTATAAAATAAATATTAAAGTGTACTTTTTGAATATGGGAGTTTGATAAAGATATATCTATGTGAAATACAATATATTTATGTATTTAATACACTTTGAAGAAATGCCTAACGATTAAACACGTTATTGTGGCTAATTTATAAAAGATAGATATATACTATTAAGGACTTTTTTGTAGATCTTTTGAAGACCATCATCTTTGTAATACATACTTTTGGTGTATGATCAACGTATGCGAGGATAAGAGCTCGAAAGCGCATTTTCGTCCGACTTGCTTCAAATTTATCGTCACTGCTGAGCTCCTATGTGTCTTAGCGTTATGTTATATAGCTTATAAGCTGCCCAGGAGTATGGACTACAATCGTACCAAGTTTGGTTAAAATCCCTTCAGTAGTTTTTGACCCATGCGTGCATATACAGACAGACAGACAGACAGACAAAAAATTTACTGATTGCATTTTTGTCATCAGTATCGATCACCATTCATCCCCTAATACTAATTTTCAATATATATTCAATGTACAGAATTGACCTCTCTACAGTTTTATTATAAGTATAGATAAATACATATGGATATACTTACCTAGTATTATACACTTATCATATTATTTATATGAAGGTGTTATTTATCATAAATCCTTTTCCAGACCACCAGCACTCAGTTTTATCTTTACTCTTAGATCAGCGTGGCGATTGGGTATAAATGAAAAATAAACACTGTTGAAACCGTTTAATCTGATGCTTTACATTCGAAACATCTATCAGATTTTATATATCCGCATGGTTATAATATAAATACCTTATAATACTTACTACATTTATTTTGTAATAATATTGCGTTTGGATACTAGGATTTGGTGGAAAACATTTTATTTTAAAAGAGATATACTTGTGGGATAGAGTTCGTGAGTAAGCTGTTGGGCCATACGCATTAAAGCTATGCTTATTTGTCACGACGGATTTTCTAAACATGAAAAGGATTTTCTGAAATTTATACGTGCTCGGCCTAATGATCCCTCTGGGACAGTTACTAAAGAAAAGGGTTCTGGATAAGTCCTGAATGGAGGTCAACTATATGTTACAATCAATGATAAATAAGTGTCATTCGTAAGGATTTTATTGTTAATACTGACGTAAAAACGCCGTGTATCTTATACGAATAGATATTCGGCGACGTAACCAACTCACCCAGTTTACAGTTTTACACCTATCTGTCAACGGATTGGTTTAAGTAGCCAACGATTTATTTCTGTTTCCTAGTTTACCTAATCAGGGCACAGTATTTTTATCCATCACCATATGTTTATATCGTGAAATGTTCAATACTATTTCGATTCAAAGTAGTAGTCTTGGTTAATTTATGCATTAACGATTTTTGTTTACTATGCTTATAAATATTTATGTAACGAGTAGTATATCCTGAATTTCATCATAGAAATTGTTTTATTTGGTTGCATTTACATTGTCTTGTTATATCCTCAAATATTTGAATAATATGCTCGTAAACAGCCGCTGCTAGGCTTCGTACTACATACACTTATGTGAATTACAATAACACTCCTACTCACTGCTTCATCGATCCAGTAGCGTAGCTCTGCTCTTAATAATGTCGATATTTGAGTCGTAGATCGATAATAAATGCAACAAGTTTTCTCATTTTAGGCAATTCTCATAATCAGCACATCGTTTATTTACACTGAGCCCAAAAAGCAACAAATATGGCTTCGGTCGCCTTGTTCTGCCTAGAACGTACACATAGATGGCTAAGTGTGTATGTTACGCGAAATACTTCTACTTTACCCTTTAATAAACACGCGTGATATTATATGATTTAAATAATATCGTCGTAAACTGTAGCTGCTAGGCTTTACACTATATTCTACTCTGACTTCACACACTCTTAATTATATTAATATTCCGTACCTGTAACGTAAACTGAGCTACCATAATCTCTGAGAAAGCATAAGTATATTACGTTTCTTGATGTTACACTTACGATGTAAAATACTTAGTAATGTGATTAATGGTTGAAATACCGCAACGTTTGGGACTGTCCGCAGTCGCAATTCTGATAGGGAGATAAATTCAGTCAATGAGCGCCACGCCTTCTTTAATGTTGTTCGGCCACTCGAAATTAACGACGTGACTAATAATAATTGAATATTTGTACAGAATGTAAGCACGGTAATGAACATTATCGTGATGTAAGTGTATACGCGTTGACAAAGAAATAGCTGTTAAACGTATTACGTCATCGCATTTCTAATCTCTAAGAATTATGAAATAAAGTCGCTATTTACGTCTGTCCGCCTGTTTAGCTGCTTTGTTTTTTTAAGAAAAGCTAAAAAATTTAATGCCTTTCTCAGTATAATTTTTTATGTAGGTATAATACATTCCAGTTCAATTTAAATAGACGAGGCAAGACGTTGTTTTGTAATCAAGTGGTTGATTTTCGGGTGTCTATATGGCTAACTCTGGGTAAGCCATTCGTTAAAATAACGTAAAGAATTGTAATAGGTTATTTGAAAAGCTCATTCGACCACTATGGTATTAATCCTTATCCAGATCAATATGTTAGTTATCTTGGTCATTTAACGTAGATTAGGTAATATTGCTAGCTTACATTATCATTTAATTTAAATTAATACCTGAGAAGATGTCGCTAATTTTAAATCACACGCAAAAAGTGTTGTTTTCTTCACAACAAATACGAAGTCGTGCGAATTCAAGCCGTGTCGCTAATTAGAATTACATATAAAATGAAAGTCACTTTTCTCTATCATTCTTCTTTTTAAGATATCTCCCGTGCTAGGGAATAATCCATGTGCCGCGGAGAGCTTTACAAATATTTAATCAACGTACGCAAAATACATTCTAAATATACCTCGTACTCGGAACAAACAGTATCTAAGAATCACGATTTTTTGTCCATGTTACATGGTTCAAAATAGAAGTAAATGCTGGCTAAGTGATGAATAAAAGCAGTATAATTTAAAAGTGTGATATTATTTAGGTACCTACTAGTAATACTTTTTAAAATGTTATGTCTCATGTTATGCCTAAGAGATTAAAACGCATTAGACTAAAGCTAAAATGAACAGTGTATACTTGATAGGTCAATAGCCCTATCGATCTGTTCCACCAGTGAGTCGCGTACTCAGTTGTCACTTACAACTTGCGGCCATCGTGATGCAATTATTATTTACTAAGTAGAAACGCTATGGCCTTTTAAGTATCCTTGATTATAATTTTCTTTTTTAGTACAAATGCAGCCGCCACGGTTTAGTATGCAGCCTTCATCGTCAAACAGTGTAGTCAGAGAGGGCACAACAAAGATTTTACAGTGTTCTGCAATTGGTAAGATATTAATTCATAAAATACTTTATTAAGCTCAATAAAATAATTCATAACAGTCTAAATACAACTTTGATGTTAAGCGATGGATCTCGATTTCGTAATCTTGATCGACAAAAATGTTATAACACGAAAATACGTAAACTTTGATTTAATACTCTGTTACATTACAACACGCGAAATGCAGTATAATAGCAGTAGTGTACCTTTGTATTGCTCTACAGCAACACAAAACATGAAGTTGCTTTAAAAAAATTGTATTATGATTTACTTGCATGTAAAATTCAATGGAATCATTTGTCTTGTAGGCATACCGCAACCAATGTACAGATGGTTGAGAAACGGTGTTCCACTTGGCGATTATTCATCAGAATTGTTTTATAAGATTCATAATACCCAGCGGCAGGATGCCGGAGCTTACCAGTGTATAGCGAAAAATGACGTCGGAGCAATATTCAGCGAAAAGAACAACATTGTCGTCGCGTGTAAGTAAACTTTCATACGTCTCTTTGTACGTTCATGTGTCTCTTTGTAGTGTACGCGGAATAATCTCGGAGAAAAATGTTTCTACCGCCCTAAAAACGGCTCAACTATTTACCTACTAAAAAGGAAGTTTGTTACAACGGCCAACATGAACTCGTGTCTATTTACAGATATGGGCATCTTTGAAAACATCGTCGATACTGTTATCACTACTGAATCTGGCAGAGCGGCAATATTATCTTTTCCTCGAATAGAGTCTGAACCACCGCCATCGGTAATATGGCAAGACGAGAACGGCGCCCTGCGCTATGACCAGAAATATGCTGTGACTGATAAACATGAGCTTGTCATATTGTGTACCTCACACGAAGATGAAAAATCATACAGGTTTGCATTCTATCAAGTTATTATTGTCTATTACTCAATATAATAATGTATTAATAGGCCGTTATACAATGTGTATAAGTAACCTCTTTTAACCGCTAAAATTAACAAGCCGCCTTATTAAGGGTCGTTATAGTTTAACCGCCGAATTAGCAGGTAACTAGATGATCACAGCGTTTTATTATTAGTACAGGTATTGAGGCTACTGCTAACCCTTCTGTTTGGCAAATTAACGGTATGGAATGTGGTTCTATTCACACTTCGTGCCGAAACGGAAACAAATAATAGTATGTACATACCTACGTACCTAAATGTTTTACTTTCGTACTTGTTTATTCCTAATCGTCAATTTCAGAGTACGTGCCATAAATACGCAACTTGGAAAAGAAGAAAATAGTCCCTACATAGAATTAAATGTTTTTGGTAATGACAGCAAAGAAATTCCGCCTGAAATAATTATAAAACCTGAAGATACAAAAATAATAAAAGGGCAAGAATATACCAGTTTATATTGCATTGCCAACGCTAGACCTTTACATGAACTAGAAACTTTATGGTTTAAAGATGGGATAATGATAGATTTAGCAGGTATCACATTCGACCTAAATGACCAGTGGAATAGAACATTGACACTTATATCAGCGAATTTAACCCATACTGGACAATACACATGTCAAGCAAGGTTAAAAACTGGAGGTTATGCCACTGTAACATCGTCAGCCTATGTTACAGTATTAGAGAAACCAGTGTTCCTATCAAATTTGAAATCAGAAACCTTTGGTGAATTTGGCAGTACGATAGTTTTAGAATGTAACGTTCAAGGTATACCTCTACCTGGTATTACATGGTATAAAGACGCAAGGAAAATTGCTAGTGTCGGTGCTGACGCTGCGGAGTTTGACAATCCAGATGTTGATGACGGCGGTGGCAGGTATCGGGTCGAGGTAGATCGCTCACTCGTCATCAACAACTTGAAGATGGAAGATACTGGCATATATCAGTGTATTGCCAGCAACGAAGCCGGCGAATCATCTATTTATACATGGTTGAAAATTAAAAGTAAGTTGATTACCTTATTAATTTCTGTTAGTTTTACCCTGTCCGATACCCGAATAAATGATAATAATATATGTATTTCCAAATTGTGTTCTTATAATGTCAATTTGCATGTACATGTTGCAATGTTCATAATTGGTAATAACATCTGTTAATTGTTGTGGTCACCCGAACTGTAATCTGATTCTATAAATCCTACAAAACAGTGTCACAAGCTTGTTACAGTGTGTGTATTTAGATGAAGCAACAATGCTACTAACTAATTAAATATCGTGCAGTGAAGGACACTAAGCGGTTTCCACGCAGTCACATGAAGTTAATAAGAATGAGGACCTCAGATAAAAAAACAAAAACGTTCAGATTTGACACCGGCAGTAAGAATTGTTGTCATTATATACAACACCTGCATATAGTATAGCAAACATTTTCTTTTTCAGCACCGAGTGATGATTGCTTTTTTAATGTTGTTTTTCCCCAGCTTAGGTGATTTTACTGTGTCATTTAATTAGACAATTACCATTCGTAATTAGATTTTTATGCTGTACTCATTATTTTTGTACGTATACATATATCGTGTACGCTTGTATATATTTAATTTAAATAACAACTAACCCGAGGAAGTAAAACAGTAACGTTCGTATATGTTGCGATGTGCGTATAAAAAGCAGAACTTTAACGCGCATCCCTCTAAAAAATTCATTCATCCCAGTAAAATTATAGTGGGGCTCCGTACACCTGCGCAGTTTACTAAGTGTTCACGGCGTTCACGCTTCGATATTGAACATTTAAAATTATGGTGTTTACATGGAATTACCATCAACCTAGCTCGTACTATTATAACGCCAGTTTTTATTAATATATTAAAGTCAGTAGGTATAATGCAAGCAATTTTATTGATAAATTATTAATTATATTGATTTTATAATATTATTGAAGCATGCATGCTAATAATTTAATATTTTTATACCTATCTATTTAATATTATTATTGCATGGACTTTTACCACATTTAAGACGATCCATGGAAATAAGACTTACAATTTGATTACATTATCTTTTTATGTGAGTTGACAGTATCTATACAGCTAATTAAATATGGTTCTAAACATAATATACACAATAATGTTGCCTTCATCCGACCTCCACTGTATGAATTATCCAGAGCTAACAGTTGAGGCGACGCGCGACGGTTAACTAGCCATGCGGAGTGATTAACTATTCCCACGTAGTTCCTACACGATTACCTCGGGGAACAGAGACTTCAGAGCAAGACATAATATAACTTAATGTTTTCAGATCGTATTAAATTCTATTATATGTTATGTCAATTACCAAAAGCGTACCGCTTGAAAAAGATAATGTGCATTTTAAACCTAGGTCGGTCATGGAAAATATATTTAGACCCATATCTAGCTGTGATCCTAATATTATTACAAACATAGATTGGTATCTTATTTTTGTGGACTGTATGGAGGTATCACCGAGTTCCGTGTTATACTAATGTAGGATAGTGGAGAGCGATAGCGTGAAGTACGAGTAACCCGCTAGTATAGTATGTATTAACTAGAGTGCGTGTGGCTTGTAGCGTCCCCGCCCATAATGCAGAGTGCGCCGGCCAACCTGACGGTGCTCGATGGCAAGGACGCCACCATCACGTGCCGCGCGGTCGGAGCACCCAACCCCAACGTCACCTGGTACTTTAACGGTTAGTAAACATGTCACACGATACCCCCAGATCACACACTAAATACATTTGTAAGTATAAAAAACGCTTCATTATGACTGCATTAAAGGCGACAAATTTATGTTTATATGTGTTAATTTTTAATAAACTGTTGTGGGTTGCACTTTGAAGGCATTATTGTTTCTATCACGGAAGAGTGAGACCGACACGATGGAATTAGTATTGAACGTCATAATTATATGGCTTCGGATACCAGTGTTACTAAAAATACCTTGTAGTAAAAAATATAGTAATTATACTGTAAACTTGTCATTGTTTAGACTACTTACTATTTGAATCTAGTTTACAAAGTCGGTCATTAAGAACAGCTTGTATGCTGCTCAATTAACTAATGTTTGAAGTCGATTCAACTATTTAATCTTCACAACAGAGATTTAATCGCAATACTTTAATCCTTTGGAAATTTTCGTTCGAAATACGTTTTTTTATTTACTTAAACCGTAAGAATAAATAATCAATAAAAAATCATAAAATTTGCAGACGTTCATTATATCATAGCTACACGACTATGTTTAATATACAAATGTATATGTACCTATTGTTTTTGTCAATCATTGCGATTCGCCCAATATTCATATATGTAGGCGTTGCAGTATTGTTAATAAGATGAAATACATAATAAGATAACATTTCAGATTCGTTAATAATAAACCTGTCGGGAAGACTGCAAGCGCTGGAAGAAGGTGACCTGTTAATTACGAGCACTACGACAGCTGACAGCGGTAAATACACTTGTGTGAGATCGAACGACGCAGGAAACGTTTCCGGGGAAGCTTACCTCAGCGTATTAGGTACGTCTTACATAACAAAAACTATTTGTATACTTAATCTATAGATAATATCTATAGATCTATAGAGTCTAAAAAATACAGCACGCATTTCGAAATATGAACTGTGAGCACACAGGCAGGAACGCAGGAAACATTGTTAACTCTTAATTAATACTAGCGGTCGCCTAGTGCTCGAAATTCGACCAAAGTTTGCCTGTAAGATGTTGCTGACATATTATGTCATTATATATTGATATATGTAACCATAGTTACGCGCTTCGACTGCGTGTGTCAAATGCATGGCTGTGTGCGTGTAGTGTTTTTTCATTAATTTAATGTATATCTAATGCATATTTTTAAAAAATATTAGCATTCGTCACTTCTTCTCTGTATAAACTGTAAGTGTGCGAAATTTCATACTCCTCCGTCCGCCCAACTTTCGTAAAAAGGGATCCAAAATTTTCGCTTCACCTATTAATATATAGATACTTAATTATAGCCAAAAAGTTCATTTATTTCCATTTAAGTCTAAGAAACAAGAGTCCAAATATGCATAATGATGAACGATTTTAGATGCAAAATAAACAGAAAGATGAAATTTTTTGTGCACATTAGCTAAAGCTATTCACGATCGGTGCATTATCATTATCGCTATAGGTCTATGTATACTCTAAGGTTACAAAAAACTTGTTTTATGCCAAAATAATTTATATAAAATCTATATCGTTACAGTCATCGGATGATTAGATAGACTTTATCTACTTGATATTATCATTTTCACTTACCTACAAGTTACAACCGATAAAAACTACAATTAAAGTTATTTTTTGACATTAGTGTTTTTTACCAGTTCATTTGATTTATTGTTAATCATTGTCGTTTGCAGTAGCATATTTGTACTAAGAAACGTAAGCAAGTAGGTCAAATGTATGTTATCAGCTTGATCTAAAACTTCAAAATATCGATATAATAATTATGTACCTATGTACTGAATGCCGATAATGATAACATTCATTCATGTTTTTCGTACATGTTGTATATTATGATATCTTCTCCCTAGCCTTTATTATTCCCAAGTCACTTGGGGTCGGCTTTCTAGTCTAACCGGATTTGGCTGGATATCAGTTTTTACACGGAGCGGCTGCCACCTGACCTCCGCAACCCGAAGGCTAACGATACCCTAAGGCTAGACCAGTGTCAGGATATTAGACGGCACTGACTTCCCGATAACGACTGCCATAGATGTGCATGGCAGCCGAGACCGACGGCTTAACGTGCTCTCCGAGGCACGGAGCAGGCGATAATTGTCAATGAATACGCACGTAACTTTGATAAGTCATATAACTTCCGAAAGTCAGAGGTGCGCGACGTGGGTTCGAACCCGAGACCCTCTGCATTGCAGTCTGTTGATCTCCTCACTGAGCTATCGCTGCGGCTATTATACATATTATCATATATTCTATTCTATATTGGATTCTCATACATCTAAATATTACATACATACACGATTGTTAAGTGATTAATGATTATGAATATTAAGAATGTGACTAACCATTAAATAATTACCTTACTTTTAGCTTGGAAAGCAAAAAAGAAAACATCTTAAATAATATTGGTATAGATATTATTTCGCAATTATTCAGAACAACGTATTCTAGTAGCAAGATTCACCTCATTTTTTTAAATTTATTATTTGGTCACAATTATGATTCCCATCCACTATGTATAAATATTATTATATAGATAGCTGCACAGTAAAAAAATACAGCACGCAGATACCTAAAAATATATGTCATCATATTTTTTTCAGTGAGAACTCAAATAATCGCTCCACCTGTCGATACGCGCGTGTTATTGGGTCACACGGCAACGTTACAATGCAAAGTATCGAACGACCCGAATGTTAAATACAACATTGATTGGTTCCATAATAAACAGTGAGTATATCACATATGATCTGGATTTACAATATTCTTACTATTCACGCCGGATATACAATAAGTTTGTTTTGTTCTTACAGGCCAATGACAGCTGGTTCCCGAGTGTGGGTTTCAGCAGATGGGGCACTACAAGTGCAAGCTGTGCGTGCGAGTGACGCGGGTGAATACACGTGTGTTGTGACGTCACCCGGAGGAAACCACACGCGACACGCGCTTTTATCTGTTATCGAACTACCCTTTGCTCCCACCAACGTCCGCGCCCTTCGACTGGAATCCGCATCTCAGCGTGCCGTTAATGTATCGTGGACTCCAGGCTTTGATGGGAACTCACCGATACAAAAGTTTATAGTACAGAGGAGAATCGTACCCGAGTTCGGTGAGAAAGATAACCTACCTAAAATCTGACATACATTATTTATTCAGTTCAGATAGCAGTAAATTTACAGTGCCCTTTTTGTCACACGCAGGCAATGAACCAATGAAAAAATTAATATTTTTAAACACAGGTCCCACACCCGACCCTTTGCTAAATTGGGTAACGGAGCCGATGAATGTGTCAGCGAATCAACGTTGGGTCCTTTTAACTAGTCTAAAAGCAGCTACGTCATATCAGTTCAGAGTATCGGCAGTCAACACTGTGGGCGAAGGTCCTCCTTCAGACCCAACTGATGTACTTACTTTGCCGCAGGAAGGTATGTTATTAATAAATATTTAATTTATATGATCGTTTTTTATGAACTCTTTATGTCATTTAAATAATGTTGTGGTTGCCTAAAAAGTATAATACTCATAAGTTATAAATTATACAACAAACTTCTTATTTAAATGATGAACAAAATATATTGTTGATGTCTACAATGCCTACATGTGCCATCAATAACAGCGCTTTATTTTTCTGTACAAATGTCTTTTTCACGAAGCTGTATGTATATCATTGTAATAAATGTATTCTCTTTGCGATCAAGCCGCCAGTGATCTTATATGCTGCCAAGGTATGCAGAACACACTAGATGATGCATTCGTTCTATTTTTTATTATTTATTCATGAGTTCGCGTTTGTTGCATTATGATATTTTGTTTGATATCTCCTGAATGACATCGTTCGATACAATTTCTTATTCATATTTCATATTATATACATAGTACTTTCTCTGTTATTTCTTTGCAAATATAGAAAGTAATATGTATCAAGTTTATAGGTAAAATAAATTATTCGGTTGCATTTATTTGTATTTCGTCTGCATGATATGTGAATTGTCCAATTAGTTTAATGTTTTAATATTGATATCTGTGTCTCAACTCAGTTGCATGCAAATACAAAACCATTTCAATTCCTTATATTTCTATCGTCAATATATTCAATTATGTATTGATGCTATTGTTATAATAATCATTATAACCTGTAAACGATAGTATAACGAATTTAAATATAATTTAAATATTTTACTTCTATCAAAGATTAAATGGAATGCTTATTTAAGTTGAAGTAAAAGGCAATGTTGCATGCTTATGGGCTTGGCGACACATTTGCCGTATACCGTCAACTGTATGTAAATATTCGTCTAACTTTCATAATACTTTGTAGCACCTTCCGGTCCACCCGTCGGGTTTATGGGTTCGGCGCGCTCTTCATCAGAAATAATTACTCAATGGCAGCCACCGCTCGAGGAACATAGAAATGGTCACATTCTGGGATACGTGATCAGATATAGACTGCGTGGGTACGATAACAGCCCTTGGACACATCAAAACATCACTAATGAAGCACAAAGAAACTATCTCATTCAAGACTTGATAACTTGGAAGGACTATAATGTTCAAATCGCAGCATATAACGATAAAGGTGTAGGAGTATTTTCTGATAGTTATACTATTAAAACGAAAGAAGGCGTGCCCGAGGCTGCTCCCGATAGTGTACGCTGTGAACCGTTTAATTCTACAGCTATAACTGTCTGGTGGACGCCGCCAAACCCTCAGAAAATCAATGGCATTAATCAGGTATGTTGTACTGGCCATTATCATATATTCTTTTCTAATCGACTGCTTAGGATAGTGCACTAGATTGAGTGAATAAGACCTCGCATCTACGTGTTCGACCCCCACATTGCATTGGGCCTTAATTTTGAATAAAAAAAGAGAAGGTATTTTGCTCTTAACCGTTGGCTCAATGTTTGTAAGTAATTCCCTACAAAACGGGCATTAACATCAAAAGCGGGAATAAACTCAAAAATCAACACTTAATTTTACTTCGAAACATAGTTCTCACGTCATTTGGCCATTATCTCGGTATATAATACTTTCGGACTTCCATTACCCGTCGTTCAACTATTCATTCAGCAATTGGGAAATGGCACTATGTTGTATGTATGTAAATGTATATAATATTTGTCGCAAATGTTTATTTTATTAAATCTTAAAAGTATTACAGGGTTACAAGATACAAGCTTGGATATGGGACGATAAGGAAGGAGTTAATGTCGAACAGAAGCTTGTTAGCGTCCCGCCTAATCTCCTGGATCCTCTAACTGAACAGTCGTCCATTATAAGTGGTCTTGAGAAGTTTACCGAATACAATATCACTGTGTTATGCTTTACGGAACCCGGGGACGGTCCTCGAAGTGACTACGTGTTGGTCAGAACGAACGAAGATAGTAAGTCTTCACCGCCATTATGTTCTATAAATCTCTATTTAATTGGTGTAGTTATATTCAATCGATCCCCCAATTGCTTTATAAAAATAGAAAATACTCTCCACAAGCTACGATCTTGATATAATTATACCTTATTAGTATGGCACAGTAACATATTTTATTTATAATCTTCCTGCTAACTTAAAGTAATATTCAACTTTTCAGTACCGGATGAAGTAGGAGGCCTTCTATTTGACGATGTATCAGATAGGGCAGTGAGGGTATCTTGGACTGCCCCGAAGAAGTCAAATGGCATACTTATAGGATATAAGTTGTCATACCAAATGAAGGACGACAATGATACTTATAAAGAAGAAGTTTTACCTCCGAATATTACTAGCATCAGAGTGGAACATTTGCAGGTAAATACTAGTTTACTTATAAGACAGAAATAAGTCTGCCTGTTTGTTGATTTTTTTCCGGATAACCCACTGAACCGATTTTCCTGAAAACAAAGTCGCAACTAACACCTAGTTTATTACCACTTGAAGTCACACGATTTGGATTATAAAATATATACTTTAGTTATTAATATATATAATTCAATACATACTTTAAAAGTAGTAACTGACCGAAGATTCGTTTTTGATTTCGACCAGAAAATGAATGCCCATGGTTTTAGTTTCGGCCAAAATTCAACGCAAAAGTTTGGCCGCACCGCATCTCAGTGTTTGTAAGTTGTCGCGCTTCGTCCGGGTAAGATTGTGCCTCGTGGTCACCAGCATAGTCTTTCGTTAATACAAAAGTATTGTCGCAGCTATTAACGAAAGGCTGGAAGGAAGAAAAGCAGTAGTAGCTGGACTTTGTCTTCATTATATTGATTCAAAAACTCACGTAAATACTGGCGGCGTAAGTTTTCTCGCACCGTCTTGCACTCACCTTTATCATGCCAAGATGGTGATGAAGGGTCCTAAAAATGGGTTCCAAAATTCCTTAACATTAAAAATATATAATGCTTCGACTTTTTAATGAGTTTTGTAGTTCAGGTAACCACTTTTGAGGAAACAATTGAGGACGATCCTCAATTGTGTGGTCGTCGTCGTCCTCAATTGATTCCCTGTCTTACTTAAACATACTGTGCCACTTGTAAACCATTGTTTTTCCTGGGCAAGAGTCCCCATAAAACTGGATTTTCTCCATACCTCACAATTTCATCCCGATTATTCCTTTTTTTTAAATTCATTTAACACGTTTTAACTTTTAACTACATAGTATGTAAAACAAACACTAAATTTTAACATAGGTACAATAGAAATTTTAACATGTCCAAATAAATTTCGGTTTTGACCGAAACTGAGACCGAGGTCGAACATTCGGTTTCGGTTGCAAAAAAAGTGACAAACCTGGTAGAACTAACAAAAATATCATATCAGATCGTACCATGTTTGGTAGCGATATCTTGCAAGTTAATGAAATTCCATCCAATTTTATATACGGACGATAATGAGTGTACGTATGGCGCGTAGTGGTTTAAATGGTCACCTCGCAGCTGTCACTGCGCCGAGTATTGTGTGTTTTATTCCTAGTGCGGGAGTTGTCTTTTAAATAATAAAAATAAATTCTTTACTAAATAAAAGCTTGTAAAGCATGGGTGTCACTTGGTTAGACCGTGTAACCAAATGATACCCATGCTTTACAAGCTTTTATTTACTAGATTTGTCTTATTTTAAGATTTGTCATAAGTGTACGTAAAGTAAGGACCACCACCTCCAAAAAGCATTAATCTATAAGATAAAACTCTCGCCATCTCTCTTGTTTAACCTAACAAGAGTGAGACAGTATGCGATTTATATTTTGGATAATTTTTACTTGATAGTTGTGAAACAGGCCATTTTTTCTTCAATACTGCGCCCGCTCTAGGAATATTTCCTGTGTCGCGGGGGGCTTCACAAACATTCAAACAACGGACACAAAGAACACCCAGACTCGGAACAACCATTTGTGGATCACACAAAGATTTGTCCCGTGTGGGATTCGAACCCACAACCCTCGGCGCAGTGGCAGTGGCGAGGCGACCACTTAAACCACTACGCCATCCGTGCGCTTGAAAAATGTCGTACGTTTGTCTGGCAGGCCAGCACGCACTACACGTTCTGGTTACGCGCGCTGACGCGCGTGGGCGCGGGCGCGGCGCGCGGCGCGGGTCTGCAGTCGGGCGTGGAGCCGGTGCTGCCGCACGCGCCGCGCAACCTCGCGCTCTCCAACATCGCCGCCTTCTCTGTGCTGCTGCAGTTCACGCACGGCTTCGACGGCAACTCCTCCATCTCTCTTTGGACCGTGCAGGTGATACCACACCGCAGTGCTTCTATTACTCTGCTGGTATAAGGGAATAAGTCGTATCTAACATTTTTAACCCGTTCGCTGTCCCGTGATAAACACAATAGATAATCTATTGTTATGTATCATATGTGATTCATCGGACTGGGAGCCTGTTAAGATTTTTACCTATTTGGAATCAGTAAATAAAGCCGCATCTGCCAGTGTATTTAAAAAACTGGTAGTTACGTCTTAACTCTTTAACCGCCTAGTTTTACATCAGTTGCCGTGCCCTAAGGGCCCTGCTTGTAAATATTACTAAATTCTAACAAAAAAATTGTGGTTTCTATTTATAAGAAGAAGACAATGATTAATACTGTAATTAATTACTAGGTATAACATATTTTCTGAAGTAATATAATTTTGGATTAATTACAACGTAATTAAATAGAGAAAACAAATTATAAAAACAAAGGTTTTATACTGTATAAATACGACTCGGCAGAATGGACACAAAAATGTATATCGCATAAACCTGACTCAGGCGGTTAAAAGGTTAATATGGTAGTCAAATCTCCCAAATTGTAAATACAGACTACTTGCTTCTTGTTATTTCCAAAGTGCAAACAGAGCTATATTAATTGAAAATACTAATAACCTTTTTCCCGTGATTTATTGCAACAACTTTTAGTTTGACCACTTTTCATAATTCTTTTTTTTTACTCGAACATACATACAAATATTGACGTTGTTTGTACTAATCGCATCAAGACTATACCTGACGCAAATTAAAGCAACGGCCTAAACAAACATCACTTAACATTACTGTAACATATAAAATTGCGTTACGTTACGAAATATTTTAAGGAAAATGCCGTAAATTAAAAAAAATTTAACTCAATCAATATTATCGTTAACATGAAACGACTTTCAGTAGAACACACTACTTTTTGTTCTGTTCGGTACCCCAAATACTCCTAGCACCAGTACCAAAGTAATCGCCTGAAATTTTGCGCCATTTACATAATCAATAATATCTAAGTTTAATAACTAAATTATCCATTATTACAGGCGCAAACAGCTCGCAATTCATCGTGGGTAACAATATATGAAGTGAATGCACCAGACGCGCAGTCGATACACGTGACCGGTCTAATTCCGTTCACTACGTATAGGCTGAGATTGATCGCGACTAATGTCGTTGGATCGTCACCCCCTTCGGAAGCTTGCAAAGAGTTCCAAACTATCCAAGCTCCACCGCAACACCCGCCTAAGAATGTGACTGTTCGAGCTGTGAGTGCTACCAACTTACGTGTTCGATGGATTGTAAGTATTACTTTAAGACACATACCTATATGTATACATACATAAACTAGCTTTCCTCGCACGGCACTTATTTTTCTGAAGATAGGTATCCAATGTATTTTTCTTTACGTTTGAAAACGTGTATGCGAAATTTTATGATATGTTGTGTATTTAAGGCGAAAGTGTTTCAAATAAACAAAGCAACAAAATCACATTCGCATTGATAATATTAGTTAGGGTCAAGTTCATAGACTGAAGAGAGATTACGACACTACATGCACCCACGTCTGCTGAGTTTTAGGTTCCAGGTAATAGGTTCGATTTATATTACCACACATTTTATAAAACTCAATGACATTACTAATATATGGGAATCCTACATACTGATTTTACCCCAATTCGGGCTTTTAACAGAGATCATACTGATCTTTTAATAGAGACGCTAGTTGTGAAGGAACGATATATAATCATCTTTAATATTTTGGGAGACTTGTTCAACTATGCTAGTTATCGTTACTGACAGAACGGTAATCTGGCGAATCTTTATTAGATATATAGTATACTAGATGTTCCCGCGGTTTCACCCGCGTTTATCGTTACTGCGCCGCCCCCGTGGGTCGTAGCGTGATGTTATATAACCTATAGCCTTCCTCGATAAATAGGCTATCCAACACTAGAAGAATTTTTCAAATCGAACCAGTAGTAATCACGCAGAATAAACCAGGAGAAACATCGTTTGTACTATGTCTGTAATGGGTAATTATTTTGCTGCAATGTTATTTTAAAACTGCGATATCTCCTAAGATATTCATTGAAATCGAATGATGTAAAGGGCAATATTGTTTTAAATTAAATACTTGTGATGAACAACGTATTTATTTGGATAAGGATTAATATCATGTTTATAATAATACCTTCGCAAATAATGCATTATTTTAGAACAAATTTGGTTAGCATAAAAATGGTTACAGTGAGCCAACCTTAAAAGATAGACATATGCTGCCGCGGACTTTTTTTTAGAACTTTTAAAGGGGAACAATTCTGTCATACATGATTTTTGCGAAACTTTAACTGTTTACGCAGCAGCGCACGCAGTGGAAGCTCTCAAAAGGAAAAAATACCCTACGATTTTGAAACATTCTTCATTGGTGCTCAGCTCCTATTGATCTTAGCGTGATGATATATAGTCTATAGCCTTCTTCGATAAATGGGCTATCTAACATTGAAAGAATTTTTCAAATCGGACCAGTAGTTCCTGAGATTAGCGCGTTCAAGCAAACAAACAAACAAACTCTTCAGCTTTATAATTAGTATAGATTTGTCATGCAGGAATACAACACGGTGCTCTCTCTTGGTAAGGCTGACAAGAGCGTTGATTTCATAAAAATATTTGGGTGCCTTAAATAAAAAATATATTTTGCTTGGACTTTAATTTTCCATGGAATTGTAACAAACACTAATGAATATTATGTCCTTTAGCCACTTTTTATACATTTTGTGTCTATTATCCTGGACACAGCCAAAATGATTGCGAGGCTGAGTCCTACCAATAATGGAATTGGGGGGGGGAGGGGGGGGGGCGTGATCATCCCCAGGCTCTATGAAGACAGCGCTAGTGCTGGCTGGTCTTCTTTTGTTTCTGTAAAGATCTTATAAAAAACGTCCATTCATAATGTTGCAGCCTCTACAGCAAAGCGAATGGTATGGCAATCCAAAAGGATACAATATAACTTATACCAGAAGTGGCAGTAACGACACGCTACACAGTATAATCGAGGATCACACGGCCAACTCGCACGTGCTTTCTAACTTAGAAGAATGGTCTGTGTACGAAATACGAATGACGGCGATCAACGAAGTAGGAACTTCAGTCGCTAGTCCGATGGCTGTGGAGAGAACAAGGGAAGCAGGTAAAAATAAACACTTATTCGAACAAATTTCTTCCTCACATGTTTTAGTTCCTGGATAGTCACTACCGTTTATGCGGTGGCAAAGTGCACGGACAAGCATGCAAGTTTTACTCATGCGGATACAAATTACTGTTGACCACCAAATATATTAATAGAATTAATAACGACATATAGAATATAATAGAATTCGTTTATTTGTCAAACATAGGTGATTACAATTTATGGTCTTAAGTTTATAATAAGAACGCTATGTTTTGCCATGAAGGCATACAAATATACTGGGTGTAAGGGACGGTGTACCGAAAACTGAAATAGTAGATTAAGACCATTATTCTGAGTTAAAAATCGTTGGAATTTTTCTCAACAATCACATTTGCTTTTCTGCAATTTTTCATTTTTCTGCCTGTCACATTTTCTACAATACAGCAATGTAATTAAATGGTCGTCATTTAAATAGATCAGCTGTTTGTATGCGTGCGGAACGCAGACTTCATTCGTCGAGTGCGATGTATTGGTAGCAATCCATTGCGTACCGCGTAATAATGTTAATCTACATAACATTTAAATCTTGCGTTTTTTTATTAATTGAAGTTTGCGTCGTGATAAGTACTTATAGAAAGACGTCTTGCTAAAGTTTTCGGTACGCCGTCCCTTACACCCAGTATAGTATTCATAAATTTTCAAACAGTTTGTTTAAACATTTTGAACCATATATCAGTTTAATAAATTGACATAACTATCTAACACCTTTTTATCGCTGAAGTGGTGGCTGTTGTAAATTTCGCCAGTTACATATTTAGGTCCCTGTTATATTCTAACAGAAAAAAACAATAAAAGTTTGACCGGCCTGGGGCTGAGACGTAAGCGCTAACTTATGCTACGAGAGCAGCTAACGATTGATTAGAAAAAAAACCGACGTTCGTGAGAGCACTGCTATATACATTCACCGGTCGTCCAATTTTCATAGTTTACCTATTCCCTTTTTTTTATTGGTTACTAAATTTTGCCCGCGGGTTCGCCGCCTAAATATAGGTCATGTTAATTTTCTATTCCTCTATAACGGCACTTTTTGTTCTTTTCTGTACCTACAACGTGTATGCGAAATTTGATAATGATCGGCCAAATAGTTAAGGCGTGAAAGCGTAACAAACTTACATTTGCATTTATTATTAGTTAAGATACCAATAAATTAATTGCCGATACTTTGACTACATTACGTTATATGTATAATTTTATATTTATTGCTATCGACAGTTCCATCGCGAGGCCCTATGGACGTATCAGCCAACGCCACGTCGTCCACTACCATAGTCGTTCTTTGGGGTGACATTCCTTCCTCTGAACAAAATGGTTTAATTGAAGGATACAAAGTGTGTTACGCCGCGGTGGTACCGCCGCCGCGCCCCGAACAGAAGAAGGTGGAATGTCAAGCTGTACCTTCCAATCAGACGCATACGATAACGTTGACTGAGTTGAGGAAGTACGTCGTATATCAAATACAAGTATTGGGCTATACGAGATTGGGGGATGGAGCCTTGAGTGATCCACCAGTGACTGTTAGGACTTTTGACGATAGTAAGTATATTTCTTAATGGCTTTTATACTTTCACATGGCATGATATTTACTTAATCATGTTCGGTATTTGAGTACATACCTTTATGAAAGACTGTTTTGGCCAGGTTGCACTGGCATTGGTCAGAGACCGCTTGGGACTATTCAGATTATTTTTGATTTTTGCACTCGTCATAGTAATATATAGAAGATTGCTTAGTTGACCTTATTAATAACGTTCACTATCTAAAATTTAAAAATAACGTGATAACTTATTGGTTATATGTAGGTGTTGTATTTGTCGTGTACATGTCAGGACAAATACGATACTTAAATATGATCTGTCAAGGCCTACCATGAAACGTAAACATCGAAGTTTCGGGCCGATTGTTTGTATCATAGAACATATTAATTCTGAAATGTGTCCTGAATTTCAATATGTAGACTCTTGATTGCCTTTAATTAAGGGTTCGGACTACTTCATTAAAGGTGGACCTTACAACGGAGTACCTACTGTTATTTTGAAAGAAAGATATCCTAAGAAACTAAGCAAGTCATTTTCGTTTGGACCGAAGTTTCGGATAGTCATTTTCATGGTAGACTTACTGGTTATTTTGATATTGTGGAGATTAGTCGGGTCATGTCACAAAACGTGTAAAGTACGGTAACGGTACTAATCTGTAACATTGTATGTTCAGCTCCAGGTCCTCCGTCGAACGTCTCATTCCCCGACGTCACGTTCACAATGGCGCGTATCATTTGGGACGTACCGGAGGATCCCAATGGAGAAATACTTGCATACAAAGTTATCTATCACCTCAACAGCAGCACCCAGCACGTATTCTCGCGGGAGTTTCTACCTTCGGATCGTACATTTAGGTATGAAATTGCGATTTTATATCAACTTAGGTGTTGAAATTCGACCTTAATTTACTTCTTCATTTTTTATATGTAAGTTTTGATTTCATTTAAATTCAATAATACCAAATCTGACATTCCTCATAGCGCGTTAAAAAATATATTTATGAGAAATTACTTATTGAAATAAATAAAATACAAATTTTATTTATGTGAATAAGTAATACAATAAAAACAAATGATTTCGCCAAAAGACCGGATTTGAAAACAATTTTTTTTTATGAAGAATAATTGCAATGGAATGCTTCTATATCATGGACTGAGTACATACTTTTCGGGTAAACAGTGACTTAGATTCCATGGTGTATAAAAACTAGTGTTGTTCTCATACTAATTCAAGTTCCAGTAAATCTATAACTTTACACACTTCACACAAAAACATCGATTCGTCGATCGTCGATTTACAGTAAACATCGCTGTGTAAAGCAGCAAGTAGCATGTCTTCGCATTTACTGGACTTTCGCACTAACGTGCATCGCGCTGGAATACATTCGACAATGTGTGAATCGATGTGGAATACTTTCGCACTAACGTGCATCGCGGTGGCAAACATTCGAAATTATGTGTATCGAGTCGCGTTTCAGTACTTTAGGGCTACCGTTCATCGGTATTTTGAACTTCGAAATTCAGTATTACAGTTATTAAGTCGCGGCCAACAGCTAGTATCTATATATTATGATTAAAAAAATATTGGTGTTTGGTAATTAGTTGGTTGTGTTATATTTTAGGTAGGTGACCACCTACAATAAAACACAACCAACTAGTTGCCATAAATCTTATCAAAATGTTTTAAGTAATTGAAGTGAAACTTCTTTATCGACGTATGGGAGGAATTTTGTAGCAGTGTAAAAAAAAATCGTCACGTTTTTCGGTTACGCGCCATGTTGCTTTTTTATCAAAGTTTAGTATAGTGACGTAAAGAATATCAGGGGTCTAATAACAAAGGCAGTAAAGTCCAGTTGAAGAAATTTTAAGTCACTTACAATAAACGAATAACGTTTCAAGGATATCACATATTTACTGCTGTAATGTATTTATAGAAGTTAAATTGTAATACCGTTTAATTTAAGCTCTAATTTCATCCTAAAACACACCAATTAATCAAGAAACTTAAATAATGTTATGGACTTTGCCACATTTGTTAGTAAAGCAAGGACTTTACCGGTTTTGTTATTAATGGTTACGGACTTTGCCATATTTGTTAGAATTCATTACAATTCATTACAAGCGGCCATGGAAACAGCTCATCTCTGATTGGTTGAAATGGACATTACTAATTTTGTTATGTCGGCCGGGGACTTTCCCGATTTTGTTATAAAACGTTTCGTTTATGCGTAGAAATCTATTGGATTAGGCCGGATTTGTTCGAATCTCTCAACATGTTCTGGTAAAAAAGATGTTGCCACAACCAATAAAATTAAAACCGACGTTTCACATTTTAGGGGACTTTGCCGCCTTTGTTATTAGACCCCTGATATAATGTAATATATTATAATAATAACAACAATATATTAGTTTTGAAGTTTGGTTTGAAATAAGAATAACAATATATCAAGGCGCTGTAATAAGCGTATGCTTAGGTAATTGAGGGGGTGAAGCAGAGGTGAAGCGCATTTAGCTCCGCCCACTGCGGGGCGCCCCGTCGCATTCTCGTCACGCGCGACCGTATTCTGGCGACATCCGTATTCTAATAATTAAAATATGCAAGCAAAAATGTCTGAACTTCTTGAATTGAGATAATTGTATCTAAATTTACATCACTTATTTACGATACCTGAACTGTTATGACGAAAATCAATTTGTTTGTCATACTTGCTTGTGGAGAAGAAGATACATTACGTATAGGTATAATATATGTAGGCATAGATAGAAACCGCTATATTTTTTGTTTTCAATAAATATATAACTGAGTGAAGCCATGAGCAAAAACTACTCTACATTAGATGGTATACTTAGTAGGTTAAATTGTAGACAAATATAACTGCGTGCCGTAAACAACTTATTTCATTTAGTTACCTGACAGATGTACCTATACAGTGTGAATTTTCATAAACTGCACATATGAAAATGAGTGAAACTAGACATCATTTTATCGCTAGGAAAAATAATAAAAAAAGTCAAAATAATATTCTTCGATTTATACCTATTTATATTTTTTCTTTAGTAGTTATGGACCTTGTACCAAGAAAACCTTGTAACTTTGAACCAGGTGATTAATCGTGTTGAAACAAAAACAGTAATAATACGCAATGTGTAGACAATAACGACAGTATAATATTCACATCCAAAAAATACCGGTGGCATAAAAATAAGGAACATTTTAGACCAAAACTGAGTTTCGTACAATGTTTTTTAAACATTGTTAAAAAACTCAAAAAAACGTCCCCATTGCCCGTAGTTTTTATTAATTGACATTAATCTGTATCTAATAAGCTTTAAAAAAACATAAAACCACACCTGTATCCCAAACAAAAGAGTTTTTATGAAGGGCTAAACAAAGACCTTGCCGCCACTACGTGCATCTTTTTTCGAAAATTGCATTATCTATCTCAGGTAAAAAATTAGGTCTTGTCTAATCCTTTACCATAAATTACTAAACATACACTTGGGCTGCAAGTGCCACTTATTTTTCTGTAAAGGTACGAAAGGTATAAGTAATAAATAAAAAATATCAAGTAGAAATCAGCACGTTTATTTAGTTTCATCAACCTACAATAAAACTTTTAATGTAGCAAGTTTTCAAAATGACTACCACGTTGTTGTAAACACATAGTATTTTGCAGCAAAATCTGTTGCGTTGCTCGTCATATCATTGTTGGATTTTCCTTTATGGCACTGGCGCAGTTTAAAATCTTCTCCTGCAGTTCTGCCTCACTATTGATGGGAGAGTTATAAATTCTCTGCTTCATTGTCCCTCATAGAAAATAATCAAGGGGTGTCAGATCGGGTGAACGCGCAGGCCACCCGAAGTACTGATTACAAATTCATTCTCACACATATTACATTTAAATTTATATTTAGAGATCAAACCATTTCTGGTTTCTCTTATCAAAGACATGTCTTTAAAATTACAGTTAAATAAAGAACTATGCCTAGATATATTTTTAAGCTGCTGGATAAAGTATGCCACGTTTACGCCTCTTCGGCCTGTTATTGGTTCATGTGGTATATCTTCTTGGGTTTCGATATGGTACGGCTCGCTTACGATATTTTTTCTGAAAAAAAATTACGAATTAGTGTACCTATATAAATATTGATGCGTAATATAATCACTACATTTATATTACGCATCAATATTTTTCAAAGACACTAGAATAACGTAAACAAGTTGAATTAAATTTTAAATGACGGACCTTCGCCACGGTCTACAATAAATGAACATAGGCACAGTCTACGCTAAATGAACTCGCCACATTCTACAAATGGACGATTTGATCTGCAATTATACTTCAACGGTTTTCTTTCGAAATTCCTTTAGTTAACATATAACTATAGTTTTCACAAGGGACCAAATTTAAAGCATTCAGCACAATTGCAGAAGGTACCAAATGCCATATTCTCGCTGTATTGTTTATGTATACTCTAAGGTCACTACGCGTAAACAGTGGTAGAAATATTATATTATTAGTGAATTTAATAATAGGCGTGTTTCCTAAGTCAATAATATAATAAGTAGTATAGTATATTTTATAATTATACTTACTCATAATCTGGTTCTTGGTTAGTTCTTGAATAAATCTTGTTAAGATTTACTGCAATCAAATGTGTGTAAGAGGTTGCAGAACTATTATCTTTGGCTTCGCTGTAATAAAAATAATTATTTTATTGAAATGCATACCAAAATTACTTTTGTGACAGCAAAATGCGTGAAGTACCTATGAATTATTAATTTTAGAAATAAAGATATTAGGTATACTGAGACATAATAGTTTATAAATTAATCAAAGTTTTATCCGATGTACTATGACTGTATATTATATGTTTTACAAATCAATAACACAACATTCGTTATCGCTTGTGTGCGCCATATTAGCGCTGTTTGTTGTTCGCCGTGGCGGAATCTTAGCGCTCCAGCCGCTCGGTTCGAGTTCATGCAAATACCTACTATTTCAAATATTGAAAACTGTGATAGCATGTATATTGTGATGATAATTGATACATATGCATGATCGATAGGTACTATTTCGTGTATCTATAATACAATCATTCATAAGAAAGTGTGTACCTACAAAAATGTAACAATTTTCATACTCACTTGACCACAGATGAATTTCTGTTTTTATTGCGTCGTTTTCTTGTACAAATTCTTCGTAGTACTTTGTTTCTCTTATTGCCCATTTTTGTATCCTTCTAACTACTTAGGTATATCTTACAAGCACAGAAACACGTACCTATCACAAAAAAATAAACACAACAAAAATATCTAATAAGTCCTAATAATATGCATCCATAGTCACACAAAAATTCTATTCGATTGAAATATAAAACTAATGAGAAGTTTATATGAAATCTGAAAGTACGAACTCAATTTATACAAAATGGCGTATTACAATAATGAACAAGTTTACGTAAAATGCGTGTAGTGAATGCGTAATTAGAGCAGCATGACCTATCTTTCTCAGGGCTGATCGCCGACTGAGCGGGGTGCAAACTAACAACCGACACTCAGTGCACCGTGTAAACCAATAAGGTTCAAATTGCCGATGCGTTTGATTTTAATGTGATCTACCGAGCGTCAAATTCAGAGACGTTTGGCAGATTTTATTTAATTTAAGAAAATATACATGTTTTAATAGGAACATAAATAGGTAATTCTTTAGTTCATTAGGTTTCCTTTATTATCAATAAAAAAAATATGATAGTTTACGATCAAAATATGATACGAAAAATTATTTTCTGGCTCTTTTTCGTGATTTTTTTACTGTGATTCTATTTCACATACATAAAATATTTTTTTAAAAGTCCTTTTTTTAAACCCTTGACTTTAAGCTCAATTTTTTTCTAGTTTGTGACATGTACCAATATGGCTAGTTGCGCGACGAAAAATTGTGCGTTTCATGGTATCTACGTTAGAACAGCGCCTTAATTTGAAAGTGATAAAATAAAAAGACTTATTCAAATTTAAGTGAATTTACAGGAAAAGTGAGAGTGATTATATATTTCGTTTTATAAATTCAACACGTATGAGCATGATTTTAATATTTATTTGAGGTTAACCTCACTTTTTGATTGTAAGTATCAGTGAATGTATATAAATCTGTTAAAATTAGCAAGTATTAATAAATATGACTGTAAATCTAGTGAACATTATTAATTCTAAAAACAATACAAAATATAAATTAAATAATAATTTAAAAATAAAACAAAACACGATTAGAAAATAAAAATATGTATACGTACATCTTTTTTAATTATTCGTTTTTAATGATTTATTTATTCATTTTTAATTTTATAAAATCGTTGCATTTCTACAAGATTAACTGTCATCATATAATTGTATTACTTTGAAAAGATAATTCCAATTATTTATTCATAACTTGTGTAATTGATTAAGTCATTAAATATCTGCTTTGAATTATTTTTATTAAGTTATGAAATAAATATTAATATTAAAGTTAGTTAAATAATTTAAAATGATATGTCGTAAAGAAGTTTCACTTCTTACCTGTGTACTCTGGTACACACACACATTTTTTTTTTAATGTATGTAAACGTAGCTTTATGCTGTGGCTTTTGTTACTTTTTCGGTCCAACTATATGTTACCGTAACTGCAGTAACAAAACCGAAGTAACATAATGAATTAACCTAATCTTTAAAAATATATATTAGCGGTTCAGTTTCTCGCCAAGTTAAACTACATACAACAAGATGTTTAGTATAAAGCCATGCGTTTCTTTATTAATTTATTATAAGGAATGGCCGGATAAATAACTAGTTGCGATTGTACAAACCTGACGACGAATTTCTACCGAGTTCAATCCGTGACACAACACACTCTCACTGGCGACAAAATGACATTGGTGTTTAATTTTTAAGATGGCCGATCTTTAGACTATTACTGTTGCCATATTTGAAAAACTAAAAAAAGCATATGGTAGGATATTTTTTAAGAAAATAACTTAACAAACCTGACTTGTCTGGAAGTAACAAATTTCGGGGACACTTTTTGTTTTAAGTTTTAGATAAGTAAGATGAATTATAAGCTTAATTAATTATAATTACGTTATATTATACTTTAATAAGTTATATATATTTAAAAAAGAACGACAATACATTTCCAGATTGTCCAGAGTATACTGATAAAATTGAACTTAAAGATTACATTTGTACTAGGGACAAGCCAAAATTAAGGGGGTATTTTATTAAAATAGCTTACCAATATTTAGTTATAGCCGGATTTCATGTTAAAAACGTAGTTAAAGGAACATTTTCAAAATTAAGAAGCTATTTTAACCGAAATAAGTTGAGTAAACCTACGAAAAAAATAAATCCTTGGAGGACATGCCAAATTCACAGTTGTACAACATTTTTAAATCTCCTCATAAGCTGACTCTCAAAAATTATAATAAGTGTTGTTGTTGCTGTGCTTGCTTCTGATCGTTGCTGTGCTATATACATATATATATATATATATATATATATATATATATATATATATATATATATATATATATATATATATATATATATATACATTTTGCACATCGCACGGGATCTCGAGAAAAGCTGAAATCCCACATAAGTATGTAGATACATTTTATAAATATCCCACTATACGGATACCGTAACGATCATTTCAAAAAATTTATATATAAATATAAAAAAAATTACCGAAAGTATGAAACACCGTCCTTTTTTAGTGTCCTGGAAATGTGATTTTACCAGTTTTAAACGAGCACTGCGACATGTTTACTCTCGGAACTATCGAACGGTAGTAATTAAATGAGCACCCAAATGTTCAAGTGGGTGCTCATTTGATAAGTACGTTTTTTGACGCTGATTGTGTGTCTAGGTCTTTTATACATCAATGGACTTGGTCCATAACTACGCTGATGATGCGTACGTTAACTGGCATAAAAACATGCAAGCGTCATCCGATGCTCGCCGGGTCCACTATGTGAACGAATACTTAACGATACTTTTGGTCAATAAGGGCTATGATTACATCGTACAGGGCAACTGAGCTGTCGTCGGAGCGCTACTACCAGTTCAGCGTGCGCGCGCAGACGCGGCTGGGTTGGGGCGCTACCGCGCGCGTGCTCGTGCTCACCACTGCCAACCGCGCCGCGCCCGCGCCGCCGCCGCGACCCAACGTGGCGCGCTCGCTCTTACAGCCGCATCACATCACGTTCTCGTGGACGCCCGGCGACGACGGATATGCACCGCTCAGGTACAGTTATCATTATGTCGGACAGTGCAACCGCGCCGCCGCCGCGATCCAACGTGGCGCGCTCGCTCTAACAGCCGCATCACATCACGTTCTCGTGGACGCCCGGCGACGACGGATATGCACCGCTCAGGTACAGTTATCATTATGTCGGACAGTGCAACCGCGCCGCGCCCGCGCCGCCGCCGCGACCCAACGTGGCGCGCTCGCTCTTACAGCCGCATCACATCACGTTCTCGTGGACGCCCGGCGACGACGGATATGCACCGCTCAGGTACAGTTATCATTATGTCGGACAGTGCAACCGCGCCGCGGCTGCGCCGCCGCCGCGACCCAACGTGGCGCGCTCGCTCTTACAGCCGCTTCACATCACGTTCTCGTGGACGCCCGGCGACGACGGATATGCACCGCTCAGGTACAGTTATCATTATGTCGGACAGTGCAACCGCGCCGCGCCCGCGCCGCCGCCGCGACCCAACGTGGCGCGCTCGCTCTTACAGCCGCATCACATCACGTTTTCGTGGACGCCCGGCGACGACGGATATGCACCGCTCAGGTACAGTTATCCAGTTATCATTATGTCCTGCTATATATCAGTGATCTCATTATGAACCAAACAAACGATGTACCTCTTGGTACATATACAATTGCTGCAATAAAGATTTCCTTTTTTCTATCGTCAGATACTACACGGTACAACAGAAGGAAGAGGGAGGAACTTGGCAAACTATTCCAGAACGTGTAGATCCTTTTGTGACGTCATACACTGCGGAAGGACTAAAGCCTTATACAGCTTATCAGTTCAGGATTAAAGCAACTAATGATATTGGCCCCAGTCGATACAGCAATGCAACAGAAACTGTGCGCACGCTACCAGCTGGTATGTACATATATTTATAAGTAGAACTGAATCTTACAATACTACTGCACCTTTAATACTCTTTTAGGTATTTAAAATTAATAAAAATATTATTTTAAGCTTTCCCCGACGTATCGGTTGCTTTTCAATAGGAATGTTCACGGGGATACTGAGATGGTGCTTGTCTCAATGTACTTTTATTTCTGTACTTAGCGCCCAGTAAGGCGGTGGAGAACCTGCACGTGGTGCCCATCACGCCGAGCAGCGTGCGCGTGCAGTGGGCGGCGCTGGGCGACGCGTACTGGAGCGGCGACACGCGCACGGGCGGCTACCGCGTGCGCTACCAGCCGCTCACCGACTTCCCCACCGCGCTGCAGCAGGCCATGAAGCGCATAGTGCCCGGCATCAAGGTACACTTCACTACTAACACAACAATACTTTCTTTTTTATTGTACCTTGTATCGAACAATAGTTCACTATGACCGCACGATAGTGCATGACTTCTCTTTGTTGTTTGCTAAACCCGATATATAACATTTCTAACAGATGATTTAATGCAAGTGTTATACAAAATATATTTCTATTGTCTATCTTACCTCATATGTTTGGGAAAAGAACGTAATACACATCCATATTTTCATATAGTGAGTGCATTTCACCATACGGGTGTCACTCTAATTATTAAAAAAATCCACATTAAAAGATTTCAAAAGTTTCTAAAATCCATGCATTTAATAATAAAACCGTCAGTAATAAGGTTAGCAATGACAGCTGTTATTTTGGTCAAGTACTCAAAAAATATATACCTGTACCTAACGACTGTGGTGTTATGTGTAATCGCAGAGCGAGGAGGTGGTGCTGACGGATCTGGCGCTGGACCGCAACTACGAGATCAGCGTGTGCGCGGTGAACTCGCAGGGCGCGGGCCCGGGCGGCACGCCGGCCGTGGTGTGGGTGGGTGAGGCCGTGCCCACGGCGCCGCCGCACGACGTGCGCGCGCGCGCGCTCTCGCCCACCGAGGTCACGCTCGCCTGGAGCCCACCCGCGCGCCCGCAGCAGAACGGCGACCTGCTCGGCTACAAGGTACTGACAATGCCACTATTTCATTATTTTAATATTATGCTAGGAGCCGAACCATGCATGTATTTATGAACCTTACTGTTTTAGATATTTTATCTAGTGACGGATTCGCCGGAAGAACCCGAACCGGGCCGTCGTATTGAGGAGGAAATTGAGGTGGTGCCAGCAACAGCCACTGCGCATTCTCTCGTCTTCCTCGATAAATATACGCAATATCGCATTCAGGTATTTTATTGTATTGAGAATGTTTTAATGCTTCAGATAAATGGAATCTATTTATGTACAATTTTGTGTTTTTGTTCAGGTTTTAGCTTTCAATGCGGCTGGTGATGGGCCTAGGTCTACCGCAGTATTGGTCCGCACTCTACAAGGCCTGCCGTCGGCTCCGCGTAACATAACCTTCACAGATATCACAATGAACAGTCTCGTGGTATCGTGGGAGCCACCCTACCGCCGCAATGGTCTCATCCAATCGTATCTCGTTATCTACGAAACTATAGAACAAGATGAGCGTAAGTCATTTACATAACTTAATATTTTCAATATAGTTAATAATAGTTCTTCCCTTCTAAATTTGACCTGATATTTATAATTCTATTATTTTACGAGTTAATCTAATATATTAAATCTCGTCTCACCGTGTTTGTGGGCACACTTCTCCTGAACGGCTCGACCGATTTTTATATTTTTTAATTTATATTTGGCTAGCTGACCCGCGCAACTTCGTTTGCGTCACATAAGAGAAAGAGTGGGTCGTAGGCACCTATAATACAATTTTAAAGGAGCTGAAACTTTCTTTGTTAAATTCACGAACCACATAAGAACCATTATACAAAATTTTATAAATAAACCTATAGCGCTAACTAGATGTTCCCGCGGTTTCACCCGCGTTTATCGTTACTGCGCCGCCCCCGTGGGTCGTAGCGTGATATTATATAGCCTATAGCCTTCCTCGATAAATAGGCTATCCAACACTAGAAGAATTTTTCAAATCGAACCAGTAGTAATCACGCAGAATAAACCAGGAGAAACATCGTTTGTACTATGTCTGTAATGGGTAATTATTTTGCTGCGATGTTATTTTAAACTGCTATATCTCCTAAGATATTCATTGAAATCGAATGATGTAAAGGGCAATTTTGTTTTAAATTAAATACTTGTGATGAATAACGTATTTATTTGGATAAGAATTAATATCATGTTTATAAAAATACCTTCGCAAATAATGCATTATTTTAGAACAAATTTTGTTAGCATAAAAATGGTTATAGTGAGCCAACCTTAAAAGATAGACATATGCTGTCGCGGACTTTTTTTTAGAACTTTTAAAGGGGAACAATTCTGTCATACATGATTTTTGCGAAACTTTAACTGTTTACGCAGCGCACGCAGCGGAAGCTCTCAAAAGGAAAAAATACTCTCCGATTTTGAAACATTCTTCATTGGTGCTCCGCTCCTATTGATCTTAGCGTAATGATATATAGCCTATAGCCTTCCTCGATAAATGGGCTATCTAACACTGAAAGAATTTTTCAAATCGGGCCAGTAGTTCCTGAGATTAGCGCGTTCAAGTAAACAAACAAACAAATAAACTCTTCAGCTTTATAATATTAGTATAGATTTAAAATCACGCAGAATAAACCAGGAGAAACATCGTTTGTATGTCTGTAATGGGTAATTATTTTGCTGCGATGTTATTTTAGAACTGCGATATCTCCTAAGATATTCATTGAAATCGAATGATGTAAAGGGCAATTTTGTTTTAAATTAAATACTTGTGATAAATAACGTATTTATTTGAATAAGGATTAATATCATGTTTATAAAAACACCTTCGCAAATAATGCATTATTTTAGAACAAATTTGGTTAGCATAAAAAAGCTTATAGTGAGCCAACCTTAAAAGATAGATATATGCAGTCGCGGCCTTTTTTTTAGAAATTTTAAAGGGGAACAATTCTTGCATACATGATTTTTGCGAAACTTAAACTGTTTATGCAGCGCACGCAGCGGAAGCTCTCAAAAGGAAAATAAAACCCTCCGATTATGAAACATTCTTCATTGGTGCTCCTCTCCTATTGATCTTAGCGTGATGATATATAGCCTATAGCCTTCCTCGATAAATGGGCTATCTAACACTGAAAGAATTTTTCAAATCGGACCAGGAGTTCCTGAGATTAGCGCGTTCAAGCAAACAAACAAACAAACTCTTCAGCTTTAGAATATTAGTATAGATGTGCACAGCATTTTTGTCATTAGACAATACAAACATGTTTTCTTAGGCACACGCTGCCGCCGGCGCCGGCCCCGCGGCCGGTACCGCCGCAACCGCTATGTCCCTGCCTGCATATTAAATCTGTAATATCTTCGAAAATATTCATTTAAATTACATACTTTAAAGGGCTATATTGATCTATATTAAATGCACAATGTATTTAATTTACTTAATTGGATAAGGATTAATGCTGTATTGTTTAAATCGCTTCATAAATAAGCCATTATTTCTCGTAAAAAGTAAAGGATAAAACATGGTTATTGTGGGTTATCCCTAGGAGATAGACATATACCATCGCGGACTTTTTTGGAGAACTTTTTAAGATGTACAATACTGTAGTACATAATTTTGATCTATCTCGTAGGGTTCAGGCAGCGTTTGCAATGTAAGCGGAAAAAAATGTGTTTATTTACGACATCACATTAGAAACCTCTAAAATTATCAGTGTTTCTCTACTATATTATGCATGTATTATACATATAAACCTTCCTCTTGAATCACTATCTATTAAAAAAAACGCATCAAAATCCGTTGCGTAGTTTTAAAGATCTAAGCAATACATAGGCACAGACAGACAGCGGGAAGCGACTTTGTTTTATACTATGTAGTGATAGGTGTGAGAATAAGTCGTAAAGTATATTTTATACCGCAAGGATCAGCTAGTACGTTAATAAAAATGACAAAGTTAGAATAATATAATGGTAAGAGTTAAGTATTCTATACTGAATAATGATATAAAAGAACGGATTTTTTTTATAGGTTTCAGCAAACAAGTAAAGCAGAAGGTAACGGAGACGCGTCTGGCAGTGGGCGGGCTGGAGGAGGAGGTGGAGTACCGCTTCAGTGTGCGCGGCGTGACGGAGGGCGGCGGCGCGGGCGCGGCAGGCTCGGCACGCGCGCGCACGGGCCCGCAGATCGGCAGCCCGCTCGCGCCGCGCGCGCTCGTGCTCGCGCCCGAGCCCGCCGCGCTGCGCCTGCGCTGGCTCAACGCCGCCTCCGGCAAGGGGCCCTTGCTCGGGTACTACTTCGAGGCGCGCCGGAAAGGTACGTCCGCTGGTCTTAAACGTGGCTGTACTTATAATTATAGGCTTTTATTGATAACGAATGGGGCATAAAAATACGACTACACAAGAGACGAGAGATATTTATGAAATCTCACATCGCTTTTTTGATTGCTACTGGTATTTTATATTAATTATATAATTTGGCTTTGTGATACGTATGCAACATAAATAAATATTTTGTATTTAAGAGTTCACAGAGGCTAACTTAACTCAAAATAAACTCATAAAAGCATACATATAAGCAAAGCTATACTTATATAGTATCAAATATATTTATTTGTTTTTCTATACGTTTCTAATTCATACTTCCTATAAATCTTATTGACATTACATAAATGATTATCGCCGATCTGTATCGTGGCCAATGAGTATATCAATATTTCGTTTTTAATGCAGCCAAGGAGTCCTGGCAGGCCTGTAAGTTAATTGATGATTTTCTCTTCCGTTCCTTCACCTTGTAGACTGCAATAAAGCAGCATGTCCAAAACACACGACCCCAGTTTATTATTATAACGCTTAAATAATTAATATTATACACAGAGTGGTGATTGGTGCGGTGGGCTGATTGATTGATTGACAGAGTGGTATGAATTTTTACAACGGCCTCGATGGCGTAGTGGTTAGTGTAACCGACTGCCACGCCTGAGATCGCGGGTTCGATTCCCGCACAAGTCAAACATTTGTGTGCATGAACATGGATGTTTGTCTTGGTCTGGGTGTTTCTATGTATAATATGTATATATTTACAAAAAAAAGTATATAGGTATGTATATTTATCCATTGTCTAGTACCCATAGTACAAGCTCTGCTTAGTTTGGGCTAGATAGTGTTGTGTGTATGTGATAGAATATTATTATAATGTTAACTATTAAAAAACAATTAGTAATAACAATATTGTATTTAAAAATATTTAATTTAGGAATATTAAAAAAATAACTGTTATATACAAGTACTTATATAAAACAAGTGAGAAACGGCAATGAATTGCCATAAATCTTAGAGTTCAAAAAAATGGTTCAAGTAATATGCAAAGGTCACGTGATACCACGTGACCTTGAGATCAGAGGTCAAAGGTCATAGTCATTTCGGGGATATATCGACTATGCTGAGTCGAATGGCGCTGACCGCGAGTCTCTAGCTCTTACGGTTCTTGAGTTGAAAGTTATATAACAGACAGACGGACAAAGCTGTTGTATAAGAGTTTTTCGAACTCTAAAAATATGTCGTATGGTTTGATATGCCTGAAGCCTGAATATATGGCTATTTTAATTAATGAATTTTGTAAAAGCCCAGGCCAACCATTATGGCAGATTGTTGCCCAGATTCCTGATGAACATAACACATGTCTATCACTCTGGGATCCTACTAGTGTAGGATCCCAGAGTGATGTGAAAATGTTAGTACATTTTGTCAGTGCTGAGTCGATTTCTTTATACATTCGGCATTTTCTTTGATATATTTACTTGTTCTCTTAACAGATATACAGACGACATTGTCTTTACTGCTACACTTAGTACATTACATATTTTAAATGATTTTACATTACATATTTTATACACAATAGCTAAGAACATAAAAATTGCTTGAATTTTCTAACATATGATAAGGATTTAAAAATACTATTATATATAAATTGAAAATTCGCATGACGCAACAGCATTGTTTTAGGTATCCTTCTTTAACCTTTTAAGCGCTTAGCTAAATATCGATTGCCGTGACCCTAGCGCCCCTAGCGCCCGGCTACAAATCGATAAAATAATACCTACAATAATTAGGGAGGTGCAGAAATATAGAATTTTAAGTAATGTTGAAAATCATAATTATCTTAAATTCAAACCATTATTCAATAATGGTTTTAGTTGTTCCACGCAGTTAGTAGAACGAAAATAAAACAAAAGTATCGTGCATGTTGTCTGTCGCAGAAATACGACACGGGCGGTAGAGGCACGGACATATTATGTGTCGCATAAATACGACACAAGCGGTAAAAAGGTTAATTATTGTATTTTTTTTTACTATTGCCTAGCCGACTATATCATTGCCACTCTGTACATATACCTAACAAACCGAATCATGCGCATTTTACATGGACTCCATGGGTAAAATAAAACCATTTTGCTTGAATATGTTTAATATTCAACTATCATGATAAAAAATGGGCTGAAATATTTGACATACGTATTATAAGATCACGGTCCTGAAAATAAGCAACTCTGTCGGTTACAGGTATGAGAGTCAATGTATGCATACCATTTGAAAAATAAAAGCATTTTTAAACAATAATGAATATTTTACATGCAGATGATACGAGATGGGAAACTATAACAAGAACCAGCAATGGGATGTTAGAGGAGTTTACAATATCGTACCAGAGCCTGCTGCCGTCGACGGCATATTCATTCAGAGTGATCGCGTACAACATGTACGGTATCAGCAACCCGACGTATAGCGAGAAAGTCATAGTAACTCCGTCTAAGCTCTACCTGGAATACGGATACTTGCAGTATCGACCATTCTACCGGCGCACGTGGTTCATGGTCGCTCTCGCCGCGGCCTCCATCATTATCATCATTATGGTCATCGCAATACTTTGCGTCAAGAGCAAAAGTTATAAATACAAAAGTAAGTCATACTCGACGCTACTCTTTATAAAAAACAGATCTTATTTCTAAATTTAGCCTTAGCAATAACTTCAAGGGAAAGGGATCAAATCAAAGTAAAATTATGTTTAGATATCAAAAATCCTTCTATAAAGTATTGTGGTAGCTAAGGGTGAAAAATGTCTTAATCAGTCGTGCTCTAGTAGCATCGCACTCAATCGGGGTTATTAAGGCGTCCCCCACATTAGGCGTGCGCGTTCGTCGGGCGTGTGAGCGACGCTGACGCGGGCGTGCACTCTCGGCAGACGCCGCAGGGCAGTAACGCCAGCAACACACGACGCTCGCGCAGCGCGCTCGCGGCGCGCGCGTCGCACCCTTGCTAAGTAGCGGGCGGCGGGGATAGTGGGTGAAGGGGTAAGAACGCGACGCGAGCGCGGCGCGCGCGCCGCGCCCGCGCTACTCACACGCCCGTGGAACGCGCACGCCAAATGTGGGGTCAGCCTAATCATGAGCGCGATCATAGTCATAGTATCGTACTTGTCGCTGCGCTTATGCCGACCAAGAGACGTTTCCCACGTGGTTGTTTCTACTTGTGAGTGGCGCGTTACCATCCTTTTGACAGAGAGAGTTTGGTGACATGTTGACACATACCGCATTGGCTGTGTCGTTCCTAGACGTGAAGCATGTTCGTGCCTGTTTTTATAAGAGTTGTGTCTGTTGAAATGTGGACAACAAAGGAAAAAGAAAGCTCTCTATACATGCCTGGGCCCACATGTTAACTCAATCAAAGTAGCTTTATTTAAAACATGATATAATCACAAGTCTTCGCTGAAAATTTGGTAAAATTTGACTATCCACTAACCAAGATATATGAAAATAAAAAATATGGTAAAAGTGAGGTTATGGCTCAATATGGAAGTTTTCTTTAGGTTACTTTCTAATTATTTTTAAAGTCTTATGCCTAGAACTCGAGTTACTGTTATTATAAGTCATAAATATAAATGTTGGGGGATATTTACACTCCC
Organism: Catocala sponsa; assembly: GCA_963564715.1. Taxonomy (NCBI): domain Eukaryota; kingdom Metazoa; phylum Arthropoda; class Insecta; order Lepidoptera; family Erebidae; genus Catocala; species Catocala sponsa. The sequence goes on from OY751335.1 coordinate 14,165,556, forward strand.
AGAAAACTTAATTAGTATTACAGCAAACTGTAGTACTGTTTGCAATTGCATTGTTCTGTCAGCCGCCGCGCTGCAGTAGGTACATATTCAGCTATCATCATCCCATAAATAAGTTGATAATGGTATTTGTTTTAAATAAACGATTATTAATAAACTCACTCACTAGTTTATTAAGTCGTTATAGCACAATTAACACAGCGATTCATGTCGTCAATATCCAATCGATAAGCGTAATCAGTCGTCCAAAATAGTGAGCCAGGTAATCCAAAATAGCAATCCCTCGTATAGTCCGTTATAAAGCCGAAATTATTAGAAATAGAGAATCTATACATATAATAAAATTGTAGGAAAGTCAAAACTGTACATCGAATATTTTTTTAAAAGAATACTTGGGGCGTGATCTACAATCGATATCGAAGCCAAAAATATAGTTTTTAGAATTTTTGTCTGTTTGTCTGTATGTATGTCCGGGCTAAACTCAAAAAGTACTGCATGGATTTACTTCAAATTTTGCATGAATATTACTAACAGGTCGGGTCAACATATAGGCTACATATTATCACGCTATCACCTACTGGGGAGGAGCTGTGAATCTTTATTTCTCTTACGCATTCTGTGACAGCGTGTAATCTAACGACGCATATTTAAATGTTGTTTTTGAGTAAGCCATGCTATTATCTAGCTTTACACTATAAAAACTACGCCATTTAAGTAACTTGGGCACAGAAATATAGTTGGGTTCCGCGGCGACAAACACTTTTTAGTTAAAATCTACGCAGACGAAGTCGCAGGTAACAGCTAGTAATCAATAAACGCAGTGTACTCTGAACAAAAACAAACCCGTTTGTTTAGAATTTTGACACACCTGACATCTGTCAATCGATGATCAGTATTGACAGGACTAAAAATCTAGATTCACGATATAATCGATTGAGAAAAACTATTTAGTCAATTTCCTTACATTTTATATCATTTTACCGATTTTTTTAATCTCGATTACTAGGAAATGGAATGAGTTCTTAACGATTCTTTATTTTGAAAATTTAAATGTTAATTTCTCGTTTTCTAGATAGAAGAATGCTGCTATATTTCGTGATTTCAATCACAAAAATATAATGTATTTTTACATACACATTTCACCTATTTAACTGTTGGGCTCAGAACTTTCCTTCTCCTTCAATAGTTTCATGTACATGTCGCTAGACTAAAACTCTCTCATTTGCGAATAGTGATACTTTATCGAAACGTATAAAATGTCTGATGCACATGTGTGGTCAGCCATCGCTGATCGATTATCCATCTTCTCCATCTATCTGCCTCACTAAGTTCCTAATGGTTGAGCCAATATTATTTAACATAGCTTCACGGTATCATGTAAACACCAGGTACATCAAGTGGGTCCTGGTCCTTCGGTTAGCATAGTACTTATTTAACATACTCAGTTGTCCTAATGTGCGGTAGATTGTCTAACTAATAAGATCGGACACATGTTATGCCAAAGAGCATCGTCGTGACAATCTAACGACTACCAGAGCAACTGAAGCAACTATTATATATTATAAAACCTAATTTGATTTTATCAGGCAAATCGAATAGTACTTAGTAGTAGTTTTCCAGTTGACTATATAAAAATGATGTATAGAGAAAACACTCGTTCGATAACTGTCGTTGTATCAGAAGAGGCGCAGAAGACGCTGGAGGAGTCGCTGGCGGGCGAGAGCACGGCGGGAATGGAGCTGTACCGCTCGCGGCAGAACTCGGCGGCGAGTGCGGGCGCCACGTTGCGCCGCGCCGCGCCGCTGGCCAAGTCGCCACCGCGCCCCACGCCCGGCTCCGTGGCCTACCACAGCGACGAGGAGAGCCTGCGCGCCTACGACGAGAACCCCGATGACTCCTCGCTCACCGAGAAGCCCTCCGAGATGAGCTCCTCCGATTCGCAGGTGATTACTATCAAGATTAGCGTCGTCTGAACAACACACATCTTAACACTAAATCGTTCCTTATTTTTTCTCCGCCGCTCCCCTGGAGCACGTTACGGTAAATATCGCCGTCAGATCTCGCTACCGCTATCGTTATCATTTTCGACACGCTTTCGTCGAGATCAGCACCAGTAGTGATGTTCTATTTATTTATTCTGTAATGTTTAAGTATTTAGACCCTAATTCGGGGAGCATAAGTAAATAGCATTTTAAAATTTAAACCCAGTAAAACTATATTATAACTGATATTGCTATTTTCATTCCTATTGCATTATGACATTCATTCAAATAAAATCTTTAATAAAACATAACATAATGTAGTTGATAAGCATCTTTTCTCTGTCCTTTGTATTGTGTTATATCTAATAATAAGGAACTGATTAGTATTAATTATTCGACAGAATTCGGAGAGTGAAAACGAGAGTGTGAGGTCTGAGCCGCACTCGTTCGTGAACCACTACGCGAACGTGAACGACACGCTGCGGCAGTCGTGGAAGCGCCAGCGGCCCGTGCGCAACTACTCGAGCTACACGGACTCGGAGCCCGAGGGCAGCGCGGTGGTGAGCCTGAACGGCGGCCAGATCGTGATGAACAACATGGCGCGCTCGCGGGCGCCGCTACCCGGCTTCTCCTCGTTCGTATGACACGAGCCCGCCGGCACGCCGCCCGCGGAAGCCGTGCACATGTAACTATTCACTGCCCATTCCCAATTATTCAATAATTTGTTGTTAAGTAATGCAAATGTACATATCGAATATAATTTATAAGCTTTAAAAATGTGTAATATCTGAAACGAATTTTTGATTCTTCAGGTATCTATGATATTCTAAAGTTATATTCATAGATGTAAGGTAAAGATAGACTTATGTATTACAAATTAGTACCTCGCCAAGGTTTGAACAAATTGTAATATTTATAATTACATTTATGCCATACCACGAATTAGAATATAAATTTCATAAACGGCACATTACAAATTTTTAGAATTATTGTATAGACTATTGACCAATGCCAACTTTAGGCAGCTCTGTTTAAGATATAGGCACAGACAGATGAAAAATAAGTATTTCATAACACCTAGTAACTTAATACCTATGCACACAGGCATTTTGTGTACTACCGTGCAAGAGCCGGCATGCCTTAATGTTACTTGCCGCTAATGCCGGCGGCTGATTACTTTTCAGTCTATGTTCATTTTGTAAGCACATATTATGAAATGTCTGTAAGTGTCTTCTCATAAAGAAGTTCTGTCGACTGCGTTCTCATACAACAGACGGTAAAAGCGAAACGACAGTAGAAGCTTATTTGTATGTGGATTTAGATTTTAATTAATAAAAGCTATTCTTATAGATTGAGATCTCGTTTACATAAAGTGCATTTTCTTTTTAAATATTGTATTCACCATTTTATGTTTAGTGTAAACGTTGTTATAATAATTGCTTAACCCATTACACGCTCCTAATTAAACTGCCATTTTTAAAAGTAATATGCACACTACTTAATTCACACGAACCTGTGGTTATAAGTGTGAAATCCAACATATACATAGATTATATGTTACAATCAGCATACAAATAATAGGGTGAATATCTGACAATCCCTCAACCTAAGCAACAGAAGTGCGCTGTCACATCAACCTTAAAATGCATTGGTGCATTGTAAATTTTGATTATTTCATACTATTCAATGTCTCCTTGGTACCTACTGTATTGTAGATGATGCCCTATAATCAACTGTTTTTCAATATAATAATTGCATGAATAACGGTAGACAATCATTTACATTTGTACATACGTAAATGTTTAAAATTAAATATTTATAAATCAGTATTGACTAGTATGTAGAACAATTCATTATCGCTTAATACAGATTCAATTAAAAATTAAGAAAGATAGTTGTCTGATAAATCAGCGTTTTGGTGAATATTCTCTAGTTAGCATTTTATAATATTTTTACAATTATAATATGCAATTGACTGATAGTTGTAGTATCTTAATTCTTTACATGTGTAAATATGAAAAAATATGATGACAAATGCATGCATGTGTTTGAAAAAGCTTTGGCACAATATCTTCAAAAACAAACTGTGATCTGTTTCATTTATTTTACTTGTATACTTTATATTTATCCTCTATATTGTATAACTAAAAGCAAGGCAACTATGTAGAAACTAATTCAGATGGATTTGTATAAACTATATTTGTGACAAACATCTATTTCAGATATGGACAATCACAGGTTATTTTACTGTATAAGTTCATGCAACTGTAAATATAAAGTATGTACTTAAAAATTCTTAGACTGTATCTTTCGACATTTGGCACAATCTGAATAAGTACATTTAATAACGACATGAAAATATATAATGAGTATACCTATAATAATATTTTTCCTCAAATGTCTTTCGTAACATATCTGAAAAACTAAAGGTGCAGGTGCCATCACTTCAAAGACTAAACAAATAAATTTGTCTTTGTATTACTGTATGTAATAATAATAATTTTTATTTACTTTATTAAATAGAATAAATTATTTGGCCGTGTTTTATTAAATCAATTGGAAATTTATTAAATCAACTTTCATATTTAAATATTTTGTAAATATTTGAGACAATATCAATCTACATTTTACGCGTCCGTCAGGTAATAGATCACTCCATTTTATCCCGTAGATGTGATAAGCGCCTACCAAAGGAAAGGAACATGTCATCTAGATAATATTAATGCAAAGAGAGGGCAAATCTTAAGAGCCATTTCACGTTTTCGCGCGAATATCTAAGTTTTTAGTCGCCTAATTTACCATCCTAGGTAAAACTCCGACATTTTTAAATACATGTAAAAAATAGGCCGATCTTTCGTATGGCCAATTTTAGAAGCACATTTACAGAAAAATATTTGTTTACTTTGTGGTGATTAATCTCCCACAAGTTTACTGAAAAAACAAAGCAGAGTTAATTTCATGCTCTCATATCTATCACTAATATTTATAAATTTGATTGGAAAATACGTATCGTATCAGAAATATAATTTTGTTGCCATATATAAAACTAGAATATCGATTATTAATAACGAAAGCAACGGAAGCGAGGTAGATATTTTTTAATTGCAGTTCATAATTATATACTGTTGTCGATCACATAAGTACCTACATATCGACAAACTAACTAAGGATAGTAGGACTCAAGCACAATATGCATTTTATCGTTTGCAAGTAAAAGTTTAAGTTAGTTGTCTATTACTCTTTAATTAGTAAAGTCTAATGAGCCGTTATAATTTTCATTAAAATTCATTAGGTATATATGACACTATTTAGCATAGTTTATACCTACCTAAATACTGCAGTTTAGAAGATAGAGTGGGGGAAGGACACTTCAGGGTTTTCCTTTTTTATATTAAACTAGAGGATGCCCTCAGCTACGCCCGCACATGTTTTTTTATTTATCCGTTTCTTCCCAATCCCGTGGGAATTTCGGGAAATCCGTTCTTAGTGCACCCCTAAAGTACCCAAGGAACATACATGTCAAATTTCAGCTTCTTGCGCCCAACAGTTTTGGCTGTGCGTTGTCTGTCAGTCAGTCAGTAACGTAAGACTTGTATATACACAGATATTTCACAAACGGATTCCTAAATAAAAAAGCCCATTAAGATAACCCATACAATGTTGTAGAAAAATTTTAAAAACCACTTTTTACATTTAGATGTATGGGAGCTACCAGTTTATATCACGTTTTTTAAATTTTATTGTCCAGTTTTGTCCGCGTGGTTACAATATATAACCATGTTTCAGCTATCTAGTGCTTAAAGTTTTTGCGTTAAGCCGCGGAGAGACATGGCGAAACTATAAGTGTTCCTTGTGGTTTATTACGAAACCCTAAAAACGTACGTTTCGTGGAAAGTTACGTAACTCGTGGTCACTCTAGCAATACATAAGCAAGGGGTTGTTGCCCGGGTTTGCGGGCGCTTTGTTTTGGACTAGTTATTTGAACAGTTTCTTGCGCGCGCTCGGTATTTATAAGGTACTAGATGTTACCGCGGTTTCACCCGCATTTATCGTTACTGCGCCGCCCCCGTGGGTCGTAGCGTGATGTTATATAACGTATAGCCTTCCTCGATAAATAGGCTATCCAACACTAAAAGAATTTTTCAAATCGAACCAGTAGTAATCACGCAGAATAAACATCGTTTGTACTATGTCTGTAATGGGTAATTATTTTGCTGCAATGTTATTTTAAAACTGCGATATCTCCTAAGATATTCATTGAAATCGAATGATGTAAAGGGCAATTTTGTTTTAAATTAAATATTTGTGATGAATAACGTATTTATTTGGATAAGGATTAATAGCATGTTTATAAAAATACCTTCGCAAATAATGCATTATTTTAGAACAAATTTGGTTAGCATAAAAATGGTTATAGTGAGCCAACCTTAAAAGTTAGACTTTTTTTTTAGAACTTTTAAAGGGGATCAATTCTGTCATACATGATTTTTGCGAAACTTTAACTGTTTACGCAGCGCACGCAGCGGAAGCTCTCAAAAGGAAAAATACCCTCCGATTTTGAAACATTCTTCATTGGTGCTCAGCTCCTATTGATCTTAGCGTGATGATATATAGCCTATAGCCTTCCTCGATAAATGGGCTATCTAACACTGAAATAATTTTTCAAATCGGACCAGTAGTTCCTGAGATTAGCGCGTTCAAGCAAACAAACAAACAAACAAACTCTTCAGTTTTATAATATTAGTATAGATAAGTAATACATACATATTATTTTTAAAAATTAAGGCTTTATGTTTTTATTACTTTGTAACTATAATCTAACACGAAAATTCGTCCGATCATCTACAAAACAGCCTGTATAAATGATACAACGTTATTTTTTCTTTAACTGTACCCATCATTATGGACTACTTTAGTCCTAAGACTTTGCCGAAATCGCAAAATCAGTTGTTTCATACATTTTGTCGGTGTCATACTTCAATTTTATATGGAACACGTGATTATATTTTCGTGACTTTTCCAAAAGTTAATATGGGTTTAGATGGAGAAGTAAGATTACTCGCTCAAAGGCTGTAATAAAATCGGTAACAGAAAATGTGAGTTTATGTAAACATAATAGTTTTATTGTACATCAGTCATAGTTCATTCAAATAATATAACATTTATATAATTATTTGAATTAAATTCAAAGGAAAAGCGGCCACTTAAATTACACGCTGAGATAGTAAATTGTGTTGAGTAGGTACATCTAATAAGCAATCAGATTCGGCCACGTCTAGTTGTTTATAAAAATGAGTTCAATTACCCGCTAAGAAATTTGCACTAAACAGAAATAACGTTATAAACTTATATTTTCCTATACTATGTCTTATTATAAAACTAAAAATTAAATAATCTAGACTTTTTATTTATATTGACTGCACTGTTGGCGTAGTGGTTTAAGCGGCCGCCTCGTCGCTTGACACAGCGCCGAGTGTTGTGGGTTCGATCCCCACACGAGACAACACTTTGTGTGATTCATAAATTGTTGTTTCGAGTCTGGGTGTTCATTGTGTCCGTTAGTTGTATGTTTGTAAAGTCCCCCGCGACACAGGATTTAGTCCTAATGCGGGAGTTGTATTCTTAACAAAAAAGAAAAATTATCTATAATTAATACAAATACGTTATTTGTATTGAAAACTTACATATTGCAAAAGTATGTTTAATACAATTCAAGCAATAGGTACCAAGAAAAATATCAAAACCTAAGTGTAGACACAGTCGCACTATACTACGACGCTCCTAGACGCATCGTACTGTCTCGATCGCGCGGCGAGTCGAAATTTACCTAAACTTCACTTGCGTAATTTTGTGAAATGGCTCTTAATACAAATACTGTACCAGCCGGTTAAGCCAGCTTGGTATAATAGACCAACAGCGCCTCTAATGATCGCACAACCTCAAAAATACGACCACTAATCTCAGCAATCTCGCTATTTCCAGTAACAGTCCTAGTAACGAAGTGTAAGTTCAAAGAACTGCTGGGTTACTAAAGTCAAGAAGGTATGTTGCTACATCAATCTTTCCTCTTCTTATTCATTTTTATTTTCGGCCTCGATGGAGTAGTGGTTAGTGTAACTGACCAGACAATATTAATGTTTCTACCTCACACATTATAACTATCGTTTACGTACGTACGATGCGCGCGGCGCGGGCGCGGTTCCGAATGAGAATTTCCGAACGTGTGCGCCGACACAAACAAAATGTATGCAAGGGCTGCATTCCGCATGACGTCATTAGGTCTTTTCCGAATGGTTTCTCCGAACGCACGGGTTTGCATTCGAAACGTACATACGGAATCTTTTCCGTTCGGAAAGCCCTTTCATTTGATACCCATATTGAGGGAGTTGTGAAAATATGTAATCCGCCATTTTGTGGCGGCAGCCATCTTGGACCGATTTTCATCAAACATAGAGCCTGAAATGCTCGGGGAAAAGACTTGCTTTTCAGCTAAGGACGTCGCCTCAGCTATTGTAGGCATGAGACGGGGTAAGTCTCCGGGGCATGACGGCCTCAGTATCGAGCATTTCAGGCACGCGGGAGTACAACTACCGCGTGTGTTGGCTATGTTTTTTGACTTGTGTGTCGGTCATTTACACTTACCGGAATCACTGATGAAAACCATAGTTAAAAGTGCCCATTGTTAAAAATAAGACAGGGGATGTATCAGATATGTTACATTATCGGCCCATCTCGCTTATCGGTAAACGCCCTGAAATCATTGATACAAATTTGTGAACAGTACGCTTCAGAATATGGTCTCAGGTACAACTCACGCAAAAGTGAGGTGTTGATTTTTAAAGCGGGGAATCAGAGGCTCATTACTGTGCCTCCAATAATGATAGACGGGAATGTACTGAAGACTGTGCAAACCTTTAAATATCTGGGCCATGTAATATCGGAACATCTTAAAGATGACCCAGATATAGAAAGGGATCGCAGGGCGTTGGCAGTGAGGAGTAATATGCTGTCCCGCAGGTTTGCTCGATGTAATAATGAAGTAAAATTAACCCTTTTTAGGGCATATTGTCAATCGTTTTACTCGAGCGGCCTGTGTTTGGTATACGCAACGAGCCTACAACGTCCTGCGTATACAATACAATAAGGGCCTTTTCATTGTCACGCGTGTTTGCGCCTGCATGCAGGCCAGGCACGCATGCGTGCTGCCTGCAACCTATCGTATCATACATGTTAGAGATTGCGTAGTAGCTCCAACAGCATTCTGCAAATGATTGCTTCCCGTAATGATTGTCCCATACAGGCACACTGGGTGGGCATCGTTACGGGAAAACTGTAATATATAGGTACTTAATTTATTTCATTACTAGTTTTCACCCGCGGCTTCGCTCGCGTAAATGTAGGTTAGGTTAGGTTAGGTTTGCAACAGTTCTTTTTTCTGGATAAAAAGGTACCCTATGTCCTATTCTGTACCTCTGACAACGTGTATGCAAAATTTCATGTTGATCGGTTGAGTAGTTAAGGCGTGAAAGCGTAACAAATAAACAAACTCATTTTCACATTTATAATATTAGTAAGGATTTCTTTTTACTAACATAGTTTATAAGAAAATTGTTACTAACTCATATGGACACAAACTCATTTTCACATTTATAATATTAGTAAGGATTTCTTTTTACTAACATAGTTTGTAAGAAAATTGTTACTAACTCATATGGACAATGTCCGAAATAAATGTTTTTTATTATTATTATAGCTAAGAACTTTCCCGACTAATTCATCTTCCAAACAAAAAAAAAACAAAATCAATATCGGTTCATCCGTTCGGGAGCTACGATGCCACAGACAGACACACACACAGACACGTCAAACTTATAACACTCCGTAGTTTTTGCATCGAGGGTTAAAAAAGGCCCTTCATAGGCCTTAAGACCGTCAAGGCACGAAACCAATACCGTTTGGGTACCCTTTTTTACGCAATCCATACAAATAAATAAAATTGAATTGTCCGTTTGTAATGTCAAAATAACAGCTTTTTACCTAATGCATAATGAAAGTATATAAGGTTCCTATAATAAAACATATTTTTAAAATTTTTGTCTGTCTGTCTGTTTGTACCGTCTAATCTCCGAAACAGCTGAACCGATTTTGTCGGGACTTTAACTGGCAGATAGCTGATGTTATAAGGAGTAACTTAGGCTACCTTGATTTTAGAAAAAAAATGGGTTTCGCGGCGAAATATTAAAACCAATGAAATAGTGAATAATATCCGATTCATCTATACAAATAAATAAAATTAAAGTGTCTGTTTGTAATGTCAAAATAACAGCTTTTTGCCTAATGCATATGAAAGTATATAAGGTACCTATACCAAATCATCTATTTAAAAAAAATTGTCTGTCTGTCTGTTTGTTTCGGCTAATCTCCGAAACGGCTGAACCGTTTTTGACGGGACGTTCACTGGCAGAGATGACAGCTTGCTAGTCTTGCACAGGATCTGGATAAAATGTCACAGGAAAATGCCGCTCTACGAGGAGAGCTACAAGCTGTGAAGACTATTAAGAAAGCTTCCCAAACCGAAGACGCTGTGCCGTCCAAGGGGGATACTGTTCAGTCCGAAGTTGAAGCTGCTGCTGTCGCAGGCCTAGTGTGCAAAGTATCTCCAAATGTACCACCCTTCCGGAGTCAAAAACCAGAGATGTGGTTCGCCCACGTTGAGACACAGTTTCGCATAGCAGGTCTCACAAGCGACCAGACAAAATTCGATCACGTTGGAGTCACCAATATAGTAGTGGATATGTTCCGGTTCTCTACGAAGAGGATATCCACTGCACTATCAAAATAAGACTCCGTTGAGTACGAACAAATGTTTATTGTTGAGTAGGTAGAGTCTGTCAAGCGAGACGTGTCCCTTGAAAAAGGCGGCAAATTTAAGAAATCGTAGTATGGTATCCCTGATAGTACTGTAAAAAAACCGTCTTGATACTACTAATTTTTTTTTGTGCATTTAGTACATAAGTTTTCTGTATATTGTATACCGAAATTTTTTGTTACTTCATTATCCAAGGTGGCTGAAAAAATAAATATACTTTATTAAAAATATCGAAAGAGTACAGCACGTAACAGTTTCAGTTACAACTGGGAACAATGTCAAAGTGATTATCACCATCAATAATTATAGATCGCGCAATCTATGATGACCAGACTGAACATAGCGTCTCCGAATTGTTGCGCATGTACAATGTGTTTTTACCTTTTTATTGTTATTACAAGCTTTTACTAAAGATTTGAAGGTATGTAGGTGGGTTGGTATATGTAGTAGGTATGTGTGTTAAGTTCAAATATTGCAAGTAAGATTTGAACCACTTCTCGATGTCTGATTGAGCTGAAATTGTGTATATGTGTGTAACTTCAGTAACAATGCAATAATTATGATAGATATAACCTGATGCTGCAGCCAGGATTGTCTCCTCACTAGGGAACTCTTCAACGGGTAGTAGCACGGTCACGACATTTTGTATGTTAGTTTAATTTTGATAGTTTAACACGATTTTTATCATGAACTGCTGCTGCAGCCAACATTGTCTCCTTACGTCACTCGTAAAAAACTCTTGGAAAACTTTGTTAGATTCAGAATTCACCACACCATTAAAAGAAACAATAAATTATTAAAACAAAAATTATAAAAAGAAAATTATTAGAGTAAGTAATATGTAAAGTATTCTATCATACTGAATAACGAGATGGGTGATTCAACCTCTTCGTCTTCATGTGACCCCTATATCTCGGGGGTCTTTTGACCCACAGGGCCCATATTCAAACTCGACCGAGGTATGACCCCAAGGTGTCTGCACACCAAGTTACAAGTCAATTGAAAGAAGATGCCCACAGTTGGGCCTCATGTCCACTTTTGGGCATCTTGCCCACTGTTAGGCGTCATACCAATTATAAGGCTTTATGCCCACTATTAGGCGTCATACCAACTGTTAGGCATCATGTCCCCTGTTGGGTATCATGACCACTGTTGGACATCATGTCCACTGTTGGCATCATGACCATTGTTGGGTATCATGTCCATTGTTGGGCAACATGCCCACTGTGTTGCAAAACGCAGCACAAGACAAAACTCGACAGCAAATAGCAGCAACCAACTCGAATCAGCACACCACCACTCTGCATATAAATGAAGCCATTTTGCCATTTAAAATACATGTGACCTTGTGACCCCTATATTTCGGGGGTCTTTTCGGGGGCCAACAGGGCCCATATTCAAACTCGACCGAGGGATGACTCCAAGATGTCTGCACACCAAGTTACAAGTCAATCGGTCCAGTGGTTCCGGAGCTATGCCTGTCACTAACAGACAAACACACAGACCCACAAAGTGTTTTCATTAACCTCTTCGAAGAAGACTCGGAGGTTACTAAAACTATTTAACAAATGTTTTGTTTAACCCTTATTAAAACGTTGGGAGATCACATCTCAGATAGTAGTAAATCGTGTTTTATTTTTATATGCTTAAACCTAATGCAATGTAATATTTATGTACGCAATCTTAACATTTTAGAGAACCTTTTTAATGGCAACACTTTTTAGAGAAGTATTACATGTCATGCTAAACACACGTCAAAGTCAGTTGACGTGATTTTGCGGGCGAAAACGACCGTTATTTTTTATTTTTTAGTGTAGTGCTGAAAAAAAATTAGGTAAGTAGATTTGAGTTTTAGCTATGTAAACTACACTACATTACGGTTGTGTGTGACGTAAAATATGCCCACAATCTTTCGTTTGTACCTTGGTAAAGTCGATTGTAATTGAGTCCCTATGTGGGAAGATATTATCCCAGTGTTCGTCACTGCAAACTACATACAGATATTCTATATTATATAAAATTCGTGTCCGTTGGCCGTATAAACTTGAACAAAAAAACTTGGTATATGCAACTTATTAGTTATTTCATGATCAGATAATTAGACAAATAGTGTTCCAATACATTAGAATTTATTACTTGTTTATTTTATTTTTTTGTTTTAGAAAAATGCCACCTAAAAAACTAACTGAAAAATTAATTGAAAACATTTTAGAAGAGGAAGATTGGTCCGATAATGATTCTGATGATGATTTAGTTTACGGTGATTTTATAATAAGTCCTTCAAGGTCTGTTTTGCAACAAAATGAAGAGGATAGAATCGAGATGCGACTGGAAGAGATGTTTGGGATTGATGATTTGGGTGATAATACAGAACATGAGGAAACTACAAACACACTAGAAACAAGCGAGAACTTATTAGAAATACTAAACCCGGAACATCCTGAATGTACTATATTAGAAAAAACACTAAGTGATACTGGTGATAATGCTAATATTGAAATACAAAGTGGGTCACTAAATCTTATTTCTGACAGTGATTTACCAGTATCAATTGAGCATGAAATAGGGCTAGATACCAATCAACAAATTGTCTCCACGGATGATCCTTTTCAACAAGAAATCATATATGAACATGATGAGCAACTTGTTACTAACATAGATGAAAATTTAGTTAGCGAGGAGGATTTGCAAATTCCTCTGAGTTCTACAGTGGAAAGAAATAGATCTCAGCCACGGAAATGGGAAATATGTAGAACCACTCATGATATTCCAAACTTTACAAAAAAATTTCAACCTAAATCTAAATTTAACCATAAAACACAACCAATAACAATTTTTGAAAAATTCTTTCCAGATTACTTAATACAATTAATTGTTGAACAAACAAATCGATATGCTCGCTACAAAAATAGTAAAAACTGGATTGAAGTCAATGAAAATGACATCAGAGCATATTTAGGCATCCTTATCCTAATGGGTTTAAATCCCTTACCAGACATGGAGCTTTATTGGTCTAGCGATTCCTTCTATAATAATCCTGAAATTTCCCGTGTATTTCCAATAGCAAGATTCAAGAAAATAACAGAAAATTTACATCTTAATGACAACAGCATCGAACCACCGAGAGATTCAATAAATTTTGACAAATTATACAAATTAAAACCACTGATCACAACATTAAATGAAGTCTATCAGAATGAGGCACACAATTCAAGTGTACAGTCAATAGACGAATGTATGGTTAAGTTTAAAGGCAGATGCTCATTGAAGCAATACATGCCCAAAAAACCCATTAAAAGGGGGTTCAAAATATGGGCCAGATGCGACGCCAAAACTGGATACCTATACCAGTTTCAGATATATACGGGAAAGGGTGACAGTATTGAAAACGAAGGTCTGGGCTACAATGTCGTGATGAAACTCAGCAATAATCTCCCCATGAATACACTTGTAGCGTTTGACAATTTCTTCACTGGTTGTAATTTACTAGAACATCTTTATAATAAACGTATTTATGCTGTAGGAACGGTAAGATCAAATAGGAAAGACCTCCCAGAAATGATGAAGAAGCAACGAAAAGAGTTAAGACTACAAAAGCATCATCAATTCTCGGCTGTGACATCAGAACCTATCACAGCAATAAAATGGCTCGATACAAAAGAAGTCACATTGCTTACCACAGCACATCAACCATTGGACATCATGTATGTGAAAAGAACTCTAAAAGATGGGTCAAGAGTAGAAGTTCTTTGCCCAAAAGCAATTGCTTCTTACACAATGAGCATGGGCGGGGTGGATCTATTTGATCATTATAGATCCTCTTACCCCATCAATAGGAAATCTCGAAAGTTTTGGATGCGTCTTTTCTTTAAAATTTAAAAACGCCGTTAAAAAACAACTTATTCGGAAGGGTTATTATTCAGTCAACGACTACTTAAATGACAAAAACTCATGGAGCTAGTTGCTTGTTGCATACAGGATTCAAAGATCTGTATTACTTATAAGTCAATTTAAGCCTTTGCATAGTCACAAAGTGTAAGTGTATGCGCCATCATGCCATCTTACTGTCTATTTTAGATATATATTAAATAATATATCTTAGCTCAAATTATTTCCTCTCTATAATATTATTAAGTTATTATTGTTATTATCTTTAGTTTTTTATAGTCAGTAGTATATGGCATAATGGCTGTAACACCTTGTTAATCTGAGTTGTAAAATACTGAAATTATATTTAACTGGCGATTTAAAAGAGTGGCCGTGAGTTTCTTGCAGGTTTCTTCTCATAGGCTCTACCCTTTGCCTGAACCTAGCAACTAACCTAAATGTAGCTTCAGTAACTTAGTAAACTAACTAACCTATATACTTTGACGTTCATAAGTGTTACTTTGTGACCTAAATGAATAAATGATTTTTGACTTTGACTTTGACTTTTTTATGTTTGATGCATCCATCATTAATTCATACATAACGTACAGTGTAACACATGCTGTAACACCACATTCACACCGTGAATTTAGACTGCGTTTGGCACGTGCGCTAATAAACAACTACTCTCAAAAAAAAGCACGCCCACGTATACCCTTTACAAGCAAGAAAGGGGGCCCATTCGGAGTGCCGGAAGAGATTCGGTTAATGAATGTAGGTATACACATGCCAAAAGAAAGTAACACTTATAAGAGATGCCGATTCTGTAGCACAAGAAAACGGGAGAAAAGGACAAAAATTGTATGCTCCACGTGCACCGGACCTCTATGCATCAAGGAATGTTTTGAAAGGTTTCATACCACTGAAATTGAATAGACTAGAATAGTATTTTATTTTTTTAATGAGAAATGAAAGACTGACACAAAAAGGATAGTCTGATCAATGTGATAAAAACAGTCCCTAATACGTAATAAGTATAATTTCAATCTATATGAATAAAAAACTTCTATTAAGAGTATAATAATTTATTTTATTGATTACCTAAGCGCCGAAAAGTACTCACCAATACAAGTGACTTGCTTCACGCAAATTCATACCTAGCTAAAGCTATATTCAACTAAAAATGTACAGTGAAGTCGGAAAACTACTACTACTACTAGTAAAAGAAACTTGCATTGATGAGTACTTTTAGCTCCTTTATTAAAAATCACGATCTATATAAATGTTTAAGTTAAAATTTAATTCATAAGTGGAGCAAGGGCAACTAGCTAGTGTTTTAAAATATTAATGTCATACTGGACACTGGGCACTATAGTTCCCACATTTCCACCCTTCTTTACAGACGATAACAGACGACGGGATATATACTTCCCACAAGAAAAAGGGTACTTCCCCCCCATTAAACCCCCTTTTGTGTGTATTTTTGAAATCTACGACCCATAATTACCTAGGAACGGATCTTACTTTTCTGTTAACTCCTCCACAGGATCGCGTTTGAATAAGGGTTAATTTGTCTTCATCTATTGTCACAACCCTACCAAAATAGGTAACAATTTCGCACGTTCTTAAGAAGCTTAGTCTCTGTACCGTTTATCTACTCATGTGTCCAAAGGTGATGTTATTCCATTTTCAAAACAGGAATATATATACAATATGTATTTCGTTTTCGTTCGTTAATTTATTGTTTAAATATTACCATATACATTGCAATTGTAAGAAAACATAAATAATTATGAACATAACGTTTCACATTTATCAAACCATGGCTTATGTACATATTTAGGTATATTTTTCCATTGTTTAAATACATTGTAGGCTGCTAGATCCAATATAGAAAACTCATTTCCGTACAACCATTCCTTGCGTTGAGCAAATAATTTGTTGACTAGTGCTTCTTTGTTCTTGTCTGGAGTTCTCTCTAACATGTGACAGAGGTCGAGCAGATGGTCCATCTGATGGTCATCAGAATCATATGATATAATGCTGGGATACACATATGACAAATACCGCAGTATGTTTACATTCCCTATAATAGGAATCGTCAGCGAAGATAACTTCAGTTCTGTATCAGCTGAAACTGAAAATTTATTTTAATGTAGTAGTTCATTAAATGAAAACATATTAATTAGCAAATTCATTTTAGTTTCCAAATGTCTTTAACCTTATGATTAAACTTGGAAAAAGTCTGTTCCCACAACAGTTAGACATATTTATATAAAGTCAGACTGCTCTTGATAAAATGAACTTCTATCCTCCTGAGAGCAGCATACATAAGCTAATGTTCATATATGAATTTCTAGTCTTACGGGCCATATTCATAAAACTTGCAAGAGGGTTATAACGTCATTATAAAAAGTATTGTTCCTAATAATGCATAAAAATGCTAACTTAACTAATAACGATGCTGTATATAATTAAGGTTTACAGAAAATTAATGAATAAAGGTTTTCTACAATGCATATCAGACATATTAAGGATTTGAACAATATATCGTATTATGCCTTTTTTATAAGTTATTTTTTATGAATAACGCCGTTAGACTTTCAGTTTTATGGTTTATAAAGTAAGGTTCAATCATGAGCCTACTATTTTTTTAATAGTTGAGTTAGTGATAAGACCTCAGTTTTATAAATCCCTATTATTCCCTATTATCTATACTAATATTATAAAACAGGATTAAATATAAAGACCACCAAAAATACTAATTGCACAGCTAAATATGCTTACTAAAATATATCATAAGGAGCACCTATACGCCTCAAATCACTGCATTCCGTCTCGGAAGGGTTAGGTTATGTTAGGTTCCTTCTTAAACCCACCCAAAAATAGGAGCCCGTAGGGCTCCGTCGACTTAGTTTGATCTCTTTAAAATATTTTAGTAAGCATATTTTGGTGTGCAATTAGTATTTTTGGTGGAACAAAGGCAAAAAATTGAGGAATTATAAAACTGAAGAGTTTGTTTGAAGCTAATCTCAGGCACTACTAGTTCGAATTGAAAAATTATTTTAGTGTTGGATAGCCTATTTATTGAGGAAGGCTATATAACATCACGCTACGACCTACGGGGGCGGCGCAGTAACGATAAATGCGGGTGAAACCGCGGGAACATCTAGTAATATTATAAACTAGTTTTCACCCGCGGCTTCGCTCGCGTAATTGTAGGTTAGGTTAGGTTTGCAACAGTTATTTTTTCTGGATGAAAGGTACCCTATGTCCTATTCTGTACCCCTGACAACGTGTATGCAAAATTACATGTTGATCGGTTGAGTAGTTAAGGCGTGAAAGAGTAACAAACAAACAAACAAACTCATTTTCGCATTAAAAATATTAGTTAGGACTAGTTAGGAAGTTCGGATGCGAAAGTAACTCTGCCTGTCTGTTTGTCTGTTACACTTTCACGCCTAAACCACAGAAACGATTTTGATGAAATTTGGTACAGAGATAGACTAGACCTTGGGAAAGGACATAGGCTACCTTTTGTTGTAAAAAAGGGCATGAAGGGTTGAAATAAAGGATGAAAGTTTGTATGGGAATTTTTTATTATCGCGCCTTAACCACTAAACCGATTTTGATGGTTACCGAGAGAAACTAGAACTTTGGATAAGGACATAGATTACCTTTTATTGTAAAAAAAAAGGCATAAAGGGGTTGAAATAAGGGATGAAAGTTTGTATGCGAATTCGTCATTATTGTGCCTAAACCACTGAACCAATTTAGATGAAATTTGGTACAGAGAGATCCTAGAACTTTGGAGAAGGACATAGGTGACTTTTTATTGTAAAAAAGGACGTAAAACGGGTTGAAATAAGCGATGACAGTTTGTATGCGAATACGTCATTATCGCGCCTAAACAACTGAACCGATTTTGATGAAACTTGGTATCGAGAGAGACTAAACCTTGGTAAAGGACATAGGTTACCTTTTGTTGTAAAAAAGGACATTAAGGGGTTAAAATAAGGGATGAAAGTTTGCATGGAAATTCGTCATTACCGTGCCTAAACCACAACCGATTTTGATGAAATTTGGTACAAAGATAGACTAGATCTCGGGAAAGGACATAAGATACCTTAAGCGTATGGCACTTATAATGGCCCAGAGTCCCCATTGAATTCCCTACATATTCAATGGCACCGCATACCTAACAACTTCCAAGAAATTATTTGTATACATGGTATTGTTAACTGCTAGTAAATTCTTCAAATCTGTACCTGTCGCACAAATGGTTAGCGATTCCCATACAAAAAAAACTATCGCAAATTGGTTATTTAAATGGGTAAAGAAGAAGAAGTTGTAACTGACGACTCATCGGCTTTGATTGCCGCCATAATTAAATGTTTCACAAAATTTGATACAACGATTATTTAGAGGCTTCTTTTAGAGCATTAGAAGGTACTTTGAATAGTTTACCTATTTATATATGAGAATTGATACGAGTCAATTTATTAAATCTGTTAGGAAAATTTCTTTAGAAAACGGCCCTAAAAAAGTAAATTTCTGATTTGTTCAGTGTATTCTTTACATTAAAAAGGCAGAAAATTCTTTGCATCAAAAACATCATCGATAAATAATCTGCTGACAGTAATCCCGACTAAACATCTTTTCAAGGATTGTACTGAAGCTCAATATTACCTGAAAAGTGTACTTCAAAATGTAAATATTAAGGAAATACATATAACCGAAGACAACTCTTTATCAAGTGATGCTGATGACCTATACTGTTTCCATTATGACTTTCATGTTGATGATACAACGTTTAGTGAGCTGAATTTCGCAAAGTGGTTTGAGGAAACTATAACACGTCACAAAAAAGAACTTGATGTAACTGGCCATCTAATTGATTTTTATTATATGCCCTTATTAACGACAATAAAACGACTATTGCGAAAATTGCCCCTGTGGTCGAATGTCATGGTCCCATTATATAAATCAGATGATAAAAATCCTTTGTCGAGTGGGTCAGAGGAATATTTTAAAACATTAAAGCACTTGCTGCTGAAATCTAAGATAACAAAATACAGAGTTGACGTTTTCTTGCAAAGACATATTAATTACTTAAAAGGAGAGCTAAATATTGTAGCGAGTCAATTTTATATAGAACCTAACAATGTAAAAAGAACATCGCAGGACGATAAAACGCACAAGTAAGAAACAACAAAAACCAAAACGACAATTTATTCAAGATTCAATATTTAGCGATCAAGCAACATTTGTAGAAAATTGGAGAGGTGAATCTGACGAGGTTGTTGACGTAAGGCCACATGACAATATAAAATTTATAAAGAATGGTAACATGGTTCAAAATTCATCTGTGGTTAACACATGCGGTTTTGATGCAATAATGTTTTTGATTGCATTTGGATTCAAGTCGTTTTCTAATTTCAAAATGGAAATTGAGCCTAAGGACTTTGTGCACTACAAGGAATTTTACTGTCCGGCAGTCCGATTTTTTACGGTCCGATGTGGCATGAAAAAAACGGATGATTGGCTTGTGCACTTGTCCGTTTTTACTCGGATCGGTGCGACGCAGTTTACGGTAGCTCTCTTTGAAACTACACGCTACGCACGCGTAATTACGCTAGGAACAATGAGTTTTTCTCGCCTTCCCCGCGCCCGCCTCGCCCACTCATGAATAACGCGGACGCAGTGCACAAGCATAAACACGTTTTTCATTACTGTCATCTCGGACCGGAAAAAACGGCCCGGAATGGGGAAAAGTAAATTGTCGGACGGTAAAATTACGTATAGTGCACAAACTAGTATATACATTTATGGTATGCTATATCGGACCATAAAAAATCGGACTGCCGATGCCGGACAGTAAAATTCCTTGTAGTGCATAAACGCCCTAAAGACAATAAACTTCGAGACTATGTAAATCTCATGTTAAACGAAAAAGTTGACAGTCACGGTGTATGAAATGAGAAATTACATCACGAATATTTTAACCGGCCATCGCATGTAAAGAAAATAACAGATTGTGAATGCAATGTCGCTAATTTGTTTGAACCAAAGAGTAAAGTAATACATAGGGAAAAGAGAGCCCTCTTATGGTCAATTTCAGCCAACCCTATTTGAAACAGCGACATCTGAACTTTTGGCCCCGAACTAATCCTTCTATACATAGCTATAGCTATTCCGTATTCTGTGCCTATAGCTATTTATATTATGTATTACTAATCCAGAATTCGTATTTAAATTGTTTTGTATCGATCGTATTTTTGTAACATAAAAAACTGCAAATAGAACAAGTCAGGGGTCTAATAACAAAGGCGGCAAAGTCCTTTCACATTTTAGGGGACTTTGCCGCCTTTGTTATTAGACCCCTGAAGTAGAATGTTACAAAAATAGATCCAAACAAAACAATTTAAATACAATAAGGATAGGGTGCATATCGTAGTATATGAATAAAACAACAACAAATAACATTTTATTATGTTTATGTTTATTAAAATTTATAACTGTGCAGCGGACTCTAGGTTCACAGTGAAATGCGCAGCGTTTTGGCATTTTTGTAGTTGGAAAAACCACACAACACTAAACACTAAAAGCGTCACTATCGCAGACTGATAACAACCGTTTTCGATGGGAAGATTAATTGACACAAGATGGAGGAACACAGAGCTCGACTCAACGCACTTACATAAGACTTTCACAGCCGAAAAATATACAATATAGGACGAAAAACTACAAACGTGCGGACGGGCAAGATGCAGTCGCCATATTGTGACTGACTTACAAATCCAATGTTTGAATCATAGTCTTTAACCGACATATTTACTAATTTGTATTTTATGACATTTTTATGATAAAACAATTAAAATGAGAATAAAATATGATTCTAGATAAATTAAAAATATAAGAGTATAGATAGGTAAGAACTGATACTAAATAATAAATTAAAATTTGTTTAAGCGCCATCTTCTGCGATTGATTTATAACACAAGTACAGGGCCAAAAACACAGATGTCAGTTCTATCTTTGGATATAGGAAAGGTATTGGGCAGTGTCTCCCCCCTGGTTTGAACAAATGTTTGCCAATTTATTTTACAGTGCTCAGTTTACAAAAGCTAGCACAAAAGAAGAATGCCAATATTGTGTAGAAATGATAAGACCTTTTATACCTTTGAATATAAATGTAATTAACATGTTTTGCATTTCTGCATTAGAAGAGTCACTGGCTATCGAAACTACTTTTCAAAATTGTAAAAATAAGGGCGATGGGACTGTAATTTCAAGCTATAAATTACAAAAGACTTTGATTTAAATGGAACAGACGCAATGGTTTTGTGTAATATCCCGATCACTATTAATATTAAAAACCAAATTTATAGTCGTTGGTGCCATTGAATATGTAGGAAATTCAATAGGGACTCTGGGCCATTATAAGTGCCATACGCTTAGCTATGATCAGTGGCTATGTTACGATGATTTGGCCTTGAAAATTAACAACAGTACAGTAGATTCGATTTCATCCACACCCTTAGTTACGTTTAAGCAAGTGATCTTTGATGTTTTAAATTTATTTAAAATAATAATATTTGCGAATATCCCGCTTTTACGTCGGAGCGGCGCCCAGGGTTCGCTATGATCCTATGAATGGCGACTCTGGTAATTACAGTGAAGCCATTGTCATCTCACCTTCATGATCAAGCCGGAACCAGACTTGATTTTGGATCATGGTGTTTTAAATACCTACATCTATTATGTAATAATATATAGTTAATTAAACAGTATTTAAGAATCTAGTAAAGACTAGTTGCTAAAATTTATTCATGAAACTGAAATGTTTAATAAGAAATCAATACCATTGTAACAAAATCTGCGATTACATTTAAGAAGTTATAGATAATTGACAAAAGTGATAGATACTATTTTTACTATGATTGTTTCATATGTAACATAATATTTCAGTTTCATGAGTTTTAAACTTAATTAAAAAGTGAATCTGTGATTTTATAATAACTTAAGTTCAAGCATGAAACGCACAACATTCTTATTATTATAGTTGCTTGAAACACAATCTGTGATTACGTGGGTTAAATTAGTTGTCTGTGATTATACCATAAGTAATTATGTAATTAATGTGATTAATTTTATTATAATGTAAGTTTCAATCAATGTGATTTGTTGCATGTATCTGTGGTTTTTTAAGCCTTTCAAGCTCTGTAGTGTCAGCGACATATAGTTATACATTTTATTTTACTTTATTTCATAGGTAAACGTTACTAAAGTCCGTCTCATGAAAGAAGTCTCGCAGACGCGGCGCCACATTCACGCGATGGAATGTTGCAACAATGACAACATGGTCGATCTGTCATAATACTCATAATTAGTTCCACTTATTGCCGTGGGACTTCTTTCGTGAGACGGACTTTAATCTGTGACATCTAATGAATCTGTGATTTATTGGAAATACATCTGTGATTTTTTAAGTCTTTTGAGCTATCTAGTGATAGCAACACCTTTTGATTTGTACGATTAGCAACTTACTATATATAGTTATCGTTGTTATAATATTGTTGATTTGTTTATTTTATTAAAGATTTACTCAATTTATGCAGCAGATTTTTTATCAAATTTCACATGTCATGAATCATGGTCACCCCATCAGTTGTAATATATGATATTTTTGATCCAATTTATCTTTTAAAATGCTAATACAGCAGAATCGCAATGCATTTGGAACGAATATACTCCAATAAGTAATTCAAGAACTCGAATTTTGTAAACAAACATGTCAATTTTAAAAAGATATAGGCGTCTATAAAGGGCCTTGCCGGATGAACTAAAATTTGTTTATTTTTCAAATTTAGCAAGTTTTATGAGAAACCAATACGTTACTCGTAACTCGCCAAACACCAATTATTTTTTAATAGTTTCTGGCTAAGGCTGCATTGAGTTTTTTAGATATTTTCTTATTATAGTTTTCCAGCACGGCTCTCTATCCACATCCATGTATCATTTGTTATAACGAAATCTGTTGCGGCACATATAACGTGTTAATAGAGCACATTCCTCGAGTTTAAGAAACTTTTTAATACGCTATATATTTTTCAAGTTACACAGGCGGTGTGCTGAAAACGTTTAGCTGGAACAGTCCCCTTTTTTGCATATTTCTTCAAAAGTACAGAGGTACATAGAAAAAGAAACATATATATACTCTTAGAGATGAGTACATTGCATTGGTGCACACCTAAAATGCAAATTCTGGGGGGCCGTGCTGGGCAAATGTACATGCAAAAGCTAGTATATTATATAGTTGAGTACTCACCACATTTAAATATCAGCCTTATGTTACTTTTAGAGTCTTTGCTAAATGTTGGCAGACTGTTGACAAAGTTTTTAATTTTCAGTACCTTTTCATTAGGCACAGAGGAATGGATGTGACATGAAACATTAACTGTCACAGACAACTGCTTCAGAATAATATTTAAGTAGTAAGGTAAGCCGTCTGGACTGACAACTACAACAACCTCCTCAGGTTCTGGCAGCTGTAACAAAATTATTGTCATGTTATATGTAAACCTAAATCAGAATTTTATTCAAAATTATATCAAATACAAAATATTTGAAGAACCATTTTATCTGTTTATCAAAACATAAAATAATTGAAGCTGGTAAAACTGAGTTCCATTAATAGAGGTTGTCAGTATGGACCGTCCTTGTGGAATCAATTATTAGCAGTAGTTAATTACTACTACCTAGACATTTTACATTTATAATGCATCTCATTGAGTACATATTGAACCAAAAATTTAAGAATACTGTGTTTTACATATTTTACTAAATATCATGGATTAATTAGTTTTGTGAAAGGAAGTGATTTTGTTGGATGGAATATTTTTAAGTGGGTGCTTAGGATAAGGAATTACAAGGCTGGCGACTACTGTATAGGGAATACTAGGGAAAAGATTTAATAGAATTTGCAACATGCAAATAATAATAGCACTGGTGTTACAAAATATATCCATAGGTGAAAATAACATGTGGGACAAAAGCCCCTTGGCACCATGATATTCTTGGTGATATAGGAAAAAGTTCTTGGGCATAAGTAGGTGATCACTTCCTTCATTTAGAACCAGTCAGCTAACCAACATATATATATATATATATATATATATATATATATATATATATATATATATATATATATATATATATATATATATATATATATATATATATATATATATATATATATATATATATATATATATTGTATACTTATATAATCTTAAAACTGTGTATATGAAAGATGAGAAGACTTACTTGTTTCTTGGAGGTCTTTACTTTTTTAACATTGCTCACAACTAAACAGTGAGAGCTGATAGTCTTAATCCTTTCATATAGGATGTCCAGTTTTTGTAACAATTGATCTTGCCGCTGTTCCAACTCAGTCATTTTACTGGATCCCTGTAATTTAACTATACATTAAAAAGTCTGAGAAACTATGATATTTTATAGTGTATGTTCTCAACACTAAAGTATTTTGGCAATACATGATGAGGGAGAACTATTGCATCATTTTAGTAGTGCATACTTGATATCAAATGACCATGTCATGTGTATCTTATTAAAATTTGTTTTAATGGCAAGCATTTTCCATATTGGAGATATTGCAATTTTACAGTATTACCTAAAAATATAATATGGAGACTTTATAATACCTATATAGTAAAATCTGATAGCATGGTCACTGAATGTAAACTGACTTTACAACTACACAACATTTGTTACAATCATATATACCGAAGGGTCTCAAGAACAAAATCGTATCTGAAAATTTACCAAGTTACAGTATGAAGCTTAAGAGTATGAAAATAGATTTTTTATTAAAAAATATATATTATGTTGTGAAGTGTTGCAATATGGTAAAGAGTAGATTATAGATATTTTAACACCTAAGTTTAATGACAAACGAGGAAGAGGTTTTGTTAAAGTTAAAACATATGGACGTATTATGTTCATGATATTTCATAAACGGATATCACCAGTAGTTATAAAATCTATATTGTACACTACGGAACGTAGCACTACTTTTTTGGACAGCTGACGGAGTATAAAGAAGGAGAAGCACAAGTTAGGTTAAGATTAATAATTTCAGTGACATAAACCTTTAAAAACTTGATAACCTGGTTACTGATATTTATGTTGGTATCTTCTTCCTCTAAAAAATCTGTTTGGTTTCTAATAGAATACATGCACTTCGGCAAAACGATTTCAGCATCATGTACGACTATATTCTTCATACGGTACATCATTTCGCCGAGATACTAGAATAAATCTACGGTATCCTTACCAAACTACAACAGATTTCTGTGTTAATTATTGCAATCACTAGGTAGTGAATATTAGCAAGTTATAAAAATATCTACGCCCGGCGGAATAACCACTTTTCTAGCTGACTTTCTAATTTCTTTAGTCTTTACTTTAGGTCTTTAGCAGTGTTGCCAACTCCTATAAAGTAGTGTTGTTGCGATAGTGATAGTCTATCGATAGTATCGTGATACTATCGTGGCCTTGAAAATCAGTCATACTATCGATAGTCCTATCGAAACTATCGACCCTTAACGATACTATCGATAGTATCGATTGATAAAAATAAGTAATACTATTGCTAAAGATCAATAGTATCGATACTATCGATAGTATCAGTACAAACACCATCGATACTATCGATACTATCGAAACTATTGATAGTATTGATAGTTTTGCCCTATCGATAGTCGCACATTTTACGATAGTATTGCTTGCTCATAAGGTGTAATATAGCTGGCGTTTACATAGTTCATCTATCACCTTATTCTTTATACTTTATATTTACAGTTCATTCATATAGTTGCTTATATTTGTGTCCCTGTGTTACCGACCAGGTGTCGTTTTATACCCAGTCGATAGTATCGAAAATATGTCGATAGTTACTAAAACAAAACTATCGATACTATCGAAACGCGTCGCTAGATCATAGATAGTATCGATATAATCGACTTTTTTACGGGATACTATCGATAATATTGTATCTCGATAGTATCGATAGAATCGATAGTATCAACAAATTTCAATAGTATCGCCTAATTTTCACTATCGATACTATTGATAGTATCAATAGTATTGCAGCATTTCGATATTTTCGATAGGACTATTCGCGCTAACAGCTATTTTTCAAGGTCAACGATCGATAGCGAAACTATCGCTATGGCAACAACACTGCTATAAAGTCGAGTCGCTAGATTCCAAAGATATCACACTAATATTATAAAGGCGAAGTTTGTGAGTGTGTGAGTGTGTATGTTTGTTACTTCTTCACGTCTAAACGGCTGAAGCGATTTTAATAAAATTTGGTATGGAGTTAGCTGACACCCTGGATTAACACATAGGCTACGTTTTACTGCGGGAAAATATCTTATTCCCATGGGAAAATCGATGAAAATGATTTTGCGGATAATGTATGGGGAACTTAGTACACAACTTTTTCAAAAAATTGTTTTAAGTAGAAAATTAAAACATGATACTTAAAATCACGCCCAATTCCCATAAGGAGTGAGCAGAGGATAGTGAAATGTAGATAGTACTTTGACACACCAATTGTTGCTTTAATTTAGTATGATTCATTTTACTGGAGATGCACAATACTTATTTGGTGTGATAAGATATTTAAGGATTCAGCAAGCTATAGAATAGAATATCTTTATTTGCTGTAAACAAGGTAGGTACATTACATTGATGTCATACTATAATAAATTAGCACAAGCCTGTTTAGCCGTTACAAATAGCATGCAAATATAGGTACATGTTATATGGAGTTAACAAAGTATGTCTCTTCAAACAATCATAACTAATTTTAAATTAACGATGTCATAATTCCTATTTGATTAGTAGGTCAATTTGGTACTCATCACGCCGTATGTTCCATAAATTCTTTAACAGAGTAAAAGTTTTTGTGCATGAGCCAACCACGTAGAACTGTTATAAATTTATTTATAGGGAGAGTTTTCATAAAATTTGGTAATTTATTATATATTTTAATACATATGGCGTACGAATTGTTTTGAAGCAGGCTACTTCTGGGTAACATGTTTAGAACTTATACCAAGTCATATATGTTTTTTTTAGCCCCTCTAAAAAGTTACCATTTTCCGCCTGTGCCAGGGAGACGAGTTTGCTCGGACGTTGTTCTATGTAGAAGTGCCAAGGTATTACACGTGGAATGCGTCACGAAAAGAATGGAAACGTCGCGTGCAGGGCGCACCCGTCGACGGTTGGCCTGGTGTAAAAGCCTCAAATGCCCTGGGTAGAATTTATACCGTACACATAACACACTTTGAGTGTTATTGTGTATTCTTGCTGCTGACTAGAATCCGAGGCCCCACCAGTTTTCAAGCGCTCAAAATCGTCGATGGGCAGGAAAAGGCCACTTTCCGAGAAGCATGTGAGGCGATGGGGCTGCTTGAAGACGACGGCCACTGGGACGTGTTGTAACGGTCAGCGACTACGTTGAGAGAGCTCTTTGCGATTACGATAAGCACCAGCAGACTCTCCAACCACCGGCAATTGTGGGACAAGTATAAAAACGCTTTGTCAGAAGACATTGCTCGCCGATACCAAGGGATAACACTCGCCAACGATGACATAATTTTTAACGAAGCGCTGAAACTTATCGAGGATAAAATTTTTGCGATGGTTGGAAAATTACTGCCCGATTTCAGTATGCCTGCCCCATAAAGAACGGCAGAGCTGTCCACTGATTTGGTCAGAGAGCTTGGTTATGATACTGTTGCTTTGGGGCTTCAAGTCACCCAAACAGAGCCCCTGTTACTACCGGAGCAAAGGCGAATTTGCAATTTAATAACAAATCGCGTAGCTAGCGGACAAGGAGGTCTTTTTTCTTGGACGCACCAGGGGGCACCGGCAAAACTTTTTTACTGAACTTGCTGCTGGCACAGTTGCGCAAAGACAAAGTGGTTGCGCTGGCTGTTGCGTCCTCCGGAATAGCCGCAACCTTGCTGAGTGGTGGCAGAACCGCACACTCAGTATTCAAGCTCCTGCTGAACCTTGCAAGTGAAGAAACGCCCATTTGCAACATCAGCAAAAGTAGTAGTCGCTGTGCTCTATTGCAATGGTGTAAATTGATCGTGTGGGACGAATGCACAATGTCGCACAAGCGAGCGATTGAAGCACTGGATCGCAGCTTGCAAGACATTCGGGGCAATCGAATCTTGATGGGTAGAGTGGTCGTTTTGCTGGCAGGTGAATTCCGGCAGACGTTGCCGGTTATCGATCGAGGTACCGCGGCAGACGAGATAAACGCATGCCTCAAGGCTTCGCCGTTGTGGGCTAAGGTAAAGCGGTTACAGCTGAATACTAACATGAGGGTTCAGCTCTTCAATGATCAGGAGTCTGTACTCTTCGCACAAACGCTTCTCGAGGTCGGCGAAGGTCGCATGCCGACGGATACTAACGGATAAATAACCTTTGACAGCCTATCTAGCAATGTTGTTAGCTCGGAAGATAACCTTATTAATGAGGTATTTCCGAGTTTACAAGAAAACCTGGCTAACGAGGAGTGGTTGTGCGAAAGAGCTATCATGACGCCCAAAAACGAATTGGTAGAAAAATTAATAAAAGAATATTAGAGCAATTTCCAAGTGAGGTGAGGACCTACATGGCAATAGACACGGTGATAACAACTGACGACGCAACTATATATCCTGTAGAGTTCTTAAATTCCCTCGACCTGTCAGGGGTACCCTCCCACAAGTTGGAACTCAAAGTTGGTGTGCCTGTCTGTTGCCTGTTGCCTGTTAACCTGGACGCGCCCAGACTGTGCAACGGCACTAGGTTAGGCATCACAGAGCTGAGACGGCACATCGTCCAGGCCACCATTCTTACTGGAGGGGCCAAAGGAGAGACGGTATTGACACCCAGAATCCCTATAACACCCCCAAACTTACCCTTCCAGTTCAAACGCCTACAATTTCCTTTAAAAGTGGCTTTCTCTATCACGATAAATAAAAGTCAAGGACAAACTCTAAGAGTAGCCGGCATTCACCTGGGCACCCCCTGCTTCTCCCACGGACAATTGTACGTGGGTTGCTCGCTTGTGTCAAGAGCAAGAAATCTTTTTATTTACGCAGAAATCAATAAGTCCCGCAATGTTGTTTACCGGGATGTGCTGCAGTAAAATGATTTCTAGCTCTCTACGACCAGAGACAAAAAACAATTACATAAGACAGCATAATCCCGTTCTGTCAGTCATCAAATTTTGTAAATTGATCTTTCCGATGCTCAAAGCAAAATTATTTTGCTTCTAAAAATGTAAATAGTTATTATTTTTACTGTTAATACACAATTTATTTTCCCTAATAAACCGCGGGTAACACCGCGGGGCACAGCTAGTAATATTATAAAATGCTAATGTGAGTTTGTTATGCTTTCACGCTTTAATTACTTAACCGATCTTCATGAATTTTCGCTGTCAGGGATACAGAAAAGGTCATGGGTTAACTTTTTTTCAGGAAAATAAATTGTGTATTAACAGTAAAAATAATAACTATTCACATTTTTAGAAGCAATTCAATTTACAAAATTTGATGACTGACAGAACGGGAGAGTTGATTATGCTGTCTTATGTAAACAATTGTTTTTTGTCTCTGGTCACAGAGCTAGAACTCATTTTACTGCAGCACATCCCGGTAAACAACATTGCGGGACTTATTGTTTTCTGCGTCAATAAAAAGATTTCTTGCTCTCGACACACGCGAGCAACCCACGTACAGTTGTCCGTTGGAGAAGCAGGGGGTGCCCAGGTGAATGCCGGCTACTTTTAGAGTTTGTCCTTGACTTTTATGTTCGGCATGTGACCTTCGCCGACCTCGAGAAGCGTTTGTGCGAAGAGTCCAGACTCCTGATCATTGAAGAGCTGGACCCTCATGTTAGTATTCAGCTGTAACCGTTCTACCTTAGCCCACAACGGCGAAGCCTTGAGGCATGCGTTTATCTCGTCTGCCGTGGTACCTCGCTCGATAACCGGCAACGTCTGCCGGAATTCACCTGCCAGCAAGACGACCACTCTACCCATCAAGATTCGATTGCCCCGAATGTCTTGCAAGCTGCGATCCAGTGCTTCAATCGCTCGCTTGTGCGACATTGTGCATTCGTCCCACACGATCAATTTACACCATTGCAATAGAGCACAGCGACTACTACTTTTGCTGATGTTGCAAATGGGCGTTTCTTCACTTGCAAGGTTCAGCAGGAGCTTGAATACTGAGTGTGCGGTTCTGCCACCACTCAGCAAGGTTGCGGCTATTCCAGAGGACGCAACATCCAGCGCAACCACTTTGTTTTTGCGCAATTGTGCCAGCAGCAAGTTCAGTAAAAAAGTTTTGCCGGTGCCCCCTGGTGCGTCCAAGAAAAAAAACCCCCTTGTCCGCTACCTACGCGGTTTGTTATTAAATTGCAAATTCACCTTTGCTCCGGTAGGAACAGGGGCTCTGTTTGGGTGACTTGAACCCCCAAAGCAACAGTATCATAATCATAACCAAGCTCTCTGACCAAATCAGTGGACAGCTCTTCCGTTCTTTGTGGGGCAGGCATACTGAAATCGGGCAGTAATTTTCCAACCATCGCAAAAATTTTATCCTCGATAAGTTAGTTTCAGCGCTTCGTTAAAAATGATGTCATCGTTAGCTAGTGTTATCCCTTGGTATCGGCGAGCAATGTCTTCTGACAAAGCGTTTTTATACTTGTCCCACAATTGCCGGCGGTTGGAGAGTCCGCAGGTGCTTATCGTAATCGCAAAGAGCTCTCTTAACGTAGTCGCTGACCGGCACAACATGGCATCCTCCATCGTTGCGTCCCAGTGGCCGTCGTCTTCAAGCAGCCCCATCGTCTCACATGCTTCTCGGAAAGTGGCCTTTTCCTGCCCATCGACAATTTTGAGCGCTCGAAAACTGGTGGGGCCTCGGATTCTAGTCAGCAGCAACCGTACACAATAACACTCAAAGTGTGTTATGTGTACTGTATAAATGCTACCCAGGGCATCTGAGGCTTTCACACCAGGCCAACCGTCGACGGGTGCGCCCTGCACGTGACGTTTCTATTCTTTTCGTGACGCATTCCACGTGTAATACCTTGGCACTTCTACATAGAACAACGTCCGAGCAAACCCGTCTCCCCCTAGCACAAGCAGAAAATGGTAACTTTTTTGGGGGCCATAAAAAACATATATGTCTTGGTACAGCCAACGAAGCTTGCTGAATCCTTAAGTATCTTATCACACCAAATAAGTATTGTGCATCTCCCGTAAAATGAATCATACTAAATTAAAGCAACAATTGGTGTGTCAAAGTACTATCTACATTTCACGATCCTCTGCTCACTCCTTATGGGAATTGGGCGTGATTTTAAGTATCATATTTTAATTTTCTATTTAAAACAATTTTTTGAAAAGTTATGTACAAAGTTATGTACATTATCCGCGAATTCATTTTCATCGATTTCCCCATGGGAATAAGATATTTTCCCGCAGTAAAACGTAGCCTATATGTTAATCCAGGGTGTTAGCTAACTCCATACCAAATTTTATTAAAATCGCTCCAGCCGTTTAGACGTGAAGAAGTAACAAACATACACACTCATACACTCACAAACTTTCGCCTTTATAATATTAAGTTTGGATTATATACTATTTACTAATGAAACCATTTTATATTTACCTATGAATCTCTTGTGTGAGAGAACCGTAACTATTATTTAACAATTGCTATTGTTTTTCTTTACCCACATAATAATAATAAAATAATACAATAAAAATTAAATAAAAAGTAGGAATTTAAGTTATGGTTTAGAGTAATTTATAACATAAATATGACGTAAGATGTATTATTGGTACAGTCTATGCCAATGGTAAATACGTGGTCATCCTACGACAGGGACACTCTAAGTTAATGAGAGTCTTTCTTATTACGTTTCTTCGTTGATTTAAGACCCTGTTAGTCTTATATATAAGACATGTAGGTAATAGAGATGATTTTTATTTGTCTTGATTTTAATACTGAACCTTTCTAATAAGTACTTAAGTTATAAGTATCTATACTAATATTATAAAGCTGAAGAGTTTGTTTGTTTGTTTGTTTGCTTGAACGCGCTAATCTCAGGAACTACTGGTCTGATATGAAAAATTATTTCGGTGTTAGATAGCCCATTTATCGAGGAAGGCTATAGGCTATATATCATCACGCTAAGATCAATAGGAGCGGAGCACCAATGAAAAATGTTTCAAAATCGGAGGGTATTTTTTTCCTTTTAAGTGCTTCCGCTGCGTACGCTGTGTAAACAGTTAAAGTTTCGCAAAAATCATGTATGACATAATTGTTCCCCTTTAAAAGTTCTAAAAAAAAGTCCGCGACAGCATATGTCTATCTTTGAAGGTTGGCTCACTATTTACTTTTTTATGCTAACCAAATTTGTTCTAAAATAATGCATTATTTGCGGTGTTTTTATAATCATGATATTAATCCTTATCCAAATAAATACGTTATTTATCACAAGTATTTAATTTAAAACCCTTTACATAATTCGATTTCAATGAGTATCTTAGGACATATCGCAGTTTTAGAATAAATCGCAGCAAAATAATTACCCATTACAGACATACAAACGATGATTCTCCTGGTTTATTCTGCGTGATCTTAAATTGGCACTGCAGGTATATTTATAAAATTATGTTCAATGGTTCTTATGTGGTTCGTGGATTTCACAAAGAAAGTTTCAGCTCCTTTAAAATTGTATTATAGGTGCCTACGACCCACTCTCTCTCTCTTATGTGACGCAGACGAAGTTGCGCGGGTCAGCTAGTTTATTAATAATTTCGTTAGAAGTGGTACCATTTCCATAATGTTCTCGAGGATATGTGAAGCCTACCAATCCACCATGGGCCAGCGTGGTAGACTATGGCCTACCCTTTCTCATACTGAGAAGAAACCCGTGCTCAGCAGTGGGTTTATATAGAGGGCCAGGGGGGGGACACTGCCCAATACCTTTCCTCTATCTAAAGATAGGATTGACATCTGTGTTTTTGGCCCCGTACTTGTGTTGTAAATCAATCGCAGAAGATGGCGCTTAAACAAATTTTAATTTATTATTTAGTTTCAGTTCTTACCTATCTATACTTTTATATATTTAATTTATCTAGGATCATATTTTATTCTCATATTAATTGTTTTTATCATAAAATACAAATTAGTAAATATGTGGGTTAAAGACTACGATTCAAACATTGGATTTGTAAGTCAGTCACAATATGGCGACTGTATATTGCTAGTGCGCACGTTTGTAGTTTTTCATTCTATATTGTATATTTTTCGGCTGTGAAGATGTAAGTGCGTTGAGTCGAGCCCTGTGTTCCTCCATCTTGTGTTAATTAATCTTCCCATCGAAAATTGTTGTGAGTGTGCGATAGAGACGCTTTTGGTGTTTAGTGTTGTGCGGTTTTTCCAACAACAAAAATGCCGAGATGCTGCGCATTTCATTCAGAAGTTAGAGTTCGCTGCACAGTTATATTTTTAATAAACATAATAAAATGTTATTTGTTGTTGTTTTATTCTTATACTACGATATGCACTCTATACTTATTGTATTTAAATTGTTTTGTTTGGACCTATTTTTGTAACATTCTACTTGTTCTAATTTCATTACGCCCAATTTTTATTTGCATATTTATGTTACAAAAATACGATTGATACAAAACAATTTAAATACGACTCCTGGATTACAGTAATTGCAACGCAGTACATAATATAAATAGCTATAGGCACAGAATACAGAATAGCTATAGCTATGTATAGAAGGATTAGTTCGGGACCAAAAGTCCAGATGTCGCTATTTGAAATAGGGTTGGCTGAAATTGACCCTAAGAGGGCTCTCTTTTCCCTATGCTTTACTCTTTGTAGAGGGCTGATATTATAGGTACCATTTACTAAGTTTAAGGTATAGGTATATTTCAATTGTAAAAGACAATGGACACACTATGCTTATATAACAATACTCATTTGGATACATCTAAACTTGTGTCAAGTGATAATAAAACCATTAATCTCAAACCTTTCAAATCGGTACGATAAGATTCAATGAAGAAATATTATAAAGTAGATATACTTAGCCGTTAACAAATTCTGTAACTTATATTAACCTAACTTAATATTATAAATGCGAATGTGAACTTGTTTGTTAGGTTTTCACGCCTGAAATACACGACCGATCATCACGAAATTTCGCAT
This sequence comes from Catocala sponsa, assembly GCA_963564715.1. Taxonomy (NCBI): domain Eukaryota; kingdom Metazoa; phylum Arthropoda; class Insecta; order Lepidoptera; family Erebidae; genus Catocala; species Catocala sponsa. Next base: position 14,200,610 of record OY751335.1, read on the forward strand.
ACAATTTGTCAGGGGTACAGAAAAAGCATAGAGCACGTTTTATCCAGGACAAAGTACTGTTTCTGAAGCATACATAGATGGCATAACAAAATCTAAATTACCGCAAGCAATTCCGCGGGAAAAATCTAGTTGCATATAAAAATTACTTTGTTAAAATGTGATTACAAATTTCTTTATTAAGGTAAATTAAGGTTGAATACAAGTACCTACGTAATACTAATATAACTGCCTCCGTGGCGCAGCGGTACTAAATGCGACTGCTGTGCATGAGGTCTCGGGTTCGAATCCCGGGTTGGGCCAACAAAAAGTTATTGGGTTTTTCTGTTAAGAAATCTCAATACGAGCCCGGAGTTAGGAAGTTGGCGGTGTTAGACACCCGCGTGCCTCGGAAAGCACGTAAAGCCGTTGGTCCTGCGCCTGATCTCTCTCCGGTCGTATCGGATTATTCGTCCCATCGGATTATGAGAGTTAGGGAACAGAGAGTGCACTTGTGTTTGCGCAGATGGCCAGTCTCCGTTAAGACTGGCCGCCGTGACCGAAATTCGGTCTGGAGCACATTATTATTATTATTATTATTAGTACTAATATGTATTTTGTGACGCAAGACCAATAGATACTCTAACCTTTGAGCTGTTGTAGCTTACAAAGATTTAATAAATAATATAGATTATTATTTATGTATTTAACACCAATGACATATTTACAAACAATTAGTGTAGTAGGGTATTATCGTTTGCTGACGATGCTGCTCTTGATACATCACTAAAGGTATACACACCAATCTTAATATTAATTACATTATACATTAGTTAAAATAGATGATAAGTAAAATTATTCTTATATTTTCTAGGACCAAACCTATTATTGCGATTAAGGGTAAGCGCCATTGGAAATTTTCTAGGAGTTCATCCATTGAGATGTACTATTATTTACAGCAGCACTATTCCTGATGCTAAATTCCACCTACAACACTTATTACTGACATCCCTAATATTATTTAGTTACAAATGATGGCAACAATCGGCTCTTCTTGTGTTATAATTATATTGTTGTAATCTCAGAACTATGTCTCAGAAGTACGCTTTCTGATGGCTAATTAATTATTTTAGATCTTACAACTCCACAATATACCGGAAAACCTTAAGCATATTTGTCAAGTTGTCAAAAATCGATGTAACCAGAGACAAATGAGACAATGTAGGTGCCATTTTGAGTATATCCGGAAAAGTTAAGCCCGTATTGATTAATACTTGGAAACAAAACAACTTCTTATATCTAGGATAATACATATCCTTATTTATATTTAGTTTAATTTTTATTGTGTCTTAAAGGCTCTAAATTCACCTTATATTTTAAGAGTATAGAATTTGATGCACTTGTCGAATCATTTTGAAAGAAAGAAAATGGCTGCCGATGTATTCTGTGCGGCGACTACCACTCCTTCCAGTGAAATTTTCCGCAAATTTATTTAGTTATTTAGTCCCAACTAAATACAAATTCTATTATGAATGATTGCAAGTGCATTAATTGTCATCAAGAATGAAGTTATTTTGTAATTTCGTAAATTCATTACCCACAAGTTATGAAAACGACATGGCGGAATGATAATCAACCAATAGGAAGCCAGCATCAAGCGTTTCAGAATTGCATGTACTCGCATTTCGCGTCATACGTTTTCGGTGCCTTCTTTCTCTTATAAAATTCAGTAGGTAAATCTTTTCATATCAGTGAGTTGATTGACTTTTTAATTAATTGTTAAGTAGACAGTGCGAATATCGTGTATAAAAACGTTATGAGACGATCGTATATTGTGAAGCATCCCAAACGGCTGGGATCATGACTGCGTTGGATTTAGGATGAACTGAAATGCAATACCATCTTTTTGTTTTTGTAAACAAGACTATGTTTTTACGATACACGTGCGAGACTGTATACAATTGACAGTTGTTTTCAATGATGTCGGGAAGGGGGGCAAAGAAACGCGGGAGGCCTCCAAAATCGGGGAGTTTTGAGAAAAACAGGAAATTTCAATACCATTTATTGAAAAAGCCAAAATATTTGCTAAATCAACAAAATGCTGGATCAGCTTCTTTAGTAAGCACACCATCAGCATCCAGAGCGTCATCTCCACAAGGAAGCGATGTTAGTAGACGGAGTACACGAAAACAAAGAGGCGGAAAAGCACATAAAAATAAAAGAGGAGGAATAACAGGTGCGTATTCACGAAGAGGATACAATCCACAAGCTGCTGATTATCACGAGTCGGAATATCATTACGGATCTGATTTTGGAGACGAATACAGTGACAAGTCTGAACCTGAGGAAGAACGAGGCAGTGAAAGTTCGGAAGGCAGCGTCGCAGATGGTGCCGCTAGTGATAGTGACTTTTCTGTTAGCAGCTTTAGCACTACAAGTGGAACTCCTCGTAAGGTCAATAATAATTTAATTCGACCGCCTAGTCCAGATCCCTTATGGCTACAGCAAGAAAGACAAATCCCTCCTTTAAGTCTGCCACAATCATCAGATGACTTGGTGATTCCCCAAAATTTGGTTTTACAAGTTGTTGGTGTGTATGAAGTATTGAGACACTTTAGACATTTGGTGCGACTCTCACCATTTCGTATAGAAGATCTATGTGCAGCTATAAGCTGTGAAGAACAGAGTAATCTACTAATAGAAGTGCATATGATGCTGCTAAGAGCTCTGTTAAGAGAGGAAGATGCTCAACAAACACATTTCGGTCCACTGGACCATAAAGACAGTGTTAATATTACTTTGTTTTTATTGGATGTTATGACATGGCCTGAGGTTCTTAGAATTTATATAGAAAGTGACAAGTCATTTGACCAAAATGTCATCAAAATACTGAATTCCTGTGAATATCCTTTTACGTCTGTGGATGACCGTTTGGCTGTACTTCAATTTCTCTGCAATCAATTTTTGATAACAAATCCAGTTCGTGATGATTTGTTAAGTGAAGGTAAGGAATAACATATAGTATTTTATTCTAGGTCTAGTCTAGTTTTCTAGCATAATTATTGCAATGCATTTGCTTTCTTTTTGCACAACAATGCTCATATACTTCAGGTAAAACACCAAATCACATAATTATATTGTATTAATTCTATCCAATAGTAACCCTAAAAATGGATTAAGTTACTTTTAAATGTACTTGCAACTAGGGGCTAAGCATTGCAATTGATTATACATGATAATATTCATTTATTATGGATTAGGAATCAAAACAATGGTAAGACACAAACAAGAAAATAATAAACACTAAATTTAAATATTAGTTTAGTTCTTCATTGGAAACTGAAAACTAATTACTATGTATTTGGCAATAAATGTATAACGGACATTTACATTAAACATTATTATATTAAATTCTGAGTGCACTCTGACGGTGGCAGATGAGTGTTGTGTCAAAATGATAAATGTCTGAAATGTATAGACATTTCAGACATTTATAATTTATTTAGTTATAGAACTAATAGAAGCATGTTTCTTAACCACATCTGTGAGTTCAGCTAACACTCAATACCTGAGAATTGTATGGACATCTGTGTGTTTACCTGACAAGCAAGGTGTTAATAAATATAAAAAATTGTCAGGTTAATGAATAACAGGTGGATATAGTTATGACGATTTAGTGTTACAAGTCAAAGTAAAAATAAAGTTTAAATATCAAAGTAAAAATAATAAAGTGTTTAGGTTACAATGTAACACATATGAATATCAAAGTAATGTGGTTAGTGAGATTACTAAAGTTAAAATTTATTTAGTTTCTTAGATTCTGATGCAGGTTTAGGCCTATGAGAAGATAACTGCAAGAAATTCCCAACTACATATTTCAATTACAAATGAATCTTGATACCTATTTCACAATATATATCTGATATAACACCATTTATAACTGTCTACACAAACCTATATGACAATAATGAGTAGGTACCAATTCATTTTAATGAAATTAAACAATATGCATGTTCCCTCATAATATTTAGTGATTTATTACGTAAAGAGTGAAAGACATCAAACAGTATGGTATACAGACATACTATGGCAATTTATGAGTGAATATGGTTAAACAGTGGTTGGTGAATGCTTACCCATAGATGGACAAGAACATTTTTGCAAATTCATTATCCTGGCTCTATCAAATTAGATTATTTTCTTTAACTATTTTCAGATAAAGAAAATATTACAAAATATTTAAAAAACACATAAATTATGTAAAAGCAACGTTTCAGTGTTTTTAATAATGTGGATTGACATGAATTGTGTTAAACTATATTTGAATTGGTCAGTAAATTAAGAAATTTTGCAATGTAATAGTCAAAATAGTTACTTTGCTGCATGTTTTTATTGAGTTATTAATACTCTAATGGAATATATTTTGGAATTATTAATAAAATAAATATTTTCTGTGTTCTGCAGATTTAGCTATAAAAATTTAAACAGACATGTCATTAAACAATACTGTGATATTTCCTGGACTACAGAATAAGAAACAATAATAATAATTTAAAAGCACTCGGCAAATATCTAAAACTAGACAGTTGAAAATTATTTTCATTGAAAATGTATCATCTAACTAAATGTCTAAATACATAATAGAATTGAATTCATTATAATTCTAGACATCATTAAAATATATATATATATATAGCTAGTTGCACTCATTGATCAGTAAATGATTAGCGAGGTTAAAGAATGTTGAATGCAGTCACCCATCTATAGACTATAGATGGGTGACCGCTTAGTGGCATTTCATCTGAGCGTCGCCGTGCTTCGGAGGGCACGTAAAATGTCGATCATAGTTGTTGTCAAATTGATAGCAGTTGTTAAGTCATGTCAGAGGCCTACGGGCGGCTTGAACAACTCTTGACAACAGGTTGGCCACTAACCATACGAAAAGAAGAAAGAAGAATTAAAAACCTTTTATGTCTGACCGCCGCATGTGTGTTAAGTCAGATACCTGTCTGTAAATAGTATTTGATTCTCCTTTTATGGTAGTTTCAGCATCCAATCAATCAGTGGTTTTCCTAACTTGCAATAAAAACAAATTGAGTTTGAGAAACCATCTCTTTTACTAACATTATATGTTAGATAGAATGTTTATTGAGAAATATCTTTATATTATGATACTTTCTGTGCTTAGGTCCACTTATTGGACCATGTTATTTCCTCTGATATGATTGTCTTAAATAAAAAAATATATGCAAACTTTTTTTTTAATTATTGCAAGATATTTAATTTTTTGGGCAAGTACTTACTTTAACACTACTAGCCAATTAAAATTAAATAAATCGTAATATCTATTATATGGCATATATTATGTTTAAATGTAAGCATAAGAGGCATGCATGCTATATTTGTGATATATGTAATCTATACTAATATTATAAAGCTGAAGAGTTTGTTTGTTTGTTTGTTTCAAAATCGGAGGGTATTTTTTCCTTTTGACAGCTTTCGCTGCGTGCGCTGCGTAAACAGTTAAAGATTCGCAAAAATCATGTATGACAGAATTGTTCCCCTTTAAAAGTTCTAAAAAAAAGTCCGCGACAGCATATGTCTATCTTTTGGCTCACTATAACCATTTTTATGCTAACGAAATGTGTTCTAAAATAATGCATTATTTGCGAAGGTATTTTTATAAACATGATATTAATCCTTATCCAAATAAATACGTTATTTATCACAAATATTTAATTTAAAACAAATCTGCCCGTTACATCATTCGATTTCAATGAATATCTTAGGAGATATCGCAGTTTTAAAATAACATCGCAGCAAAATAATTACCCATTACAGACATAGTACAAACGATGTTTCTCCTGGTTTATTCTGCGTGATTACTACTGGTTCGATTTGAAAAATTCTTTTAGTGTTGGATAGCCTATTTATCGAGGAAGGCTATAGGCTATATAACATCACGCTACGACCCACGGGGCGGCGCAGTAACGATAAACGCGGGTGAAACCGCGGGAACATCTAGTAATAATATATTTGTGATATACAAATTGAGAATTCTTTAAATATTTAATTTTGATCTATACCTTACAATGGTTAGTTATAAGACAAAATTAATTATTAATTATATTTCTGAACTATTTGTCTACTTACTACCCGATTTGTCTTGTTAACCTAGCAATTTTGGGTGCTTTTGCATTATTTATAACCTGTTTGCTTAATTGTAACTAAATTATAAAGAGATAACCACATAAAAACAGTTTTTGAACACATTATTTTAAAGTTTTTATTTATCTTTTTAAATTGTCATGATTCTGTTTAATACTAATTTAAACAAACTAGATCCAAAATCTGAAAAATGTACCAAATCTAAACATAAAAAAATAGCTTAAGTAAACTGCTTCTCTTCTCTCCTAATAGTGTTGCGCCCAACAGAATCCATAATTGTTACCTATTTTAAGCCTCTAAATGCACATTGAATGCAATAAATTGAAATTAATTCAAATAACTATTGAGAACTTATTTTTTTGTTGTATTTGGTGTTTTGCAGTTCCTATTCATTATGATGATCACTGTCGAGTGTGTCATCGATTGGGCGACCTATTGTGCTGTGAAACATGCCCAGCAGTATTTCACTTGGAATGTGTGGACCCACCATTAGGAGACGTACCATCTGAAGATTGGCAGTGTGCTTTATGTAAACAGCATAAAACAATGGGTGTAACAGATTGCCTTCCAGACGCAGAGAAGCAAGGGTTAATGTGTAGACATGAACATTTGGGCTTTGATAGGCATGGAAGGAAATATTGGTTCATCGCAAGACGCATATTTGTGTAAGTGTGATATATGAGCAAATTTATTTTATATTTTTACAGTACCTACCTAATTTAAAGCTTTTAATTGCATAACAGGAAAGACATGAGAAGTTTATAGTAGATGCCCATTTAGGTATAATCTTAAAATATTTATTTGTAGTTACGGGTTTGACACAACAATATTGTCAAAATCAATTTCTTGAACTGTTGCTTTCAGACTAATCCATAATTTTAACCTTATCTCCCACTTTATTGCTATCAATTTAACAATTACGATATAAACCACCATTTATAATTAGAGAAGGTTTGAGGTTTTACTCTTTGTAGTTTTACATATAGTATGTAGTTTAATATTTATGATGTGAAATATAATAATATACGAATTTTATTTTTAGTGAAGCTGAAAATGGAGAAGTGTGGTATTACACTTCACCACAACAGTTTGAAGAACTTTTAAATATTTTGGACTCTGATGAGATGGAAGCTCCATTAGTAAGAGAACTATTAGAAATGAAACAAGAAATCTTAAGACAAATGGATATCACAGAGCGTTTAACCAATCAAGTCAAGGGAAATAGAAAATCATACCTAGAAATAGAGAATGCAAATATAATCAAACAGAGAAAATTAAAAGAGGAACAGAAAGTACGAGGTCATAATACTGATCTCAAGATTGATGATGAAAAAATGGATAATTTATCATCTCTTGTTAGTGATCCAGATGTAGTAAATGAAGTGACAGTGGTAAGTGAAGATACGAATCAGGAGGACAATGATGACAACCAAGATGGTGACGATGATGATAATAAGAAAATCGTAAATAGTTCAACAAATAAAACCAAATTACAATTTAAAAAGCATGAAGAAGGTAATATAACATAAGAAAATATTTACAATAGGCTTATTGTTTTGAAATTGTGGTTAGTTTATATTTGAGGCCTAATTTTCTCTTCTACTATCTTTAATAAATTTTGTTTCAGTGACGGAAAGATTGACAAGATTAAAGTCCAACCAAATATCGAATGGCACTTATTTGTTTAAATTAGGAAATGAAAACAGTTTTAAAAATTACATAAATCAGTACACTACTAATCCATTAGCTTTAAATAAACCTCAGAGAAACGAAGAAAGAGACAAGAAACGATACATGTCTCATAAATTCTCACTTTCATCAGCACAAGATTTTAAATGGGTTGGGCTACTCAATGGTAAATATAATATTTATGTACTTACTTATATACTACTTTTATTATAGTATAATTTCTAATACCACCACCATTTTTGCAGCCACCAAACCATTGTTGGAGGCCACACTAAGGCAAACATTATTACAACTGGAATCTAACATAGTATTACAATTTATGCACCCTAATTGGTCTCTTCTGAGGAAACCTTGGGTGCAAGCTGTACAGTTGTGTCAAGCACCCCGAGACTTCTCTAGGGCTCTCTGTGTGCTTCAGGTAGGTACCACAGCCTTACAAAGATAATATTATTATTAATTGATTCAAATAATTACAATGTTCAACTTTGTTTACAGGCTTGTATAAAAAGTGTGGTTTGGGTGCCAGCATGGCATGAACAATTAGGTCATGTAAGGTTGATTCGCACAACTGCAACTGAGCGAGAAGAACGCAAGAAGCTTGATAAAAGAGAAAAAAAAGAACGAGATGAAGAAGAAGAGAGATATCGCAGCGCTTACAATTTTGTTAAATATTCTCTTGGATTGCGGCATCAGGTTAGAACAGTGTTAAGAGTACTACCTATTTAGAGTCCTATTGAATGTCAAATGTATTAATTATTGTTTTGGTATTATTAATTTTAGGCTTGGAAACAGAAAGGAGAGGAATACCGAATTCACGGTCAGTGGGGTTGGCTTTGGAATTCTACTACAAGAAAATATAAAAAACATTATACTGCAAAGCCATGTCTATACAATGGTCCTGCAAAGATTGCAGTGAGAGTCAAAGAAGGAAGTATCATTAAAGTTTTGGCTGTAGAACCAAAAACATATGACTACCTAGTTTCAAATGAGGGAGAAAATAAAGATGTCATGGATAAACGTAAGTTGTTAATAATTTGAACACTATTTAGGTAGTACGATTCTAGAAAAACAAAGCTTTAAAATGTCTTAATTTGCATTTACAGTACCACCATCCATGCGCAATTTGAAGATAGAAAAAGATGAAGATGGTTTTGAAGAAATTGATGTGGAAAAGGCATTAAGTTCCTCGACACGAAGGTATTATCCAAAGATTGCAAGAAAATCAAAATTAGACGATTTCTTAGCACGACGGACATATTTAAAGTTCATGGAAGAGAAAAAGTTAGCAAATTTGTTAGCTAATGTCAAAAAGGAAGATATTGATGTCAAAAGTGAAGATGAGAAAAATATAGATGTTGAAAATGACGAACCTGAACCAGATATAACGTCAATCTGTGATGCATCCCAAGGTAATAGACAAAAAGATACAGATAACTCTCAAAGTATTGAAACTCTTAGAGCAGACTATCAAAAGATATCCCAACTTACCAAAATATATAAATGTTATTCTTATAGCTGCAACAAACTTGATACAATAAATATTTTACAATCTTCTGGAGTGAAAATTAATTGTTACTCACCAACATGCATAATGAAAGGAAATATTTTAAATCAACTAGTAAAATTGTTAAAAGGTGGAGCAGATAATTCTAATAATATACTTGAAAATTCTAAAGATTGTACCAAAATGTCAATACTCGAGCAATATCTGCTGGGAAAAGGTTCATCTTGTTCCAATTCTAATGAAAATATATTGACTGATCTATTATCAGCAGTTGCATGTGCCCAAGAATGTGACAATAAAAATTCTGATTGTTTTGTAAAAAGAAGTGGTGATTACCCTGATGTTAACTTCAAGGTTGAAAATGATGTAGATGATAATGTTTGTGTTGTTAAGTCAGAAAGCACCCTTGAAGAGTCTGCTGTACCAGCCGTGGGAAATGAAATGGACATAGATATAACTTGCAATAATGCAGAAGATAATGATGTAGAAATAGGACCACTGAAAGAGCTAACTGACACGGAAACGTCGGAACAGCAGCCAGGCAATGGTGATGACGGCGACGATAAAGAACGGCCACCCATTCCTAAACTGAAAATAACTCGTGGAAGAACTCCAAAGGCCAATGCAAATACAAATAAAGGCAATAATGAAGCAAAAGATTCATCATATAAATGTTCTATGACATCTAGTAAAACTAATGACAAAGTGAAATATCGTGCAATGATTAATAGAAGGTTTGGTGCCGCTAAATCCTTTAAAAGAGAGGATAAAACTATTAAGGAGGAGAAAACGGAGGGTAATGTGGTAAGAGTATATTCTACCGAAAATCCTTCCGGGAAAGTATATCTGAAAAGAGTACAGACATCTGCAGTTGAAAAGAAAAAGAAAAGAACGCCTGTAAAGTATCCTCTGTGTTCGACATTCCATACTCGAAGCAAAGCTAAGACCCTTATGGTTCTACCGCATCATGAACTAAGGAAACTTTGTAGACAAGCTGGACATAATACAGTTACTGGTTTTAGCCATAACGCAAAACCAAACCAAGCCGTATGGCCGTATCCTTGTCCTAGGCCGTTGTTCAAAACGTGCTGGCTATATCGCACTGTAAACCTTCAATGGTTAGCAAACGCGGCTTTGCAACTTCGTATAATGTTTGCTTGTCTACGTTGGGACGACATGGCGGCCAAACCAGCATCCGCAGACGGCAAACACCAGTTAACAACAGACACAGAGATAGTATCTCTTGAATTGCTAAAACATCGACACATCGGTCAGTTTTCGGAACGGACGCAGTACCTTCGGCGGCGAGTAGTGATACCGCTTGAACTACCGAAAACCGTGCGTGAAGTGACATCAATTCGCAGTGGCTTGAGAAAAAGGAAGCGTGCAGAATCTCCTCAAAATACTGAACCTCAGGTACTGTATACAAACGGAAGTCGTTTAGTCATTGAACAGTTTGCCATTAGCCAGTACAAAATAGATTTGTAAATACTTTGTCATTAAAAAGTTAATGTTTTTATAGGACTGCCAATGAAAAATAAATTAAAATACCGTCGGCATTGCCATGTTGTAGTGATTCCATTTTCAGATGCGGCGAGATAGTCCTGGCGTATATTGCCTAGTAAGGCTCCAAGATCCGCACATAGTAATGTGTGGATCTTGGTGGCTGTTTTGTTAAGTAGATTCAGTAACATAGTATGCATACACTTCGAGTGGTAGATTGTGCTTTTGGTAGACATGTATAGCTAACATACAATGTGACCAAATATTTGTTCATATAGAGACTAACAAAGTTGAAGCATTACTTGTACTTGTACAAGTAATGCTTCATAATGGCATAAATCGTATTTATTTTGATGCTTGTAGATGTTTCTACAATAGCTCTTAAAATGCCACACAAGACAACGGAATTGAGTAGACACAGTTTCGAGAACTAATAAAACCAGAAATGTAGCATTTCCTTACATGATCATTATTTGATTTCTTTTGCATTCTGATATTGAGATCAATTTATTACATTTAGATAGAATAAGAACAATACAAATGCTCATCAGCATAAATAATATGTTTCAGGTTTCAGAAGAGTGGGTTGATGAAGATAAACTTGAATTATGGGAAGTTCGTCAATACGGTGAACGTACCGAGCGTGCCACGCCGGTCACCCGCACCTCTACTGGCAAGCTCCCTCAGCGTAACGTAGCTCCGCCCGCAAATGCTGCTGATCTCAAAGATAAAATGGAGCAGCAATTACGTGAACAAAGAGCTGCCCACCAGCAGAAGAGAGCCCTGGAAATGTCCCAAGGTATACACCCTGCCGGCCAAAAGTTTAAGACCGCACTTAAGCTACGTAATCATGTATAAATTGTAATAAAAGCCCGTAAGATAAATAAAAAAAAAAACAACGGTTTGCACTCCGGGAGTGCCGGCAGAAGTGAAAACTTGAATATTAACGTCGTGCATTTTTGATATTTTGGAATGGTTGTTTTATAATTATGTATGTGAGACTTAATTGAGATTGCTCTTCCACGTCGACGACGTTGGGGATCCTGTTGATGTATCGGCTTCCGGTTCTGGTTGTGGTACGTGCGTATTGTTTGAATGTAGAGTATGGAGGGCTCTGATGTGATGGTCCAGGCATATTCCATATATCGCATTCAGCTAAAAAAGAAAGTAATTAAAATTCACACCTGAATATTATGAAGGTGAAGCATACACATTTATATTCTTATATGTCTGTCACGTATTAAAGTGATTAAACCTATTACAGCAATTTATCATTCACAATTCGAAACATTTGTCGGCTCCTTAATTGGGCTTACAATGTTATAATATTAATATTTTTATAATCAATATACTTACCTCAATAACAGGACTGCTTTCTGTTTCAATAACCTGAGGACTTCTAGCAGGCATAGGCGGTGTTGGTGACAAAGTTATAATATTATCGTCATTTTGGCTCTGGAAATAAACTCTCATCAGTTAAATGCATTTTAAATGCATTATTTAAGTAGGTATCTTTATTTATCGTAATCAACAAGGTACCTTTTTCTACTTTGCCGTATTTTTCATTGCCCCTGTGGGATCACTATTTAATAAATTTGACAAGTCTTCCCTATTTTTAATTGCTTGATTTCTGCCTCTTGCATTATTTGACGGCTTATATATGTCACCATGTCTGTAACATTAAAATGTATGACATTCGTGTAAATGAAGTATAATATTATGTAAAATAACTATAGTTTATGATTAAAATATATGCATATATGATTTACAAATTAATATGCTTTAAACACGATAAATTTAGTATAAAGCAAATTAATTTTTATATCGTTACTTCGTTATAAAGTGATTATTTTTATAAACATGCTTAACTGTATATTTATTTACTTACTGCTCCATAAACTTTAACAGAATCTTAAATTAGAATGGCGTGATCTATTACGCATATTATAATTTCAATAAATTCAAAAATTCACAAGAATCCGCTAAGCTTTTGAAGGCTAACGTCAAAATTTAAAGTAATTCTGTAATCTCGGTAGGTTTCTAAACAAAATCGGTATATGAAAAAAGAAAATATTCAATCTTTATTTAATACTAGCTATTGCCCGCGGTTCGCTCGCGTTAATTTAGAATTTAACAATCAATTCGGGTTGTACTCTGCTTGTAATAATATAATTCAATCATGATTCGAAAGACACGTGGCGCCATCTATTATCATAAAAACGTTATTGTTGTTTTCCTCAGGAACAGTATTTTTTTTCGGGATGAAAGCTAGCCTATGTCCGTTTCTGTACACCTGACAACGTATGTGCAAAATTTCAGGATGATCGATTCAGTGGTTTAGGCGTGAAAAGGTAACAAACAAACAAACTCATTTTCGCTTAAATGAGTTTGTTTGTTACGGTTTCACGCCTTAACTACTCAACCGATTAACATGAAATTTTGCATACACGTTGTCAGTGGTACAGAATAGGACATAGGGTACCTTTCATCCAGAAAAAAGAACTTGCAAATCTAACCTTTTTTTTTACTTGGGGGAATGCATTGACGCATACCCCTCCGCGGGGGCGGGCGGAGGGGTTATGTCGGACTCGCCGGGTAAAAGAAAGATGTTGAAATAATAATGTACCTCCCGGAATACCAACTAAACCTACCACGGTGTTTCTCGACAAACAACTATCGGCGGGGCCGCGCGAATCACTTTCACATGCAGTCGCGACCCCGCCGAGGTTACGGCCCGCCGTATGAAACGGCAGGCCACTACACAACAAGACCTACCCAATGGTCACCTCGACAGAAAATCCCTACTGTCCCCCCCCTAGAGGGGAGACGGGCACGACACAGAAGCGCGCGTGGGAACACGCACGCCGCCTCTCGGACCTGGTGCTGAACGGATGGCGGGCAGGCCCACAAAGCCCGCCACCCCCAGGTCAAACCTCAGGGTGGCTGGAGGTCATCTCGCGTCCTCCGACGCCCGGTTCTGCGGTTGGGGAGAGGGTTTAAACGGTCCCTCTCCCGCTCCGCCGCCTCCTTGATGGAAATCACTTCCTCAGTGAAGGAGGCGACGGCGTACCACGACCTCTCACTCCGGACCATAGACTGAACTACGGCCGGGAGCGAGAGGGCAACCGATCCAACTGCCGCGATCAACTCACGGCGCTGCGATGCCCAAGCGGGGCAAACCGCCAAAGTGTGCAGCGCCGCGTCCTCAACAACGTCGCGGCAGTCGCCGCAGTAGTGACAACCGGGCGTCTCTTGCCGGCCTATACGACACAGGAACCGGCCAAAACAAGCATGGCCGGTCATTACCTGTGTCAGCCGGAAGGTGAGGGCGCCATGCCGCCTCTCCAGCCACTCCTCGAACACGGGACTTACCGCCACGATCGTGGCGTGCCCGAAACCTAACCTAACCTACATTTACGCGAGCGAAGCCGCGGGTGAAAACTAGTATTATATAATATTCAGTATACCATATTTTATAATTTTACTGAATATTATAGTATAATTTCCTTGCATTATAATATTATATTCATGGAAAAATTGTGATAATTTGGCATTTTGAAAAAGCAGACCCCATATTGGTAGAAATACTGAAAAATAATTTGGGCTGAGATCACCGTTTGAAGGATTTTTTGTATTGAAACATGACGCGACACACAGAGCATTAAGCATCTCTTTTTCTCGTTGCTCCATAAAACGAAATAGCGACGAGTAAAAGAGATGCTTAATGCTCTGTGTGTCCTGACGCGAGTTTGACATTTCTCCCTCCGTCTTACGAATTTTCGCTCAGGACACGTGACCTGACGCGAGTTTAACATTTTTTACCCATCACAAAAAAGTGCACAACGCCACTAAATAAGTTTTCACTTCAAAAATGCACTTCAAATATCTTAAGAAGTCATTCTTTTGTTTACTTTCAAATTATTGGACAGTAAACATCTATTGTGTTCAAACACCTACAAATGCTACGCAAGAGCCAGGTGGTAGAGTCGTGGTATAATATTTTTATGATGTGCTCATTTCCAATTACTTTGCTTTTCTTTCGCATTGGTCAATAATAAGGATTATTTAGTTTCCGAAAACACATATTGCCGACTTAATCTCAATTAGTCTAAACTTGTGGTTTCTACAGTCAAGACGTCTTAAATTGGGAAAAGCACGCTAAATTAGTAGTGAAGTGCGTTTTGCCATCGTTGTTTTACATAACGAAGGCAAATCCGAACGTGAGATTGCTTCACAACTTAAATTATCGAAGACTTGTGTTCATGGTACAATGACTCGATACAGGGAGACAGGTAGTAATCAAGATCGTTTACGCTCGAGAAGGCCGAGAGCTACCACTTCTAGTGAAGATAATTTCATCGTTGTTACCAGCAAGCGAAATAGACGCCTAACAGCACCAGAAATCCGCGTTGAAGTGAACAAAACCCAAGTTACATTTTTATTATTGACTACAGTAAAACGGCGATTGAGAGATGCCAAGTTGTATGGTCGCGTTGCCGTTTGAAAACCTCTGTTAAGACCACTAAACAAGAAAAGCGGATGCAGTGGGCTCTTGTCCATTGAGATTGGAATGAAGAAGATTTAAAAAAAAGTTCTCTGGACTGATGATTCCAAGTTTGAACTGTTCGGTTCAAAACGAAGAATTTATGTTCGACGTAGCGCCCAAGAAATGACGATGCCAGACTGTGTAGTCCAAACAGTCAAGCACGGTGGTGGTTCAATTATGTTGTGGTCTGGGGTTGCTTTTCTAGCCAAGGAACTGGCGACTTGATCAGAATTGAAGAAATTTTGAAAAAGGAGCAGTACAAACAAATTTTAGAAGAAAATTACGTTCTTTCCGGATTGCGATTAATTGGAGATGGATTCATTTTCCAACAAGATAATGATCCAAAGCATAGCTCAAAATTATGCATCCGCTGCATTTAGAAGAGCAAGAGGCACGAGTGGTTTTAAAAAACTTGGTGTGGCCTCCTCAGAGCCCGGATGTCAATCCAGTTGAACTTTTGTGGGAAGAGCTTGATAGGAACGTCCGTAATCGTGGCCCATCCTCCCAAGAAGACATGTGGAATGCTTTATGCGAAAGTTGGAGCAATATATCAGAAGACACCATATACAAATTGATTGCTCGTATGCCGAGACTTGTGAAAAAAGTCATACAATGTAAAGAAGTATTTTTTGGTGAAAAATCAGTTTAGCCAACTATAGCCCTTTTAGCATGGATTATTGGTATTTCTTCACGGATTTAAAGTATATTGTCTATTAATCACTGTTTTATAAGATGACTAAACAAGTTACCTACTTATAACACTTAATTTTGGAGTTTTATTTAATTTTCCTAATTTAATTAAGCTGGTCTTAAACTTTTTTCCTGCAGTGTATATGCATTATTTTCGAGTTTTATTTAATTTTCCTAATTTAATTAAGCTGGTCTTAAACTTTTTTCCTGCAGTGTATATGCATTTAAATATATTTTTAGTAATGTGACCACTGTGTACATACATTTAAATGCCCATATTATTTGTTTCGTGAGCTAAACATTGCATTGCTTTTGTTATCACGAAGTTTTGTCATGATACATGAGCATCATATTATCACGTCTATTATTATACAGGTTGCCGATTCATTCACCCGCAGTAATGAAAGAGACGAATCAAATCAAGATACACTACCGATATCAACAAAAAAACAATTTCTTTAAATCAATGTCACCACTATTTAGAAATACGCAGTTAATCTCGATAATTTGCGTGCAGTCAAGGGGCACACGTGAGATGTAGGTGAAAGTATAATAGGTACGCATTTTAACTGCGTTTGTTTGGCAAGAATACAGATTTCATTAACTCGCGTTTTTGAACATATTTTGGTGTTATTTTGACATTACCTTACCAGAGGGGTGATTGATATCAATCTTTAGCGCACGAGACTAAAATGGCATAGGTCTGGAGGCCCTTTGATATATGTAAGTCTATAAGTTTGCGCTCATATTTGGATACGATCGTAAGAACCTGACCGGACTTTGATTGGCAGGTTGGACAAAGTGCTGTTCAGATTATTAGTATTCTCAATAGTAGCAGTAAAAAGCCTAGCAATGTGCTCGGTAGACGGCGATAGGCTCGAGCCTTATTACTTGGTAGCTAATAACAATTATAGCAAATTATAGGTGTCATTATACCCTCCATTTATCCAGGCGGGATATATGTATGTATACGTTGTTGCAAAAAGCTTCTCTGATAATACATCAATTAACAAAATGTCGTGACCACATCCAAATATCTGATTCACAGTAATTTTTACAACAACCTCTTTGTGAAAAGTTGAACTATGCGTATGTAGCGTGGGGTTAACATCATTCCTGTTGCGCTTGCTGTTCTGCTGTGTGAACAGCGCGTAATAATAGCATTATTGGTGTTTTGTGATTACTTATCTTTGGATATATAGTCTAATTATAGCTTTTAGTTTATTTTTATTTTTACAATACATTGTATTATTTTTAATGTTCCTTTTTTCTATCACAGAAAAGTCGAAATCTACACCAAATCAAAATTCAGCTAAAAGTACACTTACATCATTGTTGACGTCTAATGCGACAACTCCAACTGGACAAAAAACTGTTATTGGAACTAGAAGAATTATTATGACGAAAGGTGCGGACGGTTCTACGCGCGTTATCAGCCAGCCTCTACCTGGAACGGCGAAGGGGGCCCAGGGCGAGTCGGCAACACATAAATCTAGTCCAGCTCCACAGAAGGACGGACCGCAAAAAGTTCAAATAATTCGGGCGCCGGATGGCAAAATTACTGTCAGAGGATTACTAGCGGGCCAGCAACTAATTCAAATGCCTGATGGCAAGTTACATGTCGTGATGGCCGGACAACAGGGCGTCACAGGCCAACTAGTGGCGGCGTCCCCGGGCTCTAAGGGCGGCGAGAGCGGTGCCCTTGGAGTGGAGCGGGAATCGGGCCGGAACAAATCTCTCGCCGAGGAACCCCGACAGGCGCCGCGCACGGTGGCGGCCGCCCAGCAAGTAGTGGTGCAGGGCAATCGGCAGATCGTCGTACAGCCTCAGCAGCAGGTGGTAGTGCAGTCGCCGCAGCAGGTGGTGGTGCAGCCGGCGCAGCAGGTGGTGGTACAGTCGGGCGCGCGCGCGCCGTTGACGCCGCGCGTCGTGCAGGCCGTGCAGACCGTGCTGGTGCAGGGGCAGCTGCTGCAGCGCGCGCCCGCGCCCGCCCCCGCGCCGCCGCCGCCTCGCGCCGAGCCGCCTCGCCCGCGCCCCGCCGCGCAGCAGATCGTCGTCAACAATCCCGTGCTCGTGCAGCAGATCGCCGCTGGCAAGATTCAGTTGGCGACGGTCAACGGCCAGCAGGTTCTCATCCGCCCCACCGGCAACAACCAGGCGCAGATCGTGGCGCACATCGGTCAGAGCCCGGCGGGCGTGGGTGCGGCGACGCCGGCGCCGGCCCCGCCACGCCCCGCGCCGCCGCCGCCACCCGTGCCCATCCAGCCGCAACCCCCGCCGCAGCAACAGCAGCTCACCGAGGATGAAATTGTTGAAAAGCATCTTCTAGTCGGTCAACCTCCTGGCACCGTTATTAAAACTGTTACGGCGCAGGTAAATGTCAACCTACTTTTGTTATAAATTAGAAAGGTTAAAATTATTTCATATTATGCAATTATTTCAAATCTGCACTACACAAAGTACCTAGTAATATATGGCTAAACTATATTGTTAAAATTGTACAAATTTTGATCTTAAAATAATTACTTAGTCCATCTCCTTTTTTATTTGATATAAATGCAGCAAAACAGAAAAACATAATTATATATAATGTGTTAGTTGCATCAGTTCTTCAGACGTTGTAGCAGTTTAACAGGCGTTTCTTATATTATTTCAGGTCATGCAAACCAGTAGTGGACCTAGCATAGTGCTGCAGGGTCTCCACGGATCCTCGTTAACGCCGCAACAACTGGCGCTAGTGCAACATCAAGTGAAACAACAATTATTAAAAGGTAAATTAATTTATACTGAGACGCACGGTGCTACGCAAAAGTGGTCTATGTTAAGCATTCATTGACTGCACCTATTGCAGCTCAAGAGTCGACAGGCAAGCAGGGCATGCTGGGCCCGCGCAAGATGTACCTCGCCGTGCAGCCCGCGCCCAGCGCGCCGCCACCGCTGGCGCCCGTCGCGCCGGCGCCGACGCAGGCACTCGCGCTCGCGCACGCGCACGCGCACGCCGTGCACGCCGCGCACACCGCGCCGCTGCAGGCCCTAGCCATGCCTGCGCACCAGGTAATATATTACTACTAGATGACGGCAGGCGAGAACGACTATATTTTATATGTATGTATGTATTTCGTCTACTGGATTATTTGCAAAGCATTCTGACTTATTGTAACGCATTTATAATGTCGATGGTGTCATGTTTACTTTGTTTTCACGTTCTAGAATAGACTATAATATGAAAATATTATGTTCCATGCCTTGACATAAGCCGCCATTGATCTACTACTTGTTTAAACATGTAATAGACGAGTTTATTGAGTCGAGTCGAAACTTTTCCGTCTTATAATAAATAGGCTGCAACCGATATGAGGTCTGGATGGAATCAAAATGAGCGCAAGATTGATTTATTGTTACATGTTTTGATTAAACTGTATAAATTCAACCTGTCATAAAAACTATTCAATATTCTGGTTGCACTCGTTATGATCAAATCCTAAGTTACGTACGAGGCATGGTTGCGCAAAAGATAATGTAAAATAATTTATAAGACTGGTACTTATATGATATTAAAATCGTATGTAAAATAGTTACTACTAGCCCTATACATGATTCAAAACACCAAAGAGAATTCTGTAAATATTGACTACCTATGTTTATTAATTTATACATTAGATTCAACATATCTATTCCTTCATAATATATTAAGTAAATAGTTTTAGAGTAGAACAATAAATCTCAGTATTATAGCAAATTTAAACGATGATAACATTGATAACCGAATATTAATCAATAAGAATATTATTTTTCCATAATACTTTAAACATAGGCATAGGCTAAAAAGACAATAGAACTATAAACTGAAACAAAATTATATTTTCACATACACACATCAATAAAATATTGCTAGTTACATGTTTAATTTGTTGTGTACTTAAAATGTTTGTTTTGTGAAGTTTTTGTTATTTTATTGTCATGTTGTAAATTTCGTTTAAATTAATGAATATGCAGATATTTATTGATGTGAGTGTTTAAGAATTAGGAATGGTTTACTGCAGAATGTGCATGATGGTAAAGTTTCGTAAATATTAGTGTTTAATTTCAAATGTTAGGTTATTTTTAATGAACTGCTAAAATGCACATTTTTTATTTTATTCAGAAGGCGCCTTGTTTAATACGCATAAATAAATATTGTGAATCAGACAGATATGTGGACTTAATAATAATCGGTTTATTAAGATATTATGTGAAAATATTATTTTATTTACAATACCTATTAGTTATATAATAATAATAATCACGTTTACTTTAGAGACAGTATGCCTGAATTATTTGAAAATTGTGTTATAAAATATTAGGTTTCATCAGCAGGTTATATTTGGTGCATACCTTAAATGCTAGAACCATTCTATCATTGATTGCATTAGCTTGTATTATAGCTCTTACTTATTCCCCCAACACAATTGATTAATTATTCAAATATAAGCTACTGGTCTAAACAATTGCTCATACACCACCAGTTAACATGTATAACTGTAAGCAATTACAAATCGAATCCTTAATAATATATTGATGGTAAAATAGTATCATTTGAATAAAATATTAAAATGATCTTCGACTTTTATTTAATGTCCTGTTTATTTATGTAGCTTTTATTTTTGTCATTTTTTTTACTTACAAACGTTTTGTGGGGGTGTATGGGCAATTATTTTTACATTACTGAATATTAAATTTTATATATAGGGAATGATATCTTAATAGTTGTTAAAATATTGTTATTGCTTAATATTTAGACACAAAACTGATATATTCCCACAAACGGATGTTAATGTTTAGTTTTTTTTATATTTTACCCCATCTCTTACTTTGAGCGATATCGATGAAAGTGTAAAGGAATGTTTTAAAAATCAAACGGTATGATATTACCTATTTTGACATATATTACAACTTTTACTTGTAGGAAGTTAGTGAGGAAGATCAAATAAAGCGACAACCACTTTTAAACGGTGAAGAAAACGTAGCTGAAGCCGCGAGCCATAAAGAGGCGACACCCTCCAAACTTGAAGATATAAAAGAGAACAGCACCAAAACAGATATTGTTAATTCAGGCCAAGACGGTCTACAAAGTAGTAAATTCGTGCTAACTCCTGATTACATTCAACAGAGTAAGTAGCTCGCTCATACAATCTTTACAGTTGACAACACTCTTACCGATTACATAGGGACAGAGTTGGTATAGGGAAAAGTAACGTACTTCATAATGCATTGTATTTATAGTGCTTGCTTTGTCTATGAGGTATGAGTTGTATAGAGGTAAATATTTGAAAATATGCACTCTATTAATTTGTTATATAATTGTTCTTCAAAGTAATACTTATAATCTATATATTAAACTCCTCGAGTTATTTGCCAAATTAGTTAATTTACGTGCATTTGGTCACACTGATTTTAGCGTATAATCTAAATCAGTGTCTTAGAGGTTAACTACCTCAAGGAAGTAAAATATTTGAGATCTTTTAATTCTAACACTTTCGTGGTTCCATCGGTAATTCACAGATTTCAACGGTAGGCGTTGCATCATAGCAAATTTAGTTACCGGTAGACAAAAAATTGTCAGGCGTTCACAGGGAGCGATTTAAACAGAAATTCCGTGTAATTGCAGCGATTAAAAGTGCGCTAAGGCAGGAGAACCTCAATCCGGAAATAGAGGAGAAGCTGATTCAGCTGCAGCGCTACCAGGAGAAACGCATGAAGCCCGAGAGCCACGTCGAGCGCGAGCCGCGCCCGCCGCCCGTCGTCGCCGCCGCCGCCGCCGCCGCCGCCGCCGCCGCCGCCTCGCCCTCGCCGCCGCCGCGCCGCCGCGCGCCCTCCGCGCGCCACGACGACGACGACGACGAGTGGGTTGACGCCTCGCCGCGCAAGCGCTCGCGCGCGCGCCCCGCCTCGCCGCCGCCCGCGCCGCCGCCCGTGCCCGCGCTCCCGCGCCCCGCGCCGCGTGCCGCGCCGCCGCCCGCGCCTGCACCGATCGGGCCCCCAGCGCCGCACGCTGCGCAGGCGCCTCACGCGCCCCACGCGCCCCACGCTCCCCAAGCACCTCACGCGCCTCACGCCTCGCCCGCCGAGGAACGCCGCCGTGCCGCCTCCAATCATTCTCGCCTGCAAATGTTACTCTTCAAGCATAAGGAGATGCTCAAAAAGGACATTATTAAGAAAAGAGGTCTCCTCGAGAAGGAGCTAGGTGTTGAGATTCAGGTAACATTCTTGCATGATGGGTGTTAAATGAATTTCTGTGCGTGGACTGATTGGTCTGTTATTATATCGCAGAAGGAGCTATCTGCGGAGTTGGCGCTTCGCACGCGGGCCGAACGAAGTAAACAGGAGGAAGTTCGGGGAGGCAAACGTCGCACTGCCGCCGTTGCGACTACGCCGAGGCCTAGTAAGAGATCTGTGAAGAAGGAGAAACTCTTATGTATTTGCCGAACTCCCTACGATAATACTAAGTAAGTTAAGTCACCATAATAAAACTTAAAAAAACATTTGCACATCATGTTGCTTTTACCTGAAAAATAAAATAAAGCAATGACTACAAAACAGCGAACATAAACTAATTAGGGTTCAATTCCGTTCTTATAATACAGTAATACCCCGAACTTACACGATAGGTGGGACTAAGCGATAACCGAGTAAGTCGAATTCGCGTAAGTCGGGGTATAGTTTAGCATATAAATATATAACATCGCCAACTGCCGTTATTGTGATGTAGAAGTCTTCATAAAATCTAAGAAAGTATGACGACGCATTCTCCCCTCAATTCCTGAACAATAGTGTGGGGACAGTAGCTCTAAATTGATATTTGAAAGTTGTGCGATGATCAAACAAAATACGAATCGAAGAGATTTAAAAATCGCGTAACTCCGAGTTCGCGTATGTCGGGGTAGCGTAAGTCGAGGTATTACTGTATTGGATTAAAATTTAGAGAATTAGAGTAGACACAATACGATGATATTGATAAACATTAGCTTAAATAGCGTTGGCGCGGAAATTATTTTTCGTGAATTTATTATTCGTGAATGGATAGTTTTACCAATCAAACGTTAGCGTCAGAATGACTGGTTGCCTATGGCGAACGGCTCCGAAAATATATTTAAGAATTGCTATCCAATTGCTTATATTTCTTGCATTTCTTCTAAAATTGCTTCATAAAATACATTGAGAGAAATATGAATATTTTTTACCAGCCATTTTGACGTCAGGATGGATGGTTGTCTCCGTGTGTAAAGGCAACAGATTTATTTACTACAGCCTCTTGTTCAAATCTTGAATTTTAATGATTAAAATTATAATGAACCCTTAATAACACAGTCATTAATAGACAACTGTGTCACTAGATAAGCAAAAAAATCTGGGATGGGTGACCCATAATTGTGAACGCCTGCAAGATTTGAACAAGAGAATGTAGTAAATAAATCTGTTGCCTTTCCAAATTATTAGGCACATCTTCATACAAATTTGAATAAAAGCTATATCTTTTTACCTAATGTATGTACGAAGACCAAACTTAAATTCGTTAAAATAGCAATTATTATTAATACAGCAAACTTTTAACAATTCTGCGTCCTTCATGCTGAACACAGAGGCAACCATCCAACCTTTCGTCAGAATGGCTGGTCCAAAAAATATTCATATTTCTCTGAATGTATTTTATGTAGCAATTATAGCATAAATGTAGCAAATATAAGCAATTGGATAGCAATTCTTGAATATATTTCCAGAGCCGTTCGCTATAGGCAACCAGCCATTCTGACGCTAACAATCAAACAGCTGTTGATGTGCCGAGACTGCAGCATAGTTTAATTAGTGCAGATGAAGTAATTACTAATTTAGTATTTTAAATAAGTCATCTCATTATGTGCATTGTCACTAAAATCAAATTCACTCTGAGAAATATATTAATAGCTATGCACAATTACCTAAAAGTCTCTGAAGTTCTTTTTTGCCTATAATTATGACTATTCTAGCAGATGATATTATACAGTGTGTGTAATAAACCCTGTGTCCGATCCTTAAAGGTGTTATACAGTAGCTTATTATGAGAGTACGTGTGACATCCTTTTATAAAAATCGATCAAAAATATTACCCCAGTAAATTTAAAAAATGTATTAATAGATTACCCATGGCAACACCGACAACTTATTAATCATAATACCTAGGTATCACTAAAGTTCATAAAGGTTCACCGATGCCGCGCCGCGCTACTGCCGGCCGCGCCTACCTACCGGCGCCTTAAAAAAATGCCGCCAAAAGTATACATACCACATTCCGCGGCCTTATCAAGTTTAGTGGAGTGTTGTAAGACTGAGCGAAATTTCAGTAATTTAAGGGTGAAAATGCTGATCAATACTGTACTTAAAAATATTATGAAGACGTTTTACGATATATATATATTTTTTTATATTTTCTACGCATATTTTTTAAGAGATAAACAAGCTCTTAATGGATCGGACAGGGTTTATTATACACACTGTATATAATAAGCGGTGAGGTTAGTGCAGTCTGATGTCACGCTCTCATAACAGACCTCATTCACTCTTGTTGGAATATGGTATTTTTAAGAGAACACTTGTCCAGAATGTCCATAATTTAGTCGTTTAACATTGCCCGTGCTCGCAACGACGGCGTTTCCATTTATTTATTTTTCTTTTTGTCCTTAATGTGGTCAAACTAGCCAGGTACCTGAAAACAACAGAAGCTCAAAGTTTATTCATATTTTACTCAGCAAATCTCATTCGATGTTTCTTAAGACATGCGAAACAACTGTATTATTGTCTTATGTTTACGCGAATGTTATACATTGAAATTAAATTACTTTATACGGATTTTGTCGTGTTGTTTATTTTAAAACACTTTAATTAGATAATTTTGAACTATAACACTACTATTATTGAACTTTATTACAATTTGTGTGTTTATGTTTATATATTAAATGTATTTTTCAGATTTTATGTTGGTTGTGAGCACTGCAGTAACTGGTTCCACGGTGATTGCGTTGGGGTCACTGAAGAAATGAGTAAAACTATGGAGGAATATGTTTGCCCGGATTGCCGCCGCGCTGAGGAAACACAGGAACTCTACTGTCTATGTCGGCAACCTTATGATAACTCGCAGTGAGTATTTTAATGCTATATGTTTATACTAGCTTCTGCCCGCGACTTCGTCCGCGTGAAATAGTTACTTTGGGCTAACGCTGACTTTAACCCGCGACATCGTTATCATTATTTTGCTGCGATTGCTCGATGCTTTTTAAAACTGCGATATCTCCTAAGATATTCATTGAAATCGAATGATGTAAAGGGCAATTTTGTTTTAAATTAAATAGTTATGATGAATAACGTATTTATTTGGATAAGGATTAATTAATATCACGTTTATAAAAACACCTTCGCAATTAATGCATTATTTTAGAACAAATTCGGTTAGCATAAAAAAGATTATAGTGAGCCAACCTTAAAAGATAGACATATGCTGTCGCGGACTTTTTTTCAGAACTTTTTAAGGGGAACAATATTGTCATACATTATTTTTGCAAAACTTTAACTGTTTACGCAGCGCACGCAGCGGAAGCTCTCAAAAGGAAAAAAAACCCTCCGATTTTAAAACATTCTTCATTTGTGCTCCGCTCCTATTGATCTTAGCGTGATGATATATAGCCTATAGCCTTCCTCGATAAATGGGCTATCAAACACTGGAAGAATTTTTTAAATCGGACCAGTAGTTCCTGAGATTAGAGCGTTCAAACAAACAAACAAACTCTTCAGCTTTATAATATTAGTATAGATTTATTCAAGAATAGTATAAGTTTAAGAGGCGCTCTGCCTGCGATGACTTTTTATTGATATACAATATTTAATTTATTTTGGAGTAAGTAGATATTCAGGAACAAACTGCTCAGATCGTGAGGTTTCAATCCCATTCATTGCACTATTATGAATCACTCGTAACATGAATATTGTTGTCTGAAGGGGTTAACAAGAATACTAGTACTATTATAGTTTTGATTTTGTCAAACAATGCATTTAATATATTTTTTTAATTATGTTATTATTTGCAGATTTTACATATGTTGCGACCGGTGCCAGGATTGGTTCCACGGCCGCTGTGTAGGGATACTTCAATCAGAAGCAGATAATATTGATGAGTACATTTGTCCAAATTGTCAAAAAAATAACTCTGTAAATTATGCTAATATGAAGGAACTCACTGCTAAAGATTTTGAAAACTTGAAGAGGCTTGTAAAACAAATACAACTACATAAAAATGCGTGGCCGTTTATGGAACCTGTAGATCCTAGAGAAGCGCCCACCTATTACAAAGTTATTAAAGAACCAATGGGTATGTACCTCTTTCACTGCTCATTTGCGTCGTAATGCTATGTTGGGTCTATACTATTGTTTTTATATTTCAGATCTACAATCCGTGGAACGAAAAGTGAATGAACAAATATATAGTACTTTAAGTGAGTTTATTGGTGACATGACTAAAATATTTGATAACTGTCGATACTTTAATCCAAAGGACTCTGAGTTTTATCGCTGTGCTGAAGGACTGGAAGCATTTTTTGCACAAAAAATTAAGTACTTTCGTGAAAAATTATTTGAAACGACTCAATGATAAAAGTGCCAGTGTACATACAGTGTTTAAAGTATGAAATGTGATCGAATTCGGACTATAGAATATAAACAGTTTGCTGTATTCACTTCTATATTTTGTTTTCTATGATCTGTCTGTAAATTGTAAACTATGTGATGAAAATTACAAAGAATAATTTATATTAAATTCAAGCTGAAGGTATCTAATAGAGTATATCAGTTTCGGTTCTATGTTAGAGTATTTATTGTATATTTATTACATGCTTCAATTTATCTCTGTTTAAAGCTGATGCTCTTTAGGTATAAAGCTACTGACAGGAAATATTATTATGTATACATTTTGTGAGATATTATGTTAGCTAATATAAATTAGCAACTTTAGTTACATTAGTAGTATTAAGAATAAGGCAAACTTATTGTATGTAAGTAATAAATTTTTAATAACATCTTAAAATTTATTTCGTATACCTATAATGCCGTATTACCTATATTTTATGAAACCAATAAATGTATTAAAATATGTCAATTAAAATGACTAGTAATGTAAATTAGTTAAGTTACCTACATAAGAATTTTAAATAATATTTTAATATTTAGATTACAATTGCCATTTTTTAAATTTATCAATCGTTTTCATAGTTATCATTTGAGAAAGTGCGATTGAACTTGGCGCGCCTTTAGACCTCAACTCTTTTGTCGATAACATCGTCAATCAGGGCGTCGTTTATTAGGACCGAACATGGCCCCTTTTCCACATTTGTTTTTGTTAGGATATCACTACTTTTTGGAAGTTATTATATTTATTTATAATTGAGGCAGAAAATGCAATGAAAACAGAATATTTCGGAAATTAAAAATAATTAGCGCGATAAAAGACCTCAATGTCGCCTTAAAGCGAAATATACTAAAGATGCGTAAAATTGGTAAATTACCTTTAAATGAAAGGTTCATCCAGGAACTACCTACACAAGTCTCAACAGATCGACAGGTTGTTATAGCTAAAAGTATGGAGTAAGGAAACTGTCCCAATGACACTGAAGATAGCTCGTTCGGTAGGCTCTTCCCTCATGTTCTGAGACAACTTTTGTAATTATAAACATATTTTATGTTTAGATATATAATATTTTCAAGTATTTCATATAGTCTGTCAGGCTATCTTTTTTATTGTTATCAATCTCTTAATTATCTATTACACTAGAAACGTTACCGTATTTCCTTTTCATTGTCATTTATTTTTATTATTTTTCCTTTTTATTCTTAACTAGATGTTCCCGCGGTTTCACCCGCGTTTATCGTTACTGCGCCGCCCCCGTGGGTCGTAGCGTGATGTTATATAGCCTATAGTCTTCCTCGATAAATAGGCTATCCAACACTAAAAGAATTTTTCAAATCGAACCAGTAGTAATCACGCGGAATAAACCAGGAGAAACATCGTTTGTACTATGTCTGTAATGGGTAATTATTTTGCTGCAATGTTATTTTAAAACGGCGATATTTCATTGAAATCAAATGATGTAAAGGGCAATTTTGTTTTAAATTAAACACTTGTGATGAATAACGTATTTATTTGGATAAGGATTAATATCATGTTTATAATAATACCTTCGCAAATAATGCATTATTTTAGAACAAATTTGGTTAGCATAAAAATGGTTATAGTGGGCCAACCTTAAAAGATAGACATATGCTGTCGCGGACTTTATTTAAGAGCTTTTGAAGGGAAATAATTCTGTCATACATGATTTTTGCGAAACTTTAACTGTTTAGCCAGCGCACGCAGCGGAAGCTCTCAAAAGGAAAAAATACACTCCGATTTTGAAACATTCTTCATTGGTGCTCAGCTCCTATTGATCTTAGCGTGATGATATATAGCCTATAGCCTTCCTCGATAAATGGGCTATCTAACACTGAAAGAATTTTTCAAATCGGACCCGTAGTTCCTGAGATTAGCGCGTTCAAGCAAACAAACAAACAAACAAACTCTTCAGCTTTATAATATTAGTATAGATGTCGGCTTTTCAGGGCGATATAACTATCAGTAGCAGTTTATTTCAGAATTTCCAATTACAATGATTTCGATGCACCCAGGACATAATTCTTCCAGTACCTACATTAAATAAAAGAAAATAATAATTTTCCATTTTCATTTTTGTGCTCTGTTGACTTTAAATTTAAATTGACTGTACACAACATGAAACACACAGATATCAATTAACACATCGGACACACGTACCTGTCTTATCTCAAAACATACCGGTAGCGAAACCGTATACCTTAATCGCTAACGGTTCCTCCCTGGTTTATTTGGGTTAGTCCCATTCGCCACCCCCAGCATTGCCCCCTCCGGTGGCGAATGGGACATTTTCCAAAACAAATATCCCATTCGCCACCGGGGGTGACGCCTCTAGTAACGAATGGGATTCTTTAAGCATAAGTCTAATTACTTATATTTTATTAGGTATATCTGGTGATAAGTTAAACATAAGTTTAACTTATCTATACTAATATTATAAAGGTGAAGTTTGTTTGTTTGTTTGCTTGAACGCGCTAATCTTAGGAACTACTGGTCCGATTTGAAAAATTATTTCAGTGTAAGATAGCCCTTTTATCGAGGAAGGCTATAGGCTATATATCATTACGCTAAGATCAATAGGAGTGGAGCACAAATGAAGAATGTTTCAAAATCGGAGGGTTCTTTTTCCTTTTGAGAGCTTCCGCTGCGTGCGCTGCGTAAACAGTTACTAACCCGTTTATTTTGTCACGTATTTACAAATTCACAATTTTCGGATTTTCCCTTTAGTTGTTTTATAATACCGTGCTTCGTGCCAAATTTCTCAGTTCTTGGTCACCTAGAAGTGGTCTAGAATTTTGATAAGTGGGTCAGGCCGTAAAATGGCACTTTTCAGAACTCTACTATATCGAAAATTAGAAAGATTTTCTTGATATTTATGATATTCAAAGCAGGTCTAGGCTAAGTAGATGTATACATGCGAAAATATTCTAAGTCTGATTTAATATGCGAAATTACAAGTAGGTATGTTGGCCTATTAATGTCTAAGTTATGAAGGGTGAAACGTAGCTCGAAATCGAATTTAGGTACCTATAATAGTCTTGCCATAAATGTTGTTACAAGGAGAAAACTTTTTTTCTATTACTGTTATTAGTGTTAGTTTATACAGTAATATAATAACATTAAAAATATATGCAGCTCATTCAATATGATCTCCATAGACTTTAATACAGTCCTTTAAACGTTGAGGCCAGTTATCAATAGAAACACGCACCATGCTCTCCATGGGAAAATACTTCACTGCCAATCTTATGGATTGTTTTTGGACACCAAATTATCATGGCTTTTCGAGCATGCCATACTCTCTAAAACTGACCATAAATTATAATCCAGTGGATTAAGATCGGGACTAAATGACGGCCAGTCTTTAACTCTGATGAAGTCCGTAACGTTTGTTTCCAATCACGCTTGGGTGGATCGAGCTTTATGACCCGTAGCCGAGTCTTGCTGAAAGGACCATGCTTAATTATGAAACATGGTGTTGTTAAGAGGCTTAAGCATCTTCTTAAGAATTGTATCTTGATACGCTTATGCCGGTGTTCTTACACCTTTTTTACAAAAAATATGGTTGTCAATCCTTGATAGCTAACACCAAAGATATTGTATAATAGAACTATAGATGGATCATATTTTGTTGAACTATTTTACCATAATGCATAAGCGCTACTCGTCATTCTAATGCAAGCATATCGGGTGATAAAAAGAGAACAATGGACGCTCGACTTGTGTCAAATCCATGCGCGCCACTTGCCGTTGACAGTTGTTTGTGTTACATATAACACAGAATCTGCCTTGGATTTTTTGGAAAATATCTTAGAGTTTGAGACCTTCGACAATATTTCACTATTAAATAAGAGTTATGACATGTACAGTGTCCGGTTGTTCAAGTCGAACAGGATTTTTGACGAAGAATAATGGAAATATATCATTACATCGGTAAGACGATATAAGATTATTGTATTTTTTAAAAGTAATTCGTACGTTTTAGTTCATATCGTAACTAAAGATCAATTACAGTTCACGTATACATATTTCGGACCGTAAATTTTATGATTATATTGGTATTTTCATGTTGAAATTACAATAAAACAACAGTAACCGGGTGTTTTTGACATTTTACCTACTTCATAGTGTTGTGACTGTTGTGAGCCAGAGATCATTAGATTTCTGGTATATCGATATTGACAGGTATATTGAAGGAGAGTTTCGGTTACCTAATCAAATTTCGTTCTAAATATGTAAACTTATTTATTTATTTTTGGCAATGAATATTAAAAACATACAAAAGCTAACTACATAATTTTTATTTTACAGATTTTTCGTGAGAAGGGTGTGGATAAAATGTAAAGAGAGATGACGAATGGCGACGGCCACACAGTACACAAAAATACGCTCTTTACATTAAAGGATTATGTTTTCGTGAGGGATATCAGAGGCGGATTCTTCATTCGCATGCAGTGCCGACAATATTTCTTAATCATCCACTCAGGGACGGTTACCGTTACACATTTTTTAACGGTAGAACTACCAAAACCTTACCGGTACCATATGTTAACTAGTTATCGTTAAAAATAACGATAACGAATCGATATTTAACGTTAAAAATAGTGTTACTTATAACGTTAACTTATAAGAATAAGACTGTTCGTGCGATGCTACGTTGCCAACTCGCCAACACGCCGCGCGCCGCACGCGCTGTGTTTCGATCTTCGGATCGTAGGATCCATTTGGTTAGGTATTTAACTAAAGGTAAACAATCTTGATGTGATTGTATTAGTCTCGATATATTTATTTTTTTATTGCCATTGGTGGCAGACGAGCAAGTGGCCCACCTGATGGAAAGTGGTAATCGCTGCTCATGGACTTCAGCAATGTCAGGACACAGCAAAGCCGCTGCTTACCGTGAAAGAAGAACTCTCTTTAAACCTCGTTTGAAGAAGGACATATCATAGCGCTCGGGAAACACTGAAGGCAGTTCATTCCAGAGCTTGCACGTACGTGGGAGAAATGATCGCTGAAAGCGTACCGTCTTGGATTTTAACGCTTCCAGGTGATATGGATGAACCCTGCTTCGGTGTCGAGTGGTACGGTGATAGAAAGGGGCTGCTGGTATCAAATCAAACAGTTCTTCAGAGCACTCCCCGTGAAAGAGTCGGTAGAATACGCAGAGAGACCCAAAGTCTCTCCGTTGCTCCAACGATTTCAATCTATCCGTGAGACTGGGATCATCGACGATTCGAATTGCCCATCTTTGTAGGGAGTTAAGTGGGGCGAGCTGGTATTTGGGGGCCCCTACCCAGAGATGTGAGCAGTACTCCACGTGTGGCCGGACCTGTGATTTGTAAAGCACAAGACGTTGACCTGGTGTGAAGTACCGCCTCGCTCTGTTCAGTACACCCACCTTTTTGCTCGCTAATTTAGCTTTGTCCTCCAAGTGACTCCCAAACTGGACTTTATTTGAGATTTCCACGCCGAGGATCCCAATACTGTCGGAGATACGGAGAGTAACTCCTTGGAACTGTGGCGCCATGATAAAAGGGTCCTTCTTGGCAGTAAACGCATACACTTGTGTCTTCGAGGGGTTGAATCGAACTAAGTTCTGTTCACCCCATTTGGAAGCCCGCCCAAGAGAGTCCTCGACTTCAGACACAAGTTGTGTTCGTCTTTCCTGTATCATGATACATTATCTGAGGGACATTCTGATAGCTGGTATAATGCGCATCACCCGTGCTGTCATCCGCATAGCAATGTATGTTCTCGATTGACAACAAGTCATTGATATGCAGGATGAACAGCATTGGGGAGAGCACCGAGCCTTGAGGAACACCAGCGTTAATGGTTTTGGTTTCGGAGCTGCAGCTATCAACGACGACTGTAATGCTCCGACCATCCAGAAAGCTAAATGTTGATGGTCGGCGCATTACAGTCGTCGTTGATAAATCTAAACGCTAGTTCAGACACACGGGAACCGCGCCCATATTCAAACTCGACCGAGGTATGACCTCAAGGTGTCTGCACACCAAGTTACAAGTCAATCGTCCCTACTGCTGGGCTTGATGGCCACAGTTGGGCCTCATGTTCACTTTTGGGCATCTTGGCCACTGTTAGGCGTCATACCAACTGTTAGGCATTATGCCCACTGTTGGGCATCATTTCCGCTGTTGGGCATCATGACCATTGTTGGGTATAATGTCCATTGTTGGGCATCATGCCCACTGTTGGGCATCATGCCCACGGTTGGGCATCATGCCCACTGTTGGGCATGTTGTGTTGCAACACGCAGCACAAGACAAAACTCGACAGCTAACGGCAGCAACCAACTCGAATCAGCACACCACCACTCTGCATATAAATGAAGCCATTTTGTCATTTAAAATACATGTGACCTTGTGACCCCTATATCTCGGGGGTCTTTTCGGGGGCCTACAGGGCCCATATTCAAACTCGACCGAGGGATGACTCGAAGATGTCTGCACACCAAGTTACAAGTCAATCGGTCTAGTGGTTCCGGAGCTATGCCTGTCACTGACAGACAGACACACAGACCCACAAAGTGTTTTCATTAACCTCTTCGAAGAAGACTCTGAGGTTAATAAAACTATTTAAAAAATGTTTTGTGTAATTTGTCTTCATCTATTGTGACAACCCTACCAAAATAGGTAACAATTTTGCACGTTCTTAAGAAGCTTAGTCTCTGTTCCGTTTATCTACTCACTAGGATG
The DNA here is from genome assembly GCA_963564715.1 of Catocala sponsa. Classification (NCBI taxonomy): domain Eukaryota; kingdom Metazoa; phylum Arthropoda; class Insecta; order Lepidoptera; family Erebidae; genus Catocala; species Catocala sponsa. Next base: position 14,234,110 of record OY751335.1, read on the forward strand.
TTCCCGCGGTTTCACCCGCGTTTATCGTTACTGCGCCGCTCCCGTGGGTCGTAGTGTGATGTTATATAGCCTATAGCCTTCCTCGATAAATAGGCTATCCAACACTAAAAGAATTTTCAAATCGAACCAGTAGTAATCACGCAGAATAAACCAGGAGAAACATCGTTTGTACTATGTCTGTAATGGGTAATTATTTTGCTGACAGACTATAGACTAATATTATAAACCTGAAGAGTTTGTTTGTTTGCTTGAACGCGCTAATCTCAGGAACTACTGGTCCGATTTGAAAAATTCTTTCAGTGTTACATCTATATGTGGCCGACACGACGTGTCGGCCACATCTATTTGACAACATCAGTTGACAACATCGCATCGGCAGATTCTCCCTTACTTCTTCATTAGAAAGAGAAAGGCATATTGATACCGGTATATGAATGTTACTTTTAACGATATAAATTTTGGTATCTGTTTAACGCTAACTTTCGTTTGCGTATCGTTATTATTTTGGGTAATTTTATTATCGTTACCATAACGGTAAGCAGTAACGTTACAAAAAAAGTAGCGGTAATTCTGTCCCTGCATCCACTATCGTGTCAGCTAGTAAATGCAAAATATATCTTCATAGTTAATATCGATACATATTTAATTAATAGTATGAACAATATCTAACTTAGTTCTTGATAGTATACTGTAAGTGCCCTAAAACTATTATTATGAAGTTTTTGTTATTTATGGTCACCATCTTATTTTAACGCAGTAAAAAGCATTTGATTCCTTTAGCATAAAGAAATATTGAGAAATTTGCATGTGGAAGAAGTGCGGGTTTTTATAAGAGTGTAACGGTAGATTTGGTTATGTCCGGTCTATTATAATGTGTGGTGGTATCTGTGATTATTATCCTATCCTAAAAGATTAAATAATTTTTATATTCTAAAATAGTGCTGGTCTTATATTTTTTATAGTTAAACTAGCTTTTCTTAGCTCATTTTCGCTTTTATAATATTAGTTACGATTAGGATTAGGATACCTAACATATTAACCATTCATAATTATTACAATAAATATAATCAATCACGCTTTTTTTTTTCGTGGGGGGCTTTATCGCATACCTCTCCGCGGGGCGACGGAGAGGTTATGTCGGGCTCACCAGGGAATAAAGATACCCCTGTAATACCGACCAAACCTACCACGGTGTTCCTCGACGTAACCATAGACGGCAAGGCCGCGCGAATCGCTTTCACATGCAATCGCGACCCCGCCGTGGTTTCGGCCCGCCGCCGTGTGAAACGGTAGGCCACTACACAAAAATACTTCCTCTACCGGCCCCCTGTGGGGGCTAAAGACACTACACAGAGGCGCACGTGGGAACACGCACACCGCCTTTCAGACCTGGTGCTCAACGGATGGCCGTTCAGCACCAGGTCTGAGAGGCGGTGTGCGTCGAGAGTGTGCGGCGAGAGGTCGCCGGCGTTCCACGACCTCTCACTCCAGACCATAAACTGAACTATGGCCGGGAGCAAGAGGGCAACCAATCCGACTGCCGCAATCAACTCACGGCGCTGCGATTCCCAGGCGGGGCAATCAGCCAAAGTGTGCAGCGCCGTGTCCACAACAACATCGCGGTAGTCGCCGCAGTGATAACTTCCGGGCGTCGCCTGCTGGCCTATGCGACACAGGAACTGGCCAAAAAAACCGTGGCCAGTCATTACCTGTGTCAGCCGGAAGGTGAGGGCGCCATGCCGCCTTTCCAGCCACTCCTCAAAAACTGAACTTATCGCCACGATCGTGGCGTGCCCGGCACTGGAATGCACAAGTCGATTACTCCATTCTTCCACCAGAACCTGGCGGAGTTCGGACCGTGCCGCCTCTAAAGCGGGCAGAGCTGGTCCTTCACCCCGAGTTTGCACTTCCTGGCGCCAATAGTAGAGCGACGCCAAAAGCGCCGCTTCCAGGTCCCAGGGCATCGATCCGGCGAGGAGACTCGCTGCCTCGAACGAGATCGTGCGGTAGCCTCTAATTAACCTGACGGCCATTGCACGCCGTGGCGCACGGAGCGCCGAAATATTACGGGCCGTCAGGTTATTTCCCCAAACTGGTGCCCCATAAAGGGCCATGGACCGCACGATCCCTTCGTAGAGCTTCCGGCAGGAGGTGCCTAGCCCCCTTAGGTTAGGCAGCAGACATGCGAGCGCACCTGCAGCGCCCAGAAGCCTGGGGGCCAGACGACAAAAATGGGCTACAAAGTCCCATCGGCTGTCGAGCAAGAGACCCAGATACTTAAGGGTTGGCTCGACAGCGATGCGGACCCCTCCTACCATGATGTGGGCACCTCGAGGTGGCCGGTTCCGAGGGCCGTGAAAACAAACGGCCTCAGACTTGGACAGGGCCACCTTAAGGCCCAACCGCCAGATACGACCAACGACTTGTGCGACCCCAGCGGTCGCCAGTATGGCCGCCGCCCAGTGCGACTTACCCCTCGCCGTGACAAGTGTGTCGTCGGTGTAACAAGTGACGCCCACGCCACGGAGGAGCGCACCTCGCAGCACCCAGTCGTAACCGATGTTCCACAGGAGCGGACCCAGAACCGATCCCTATGGAACACCGCACGACATCTCTCGCCGACTCCAACCGTCGTGACCCGGGTAGACTACTACCCTCTCCGATAAATATGCCCCCAACTATGTGGCGGAGGTAGGTCGGCACTCGATGGAAAACGAGTGTCTTCCTGATACAACTCCAAGGCAAGGTGTTGAAGGCATTCACGATGTCCAGAGACACCGCGAAGACGACCTCGCTCCGGGACACCGCATCCTCCGCCAGGCTCCTCACACGTAGTACTGCCTCAATTGTGGAGCGCCCACGGTGAAAACCATACTGGTTGTCCGCCAAGTCCGGACCCACAGAAGAAAGATGCTGGACGAGGCGCTCCGTGATAATAAATTCGAACATTTTAGCCATCTCGTCCAGCAACACAATGGGCCGGTAGGCGGACGGACTGTCCGCCGGGCGCCCTTCATTTCTGATAAGGACCAGTTTCCCCACCTTCCACTGGCGCGGAAGCTGGCCCTGTACTAAACACTCACTGAGGCGCCCCCTGAGTCGGGGCGCGAGCTTCTCGAGGGCCAAGGCCAACGCAAGACCTAGAATGCCGTCGGGCCCTAGGGCGGTGTTTTTCGAGCGAAGAGTGTTTTTCAGGCTAATTTAAATAAGGTGATATTTTACATTTACTATGTAAAATATTACCTTATCTAAGGTATTTTACATTTAGTTTAATTGATGAGATTTTTTTATTGCTACTTGTCATAAATGAGTTATCCGGCCCACCGCTCATGAACATGTCTGTTTATTCAATATCATAAAAGCAATTCTAAGGAAACACAACCAAGCCGCTGCCTGCCATACATCACATATTATGTACGTGTAGAACAAGCACACGATGTGCCCGATAGAAAGCAGTGACCGTATAGCCTATGAGGACTTCCAGGAGCAACACCAGGGGTGTCATTCGTCCGTTACCACCTAATATAAAGAGGTTGCAAATAAGGGAGGAGTAGCAAAATGAAGAGGCCCGAGGGGTGAAATCAATCTTCGGCGCTCTCAATTAACTGCTGCTTTATATCGATACTCTGTAGGAGAGTAAATCTTTCCTGATCGCATCGGCCCATTCATATTGAAACCAACACGTAATGCTACTGTTTATTGTTAGTATAGGTAACAAGATATTATAATAGGTAATAATATAAATAAATTACAATTCTAATAAATGGTTGCGGGGCAAAAGCTCTGGGCGGGGCCAGTTACACTACGATACGATACGATTCATCTCCTTAAATGTTGAATCTCCGCGAAGCGAAAGAGACCGCGGCTCACAGCTAGTTTAACAATCATAAGGAAAATTTAAGAGCTTATTATACATAATATATGGGTACGTTTGTTGTGAAGAATCTTGATATTGTTATATACTAGATACTATTTATTAGTGCGAGCTTGTTCTGTCGAGATTTTGACTAAAAGATCTGAGAGGATTCAACAACCTCATGCTCGAGGCTTTCTAGCCAGCAGGGAATATTATAAGTAAGGTCTTTTAACGTTAATAGCCCCATAACGACTGATCCCCTTAGTGATCCGAAGAATGAGCAAGGCTACTTAAGTACTGTGAGAATGGGTAGATATTACCGGTCACTAAAGAGAAATATTCACAAATCAAAAAATAATCAATATTTCTTTATTAATCCTTTTTCTAATTAAACTTTCACTATTCTTCTAACAAAATCACAATAATTGAGTTCAATAAATAACATAAATTTGGCATAATTAATAATAACAATAAAAACGTTTTTGACCGGTATTAAACACCATGGTAGGTAATACCGGTTACTAGGTCGGTAATACCGGTCAAGCTTAGTTGAGGCATAAGTTGCAGATATAACCATCAAGGGAGTCATAGTCTCATATCCTGAGCACTTAGCGTGAGCCCAGAGACTGCACAGCACACACCTATACCACAGCTCATTGTTTTGGCCATAATCATTGCAGATGATACATAATTATATTTTCCTCATCAGTTATATTCATCACAGGTCTGCTATTTCTATTTCTAAGTCCGACGTACTCAGTACGCACTCCCTTTTTAGCCTTTTTCACATCAATCGATTTTCCTTTTCTTGTCCTTGTCTTTTTTTCAGTTTTTATTTTTATTGTTACTTTTGCTTCTCTTTTCTCAGTTTTCATTTGTTTTGATTTGCTTCTCGTTTTGGACATTCTGTAATAAACCAATACGCAAACGGTGCTATTCAATTATAATAAATAAACATTAAAATAATCAATAAAACACTGACTATGTACTTATTTTACTAGCGGGAATACCGGTCATCGTAACCGGTATTGCCCGCCTAGAAACACTTCAAACAGATCAGTTGGTACCTAGCAGGTATAATAATGCTTTATTTAAATTAAAAGAGGTTTAGACAAAAATTGACAATGTAATTGTGTAAATAAATCTTCATAATTTGTAAATACTAAATACTACATAATTGAGAAGTAAAATAATATTGTTATAGGTATTTCTCGAATAATATAAGGTATATTAAATAGGTAGAAGGGCAGTTCACAGAAGTAAAGTTTTTCGTTTATTAACATTTTGTAATAATTTAGTATTTACGTACGTACGTTATTTTAAATGAAATTGGAAATCTGTAAAAAAAATCGTTACACATTTCTATCCTTTCAATTTTTTAAAAATTTGATGCCGGCTTTACTTTTTTGTAAGTTTCTATTTTTATTTTTGTAGTTAATTTATAGCATCATGGGTAGACCAACTAAAGGTGCCGCCCGCATGAAGGAAAAGAGAGACAAGGAATCGTTTGAAGCAAATAAAGAACGTTTATCCAAAAATTGCAAACGGAATGCTATATCTTGTTCCCAAGAATCACCATTGACACGTCATGCTAGATTATCTCAAATGAGAATTTGCATGCGTTCTCAATTGTAATAGGAATCGCAAATTGATAGGACCCCTCGACTCAATCGTATTCATGAGCCAAATAAACTACTGAAAAAAACCACATGATGAAAAAGCATTGCGTGAAATGGAACGATTAAGATTATTGTAAATAAATATCTGGGCACACGGTAGATGAAATGTCTAAAGAAACTTTTTTTTTTTCTGCTATGGGTTAGGAGGCAAACGAGCAGACGGATCGCCTGATGGTAAGCGATTACCGCCGCCCATGGACACACGCAACACCAGAGGAGTACATTAGATTACAAACTAGCTTTTCACGCCGCGGCTACGCCCGCGTTTATTTAGGTTGCCCGTGATAAAAGTAGCCTATGTCCATCAGGGATAATGTAAGATTCTAATGGTGAAAGAATTTTCAAAATCGGTTATGTCGATCCAGAGATTACCCCTACAACCTCACAAACTCACAAACATACCTAAAAAATACCCGTCGAATTGACAACCTCCTCCTTCTGTTCTTAAAGTCGGTTAAAATGATTAATACTTCTAGTTTCACTCACTCTGTAATTGTCTCCACAGAAATCAATTATCGATATCGACAAGTCTCTATACTTACATTATTCTAGAACAAGAAATCACCTAACTACCAACCGTTAAAGAGCTCTTCTTCCTTCAGCAGCTCAGCGTTATGAGATGATGATGACCATACGCAAATGTCTCAATAGCTTTAGAAAATATATGAAAAACATTGTTAATACCTATAACATTTGAGGGTTGCCCATGATTTGCCTGGGATTCCATCATCAGATCCTGACTTGGTGCCAATAGGACCACCCTTGGGATATCTCCTTTCCAACAAAAAAGAATAATTAAAATCGGTTTATAAAACGAAGTTATCCGCGAACACCCATAAAAAAGTATATATACGGTCGAATTGAGAAACCTTCTTTTTTTGAAGGTTAAAATTTAATAAATCTAACCGACCTGGTATGTGCTGTAGTGGTATTTATGCGGGCGCAGCCGGACACAAACTTGTTTATATTACTGCCATCATAAGGAAAAAAGAAATATACATATAAAATTCTTTTCGTACTTGAGTTTTTACGTATTTCGAACCAGTAAAGAGACACATCTGCCAGTATTTTTATATTAACTATAAAAATACAGGCAGGTTCGCCTATCTTACGACGGCAGTATAAATGGGAAAGTAACTTTATCTTTACATTTATTTGATGATTGTTATTTAATAGGAGAATGACATCGACACAATTTTTCATTTATCCATAATAATAATAATGACTTTAAATGCTTTTATCATAGTAAAACACATTTTGTCATTAAAATATTAGCGAGTATGCCAAACGTTAATACAACTAACATAACATAAACATATATCGTGACTTCAGCTAGCGTGATCTATTTCCGTGCTTTGTAGGATAGACTCCGTATAATCACAGACTATACGTAGACTTTACATGGAACAAAAAATAAATAAATTTATTATGTTTACTAAATTATAGCAGCGATAGCCTAGTGGGATACCGTTACGTTGGACTGCAGAGATCTCGAGTGCGATCCCGAACCGCGCATCTCTGACTTTTCGAAGTTATGTGCGTATTAAATAGTTAATTATCGCTCGCTTTAAAGACGCGTTCACAAAACAAGTAAGTCTGAAATCACCTCACTACATTGATACGATTCCAAAACTCACACATACCTACACAAAATTAGCTACGAGGAATGAATAATGTTGATAATTTGAAACAAAATTTTGGAATTTATAGATTTATATTTTAACTGTTTTGGGATATTTATAAAAGAGTATATCGTGTACTAATTTTATAATATTATTTTGTTAATATCTGTTACTTTTTAATGAATGGAATTTTATAGCGATGTGCTTCGGACCTCGGTGACTATAACCTATTTATACGTAAACAACTACAGCTAGATGGGGTCGAGATTGTAGATACTAGTATAGTATTATATTATCGGCTTATTCCCGTGCGCTCCAAATCTATTGTTCTCTAAAATTCATTTTCCATACATTAGTTACCAGGAGCTCCGAAGATATTTATATGAAAATAATAAATAAAGCCACATTTACCAATTTCATTCCTTACAGCTCCAAAACATTCTCTAGGTACCTAGTTTGAGATTTTATTTCTTATCAAAACTAATATTATTATTACATGTTTGAATTCTGCTAACCATACAGTTTGTTTTGGAGTTGTCGGGAACACACTAGTAAGTAGGTCTTTATTTAATTATTTGCAATAGGTATAATTTGGAGATCTTAGGAATAAATATATGAAGATCAGAGGATTTAAAGAAAAAAATTCATAAGCTTTTGAAGCCCTTGGGAACGATTTTACAAAATAATAAATTATATTTTATTTTAGTCTTGGAGCGCTTGGGAGCAAAATAGTGGAGCGGGCGGGAATAAGCCGCGCATTAGTATCTAATAGTGCATGTAGTAAGTAGACATAACAATACCAAAACAAGACAGCCTTTGCATATAATACGCCAATTTTCCCTTGGAGCATAGATTTTTATGCAAATGTTAGGTAAGGATAAATGTGGATCATACCTATGACATGTAAGTAGGTATTATGTAACTTAATTGCATGTCATCACTTCTTGGTTTTCCCGCGAACAATAAATGCAATGTTAAATGTTTTCCTTGTTTTGAATAAAAAATAATTTAATTGAAATTTAATATTATTTTATTGCTACCTAATCATCACCTACATATATAATTGAATCTATGTATTAAAAATTAATAAGGTAAAAGATCCGTCAAAAATGTAACGGATAGCGGGATAGGGATACGGATAGGTACGGATTTTTTTCTCCCACAGATATCCGCGGATACGGATACGGATATCCGAAACACCACTAGTATATACGGATAGATCTTAAACAACGTTAATAATATAATTAGGAGTGTTCTTCCTTGATCAAATTTATAAGACAAGGTATACTAAAGATTAAATGGTTTAGATAGTATTATAAACCCATACATACAAATTCTTTATATCCATTGCATTAGCAAACTTCACTAATGTTTCAGAATTTAAAAGCCCGTCTCCCATCGGATACCATCTTACAAGCAAAATTGGTTGGAATTACCACGGCTGCAGCAGTTGTATGTGTATGCATAGTTGCGCTGTAGGTATTAGGTACTTACTCAGCAAATGCAATAAAATAATAGACCTATTTTGGACTAAGCTCTATACTAGTATAGTATTATATTATCTGTGGCTCTATAGAAGCTTCCCAATTAGTCAGCACAGTACAACGTAGACATTATTCGTCTTCAATGATGGTTTAATGGGGTGTTAGCTATCAAGGAGTAATTGAGCCATATTTTTGTGAAAAGGTATCAAAATATCGGCACATGTGCATCAAGATACGATTCTTGAGAAGGTGGTTAAACCACAACAACAACACCATCTTCCTTTTAGCAAGACTCAGCACCGGGTCATAAAGCTCGATCCACCCAAGCGTGGTTGGAAACGAACGTTGCAGACTTCATTGGAGCTGAAGACTGGTCGTCATCTAGTCCCGATCTTAATCCACTGGATTATGATTTATGATCAGATTTAGAGAGTATCGCATGCTCTAAAAGCCATGATAATTTAGAGTCCCTAAAACAATCCATAAGACTGGCAGTGAAGAATATTCCCATGGAGAGTGCGTTTCTAATGATTACTGGCCCCAACGTTTAGATAAAGGACTGTATTAAAGCCAATGGACTTCATTTTGAATGAGCTTCATATATTTTTAATGTTATTAATGAAGGTATTTACGAACACGAATTACAGTAATAAATGTTTGATGCAATAAAAAAAAAAGATTTTTCCTTGTAACAATATTTATGGCAAGACGTATAATTATAGGTACCTATATTAGGGTAGTCCCTCAGCAAACACCTTTTTAATATTAGCATCTCCGACAGCGTCCATCGCAGGGGCTGCATGGAGATCGAGATGTGTATTACATGGTATACGGTATGTACCTGCCTATGTAAATCCATGTATACACGTATTAAAAGTGCGACTTGAAAGTTGTGTTGCGCTTGTGCTGTTTCCTGGCTGCATGGGTATGGAGGTTACTGCTGTATCACTGAACTATATATAATAAGACTATAATAGCAAATTCTAAAATAACTTACATACACTTGACAATTTATTTCGAATAATACCTATATTAGATATCTACTAGATTTTGTCCACACCTTGGCTCGCGTAAATGTAGGGTTTGTCAATTTTCTAAACCTCGGGAACAGTACTTTTTTTCGATGAAAAGACCTTAATGTCTATTTCAGTATACCTGCCATAACAACGTATACCTATGCGATGAACTTTTAATGATGATCTGTCCAAAAGTTAAGGCGTGAAAGCGTAACAAACAAGCAATCAAATTAGAAACTCGAACGCATTAATAATATTAAGTTAAGATAACGTTTATTAATTCAATAATAAATATTGTATGACTTATCTTTTAAAATACATTATATTATATTATTACCACCATTAGGCTTAACACGCCCCATCCAGATTCGAAAAGTGGTTGAGGCGTTAGCCATCGTAGTTCTATTTTATGTACCTAGAAATAAAAATAGCATCTGCCCTGTTTATAAGCTGTCCTACCGAAAAATCGGTAGGTTCGAGACCACTGCACTGGTACTGAATATAGAATATGCAAGTTTTTATAAGTAACAATCGCTGAGCTTCTTAAAATATTATTTGCCTACATTGATAGGTGAAGTCAAGCCAACATTTTAGTTCTTCACTATCGAAAACAAATAAATTTTCGTGGATTCCCGCTTACGAATTTGTGAACCCCCATTTTTTTGTCACGCCAACGTAGACCCCCGTCGAGTCTCCCGTGGACCCCTGGGGTCCACCTGGACCACTTTGGGAACTAAGGGTGTAGACGGATGAACTTGTTTTTTTCTTGTTTACAACGACACAGAAATAAGAGCTCCGGCAAGTAGTCTTTTAGTTAGATATACGTTTAAAAAGGTTTTAACTCTTTTTTGAGTGGTAAGTATGTCGAATGGATTTATACTCAAGGTATGTTAGGTTTATTAAAATATTTATTTAAAATTTATATCGATCGTTTATTACATTATTAACACTGATTTATATTAAATCAAATTATAGATTCAATTGTTATGTCTTGTAATTATATCATTACTAATGGGGAAAGGTCGTGTGTAACCCCATATATGAACTTACTATTTTTCTTTTTATTTAATCCCTAGCTTTTTATATAATTTGATAAACAAATCATGTTGTAAGGCCTCACTCAGCCTTACAACATGATTTGTTTATCAAATTATACCTAACCTAAATAAAGAGGAGCGTCATGTGTTTGTTTACTTTTCATGTCGCTTCGCGAAGGGGCAGCACACGGCAGCAGCCACAGGGCTATAACATGTTTTGTGAACATGCATTTATTACAGCATTTTTATGTAATATTGGGAATGGTTTGCTTGCATTTTGAACGTATCTAAACGAGACGCACTCAGTGTAAAACTAAAATAAAATAAGGTAAGACAGATATATATGTCGGCCTCGATGGCGTAGTGGTTAGTGTAACCGACTGCCACGCCTGAGGTCGCGGGTTCGATTCACGCACAAGTCAAACATTTGTGTGCATGGATGTTTGTCTTGGTCTGGGTGTTTCTATGTATAATACGTATGTATTTACAAAATAAAAAGTATATATGTATGTTTATCCATTGTCTGTACCCATAGTACAAGCTCTGCTTAGTTTGGGCTAGATGGTGTTGTGTGTGTGTGTGGTAGAATATTATTATTATTATTATATATTGTATCCGGGTCACACATAGGCAGTTATCAATATCTAGTTTTTTTCCTTAATCTGTGACGCTACTAATTTATATATTAACATGTCAAACAGCTTAAAAAATAATAAGATATATTGTAATCGACAGAACCGTGCTGGTTTTGTGTTTTCCTGTTAACATAAACTTTATATCTGCAGACATCGGTTAATTATGTTGAGAAAGTTTATGTGAATTTCTGGAGATGCATACGACTATAATGCTTTCATACTTAGGCTATGCAGACGATATATTTCTAGGGAATCTCTCAACAGGTTCTCGAGGAGTTAAGTAGTTTGAAAAATGATATTTTACTCCTACGTTTTAAATCATCTTTGAGATGTTATTGAAGGCATTTCATGGTGATAGTTTCAACCTTGTACACTGTGATTATGCGCCATATTCATCACGTAATTAATCATATTGTAACAAAGATTAATCACTCATGGCAGGTAATATAAACGCGTTAGCTTCGACGAAGCATCTAGACCACATAGGTCACTATAATGCCTACAATTAGTCATAGGCCATACAACAACAAATCTATACTAATATTATAAAGCTAAAGAGTTTGTTTGTTTCTTTGTTTGTTTGCTTGAACGCGCTAATCTCAGGAACATTGTAAAGTTTTTGGTAATAAATATTTTTTATTTTTTTATTTATTTTTATATTACTGGTCCAATTTGAAAAATTCTTTCAATGTTATATAGCCCATTTATCGAGGAAGGCTACGTCACGCTAAGATCAATAGGAGCGGAGCACCAATGAAGAATTTTTCAAAATCGGAGGATTTTTTTTTTCCTTTTGAGAGCTTCCGCTGCATGCGCTGCGTAAACAGTTAAAGTTTCGCAAAAATCATGTATGACAGAATTGTTTCCCTTTAAAAGTTATAAAAAAAAGTCCGCGACAGCATATGTCTATCTTTTAAGGACACTTCACTGTAACCTTTTTTATGCTAACCAAATTTGTTCTAAAATAATGCATTATTTGCGAAGGTGTTTTTATAAACATGATATTAATCCTTATCCAAATAAATACGTTATTCATCACAAGTATTTAATTTAAAACAAAATTGCCCTTTACATCATTCGATTTAAATGAATATCTTAGGTGATATCGCAGTTTTAAAATAACTTCGCAGCAAAATAATTACCCATTACACTCATTAGTTTACAGATATACAAACGATGTTTCTCCTGGTTTAATTTGCGTGATTTTAAATTAGCACTGTAGGCATATTTATAAAATGTTGTTGAATGGTTCTTATGTGGTTCGTGGATTTAACAAAGAAAGTTTCAGCTCCTTTAAAATTGTATTATAGGTGCCTACGACCCACTCTCTCTCTTATGTGACGCAGACGAAGTTGCGCGGGTCAGCTATCTATACTAATATTATAAAGCTGAAGAGTTTGTTTGTTTGTTGGTTTGAACGCGCTAATCTCAGGATAGCCTATTTATCGAGGAAGGCTATAGGCTATATAACATCACGCTACGACCCACGGGGGCGGCGCAGTAACGATAAACGCGGGTGAAACCGCGGGAACTTCTAGTAATAATAATATAATATCAGCCCGATGTTACACTGTCCCACTGCTGACCACGGGCCTCTTCTCAGTGTGGCCATAGTCTACCACGCTGGCCCAATGCAGGCCACTGATACAAAAACAAGACAAGATTTTTTTATTAGCTATGTATGTAGACTCCATTATTGTTTATTAATATGTAGGTATAAGTTTGAAGTCATACAATTTTGTTTTGAGATCGATCCCACAACACTTAGCGCTTTTGCAGTATTAAGGCGGCCACTTAAACCACTACTACATCCATGCAGCTAATGAACTACTACTACTGAGTGCATCATTCCGATGCCAGTCCCGCAAAAATATTTGCCATACTAGCACTCAGCTGTCTGAGCTTTGAGGCATCGCTAATAGTTTTTTATAATTAAATGATTATATTTCAACAAATGTGTTTGGGCCACATTCCGTCCCGCAGAGTGTATATTTCATTTATACAAGGTGTTCGATCAATTTTGTAATACAAGATATGTAAGTACATTATAAAATTAATCGCAATATAATCAAAGTATTCAACTATTCATGAGTAGGTATCTAAGATTTTTGTGTAGGTACCTATCTTAAAGTCCGTGAAGATATATAAAATAAAATGTTGCGTTTTCCTTATTATGTTAAAGCGATGATTGATATTTTGAAGACCAAATGAATATTTGATTTCAACGTCAGATGACCTCAATGTCAAAAAAATAAATACCTAAAAGAACTTGTTGTGTATGTGTTTTCCGTTTTACAAGAAACGGGTTTGCTTTGGTCAGTTCACACACTTGATATTAGTTATGGACATACTTTGGCATTAATTAATCAACTTATATTTACGCTTTGTTAGATTTTAATTTACGAGTATATCTACCTATATGTTATTACAATTGGTAACCGATACTGGTAGGAAAATCTTAAATGTGCTATTCTTGTTTCTAGACATTATACGTTCTGATTGATTCATCAGCGCCAAGCCGAAACTGCAAAAAATAATGTTATAGCAGGTAGACACTAAGAAGCTTTTAACCAAGGCCCATGGCCGCTCGCGTAGTTTTTTCGTTACCCTATAGAGTTGCAGCGGCACACTCGGCGGCCAGACAGAATAGATTTTTAATTATGTCTGGTTTTCTAAGACTTGACAGGTTAACATGCTTATGCATTAACTTCTTAGTTTTTATACAGAAATCTACGCGAACGTAGCTGGATGGCAACTGCTACGCGCCAGACACACGCACTAGTCTCGATACTAACTGCTTCAACTAAGTATTTCAAAATGTCGCCGTTCACTCGCATTCCTAGCATTTATAATAATAACGTCTCTTCACTGGATCCATTTAACACATCTCGCAACTCTTATAAAAATAAAATATTAAAGACTGTGTAACAACGGTGCGGTGACTCAAAAAACAAACAAATAAAAATAAAACATGCATGACAAAATATATGAATGCACTCACTCACATACACACTGGTATACAGTATACACACGCGCACACACCCTCATTCACACACAAAAAGCCTCACACACTGTCACACTCAGACACGACATGTTTACATGTTTACCTACTCTTGCTTGTAATAATTAGTTTTTTATTGTGTTCTTCGTAGAATTACGATGTGCCTACTGTTTTATAATGATTTTCAGCTGTGAAGGACCTAAATTAAATAAATAAATTTAATGGGCAAATAATAAAAGTTCTGTTTATAAACTGCAGGGTATCAGCCTCTTATTGATATGGGAGGGAGTATGCTAGTCTACTATATTACTCTGGTCCCATGCGAGTTGGTAGCTTCACACATCCAAGGTCGCTATGGATAATGGTCTCAATTATGCAAATTTCTTTAGCATTTTTGACTACACAATTAAGGCGAGCTATACAAAACGTGTTGCCAACTAAGTAATTGCTTATTTTTTATAATTTTATATTTTGTATGTCATAAGATTTTATTTCTTATTCGAAAGAGGAAGTCAAATTCGAAAAAGTCATATAAATTTTTCTATATTCATGCCTCAGTGTATAGTGTCTTATCTATGATTCATGCTACAGTTATAAGCATCGCGCAGTCTGATGGTGCACCCACATAACAGTAATGAGCTCGCTTATTTTAACGTGGGCCCTAACAATATCTGTCAAAATGAAAATGTGTAAAGGCTCCTATGCACAGTGCCGGCAGCATACAAAGCCGCCGGTTTTGCCGCACAAAGGAGCCGCCGGCATGGCCGCCAGGGTATGCCGGCGTACCGCGCGGCTAGCGTTCTACACGACTGTCACAACTGGAATGGTGCTCGGCGGCTTTGTGCAAGTTTTTGCGGCACATGCCGGCGGCACAAACACTCGGCAAAAGCCGGCGGCACGTGCCGTTCGGCAAAAGCCGGCAGCCCGTGCCGTGCCTTAAGAATTGAACATACTGTTTCTCATACTTACGCGGCAGTTCAAAAACAGTCGTAAATATAGTCTCATAAATTACCTCTACGATCTTTAAGTAATATCAGCAACAAACAGAAGCATCAAATAATTATATCTACATATTATGTCGTGGCATGGAATTGATCACTTCATGATGTGGCCAACCATTTCATAAAATGGTTGTATTTCATGAAATGGGAAATACCTGCTGGCCCAATCATGATATAGTCTGACCAGATCAATGAATAATTAATCAGCGTTTGACTATATAAATAGCTAAATGCACGGCTACTTTATTTTATTTATTATACACAAATGGACAAAATAACAGTATCTATACAACTACACACCAAATCGTTGTACAAGTTAAAACTTATATCTAACATTATTTACATTAATATTACCAGACATTACAAGGTATAATGACCATTGCCATTCAACGTGGCAATGCTGCCAGTCTTCTGGGCACGTTACCAGTTGACAGCGATGCTGACGAATTCTACGATGCCTAAACCATTTTTGAAAATATTTAGTAAGTATCATAATTATTAGTGTTTTTGTAATTATGTTATCTTCTTCAATACGTTTGTAAATATGTATTAGATTAATTCGTTTTAAAATTAATAAGATATAGGTATACAAATTATTATTACATCTGCTTACATGAGTACAATAAAAGATTCGTAACATAGTAATTAACTAAACATTTACGACACACATTCGTCCATCCCGAAGCAAATAGATCACACTCTTATTCTGATGTCAGAAGCGTTAAGCGTATTTAATAAGGTTAGTGTACGAACAAGGGGCGAGTTGGCATGCGCCACTGTATGTGCATAAGGCACAGCTAGTAACTGCACTTTGCGTGATCTAAGTTGTATTTTAGGTATAATGAGGACAAATAAGCTCACCATTTGTGTTCCTAGTTTCGGACAGTCACATTTACCATGCAAAGCCTGGCAAACAAAGGTAAGTAAGTAGTAATTACGCCTTGCTTCCAGAGAATTACTTAAAGCATAACATTCCGAGTAAAAAATTTGTTGTATAGAGGAAAGGATAATAACAATATAGGATTTTTGTAAAATAAGCGTAAAAATGATTTTTGAATTTTCTCGAGAATACGTATGTAGTCTCATAGGGCCTTCAGATCGTAGATCATTATGATATAAATATTATGGTCAAATATTAGTGATCCTGATCATATATCGTAAAATAGTTACATTATTCACCGTCAGAGGCGCTGATATTGTTTTGTTTTTGAGATGCTTCATAGCGGCGGACGATTATTCGGATAATACTTAATTCCAAGATAAAAGTAAAGTGAAATAATCATGGGCTGCGTATTCCAATTTATACGGCGCCTGTAGAAATTATTTTACATGCTAAGGTAAACTGCAAAAAAGGCAGAGAAAGCAAATACACTTCTGCGAGGACTGGACATCTTCTTCATATATAAATTAAATTGATTGGGTACTTGACGCACTCTTCCATATTTCTAAACAAAAGTAACTAATAGACAGAAATGCCAAAATTTGTTCTTACACATATTTACAAAAGGTTTCAGTAAAATTTGTGACATTTCTGTCGTACTACTAAGGAGAATCAATACAGCTATGATGAAGAGAAGTGTTCACTAGAGCCGAGAAAATTATAGAAATATAGTAATGTCGGCAGCTGGCTCTCGCAAGCTCAATAACTTGCTATGGCTTTTGCTTTGCTGTACGCAGTGTAATTATGGCAAAATAAGTAACTTGTCTCTAGACACGCTACCGTATTAGCTTTTCATTGAGGACCCAATTACCCAACTTTAATTTAGTTCATGCATACAGCTTATATCACCGCACGCCAACATACTACCAGAGTGGTTCAAACACCCTTACTGAAACTAACATTAAGGTTCTACCATGGCCTGCTCAATCACCAGATTTAAATCACATTGAGCACGCATGGAAAATGTTAAAGTTGGTACTTTGGTAGATATTGATACAATACATACGCAACCATTCTGCTTAGTGATTTGGATTTGCACATAGAGTTTACCAAAGCAATGCGACAGTCGCGTGCGGTACGGCATAGCGAGCGCACGGATACAGTTAGTAGTGTACTCGGCGACGCGCGGCGAGCTTTTTATTTCGATCTACCCTACGTGCTTATAATGATTAATTATAAATATAAATAACAGTGATACGCTGAGCGAAGAAGAAGTGAATATCAGTGATGTGTCTGAGTGTGATAATAGAGATCTCCACATACGTCATGGGGAAGACCTAGAAGGCATGGCGCGGGCTGAAAAGCGAAGATTGAATAGCCCAACGGAAGAAATAGAAGACACTGACAGTGAAGGTTTATACGTGTTCAATCGAGACATGTTAAACGGCTTGCGCTTAGTTTATCGCATACTGGTGAAAAAAATAAAAGTGCTATAAATGCGAGTGAGGAGTATTTTGAAATTTGTTTGACTTCAAACACCGCTTTGCCCAAACCAATCAGTATGGCCAAGCTATTGAGATCTGAAAATATTACGGATATACAAAGAATCCGATATTAAAATGCTTACAAGGTTTTGTTAAGTTTTAATACAAAAAAGAAGCTGAAAAATTAATAAACTGCGAGAAACTTAAGGAAAAGGGATATAGATGCCAGTTTACTATTGATACCGATTTATCGTACGGAATAGTAAGACAGATTGAATGTGAAATGACAAAAGAGCAATTACAAAGAGAGTTTAATTGTGAACAGGATATTGTATCTGTGATGAGACTGAAGAGGATGACGAATGAAGGATGGAAAGATAGCGAGACAGTACGTTTTTGTTTTAAAACGCCCACCTTAACCTCATATGTTTACGCGTATGGGGTAGATTTAAGGTGGAGCCATACATCTTTCCAGTTACTCAGTGCTCAGGATGTTGGAGATACGGCCACAATCAGCGCTCATGTCCTTTAAGTTATGCAGTCTGTCCTAAATGCAGTGAGAAACATGAAAACTGTGTGACCACAAGCTATAAGTGTGTGAACTGTAAAGGCCCTCATATGGCTCTAAATAAGCTTTGCCCTACCTTTTTGAAAGAAAAGAGATCCGATTATATATGAGTCAAGGAAGTTGGACATATCGAAAAGCGTTACAGTTATATTTACAGCAAAAGAAAGATTTTGTGAAGGATAGACGATACAAACAACAAAGAGAATAATAGATCTTATAAGGATGCTCTCACATCAAATTTATTTAGTCGAGATATGGATACTGAAGAACATATGATCGCGGCAACAATAAACACTGAAGAAGATACTTTGAACACACCTTATGTATGTCCATCTCCCATCATCAGGAAAGTAATTAAAAAGAATTCAAAGTTGAAGGCGAGAAAAGAGTTATTCGAGAAGGCGCGAGAGTCTTATGAGGAAGTAGAAGTGGAACTTGAGAGTGAGAACACTGGAAACCAGAAGAAAGAGAATTGTATTTTTTTAAAGAAGTTACTCAGAAAAGCGAAAGAAGTATTTTTGTCGGTATCATCCTTTAAGGATAAAATTAGGCATCTCTTTAACTTTGTTGTTGATAAATGTAAGCTGTTTTTTATGAAGATAATGCACGAAGGAGATATATTTGATAGATTGATGCGTTACTTCATTGATGGCTAGTAACACATCTAATGATTATAAGCTAAACATTATTCAATGGAATGCTCAAAGTATAAGACCAAAACGTAGTGTATTTGAAGCATTCTTATGTCAAGAAAATATACATATAGCCATAGTAAGCGAAACCTGGCTAGATCCGGAATCTACCATTAACCTATATGGTTATACAGGAAGGATCGAGACGATGCATATGGTGGTTTGGCAATTTTAGTACACAAGTCCATTCAATTGTTTGTTTGTCCATTTACGGTTATCAATTTGGGAATTGAAGTTATGCATGTCAAACTTATGAACTGCAAGTACTTACAACATATTATTGGTGTATTCTGTATGTCGCTTACCCGTACAACAAGGTCTGATTGGGACGGTCTATTTTCGATGTTTTCTCATCGGTCATTAATAGCGGGTGATTTCAATGCACATCACACTAATTGGTCTTGCAAAAATGATACGCGGGGGAATCAGTTATTTGATTGCTCAATCGAAAATGGTTTTGTCTCTTTAAATAACGGAAGTACAACAAGAAGTAAATATGTCAATTGTGTACTTCAGGAAACATCTCCAGACATAACCTTTGTTTCTACGGATATTGTAATGTACTTTGATTGGCGAGTCTTAAGTGAGAATCTGGGAAGCGATCATATGATTATTAAAATAATTTACAAATATCATGATGTGATTAAACTCTCTTCCAAACGCAATCTTAAAAGAGCTAATTGGTCGTCGTATAAAGAAGTAATTCTTAAACATATTTCAAACTTGCCAAATGATATGCGAGATGTCCAAAATACCTATAAGTCTTTCATCGATATGATTAATAAAGCAGCTGACACAAGTATTCCTAAGATTATAATATGTACTAATCCGAAGCAAAATTATACACCTAAAGCTTATTGGCATCCGAATTTATCAAAAATTGTTGCACAAAGACGGTTAGCATTAAAAGTTTTTAGAAAAATCCCGCTCCACAAAATTTAAATAATTTTGAAAATAAACTTTTGGAATCGAAATTAAAAATTTGCAAAGATTCAGCGGAAAATTGGCACAAGTTTTGTAATGGATTGGATGGTTCTTTATCTAGTCCTGATGTTTGGAGGAAGATGAGATGGGTAAAAGGACATCAGTATAGTGATTCCTTTATATGTATCTACTGAAGAAAAGGTGAATTTACTTTGTAATTTAGCACCTGATTCTGTTAACTTACAGCCGCCTCTTTTTAGATCATTTAACCCACTTTTAGAGAGTGAGTTTAATATACATGAATTACTTTGTTGCCTTAAAAGGAAAGACACAGCTTCCGGGGCGGACAATATAACATATTCTATGGCGTACAATTTACCTCTATATGCTAAAGAATACCTCTTAAAGTTATATAATATGATTCTCAAAATTGGTGTTGTTCCTGAGCCCTGGCACGATATTTTGGTTG
The DNA here is from genome assembly GCA_963564715.1 of Catocala sponsa. Classification (NCBI taxonomy): domain Eukaryota; kingdom Metazoa; phylum Arthropoda; class Insecta; order Lepidoptera; family Erebidae; genus Catocala; species Catocala sponsa. The sequence goes on from OY751335.1 coordinate 14,254,458, forward strand.
TCCCAATTCCTAAACCTGCGTCAGATAATGCTATTCGTAGATTAAGGCCTAACTCCCTAATATCATGTCTTTGTAAAATATATCACTCAATGATTACCAAACGCCTCGAGTGGTTTGTTGAAAGTAACAAAATATTGGCTCCAACAACAGTAGGCTTTAGAAGATGTCATTCCTCTCTCGATGCTATCACGCGCTTAGTATCATATATACAAATTGGTTATACGGAAAAGAAGCCAACATTAGCCTGTTTTGTGGACATAGACAACGCTTATAATAACGTACTGATAGAAAAAGTAGTAACTATCCTTGATGACATGTCAGTAGGTGCTTTGTTATGTAGGTATTTATGGGAGTACCCCAGTGAAAGAAGGCTCAATATAAAAAAAAAATGGATGACATATTTATAATTAGATATACAAACAAAGGTTTAGCACAAGGTGACCCCATATCTCCACTACTTTTTAATATAATAACACATAAAATTTGTAAACTTATAAAAAATGTTATTATATCACAGTATGCAGATGACTTCGTAGTATATACAAAAAATAAAACATTAAATGAAAGTATTGTACAAATTCAAGAAGCAGTTAATATCATGTTAAAATTTTTAGAACAATTAGATTTAAGCATTTCGATTAATAAAACTAAAGTGTGTATATTCACTAGAGGAAAAAAATGTGATGGGATCGATATTGAAGCGGATGGTTTCTCTTTACAAGTGGTTGAAAATTACAAATATCTGGGGATGTGGTTGGATAAAAAATGACTTTTCAGTAAACATATTAATAAACTTTATGAAAAAATGCTAAAGCTTCTCAACTTAATCAAGATTTTAGTTGGACCGACGTGGGGAGTACATCCAAAGCACGTGCGAAGATTGTATATAGCTCTGATTCGTAGCAGGATCGACTACGCCTGTTTCTTGTACGATAGTAGCGCCAATAGTCAAATATCAAAGCTGGATAGGCTGCAAAATCAAGCGCTGAGAATAATTGGGGGGTTTGTGAGAACAACACCTATTCACGTAATGGAAAGTGAGCTCGTTATTCCACCATTACATTTGAGAAGACGTTATCTTGCGCTTAAATATTGTCTTAAGGCTAGTTCTTTTTCGAATAACCCTACAATCAAGTTGGTTCATGAACTTGAAGGCTTATATGGTAATAAGTACTGGCGTAATAAAACGTAACCTTTAATACCGTTCTTATATAAAGAAGTTAAACACGAGAGGATCTTCGTATCTTATCCCCCACCAATGTTTAACTTAAATATTTGAACTTCAATAATAAATATTGGAGAAATTATTGTTACAAATTTAGATAATGTGAGTATGCCTAAACAATGTTACGATCGCAGTTTAATATGAAATAATGTAACACAAGAAATTAATAATAAATATGCAGAATGGCAAAGAATTTTCTCAGATGGGTCTAAGACACAAAGGGGTATTGGTTCAGCCTATTTCGATCATAGTTCTAAGATTAAATCCAGTAACAAGATTGTTTCAAAAATAAGTATAATGTCCGCGGAGCTATTTGCAGTGTCAGAGGCTATACCATATGTTATAAATAATAGGACATCCAATGATGTTGTCATTTTCACCGATAGTAAGAGCGCTCTACAGCACGTAGCTCGCTTCGCCTCTGTTCGCAGAGGTACAGCGTTAGCTTATGCCATACTACATAAGATATATACATTACCAAGCAAGGTAACTCTGAGACTGCAGTGGTCCCTTCTTATGTGGGCATAAAAGGTAACGAGGAGGTTGACATGATTGCTAAAAGATCCTGTACAGATGGTAGCGAAACGTTTATATCCCTAATTATTGTGAACACTTACCTCACTATAAAAACAAATGTCAACAGATGTGGAAGCAACATTTTGATATTCGATCTAGAGATAAGGGTATATGGTACAAAACTATGCAGTCTGAGCCTCCTCGTATACCTTGGTTTGGCGACATTAAGTTAGGTAGACATTTACTTAAAATAGCATTTAGATTAAGATCTGGACACATGCCGTTGAACAAATTTAAGTTTTTAATGAAAAAGTCTATGTCTCCAAATTGTAAAGTGTGTGATAAACTAGAAGATGTTCAGCACCTTCTCGTGGAGTGTACTAGAAATGTACTTGAAAGGAAACAGCTGTGTAAAATATTAAAATTAAATTCTTTAGATTTAGGTATGTTCCAAAGTGTATTAGTTAAGCCTACTAGTAGTAAAGCTAAGTTAGTTTATAAATTTATATTTAATAGTATTAAGAAAATTAGTTTGTAACTATATCATACTGTGTGAATTTATGGGACTGGCATGAACCTTAATTGGTTAATTAAGGTTCATGCCGATTGTGAATGGTAGGAATACAGACAACTGACTGTTTATTTTAAGTACACACATGATAATAGCTTGTGTGTCTATTGGTATATCACTATTAAAATAATGTCAACATTTATTAAGCACGCAAGCAATTTGCACGTCAAACATTATACTTAATCAATTTTCAAAATCTTTTGTTTAATTTTATTGTATAACAAATGTCTGTAAAGAACATTTTCATCTCCAGACTTTTTTCATGTTTGTGTGTGTGATCTTGTGTAGTCTAATCGTTAGTTCTTATAACAAGTTCCTTAACTAATAGTTTTTATTTCTATTTGTACCTAGAGAGCCTGTTCTACCTAATGAACTAATACGCCAATGAGTGAATCTACTGTCTATTCGGAACAGCTAACTATCGACAATTGTCTTCCAAGAGACTCGTGGTCAGTTCAAAGCAAATATCTTGCATTAAAATCAAAAAAATCGTAGTTATGCTGTCATTAATCATGTCCATAAATAAATTCAGAGCGCATTACAAAATGCACAAACGGTAAAATAAAAAATAAAATGATTTTATTGGATTATCAAGAACGGCTGTCACATCAGCTAAATATATTATGCTGGAATAAGCTGAAACTTAAGAGGTTAAAACAATTGCACTACAAATATAGACAATATTCTAGAATGGAAATAAAGATGACGTCCTATCAGATCCTCAGTGTTATTTGGCACAAATATATTTATCTCACGTCCAACACCGCCAATAACTCAATAGCTAAGATATTGGTACTTATATGATATCTTTGCTCAATAGAGACACGCGAATGAGACTGGTTACTCTCAAATTAAGTAACTCCCGAGCTTAAAAAGATTTTTGATATTGATAAGGGTAAAGGGTACCCTAAAACAGTGCTTCAGTTGAATTTTTGTGACTGTTATTGTTACAGTGGCCAAAGTTCAACAAAGTTCTAGTAAGTTTAAGCTTAGGTCGATTCTCAGTAAAGACAAGCTTTTTGATGTTAGTATTGGTGTATTATTAAAAATTATAATAATGTTGTCTTATTAATTGTTATTATTAGGGCACAGCCTAGATTGTTTAGATTTTCAATAAGCATTGTTAAATTAATCAATAATTAAATAAGAACCAGTATCAAAGTTAATTGTGTTTATTGATCTTATCGATATTGAAAATTTCGTATTTGTTAGTAAAATTATACAATGAATAAACTTACTCCGAGTTGGTTATATCCATAACAATATGACCAGCAGCTTTGCATAATCGACTTGTTTAATAAAACTATAATAGTTTACAATATTCTACAATGTATAACATATACCCATAGCTCCTCAATACAGGTTACTAGGTAGGTATAACACGCTGGAAGTATTTTTAAGACGTATAACGTGTTCAACATACATATTGGCCATGGCGATGTATCTGAATTATAGATTAAATTGACCGTAGGTAGGTACCTATAGCGGTAACTATACCTATGTTAAACATTATAATTATAATATACTAGCTTTTGCCCGCGGCTTCGCTAGCGTTTATTTAGAATTTGACAATCAATTCGGGTTGTACTTTGCTTGTATAATAATATAATTCATGATTCGAAAGACACGCGGCGCCATCTAAGAACGTTATTGTTGTTTTCGTCGGGAACAGTAATTTTTTTCGGGATGAAAGGTAGCCTATGTACCGTTTTTGTACACCTGACAATGTATATGCAAAATTTCAGAATGATCGGTTCAGTGGTTTAGGTGTAAAAAGGTAACAAACAAACAAACTCATTTTCGCTTTTTTAATATTAGTTAGGATTAGGATTCCATAGCTCCTTAAGCAAAAGGATCTCTGGGAATCCAATTCATCGTAGGATATTTGTAGACAATCTTCTGCGTAGTGGATTCTTGCTTATCTTATCTTGTGTGTAGGGGGGGCCAGTCAGTACAGACCGGCGACACTTCGACCCAACGGGATCTTTTGCGTCGAGATTCTTGCTTAAAAGTGGTAAGCATTTAAGATTACAGAGGGGATTCAAATTCAAAGGAAATCTATTATATAGGCAATTCAGGTGGAATTCACCCAGATTTTTATAAAAATATACATGTAGGTAACCCACAAAGTATACCCTGACTCAGAAAATTTATTTCTGAGTCATATAACCATACCCCCCGTGTGTGGTTCGAATCCGTTTGTCCGCTACGTCTTCTGTAGCAGCAGTAAATTTAGTAGGTTAGTAGGGAAGACAACCCAAAAATTAATACTATTATGAAAAATTTTAATGACTTTGTTGTCACACAGAGATCTCAACACTTTAATCACAAGGCACCAACCTTTAACGTATTAAGGTTATTTTTAGACTCATACATAGTCTGTCGCCTATATCCCCCAAGAGATGAACAGATATCCTAGAGATATACGCCAACCATGTTTCTAGATTCCACGTAGTAAGGTTTATCGAGCAAACTCCATGCAGCTACTGAGAATATCTTGACAGAAAAAATCAATAACACTTTGCCCAACCCAGGAATTCCTGGGTTGGGTTGGTTGCTGTGCATGAGCACAGCAGTCACTTATGAGCCATTTCACATTCTTGGGCAAGAATCTAATATTTCAGTCGTTAAATTGACAACCTTAGATAATATATTTATGGCAGTGAACACATGTAAATAATAGATCAACTCTTGATCTAGTGTATTGATAGTTAATATTTACAAATACTAACTTGTATGTTTAGTATTTACCGATTTCCCGCTACTAGTTTTTACGAAAAATCGCGCAGAGCTAACTTTGAAGCCTGAAATCTATCACTAACTTTTATATATTTACTACAAAAATAATATTTAATGTCAGGGCTTATACCCTTTTTGTAACTGCATTAAGTAGAAAAGCCAGTTCACTAGTAAGTTAATTGTAAAAGAAAGATAATCTTGGAGCAATTTTAACGCTTTGTCCCAGTTTTACCACGTCGTTTTGGTTTTAATAAATTATAAATAATATAATATTATATATACCAAAAGAAGCTCTATTTATCTATGAATTTAGTTCAATAGTTGTATTGACAATCCGTACGTTTAATTAGTCACAGTAAAATATTTACCAACCCTCTAAAGGAGCATGCCCATTTCTGGGCCCACGTGTTATAGCCAAAATGTTTACTGCAAAAATAGCGTCATTTCATGACTAAACAAAAAAAAAAAATTGAATTTACAATGGTTAATTGGAGAAAAAAAATATTTTATGTTAATTAATTACGACTTAATTTGTAGTTAAAGTCATGTGCTACAATCAATATTTTAACTGTAAACTGTTTGTTATCAATACACAAAATCACAAAGAACTGTATTCAATTTACGATGATAAAATAATATTTTACAATATTATTGTAACTGCATTGTTGGCAGACGTAGGCTGTTGTACCCATGTAATGTCGATAATCTGGTTTTTGAGTTGGGCTAGGTATCAAGAAAATATTTCTCCTCCTGCACAGTTTCTCGACGATATTTTAATAACCTATGAAGAAGAATAACAGTTTTTCTTATATATCTTAATGAATTCCTGTACATGTGCTAGATAAACAATTATATTGACAAAGTATGATTTTGTTCTTTTGCACGCATATCAGTATTCTGTTTTAGGTTGATTTATTATGTATGTATGAAAATATTTGAATTCCTGGTTAACATTTTAACAATCTAGTCAAAAGATAAAATAAATAAATAATGTGTTTTTCATTTTAAACAACCTATACCTGCACATAATCAATGTTGTAAGGAGGGTGGTGCCCCTGGCACAGGGCGCAGAAATAACGGGCACGCCACGATCGTGGCGGTAAGTCCCGTGTTTGAGGAGTGGCTGGAGAGGCGGCGTGCGTGTTTCTACGCGCGCCTCTGTGTCGTGTCCGTCTCCCCTCTAGGGGAGGGGGGGGGGACAGTAGGGACTTTTTTAAGAGGATACCATATTGGGTAGGTCTTTCGTGTAGTGGCCTGCCGTTTCATACGGCGGGCCGAAACCTCGGCGGGGTCGCGACCGCATGTGAAAGTGATTCGCGCGGCCCCGCCGGTAGTGGTTGAGGAACACCGTGGTAGGTTTAGTCGGTATTCCGGGAGGACCATTTCATTGTTTTAACATCTTTCTTTTACCCTGGCCGGCGAGTCCGACGTAACCCTTCCGCCCGGCCCCGCGGAGGGGCATGCGTCAACGCCTTTAATGTCTCCATCGATGAAATAAATCCACTGGCTGTTAATGTTCACTGGTAATTATTAATCAATTTTTTTCAGTATATCCGGTTGAAAAATTACGTAATTTCAAGAGCACATATCTCCTGACTTAGACACGCTAGAAAATTGAGAATTCTACGCTCGCGTTTCTTTTGATCTAATCTTTACGAAACTGTAATAAAAAGGCGATGTCACTTTTTTGGGGTTTCTAAAACACAGTGTGCCGCGATCAACTCACGCGCTGCAATGCCCAGGCAGGGCAATCCACCAAAGTGTGCAGCGCCGTGTCCTCAACAACGTCGCGGCAGTAGCCGCAGTGGTGACAACCGGGCGTCTCTTGCCGGCCTATATGACACAGGAACCGGTCAAAACAAGCATGGTCGGTCATTACCTGTGTCAGCCGGAAGGTGAGGGCGCCATGCCGCCTCTCCAGCCACTCCTCGAACACGGGACTTACCGCCACGATCGTGGCGTGCCCGATCCATTTCCTAAACTAACCTAACCTAGTTACACATTCGAATAAAAAAATCTCATTATTGCAATTGCCAATTTTAATGAAATAAAGCAGAAGTATAATTTATGTATTTATCTAACAAATGCCACCAATTTTATGACTATAACAAGTAGGCCCAAAGATGTAGGAAAAATGGGCGATCTCCTTAGGATAGATTACTATGCGCGCGAGAGTATTCCTCAGTACGGCGCGAGCGCCCATCGAAGCAGGACCTGTGTCACTTTTTTGCGCATCCCGATTTACGTGCTTTCGAGCCGCGAACGCAATATTATACTACGACTGCAACGACTTGATCGATCTAATATATTGAAATAAGCAACCGTAATTTTTCGGTGTAAAATCATTATAACTAGTAGTTTTACTATAACGTGCAGTGTGGTTTATTGATGTTTATTGTAATTAATTATTATGTTAATTAATAATTATTATTAAGTTGTAGTTATCGGGCGTAAAACTTCTGGTTACCAATATGTTAAAAAAAATAAACATAATTTTGAAAATATAAAGAAGGCATTAAAAGCGTATTTTGGGTTTATTAATTTTAATTATACAGAATGTATTAATGGTCATCGGACGCCTTTCGGCTAACGTCAGTCCCTGACTCCCTGATTAAATAAAATTAAAAATAAAATTACACAAATAAACTCATAAATAATAAAAAACCGGTCAAGTGCATGTCGCGCACGCACAATTTAGGGTTCCGTAGTACTCCTTACCCAGTGACCTAAGGATAGTAGGACTCAAGCACAATATGCATTTTATCGTTTGCATGTAGAAGTTTAAGTTAGTTGTCTACTACTCGTTAATTAGTAAAGTCTAATGACCCGTTATAATTTTCATTAAAAATTCATTACTATTTAGCATAGTTTATACATACCTAAATACTGCAGTTTAGAATATAGAGTGGGGGAGGGACACTTTGCGTATGATGGTTTTTCCTTCTTTATATTGTACTAGAGGATGCCCGCAGCTATGCCCGCACATGTTTTTTTATTTATCCAATCCCGTGGGAATTTCAGGCAATCTCTTCTTAGTGCACCCCTACAGTACCCAAGGAACATACATGTAAAAGTTTAGCTTCTTGCGCCCAATAGTTTTGGCTGTGCGTTGTCTGTCAGTCAGTCAGTAACGCAAGAATTGTATATACACAGATATTTCGCAAACGGGTATTTAAAATACCTGTCTAACGAAAACCCATACAATGTTGTAGAAAATTAAAAAAACCACTTTTCCATTTAGATGTATGGGAGCTACCAGTTTATATCACTTTTTTCAAATTTTATTGTCCAGTTTTGTCCGCGTGGTTACAATGTATAACCATGTTTCAGCTCTCTAGTGCTTATAGTTTTTGCGTTAATCCGCGGACGGACAGACGGACGGAAGGACATGGCGAAACTATAAGTGTTCCTTGTGGTTTATTACGATCTTCTTTATTGAAATTAGGATTTTTTGATTTCAATAGCCTCGCGAAGCATCCTACTACCGATTCCTACCAAGGATGGAATGTACCACCAGCTTGGGATCTAGTAATTCAAATAGTCAAACCCAAGAAGAAGCAAACCACAGCTAGACTTCATGATACTTTCTTCTTTTTTGAAATTAGGATTCTTTTGATTTCAATAATTTAAAATTTTTAATTTTATAGGAGATGGGGTATGTTGTAGACACTGAAATGGGTGAATCAGAGATAGAACTCGTTACTTTAGCTACTGAAATTGAAAAACAAAATAGTATTATACAAAGCAATTTTTTCTTCAGTGCAAACTTTTTAGAGTGTCATGGTACTCGTTTTAGATTTATTCTATTCTTAGACATTGCCGAAATCGCGCAGAAATATCAGCCGTTTCTTACATTTTCTCGAAGTCCAAGTTAAATTTTATATGGCACATATGACTTTTTTGCGCGTTTTCCGCAAGGTCTAAAAACTACCGAACGGATCTTTGTACGGTTTTACCAATAGATAGTATGATTCCTGAGGAAGGTTTAGATGTATAATTTAACGCGGATGGAGCCGCGGGCCACGTCTAGTATTTATAAAAATGAGTACAATCACCCGCTAAGAAATTTGCACTAAACAAAAATAACGTTATAAACTTATATTTTCCTATACTATGTTTTATTATAAAACTAAAAATTAAATAATCTAGACTTTATTTATATTGACTGCACTGTTGGCGTAGTGGTTTAAGCGGCCGCCTCGTCGCTTGACACAGCGCCGAGTGTTGTGGGTTCGATCCCCACACGAGACAACACTTTGTGTGATTCATAAATTGTTGTTTCGAGTCTGGGTGTTCATTGTGTCCGTTAGTTGTATGTTTGTAAAGTCCCCCGCGACACAGGATTTAGTCCTAATGCGGGAGTTGTATTCTTAACAAAAAAGAAAAATTAGCTATAATTAATACAAATACGTTATTTGTATTGAAAACTTACATATTGCAAAAGTATGTTTAATACAATTCAAGCAATAGGTACCAAGAAAAGTATCAAAACGTAAGTGTAGACACAGTCGCACTATACCACGACGCTCCTAGACGCATCGTACTGTCTCGATCGCTCGGCGAGTCGGAATTTACCTAAACTTCACTTGCGTAATTTTGTGAAATGGCTCCGTCACTGAGGTATTCACACACTTTTTACTTTTTACCTCTATGAGGAAACGCATATCTAAGAAAACTTTATATTATTAGGCCTACGGCCTATTTCACTTTATATCAAAGGGAACCCAACAATGGGACAGTTTATTAATAGGGCTGATACAATGTTATTATAAAATATCATTCTAATGTATCATTAACCCTACTTATGACATAAAATAATGCACTAATACTGTCCATTAACTTCATTAATGTCAATGGGATATTCGTAATGTTTAACGTTAAACAGATCGAAATTTTCTACTTTGAGTCAAGTTCATCTATACTTATAATAAAACTGTAGAGAGGTCAATTCTGTACATTGAATATATATTCAAAATTAATATTGGAGGATGAATGGTGATCGATACTGATGACAAAAATGCAATCAGTAAATTTTTTGTCTGTCTGTCTGTCTGTCTGTCTGTCTGTATGTGCACACATGGGTCAAAAACTACTGAAGGGATTTTAACCAAACTTGGTACGATTGTAGTCCATACTCCTGGGCAGGTTATAGGCTATATAATATAACGCTAAGACACATAGGAGCTGAGCAGTGACGATAAATTTGAAGCAAGTCGGACGAAAATGCGCTTTCGAGCTCTTATCCTCGCATACGTTGATCATACACCAAAAGTATGTCGATGATGGTCTTCAAAAGATCTACAAAAAAGTCCTGAATAGTATATATCTATCTTTTATAAATTAGCCACAATAACGTGTTTAATCGTTAGGCATTTCTTCAAAGTGTATTAAAATACATAAATATATTGTATTTCACATAGATATATCTTTATCAAACTCCCATATTCAAAAAGTACACTTTAATATTTATATTATAAAAAAAAATATAGGAATCGGTTTATAAACACACAAGATATAGATGAAATAAAACTTCCAAATCTCGCCGCGCCAGTATCGGTACGGCTATACGGTTGATTGTTGAACGGCCATCCGCTGCATTTATAAAAAGGCGGGGACGCTCACGCGCCGACTTCACTCACATTTTGTTTGTTTGGTTGAACGCGGTAATCTAAGGAACTACGGGTAAAAATTAGAAAAATATTTCAGTGTTGGATAGCCCATTTATAGAGGAAGGCTATAGGCTATATAACATCACGCTACGACCAATAGGAGCGGAGCATAAATGAAAAATATTGCAAAAACTAGGAAAATTCTCTTATGTGAAGCAGACGAAGTTGCGCGGGTCAGCTAGTAATTAATATAAATTTATCTCCCCGTCATCCTATCTACCTTAGTCCTCTTATTGGGAACGCAATGGGTTTATACTACTTGATCACTATCCATTTTGCCTTCAAATAATATGGTGGGCATTGAACTATAATAATATGTTATGGTAGGTAAGTATATTATATCTGCAACACCAAAACAGGCGTTTGAAGCAGGTCTAACGAAGTAAACATAATATACATAAACTAATTGAATAGGTGACACATCAAGATTCCCGCGTATATTTTCCTTGTCATAAAAGAAACTTACAAACGCCTACAAGCTCGACATGTATGTGTTTGTGTATTGTATACGTGTGGGTTAGCCGATATAAATAGCAGCAATCGTTAGCAGCAGCCACATTACAGATCCTGTCGTCAGACCTTCTGTTAAAGAAACACCAAACTTTATTAAACTAGCATCATGGCTGGACTGAACAAGATCACCATCTTACTGTTGGTGGTTGCGTGTGTGATGACCATCACCACCGACATGGCGGACGCCTCTGTGAATATTGGACCCTGCAACCAGGTCTGCTCTCGCATTAAGGCAGAAAAAGACGAATGTTGCAGATCTCACGGTTATAGCAGACACGACAGATGCCTAAAAGGCCGGATGTTTTGCGAATAAACATCTTGTTCACAGGTAATACAAATTTTAATATTTAAAATGAAGTTTATTTCCTTTACTTAATTATGTTTAGATGTAACTTTTAACTGCAGATATTTATTAACAAATATTTACTATTAGCGTAGTGGTTAGTGTAACCGACTGCCACGCCTGAGGTCGCGGGTTCGATTCCCGCACAAGTCAAACATTTGTGTGCATGAACATGGATGTTTGTCTTGGTCTGGGTGTTTCTATGTATAATATGTAAATATGTATTTACAAAAATAAGTATATATGTATGTTTATCCATTGTCTAGTACCCATAGTACAAGCTCTGCTTAGTTTGGGCTAGATGGTGTTGTGTGTATGTGATAGAATATTATTATTATTATTATTATATTAATCGCCTTGCTAGCATACGACGCACTAGCTCTAGTCACTGGGAGTACCACATGAAAATCGTGAATGCGACAGGGGAAGTGGCATTCCTATGATTAAAGAAGTACCGAGTATTGTGGGCATGGTGGCCACACGAAAGGAATCATTTCGGAACTTTAACTAGAGCACTAGTTGATTTTTAAAAATAAGAATAATAAAGTTAATATTTATATTTTTGCAGGCAAGCAGCAGACCCATTTTGTAATTTTTAATACATTCAAATTTTATACCACGGACATTAAATTGCAAATGAAATATTAGAAGAAATAAACTGGAAGACGGCTTTGGACTCACTAATGACAACTACAAATTATTTTTATAATTTTTATTATGTATTTTCTTTAATCAATAAAATATGCATACCAAAAAACTGTTAATCTTTCAGTCTCCTTACACTAATTAATTAAGGCGATATAGACCCTTAGCATATTAATCTATAGTGGGAAATAAATCTACTGTACTCTATTTTATTAAGTATGTTTAGGCAATTAATACAAGCAACATAAATATACAGCGTGTAACATATTTCAAGTTCTTACAGTTAAGCCAACGAGTAAGGTAAATACTGGACAGAACAGGTAAAATCAGGATAAAATACTTTCAAAAAAGATTTATACTTTTAACTAATTGATAATATGGACGTTAATACTAAAGAAGTAGATATTTATTCAATGAGAATCGCTAGAATGACAGGCTTTGTCAGAAAAATATCCATATAATGAAATATAACATATAACAAACACGGACAGCAATAGACACCAGGGGCGCTATAGCTACCGCCGTATCAGTCGACTCAATATTTTTTTTTTGATTGCTTTTTTGTTACATTTTCACGCCTTAACTTCTGGACAGATCATCATTAAAAGTTCATCGCATAGGTAAACGTTGTTATGGCAGGTATACTGAAATGAACATTAAGGTCTTTTCATCGAAAAAAAGTACTGTTCCCGAGGTTTAGAAAATTGACATGCGCTACATTTACGCGAGCCAAGGTGTGAACAAAATCTAGTATCTAATATAGGTATTATTCGAAATAAATTGTGTATGTAAGTTATTTTAGAATTTGCTATTATAGTCTTATTATATATAGTTCAGTGATACAGCAGTAACCTCCATACCCATGCAGCCAGGAAACAGCACAAGCACAACACAACTTTCAAGGCGCACTTTTAATACGTGTATACATGGGTTTACATAGGCAGGTATACCGTATACCATACACATCTCGATCTCCATGCAGCCCCTGCGATGGACGCTGTCGGAGATGCTAATATTAAAAAGGTCTTTGCTGAGGGACTACCCTAATATACCTATAATTATACGTCTTGCCATAAATATTGTTACAAGAAAAATCTTTTTTTTTATTGCATTAAACATTTATTACTGTAATTTGTGTCCGTAAATAGGTACATTATAATAACATTAAAAATATATGAAGCTCATTCAAAATGATGTCCATTGGCTTTAATACAGTCCTTTATGTAAACGTTGGGCCAGTTATCATTAGAAACACGCACTCTCTCCATGGGAATATTCTTCACTGCCAGTCTTATGGATTGTTTTAGGGACTCTAAATTATCATGGCTTTTAGAGCATGCGATACTCTCTAAATCTGATCATAAATCATAATCCAGTGGATTAAGATCGGGACTAGATGACGGCCAGTCTTCAGCTTCGGTGAAGTCTGAAACGTTCGTTTCCAACCACGCTTGGGTCGATCGAGCTTTATGACCCGGTGCTGAGTCTTGCTGAAAGGAAGATGGTGTTGTTGTTGTGGTTTAACCACCTTCTCAAGAATCGTATCTTGAAGCACATGTGCCGATATTATGACACCTTTTCACAAAAATATGGCTCAATCACTTCTTGATAGCTAACACCCCATTAAACCATCACTGAAGACGAATAATGTCTACGTTGTACTGTGCTGACTAATTGGGAAGCTTCTATAGAGCTTAGAGCATAAACTGAAAGAAAAAAGTCTAAAGTCATTCTGCTTGTTAAAACATTCGATTAGTAACAAGCGGATGGTGAGTTTCAAAAATTGCATTTGGCTCCATAATTAATGGCGTATGGTGCGAGAATGAGGAAACACAATGAATATTCATATAAGAATTACAGATTCCAAATTCAAACGTAATATTATGTCATTTTTTAATTGTAACAATATGTATGGCCACTAAGTACCTATATACCCACGTATAGTAGATTTACTGATGAATATTGAAACTTAACAGTCTGCGCTACAGATGTTCATTTAGCGATGAAAAATGTTGTCTTTTGTTTGTTTATCATGTAGTTCTGCCAATGCCATGCTCATCAAAAAGTACCTATGTAATTTTGATGTTCGGTCCTCTTTCTGCCAGTTGGTACAGAAGAGTCCAGTATCTATTAAAATATAACCCTGTTTTTTAATGAAGACCTTTGATTTATACCACATGGTGACTCTCTAAAATAGGTCTATTATTTTATTGCATTTGCTGAGTAAGTACCTAATACCTACAGCGCAACTATGCATACACATACAACTGCTGCAGCCGTGGTAATTCCAACCAATTTTGCTTGTAAGATGGTATCCGATGGGAGACGGGCTTTTAAATTCTGGAACATTAGTGAAGTTTGCTAATGCAATGGATATAAAGAATTTGTATGTATGGGTTTATTATACTATCTAAACCATTTAATCTTTATTATACCTTGTCTTATAGATCAAGGGAGAACACGTCAAACGGATGTCAAACTAGTAGAAGTAGCTCTGTTGTTTGTTTACGTTTTTAAATTAAAAGACCTTTTCAATTCCAAATATTTATTAAGTAAAAGTTCATAAACAAAAATATATACTATATACATTGTGTGCGTGTGTTTCTGTGCAGTGATAATCGTTAAAAACTAGTTTATAATATACACTGGCCCCTTAGACAGTGACTATCTACCCGTCTTTGTAAAATAGACAGTGACTATAGTTAATCGTGATTAATCATAATATAGCTTATACTCCTAGTGTGCGCGCGCCCTAGGCTTACATTGTCTGCCCATCTAGTGATCTGTGCGACCTATGCTTGTTAAATAAAACACCATAGAACAATAAAGTGAAAACAGCGCCATCTACATTTCACTACAACATCACTGAGTCACTGAGCTTACGGCAACTCGTATCAACGATGGCCAAGACGTGTGGTGGTTGCGGTCGATTTATCGCGGCGACTGACAGCGGTGCCGCTAGATGTCATAAGTGCGCCGGGGTGTATCATAGACGATGTGTAGCGTTACCCACTTCGGGTGCTATCGCACCTACTTGGCATTGTCCGGAATGCAAGAAACATCGTGCAACAGACAATAAGGCCGAGACACCCGTTAGGGGATGTAGCGTACCGGCAACTGGCCATCAAAATGCTGGGGTCGAGCCGATGGATTGTGCCTCAGGGACAACCGGTCCTGACCACCGTAGTCCCCCTATATCGGTCAAGTCCCACATACCAGCCACTGAGACAATGCACGACGTCATGTCTGAAATCTGGACTGAATTAAAAATATTTCGGGACAATTTGCGGGACGTGAACAGGGACTTGCAATCCTTTAAGGATGAGGTCGCCCTCATACGACAGTCATTACATGACTGTCAGAGCAATTTGAAAACCCTCGATGACCGGGTTACCGTCCTCGAGAAGCGGGAGCCTCTGGACCGCGTGGATAAGGGAGACATAATCGAGCAGCTGAGGGAGGAGATCAATAATCGGGACCAGGAGTTATTGGCAAATGACATAGAAATAGCCAATCTACCGGAGGTCGGTGGTGAAAGCTGCATAAATTTGACCCTTCAAATAGCTGTCAAGCTTGGAGTGCAGTTGGAGGAGCGAGACATCGTGAGCGCCGAGCGCGCTGGACCTCGTCACATCGTGTCCACGGATGCCGGCGGGCCGGAGCGCCGGCCCCGCCCCCTTGCCGTGCGGCTCGCGCGCCGCAGCGTCCGCGACGAGCTGTTGGCGGCAGCGCGCGTGCGTCGCGGTGCTACATCAGCGCTTCTACCTCAACGAGCGTCTCACGTGGAAAAACCGTCAGTTATTTCGGAGGGTACGGGAAGCTGCACAAAAGAGTGGCTGGAAGTTTGTTTGGTATAGGCGAGGGCGTGTGCTCGTACGAAAAAATGAGGGCGATAAAGCTCTCAATGTTCGCAACGAGGCTGACCTTCACAAAGTTTTTGGCCATGATTAGTCTCTTGATCGCTTTTATTTGGCACATTTTATTCTCATGCAGAAAGCCAAATGCTCTGTACTGTTACCCACCGCCCCATAAGTGTTTACATTTAGTTTATGTAGCATGCCGAATTTATAATTTAATTATATTATGTGCGTCTTATACTAAGATGTCAAAACACTATTTTGTATTAATGACAGTAATCTGCTTTAGCGGTATTAATGTTTATTTAAATAATATTTCTTTCTTATGTTCTCACCTGTTCAATGTTACTTACATTATGATATTTACAAGTTATTTACACTATTATTTACTACATGGAATTAAAATAATTTACCATCATTTATTTACATATTTACATTATATTATCTTTCATACTAATACACGTTATCTTCCTTTTGTATTATACCTACACGTAAACATCGAAACTCTTAAATTATACAAGTTAATCTTATGCATTACACGTTCGAGCGGGCTATAATATTGTTTGTTATACTTATTAGTGTATCATCAAGGAGCGACATTAAATCCGTAAATAATGGTTGCTAAAAACTTTAAAATTGGTCTATTTAACGCAGGGTCTTTAGGCACAAACCATGATGATTTTACGGCTATGGTGCAATTACATGGTTTCGACATACTAGCTATCAACGAAACATGGTTGCGGCCCGGGGAGGAGGGACGCGCGCCTACTGTGCCCGGCTACCGACTGCGTCATGTGCCCCGGCCGGCGAGCGTGCGCTCGGGCCGCGGTGGTGGGGTCGGTTTTTACGTCAGAGACGGTCTCAGTGTGCGTTCCTTACCAGTCCCTATTGATCCAAGGCATGAGTCAGTGGAGCAAATGTGGCTTACACTTACTTTGAACGGCAAAAAGATCGCTATCGGCACGGCATACCGCCCTCCTTGGCTCGATTTGGATCTATTTCTTGATGCCATGACAGACAGCATAACATCACTTGATAAAATGGAGATCTGTATACTGTTAGGAGATTTTAATATAAACCTGCTTAATAAAAATGACAATAGATTTTTAAAAGTAACAGAATTTTTGTCGTGCCTACAACTTAATCAGCTCGTTTCAGCCCCGACTCATTTCACTGAAACAAGCGAGTCTCTTATAGACTTGGTGTGTGCAAGTTTACCTGCGAAACGCATTTCTGTTGAACCCTTTAGGCAAATTAACGGTCACTCTGTTATTGTGTGCGAGTTTAATGTACGGCGCGATAAGTTTAGGCCTTATAGGGTCCAATTTAGACCTCTCAAGCAAATTTGCGTCGATAGTCTGCATAGCTGTCTCTCTAGGATTGATTGGGATAGTGTACGGTTGTATGCGTCAGTTAAAATGATGGTGGATAGGCTTAACTCGCTTAGGATTACTGTGTTTGACACCTACGCGCCTATTAAAACCTGCTTCATCAGGGAACCATCTTACCCGTGGATAACGGACACGGTGAAGCTCATGATGTCATTACGGGATGACGCATTAGGAAAGTACAGAAAATGTAAAACTGAAAGCAGTAGGGAGTACTACAAGCAACTCAAATCATTGGTCTCAAAATCTCTGCATTATGAAAAAGTAGCTTATTTTAAATTTAACATCAATAAAAAAATCAATGAACCGAAACACTTATGGAAAAATCTTAAAATCACTGTATTGCCTAATAATAGAGTAAGGGAGCTTCCAAGCCAGTTTGGCGATCCTAATGAAATTAATCGCCATTTTTTTAACGTTCCTGGAAATCCACTTGTCTACATTTCAGATATGACATTTTATGAGTTCCACCGTTACACTGAGTCTATCTTCACCCTGGCACCTGTGAGCGAAGACGTCATCCTAAAATACATCATGGACCTTAAATCTAATGCAGAGGGCTACGATGGCATAAGTCTAGAGATGATTATCTTGTCGTTGCCCTATACTTTATCTGCCATCACAAGTATCATAAACAAATCACTAGATTCTTCCATTTGTCCTGACATCTGGAAGATAGCGTCTGTTAGGCCTCTGCCCAAGAACTCCAGCCCAATGGACGTCAAAGACCTTCGGCCAATTAGCATTCTGCCTTGTCTATCGAAAATCTTAGAAAAAGTAGTTTGTACACAGTTGACAGGTTACCTAGAAAGACATAACATACTGCCAATGTTACAGTCGGGTTTCCGTAAGCGTCGTGGTACCGTTACTGCTTTACTTGATGTTACGGACAACATTTTATGGGCTCAAGACCAGGGTATGTGCACAGTACTCGTATTATTGGATTTTTCTCGCGCTTTTGACAGTATACATACTTCACTGTTGCTGTCAAAGCTGTCGTACTATGGTTTCGATAGTAAAACGGTGCAATGGTTCCATAGTTACCTGTCCCACCGTTATCAGCAGGTGGAATTGCGTCAAAACGATGGCTCTTCTGTATGCTCTGAACTGGAGCCTCTCACAAGAGGAGTCCCTCAGGGATCTATATTGGGCCCTATTTTGTTTATTCTGTATTGCGCGGACATAATAAATTGTATAAAATTCTCAAAGTACCATATTTACGCAGACGATATCCAACTGTACATCTCTTTCAAACAGTCCGATTACGGGAAAGCTATGGCAGAGATCAGCGACGACCTACAACGTATTGTGGAATGGGCTGAACACAACTGCTTGGTACCCAATCCATCAAAAACCAAATATATGGTTTTTGGTACAAAAAAACACCTATACTCTCTGAATCTCCCCAACTTAACCCTTCAAGGCGAAACAATTGGCAGGGTAGAGGAAGCTCGCAACCTTGGTCTTAAGTTGGATGCCAATCTAAGATACGAAAAGCACATCGCTGAACTCGTCCAAAATTGCTTTTACAGACTGAAGGTTCTGTACAAAGTACGTCCCTACTTATCCGAAGATCTCCGTGTGAGACTTATCGAGACTCTGGTATTGTCTAAATTAAATTACGCGGATACGGTATACGGGCCGCGTTTGCTTTCACGTACTGACCGCCTTATACAGAGAGTACAAAACGCTTGTGCTAGGTACTGTTTTAATATAGCACGTAGATGCCACGTTACGCCATACCTAAATAAAAGCTACATCCTAAAGATGAAGTCAAGACGCAAGTTACATCTGGCCACACTTATGTTTACAGTACTTAACTTTAAAGAGCCTATTTATTTGTACAACAAACTTAGTTGGGTGGCTAGTGGCCGTGAATACGCGAGAAGGCAGTGCTCTCTACAGCTGTCGATACTGCCTCACAAGACAAATGCTTTTAGGGGCAGCTTCCGCTACGCCGCCTCTAAGATATGGAATAATTTACCACCGCCTTTAAGATTACTTAAAACAGTAAATAGTTTCCGAAAACATGTACGGCAGTATCTTATTGACGCGCAGCGTAAGCTAGGTATGGCGAATGTAAGTATGTCGTTGTTATAGTTATAATGGCAGCGAAGTGTTTATGTTCGTCCCATACGACTGTTTGTGTTTCGTGTTATCGGAATACGCGGCGCAGGGCATGCGCCCGCTGTGCACTCGGCAGCGTAGCGTGTAGGCGCGTCGATGCCGATTCACTTACTGTGCGAGAGATGAGCAGCCGCGGCCTGTGTTGCCTGCGCCCCCGCCAAGCTGCGGTTTGGTTCCCTGTCGATATGTTTATTTTGTGTATGTTTTTGTCTATGTATACGTACCGTTTATAATAATATATAATATGTAGTATATGTTATATTTATTTACATACCTACCTAAAATATTTATGCATGATATTTATGTAAGTATATTTTTAGTATAAGTATCATTCATTTTATGATTTCTTTCATTGCTGTTGTGATATGTAGTTTGACGTTTGCGTGAGTCACTCAAGGGGGCATAGTTGAAAATCAGCGTCAGGCATCTTGCCTGACAAATGCTGAACTATGCCCTGTTCTGACACGCCACACTTAAGCATTTCTTTTTTTTTTTATGTTTTATTGTAATTGTTTTCAATTTTTATTGTTATGTTTATCTTGTGCGTGTTCAGAATAAATGATTTTTTTCTTTTTTTCTTTTTCTAATTATATTATTAACTTTGTTTAAAATATATCCGTATATACTAGTGGTGTTTCGGATATCCGGATATCCGCGGATATCTGCGGGAGAAAAAAATCCGTATCCGTATCCCTATCCGTTACATTTTTGACTGATCTTTTACCTTATTAATTTTTAATACATAGATTCAATTCTATATGTAGGTGATTAGGCAGCAATAAAATACTATAACATTTCAATAAAATTAATTTTTATTTTTAAATATCAGATATTTGACATCTTTATATTGCAAACATTTATCGTAGTGAGTTAACATAGCAATAGTACGTAAATTAAAAACTAAATCAACTATCTAATATATATTTAAACAGTGAGTGTTTGAAAAAATCTAATATTTGGCATCAACATTTATCGTCGTGAGTTAACATACGATACAATACTGTACGTAACTTAAAGGAAGTAAATCAACTATGTAATATATATTTAGGTTCTAACGAACAGTTATTTAAAAAAAACTATCCACACGAGAACACAGCTGTTTATTATAAAAAATAACTTAAATTTACTAGAATCTTGGCTAATAACTGAAATAAAACTCAGGAATATCAAGTTCAATAAAAATAGCAGGTAGATTAAAATTAACTATGAGCACCAATATTTAATGTCCGTCCGATCCGTGGATGCGAAAAAAAGTGTCACCCGCTGGCTCTGTTCGTGCGCCGTCGGTGTCACGCCCCTCTCCGCATCCCACCACCGATCATGCCACCTCACGCCACCGTGACGTATTTGAGTCACGCAAACATAGACAAGTCGTCTATGGTTCCGGTAATCCGGCCTTTCCTGAAGAAGGTGCGTCCTCGCCCGTATCGTTACTAAGGCTAGGCGTCTGCTGCAAATCGTGAGTGTCTACATATGGAGTTGGTTCAGTATGAATCTCGCCTTCCTGTGGTGGATTGGGCTCGGCGTCATCACCTTGACAACAACGAAAAAAATTGTTTACATTAGAACACGTAAGTACACATTCAGTAATAAAAGAAGCTCGCAGGCATAGGAATACGTGGCATAAATCTGGAGGGGTTTCAATCCTATCTATCAGACCGCACACAGAGAATTTGCATAGACGAAAACTGCAGTTCCTATGCTGGTCTCAACTACGGCGTTCTACAAGGCAGTGTA
Organism: Catocala sponsa; assembly: GCA_963564715.1. Taxonomy (NCBI): domain Eukaryota; kingdom Metazoa; phylum Arthropoda; class Insecta; order Lepidoptera; family Erebidae; genus Catocala; species Catocala sponsa. Next base: position 14,275,788 of record OY751335.1, read on the forward strand.
TTTGGGCCAACTCTTTTTACCATCTATATTAATAGTCTTTGCTCGCTACCACTGCCAAATGCCAAAATATTCGCATATGCGGATGATACCGCTATAGTTTTCTATGAGAAAACATGGGAGTCCATTTATCAGGCGGCTGAGTCAGGCATAAACGAAGTCGTCACTTGGTTAAAATATAACTTGCTCACACTCAACGTAGACAAGACGAAACTGGTCAATTTCTGCGTTACCACTAAAACTACGTGTCCAGCACAAATGGCGGTAAAATGGCATACCTGTAATAACTATATGGACACTAGTTGCTCATGCTCTAGCTTTGAGCAGGTGGCTAGCATTAAGTACCTTGGCGTCTTCATAGACAAACACCTCACTTGGACAAAACAGCTGCAGTATGTCAGTGGACGCGTCGGAAAACTAATGTACATATTCAAAAGAATGGCCGATGAACGTAAAACTCTTAAAGATCATCTATTTAGCGCTATGTGAATTAGTTCTCAATTATTGTATTACCGCATGGGGATGAGCACAAAAGACAAATTTTATAATTGTTGAACGTTTACAACGTGCCATTCTTAAGATTATTTTTAAGAAACCAAAATGTTACTCCACTGATATGCTGTACCAAGGGTCCAGTATCCTTCGCGTAAGACAATTATATATTATGGCGGTAGCATTAAAATACCATAAAACCGCTCATAAAACAGTAGTAACACATTCTCATTCTCTCTCACCTAGAAAGCCTAAATGGGATAAACCTAAAATAAGACTTGAGTTTGGCAGACGATGTTTCTGTTTTATGGGTCCTTTTATATACAATAAATTCAATAATTTACCTTTATAGGACTAGATTTAAATGTAAGGTTCTCATTAAAAACTACTTCAAAGACAAGAACTATGAAAACACGGAACATTTATTAAAGACACTTCAGTAAAACTAATTACTTTGGAATCTACACACACATACACACTTGCACGCGTACTACTCTTATATACACACATACACACACGCACCCACATACACATACACCCACATATACATACACATACACACACACACATACATACATACATACATACACATACACATACGATACATACACATACCAAACATGCACTCTATACTCAACTTTAGAATGATGTTTTTAAAGTAAGATTTTAAAATGTACTTACCTTTTCTATAACATTACATTTCTTCTTTTACTTGTTTATTGCTGTAAAGATGAAAGGGACTAACCTCCACGACACAGGGAATCCTAGTGTGGAGTTTAGTGTTCTAAAAATGACTGTAACTGCTTGTATTGGAACAATAAAGCATTATTATTATTATTAAATAAAATCGGTGGAGAGTTGGAAGTTGAAGTTGAAAGTTGTTTTTCATTCGAGTTAAATTAAGTAAAACAGAACAGACACGTTTTGTAACAAATACAGTGTTATTAACATGCGTTGCAAACACATAATAAAATTATCCTTTGCCCCTCTCGGAAGCTCAGCGTACCACAAGAGCTTAGAATGCAAAGTACACAGAGCCCTCAGGATGTTATCAAATATCAAACGCAGAGCCCTCAGGATGCGTGCTACACTGTGAGTAGAGCCTGCGGGATACTCAAAATCCAAGTGCAGGATCCTCGGGATGCACACATGTAACAGAGCCCTCAGGATGTTACCAAATATCAAACGCAGAGTCCTCAGGATGCATGCTACACTGTGAGTAGAGCTCGTGGGAAACTCAAAATCCAAGTGCAGAGCCCTCGGGATGCACACGTGTAACAGAGCCCTCAGGATGTTACCAAATATCAAACGCAGAGCCCTCAGGATGCGTACTACACTTTCGAGTAGAGCCCACGGAATACTCAAAATACTAGTGCCCTCAAGATGTACAACAGCATAATAAAACGGTGTAGGTACGCACATACAGTGTAAAAAAATAATGACAAGTGGTAGGTACTCACAATCAAAGAACGCCATACACACATCCGGAGTCCACTCCCCTCGCCAACCATAAGAACCAGAAACCAACTTTAGCTCATAGCGGCTCCGTGGTAATATTTTGGTAATAGTGTTAGGCCCTCTCATACTGGAATCCAATTTACCGGCGGACTGGCTGACCTTGCGCACGAAAACCAAGTCGTGTAACTGGTGTGGCTTTGGTGGCTTGCGACGCTCGTTCACTCGAGCGTCCTGCTGCGCGCGATTTCTCTCCAACAGTTCGAAAGCACGCTGCCCTGCTAATTTGCGCAACGACTCTCGGTTAGGGCTAGTTGCTTCCATTGCAACATCACGCACCACGGATCGTATGACAGGCGTTACACCATCGCTGCCAATTAACAAATTCAAAGGTGAGTAATGCGTAGACTTTTGTGTTGTAATGTTCAGGTTGAGTTGTAATTTCCAGAGAATGCTTGACCATCTCTCTTTCTTAAAATTAGTTTCTATTCTGATCATGTTTATAACAGTACGAATAAAGTAATTGGCATGAGATAGTGCAGTGCCCTTACGATATTCCAACTCAAAATCATAGTCTTGTAAATACATCCACCACCCAGCTATTCTCGGTAGTATATCTTTCTTGCGTTGGGTAAGTTTTAAGGCATTGCAATCAGTTACAACTTTAAATTTATTACCTATCAAATAATGCCTGAAATGTTGCACTGCCTTAAGGACAGCCAACGTTTCCAGCTCGTACGAGTGGTCCATCACCGTTGACGATATCGCACTGGCGGACGCGGACAAGGCTCGATTGGTGCGACGGATGAACGTGTGGAAGGAGTCGCTCGAGAACGGCGGTCTAAAACTCAACGTGGCGAAGACCGAGTATCTGGCTTGCAACACCACAGTCCCCACGACTGTCCGCATAGGCGGAGACATGGTCGAGCGCACAGACCAATTCAAATATTTGGGGTCTGTACTCCACGTGTCTGGCGATATCGACTGCGATGTCAAGGCACGTATTTTGGCAGCTTGAGCAAAATGGCGTGAGGTGATGGGCGTCATTTGTGGCCCTAAAATGCCGGTAAAGCTGAAGGGGCAGGTCTATAAGACCATCATTGCTGGTAAAGCTGAAGGGGCAGGTCTATAAGACCATCATTAGGCCTATCCTTTTATATGGCAGTGAGACGTGGTCAGTGCTTGAGCGGCACAAGCAGGAACTGCGTGTCACGGTAATGAATATGCTGGATGTGTGGAGTGACGCGGAAGGACTGTATAAGAAACTGCCGCATCCTTGGCAGTCTTCATGTCCGTGACATAGCAGAAAAGCTGCAAGAGAGTCACCTACGCTAGTACGGCCACGTTTTACGAAAACCGGCATGTTACGTGGGGTACAAATGTCTTGCCATGCCATCTACGCCTGGCCCGAGTAAACGGGGCAAACCCAACAAATGCTGGCTTGACGTCGTAAGAGATGATATGCGTGCCAACAACCGTGAGGTCCTTCAGCGTCCTGTGGTTCACACCACAGGACGCTGAAGGACCTCACTCAGTTCGTGCGAAATGGAGAAGACTTAGCGGGAAAGCGGACCCTGGGTTCGTTGGAAACGTTGGCCAACGCCGCGGATGCAACCGGGATGAACGCTAAGATGAAGAAGAAGAAGAAGAATATGCTACGGGTCGCTTACGTCCTTCAGCGTCGAACTGAAGTAACACAGCCCCATATCCACGCGAAGACGCATCAGTGTGCACTTCCGTGGGCAGAGAAGTTGCTGGTTCGTTATTTAATCGATAAATTATTTCATTACGAACCTGTTCGTGTTCATCAGTCCACTGGAACTGCACACCTTTGCGTAACAGATTTGCGAAGCATGATGTTCGTAATAAATATCCAGGAATATACGTCCTAAAGTATCCAACAAGGCCAAGAAATTGCCTCACTTCCCTAACATTACTAGGTATCCGGGAATTTACTAATGCTTCAATTTTGCACTTGCTCGGCTTGACCTGATCATAACTAATCGTACGACCTAAATATTCTACGTCTTTCTTTCTTTTTTTAGGTTTATTGAAAAATCTACGGTTGTCAAACACCGTAATACCTCTCGGAGAGTTTGCAAGTCCTCCTCAACCGTTATACTTGGAATTAATACGTCATCTATGTAAACAAGAGCCTTAACAGATTCGATAAAAGATCGCAAGGTATTAGTGATGATGCGTTGATAAACCACAGGAGCATTAGCAAGACCGTACGGCATTTAAAGATATTCATAATGGCCCTCGGGCGTCACAAAACCCATATGATGAATTGAATCGCTATCCAGCCTTATTTGGTGAAAGCCTGTGGCCATATCTAGGCTCGTAAAGAATGTGGCTTTACCTAGGCGATCAATGTGGTCCTCAATAAGTGGCAATTGATAGCGATCCTTTATAGTTTTGGCATTTAATGCACGAAAGTCTACACACATCCTGTCACTACCGTCTTTCTTTTTTACTAGTAGGATGGGGCTAGAAAACTCCGATTCAGATTCTCTAATTATACCTTTATCGAGCAAATCCCTAATTATCTCCCGAACACGCATTTTCTCATGATAAGACATTTTGTGTTGTCTATACACTACCCGTGTTTCATTATGCAATATAATATGCATCGTGCCAGTGGTAACAGTGGTAGTCGCTGTCCCAGTAACAAGAAAATCAGAAAACTCGTCGATTACTGACAGTAAACGCTGCCGTTGAATTCCAACAATAGGAGTATTAATACCGAGTTTATGCATATTGCTTTCTACACTGAAAACCGTCTTAGATCGCGTAACACGTTGGACACCTCGTGTTCGTCTATAAACCACACCAGATGGTGTGGTTTATAGACGAACACAATAGAGATCTATTAAGAACGTCAGTACCAAGTATAACAGGCGTACCCAAACACCGATCAGGAACAACGTGAAAATCTACTTCAAGAGTAATCTCGGGAAATTCCACAGCTAAAGTAGTGCAGAAGCTAGACTCAATATCTTGGCTCCCAATGCCTCGCAACATGCATAAAGAAGGCTTTTGAGTATATTGAAAATGTTTAACTGCCGATGCCGCTATTAAAGAAATTTGAGAACCACTATCTATAAGAATATCTACAGGTACCCCCTGAATGACTGCAGCTGCAATGTCATTACGCTTATACTCATTTACCGTCTCTCGGCAAAAATTTATATTTGGTTTGCCTCGAGATTCAATGCGCTGTTTTGCAAAACAATCTTCGACACGGTGACCTACTTTATTGCAAAAAGTGCATGGTTCGATCTTCGGCACGGAAATGTTGAATGAGTATGTTTAGAAGTTGACAGATAGTTTTTGTTCGTTTCATTATACGATCTCACGCGTTTAGTACAAGTAGCCTGTTTATGCCCAAAGCTGCCGCAAGTAAAACATTATACCTTAATACTAGAATGTTCTCTCTTCCGCGAATTATTAATAGAACTATTATAACCAGATTCCACCCGAGATTTTGACTTAGATTTAACATAAACTGACAAAAAGCTAACTATATCACCAGGTAGTAATTTAGCATTCATGGCAGCTGACCTAATTTGTGGATCAGTAATGCCACGTACTATGATCGCAGATGTTAATGCCTCACTCAACCCCTGAACAATTCTTAAATGCAATAACGACCGCCTAGCATATTCAGCATACACACATCAAAAAAAGTTTGTGATCACTAGCAAAAGCTGATATATATTTTTTAAATTTAACTTTATTAAGAAAAAGTGTTTACGTTATATCTTTTTTAAATAGAAATACACTGTTTGAAATTAAAAGTAAAACATTATTTTTATTTTTTAATAACAAAAATTGAGTAATTCAATCCTAATGTAATTATAACAGAAATTTGATGAAAAGAAAAAGATCGTTTAACAAGTTTGGTTAAACGATATTTTTCTTTACAACAATTTATTAATACAAGGTTGTTATTTAATACAATGTAACTCCTCCCCTGGCTCGCACACATGCGGAGATCCTCCTGGGCATGCTCAGGATCAAGTTATCCAGCATTTCTTGCGGTAGCCTATCCCATTCTTGAATAGCGGCTTCCCTGATCTCTGGAACTGTCTGGGGAGGCGGCTGATGGTTCCAAACAGCTCGCTTAAGAGCTTCCCATGCATGCTCTATTGGGTTTAAGTCAGGCGAGCCGGGAGGCCAGTCTAACCTTGTGATGTCGTATTCTCGGAGAGCAGCATTGACTCGTCGAGTTCGATGTGCGGGCGCATTATCATCAACCAGTACGAATTGGTGACCATGGTTTACTCGGAATGGTTTGACAATTCCATCAATAGCGACTGTTTTATACCTATCTGCCGTCATGGAGCCTCGATACGGAATCAAAGGCGTTCTAGCTCCAATCGTAATTCCACCCCAAAAGGACACTGATTTCCCGCCTTGCTGCAAGGTTCCAGTGGCAGTTATTTGCTTTTCAGAGTCTCCAGGTCTTCTTCAGACACGAACACGTCGGTTGTCTGGATTAGTACTGATTCGCGATTCGTCAACGAAGAGACAGTTTTGCCAAATGTTTTCCTCCTCAATTTCTTCAATTTGCCGGAGCCTAGCCCACTGCAATCTCCGTCGCTGACGTTGCCGTGAATTCAGAGGTGCTCGCCAAGACCTCCGTGATCGTAGCCCAGCCTGGTGTAAGCAATTCCGAATGGTCTGAGTGCTAACTTCAAGGCCAGAGGCGGCCCGCACTTCTACTTTTATTTTAGTGGCGTTGATTGTTGGGTCACGGGCTGCCAGCAATCTGATATGATCGCAAACTTTTTTTGATGTGTGTATATAGGGTAATGATTGGGGCGGAGGGGGGGGGGGGGGGGGTTGTGTTTATGCTTTAATAGTTGCATTGCCTAGCTTGCTTTTTCTGCTTTCGAGCTTCACTGGATTGGCTGCTTGTTTAGTATAGATGCAAACCTACTTTACTCGACTCTTCAAGACGAGTAAGGTGCAATGGCCTTAGGGGAGAGCGCAACAGTCGTGTAGATCCCTAAGACAAGTCTGGTGGAAAATCCTTCACGTGGTTGCCCTCTGTTATTGTTCTAGTTCCTTCTGAAATAGACGTAACTAAAATCACCAGACGATCACTGTCTGGGATGGAGAGGTCATGTTTCAGCGGGTCCATCGTCGAACGACAGACGGTGGATAGTAATGACCTCCCGCGTGTTTGTGCCGTGCGCGGGGACCCGTACGGAGGGATGAAGGAGTCCTGGGGATTGAGTAGTGATGTGGCGATGGTGGTGCTGCTGATCTGCAACACGCCCCTTTGGTCAGGATTTCCTCTCACACGGGCGGTCGTAGTCTAGCCAGCTGCGATCAATCGGCTGCGGTGTCCGCTCATGCGGCCGCTAGGCGAGTGCCCTTGTGTGAAGAGGTCTCCAGCCGGCAGTGCTCGTTTCCCACCTCAGTGGTTTGGGGTGGAGCGACTAATGCTGTACGTCTCGGGGGCAGCTCACTTGGGGGCGCTACACCTAGCTGGTAGCCCTGGTGCCTGAACAAGACATCCCCCCCCAAAGTTGAGGGCTCCATGGTGGGTGGGGAGCCAGCAGGTGAATACTAGATAGACCAAACATGGATTCTATCACAAGGACAACCAAGGGCTTGACCGATAAGGGCGAGCAACCTCTGGGCCCTTAGGGGGAGACGTTAGTAATAGTGTAGGAGCTGCACGTGGGAGCACCTACATACCCAAGCTGCATGATTGTGATGGCTCTAGTGGCCGTCCGAGCGTGAGCCAGGGGAGTGGTGAGCACACGAGCAGTTTTAAGGGAAGGAGAGGGGGTAACCTTGGAAAGGGCTACCAATGTAGAGGGCGTGGCAGCCACAGAGGGGTCAGATACGCAAGGAATTCCCGAAAGGGGATCCCAGCCCGACACCCTCGGGGAGTGGCTGTCAGTCCTCCAAGATCGGGGAGGCTAGGAAGGAGCAGTTGGGCGAGGCACACCCTAAGGGGGAGCTAAACTCGGCTGCACACTCTGCAGGCCATACCCGGGGCAGGAAGAGGCGCAGCGGGTGTGCCAACCGCAAGCGGCGTGAGCTGTAACGGCAGTTGGCACAGGAAACCGATGCAGGCTCTTCTAAAAGGGTCAGGGAATCGAGCGATGATACCGTCGCTCAGGTAGGTGTAGGCAAGCGAGCCAAGACCCAAGGCGACTCCTACAGGGAGGCGCTAACGGGAGTCAAAATGGCCGTTGTTGCCGACAACTTCCCTGACGTTCTGCTTGATGCAGAACAGGTGGAACCCATAAGGGTGACCATTTGGGACCAGCTAGAGGTCACGCCGGATCCTCTGCCGGCCATTAATGTCGGTGCACTGGTCGGAGGAGATCTGCACGTGACTTGTGAGAGAGCTGCAGAGTGGCTGCGCGGCCTCAACGGTAAAATCGTTGGAACGTGAAGCTCAGAGTGGTCAGCGCCAAGGATCTTCCAAGGGCAATAAAGATGGCCTGGAAGACCAGGAATACCTGGTGCCTAGATGCGTCCAGGGTGCTGACCATGCTGCAGCACCTCAATCCCTCTCTGAGGACCTGCGAGTGGAAGGTGCTGGGCAAGCAGGTCGAGGAGACGCACACCAGGCGCATCGTCCTAGTGCACAGCGTGTCGGCTGCGGTTATAAAGGCAGGCGGCTTCTGTCTCCATGCTGGCATGGACAAGAGCACGTTCAAAATCCTAGAGGATATAAACGTGCAGAAGGTGTCAGAAGTTGCCAGTGTAGGGGAGGAGGCCTCTACTGCGACGGCACCACAGGTGGGAGACGGGGAGGAGCCTGTCAACCCAGTGGTGATTTAACCAGGTACGGCTCTCTTCACATCATCGCCATGTGCGTCTCCGAAGATCGACGAAATAATCGGACACATAGACTGTCCAGATCTGTCGTCGCCGGAGGCTGCGGAGGTGCTGATGGAGGAAGAGAGCGAGGGGGGCAGCCAGTAGTGCCTGCCACCGTAGACGCCACGTAGTAGCCAGACCGAATGGCGGGACTAAGGTGCGTACAAATAAACCTTCAACACTGCATTGGGGCGATGGCCGTTCTGGCCCGCCACCTGCCGATGAAGGAATTTGATATTGCTCTGATCCAGAAACCCTATGTTAAAGAGGGAATGATTAGAGGTTTGGGTGGGACGGGAGGTGTAATTTTCCATAACTGTTCCACTAATGGTATAAGGACATGCGTGTATGTCAGAAATGGCATAAATGCAATGCCCTTATACAATTTTTGTTCTAGGGATCTTACGATAGTTAAGATCGATGTGCGAGGGAGCGGAGGGCGGGAAACTGTAATCCTGACCTCTGCATACTTCAACTATACGGACAAGGAAACTGTATCTAGACAGATAAAGGACCTTGTTGAATATGGCAGCCGGGAGAACCTGGACATAATCCTGGGGTGCGATGCCAACGCACACCACACAGTCTGGGGGTGCACGGATGTGAATGTAAGAGGGGAAAAACTACTGGAGTATGTGGTAAGTACCTCTTTACAAATTCTGAATAAGGGAAACAGGCCAACGTTCGCTGACTGTAGGCGAGCAGAGGTAATTGACATCATGTTAGCCTCTAACAGGGCTAGCACTAAGATCGTCGAGTGGCATGTGTCTAATGAAATTACCTTGTCAGATCATAATTACATATGCTTTAGGTACAGGACGCTGGTTCCAGCTCCTACAGTACGTAGAAGGAATCCCAGAAATACGGACAGGAACGCCTTTAGGAGAGACCTCAGAGTAGATCTGAAGGATTCTAAGGGTAAGCTCAATTCTATATTAGACATCGAGGTTACAGTAGACAAATTGGTCCAGACTGTGAATACGGCCTGGACAAGTAACTGCCCTGAGAGGGAACTTAGGCCCAAGAGGGTACCGTGGTGGACGCCAGAGTTGGTCAAGCTGCGGCTAGAAGCCAGACGAGCGTTTAACAATGCTAGGACCAGTAGGGATTACAGCGGTTACGCTCGTTGTTTAACCAACTACAACAAAGCTGTGCGGAAAGCCAAACGGAAGGCTTGGAGAGCACACTGTGAAAACATCAGTACGATTCCTGAAGGAATGAGGCTCTCCAAAGCTATCTCGACTGTCAGAGCATACCCATTGACAACCATTAAGAATGATAATGGGCAGTGAACAGAGTCTGGTAAGGAGACACTAGCAATGATGCTAAACACACACTTTCCAGACTGTAAGATAATAGAAAAGGAGCAGGAGGACCCGGTCAGCCTGGTTGAACTAAGCTGTCGTACAACCAAAGCAGATTGGGACATTGCTAGGAAGGTTGGTTTTCAACCATTCAAGTCACCTGGTCCAGACATGGTTTATCCCATCATCCTATAGCAGGGAGCTGCACTCTTGGTTCCGCATTTGTGCAGATTATACAGAGCCTGCATAGCATTTGGATATATTCCAAAGATATGGAGGCGTGTTAAAGTCATCTACATACCGAAACCGGGCAAAGCAACTACGAAGAAGCCAAGGCATACAGACCTATCAGTCTTGAGTCGTTCTTCCTGAAAGCCCTGGAGAAGTTAGTAGAAAGACATGTCAGGGAGGGAGCATTATGGAAATTCCCCCTCCACAGGCTACAATGTGCCTACCAGTCGGGAAAATCCACTGAGACGGCACTACATTTTGTGGTAAATAAGGCAGAACATGCATTGGATAACCGGGAAGTAAGCATTACTGCATTGCTGGATATTGAGGGAGCTTGCGATCGGACCACCTTTGATGCCATTAGTGTGGCATCGGCAAATCACGGTATAGAGCCAACCATTTGCAGCTGGATCGATTATATGCTCAGGGATAGAATCATAAGGTCTGAGTTGTTAAGAGATGAAATGTATGCTACAACAACCAAGGGCTGCCCTCAGGGTGGAGTACTCTCACCACTCTTATGGTGCTTGGTAGTCAATTCACTCCTAGAACAACTCAACAAAGGTTCATACATAACGGTCGGATATGCGGATGACTTGGTGATACTCGTAAATGGAAAGTTTCCGAGTACGGTAACTATCGTCTCATGCAGAAGGCCCTGATTATGGTGGAAAAATGGTGCAGTAGCAATCATTTATCAATCAACCGAGGGAAAACTACTGTCGTGCCGTTTACTAGGAAGAGGGATCTCACGGAGTTGAGAACTCTCTCCATGTATGGTACGCAGTTACAATGGTCCACGGAGGTGAAGTATCTAGGCATGACCTTAGATAGCAAACTAACGTGAAAACCTCATGTAGACAAAGTCATAGTGAAGGCCCAACGGATCTTCGGCATGATTCGCTCTACTTATGGGAAGACATGGGGGCTAGAGCCCAAGGTCATCAAGTGGCTATACATGATGATGATAAGACCCATACTCACGTATGGAAGCATTGTCTGGTGGCCAAGAACCAAACTAGCAACATGCTGGAACGCGCTGTCGAAGGTGCAGCGATTGGCCTGCATGGCTATTATAGGGGCGTTTCCGACCACGCCAACGGCAGCGCTAGAGGTCCTGCTGGATCTAACGCCGCTACACATTGTTGTGGAGTCAGTGGCGATAAAGGCGCTACATAGACTATTTGTGCATGGGCTGTGGAGCGTCAACATGCACGTAACTCGACACACAAAACTGGAGATTTTAAAGGATCTCAAAAGGATTATGAGCATGGGTTGCAACAAAATGCAACTATTGCACATATTCAAAAAGAATTTTAAGATAAAGGTCCCCACGAGGGACGAATGGAGACAAGGTCTACAATCCCCTGACAAGGGTTGTCTCAACTGGTTCATTGATGGTTCCAAAATGGAAACAGGATCGGGCGCTGGTATCTATGCCAACGACTGCAAGGTGAGCCAAAGCATGGGCAAATATGCAACGGTCTTCCAAGCGGAAACCTATGCTATAATTGCCTGTGCTCAGGAGAATATCAACAGTGGTGTCACTGACAGGACTGTGTATATTCTCAGTGACAGTCAAGCAGCTCTCAAGGCTCTGGATTCGTGTAGGGTGGACTCCAGACTGGTCCTGAACTGTGTTAAGATCTTCAACAAACTAGGCAGGAAGAACACAGTCAGACTGGTGTGGGTTCCGGGGCATGCAGGGGTGCAGGGCAATGAGGAGGCTGATGAGTTAGCCAGTAAGGGCTCAAAGCAACTGTTTGTGGGTCCCGAGCCATTGGTGGGACTCTATGGGAGCACCGTAAAGGCAGCTTTGAATGTACATGGCAATGAGAAACACAGGCTAGAGTGGATGGCCCTTAGGGGTCTGGAACACTCCAAGGAATTCATTGCAAACGGAGCCACAGGCTTCATCCGGAAGTTCTGCGGGTATAGCAAGAGCCAAATGCGCCTGCTCACAGGAGCGTTCACTGGCCATTTTGGCACCAACGACTTCCTATGCAGATTGAGATTGACACACGATTCAATCTGCAGAGCCTGTGGTGAACAGGACGAGTCCATATCGCACCTACTGTGTGAATGCGACGCGTTGGCTGGACTTAGGATGGGTCTGACGGGATTGGCATATCCAAACCCTAAAGACTTCAGGCTTCTCCCTCTGAATTGTACATTGCGGCTAATGCAGTACATTCATAAGGAGATAGCTAAGGGATAAATCTTGGGGCTGGCACAAAAGATCCCACTGGGTCGAAGTGTCGCCGGTCTGTACTGACTGGCCCCCACACACAAGATAAGATAAGATAGGGTAATGATCAGAGTCCGTCTTTAACACTTCAAAAAGAATATTTGCGATATCTATTCGACGTGGGCATAAGGATTCGAATTCTTGTCTGAAATTCAACCAAGATCGATCATTGGTTGTCCACTCATCAATCCTTACGGTTGTTGCCAGCAAGAATGAAGGCCATTTTATTGAGCACCTGTGTGGAAGACATTTGTCAAAAAACACCCAATGCCTTCCTACGAAGTAGAATGTAGTTAGATAGTTATGTTTATATTTTTACTAACATAGTTTTTAAGTGATACTAACAAACGTATGGGTCATTTCCTGAAATAAATATATTATTATTATTAAGCCAGACACGGGCGTCACCCTTTAGGCAGTTGCCAGTGCGCGCTAAACATTCGCGATCACCCCATCGATTAATATTTCGCATATATTCTACTTCTTTACACCACACATTAAAATCATGAAAAGATGAATCAAAATTAGAAACAAATACGTGGTTCGGTCTTACCGGGTTTAGCACCTTGATTACAGTCACCAGCTTATCTGTTACCTCATTCATGACGGTGTCGGTGATCGAACGCGGCAAGGACGCATCAACACTCGCTGCACACGGTGGCGGCGGCGTCAATTAGGCGTCAGACTCACCAGGCACGCACGGCAACGGTGGCGTATGCGAGCGTGCTTGTCCTTCCGTAGACAGCGGCGGGGTACGCGACGTTTCTTCAGTATGAACCTGTGAATCATTTTCAAACGCATTTAATCGAGAAATTACTAATTCAAGTTGTTGTTCGAGTCTCGAAACGGACGAACGTCTGCGGCTTTTAGATTTACATTTAGTAGTAGTATCCTTCGACATAGTGAACGATAACTAATGAAAAACTATAAACAAAAATTAAACTATACACCGAATAAAGAAATAGCAACAGAACGTGGTACGATCCCATTTCTGAATTGAGGTTCTAACGAATATTTATTAAAAGAAAACTATCCACACGTGATCACAGCTGTTTATTATAAAAAATAACTTAAATTTACTACAATCTTGGCTAACAACTTAAATAAAAATCAGGAATATCAAATACAATAAAAATAGCAGGTAGATTAAAACTAACTATGAGCAACAATATTTAACGTCCGTCCGATCCGTGGATGCGAAAAAATGTGTCGCCTGCTGGCTCTGTTCGTGCGCCGTCGCGTCGGTGTCACGCCCCTCTCCGCATCCCACCACCGATCATGCCATCTCACGCCATCGTGACGTATTTGCGTCACGCAACATAGACAAGTCGTCTATGGTTCCGCTAATCATATGTTTAAACACTTACTATAAGGAAGTTATCATAAAATATTAATTAAAATATCTTTATAATGAGATCAATTGAGTTTAAATCTTTGTAACATTTATTATAGAAAGTTATAAGATAACTTTTATAACAAAACTTAAATCTTTGTAATATTTTAAATTGTAATTAAATGATTATTCTAATTACTTACGTCACGCGCACCGACATCGATTGAGTAAGAAAGTTAAGATCCGTATCCGTATCTACGGATCTTGATGCCAATGATCTTCACGTATACCACAGAAACTGTTCTTGTCATGAACTTTATGTTAACTACTTTTTATTGAACGCAAATGTTTTTAGAAAGTTCATTGCTTTCTTTTAAGCGCTGTAATGAGCAAGAAACTTTCTAATAAAATTGTTGTATAATAATTAATAACTTAATAAGTAATAAGATAAAGTAGGTAACAGTCTGAGTCTGTTATGGCTGGCGTTAGGATCCTTCTCAAATAATCTATGGTAGGCAATCAGGCAGGCATTGATGCTTTTGTCAATCAATCAATCAATCAACCCACCGCAGTCCACTGCTGGACATAGCCCTCTCCCATTTTACGCCAGAACATCCGGTTTTCCGCCTTCCGCATCCAGTCTGACCCAGCTACCTTTTTCAGGTTATCGGTCCACCTGGCCGGGGGGCGTCCTACCTTACGTTTACCAAGTCGCGGTCTCCACTCTAGGACTCGCTTGCTGCAACGGCCATCGGTCCTGCTATAGACATGGATGAATTCGGAGAGATGCCTTTGTAGTTAATATAATTATGACAATGTCCAGCTGGGTTAAGTTAGTAGTTAGTAGATAGCCCTGCTACCACAATGCAGCATCTTACGTCATCATAAGCCGTACTATGGCCGTGTACCATCCCATTTCTTATTAAAATTGGTGTTATGATATTGGTTACAAATCAACTTTATTTACTTTAACGTAGGCATCATGAGAAAACATACAGATAATATCCATTAAACGAACATCCAAAACAATGATGATGACGTGATGTACATAGATCACACAAAGATTAATTCTCAACTAAGTAGAAAATAAATTAATTTTATGTATTTTTACGTAGGTATGTACTATGTTTTGGTATTGTTATGTCTACTACATGCACTATTAGATACTATATACACATCGCACGCTTAATAATAAACCGGAATATGTCAAAAATTAAGGATTCTTACTTTTGTTAATAAAACGAACTAATTCCGATTGAAGAATCTATAGGTACAATCCCGTCATGCGAAACAAGCCAAAATGGCTGATTGTTAGGTCACCCCCATTGATATAATACATCAATGGTCACCCCTCTCTTTTCTATAAAAGCGCGCGACTTGATGCATTTCATGCAATAGAGAATTATTCAGTGATGCGGCGACCGTGATGTGAGATAGGTGTCGTTGTTTTGTGACTACAGTGGAGTAAGGTGAAATAATTCGCTTTATATTCAAACGCAGGTGAAACAATTCTACTTAATTTTTTTTCTAAACTATCATGTTTTCTTTTTACTTTACTTTAGTTGAAAACAGTGTTATAATACAGCATGTACTAATTAGAATTGTTGCAGTTTATCATTAAATTATAATTGTATAGGTAAGAAAGATTGTGTATTAGTGCGTTTTAGTATAAAATTATTACTTTTATTCGAGAAACAATTCATTTTATATCACTTTATTAACAAAACTATCGGTAGATTTAAATAATACTTGTGTTTATTTCGGTTTACGTTTTAAATGATCTTAAAGTCTAAAAGTGCTATAGCAATTGTTGCAGTTTATTACAAAATGTCCTTTCAATTTATTTTAAATACCCATTAATAAAAAGTATTAAATTTCAAGTTCACTAGTTTTAATCCTGAAGATGACGTCTGCAAATAGGAAGCAGCGGTGCCTGAAACTTCTTATGATGAGTAATAATGCTGGATGTACTGATACGGATCTTATGATGAGTAATAATTCTGGATGTACTGATACGGATAATTGTAAGCCAGCCGAAAAAAGTAAGTAAATAACGTCATGTTTACTTAGTTACAAGTGCAGTACCTGTACACATAACTATCGCGTTTGCGTTAAGATTTTTATTCTCACCCTTACATTCTTAGCTTTATGATCTATCAGTCAAATTTTAACGCAAACGAAATAGTTACGTTTACTCTCTTGCAAACTTACACTCGGGGTACAGTATCCATAATACATTTTCACGTAATATTCTCTGAATTAATTCAGGGTTTTACCTTTTTATTTAATATTGTGTATTATTTAATTTAGAGTTTGTTCAATGAAACAGACGATAAAGTCCAGCACAGCATTCAGAAAGTCTAGGTTGCCAGCGCCACCATGCAGGAAGTCCAGATCATCGTCAAGCAGTTTTTCAAGTTCATCTTCAGACTCGTCTTCCTCGGACTCATCTTCCTCAGGCTCATCTTCCCTAAGCTCTGATGATAACTCAAGTATACCCTAAAAACCGTCTCCGATACTGAGTAATGATGACGAACGTGACAGTAATGAAATCATAGAAGATACTCCTCCACGCCTTATTAAAAAAATACCAACGTAATTAGTAACGTGTTATCATTACAATAAACTGTTTTATTATTAGAAGTACAATCATTTATTATAATTCACTTGTTTACCTATAATTTCGGAATGAAGAAAAACTATCACACACGCCTGCAAATGCTATTACCATGAACTTGCTAGTTTCATATTCTGATTGTTCTTCTCAAGATTCTGACGAGTGCGACCAACAGCTAGCTAATCAGAAACCTATGATATAGATGTTCCTAATAAAGAGGCAAATGACATTGAGAGAATTGTGTATCCGGAACAACAACACCTGGAAATTACAGTACATATGTATTCCATAACATATAATAAATAATATAATAAGAAGACGAGGGACTAATAAAATTATTATATATAATATTTTATTATTTTTAAATATACATATATACATAATAATTATATCAATAAATAAGTACTATACATAATGTTAAATAAAATATACTGGGTGTAAGGGACGGTGTACCGAAAACTGAAATAGTAGATTCAGATCATTATTCTGAGTTAAAAATCGTTGGAATTTTTTTCAACAATCACAATTCCTTTTCTGCAATTTTTCATTTTTCTGACTATCACATTTTTCTACAATACAGCAATGTAATTAAATGATCGTGATTTAAATAGATCAGCTGTTTTTATGCGCGCGGAACGCAGAGTTCATTCGTCAAGTGCGATGTATTGGTAGCAATCCATTGCGTACCGCGTAATAAAGTTAAGCTACATTACATTTAAATCTTGCGTTTTTTATTAATTGAAGTTTGCGTCGTGATAAGTACTTATAGAAAGACGTCTTGCTAAATTTTTCGGTACGCCGTCCCTTACACCCAGTATACATGTATTTTAAAATAATCTGGTAAATAAATATAAATTAAAGTATTGTAAATTCAGCATTAAAACAGTATTATTTATATTATTATGTTTTACTCTTTTTAGGACCCAACTAGCTCAGGAGAAAATCTAAATTCCATACTAAATTATGCGATTTCTCCGTTATATTCTGATGAGAGCAATGTAGATCTGAGTGACGATGATCCTAGTTATTATGTGTACACGACTGACAATAGAAACGAAAATAAACCAAGAAACTTCTTTATTCCGCCATCTGGATCGTCATAAGTTCCTGTGACTCTGATGGTTCACATACTGAGGTAAAAAGAGGCTGTAAACGAGTAAGGGATACTTCAAAGTGGAAACAAAATAGAGCCAAACGTTTATGTAAAGCGGTCAGTTATACACGTCTGTATCAAAAAAAGGGAAAAAATATCCAAGTCGCTGTCTTCAACCACCGTGTACGGACAAATGTAAACTTAAATGGGCAAATCAAATTGGTAATACGAGCTGTTCAAATTTATTGGGGATTACGGGGCTTGAACTAACAAAGAGCTTATGTTAAATCATCTATGGTAGATATCAAGCCAAACAAGAGCTTAAAGAAAAATATGACCAACATCATGAGGAAAAGATACTGAGTAGAGATGAAAAAAGCTAGACCTTTCACAATGCCCACATGGTGACTCGTCAGCGTTCTACTATACATAAGTCCAAACTCAATAGTTACAACTTGTTAATAACCGAGTTGTCAGTAAGAGAGCAGCGATAGCTCAGTGGGGAGACCAACAGACTGCAATGCAGAGGGTCTTGGGTTCGAACCCTCGTCGCGCACCTCTGACTTTCGGAAGTTATATGACTTTTCGAAATTATGTGCGTATTGATTGACAATTATCGCCTGCTCCGTGCCTCGGCGAGCACGTTAAGCCGTCGGTCCCGGCTGCCAGGCACATCTATGGCAGTCGTTATTGGGAGAGTGTCGATACAAAAGATCCCACTGGGTTGAAGTGTCCCCGGTCTGCACTGACTGGCCCCCACATAAGATAAGATAACTAAGTTGTCTCAAACAGATAAAAAAGGCGCTTTTGAATCTGTACATAGCTATTTTTGGACGGAATCGGATGCGAAGCGTAGCGCGATCGAAATAGGTACATGCGTTTGGAAATACTTGGAGGAAATTGGTAAGGACGCATAGTAACCATTGAACATTATTTTTTATTCTGATAATTGTGCGGGTTATAATAAAAATAAAAATAAGTTTATAATGACGATGTATATGTATGCAGTTTATCTTTTTAACATCCAAAGCATCACTCATAAATTCATGATCCGAGGACATACGTAGAATGAAGCAGACAACATACAGTTTGATAGAAAAAGAAGTTAAAAAAAATCTTAAGTTTGGCTCAATCTATACCCCAGTTCAATATATAACACTAATCAAAAACGCAAAAAAAACGTAACCCCGATCAACATCCATTATTGATTATAATTAATGTTGGTAGATGTACAAGTACAAGTAGGTATATAAATAAAGTAAGGTTAAATAAAATAAAGTATTTATGTATTTACATTGAGATCGTCGATATTCATTCTGTTTCTTTTAAGTTTTGGTACTTTTGTGTTTTTAATTCTTTTATATGTTTTTCTTATGTTTATATTGCAGCTGTGTCATAAATAATTACCGATTTGCATAACTTATCTGCAATATGTAATTGTGTATCTGTGTAACAACTACTTTTGGGTTTGGCACTTATATACACTAAATAGTGCCTATTAAATATTATCTTACCGGTAATTAATTAGACTGTAAGTTTCTTGTCATGCATGCCTGTTATTTGTATGATTACTGTTTTAATTTTATAATACGCACTTTATATATTTAAGAAGCATTTGTAATTGTATAGTTGGTGTGCTTAATAAAATAAAATAAAAAATAAAATAAGAAGGTTTTATTCTTTTGTATTACAATGTTTATTGTTCTTATAGTAGCATTTAGTTACGTAAAGCTAGATCTCTTAAGCATTTTGGGATGACTATGAAACTTTAATTACTATTTTGTGATTGTATTGCAAATTTTTAAGATTATAAGTTCCTATTAAGACTGATTATTATAACTACTGTTGTTATTAGGTTAAGAAAGCGGTTACGATAAAACTTAAAATATAAACTGTTATTTTACATTAACAAATATAAAGGTGTTTTGCGAAATATTTCTGTATTTTTATTTCCGTTTTACTTTTAAAGTGTAATAAGTATTATACATTTAAATAGATTATATTATTTATTAATACTAAACTGAATTATTAAATATTAGTTCGCCAAAATTTTGAAAATTGATCATTAATCTTTATACTAAACTGACATAAGTCGAAACTTTAGAAAATAAACTTCATTTACTCATTTGATATCTATACTTATAATAAAATTGTAGATGTCAATTCTGTACATTGAATATATTTACAAAATAACTATTGGGGTGTGATTGGCAATCGATACTGATGCCAAAAATGCAATTAGTAATTCTTTTGTCTGTCTGTCTGTCTGTCTATCTGTCTGTCTGTCTGTCTGTGCACGCATGGATGAAAAACTACTGAAGGAATTTCAATAAAACTCGGTACAGTTATAGTTCTTAATCCTAGACAGGTTATAGGATACATTTTATACCAAAACATAATTGGGAACCGAGATATTCGTTCAATCTATAGGTACTAATATTATAAAGCTGAAGAGTTTGTTTGTTTAGTCGAACGCTCTAATCTCAGAAACTACTGGTTCGAATTGAAAATTATTTTAGTGTTGGATAGCCCATTTAAAAAGGAAGACGATAGGCTATAGAACATCACGCTAAGACCAATAGGAGCGGAGAATCAATGAAAAATGTTGCAGAAATAGGAAAAATCTCTTATGTGAAGCAGACGAAGTTGCGCGGGTCAGCTAGTAAATAATATAATTAAACTATTATGTCAGTTATATTCGCTATACATCTCTCTACAATTTAAGACCAAGAAAATAAAAATAACACCATAAACACGTGAAAATCATCAAAATGTTTTTAACAAGGTAGAGACTCAAAACTTTGACCGCGATTTCCCAAAAAAGTGAAATTTTGTCTTATTCCGGTTTATTATTAAGCGTGCGACATGTGCATTACATGTAAATAAACATACACCAACATGACTGCTATCTCATAGAGCCAGTCCGAGACAAGATTTAGGTTGAAGTAAGATTCTCTCTGCGAATCTCGAGAATCATTCCATCGAGCGCTCCCCTTGCTTGCATCTGATATCAAGAGGTATACCAGTGGTGAATGCAAATGCTTGCCCGCATTTGCGCATCCCTCTCCGTGGGAAAACGGGAATGGTACGGGCATGTTGGGCTATCCCGGTTAAAGATGGAAAGTCCTAGTTCCTAATGACTTAACTTACTACGGTGTGCCAACTCGCTGCCTTGAATGGTGGGTGGGTCGCTGGAACTGATGTCATGAGAGCCTGTGTCGAGATCTCCTAAGTGCCATAACTTGGCAGACATCTACAACATCTTATGTAGATATCTATCTAATTTATATAAAAAACAGACCCATGCTCGACTGCACTCCTCATACTATTTTTAAGATAAATTGAGGGCTTTATTCCCGCCCGCTCCGCTATTTTGCTCCCAAGCGCTCCAAGACTAAAATAAAATTATATATTATAATATTATTATAAATCTCAAAGTACCTAGAGAATGTTTTGGAGCTGTAGGGAATGAAATTGGTAAATGTGGCTTTATTTATTATTTTCACATAAATACCTTTGGAGCTCCTGGTAACTAATGTATGGTAAAATGAATTTTAGAGAACAATAGATTTGGAGCGCACGGGAATAAGCCGATAATATAATACTATACTAGTATCTACAGTATCGACCCCATCTAGCTGTACTTGTTTACGTATAAATAGGGTTAAATAGTCACCGAAGTCCGAAGCACATAGCTATAAAATTTCATTCATTACAAAGTAACAGATATTAACAAAATAAATTATAAAATTAGTACACGATATAGGTACTCCTTTATAAATATCCCAAAACAGTTAAAATATAAATCACTAAATTCCAAAATTTTGTTTCAAATGATCAACATTATTCATTCCTCGTAGCTAATTTTGTGTATGTGTGAGTTTTCGAATCGTATCGATGTAGTGAGGTGATTTCAGACTTACTTGTTTTGTGAACGCGTCTTTAAAGCGAGCGATAATTAACTATTTAATACGCACATAACTTCGAAAAGTCAGAGATGCGCGGTTTGGGATCGCACTCGAGATCTCTGCAGTCCAACGTAACGGTATCCCACTAGGCTATCGCTGCTATAATTTAGTAAACATAATAAATTTATTTATTTTTCGTTCCATGTAAAGTCTACGTATAGTCTGTGATTATACGGAGTCTATCCTACAAAGCACGGAAATGGATCACGCTAGCTGAAGCCACGATATCTGTTTATGTTATGTTATGTTGTATTTATGTTTGGCATACTCGGTAATATTTTAATGACAAAATGTGTTTTACTATGATAAAATCATTTAAAGTCATTATTATTATTATGGATAAATGAAAAATTGTTGTCGATGTCATTCTCCTATTAAATAACAATCATCAAAAAGATAAAGTTACTTTCCCATTTATACTGCCGTCGTAAGATAGGCGAACCTGCCAGTATTTTTATAGTTAATATAAAAACACTGGCAGATGTGTCTTTTTACTGGTTCGAAATACGTAAAAACTCAAGTACGAAAAGAATTTTATATATTTCTTTTTTCCTTATGATGGCAGTAATATAAACAAGTTTGTGTCCGGCTGCGCCCGCATAAATACCACTACAGCACATACCAGGTCGGTCAGTGTTATTGGATTTTTAACCTTCAAAAAAGGAGGAGGTTACTCAATTCGACCGTATACATATATACTTTTTATGTGTGGTTGCGGATAACTTCGTTTTTTATAAAACGATTTTGATGATTCTTTTTTTGTTGGAAAGGAGATATCCCAAGGGTGGTCCCATTGGCACCAAGTCAGGATCTGATGATGGAATCCCAGGCAAATCGAGGGCAACCCTCAAATGGTAAAGGTATTAACAATATTTTTCATATATTTTCTAAAGCTATTGAGACATTTGCGTATGGTCATCATCATCTCATAACGCTGAGCTGCTGAAGGAAGGTACAACTCTTTAACGGTTAGTAGTTAGGTGATTTCTTGTTCTAGAATAATGTATAGAGACTTGTTGATATCGATAATTGATTTCTCTGGAGACAATTACAGAGTGAGTGCTAGAAACTAGAAGTATTAATAATTTTAACCGACTTTAAGAAATGAAGGAGGAGGTTGTCAATTCGACGCGTATTTTTTAGGTATGTTTGTGAGTTTGTGAGGTTGTAGAGATAATCTCTGGATCGATTTAACCGATTTTGAAAATTCTTGCACCATTAGAATCTTACATTATCCCTGATAAACATAGGCTACTTTTATCACGGGATAACCTAATTAAACGCGGGCGTAGCCGCGGCGTGAAAAGCGAGTGTTTAATAAAGTTGCTTAAGACATTTCATCTACCGTGTTCCCAGATATTTATTTACAATAATCTTAATCGTTGCATTTCACGCAATGCTTTTTCATCATGTGGTTTCTTCAGTAGTTTATTTGGCTCATGAATACGATTGAGTCGACGGGTCCTATCACTTTGCGATTCCTATTACAATTGAGAACACATGCAATTTCTCATCTGAGATAATCGAGCATGACGTGTCAATGGTGATTCTTGGGAACAAAATATAGCATTCCGTTTGCAATTTTTGGATACGTTCTTTATTTGCTTCCCTCATGCGGGCGGCACCTTTAGTTGGTCTACCCATGATGCTATAAATTAACTACAAAAATAAAAAAACACGAGCACTAAAAAAATTGGTTGTCTGTAAAGTCGGTTTACGGACGATAGTTTAACGTGACAACGTCATAACGTGCCTTTCGCTCGCTCGTGGAGCGCTCTCGCTCCGATCGTAACGTTACAATGAGCGTAACGGGACAATGAGCGTAACGGGACAATGAGCGTAACGGGACAATAAGTCATCCTTTTTCGTGCGTGCAGCCGGCGTTCATCGATTTATTAGACGTTGTCACGTCAAAAACTTAATGAAACATTTAATTCAAAGGATAGAAATGTGTAACAATTTTCTTTTACAGATTTCCAATTTCATTTAAATAACTTACCTACGTAAATAAAAAATTATTACAAAATCTTAATAAACGAAAAACTTTACTTCTGTGAACTGATATTTTTCGGGATGAAAGATAGCCTATGTCCGTTTCTGTACACTTGTCAAAGTATATGCAAAATTTCAGGATGATCGGTTCAGTGGTTTAGGCGTGAAAAGGTAACAAACAAACAAACTCATTTTCGCTTTTATAATACTAGCTTTTGCGCGCGGCTACGACCGCGTGGTACCTACATCAATAAAAAGTAGCCTATGTCCTTCCCCAGGTTTCAAATTATATCTGTACCAAATTTCATCTAAATCGGTTGAGTGGCTTAGCCGTGAAAAGGTAACAGACAGACAGACAGATAGACAGACAGAGTTACTTTCGAATTTATAATATTAGTAAGGATAAGGATTTAGTATTTACAAATTATGAAGATTTATTTACCCAATTACATTGTCAATTTTTGTCTAAGCCTCTTAACTATTAATTTAAATAAAGTATTTGTATACCTGCTAGGTACCTACTGATCTGTTTGAAGTGTTTCTAGGCGGGCAATACCGGTTACGGTGACCGGTATTCCCGCTAGTTAAATCAGTGTTTTATTGATTATTTTAATGTTTATTTATTATAATTGAATAGCACCGTTTGCGTATTGGTTTATTACAGAATGTCCAAAACGAGAAGCAAATCAAGACGGAGTATTCCGCTTTCGGCACCAATTTTTTGGCACCTATGATTTCGGCACCTAAGCTATTCCACTTTTTATTTCCGAAACCATAGGTGCCGAAAGCGGAATACTCCATCAAAACAAATGAAAACTGAGAAAAGAGAAGCAAAAGTAACAATAATAATGAAAACTGAAAAAAAGACAAGGACAAGAAAGGGAAAATCGATTGATGTGAAAAAGGCTAAAAAGAGAGTGCGTACTTAGTACGTCGGACTTAGAAATAGAAATGGCAGACGTGATGAATATAGCTGATGAGGAAAATATAATTATGTATTATCTGCAACTTATGCCTCAACTAAGCTTGACCGGTATTACCGACCTAGTAACCGGTATTATCTACCATGGTGTTTAATACCGGTCAAAGACGTTTTTTTTGTTATTATTAATTATGCCAAATTTATGTTATTTATTGAACTCAATTATTGTGATTTTGTTAAAAGAATAGTGAAAGTTTAATTAGAAAAAGGTTAATAAGGAAATATTGTTTTTTTTTTATTTGTGAATATTTCTCTTTAAGTGACCGGTAATATCTACCAATTCTCACAGTACTTAAGTAGCCTTGCTCATTCTTCGGATCACTAAGGGGATCAGTCGTTATGGGGCTATTAACGTTAATAGACCTTACTTATAATATTCCCTGCTGGCTAGAAAGCCTCGAGCATGAGGTTGTTGAATCCTCCCAGTTCTTTTAGTCAAAATCTCGACAGAACAAGCTCGCACTAATAAATAGTAGTATATAATAATATCAAGATTCTTCACAACAAACGTACCCATATATTATGTATAATAAGCTCTTAAATTTTCCTTATGATTGTTTAACTAGCTGTGAGCCGCGGTCTCTTTTGCTTCGCGGAGATTCAACATTAAGTAGATGAATCGTATCGTATCGTCATGTAACTGGCCCCGCCCAGAGCTATTACCGCGCATTTATTTTTTAGAATTGTGTTTTATTTATATTATTACCTATTATATATCTTGTTACCTGTACTAACAATAAACAGTAGCATTACGTGTTGGTTTCAATATGAATGGGCCGATGCGATCAGGAAAGATCTACTCTCCTACAGAGTATCGATATAAAGCAGCAGTTAATTGAGAGCGCCGAAAATTGATTTCACCCCTCGGGCCTCTTCATTTTGCTACTCCTCCCTTATTTGCAACCCCTTTATACATATTAGGTGGTAACGCACGAATGACACCCCTGGTGTTGCTCCTGGAAGTCCACATAGGCTATACGGTCACTGCTTACTATCGGGCACATCGTGTGCTTGTTCTACACGTACATAATATGTGATGTATGGCAGGCAGCGGCTTGGTTGTATTTCCTTAGAATTGCTTTTATGATATTGAGTAAACAGACATGTTCATGAGCGGTGGGCCGGATAACTCATTTATGACAAGTAGCAATAAAAAATCTCATAAATTAAACTAAATGTAAAATACCATATATAAGGTAATATTTTACATAGTAAATGTAAAATATCACCCTAGTTAAATCAGCGTGAAAAACACTCTTCGCTCGAAAAACACCGCCCCAGCGCCCGACGGTATTCCAGGTCTTGCGTTGGCCCTGGTCCTCGAGAAGCTCGCGCCCCGACTCAGGGGGCTCCTCAGTGAGTGTTTAGTACAGGGCCAATTTCCGCACCAGTGGAAGGTGGGGAAACTGGTCGTAATCAGGAAGGAAGGGCGCCCGGCGGACAGTCCGTCCGCCTACCGGCCCATTGTGTTGCTGGACGAGATGGCTAAAATGTTTGAATTTATTATCGCGGAGCGCCTCGTCCAGCATCTTTCTTCTGTGGGTCCGGACTTGGCGGACAACCAGTATGGTTTTCACCGTGAGCGCTCCACAATTGAGGTAGTACTACGTGTGAGGAGCCTGGCAGAGGATGCGGTGCCCGGGGCGAGGTCGTCTTTGCGGTGTCTCTGGACATCGTGAATGCCTTCAACACCTTGCCTTGGAGTTGTATCAGGAAGACACTCGTTTTCCATCGAGTGCCGACCTACCTCCGCCACATAGTTGGGGGCATATTTATCGGAGAGGGTAGTAGTCTACCCGGGTCACGACGGTTGGAGTCGGCGAGAGATGTCGTGCGGTGTTCCATAGGGATCGGTTCTGGGTCCGCTCCTGTGGAACATCGGTTACGACTGGGTGCTGCGAGGTACGCTCCTCCGTGGCGTCGGCGTCATTTGTTACGCCGACAACACACTTGTCACGGCGAGGGGTAAGTCGCACTGGGCGGCGGCCATACAGGCGAACGCTGGGGTCGCACAAGTCGTTGGTCATATCTGGCGGTTGGGCCTTAAGGTGGCCCTGTTCAAGTCTGAGGCCGTTTGTTTTCACGGCCCTCGAAACCGGCCACCTCGAGGTGCCCACATCATGGTAGGAGGGCTCCGCATCGATG
The DNA here is from genome assembly GCA_963564715.1 of Catocala sponsa. Classification (NCBI taxonomy): domain Eukaryota; kingdom Metazoa; phylum Arthropoda; class Insecta; order Lepidoptera; family Erebidae; genus Catocala; species Catocala sponsa. Next base: position 14,302,497 of record OY751335.1, read on the forward strand.
TCGAGCCAACCCTTAAGTATCTGGGTCTCTTGCTCGAGAGCCGGTGGGACTTTGTAGCCCATTTTCGTCGTCTGGCCCCCAGGCTTCTGGGCGCTGCAGGTGCACTCGCATGTATGCTGCCCAACCTAAAGGGGCTAGGCATCTTCTGCCGGAGGCTCTACGAAGGGGTCGTGCGGTCCATGGCCCTTTATGGGGCACCAGTTTGGGGAAATAACCAGACGGCCCGTAATATTTCTGCGCTCCGTGCGCCACAGCGTGCAATGGCCGTCAGGTTAATTAGATCCGCACCGCACGATCTCGTTCGAGGCAGCGAGTCTCCTCGCCGGATCGATGCCCTGGGACCTGGAAGCGGCGCTTTTGGCGTCACTCTACCGTTGGCGCCAGGAAGCGCTAGCTCGGGGTGAAGGACCAGCTCTTCCCGCTTTAGAGGCGGCACGGTCCGAACACCTCAGTGGCGGGCACGCCACGATCGTGGCGATAAGTTCCGTTTTTGAGGAGTGGCTGGAAAGGCGGCTTGGCGCCTTCATCTTCCGGCTGACACAGGTAATGACTGGCCACGGTTGTTTTGGCCAGTTCCTGTGTCGCATAGGCCGGCAGGCGACGCCCGGATGTCATCACTGCGGCGACTACCGCGATTTTGTTGTGGACACGGCGCTGCACACTTTGGCTGATTGCCCCGCCTGGGAATCGCAGCGCCGTGAGTTGATCGCGACCATCGGATTGGTTGCCCTCTCGCTCCCGGCCATAGTTCAGTCTATGGTCCGGAGTGAGAGGTCGTGGAACGCCGTCGCCTCCTTCTGTGAGGAAGTGATTTCCATCAAGGAGCCGGTGGAGTGGGAGAGGGAGCGTTTAAACCCTCTCCCCAATCGCAGAGCCGGGCGCCGGAGGGTGCGAGACGACCTCCAGCCACCCTGAGTTTTGACCTGGGGGTCAAAACTGGGCTGTCCTGGGCTTTGTGGGCCTGCCCGCCATCCGTTCAGCACCAGTTCTGAGAGGCGGTGTGCGTGTTCCCACGTGCGCCTCTGTGTAGTGTCTTTGTCCCACCCAGGGGGCCGGTAGAGGAAGTTTTTTTGTCTACTGGCCTGCCGTTTCACACGGCGCGGCGGGCCGAAACCACGGCGGGGTCGCGATTGCATGTGAAAGCGATTCGCGCGGTCTCGCCGTCTATGGTTACGTCGAGGAACACCGTGGTAGGTTTAGTCGGTATTACCGGGGTATCTTTTCCGCGGTGAATCCGACATAACCTCTCCGTCGCCCCGCAGAGAGGTATGCGACAAAGCATTCCCACACGAAAAAAAAAAATGCGTGATTGATTATTTATTGTAATAATTATGAATTGTTAATATGTTAGGTATCCTAATCCTAATCGTATCTAATATTATAAAAGCGACAATGAGTTTGTTTGTTTGTTACCTTTTCACACCAAAACCACTGAACCAATCATCCTGAAATTTTGCATATACGTTGTCAGGTGTACAGAAACGGACATAGGTTACCTTTCAACCAGAAAAAAATTCCTGTTCCCGAGGAAAACAATAACGTTCTTATGATAATAGATGGCGCCACGTGTCTTTCGAATTATGATTGAATTATATTATTAGAAGCAGAGTACAACCCGAATTGATTGTCAAATTGTAAATTAACGCGAGCAAAGCCGCGGGCAAAAGCTAGTATCTAATAATTACAGATTAATATTTTACTTTAACCTTTAACTTAAATACATAACTGTGGACTAATTATAATTATATTAATTCTATATTGAATCAATTTTTTATAGAATTATGCTTTCATAATATTTACTACGCGTCTTAAGTTGTAATACATTGTATTTGGTTATAGCATAACGTCAGCGTATCCCGGTAAAGCAGTCAACTAGCTCCTTTTTACTTTAACTTCAATTTGTTACCAATATAGTGATTTCTACCATCAAAGAATTTTCGAATTCGGATCTGTAGTTCAAGAGCTTGCCTTCGTCTACAAACAAACAGACATACATAAACCTTTCTTCCTTATAACATTAGTAATACATAAGGTAAAAAACAGTAAAGAATTAAGGAAAAACAACTAAATACCTTGCTTTACCTGTTTAAGTGTACACATTATGATATTCAAATTCAAAGGAAATTTATTATATAGTCAATACAGGTGGAATTGACGCAGATTTTTATAAAAATATACATGTAGGTAACCCACAAAGTATACCCTGACTCAGAAAATTTATTTCTGAGTCATATAAATACACCCCGTGTGTGGTTCGAATCCGTTTGTCCGCTACGTCTTCTGTAGCAGCAGTAAATTTAGTAGGTTAGTAGGGAAGACAACCCAAAAATTAATACTATTATGAAAAATTTTAATGACTTTGTTGTCACACAGAGATCTCAAGACTTTAATCACAAGGCACCAACCTTTAACGTATTAAGGTTATTTTTAGACACATACATGGTCTGTCGCCTATATCCCCCAAGAGATGAACAGATATCCTAGAGATATACGCCAACCATGTTTCTAGATTCCACGTAGTAAGGTTTATCGAGCAAACTCCATGCAGCTACTGAGAATATCTTGACAGAAAAAAGCAATAACACTTTGCCCAACTTCTACAAATTCCTGGGTTGGGTTGGTTGCTGTGCATGAGCACAGCAGTCACTTAAGCGTGCGTCACTGAGGTATTCACACACTTTTTACTTTTTACCTCTATGAGGAAACGCATATCTAAGAAAACTTTATATTATTAGGCCTATGGCCTATCTCTCTTTATATCAAAGGGAACCCAACAATGGGACAGTTTATTAATAGGGCTGATACAATGTTATTATAAAATATCATTCTAATGTATCATTAACCCTATTTATGACATAAAATAATGCACTAATACTGTCCATTAACTTCATTAATGTAAATTGGATATTCGGCATGTTTAACGTTAAACAGATCGAAATTTTCTACTTTGAGTCAAGTTCTTAATTAATGTAAATTTATCTCCCCGTCATCCTATCTACCTTAGTCCTCTTATTCGGAACGCAATGGGTTTATACTACTTGATCACTATCCATTTTGCCTTAAAATAATTTGGTAGGCATTGAACTATAATAATGTGTTATGGTAGGTAAGTATATTATATCTGCAACACCAAAACAGGCGTTTGAAGCAGGTCTAACGAAGTAAACAAATACATAAACTAATTGAATAGGTGACACATCAAGATTCCCGCGTATATTTTCCTTGTCATAAAAGAAACTTACAAACGCCTACAAGCTCGACATGTATGTGTTTGTGTATTGTATACGTGTGGGTTAGCCGATATAAATAGCAGCAATCGTTAGCAGCAGCCACATTACAGATCCTGTCGTCAGACCTTCTGTTAAAGAAACACCAAACTTTATTAAACTAGCATCATGGCTGGACTGAACAAGATCACCATCTTACTGTTGGTGGTTGCGTGTGTGATGACCATCACCACCGACATGGCGGACGCCTCTGTGAATATTGGACCCTGCAACCAGGTCTGCTCTCGCTCTAAGCCAGAAAGAGACGAATGTTGCAGAGCTCACGGTTATAGCAGACACGACGAATGCCTAAAAGGCCGGATGTTTTGCGAATAAACATCTTGTTCACAGGTAATACAAATTTTAATATTTAAAATAAAGTTTATTTCCTATACTTAATTATGTTTAGATGTAACATTTAACTGCAGATATTTATTAACAAATATTTACTATTAGCGTAGTGGTTAGTGTAACCGACTGCCACGCCTGAGGTCGCGGGTTCGATTCCCGCACAAGCCAAACATTTGTGTGCATGAACATGGATGTTTGTCTTGGTCTGGGTGTTTCTATGTATAATATGTAAATATGTATTTACAAAAAAAAAGTATATATGTATGTTTATCCATTGTCTAGTACCCATAGTACAAGCTCTGCTTAGTTTGGGCTAGATGGTGTTGTGTGTATGTGATAGAATATTATTATTATTATTATTACTATTATATTAATCGCCTTGCTAGCATACGACGCACTAGCTCTAGTCACTGGGAGTACCACATGAAAATCGTGAATGCGACAGGGGAAGTGGCATTCCTATGATTAAAGAAGTACCGAGTATTGTGGGTATGGTGGCCACACGAAAGGAATCATTTTGGAACTTTAACTAGAGCACTAGTTGATTTTTAAAAATAAGAATAAAAAAGTTAATATTTATATTTTTGCAGGCAAGCAGCAGACCCATTTTGTAATTTTTAATACATTCAAATTTTATACCACGGACATTAAATTGCAAATGAAATATTAGAAGAAATAAACTGGAAGACGGCTTTGGACTCACTAATGACAACTACAAATTATTTTTATAATTTTTATTATGTATTTTCTTTAATCAATAAAATATGCATACCAAAAAACTGTTAATCTTTCAGTCTCCTTACACTAATTAATTAAGGCGATATAGACCCTTAGCATATTAATCTATAACTTATACTAATTGATAATATGGACGTTAGTACTAAAGAAGTAGATATTTATTCAATGAGAATCGCTAGAATGACAGGCTTTGTCAGAAAAATATTCATATAATGAAATATAACATATAACAAACACGGACAGCAACAGTCACCAAGTTCGTTTTTTTTAAGAATTAAGAATTTTATTAAAATAATTATAACATACATATGTACCTATATATTATATGTAACCAGTTCTACGCTCTCGGTTTACAATGGTTTAATAATTAGTATTTAATGGTGATAACAAACGGTTTAACTCGGCAATACCTTTTAAGTTTGCTTCTAACAGTTTGTTTTCTTCATTAAATCAACATTTGTTCTCAGCCAGGCATGTTTGTTAAACAATGTAGGGATCAAATACTTGCTAGTTCTTTTTCCATAATCATTTGTTACTTTAGGTATTACAAATTTATGTTGTCTTACGCTTTTAGTATTATAAGTATTTTCCACATTAACTTATCCTCATACAATTGTCCTAGAACCACCAAGTATTAGACCCTTTTATGTATAGGAAGTACCTACTTTACAGATAGATAATAGTTTCTCATAATTATCTTTGCATTCAAGTTTTGTTTTTCTACCAACTAAGTATTTCATGAAGCGAATTTGCAGTGACTTTATGTTGTCTAAATACGTTTTAAATGTACGGCCATAAGTGCTCAATAGTGCAGGGGGTTCACCGGAACCAGCTAAATTTTGAAAGTGGTCTATAAAAAACGTCTGGGAACCTCTGGTCTACACGATTACAAGGCCGTTACAAATAAGTAGCGTTAACCTAGTGGCTGGCTGCCATGCAGAGATTTCGAATTTGATTCCAAGGCACGCACCTCTGACTTTATGAAGCTATGATATTTTAACAGTGAGGGAAAACATCGTGAGGAAACCTGTATGTCTGAGAGTTCTCCATAATGTTCTCGAAGATATGTAAAGCCTGACAAACCGCACTGAGCGGGCGTTGTGGACTATGGCCTAACCCTTCTCACTCTGAGAAGAGGCCCTAGCAGTGGGACAGCTTATAAACAGGGCAGATGCTATTTTTATTTCTAGGTACATAAAATAGAACTACGATGGCTAACGCCTCAACCACTTTTTGAATCCGGATGGAGCGTGTTAAGCCTTAATGGTGGTAATAATATAATATAATAATAATGATAGGTATTTTAAAAGATAGGTCATACAATATTTATTATTGAATTAATAAACGTTATCTTAACTTAATATTATTAATGCGTTCGAGTTTTTAATTTGATTGCTTGTTTATTACGCTTACACGCCTTTAGAGCGTATACTCAAATTTAGATGAAATCTGCATCTTTTACGAATTTTTCAGGGCTCATAACTTAATCATACGTTCAAAAAACGCTACGCTCGCTTCTGGACAGATCATTATTAAAAGTTCATCGCATAGGTATACGTTGTTATGGCAGGTATACTGAAATGGACATTAAGGTCTTTTCATCGAAAAAAAGTACTGTTCCCGAGGTTTAGAAAATTGATAAACCCTACATTTACGGGAGCCAAGGTGTGGAAAAAATCTAGTATCTAATATAGGTATTATTCGAAATAAATTGTCAAGTGTATGTAAGTTATTTTAGAATTTGCTATTATAGTCTTATTATATATAGTTCAGTGATACAGCAGTAACCTCCATACCCATGCAACCAGGAAACAGCACAAGCGCAACACAACTTTCAAGGCGCACTTTTAATACGTGTATACATGGGTTTACATGGGCAGGTATACCGTATACCATACACATCTCGATCTCCATGCAGCCCCTGCGATGGACGCTGTCGGAGATGCTAATATTTGCTAAGGGATTAATACCCTAATATACCTATAATTATACGTCTTGCCATAAATATTGTTACAAGGAAAAGTCTTTTTTTATTGCATCAAACATTTATTACTGTAATTTGTGTTCGTAAATACCTACATTGAAAACATTAAAAATGTATGAAGCTCATTCAAAATGATCTCCATTGGCTTTAAATACAGTCCTATACCTAAACGTTGGGGCCAGTTATTATTACAAACACGCAGTCTCTCCAAGGGAATATTTTTCACTGCCAGTCTTATGGATTGTTTTAGGGACTTTAAATTATCATGGCTTTTAGAGCATGCGATACTTTCTAAAGCTGATCATAAATCATAATCCAGTGGATTAAGATCGGGACTAGATGACGGCCAGTCTTCAGCTCTGATGAAGTCTGAAACGTTCGTTTCCAACCACGCTTAAGTGGATCGAGCTTTATGACCCGGTGCTGAGTCTTGCTGAAAGGAAGATGGTGTTGTTGTTGTGGTTTAACCACCTTCTCAAGAATCGTATCTTGAAGCACATGTGCTGATATTATGACACCTTTTCACAAAAATATGGCTCAATCACTCCTTGATAGTTAACACCACATTAAACAATCACTGAAGACGAATAATGTCTACGTTGTACTGTGCTGACTAATTGGGAAGCTTCTATAAAGCTTAGAGCATAAACTGAAAGAAAAATATCTAAAGTCATTCTGCTTGTTAAAACATTCGATCAGTAACAAGCGGATGGAGTGTTTCAAAAATTGAATTTGGCTCCATAATTAATGGCGTATGGTGCAAGAATGAGGAAACACAATGAATATTCATATAAGAATGACAGATTCCAAATTCAAACGTAATGTTATGTTATTTTTTCATTGTAACAGTATGTATGGCCACTAAGTACCTATATACCCACGTATAGTAGATTTACTGATGAATGATGAAACTTAACAGTCTGCTCTACAGATGTTCATTTAGCGATGAAAAATGTTGTCTTTTGTTTGTTTATGATGTACTTCTGCCAATGCCATGCTCATCAAAAAGTACCTATGTAATTTTGATGTTCGGTCCTCTTTCTGCCAGTTGGTACAGAAGAGTCCAGTATCTATTAAAAGATAACCCTGTTTTTTAATGAAGACCTTTGATTTATACCACATGGTGACTCTCTAAAATAGGTCTGTTATTTTATTGCATTTGCTGAGTAAGTACCTAATACCTACAGCGCAACTATGCATACACATACAACTGCTGCAGCCGTGGTAATTCCAACCATTTTTGGATTGATCTTGGTTTGGAAGTGGATCATAGCATTGGTTTTGCAAAGTGTGCACTTCAATGGTATTTCCGTCTGTATTTCCATAATCCGGTTCAGGTATAGTAACGCAGTCCATAGCATCCGTAGTTTCGTATAAACTGGGTGTTGGAGTATCAACAAAAGAGTGTGTAAGTCGACGTTTAGCATGAGATTTCTTGATAAGTGGAACTTTGCGAAGTGATGACAAGGGACTCTTGCATATTTGCTTCAGTGCTATTATTTCTTGTGACAACTGTACAATTTGTTTTTTAAAATATGAATTTTCAAGTATCACATTTGCCAATTCATGTTGCGTGCTCTCTCAACTAAATTTTAGGTTGTTTATTTCATTTTTCATTTCATCACGACATAACGCTAGAACGTGGCTGGATATGTCCAGACTTTTGCCCAATAGTTCCTCGGAATATGAAAAATTTAAAGATACTCTCATATCCATTCTTTCTAATGATTTTAATCTTGTTGTAGGTTTTTAAAAGTTATGTTATTTACTGCATCCATTCTTACGCCCTCTATCTGATACTTGTGGAATCAATACGTCGGTTGCCTGTCTTTGGCGATTGCGCAACACGATCAATAGTTTTGTAGGAATAAGTACGTCAATTTTCAAACAGATGTCGCTATTTTCATACAGACATTGGATAGCAAAGGTTGTTGCAGATTCCACCTTGTGACAACAGATGGCTCTTGGGAACAAGATATAGCATCCCGTTTGCAATTTTTGGATAAACGTTCTTTATTTTCTTCAAACAATGCCTTGTCTCTCTTTTGCCTCATGCGGGCGGCACCTTTAGTTGGTCTACCCATGATGCTATAAATTAACTACAAAAATAAAAATAGATACTTAAAAAAGTAAAACCGGCTTCAAAAACAAAACATCAGCATTAAAAAGCGAAAAATAAATTTAATGAAACATTTAATTCAAAGGATAGAAATGTGTAACAATTTTCTTTTACAGATTTCCAATTTCATTTAAAATAACTTACCTACGTAAATACTAAATTATAGACGGTTTATAGAGAACTTTTCCCATCTTACTAAACCGTTAACAAGTTTGTTAAAAAAGGACGTTAAATTTAATTGGCTCTCTCCACAACAGTCGGCCTTTGATACCTTAAAGGATAAGATCACTACAGCACCTATTCTACAGAATCCCGATTTTACTAAACCTTTTATTCTAACTACAGACGCTACCAACTATGCCATATCCGCTATCTTATCCCAAGGCGAAATAAATAATGATCTCCCAATCGCGTATGCATCCCGTACGTTGAATAAATCTGAAGGAAATTATTCAACTACAGAAAAGGAGTGCTTTGCTATAATATTCGGGACTAAAACCTTCCGTCCGTATTTATACGGGCGACGATTCAAAATCGTAACCGATCATAAACCTTTAGAATGGCTTTTCAATATAAGTGACCCCAGTTCGAAATTGGTAAGATGGCGTCTCAAACTCGAAGAGTTTGATTATGAGATTGCTTATAAAAAGGGCAAAATAAATTGTAACGCCGATTCTTTATCTCGCAATCCGGTTCTCGCCGTCGACCCCGAGTCTCCCTCTGCATCTGAAACATATGAAAAGTATTTGAAAATTAGTCAACATACTCTTAACTGTGATACGACAGTAGAAGAGCATAACGACTCCCTGCTAAAAGCGAAATGTAAAATGATAACTTACCCTTCCGCAATCGATCTCGACGACTCTGTTCCTTACTGCTCCGAAATCCTTCAGTTATCCAAATTTGACGATACCTTACCTGATATACGCAACCTAGAACGTGAACTATTCACCTTCCAAAGTACCTCAAATGATAAACATGTTTTTACTCACCTATACTTACGAGTCCACCATTATGATGAAATTACGTATAAAGATATATTTAACATGTTGAGAGACTATCGCGATATGATAACAACTTGGTACATGGAAGAAAAAGAATTTGCAATTTCTGACTTTAAAGACTCTTTTAACAAACTATCATTCACAAAAATTTAGAACATTCTTGCATTCCTATTTCATAATACAGGCATTAAAATACATGTTTATCATAATAATATCCTATTTCCAACACCATCCGAGGTCCCGCTCATATTAAAAGATAATCATGACTTACCATCTGCTGGTCATCCAGGTGTATCTCGTATGTATGATAGACTCAAATCCCTATATTGGTGGAGATATATGAGGCAGGATATAGAGAATTACGTTAAAAACTGTAAATCTTGTCAAATAAATAAACCTTTGCGCTGCACAAATAAAGCGCCGATGATAATCACATCGACCGCGACTCGACCTAACGATAAGATATACCTTGACATTGTAGGGCCTCTTCCAGAAACACGAATTGATAACTATAAGTTCATCCTAACCCTACAAGATGATTTGACTAAATATTCGCAAGCATATGCCATGCAGTCTTGTTCGGATCAAGAAACCGCTCAACGTTTTGTTCATTTCATTTCACATATGGGTGTTCCACGACAGATCGTGTCTGACCAAGGTACAAATTTCTGTTCAGATTTGTTTAAACAGTTAGAAAAGTTATTCGGTATAAAACATACATATATACGCGTCACCTTACCACCCACAAACGTGTAGCACGTTAGAGCGTAGTCATTCAACGCTGAAAGAATACTTACGATCATACATTGACGAAAATACTCACACTTGGGATTTGTATCTAAACACAGCAATGTTAGCCTATAATTCGAATGTCCATTCCACTACTGGCTTCACTCCGTTCGAACTTTTATTTGGTTACAAGCCTTATATCCCAAAGTCTATAGATACTCTCGAAAATAACACATACACTGATTATATACGAGCTCTTAATCACAGGTTATATTATAGTAGACAAAAAGCTTTACAAAACATACAAACGTCCAAAGAACGTTCAAAACGATATTACGATTCACATGCGCGACCGTTAACATACAACGCCGGCGACATGATATACTTACGATGCCATTATAAACAAAACAAAGCGTTATCCCCGGTGTGGAAAGGTCCCTATAAAATTATAAAAATAAACGGCAATCATACTGTAACAATACAAGTAGGTAGGAAACATATACGCTATCACTATGACGAAATCAAACCCGCCTTTTAGAAATAAATATACCCATATCTATTGTCCCCAGGTTTCCCACGATCGTGTCCGGTAACCAGTTCGTATCAAAGCTGGTCGGCAGTCCGGGATTATACTATGATCAATTGTTAGACTTAAAATTCTCTAACGATAATTGGAACGTTGTTACTTCTGTAGATTTGAGTCACATTCAACCTCATTTAGACAGTATAGAGCTCTTGCTCGAACGCATTACTAAGCATTGCAATATAGTCCAATCCTCTAAACTTAAGACCGAATGCTATAATTCGTTAAGTTCCTTGAGAGCCCTGCAAGGCAGTAATATTCGTAAGTTTTCATCTATTTCATATCTAACTCAGGTTAAAGAAACCAGACGCACAAAACGAGGTTTAATTGACGCCGGTGGCTCTTTATTAAAAACGTTCTTTGGCACCTTAGATGTTGACGATGCTATCAAGTTCACAAATGCTATAAATAAAGTACAGTCAGACGAAAAAGAGCTCACAGTATTAATGCGCGATAATATACATGTAATTAAGTCTACTATATCCACGTTTAACAGCACTATGTCTAAAGTAAAAGATAACGAACATCATTTGAACCAAAATTTAGTTACTATAGAGAGTGCATTCGAAAAGTTAAGTCGAACTACTGATAAATTAGAATCAAGGTCCCAGTTGTCTCTCATATTAACTTCAGTAGAAAGTATTATAATGGCCCTATCTTTTGATATAGATGACATTAATAATGCAATATTGTTCAGTAAAATGAACGTTTTACACCCGACTGTACTGTCCTATGCAGTTGCATAAAGAGCTCGAGTTACATATCAACTACATGCCTAAACACTCTGAGCTGCCCATACCTTTATCGCTAGCGAATGTAAATGAAATAATTACTGTCAGTGATATTGTATGTTATTACCAAGACAATAAGTTAGTATTTATTTTGCAGATTCCGCTCGTTCTTTCGCAGTTCTATAATTAATATCATGTTATCCCATTTCCAGTCCCGTTAGACTTGAATACGCCAGATACTTATGTTTTAATAGCACCGAACAAACAATACTTGGCAATAACTCTGGACAGACTATTCTACTCACAGCTCGCGAGTGTATGTGTGTCCTCTAGGTAACGTGTATTCCACGATGGCGAACCCGACGTGTGAAACTACGTTGTTGACAGAAGCCTATGTCAAGCTACCAAAAAGTTGCCAAACCAGAGTCCTGCGTGGCTCAATAGATGTCTTCCAAAAGATCACCTATAATCGTTGGATTTTTGTTCAGTCAGATCCCGGTAAATGTCACGTTGTTTGTTACGAGAACATTAATAATTCTGATGAAATCTTGTTCGGTTCTGGTATATTACATTTACCTAAATCTTGCAAAGCTTACTTTAAAACACTAACGTTTCTCCCGAGTGACACTTACACCTCCAACATTACTACTACCTTATCTAACTTCAGTATAGTTAGTGATTGTTGTGATGCTGAACATTTCAGTAAAAGTGACATTCCGCTAGTTAAATTAAACGAATTAAATAATTTAGACTCATTAGTAAAAGCCAGTGTGCAGATGAGTGATTTTGAGAAACAGTTAAATAAGATCTCTGAACCGTCACACTTTGAGAAATATTCTACGATTTATCTTTCTCTCACTTATTATTATTATCCATAATAATGTAGATATATTTTTTGCTTAAAACTAGGAGGGTTATTTGCCCGAGACAGGGATGTTGTATAAGAATTTATAATAAAAACTACGCAGATCGAACTCCTGTTCCTGCTATTCGTCAAAATGTGTCAACCATTGTTAACACAAAGGACTTGACGCCTGACTCGTCAGCTGATGACCTTGAATATGATGTAAAACTCTCTACAAGGTCGCTGCCAAATTTAAAAAGAAATGTTATATCATAATAAATATAGGTACATAGCTTTCATTTAACAAGCTATGTATATTTATTATGATATAACATTTCTTTTTAAATTTGGCAGCGACCTGTTTTAATATCCATTAAAGGTATAAAGTTAAATGTTAACCTTATATGTTAACTACTTAGTTATTTTACTGTCAAATTATTTTTCTTTGAGGGAATAATGATAAGCTTTAGTTCTTAATCTACGAGTAAAAAGTAAACATGATTTAAAACTGTTTGATATTAACTTTTAGTCTTGTGGTATTTTTAATATATAAGACTTTCATGAGTTTTATATTTTTCTAGTTTACTGTTGTAGTTGCTATGTCTAGGTTTATAAACCAAATCTAATTATACTCTTAAAATGTAATCCCTAACGAAGTCTTTTAAAGTTCATTCTTGATTTTGTTTCTATTGATCATCCCTTGACCCGGTATGATCAATCTTAACGGGGGGGATGTTATAATATTATATTGCATAAAGTACATATAAAATAATAATGCTTAGATCAGCAGTAGGCATGAGCGATGTGCGTCATAAAAATTGATCCAAGCGTTATTACTTGTTTCTAAGGAAATTAATTCTATTCTAGACTTCGTTGTGGGCGCTAGGGTTTTATATTATTTTGTATTTTTATACTGTTTTATTAAACTTAGTATATTTTAGAACTTCCAGTTTTTTTTTTAAAAAGCCCTCTCTGACTTGCCCTGTAACAGTACCTAATATTTCAATAATTTTATTTTGTAAAGTATTTACTTACCTACATATCTTTCTAAGCATATTAATAAAATGCCTAGAAAAAGAACTCAGCTTTCTCGGCAGTCTGCTACAGCAAAACGGCTGCAACTTTTGCGCAGCAATGAAACAGCGGATGAAAATATGCATAGGTTGGTTACTCAACGAGTAATCAGTGAACAAAACTGTGCTAGGGAATCAAGCGTTGAACGTTTGCAGCGTTTGGCGGCACAAAATGCCCGAACTTTGGCGAACCGAGAACGAGAATCAAGCGCTGAACGTTCTCAGCGTTTGGCTACACAGAATTATCGTACTTTGGCGAACTGAGAATGGGAATCAAGCGCTGCCACAAAGGATTCCCAAACCTTAGCGAACCGAGAACGAGAATCAAGCGCTGAACGTTCTCAGCGTTTGGCCACATAGAATTATCGTACTTTGGCGAACCGTGAACGGGAATCAAGCGCTTAACGTTTGCAGTGTTTGGCCACACAGCATTCCTAAACCTTAGCGAACCAAGAATGAGTATCAAGCGCTGAACGTTCTCAGCCTTTGGCCACACAGCATTCCCAAACCTTAGCGAACCGAGAACGAGAATCAAGCGCCGAACGTTATCAGCGTTTGGCCACACAGAATTACTGTACCTACTTTGGCGAATCGAGAACGAGAATCAAGCGCTGAACGTTCTCAGCGATTGGCCACACAGAATTACCGTAGTTTGGCGAACCGAGAACGGGAATCAAGCGTTGAACGTTCCCATCGTTTAGCTCAACAAAATTCACAATTAACAATGAATAGAATTCGTAGGCAATACAACTTAATGAATTCTGCCTTTGCTTATGACTGTAACCTTGACTATTCTGTTCTAAATGATGTTGGTATTGGCAGAATGGATAAAATATGCAACAAGTGCCAAGCACACAAATGGAAGGCTGAAGCTCCTGGGCTATGTTGCAATGGTGGCAAAGTAGATATACCTAAAATTCCAGAACCAACATCAGTTTTAAAAGAATATCAGGTCCACATCCATCATCAAAACATTTTTAGAATCATTCAAGACACTATAATACACTTTTTCAGATGATTTCATTTGGTGCCAAGAAAATTCGAAAGGGGAATTTTATGCTCACTTTTAAAGTGCAGGGACAGGTTTATCATTTGATCGGCAATTTACTTCCGGCTCAAGGTGCACAACCAGAGTTTTTGCAAACATATTTTTATAATATAATTATAATACGGTTCAAGTTTAGTGATATAATTGTCGACGGATCTGATCCCGCCGTAGCCTTCTAACCTAACCTATCCAAGTCGGAGTGCTAAGAGTCGGGATTCGGGGCGTTTTACGGTTTATGTAGTATAGTCCGTAACCAGGACGCACATACGCACGTTACAAACTGTACACGAGCAGTACGCAAAATTTATGTATACATTGTAATCACAGATTTAAAAATAACATTGTAATATATACGCGATCAGTTTCCTATGGCTGCGTTTTGGCCTTGTATAGGTTGGAAAAACGCGTCGCCGCCGTCGCGTCGCCGCGTCGCTGCCGTCTCGCTCATTTGCACCAAATCTTACAGTGCCTATTTTTACGATAAAAGAATATAATGGATTATTTTTACATGCTAAGTTATAATAAATGATAATTGTCTATAGAAGCTTGAACTAGGTATATTTTGTGAGGACCTTGTATTGTAGCTGTAAAACGTAAAATAGTGATGTAAAATCTGTGGCTGAGTTAGTAAATTAGGTGGCAATGTATGAATAAGAAGGATAAGTTAAGATAATTGTTGATCTTTACTTGACGCTTTCTATAGAATATTTAGCTGGCGTTGTAAAAAAGACGAATTAGTTTATTATTTTCCCGTTGATTAGCTATAGAATTAGAAGTTTGATCACGTGGCCAATAAAGAAATCTGTGGCTTGACTTATAATTTCTCATAAAATCTACTATTAAACTTATTAGTGTCAAAGAATGTAGAATAATTAGTATAACAGTCATGTACCTACTGTTATAAAATAATAAATCCAGATTTTGAATATATCTATTCTGTTCCTGTGTTAATGAATAGGAATCTTATCTTATCTTATGTGAGGGCCAGTCAGTGCAGACCGGCGACACTTCGACCCAGTGGGATCTTTTGTGTCGACACTCTCCCAATAACGACTGCCATAGATGTGCATGGCAGCCGGGACCGACGGCTTAACGTGCTCGCCGAGGCACGGAGCAGGCGATAATTGTCAATCAATACGCACATAATTTCGAAAAGTCATATAACTTTCGAAAGTCAGAGGTGCACGACGTGGGTTCGAACCCACGTCGTGCACCTCCGACCTTCGGAAGTTCTCGGAAGACTTTCGGAAGACCCTCTGCATTGCAGTCTGTTGGTCTCCCCACTGAGCTATCGCTGCTCTTAATGAATAGCAATGGAAAATGTTGCAAAATCAGGGTGAAGGAGTAAATTCTCTTATCTTATATGAAGCAGACCAAGTTGCGGGGGTCAGCTAGTCATTAATATAAGGTTTCCATGATATCGAAGGTTTAATAAAATTCCAAATAATAAACAAAATTTTACAAAAAAAGAAAACCGACTTCAAAGTAGAATATTCTAAAACTTGCAAAATGCACTAAAAGGTTAATAAATAATTGCATATTCTTGTGAATAATTAAATTATTGTTATTAATGGAGTTGGTGTCAGCCAAGGTAGGTTTGTAACTTTGACCTGGGGGTGGCGGGCTTTGTGGGCCTGCCCGCCATCCGTTCAGCACCAGGTCCGAGAAGCGGCGTGCGTGTTGCCACGCGCTCCTCTGTGTCGTGGCCGTCTCCCCTCAAGGCGGGGGACAGTAGGGTGTTTGTCTAGTGGTGACCTTAGGGTCTCTTCGTGTAGTGGCCTGCCGGTTCATACGGCGGGCCGAAACCTCGGCGGGGTCGCGAGCGCATGTGCAAGTGATTCGCGCAGCCCCGCCGATAGTGGTTTTGTCGAGGAACACCGTGGTAGGTTTAGTCGGTATTCCGAGAGGTACATTATTCTTATTCCATCTTTCTCTTTTACCCCGGCGAGTCCGACATAACCCCTCCGCCTGCCCCCGCGGACGGGTGTGCGACAAAGCATTCCCCCACGCAAAAAAAAAAAAGGTTTCTAACTAATTAAACATGAGATGTCTTACTATAATCATAACATAACATTGGCATGCACAATTACACACATAGACGCGGGCGGCTAACACCGAATCCAAAAATAACAATAATTTAATTATTCACAAGAATATACAATTATTTATTAACCTTTTAGTGCATTTTGCAAGTTTTAGAATATTCTTCTTTGAAGTCGGTTTTCTTTTTCGTTAAAATTTTGTTTATTTCTCGGTTTTTAGTGAACCTTGCCAAAAACGAGAACATCATCAGCCAAATACGCATTATTAAAGATAACTCGAAAACGAATGGTCAAATCTTGATTAAAATGAAATGGGACCACACGGGAAGCACTAGCTTTCAAATAAAAAAAGAATCATCAAAATCGGTTCACCCAGTCGAAAGTTATGAGGTAACAAACATAAAATTAAAAAAATACAGACGAATTGATAACCTCTTCCTTTTTTTGAAGTCGGTTAAAAAGGTATTCATAATTCAAGTAGTATTGTGTTGCAATGACGTCGTCGTTTGGAATTTTAATAATCTTTGATAATTCACTTTACTTTTATGTTGGAATTAAGTATTATCCGAATAATCGTCCGCCGCTATGAAGCATCTCAAAAACAAAACAATATCAGCGCTTCTAACGGTGAATAATGTAACTATTTTACGATATATGATCAGGATCACTAATATTTGACCATAATATTTATAACATAATGATCTATGATCTGAAGGCCCTATGAGACTACATACGTATTACTTCTCGAGAAAATTCAAAAATAATTTTCACGCTTATTTTACAAAAATCCTATATTGTTATTATCTTTTCCTCTATACAACAAATTTTTTACTCGGAATGGTATGCTTTAGGTAATTCTCTGGAAGTAAGGTGTAATTACTACTTACTTACCTTTGTTTGCCAGGCTTTGTATGGTAAATGTGACTGTCCGAAACTAGTAACACAGATGGTCAGCTTATTTGTCCTCATTATACCAAAAATACAACTTAGATCACGCAAAGTGCAGTTACTAGCTGTGCCTTATGCACATACAGTGGCGCATGCCAACTCGCCCCTTGTTCGTACACTAACCTTATTAAATACGCTTAACACTTCTGACATCAGAATAAGAGTGTGATCTATTTGCTTCGGGATGGGTGGATGTGTGTCGTAAATGTTTAGTTAATTACTATGTTACGAATCTTTTATTGTACTCATGTAAGCAGATGTAATAAGAATTTGTATACCTACCTAGATCTTATTAATTTTAAAACGAATTAATCTAATATGTATTTACAAACGTATTGAAAAAGATAACATAATTACAAAAACACTAATAATTATGATACTTCCTAAATATCTTCAAAAATGGTTTAGGCATCGTAGAATTCGTCAGCATCGCTGTCAACTACAACAACAACGTAGGTAACGTGCCCAGAAGACTGGCAGCATTGCCACGTTGAATGGCAATGCTGATTATACCTTGTAATGTCTGGTAATATTAATGTAAATAATGTTAGATATAAGTTTTAGCTTGTACAACGATTTGGTGTATAGTTGTATAGATACTGTTATTTATAATAAATAAAATAAAGTAGTCGTGCATTCAGCTATTTATATAGTCAAACGCTGATTAATTATTCATTGATCTGGTCAGACTATATCATGATTGGGCCAGCAGGTATTTCCCATTTCATGAAATACAACCATTTTATGAAATAGATGGCCACATCATGAAGTGATCAATTCCATGCCACGACATATGTTTAATTATTTGATGACTCTGTTTGTTGCTGATATTACTTAAAGATCGTATAGGTAATTATGAGACTATATTTACGACTGTTACGTAAGTATGACAAACAGTATTTTCAATTTTTAAGGCACGGTACGGGCTGTCGGCTTTTGCCGAACGGCACGTGCCGCCGGCTGTACCGGGCGTTTGTACCGCCGGCATATGGCGCAAAACTAGCACAAAGCCGCCGAGCATCATTCCAGTTGTGACAGTCGTGTAGAACGCTAGCCACGCGGTACGCCGGCATACCCTGGCGGCCATGCCGGCGGCTCTTTTGTGCGGCAAAACCGGCGGCTTCGTATGCCGCCGGCACTATGCGTAGGAACCTTTACACATTTACATTTTAACAGATATTGTTAGGGCCCACGTTAAAATAAGCGAGCTCATTACTGTTATGTGGGTGCACCATCAGACTGCGTGATGCAGCTTATAACTGTAGCATGAATCATAGAAAAGACACTAAACACTGAGGCATGAATATAGAAAAATTTATATGAGTTTTTTCGAATTTGACATCCTCTTTCGAATAAGAAATAAAATCTTATGACATGCAAAATAATAAATTATAAAAAGTAAGCAATTACTTAGTTGGCCACACGTTTTGTATCGCTCGCTTTGTGTAGTCAAAAATGCTAAAGAAATTTGCATAATAATTGTACCTGTACCACTTATATTTACGCTTTGTTAGATTTTAATTTACGAGTATATCTATCTTTAATGTTATTACAATTGGTAACCGATACTGATAGGCAAATCTTAAATGTGCTATTCTTGTTTCTAGACATTATACGTTCTGATTGATTCATCAGCGCCAAGCCGAAACTGCAAAAAATAATGTTATAGCAGGTAGACACTAAGAAGCTTTTAACCAAGGCCCATGGCCGCTCGCGTAAAAAATTGCAAATGGAATGCCATATCTCGTTCCCAAGAATCACCATTGACACGTCATGCTAGATTATCTCAGATGAAAAATTACATACGTTCTCAATTTTATTGTCACAAGAATCGCAAAGTGATAGGACCCGTCGACTCAATCGTATTCATGAGCGTTTGAGTGGCGAGTCATCTGAGCAGCGCGAGCATCTTTTAAGTATTTTACGAAACCGACTGGCTAACGAGACTCCCGAGTAGCGCGAATATCTTTTAAATGTCATACGAGACCGATTGACCAATGAGACTCCCGAACAGCGGGCACATCGTCTCAGTGTTATTCGAGAACGGTTGAATAATGAGACTACCGAACAGCGCGAACATAGACTCAATCTAATAAGTTTGGCTGAATTTGCCGTTCGTTTCGAAACCGTTACGAGTACATTTACGACGATGATAATGGTGATGTTGAGCTAAGGGATCAAGTAAACGAGAGTACGAAATACATCCAATTGCGCGATATTACAGGAATGCGAATCAGAAATCAGGCGGCGGCAGTTCTACGCACTCGCTACTACACTTTAAATAGTGACAGAGAAGTGTTTTATTCCGGTCTGATTGTATGTCACAATCAGACTGTAGTGAAAGTGAACTCATTGAAGAGGGCGAAACAGCTGAAGGTTGTTTCTTACGCCAACAATCAGAGTTAAGGCCTCTTCTACATAATTTATCTTTAGAACAATTCGCCCATGCCAAACAAGTCATCCAACAAGCTCTGGTCCAGGCTGTAGCACTGAACATTGTGAATCAGGATAAAGACGTCATCGGTTCTACAGAACATAATGTAAATATTTACGCCGAAGATGAAATCAATGTATATAATCATATATCTTTTAAGCAACTTTATTACACACTAATTATCCACGCCGCGACTACGCCTGCTTTTAATTAGGTTTTCCCGTGGTAAAAGTAGCCTTTGTCCATCAAGGATAATGTAGGATTCTAATGGTGAAAGAATTTTCAAAATCGGTTCAGTCGATCCAGAGATTACCCCTACAACCTTACAAACTCACAAACATACCTAAAAATATGCGTCGAATTGACAACCTCCTCCTTTTCTTAAAATCGGTTAAAATGATTAATACTTCTAGTTTCTAGCACTCACTCTGTTGTCTCCAGAGAAATCAATTATCGATATCGACAAGTCTCTATACATTATTCTAGAACAAGAAATCACCTAACTCCTAACCGTTAAAGAGTTGTACCTTCCTTCATCAGCTCAGCGTCATGAGATGATGATGACCATACGCAAATGTCTCAATAGCTTTAGAAAATATATGAAAAACCTTGTTACTACCTATAACATTTGAGGGTTGCCCTCGATTTCCCTGGGATTCCATCATCAGATCCTGACTTGGTGCCAATGGGACCACGCTTGGGACATCTACTTTCCAACAAGAAAATAATCATCAAAATCAGTTCATAAACGAAGGAGTTATCCGCGGACACACATAAAAAAAATATACGGTCAAATTGAGAAACCTCCTCCTTTTTAGAAGTCGGTTAAAAATAGTTACATTATTCACCGTCAGAGGCGCTGATATTGTTTTGTTTTTGAGATGCATCATAGCGGCGGACGATTATTCGGATAATACTTAATTCCAAGATAAAAGTAAAGTGAAATAATCATGGGCTGCGTATTCCAATTTATACGGCGCCTGTAGAAATTATTTTACATGCTAAGGTAAACTGCAAAAAAGGCAGAGAAAGCAACTACACTTCTGCGAGGACTGGACATCTTCTTCATATATAAATTAAATTGATTGGGTACTTGACGCATTCTTCCATATTTCTAAACAAAGGTAACTAATAGACAGAAATGCCAACATTTGTTCTTACACATATTTACAAAAGGTTTCAGTAAAATTTGTGACATTTCTGTCGTACTACTAAGGAGAATCAATACAGCTATGATGAAGAAAATGTTCACTAAAGCCGAGAAAATTATAGAAATATAGTAATGTCGGCAGCTGTCTCTCGCAAGCTCAATAACTTGCTATGGCTTTCGCTTTGCTGTACGCAATGTAATCATGGCAAAATAAGTAACTTGTCTTTAGACACGCTACCGTACTAGCTTTTCATTGAGGACCCAATTACCCAACTTTCATTTAGTTCATGCATACAGCTTATATCACCGCACGCCAACATACTACCAGAGTGGTTCAAACACTCTTACTGAAACTAACATTAAGGTTCTACCATGACCTGCTCAATCACTAGATTTAAATCACATTGAGCACGCATGGAAAATGTTAAAGTTGGTACTTTGGTACATATTGATACAATACATACGCAACCATTCCGCTTAGTGATTTGGTTTTGCACATACAGTTTACCAAAGCAATGCGATTGTGAATGGTAGAAATACAGACAACTGACTGTTTATTTTAAGTACACGCATGATAATAGCTTTTGTGTCTATTGGTATATCACTATTAAAATAATGTCAACATTTATTAAGCACGCAAGCAATTTGCACGTCAAACATTATACTTAATCAATTTTCAAAATCTTTTGTTTAATTTTATTGTATAACAAATGTCTGTAAAGAACATTTTGATCTCCAGACTCTTTTCATGTTTGTGTGTGTGATCTTGTGTAGTCTAATCGTTAGTTCTTATAACAAGTTCCTTAACTAATAGTTTTTATTTCTACTTGTACCTAGAGAGCCTGTTCTACCTAATGAACTAATACGCCAATGAGTGAATCTACTGTCTACTCGGAACAGCTAACTATCGACATTTGTCTTCCAAGAGACTCGTGGTCAGTTCAAAGCAAATAACTTGCATTCAAATCAGAAAAATCGTAGTTATGCTGTCATTAATCATATCCATAAATAAATTCAGAGCGCATTACAAAATGCACAAACGGTAAAATAAAATAAAAATGGTTTTATTGGATTATCAAGAACGGCTGTCACATCAGCTAAATATATTATGCTGGAATAAGCTGAAATAAGAGGTTAAAACAATTGCACTACAAATATAGACAATATTCTAGAATTTCGGTACCCTAAAACAGTGCTTCGGTTGAATTTTTGTGACTGTTTTTGTTACAGTGGCCAAAGTCCAACAAAGTTCTAGTAAGTTTAAGCTTAGGTCGATTCTCGGTAAAGACAAGCTTTTTGATGTTAGCATTGGTGTATTATTAAAAAATATAATAACGTTGTCTTATTAATTGTTATTATTAGGGCACAGCCTAGATTGTTTAGATTTTCAATAAGCATTGTTAAATTAATTAATAATTAAATAAGAACCAGTACCAAAGTTAATTGTGTTTATTGATCTTATCTATGAAATGTTAATGAAAATTTCGTATTTGTTAGTAAAATTATACAATGAATAAACTTAATCCGAGTTGGTTATATCCATAACAATATGACCAGCAGCTTTGCATAATCCACTCGTATAATAAAACTAGTTCACAATAATCTACAATGTATACCCATAGCTCCTCAGTATAGGTTACTAGGTAGGTATAACACGCTGGAAGTATTTTCCTCCTTTTAAGACGTATAACGTGTTCAACATACATATTAGCCATAGCGATGTATCTGAATTATAGATTAAATTAACCGTAGGTAGGTACCTATAGCGGTAACTACACCTATGTTAAACATTATAATTATAATATACTAGCTTTTGCCCGTGGCTTCGTTCGCGTTTATTTAGAATTTGACAATCCATTCGGGTTGTACTTTACTTGTATAATAATATAATTCAATCATGATTTGAAAGACACGTGGCGCCATCTTACGATAATTCATAAAAATGTTATTGTTATTTTCCTCGGGAACAGTAATTTTTTTCGGGATGAAAGGTAGACTATGGACCATTTCTGTACACCTGACAATGTATATGCAAAATTTCAGAATGATCGGTTCAGTGGTTTAGGCGTAAAAAGGTAACAAACAAAAAAACTCATTTTCGCTTTTTTAATATTAGGTAGGATTAGGATTAGCATTCCATAGCTCCTTAAGCATAAGGACCTCTGGGAATCCAATTCATCGTAGGATATTTGTAGACAATCTTCTGCGTAGTGGATTCTTGCTTATCTTATCTTGTGTGTAGGGGGGGCCAGTCAGTACAGACCGGCGAAACTTCGACCCAATGGGATCTTTTGTGTCGGGATTTTTGCTTAAAAGTGGTGAGGATTTAAGATTAAAGAGGGGATTCAAATTCAAAGGAAATCTATTATATAGGCAATTCAGGTGGAATTAATAAT
Organism: Catocala sponsa; assembly: GCA_963564715.1. Taxonomy (NCBI): domain Eukaryota; kingdom Metazoa; phylum Arthropoda; class Insecta; order Lepidoptera; family Erebidae; genus Catocala; species Catocala sponsa. The sequence continues at coordinate 14,325,937 of OY751335.1, forward strand.
AATAATAATAATAATAATTTATTTCGGATAAAATAATCTCCATATATTGTTAGTACAAAGTTCTTAACCTAATGTTAGTAATCTTATAATATAGTAACAAACAATGCACTGAAAAACAACTACACCACTAGGTATCACAATACCTTGGTATGTAGCTGAATCCAGTGCTTTAACATTGGGAAATCCCACCTATCACATAATACGCTCAGGATGCTGTGGGAGCTGACACGCATTCTGTGCAATATTGAAGCGCTACGCTTGCGGATGATGGCAGGACAACCATCAACCGACGCCTCCGCAAACATCGCCGAAGCACTACAAAAACGTGGCAGCCCCATGACCCAGATTTTTATAAAAATATACATGTAGGTAACCCACAAAGTATACCCTGACTCAGAAAATTTATTTCTGGATCATATAAACATACCCCGTGTGTGGTTCGAATCCGTTTGTCCGCTACGTCTTCTGTAGCAGCAGTAAATTTAGTAGGTTAGTAGGGAAGACAACCCAAAAATTAATACTACATATTATGAAAAATTTTAATGACTTTGTTGTCACACAGAGATCTCAACACTTTAATCACAAGACAGCAACCTTTAACGTATTAAGGTTATTTTTAGACACATACATGGTCTGTCGCCTATATCCCCCAAGAGATGAACAGATATCCTAGAGATATACGCCAACCATGTTTCTAGATTCCACGTAGTAAGGTTTATCGAGCAAACTCCATGCAGCTACTGAGAATATCTTGACAGAAAAAAGCAATAACACTTTGCCCAACCCAGGAATTCCTGGGTTGGGTTGGTTGCTGTGCATGAGCACAGCAGTAACTTAAGCGTGCGTCACTGAGGTATTCACACACTTTTTACTTTTTACCTCTATGAGGAAACGCATATCTAAGAGAACTTTATATTATTAGGCCTATGGCCTATCTCTCTTTATATCAATGGGAACCCAACAATGGGACAGTTTATTAATAGGGCTGATACAATGTTATTATAAAATATCATTCTAATATATCATTAACCCTATTTATGACATAAAATAATGCACTAATACTGTCCATTAACTTCATTAATGTAAATTGGATATTCGGCATGTTTAACGTTAAACAGATCGAAATTTTCTACTTTGAGTCAAGTTCTTAATTAAAGTAAATTTATCTCCCCGTCATCCTATCTACCTTAGTCCTCTTATTCGGAACGCAATGGGTTTATACTACTTGATCACTATCCATTTTGCCTTAAAATAATTTGGTAGGCATTGAACTATAATAATGTGTTATGGTAGGTAAGTATATTATATCTGCAACACCAAAACAGGCGTTTGAAGCAGGTCTAACGAAGTAAACAAATACATAAACTAATTGAATAGGTGACACATCAAGATTCCCGCGTATATTTTCCTTGTCATAAAAGAAACTTACAAACGCCTACAAGCTCGACATGTATGTGTTTGTGTATTGTATACGTGTGGGTTAGCCGATATAAATAGCAGCAATCGTTAGCAGCAGCCACATTACAGATCCTGTCGTCAGACCTTCTGTTAAAGAAACACCAAACTTTATTAAACTAGCATCATGGCTGGACTGAACAAGATCACCATCTTACTGTTGGTGGTTGCGTGTGTGATGACCATCACCACCGACATGGCGGACGCCTCTGTGAATATTGGACCCTGCAACCAGGTCTGCTCTCGCATTAAGGCAGAAAGAGACGAATGTTGCAGAGCTCACGGTTATAGCAGACACGACCAATGCATAGGTGGCCGGATGTTTTGCGAATAAACATCTTGTTCACAGGTAATACAAATTTTAATATTTAAAATAAAGTTTATTTCCTATACTTAATTATGTTTAGATGTAACTTTTAACTGCAGATATTTATTAACAAATATTTATTATTAGCGTAGTGGTTATTGTAACCGACTGCCACTCCTGAGGTCGCGGGTTCGATTCCCGCACAAGTCAAACATTTGTGTGCATGAACATGGATGTTCGTCTTGGTCTGGGTGTTTCTATGTATAATATGTAAATATGTATTTACAAAAAAAAAAGTATATATGTATGTTTATCCATTGCCTAGTACCCATAGTACAAGCTCTGCTTAGTTTGGGCTAGATGGTGTTGTGTGTATGTGATAGAATATTATTATTATTATTACTATTATATTAATCGCCTTGCTAGCATACGACGCACTAGCTCTAGTCACTGGGAGTACCACATGAAAATCGTGAATGCGACAGGGGAAGTGGCATTCCTATGATTAAAGAAGTACCGAGTATTGTGGGCATGGTGGCCACACGAAAGGAATCATTTTGGAACTTTAACTAGAGCACTAGTTGATTTTTAAAAATAAGAATAAAAAAGTTAATATTTATATTTTTGCAGGCAAGCAGCAGACCCATTTTGTAATTTTTAATACATTCAAATTTTATACCACGGACATTAAATTGCAAATGAAATATTAGAAGAAATAAACTGGAAGACGGCTTTGGAATCACTAATGACAACTACAAATTATTTTTATCATTTTATTATAAAAATAATTTGTAGTTGTCTAAATAATTTCTTTAATCAATAAAATATGCATACCAAAAAACTGTTAATCTTTCAGTCTCCTTACACTAATTACTTAAGGCGATATAGCCCTTAGTATATTAATCTATAGTGGGAAATAAATCTACTGTACTCTATTCTACTACGTATGTTTAGGAAATTAATACAAGCAATATAAATATACAGCGTGTAACATATTTCAAGTTCTTACAGTTAAGCCAACGAGTAAGGTAAATACTGGACAGAACAGGTAAAATCTAAAATCAGGATAAACTATTTTCAAAAAAGATTTATACTTTTTACTAATTGATAATATGGACGTTAGTACTAAAGAAGTAGATATTTATTCAATGAGACTCGCTAGAATGACAGGCTTTGTCAGAAAAATATCCATATAATAAAATATAACATATAACAAACACGGACAGAAACGACCAAGGTCGTTTTTTTTTAAGAATTAAGAATTTTATTAAAATAAAAACATATTGTTACAATTATTTTAAACCCACCAAACTACATAACATATGTTATAATCCCGCGATTAGCGCTCGATTATAACATACATATGTACCTACATATTACATGTAACCAGTTTTACGCTCTCGGTTTACAATGGTTTAATAATTAGTATTTAATGGTGATAACAAACGGTTTAACTCAGCAATACCTTTTTAAGTTTGCTTCTAACAGTTTGTTTCTTCATTAAATCAACATTTGTTCTCAGCCAGGCATGTTTGTTAAACAATGTAGGGATCAAATACTTGCTAGTTCTTTTTCCATAATAATTTGTTACTTTAGGTATTACAAATTTATGTTGTCTAACGCTTTTAGTATTATAAGTATTTTCCACATTAATCTTGAACTTATCCTCATACAATTGTTCTAGAACCACCAAGTATTCGACCCTTTTATGTATAGGAAGTACCTACTTTACAGATTGATAATAGTTTCTCATAATTATCTTTGCATTCAAGTTTTGTTTTTCTATCGACTAAGTATTTCATAAAGCGAATTTGCAGTGACTTTATGTTGTCTAAATACGTTTTAAATGTACGGCCATAAGTGCTCAATAGTGCAGGGGGTTCACCGGAACCAGCTAAATTTTGAAAGTGGTCAATAAAAAAACGGGTTGTTCCGTATTCATCCTATGACGTATCATCCTATTTCTTTACTCATCCTAAACTAGTATTCCTAACTCATCCGATTACAATATTTTGATAAAGTTTCCTTATTCAACCGAAATGTGTTCCTTACTCTACCTGTGGCAAATATTACCGAAAATAGTATGGATAGCAAAACAATCTTTAATATTTTAATAGAATATTGTATAACGAATAGTTATTTTCCTATTTGTATAAATAAAATATTTGCTTCACATGTACACTGACTTACTTGTACCAGTCATAAAACGTGGAAGTGGTACAGCGAGTGTTTCGTTCTCTCTTACACTAAGACTTATTATTACAAGAGTACGCTCAGTGGCGTGCATTGTTGTTTTTTATAATAACTATTATGCACACGAGTGAAGGAGATAGCAATATAAAAATTTGCTTCTAACATCCTACCCTGTCTACACCCTCAAACCGGCTTTAATTGTTTTAACGATATTGCAATATGGTCAAATATCTAAACATGAAACTTATATTTCATAAAAATCTCGAAAATCTCGGAATCAGAGGAATGCAACTAGCTTTTCAAAAGCTACCTCTCTGGGCGATTTCAATGTGTCCGTGTAGATCAATTTAGAAGTACCTACCTTCCAGCCACTCACGGCGTTCCGCAGGGCAGCGTTTTAGGTCCTACCCTCTTTCTCGTATATATAAACGAGCTCACGAAACTGAAGCTTACCCTAGGTTAGGTTAGGTCATATCCTTCGCTGACGACTTCGCTCTTGTTTTTCCCGGTAATACTTGGGATGAAGGTTTCAACGCTGCCCAGGATGGCTTCAATGCGGTTAGGGGTTGGCTACAGGATAGCATCTTAACTTTAAATACAGATAAGACGAAATATATTTGCTTTAGTATAAAAGATAGCACTGCACTATCTAATATGCATAAAATTATATCGCATGAATGTCACTCTGAAAATAGGTGCAATTGCCCATCGCTAGAACGTGTAGATACTATAAAATACCTAGGTGTAATATTGGATAGCTGTTTGAACTTTAAAGAGCACATTAAACTCCTATGCGGTAGGGCACGTAAGCTGATGTCCGTGTTCAAAAAGCTTAGGCATATTGCAGAGTCAAAATTGGTAAAGCAAGTATATCTTGCACTGTGCCAGTCACTCCTAACCTACTGCATTACTTCTTGGGGAGGTACCTCGAAGACCACAGTGAAGCCCTTAAAGGTTGCCCAACGTGCTGTTCTCAAAGTTTGCATTTCTAAACCTATTTACTACCCAAACGTGCTTCTATATCAAACATGTGAAGTCTTAACTGTTAGACAATTATATATTTTAAAAATCGTCTTGCTACAACGTAGTAAACTATCTTACGATTCAAAAGTGATTAATAAGCGTCGAAAGCATATGGTATGTTACAACAATGCACAACGCAAAACCGCGTTCAGCAGAAAATTTTCTGATTTCACTGGCCCTTATCTGTATAATAGAATTAATAAAATAATAGATATTTACTCTTCAACGACAATAAAATGCAAAACAAAGTTATCTGAATACTTACTAAAACTACGCTATGAGGAAACTGAACAACTCCTACACATAATTCAATAACGCACACACACACACACGCCCACACACACACACACCCACGTACACACACGCCCACACACGCTAAACATTGTTAATATTAAATCAATATAATAGAGACTTTGTCCTTGTTTGTTTATCGACTTATTTTTAAAATTATTTAATTTTCTTTTTCTTTTGTTTTTTACTTTGTACTCATTGGAATATTTGATGTATGATTGACTCAGCAATCTTAAAATTGTATACTAAAAATGCGGAAGGCCCTGTGCCCTGTAATACAGTTTTTCAACTAGCATAGGGCACAGGTAGCCTTTTCCACTAACAAAACAAAACAAATTGTAAGTAATATTAGTGTACATTTCAATAGTGGAAAAATAATTGTAACCTGGTTTTTTTTTGAGCCTAATAAAGTTTATTATTATTATTATTATTATTTTACTTCCAGTTCACCTCTAACTGACGCGCTAAGTGCATCTCGTGTTATTAAAAATGCTTCACAACCATGACAGTGACTTACGTTATGTGCAATCGCAACGAGGTCGGCAAATCTATACTAATATTATAAAGCTGAAGAGTTTGTTTGTTTGTATGTTTGTTTGTTTGTTTGTTTGTTTGCTTGAACGCGCTAATCTCAGAAACTACTGGTCTGATTTGAAAAATTCTTTCAGTGTTAGATAGCCCATTTATCGAGGAAGGCTATATATCATCACGCTAAGATCAATAGGAGCTGAGCACCAATGAAGAATGTTTCAAAATCGGAGGGTATTTTTTCCTTTTGAGAGCGTGCGCTGCGTAAACAGTTAAAGTTTCGCAAAAATCATGTATGACAGAATGGTTCCCCTTTAAAAGTTCTAAAAAAAAGTCCGCGACAGCATATGTCTATCTTTTAAGGTTGGCTCATTATAACCATTTTTATGCTAACCAAATTTGTTCTAAAATAATGCATTATTTCCGAAGGTATTATTATAAACATGATATTAATCCTTATCCATATAAATAAGTTATGCATCACAAGTATTTAATTTAAAACAAAATTGCCCTTTACATCATTCGGTTTCAATGAATATCTTAGGGGATATAGCAGTTTTAAAATAACATTGCAGCAAAATAATTACCCATTACAGATATAATACAAACGATGTTTCTCCTGGTTTATTCTGCGTGATTACTACTGGTTCGATTTGAAAAATTCTTTTAGTGTTGGATAGCCTATTTATCGAGGAAGGCCATAGGCTACATAACATCACGCTACGACCCACGGGGGCGGCGCAGTAACGATAAACGCGAGTGAAACCGCGGGAACATCTAGTGTTGTTATATAAGGGTTTTCAATTTCACAAAAAAGAAAAAGTAAATATACTGTAGTTGCTACATATTCTGAAACAGGATGCACTTTTACAAAACGCAAGGATTGTACAACGACAACATGGCGCGTCGACCTCTTCGTCAATTAATAATAAGGAAAATAAAGACAGAATCAATAGTGCTATTCAAGAATTTGTAGATCGAAAACTAGTACTGGGCCACTGCCTAGAAAAATTGACTCCATTTGTTTATTTTAAAGAAAATTAATGATTGATATAAAAATAGTAGTTATACATAGTATATTTTATGTGTTTTCTGTTGTAGTATATTTTATGTGTATTCTGTTTTATTGTGAATTGTGTGTTTTGGCATGCTTAATATGACTAGTTAGTTTATAATCTTAAATTGTTCCTCAACCAAATTTATTTTTTACACAGTTCTTAAATTATTTTTAAATAGGCTTTTATTGTACTAGTCTTATTGAAATTGTTGCTAGTAAATCTGTGATTTTGCGATTTACTAGCAACAATTTCTATTCATAAATCATTTTAAATGATTTATGAATAGAAATCATTTATTCACCAAAGATTGTTGATTTTATAGAAGATACTATTTAGTTTTTGAGTTTACTTCATAAGTTTGTGAGATTAGAAAATAGATATATGTAAATATTTACGTTCTTTTATTGTAATTGATGTTAACTTTTTAAATATATGATTTTTACTATTTAACGTCCTTTTATTTTATAGAACAACTAGATGTTCCCGCGGTTTCACCCGCGTTTATCGTTACTGCGCCGCCCCCGTGGGTCGTAGCGTGATGTTATATAGCCTATAGCCTTCCTCGATAAATAGGCTATCCAACACTAAAAGAATTTTTCAAATCGAACCAGTAGTAATCACGCAGAATAAACCAGGAGAAACATCGTTTGTACTATGTCTGTAATGGGTAATTATTTTGCTGCCATGTTATTTTAAAACTGTGATATCTCCTAAGATATTCATTGAAATCGAATGATGTAAAGGGCAATCTTGTTATAAATTAAATACTTGTGATGAATAACGTATTTATTTGGGTAAGGATTAATATCATGTTTATAAAAATAACTTTGCAAATAATGCATTATTTTAGAACAAATTTCGTTAGCATAAAAATGGTTATAGTGAGCCAACCTTAAAAGATAGACATATGCTATCGCGGACTTTTTTTTGAATTTTAAAAGGGGAACAATTCTGTGATACATTATTTTTGCGAAACTTTAACTGTTTACGCAGCGCACGCAGCGGAAGCTCTCAAAAGGAAAAAATACCCTCCGATTTTGAAACATTCTTTATTGGTGCTCCGCTCTTATTGATCTTAGCGTGATGATATATAGCCTATAGCCTTCCTCGATAAATGGGCTAGACAACACTGAAAGAATTTTTCAAATCGGACCAGTAGTTCCTGAGATTAGCGCGTTCAAGCAAACAAACAAACAAACAAACAATCAAACAAACAAACAAACTCTTCAGCTTTATAATATTAGTATAGATATAAAAACAAATGTACCCTAAGCCTAAAATCGGTCCAGCCGTTACAGAGATTAGCCGAAACAAAAAGACAATTGTCGAAGTAGTAGAGCCTCGCTGATGTCAGCATGAATAGGCCGGCTCGACCGGGGAAGGACTACCCACTCACAGAATGTCGACGTGAAATACCAGTATTCCTACTGTCGTATTTCATTCGGTGAGTGAGAGTGCCGGAGGCTCAATCACGCTCTTTCCCCCTTCCCGCTCCTTCTCCTTCCCACTTCCTTTCCTTTCCTAAAGGGTTGGTAACGCGCAAGTGATGCCTCTGGTGTTGCAGGCGTCAATGGGTGCTTCTTCGAGCAAGGCATTCTTTGGTGATTTGCGTGGAAATTTTCAAATTTAATATTTTTAAGAAATCGATTTGTATATCTAAAATATACGTAAAAGTAATATTTTTTATAGAAGAGGCACCTTAGAGAGCGATATACTTACAGAGATAACCGAGTTTAAAAAAATTGAGGCCACGCAAATCACAAAACATGCCAAGAAAATGATATTTATCTAATTTAACTTTCTAAAATACGTTATTATTTTACTTCATATTTAAAAGAAGTTATTATGATATCAGGTAAAAGAATAAGTAAGTAACTAACACAGAAATCATTTTCTAAAACATTTTATTTATATTAGGTAGATTCAGTCAAGCACTATTTATTCTTTGTTAAAGGCATTACAAACATATTATAACACTTATATAATAATAAAAAATAACAATTTCTCTTATTACAATCAGTCATTTGTTAGGAACATAATCAGTTTCAATTATCACAATCATTTTCTTATATTACTAAAAATTCTTAAAAAATTGAATAGTCGGAACTGTCCGAGTTTTCATCGTCTTCGTTGTTAAGACAGGAGATCAAAGTTCTAGTACTACCATTACAAAACTCAAAGTTATTTAATTTGCATGACCAATAATTGCTTGGTATGGGTCAAAACTACCATGTAGGTAAACCACGCAAGTCACGACCACGAAAATCAAAATAAATACTTTTTCTAAAAATATGTAAAAACCTTTTAAGCAAATAAACTGTGTTTTGATTATAAGTTACGTTATCTTATATTTGTTCGCTACAATATTTTATCCCATAAATAAATTCACAAACTCAGGAGAAAATTGCACCACGCAAATCAAAGTTTTGAGAAACCATACCCACGCAACGAGGTTCTTACCTTAATTTTTCGGCAACGCGACGCGTCTTCACACTACCATCTGCCCGGCCATCGAAACGCGACTAGTTGTAACGGGAATTATCTGAATGACGCAACATCGGGCCACGTAGAGAGATGTGCAAGTGAATTTACAATGATCCACGCAAATCAGTAACTACCCCGAGACAGTTACATTTTAATTTTTTCTAGATAATGTAAGTCTTTTAGAACTACGGTCACATTTTTCATAGCATTGTCATCTTCTTAGGAGTTAGTGTTTTTTTTTTGGTAAGCATGTACCGTTTAGTTTAAAATATATAATTTACTAAGTGACTAGATCGGGGTTTGGGACACTCCACGAAAATCAAAGAATGGGGTATTTGATTTTTTTAATGATATTAAATATAAAGATAATTGAATAACTGTAGACTCCATTATTGTTTATTAATATGTAGGTATAAATTTGAAGTCATACAATTTTGTTTTTTTGATATCAGTATCAGTGACCTGCATTGGGCCAGCGTGGTAAACTATGGCCTAATCCTTCTCACACTGAGAAGAGGCCCGTGGTCAGTAGTGGGACAGTGTAATACCGGGCTGATATTATATTATTATTACTAGAAGTTCCCGTGGTTTCACCCGCGTTTATCGTTACTGCGCCGCCCCCGTGGGTCGTAGCGTGATGTTATATAGCCTATAGACTTCCTCGATAAATAGGCTATCCTGAGATTAGCGCATTCAAACCAACAAACAAACAAACTCTTCAGCTTTATAATATTAGTATAGATAGCTGACCCGCGCAACTTCGTCTGCGTCACATAAGAGTGGGTCGTAGGCACCTATAATACAATTTTAAAGGAGCTGAAGCTTTCTTTGTTAAATCCACGAACCACATAAGAACCATTCAACAACATTTTATTAATATACCTACAGTGCTAATTTAAAATCACGCAGAATAAACCAGGAGAAACATCGTTTGTATGTCCGTAATGGGTAATTATTTTGCTGCGATGTTATTTTAAAACTGCGATATCACCTAAGATATTCATTTAAATCGAATCATGTAAAGAGCAATTTTGTTTTAAATTGTCTTGTGATGAATAACGTATTTATTTGGATAAGGATTAACATTATGTTTATAATAATACCTTCGCAAATAATGCATTATTTTAGAACAAATTTGGTTAGCATAAAAAAGGTTACAGTGAGCCAACCTAAAAGATAGACATATGCTGTCGTGGACTTTATTTGGAACTTTTAAAGGGGAACAATTCTGTCATACATGATTTTTTGCGAAATTTTAACTGTTTACGCAGCGCACGCAGCAGAAGCTCTCAAAAGGAAAAAAAACCCTCCGATTTTGAAAAATTCTTCATTGGTACTCCGCTCCTCCTTGATCTTAGCGTGATGATATATAGCCTATAGCCTTCCTCGATAAATGGGCTATCTAACATTGAAAGAGTTTTTCAAATCGGACCAGTAGTTCCTGAGATTAACGCGTTCAAACAAACAAACAAACTCTTCAGCTTTATAATATTAGTATAGATTTGTTGTTGTATGGACTATGACTAATTGTAGGCATTATAGTGACCTATGTGGTCTAGATGCTTCGTCGAAGCTAACGCGTTTATATTACCTGCCATGAGTGATTAATCTTTGTTACAATATGATTAATTACGTGATGAATACGGGCGCATAATCACAGTGTACAAGGTTGAAACTATCACCATGAAATGCCTTCAATAACATCTCAAAGATGATTTAAAACTTAGGAGTAAAATATCATTTTTCAAACTACTTAACTCCTCGAGAACCTGTTGAGACATTCCCTAGAAATATATCGTCTGCATAGCCTAAGTATGAAAGCATATAGTCGTATGCATCTCCAGAAATTCACATAAAACTTTCTCAACATAATTAACCGATGTCTGCAGATATAAAGTTTATGTTAACAGGAAAACACAAAACCAGCACGGTTCTGTCGATTACAATATATCTTATTATTTTTTTAAGCTGTTTGACATGTTAATATATAAATTAGTAGCGTCACAGATTAAGGAAAAAAACTAGATATTGATAACTGCCGATGTGTGACCCGGATACAATATATAATAATAATAATAATATTCTACCACACACACACACAACACCATCTAGCCCAAACTAAGCAGAGCTTGTACTATGGGTACAGACAATGAATAAACAACATATATACTTTTTATTTTGTAAATACATACGTATTATACATAGAAACACCCAGACCAAGACAAACATCCATGTTCATGCACACAAATGCTTGACTTGTGCGGGAATCGAACCCGCGACCTCAGGCGTGGCAGTCGGTGACACTAACCACTACGCCATCGAGGCCGAGATATATATCTGTCTTACCTTATTTTATTTTAGTTTTACACTGAGTGCGTCTCGTTTAGATACGTTCAAAATGCAAGCAAACCAATCCCAACATTTACATAAAAATGCTGTAATAAATGCATGTTCACAAAACAAGTTATAGCCCTGTGGCTGCTGCCGTGTGCTGCCCCTTCGCGAAGCGACATGAAAAGTAAACAAACACATGACGCACCTCTTTATTTAGGTTAGGTATAATTTGATAAACATAAACAACACAAAATATAAGTTTATCAAATCATATAAAAAGCTAGGGATTAAATAAAAAGAAAAATAGTAAGTTCATATATGAGGTTACACACGACCTTTCCCCATTAATAAAGATATAATTACAAGACATAACAATTGAATCTATAATTTGATTTAATATAACAATCAGTGTTAATAATGTAATAAACAATCGATATAAATTTTAAATAAATATTATAATAAGCCTAACATACCTTGAGTATAAATGCTGAGTCTTGCTGAAAGGAAGATGGTGTTGTTGTTGTGGTTTAACCACCTTCTCAAGAATCGTATCTTGAAGCACATGTGCCGATGTTTTGATACCTTTTCACAAAAATATGGCTCAATCACTCCTTGATAGCTAACACCCCATTAAACCATCACTGAAGACGAATAATGTCTACGTTGTACTGTGCTGACTAATTGGAAAGCTTCTATAGAGCCACAGATAATATAATACTATACTAGTATAGAGCTTAGTCCAAAATAGGTCTATTATTTTATTGCATTTGCTGAGTAAGTACCTAATACCTACAGCGCAACTATGCATACACATACAACTGCTGCAGCCGTGGTAATTCCAACCAATTTTGCTTGTAAGATGTTTTTGCTTCACGTATTAATATATAGATTATACCTTGTTTTATAAATTTGATCAAGGAAGAACACTCCTAATTATATTATTAACTTTGTTTAAGATCTATCCGTATATACTAGTGGTGTTTCGGATATCCGTATCCGTATCCACGGATATCCGCAGGAGAAAAAAATCCGTAACCGTATCCCTCTCCGTTACATTTTTGACGGATCTTTTACCTTATTAATTTTTAATACATAGATTCAATTCTATATGTAGCAATAAAATACTATTAAATTTCAATTAAAATATTTTTTATTTTTTAAAATCAGATTTGACATCTTTATATTGCATACATTTATCGTAGTGAGTTAACATACCAATAGCACGTATGTTAATAATAATAATATCAGCCCTGTATTAAACTGTCCCACTGCTGGGCACGGGCCTCTTCTCACTATGAGAAGGGTTAGGCCATAGTCCACCACGCTGGCCTAGTGCGGGTTGGCAGACTTCACATAACTTCGAGAACATTATGGAGAACTCTCAGACATCCAGGTTTCCTCACGATGTTTTCCTTCACCGTTAAAGCAAGCGATAATCAATTATTTAATACGCATTTAACTTCGAAAAATCAGAGATGCGCGCCTTGGGTTCGAACTCGAGACCTCTGCGTGGCAGTCCAACGGTTTCCCACTAGGCTATCGTTGCTTTTTTGCACGTAAATTAAAGGAACTAAATCAACTATCTACTTAATATATACTACTCAAAACAAAATAAGGGCCACTAGTATATTTACATTTAAGTGCACTTTAGTAAACTGAAAGTAACTGATAAGCAGCATTATATTGATATTACGAACTCTTTGGTGTTTGATCTCTTTTATGCTGGTGTTCATGTTCCTAATTTGAAAAGTATTGGCCATCATTTTAAGAAAAAAAATAATTGGATGTTATTCTTATGTTTTTCTTCGATTGTCTTCTTAACTTGTTTCGGTTATTTTAGGAAAATAGTTTTACTTTTTCAATTTTAATTGATTCATTTATCATCTCGCGTTAATCATGCCACCAGTACGAAGGCACATGAATACAATTACAGCAACCAGAGCCATAACTATGATTCAAGGACGTTCTCAGCGTTACGTGGGTTTGCAGTTGGGTTTTTCTCGAAGAGCTGTCCAAAATGTATGGAATCGCTTCCAAGAGACCGGCAGTGTTGCCAGGAGACCCGGTTCAGGTACAGTTCGTGTAACAACGGCGCACGATGATCGGTACGTCCAACTAAGTGCTCGTCGTGATCGTACAGTAACGGCCCGTAAGTTACAACACCACCTACGGCTGACATCGGGTACCCGTGTCAGTGATCAAAGTATACGTAATCGATTGCACGAAGACCAGCAAATATCAAGACGACGAGTTGTTCGAATTCCTCTGATCAGGGTTCAACGTGCAAACCGTTTAAGATTCTCCCGTCAGTATTTGAACTGGGGGATTAATCAGTGGGGCAAGGTGCTTTTTACAGACGAGTGCAAAGTAAAATTTTTTAATGATAATCGGCGTGTTAGGGTGTGGAGACAACGCGGCGAGCGGTTTTCGGAGTCCTGCATCCACGAAGTTGACCGTTTTGGTGGTCCCAACGTAATGGTTTTGGATGGGATTAGTTTACACGGTAAAACCGAGCTCACCATTTTAAATGCGGGTACCGTAACTGCAGAACGTTACATCGAGGACGTCATCAGGCCTCAAGTGATCCCATTTGCACAGCCAGTGGGGCCTGGATTCATCCTGATGCAAGACAATGCCCGTGCACACATAGCTCGATCGACCCAAACTGTCCTAGTAGGGTCTCATATTGAAGTATTACCATGGCCAGCTAACAGTCCGGATTTAAATCCAATCGAGCAATTGTGGGACCAATTGAAACGAAGGGTTAGAGAGAATGAGCAAGGGGTCTACAACCAACAGCAGCTGATTGACGCTTTAAAACGTGCCTGGGAGGAGATTCCAGATGAAAACGTGAGCAATTTGATCCAGAGTATGCATACGAGGCTTCAGGAGTGTATTGCTGAGAGAGGAGGACATACTCGTTACTAAAAAGAAGAGACAAAAGTGACAAGAACAGTATTTTGTCTTTTTCCGGTGATTTCTTTTGTTCATGTTTTTCATTCAAAATGGCCAATTTCATTATGAACTTAAAAAAAACAATTCATGATCATTATTTTAAACAATTGTTAGCCTATATTATAACCAATAACATTATTTTGTAGTTACATAAGTTAAACAATTTAATGTCTATTGTTTTCATGGTACTGCAAAAAATCTTAGTGGCCCTTATTTTGTTTTGGGTAGTATATATTTAAACAGTGAGTGTTTGAAAAAATTAAATATTTGTCATCAACATTTATCGTAGTGAGGTAACATACGATACAATACTGTACGTAACTTAAAGGAACTAAATCAACTATCTAATATAATAATTATTATGTTTAAGTGTTTACTATAAGGAAGTTATCATAAAATATTAATTAAAATATCTTTATAATGAGATCAATTGAGTTTAAATCTTTGTAACATTTATTAGTATTACTTATAGAAAGATATAAGATCACTTTTATAAGAAAACTTAAATCTTTGTAATATTTTAAATTGTAATTAAATGATTATTCTAATTACTTACGTCACGCGCACCGACATCGATTGACTAAGAAAGTTAAGATCCGTACCCGTATCCGCGGATCTTGATGCCAATGATCTTCACGTATACCACAGAAATTGTTCTTGTCATGAAGTTTATGTTAACTACTTTTTATTGAACGCAAATGTTTTTAGAAAGTTCATTGCTTTCTTTTAAGCGCAGTAATGAGCAAGAAACTTTCTAATAAAATTGTTGTATAATAATTAATAACTTAATAACTAATAACTAATAAGATAAAGTAGGTAACAGTCTGAGTCTGTTATGGATGACGTTAGGATCCTTCTCAAATAATCTAAGGTAGGCAATCAGGCAGGCATTGATGCCTTTGTCAATCAATCAATTAATCAGCCCACCGCAGACCACTCCTTTTTCAGGTCATCGGTCCACCTGGCCGGGGGGCGTCCTACCTTATGTTTACCAAGTCGCAGTCTCTACTCTAGGACTCGCTTGCTCCAACGGCCATCACGATCGGTCCCTCTATAGATATGGATGAATTCGGAGAGATGCCTTTGTAGTTAATATAATTATGACAATGTCCAGCTGGGTTAAGTTAGTAGTCAGTAGATAGCCCTGCTACCACAATGCAGCATCTTACGTCATCATAAGCCGTACTATGGCCGTGTACCATCCCATTTCTTATTAAAATTGGTGTTATGATATTGGTTACAAATCAACTTTATTTACTTTAACGTAGGCATCATGAGAAAACATACAGATAATATCCATTAAACGAACATCCAAAACAATGATGATGACGTGATGTAGATCACACAAAGATTAATTCTCAACTAAGTAGAAAATAAATTAATTTTATGTATTTTTATGTTTGTAGTTAGTTGTTAACCTTGTGCCTAACCTATACAAATATTGTAATTACTATTGGCTTGTCTCATCAAAACAAGGAAAACATTTAACATTGCCTTTATTGTTCGCGGGAAAACCAAGAAGTGTTGACATGCAATTAAGTTACATAATACCTACTTACATGACATAGGTATGATCCACTTTTATCCTTAACCTAACAATTGCATAAGAATCTATGTTCCAATGGAAAATTGTCGTATATTATATGCAAAGGCTTTCCTGTTTTGGTATTGTTATGTCTACTACATGCACTATTAGATACTAATGCACGGCTTATTCCCGCCCGCTCCGCTATTTTGCTCCCAAGCGGTCCAAGACTAAAATAAAATATTATTATTATTTTGTAAAATCGTTCCCAAGGGCTCCAAAAGCTTATGCATTTCTTTTTCTTGAAATCCTCTTATCTCCATATATTTATTCCTAGGAACTCCAAATTATACCTATTACAAATAATTAAATAAAGACCTACTTACTAGTGTGTTCCCGATAGCTCCAAAACAAACTGTATGGTTAGCAGAATTCAAACATGTAATAATATAATATTAGTTTTTGATAAGAAATAAAATCTCAAAGTACCAAGAGAATGTTTTGGAGCTGTAGGGAATGAAATTGGTACTTAAATGTGGCTTTATTTATTATTTTCATATAAATATCTTTGGAGCTCCTGGTAACTAATGTATGGAATATGAATTTTAGAGAACAATAGATTTGGAGCGCACGGGAATAAGCCGATAATATAATACTATACTAGTATCTACAGTCTCGACCCCATCTAGCTGTACTTGTTTACGTATAAATAGGTTATAGTCACCGAGGTCTGAAGCACATCGCTATAAAATTCCATTCATTACAAAGTAACAAATATTAACAAAATAAAATTATAAAATTAGTACACGATATAAGTACAACTTTATAAATATCCCAAAACAGGTAAAATATAAATCATTAAATTCCAAAATGTTGTTTCAAATAATCAACATTATTCATTCCTCGTAGCTAATTTTGTGTATGTGTGAGTTTTGGAATCGTATCGATGTAGTGAGGTGATTTCAGACTTACTTGTTTTGTGAACGCGTCTTTAAAGCGAGCGATAATTAACTATTTAATACGCACATAACTTCGAAAAGTCAGAGATGCGCGGTTTGGGATCGCACTCGAGATCTCTGCAGTCCAACGCAACGGTATCCCACTAGGCTATCGCTGCTATAATTTAGTAAACATAATAAATTTATTTATTTTTCGTTCCATGTAAAGTCTACGTATAGTCTGTGATTATACGGAGTCTATCCTACAAAGCACGGAAATAGATCACGCTAGCTAAAGCCACGATATCTGTTTATGTTATGTTATGTTGTATTTATGTTTGGCATACTCGGTAATATTTTAATGACAAAATGTGTTTCACTATGATAAAATCATTTAAAGTAATTATTATTATTATGGATAAATGAAAAATTGTTGTCGATGTCATTCTCCTATTAAATAACAATCATCAAACAGATAAAGTTACTTTCCCATTTATACTGCCGTCGTAAGATAGGCGAACCTGCCTGTATTTTTATTCGACCGTATATATATTTTTTTGTATGTGTGTTCGCGGATAACTTCGTCGTTTATGAACTGATTTTGATGATTCTTCTTTGTTGGAAAGGAGATATCCCAAGGGTGGTCCCATTGGCACCAAGTCAGGATCTGATGATGGAATCCCAGGCAAATCGAGGGCAACCCTCAAATGGTAAAGGTATTAACAATATTTTTCATATATTTTCTAAAGCTATTGAGACATTTGCGTATGGTCATCATCATCTCATAACGCTGAGCTGCTGAAGGAAGGTACAACTCTTTAACGGTTAGTAGTTAGGTGATTTCTTGTTCTAGAATAATGTATAGAGACTTGTTGATATCGATAATTGATTTCTCTGGAGACAATTACAGAGTGAGTGCTAGAAACTAGAAGTATTAATAATTTTAACCGACTTTAAGAAATGAAGGAGGAGGTTGTCAATTCGACGCGTATTTTTTAGGTATGTTTGTGAGTTTGTGAGGTTGTAGAGATAATCTCTGGATCGATTTAACCGATTTTGAAAATTCTTGCACCATTAGAATCTTACATTATCCCTGATAAACATAGGCTACTTTTATCACGGGATAACCTAATTAAACGCGGGCGTAGCCGCGGCGTGAAAAGCGAGTGTTTAATAAAGTTGCTTAAGACATTTCATCTACCGTGTTCCCAGATATTTATTTACAATAATCTTAATCGTTGCATTTCACGCAATGCTTTTTCATCATGTGGTTTCTTCAGTAGTTTATTTGGCTCATGAATACGATTGAGTCGACGGGTCCTATCACTTTGCGATTCCTATTACAATTGAGAACACATGCAATTTCTCATCTGAGATAATCGAGCATGACGTGTCAATGGTGATTCTTGGGAACAAAATATAGCATTCCGTTTGCAATTTTTGGATACGTTCTTTATTTGCTTCCCTCATGCGGGCGGCACCTTTAGTTGGTCTACCCATGATGCTATAAATTAACTACAAAAATAAAAAAACACGAGCACTAAAAAAATTGGTTGTCTGTAAAGTCGGTTTACGGACGATAGTTTAACGTGACAACGTCATAACGTGCCTTTCGCTCGCTCGTGGAGCGCTCTCGCTCCGATCGTAACGTTACAATGAGCGTAACGGGACAATGAGCGTAACGGGACAATGAGCGTAACGGGACAATAAGTCATCCTTTTTCGTGCGTGCAGCCGGCGTTCATCGATTTATTAGACGTTGTCACGTCAAAAACTTAATGAAACATTTAATTCAAAGGATAGAAATGTGTAACAATTTTCTTTTACAGATTTCCAATTTCATTTAAATAACTTACCTACGTAAATAAAAAATTATTACAAAATCTTAATAAACGAAAAACTTTACTTCTGTGAACTGATATTTTTCGGGATGAAAGATAGCCTATGTCCGTTTCTGTACACTTGTCAAAGTATATGCAAAATTTCAGGATGATCGGTTCAGTGGTTTAGGCGTGAAAAGGTAACAAACAAACAAACTCATTTTCGCTTTTATAATACTAGCTTTTGCGCGCGGCTACGACCGCGTGGTACCTACATCAATAAAAAGTAGCCTATGTCCTTCCCCAGGTTTCAAATTATATCTGTACCAAATTTCATCTAAATCGGTTGAGTGGCTTAGCCGTGAAAAGGTAACAGACAGACAGACAGATAGACAGACAGAGTTACTTTCGAATTTATAATATTAGTAAGGATAAGGATTTAGTATTTACAAATTATGAAGATTTATTTACCCAATTACATTGTCAATTTTTGTCTAAGCCTCTTAACTATTAATTTAAATAAAGTATTTGTATACCTGCTAGGTACCTACTGATCTGTTTGAAGTGTTTCTAGGCGGGCAATACCGGTTACGGTGACCGGTATTCCCGCTAGTTAAATCAGTGTTTTATTGATTATTTTAATGTTTATTTATTATAATTGAATAGCACCGTTTGCGTATTGGTTTATTACAGAATGTCCAAAACGAGAAGCAAATCAAGACGGAGTATTCCGCTTTCGGCACCAATTATTTGGCACCTATGATTTCGGCACCTAAGCTATTCCACTTTTTATTTCCGAAACCATAGGTGCCGAAAGCGGAATACTCCATCAAAACAAATGAAAACTGAGAAAAGAGAAGCAAAAGTAACAATAATAATGAAAACTGAAAAAAAGACAAGGACAAGAAAGGGAAAATCGATTGATGTGAAAAAGGCTAAAAAGAGAGTGCGTACTTAGTACGTCGGACTTAGAAATAGAAATGGCAGACGTGATGAATATAGCTGATGAGGAAAATATAATTATGTATTATCTGCAACTTATGCCTCAACTAAGCTTGACCGGTATTACCGACCTAGTAACCGGTATTATCTACCATGGTGTTTAATACCGGTCAAAGACGTTTTTTTTGTTATTATTAATTATGCCAAATTTATGTTATTTATTGAACTCAAATATTGTGATTTTGTTAAAAGAATAGTGAAAGTTTAATTAGAAAAAGGTTAATAAGGAAATATTGTTTTTTTTTTATTTGTGAATATTTCTCTTTAAGTGACCGGTAATATCTACCAATTCTCACAGTACTTAAGTAGCCTTGCTCATTCTTCGGATCACTAAGGGGATCAGTCGTTATGGGGCTATTAACGTTAATAGACCTTACTTATAATATTCCCTGCTGGCTAGAAAGCCTCGAGCATGAGGTTGTTGAATCCTCCCAGTTCTTTTAGTCAAAATCTCGACAGAACAAGCTCGCACTAATAAATAGTAGTATATAATAATATCAAGATTCTTCACAACAAACGTACCCATATATTATGTATAATAAGCTCTTAAATTTTCCTTATGATTGTTTAACTAGCTGTGAGCCGCGGTCTCTTTTGCTTCGCGGAGATTCAACATTAAGTAGATGAATCGTATCGTATCGTCATGTAACTGGCCCCGCCCAGAGCTATTACCGCGCATTTATTTTTTAGAATTGTGTTTTATTTATATTATTACCTATTATATATCTTGTTACCTGTACTAACAATAAACAGTAGCATTACGTGTTGGTTTCAATATGAATGGGCCGATGCGATCAGGAAAGATCTACTCTCCTACAGAGTATCGATATAAAGCAGCAGTTAATTGAGAGCGCCGAAAATTGATTTCACCCCTCGGGCCTCTTCATTTTGCTACTCCTCCCTTATTTGCAACCCCTTTATACATATTAGGTGGTAACGCACGAATGACACCCCTGGTGTTGCTCCTGGAAGTCCACATAGGCTATACGGTCACTGCTTACTATCGGGCACATCGTGTGCTTGTTCTACACCTACATAATATGTGATGTATGGCAGGCAGCGGCTTGGTTGTATTTCCTTAGAATTGCTTTTATGATATTGAGTAAACAGACATGTTCATGAGCGGTGGGCCGGATAACTCATTTATGACAAGTAGCAATAAAAAATCTCATAAATTAAACTAAATGTAAAATACCATATATAAGGTAATATTTTACATAGTAAATGTAAAATATCACCCTAGTTAAATCAGCGTGAAAAACACTCTTCGCTCGAAAAACACCGCCCCAGCGCCCGACGGTATTCCAGGTCTTGCGTTGGCCCTGGTCCTCGAGAAGCTCGCGCCCCGACTCAGGGGGCTCCTCAGTGAGTGTTTAGTACAGGGCCAATTTCCGCACCAGTGGAAGGTGGGGAAACTGGTCGTAATCAGGAAGGAAGGGCGCCCGGCGGACAGTCCGTCCGCCTACCGGCCCATTGTGTTGCTGGACGAGATGGCTAAAATGTTTGAATTTATTATCGCGGAGCGCCTCGTCCAGCATCTTTCTTCTGTGGGTCCGGACTTGGCGGACAACCAGTATGGTTTTCACCGTGAGCGCTCCACAATTGAGGTAGTACTACGTGTGAGGAGCCTGGCAGAGGATGCGGTGCCCGGGGCGAGGTCGTCTTTGCGGTGTCTCTGGACATCGTGAATGCCTTCAACACCTTGCCTTGGAGTTGTATCAGGAAGACACTCGTTTTCCATCGAGTGCCGACCTACCTCCGCCACATAGTTGGGGGCATATTTATCGGAGAGGGTAGTAGTCTACCCGGGTCACGACGGTTGGAGTCGGCAAGAGATGTCGTGCGGTGTTCCATAGGGATCGGTTCTGGGTCCGCTCCTGTGGAACATCGGTTACGACTGGGTGCTGCGAGGTACGCTCCTCCGTGGCGTCGGCGTCATTTGTTACGCCGACAACACACTTGTCACGGCGAGGGGTAAGTCGCACTGGGCGGCGGCCATACAGGCGAACGCTGGGGTCGCACAAGTCGTTGGTCGTATCTGGCGGTTGGGCCTTAAGGTGGCCCTGTTCAAGTCTGAGGCCGTTTGTTTTCACGGCCCTCGAAACCGGCCACCTCGAGGTGCCCACATCATGGTAGGAGGGCTCCGCATCGGTGTCGAGCCAACCCTTAAGTATCTGGGTCTCTTGCTCGAGAGCCGGTGGGACTTTGTAGCCCATTTTCGTCGTCTGGCCCCCAGGCTTCTGGGCGCTGCAGGTGCACTCGCATGTATGCTGCCCAACCTAAAGGGGCTAGGCATCTTCTGCCGGAGGCTCTACGAAGGGGTCGTGCGGTCCATGGCCCTTTATGGGGCACCAGTTTGGGGAAATAACCAGACGGCCCGTAATATTTCTGCGCTCCGTGCGCCACAGCGTGCAATGGCCGTCAGGTTAATTAGAGGCTACCGCACGATCTCGTTCGAGGCAGCGAGTCTCCTCGCCGGATCGATGCCCTGGGACCTGGAAGCGGCGCTTTTGGCGTCACTCTACCGTTGGCGCCAGGAAGCGCTAGCTCGGGGTGAAGGACCAGCTCTTCCCGCTTTAGAGGCGGCACGGTCCGAACACCTCAGTGGCGGGCACGCCACGATCGTGGCGATAAGTTCCGTTTTTGAGGAGTGGCTGGAAAGGCGGCTTGGCGCCTTCATCTTCCGGCTGACACAGGTAATGACTGGCCACGGTTGTTTTGGCCAGTTCCTGTGTCGCATAGGCCGGCAGGCGACGCCCGGATGTCATCACTGCGGCGACTACCGCGATTTTGTTGTGGACACGGCGCTGCACACTTTGGCTGATTGCCCCGCCTGGGAATCGCAGCGCCGTGAGTTGATCGCGACCATCGGATTGGTTGCCCTCTCGCTCCCGGCCATAGTTCAGTCTATGGTCCGGAGTGAGAGGTCGTGGAACGCCGTCGCCTCCTTCTGTGAGGAAGTGATTTCCATCAAGGAGCCGGTGGAGTGGGAGAGGGAGCGTTTAAACCCTCTCCCCAATCGCAGAGCCGGGCGCCGGAGGGTGCGAGACGACCTCCAGCCACCCTGAGTTTTGACCTGGGGGTCAAAACTGGGCTGTCCTGGGCTTTGTGGGCCTGCCCGCCATCCGTTCAGCACCAGTTCTGAGAGGCGGTGTGCGTGTTCCCACGTGCGCCTCTGTGTAGTGTCTTTGTCCCACCCAGGGGGCCGGTAGAGGAAGTTTTTTTGTCTACTGGCCTGCCGTTTCACACGGCGCGGCGGGCCGAAACCACGGCGGGGTCGCGATTGCATGTGAAAGCGATTCGCGCGGTCTCGCCGTCTATGGTTACGTCGAGGAACACCGTGGTAGGTTTAGTCGGTATTACCGGGGTATCTTTTCCGCGGTGAATCCGACATAACCTCTCCGTCGCCCCGCAGAGAGGTATGCGACAAAGCATTCCCACACGAAAAAAAAAATGCGTGATTGATTATTTATTGTAATAATTATGAATTGTTAATATGTTAGGTATCCTAATCCTAATCGTATCTAATATTATAAAAGCGACAATGAGTTTGTTTGTTTGTTACCTTTTCACACCAAAACCACTGAACCAATCATCCTGAAATTTTGCATATACGTTGTCAGGTGTACAGAAACGGACATAGGTTACCTTTCAACCAGAAAAAAATTCCTGTTCCCGAGGAAAACAATAACGTTCTTATGATAATAGATGGCGCCACGTGTCTTTCGAATTATGATTGAATTATATTATTAGAAGCAGAGTACAACCCGAATTGATTGTCAAATTGTAAATTAACGCGAGCAAAGCCGCGGGCAAAAGCTAGTATCTAATAATTACAGATTAATATTTTACTTTAACCTTTAACTTAAATACATAACTGTGGACTAATTATAATTATATTAATTCTATATTGAATCAATTTTTTATAGAATTATGCTTTCATAATATTTACTACGCGTCTTAAGTTATAATGCATTGTATTTGGTTATAGCATAACGTCAGCGTATCCCGGTAAAGCAGTCAACTAGCTCCTTTTTACTTTAACTTCAATTTGTTACCAATATATTGATTTCTACCAACAAAGAATTTTCGAATTCGGATCTGTAGTTCAAGAGCTTGCCTTCGTCTACAAACAAACAGACATACATAAACCTTTCTTCCTTATAACATTAGTAATACATAAGGTAAAAAACAGTAAAGAATTAAGGAAAAACAACTAAATACCTTGCTTTACCTGTTTAAGTGTACACATTATGATATTCAAATTCAAAGGAAATTTATTATATAGTCAATACAGGTGGAATTGATGCAGATTTTTATAAAAATATACATGTAGGTAACCCACAAAGTATACCCTGACTCAGAAAATTTATTTCTGAGTCATATAAATACACCCCGTGTGTGGTTCGAATCCGTTTGTCCGCTACGTCTTCTGTAGCAGCAGTAAATTTAGTAGGTTAGTAGGGAAGACAACCCAAAAATTAATACTATTATGAAAAATTTTAATGACTTTGTTGTCACACAGAGATCTCAACACTTTAATCACAAGGCACCAACCTTTAACGTATTAAGGTTATTTTTAGACACATACATGGTCTGTCGCCTATATCCCCCAAGAGATGAACAGATATCCTAGAGATATACGCCAACCATGTTTCTAGATTCCACGTAGTAAGGTTTATCGAGCAAACTCCATGCAGCTACTGAGAATATCTTGACAGAAAAAAGCAATAACACTTTGCCCAACTTCTACAAATTCCTGGGTTGGGTTGGTTGCTGTGCATGAGCACAGCAGTCACTTAAGCGTGCGTCACTGAGGTATTCACACACTTTTTACTTTTTACCTCTATGAGGAAACGCATATCTAAGAAAACTTTATATTATTAGGCCTATGGCCTATCTCTCTTTATATCAAAGGGAACCCAACAATGGGACAGTTTATTAATAGGGCTGATACAATGTTATTATAAAATATCATTCTAATGTATCATTAACCCTATTTATGACATAAAATAATGCACTAATACTGTCCATTAACTTCATTAATGTAAATTGGATATTCGGCATGTTTAACGTTAAACAGATCGAAATTTTCTACTTTGAGTCAAGTTCTTAATTAATGTAAATTTATCTCCCCGTCATCCTATCTACCTTAGTCCTCTTATTCGGAACGCAATGGGTTTATACTACTTGATCACTATCCATTTTGCCTTAAAATAATTTGGTAGGCATTGAACTATAATAATGTGTTATGGTAGGTAAGTATATTATATCTGCAACACCAAAACAGGCGTTTGAAGCAGGTCTAACGAAGTAAACAAATACATAAACTAATTGAATAGGTGACACATCAAGATTCCCGCGTATATTTTCCTTGTCATAAAAGAAACTTACAAACGCCTACAAGCTCGACATGTATGTGTTTGTGTATTGTATACGTGTGGGTTAGCCGATATAAATAGCAGCAATCCTTATGCAGCCACATTACAGATCCTGTCGTCAGACCTTCTGTTAAAGAAACACCAAACTTTATTAAACTAGCATCATGGCTGGACTGAACAAGATCACCATCTTACTGTTGGTGGTTGCGTGTGTGATGACCATCACCACCGACATGGCGGACGCCTCTGTGAATATTGGACCCTGCAACCAGGTCTGCTCTCGCTCTAAGCCAGAAAGAGACGAATGTTGCAGAGCTCACGGTTATAGCAGACACGACGAATGCCTAAAAGGCCGGATGTTTTGCGAATAAACATCTTGTTCACAGGTAATACAAATTTTAATATTTAAAATAAAGTTTATTTCCTATACTTAATTATGTTTAGATGTAACATTTAACTGCAGATATTTATTAACAAATATTTACTATTAGCGTAGTGGTTAGTGTAACCGACTGCCACGCCTGAGGTCGCGGGTTCGATTCCCGCACAAGCCAAACATTTGTGTGCATGAACATGGATGTTTGTCTTGGTCTGGGTGTTTCTATGTATAATATGTAAATATGTATTTACAAAAAAAAAGTATATATGTATGTTTATCCATTGTCTAGTACCCATAGTACAAGCTCTGCTTAGTTTGGGCTAGATGGTGTTGTGTGTATGTGATAGAATATTATTATTATTATTATTACTATTATATTAATCGCCTTGCTAGCATACGACGCACTAGCTCTAGTCACTGGGAGTACCACATGAAAATCGTGAATGCGACAGGGGAAGTGGCATTCCTATGATTAAAGAAGTACCGAGTATTGTGGGTATGGTGGCCACACGAAAGGAATCATTTTGGAACTTTAACTAGAGCACTAGTTGATTTTTAAAAATAAGAATAAAAAAGTTAATATTTATATTTTTGCAGGCAAGCAGCAGACCCATTTTGTAATTTTTAATACATTCAAATTTTATACCACGGACATTAAATTGCAAATGAAATATTAGAAGAAATAAACTGGAAGACGGCTTTGGACTCACTAATGACAACTACAAATTATTTTTATAATTTTTATTATGTATTTTCTTTAATCAATAAAATATGCATACCAAAAAACTGTTAATCTTTCAGTCTCCTTACACTAATTAATTAAGGCGATATAGACCCTTAGCATATTAATCTATAACTTATACTAATTGATAATATGGACGTTAGTACTAAAGAAGTAGATATTTATTCAATGAGAATCGCTAGAATGACAGGCTTTGTCAGAAAAATATTCATATAATGAAATATAACATATAACAAACACGGACAGCAACAGTCACCAAGTTCGTTTTTTTTAAGAATTAAGAATTTTATTAAAATAATTATAACATACATATGTACCTATATATTATATGTAACCAGTTCTACGCTCTCGGTTTACAATGGTTTAATAATTAGTATTTAATGGTGATAACAAACGGTTTAACTCGGCAATACCTTTTAAGTTTGCTTCTAACAGTTTGTTTTCTTCATTAAATCAACATTTGTTCTCAGCCAGGCATGTTTGTTAAACAATGTAGGGATCAAATACTTGCTAGTTCTTTTTCCATAATCATTTGTTACTTTAGGTATTACAAATTTATGTTGTCTTACGCTTTTAGTATTATAAGTATTTTCCACATTAATTTTGAACTTATCCTCATACAATTGTCCTAGAACCACCAAGTATTAGACCCTTTTATGTATAGGAAGTACCTACTTTACAGATAGATAATAGTTTCTCATAATTATCTTTGCATTCAAGTTTTGTTTTTCTACCAACTAAGTATTTCATGAAGCGAATTTGCAGTGACTTTATGTTGTCTAAATACGTTTTAAATGTACGGCCATAAGTGCTCAATAGTGCAGGGGGTTCACCGGAACCAGCTAAATTTTGAAAGTGGTCTATAAAAAACGTCTGGGAACCTCTGGTCTACACGATTACAAGGCCGTTACAAATAAGTAGCGTTAACCTAGTGGCTGGCTGCCATGCAGAGATTTCGAATTTGATTCCAAGGCACGCACCTCTGACTTTATGAAGCTATGATATTTTAACAGTGAGGGAAAACATCGTGAGGAAACCTGTATGTCTGAGAGTTCTCCATAATGTTCTCGAAGATATGTAAAGCCTGACAAACCGCACTGAGCGGGCGTTGTGGACTATGGCCTAACCCTTCTCACTCTGAGAAGAGGCCCTAGCAGTGGGACAGCTTATAAACAGGGCAGATGCTATTTTTATTTCTAGGTACATAAAATAGAACTACGATGGCTAACGCCTCAACCACTTTTTGAATCCGGATGGAGCGTGTTAAGCCTTAATGGTGGTAATAATATAATATAATAATAATGATAGGTATTTTAAAAGATAGGTCATACAATATTTATTATTGAATTAATAAACGTTATCTTAACTTAATATTATTAATGCGTTCGAGTTTTTAATTTGATTGCTTGTTTATTACGCTTACACGCCTTTAGAGCGTATACTCAAATTTAGATGAAATCTGCATCTTTTACGAATTTTTCAGGGCTCATAACTTAATCATACGTTCAAAAAACGTTACGCTCGCTTCTGGACAGATCATTATTAAAAGTTCATCGCATAGGTATACGTTGTTATGGCAGGTATACTGAAATGGACATTAAGGTCTTTTCATCGAAAAAAAGTACTGTTCCCGAGGTTTAGAAAATTGATAAACCCTACATTTACGGGAGCCAAGGTGTGGAAAAAATCTAGTATCTAATATAGGTATTATTCGAAATAAATTGTCAAGTGTATGTAAGTTATTTTAGAATTTGCTATTATAGTCTTATTATATATAGTTCAGTGATACAGCAGTAACCTCCATACCCATGCAACCAGGAAACAGCACAAGCGCAACACAACTTTCAAGGCGCACTTTTAATACGTGTATACATGGGTTTACATGGGCAGGTATACCGTATACCATACACATCTCGATCTCCATGCAGCCCCTGCGATGGACGCTGTCGGAGATGCTAATATTTGCTAAGGGATTAATACCCTAATATACCTATAATTATACGTCTTGCCATAAATATTGTTACAAGGAAAAGTCTTTTTTTATTGCATCAAACATTTATTACTGTAATTTGTGTTCGTAAATACCTACATTGAAAACATTAAAAATGTATGAAGCTCATTCAAAATGATCTCCATTGGCTTTAAATACAGTCCTATACCTAAACGTTGGGGCCAGTTATTATTACAAACACGCAGTCTCTCCAAGGGAATATTTTTCACTGCCAGTCTTATGGATTGTTTTAGGGACTTTAAATTATCATGGCTTTTAGAGCATGCGATACTTTCTAAAGCTGATCATAAATCATAATCCAGTGGATTAAGATCGGGACTAGATGACGGCCAGTCTTCAGCTCTGATGAAGTCTGAAACGTTCGTTTCCAACCACGCTTAAGTGGATCGAGCTTTATGACCCGGTGCTGAGTCTTCCTGAAAGGAAGATGGTGTTGTTGTTGTGGTTTAACCACCTTCTCAAGAATCGTATCTTGAAGCACATGTGCCGATATTTTGACACCTTTTCACAAAAATATGGCTCAATCACTCCTTGATAGTTAACACCCCATTAAACAATCACTGAAGACGAATAATGTCTACGTTGTACTGTGCTGACTAATTGGGAAGCTTCTATAAAGCTTAGAGCATAAACTGAAAGAAAAATATCTAAAGTCATTCTGCTTGTTAAAACATTCGATCAGTAACAAGCGGATGGAGTGTTTCAAAAATTGAATTTGGCTCCATAATTAATGGCGTATGGTGCAAGAATGAGGAAACACAATGAATATTCATATAAGAATGACAGATTCCAAATTCAAACGTAATATTATGTTATTTTTTCATTGTAACAGTATGTATGGCCACTAAGTACCTATATACCCACGTATAGTAGACTTACTGATGAATGATGAAACTTAACAGTCTGCTCTACAGATGTTCATTTTGCGATGAAAAATGTTGTCTTTTGTTTGTTTATGATGTACTTCTGCCAATGCCATGCTCATCAAAAAGTACCTATGTAATTTTGATGTTCGGTCCTCTTTCTGCCAGTTGGTACAAAAGAGTCCAGTATCTATTAAAAGATAACCCTGTTTTTTAATGAAGACCTTTGATTTATACCACATGGTGACTCTCTAAAATAGGTCTGTTATTTTATTGCATTTGCTGAGTAAGTACCTAATACCTACAGCGCAACTATGCATACACATACAACTGCTGCAGCCGTGGTAATTCCAACCATTTTTGGATTGATCTTGGTTTGGAAGTGGATCATAGCATTGGTTTTGCAAAGTGTGCACTTCAATGGTATTTCCGTCTGTATTTCCATAATCCGGTTCAGGTATAGTAACGCAGTCCATAGCATCCGTAGTTTCGTATAAACTGGGTGTTGGAGTATCAACAAAAGAGTGTGTAAGTCGAGGTTTAGCATGAGATTTCTTGATAAGTGGAACTTTGCGAAGTGATGACAAGGGACTCTTGCATATTTGCTTCAGTGCTATTATTTCTTGTGACAACTGTACAATTTGTTTTTTAAAATATGAATTTTCAAGTATCACATTTGCCAATTCATGTTGCGTGCTCTCTCAACTAAATTTTAGGTTGTTTATTTCATTTTTCATTTCATCACGACATAACGCTAGAACGTGGCTGGATATGTCCAGACTTTTGCCCAATAGTTCCTCGGAATATGAAAAATTTAAAGATACTCTCATATCCATTCTTTCTAATGATTTTAATCTTGTTGTAGGTTTTTAAAAGTTATGTTATTTACTGCATCCATTCTTACGCCCTCTATCTGATACTTGTGGAATCAATACGTCGGTTGCCTGTCTTTGGCGATTGCGCAACACGATCAATAGTTTTGTAGGAATAAGTACGTCAATTTTCAAACAGATGTCGCTATTTTCATACAGACATTGGATAGCAAAGGTTGTTGCAGATTCCACCTTGTGACAACAGATGGCTCTTGGGAACAAGATATAGCATCCCGTTTGCAATTTTTGGATAAACGTTCTTTATTTTCTTCAAACAATGCCTTGTCTCTCTTTTGCCTCATGCGGGCGGCACCTTTAGTTGGTCTACCCATGATGCTATAAATTAACTACAAAAATAAAAATAGATACTTAAAAAAGTAAAACCGGCTTCAAAAACAAAACATCAGCATTAAAAAGCGAAAAATAAATTTAATGAAACATTTAATTCAAAGGATAGAAATGTGTAACAATTTTCTTTTACAGATTTCCAATTTCATTTAAAATAACTTACCTACGTAAATACTAAATTATAGACGGTTTATAGAGAACTTTTCCCATCTTACTAAACCGTTAACAAGTTTGTTAAAAAAGGACGTTAAATTTAATTGGCTCTCTCCACAACAGTCGGCCTTTGATACCTTAAAGGATAAGATCACTACAGCACCTATTCTACAGAATCCCGATTTTACTAAACCTTTTATTCTAACTACAGACGCTACCAACTATGCCATATCCGCTATCTTATCCCAAGGCGAAATAAATAATGATCTCCCAATCGCGTATGCATCCCGTACGTTGAATAAATCTGAAGGAAATTATTCAACTACAGAAAAGGAGTGCTTAGCTATAATATTCGGGATTAAAACCTTCCGTCCGTATTTATACGGGCGACGATTCAAAATCGTAACCGATCATAAACCTTTAGAATGGCTTTTCAATATAAGTGACCCCAGTTCGAAATTGGTAAGATGGCGTCTCAAACTCGAAGAGTTTGATTATGAGATTGCTTATAAAAAGGGCAAAATAAATTGTAACGCCGATTCTTTATCTCGCAATCCGGTTCTCGCCGTCGACCCCGAGTCTCCCTCTGCATCTGAAACATATGAAAAGTATTTGAAAATTAGTCAACATACTCTTAACTGTGATACGACAGTAGAAGAGCATAACGACTCCCTGCTAAAAGCGAAATGTAAAATGATAACTTACCCTTCCGCAATCGATCTCGACGACTCTGTTCCTTACTGCTCCGAAATCCTTCAGTTATCCAAATTTGACGATACCTTACCTGATATACGCAACCTAGAACGTGAACTATTCACCTTCCAAAGTACCTCAAATGATAAACATGTTTTTACTCACCTATACTTACGAGTCCACCATTATGATGAAATTACGTATAAAGATATATTTAACATGTTGAGAGACTATCGCGATATGATAACAACTTGGTACATGGAAGAAAAAGAATTTGCAATTTCTGACTTTAAAGACTCTTTTAACAAACTATCATTCACAAAAATTTAGAACATTCTTGCATTCCTATTTCATAATACAGGCATTAAAATACATGTTTATCATAATAATATCCTATTTCCAACACCATCCGAGGTCCCGCTCATATTAAAAGATAATCATGACTTACCATCTGCTGGTCATCCAGGTGTATCTCGTATGTATGATAGACTCAAATCCCTATATTGGTGGAGATATATGAGGCAGGATATAGAGAATTACGTTAAAAACTGTAAATCTTGTCAAATAAATAAACCTTTGCGCTGCACAAATAAAGCGCCGATGATAATCACATCGACCGCGACTCGACCTAACGATAAGATATACCTTGACATTGTAGGGCCTCTTCCAGAAACACGAATTGATAACTATAAGTTCATCCTAACCCTACAAGATGATTTGACTAAATATTCGCAAGCATATGCCATGCAGTCTTGTTCGGATCAAGAAACCGCTCAACGTTTTGTTCATTTCATTTCACATATGGGTGTTCCACGACAGATCGTGTCTGACCAAGGTACAAATTTCTGTTCAGATTTGTTTAAACAGTTAGAAAAGTTATTCGGTATAAAACATACATATATACGCGTCACCTTACCACCCACAAACGTGTAGCACGTTAGAGCGTAGTCATTCAACGCTGAAAGAATACTTACGATCATACATTGACGAAAATACTCACACTTGGGATTTGTATCTAAACACAGCAATGTTAGCCTATAATTCGAATGTCCATTCCACTACTGGCTTCACTCCGTTCGAACTTTTATTTGGTTACAAGCCTTATATCCCAAAGTCTATAGATACTCTCGAAAATAACACATACACTGATTATATACGAGCTCTTAATCACAGGTTATATTATAGTAGACAAAAAGCTTTACAAAACATACAAACGTCCAAAGAACGTTCAAAACGATATTACGATTCACATGCGCGACCGTTAACATACAGCGCCGGCGACATGATATACTTACGATGCCATTATAAACAAAACAAAGCGTTATCCCCGGTGTGGAAAGGTCCCTATAAAATTATAAAAATAAACGGCAATCATACTGTAACAATACAAGTAGGTAGGAAACATATACGCTATCACTATGACGAAATCAAACCCGCCTTTTAGAAATAAATATACCCATATCTATTGTCCCCAGGTTTCCCACGATCGTGTCCGGTAACCAGTTTGTATCAAAGCTGGTCGGCAGTCCGGGATTATACTATGATCAATTGTTAGACTTAAAATTCTCTAACGATAATTGGAACGTTGTTACTTCTGTAGATTTGAGTCACATTCAACCTCATTTAGACAGTATAGAGCTCTTGCTCGAACGCATTACTAAGCATTGCAATATAGTCCAATCCTCTAAACTTAAGACCGAATGCTATAATTCGTTAAGTTCCTTGAGAGCCCTGCAAGGCAGTAATATTCGTAAGTTTTCATCTATTTCATATCTAACTCAGGTTAAAGAAACCAGACGCACAAAACGAGGTCTAATTGACGCCGGTGGCTCTTTATTAAAAACGTTCTTTGGCACCTTAGATGTTGACGATGCTATCAAGTTCACAAATGCTATAAATAAAGTACAGTCAGACGAAAAAGAGCTCACAGTATTAATGCGCGATACTACGTCTACTATATCCACGTTTAACAGCACTATGTCTAAAGTAAAAGATAACGAAAATCATTTGAACCAAAATTTAGTTACTATAGAGAGTGCATTCGAAAAGTTAAGTCAAACTACTGATAAATTAGAATCAAGGTCCCAGTTGTCTCTCATATTAACTTCAGTAGAAAGTATTATAATGGCCCTATCTTTTGATATAGATGACATTAATAATGCAATATTGTTCAGTAAAATGAACGTTTTACACCCGACTGTACTAAGTCCTATGCAGTTGCATAAAGAGCTCGAGTTACATATCAACTACATGCCTAAACACTCTGAGCTGCCTATACCTTTATCGCTAGCGAATGTAAATGAAATAATTACTGTCAGTGATATTGTATGTTATTACCAAGACAATAAGTTAGTATTTATTTTGCAGATTCCGCTCGTTCTTTTGCAGTTCTATAATTTATATCATGTTATCCCATTTCCAGTCCCGTTAGACTTGAATATGCCAGATACTTATGTTTTAATAGCACCGAACAAACAATACTTGGCAATAACTCTGGACAGACTATTCTACTCACAGCTCGCGAGTGTCAGTGCGTGCAAACAAGTGAAAGGTCAGTGCTATGTGTGTCCTCTAGGTAACGTGTATTCCACGATGGCGAACCTGACGTGTGAAACTACGTTGTTGACAGAAGCCTATGTCAAGCTACCAAAAAGTTGCCAAACCAGAGTCCTGCGTGGCTCAATAGATGTCTTCCAAAAGATCACCTATAATCGTTGGATTTTTGTTCAGTCAGATCCCGGTAAATGTCACGTTGTTTGTTACGAGAACATTAATAAATCTGATGAAATCTTGTTCGGTTCTGGTATATTACATTTACCTAAATCTTGCAAAGCTTACTTTAAAACACTAACGTTTCTCCCGAGTGACACTTACACCTCCAACATTACTACTACCTTATCTAACTTCAGTATAGTTAGTGATTGTTGTGATGCTGAACATTTCAGTAAAAGTGACATTCCGCTAGTTAAATTAAACGAATTAAATAATTTAGACTCATTAGTAAAAGCCAGTGTGCAGATGAGTGATTTTGAGAAACAGTTAAATAAGATCTCTGAACCGTCACACTTTGAGAAATATTCTACGATTTATCTTTCTCTCACTTATATAATATCCATAATAATGTAGATATATTTTTTGCTTAAAACTAGGAGGGTTATTTGCCCGAGACAGGGATGTTGTATAAGAATTTATAATAAAAACTACGCAGATCGAACTCCTGTTCCTGCTATTCGTCAAAATGTGTCAACCATTGTTAACACAAAGGACTTGACGCCTGACTCGTCAGCTGATGACCTTGAATATGATGTAAAACTCTCTACAAGGTCGCTGCCAAATTTAAAAAGAAATGTTATATCATAATAAATATACATAGCTTTCATTTAACGTTAACCTGTTTTAATATCCATTAAAGGTATAAAGTTAAATGTTAACCTTATATGTTAACTACTTAGTTATTTTACTGTCAAATTATTTTTCTTTGAGGGAATAATGATAAGCTTTAGTTCTTAATCTACGAGTTAAAAGTAAACATGATTTAAAACTGTTTGATATTAACTTTTAGTCTTGTGGTATTTTTAATATATAAGACTTTCATGAGTTTTATATTTTTCTAGTTTACTGTTGTAGTTGCTATGTCTAGGTTTATAAACCAAATCTAATTATACTCTTAAAATGTAATCCCTAACGAAGTCTTTTAAAGTTCATTCTTGATTTTGTTTCTATTGATCATCCCTTGACCCGGTATGATCAATCTTAACGGGGGGGATGTTATAATATTATATTGCATAAAGTACATATAAAATAATAATGCTTAGATCAGCAGTAGGCATGAGCGATGTGCGTCATAAAAATTGATCCAAGCGTTATTACTTGTTTCTAAGGAAATTAATTCTATTCTAGACTTCGTTGTGGGCGCTAGGGTTTTATAATATTTTGTATTTTTATACTGTTTTATTAAACTTAGTATATTTTAGAACTTCGAGTTTTTTTTTTAAAAAGCCCTCTCTGACTTGCCCTGTAACAGTACCTAATATTTCAATAATTTTATTTTGTAAAGTATTTACTTACCTATCTTTCTAAGCATATTAATAAAATGCCTAAAAAAAGAACTCAGCTTTCTCGGCAGTCTGCTACAGCAAAACGGCTGCAACTTTTGCGCAGCAATGAAACAGCGGATGAAAATATGCATAGGTTGGTTACTCAACGAGTAATCAGTGAACAAAACTGTGCTAGGGAATCAAGCGTTGAACGTTTGCAGCGTTTGGCGGCACAAAATGCCCGAACTTTGGCGAACCGAGAACGAGAATCAAGCGCTGAACGTTCTCAGCGTTTGGCTACACAGAATTATCGTACTTTGGCGAACTGAGAATGGGAATCAAGCGCTGCCACAAAGGATTCCCAAACCTTAGCGAACCGAGAACGAGAATCAAGCGCTGAACGTTCTCAGCGTTTGGCCACATAGAATTATCGTACTTTGGCGAACCGTGAACGGGAATCAAGCGCTTAACGTTTGCAGTGTTTGGCCACACAGCATTCCTAAACCTTAGCGAACCAAGAATGAGTATCAAGCGCTGAACGTTCTCAGCCTTTGGCCACACAGCATTCCCAAACCTTAGCGAACCGAGAACGAGAATCAAGCGCCGAACGTTATCAGCGTTTGGCCACACAGAATTACTGTACCTACTTTGGCGAATCGAGAACGAGAATCAAGCGCTGAACGTTCTCAGCGATTGGCCACACAGAATTACCGTAGTTTGGCGAACCGAGAACGGGAATCAAGCGTTGAACGTTCCCATCGTTTAGCTCAACAAAATTCACAATTAACAATGAATAGAATTCGTAGGCAATACAACTTAATGAATTCTGCCTTTGCTTATGACTGTAACCTTGACTATTCTGTTCTAAATGATGTTGGTATTGGCAGAATGGATAAAATATGCAACAAGTGCCAAGCACACAAATGGAAGGCTGAAGCTCCTGGGCTATGTTGCAATGGTGGCAAAGTAGATATACCTAAAATTCCAGAACCAACATCAGTTTTAAAAGAATATCAGGTCCACATCCATCATCAAAACATTTTTAGAATCATTCAAGACACTATAATACACTTTTTCAGATGATTTCATTTGGTGCCAAGGAAATTCGAAAGGGGAATTTTATGCTCACTTTTAAAGTGCAGGGACAGGTTTATCATTTGATCGGCAATTTACTTCCGGCTCAAGGTGCACAACCAGAGTTTTTGCAAACATATTTTTATAATATAATTATAATACGGTTCAAGTTTAGTGATATAATTGTCGACGGATCTGATCCCGCCGTAGCCTTCTAACCTAACCTATCCAAGTCGGAGTGCTAAGAGTCGGGATTCGGGGCGTTTTACGGTTTATGTAGTATAGTCCGTAACCAGGACGCACATACTCACGTTACAAACTGTACACGAGCAGTACGCAAAATTTATGTATACATTGTAATCACAGATTTAAAAATAACATTGTAATATATACGCGATCAGTTTCCTATGGCTGCGTTTTGGCCTTGTATAGGTTGGAAAAACGCGTCGCCGCCGTCGCGTCGCCGCGTCGCTGCCGTCTCGCTCATTTGCACCAAATCTTACAGTGCCTATTTTTATGATAAAAGAATATAATGGATTATTTTTACATGCTAAGTTATAATAAATGATAATTGTCTATAGAAGCTTGAACTAGGTATATTTTGTGAGGACCTTGTATTGTAGCTGTAAAACGTAAAATAGTGATGTAAAATCTGTGGCTGAGTTAGTAAATTAGGTGGCAATGTATGAATAAGAAGGATAAGTTAAGATAATTGTTGATCTTTACTTGACGCTTTCTATAGAATATTTAGCTGGCGTTGTAAAAAAGACGAATTAGTTTATTATTTTCCCGTTGATTAGCTATAGAATTAGAAGTTTGATCACGTGGCCAATAAAGAAATCTGTGGCTTGACTTATAATTTCTCATAAAATCTACTATTAAACTTATTAGTGTCAAAGAATGTAGAATAATTAGTATAACAGTCATGTACCTACTGTTATAAAATAATAAATCCAGATTTTGAATATATCTATTCTGTTCCTGTGTTAATGAATAGGAATCTTATCTTATCTTAGGGCCAGTCAGTGCAGACCGGCGACATTTCGACCCAGTGGGATCTTTTGTGTCGACACTCTCCCAATAACGACTGCCATAGATGTGCATGGCAGCCGGGACCGACGGCTTAACGTGCTCGCCGAGGCACGGAGCAGGCGATAATTGTCAATCAATACGCACATAATTTCGAAAAGTCATATAACTTTCGAAAGTCAGAGGTGCACGACGTGGGTTCGAACCCACGTCGTGCACCTCCGACCTTCGGAAGTTCTCGGAAGACTTTCGGAAGACCCTCTGCATTGCAGTCTGTTGGTCTCCCCACTGAGCTATCGCTGCTCTTAATGAATAGCAATGGAAAATGTTGCAAAAACAGGGTGAAGGAGTAAATTCTCTTATCTTATATGAAGCAGACCAAGTTGCGGGGGTCAGCTAGTCATTAATATAAGGTTTCCATGATATCGAAGGTTTAATAAAATTCCAAATAATAAACAAAATTTTACAAAAAAAGAAAACCGACTTCAAAGTAGAATATTCTAAAACTTGCAAAATGCACTAAAAGGTTAATAAATAATTGCATATTCTTGTGAATAATTAAATTATTGTTATTAATGGAGTTGGTGTCAGCCAAGGTAGGTTTATAACTTTGACCTGGGGGTGGCGGGCTTTGTGGGCCTGCCCGCCATCCGTTCAGCACCAGGTCCGAGAAGCGGCGTGCGTGTTGCCACGCGCTCCTCTGTGTCGTGGCCGTCTCCCCTCAAGGCGGGGGACAGTAGGGTGTTTGTCTAGTGGTGACCTTAGGGTCTCTTCGTGTAGTGGCCTGCCGGTTCATACGGCGGGCCGAAACCTCGGCGGGGTCGCGAGCGCATGTGCAAGTGATTCGCGCAGCCCCGCCGATAGTGGTTTTGTCGAGGAACACCGTGGTAGGTTTAGTCGGTATTCCGAGAGGTACATTATTCTTATTCCATCTTTCTCTTTTACCCCGGCGAGTCCGACATAACCCCTCCGCCTGCCCCCGCGGACGGGTGTGCGTCAAAACATTCCCCCACGCAAAAAAAAACAGGTTTCTAACTAATTAAACATGAGATGTCTTACTATAATCATAACATAACATTGGCATGCACAATTACACACATAGACGCGGCGCGGGCGGCTAACACCGAATCCAAAAATAACAATAATTTAATTATTCACAAGAATATGCAATTATTTATTAACCTTTTAGTGCATTTTGCAAGTTTTAGAATATTCTTCTTTGAAGTCGGTTTTCTTTTTCGTTAAAATTTTGTTTATTTCTCGGTTTTTAGTGAACCTTGCCAAAAACGAGAACATCATCAGCCAAATACGCATTATTAAAGATAACTCGAAAACGAATGGTCAAATCTTGATTAAAATGAAATGGGACCACACGGGAAGCACTAGCTTTCAATTAAAAAAAGAATCATCAAAATCGGTTCACCCAGTCGAAAGTTATGAGGTAACAAACATAAAATTAAAAAAATACAGACGAATTGATAACCTCTTTTCTTTTTTTGAAGTCGGTTAAAAAGGTATTCATAATTCAAGTAGTATTGTGTTGCAATGACGTCGTCGTTTGGAATTTTAATAATCTTTGATAATTCACTTTACTTTTATGTTGGAATTAAGTATTATCCGAATAATCGTCCGCCGCTATGAAGCATCTCAAAAACAAAACAATATCAGCGCTTCTAACGGTGAATAATGTAACTATTTTACGATATATGATCAGGATCACTAATATTTGACCATAATATTTATAACATAATGATCTATGATCTGAAGGCCCTATGAGACTACATACGTATTACTTCTCGAGAAAATTCAAAAATAATTTCCACGCTTATTTTTAAAAATCCTATATTGTTATTATCTTTTCCTCTATACAACAAATTTTTTACTCGGAATGGTATGCTTTAGGTAATTCTCTGGAAGTAAGGTGTAATTACTACTTACTTACCTTTGTTTGCCAGGCTTTGTATGGTAAATGTGACTGTCCGAAACTAGTAACACAGATGGTCAGCTTATTTGTCCTCATTATACCTAAAATACAACTTAGATCACGCAAAGTGCAGTTACTAGCTGTGCCTTATGCACATACAGTGGCGCATGCCAACTCGCCCCTTGTTCGTACACTAACTTTATTAAATACGCTTAACGCTTCTGACATCAGAATAAGAGTGTGATCTATTTGCTTCGGGATGGGTGGATGTGTGTCGTAAATGTTTAGTTAATTACTATGTTACGAATCTTTTATTGTACTCATGTAAGCAGATGTAATAAGAATTTGTATACCTACCTAGATCTTATTAATTTTAAAACGAATTAATCTAATATGTATTTACAAACGTATTGAAAAAGATAACATAATTACAAAAACACTAATAATTATGATACTTCCTAAATATCTTCAAAAATGGTTTAGGCATCGTAGAATTCGTCAGCATCGCTGTCAACTACAACAACAACGTAGGTAACGTGCCCAGAAGACTGGCAGCATTGCCACGTTGAATGGCAATGCTGATTATACCTTGTAATGTCTGGTAATATTAATGTAAATAATGTTAGATATAAGTTTTAGCTTGTACAACGATTTGGTGTATAGTTGTATAGATACTGTTATTTATAATAAATAAAATAAAGTAGTCGTGCATTCAGCTATTTATATAGTCAAACGCTGATTAATTATTCATTGATCTGGTCAGACTATATCATGATTGGGCCAGCAGGTATTTCCCATTTCATGAAATACAACCATTTTATGAAATAGATGGCCACATCATGAAGTGATCAATTCCATGCCACGACATATGTTTAATTATTTGATGACTCTGTTTGTTGCTGATATTACTTAAAGATCGTATAGGTAATTATGAGACTATATTTACGACTGTTACGTAAGTATGACAAACAGTATTTTCAATTTTTAAGGCACGGTACGGGCTGTCGGCTTTTGCCGAACGGCACGTGCCGCCGGCTGTACCGGGCGTTTGTACCGCCGGCATATGGCGCAAAAACTAGCACAAAGCAGCCGAGCATCATTCCAGTTGTGACAGTCGTGTAGAACACTAGCCACGCGGTACGCCGGCATACCCTGGCGGCCATGCCGGCGGCTCTTTTGTGCGGCAAAACCGGCGGCTTCGTATGCCGCCGGCACTATGCGTAGGAACCTTTACACATTTACATTTTGACAGATATTGTTAGGGCCCACGTTAAAATAAGCGAGCTCATTACTGTTATGTGGGTGCACCATCAGACTGCGTGATGCAGCTTATGACTGTAGCATGAATCATAGAAAAGACACTAAACACTGAGGCATGAATTTTTCGAATTTGACATCCTCTTTCGAATAAGAAATAAAATCTTATGACATGCAAAATAATAAATTATAAAAAGTAAGCAATTACTTAGTTGGCCACACGTTTTGTATCGCTCGCTTTGTGTAGTCAAAAATGCTAAAGAAATTTGCATAATAATTGTACCTGTACCACTTATATTTACGCTTTGTTAGATTTTAATTTACGAGTATATCTATCTTTAATGTTATTACAATTGGTAACCGATACTGATAGGCAAATCTTAAATGTGCTATTCTTGTTTCTAGACATTATACGTTCTGATTGATTCATCAGCGCCAAGCCGAAACTGCAAAAAATAATGTTATAGCAGGTAGACACTAAGAAGCTTTTAACCAAGGCCCATGGCCGCTCGCGTAAAAAATTGCAAATGGAATGCCATATCTCGTTCCCAAGAATCACCATTGACACGTCATGCTAGATTATCTCAGATGAGAAATTACATACGTTCTCAATTTTATTGTCACAAGAATCGCAAAGTGATAGGACCCGTCGACTCAATCGTATTCATGAGCGTTTGAGTGGCGAGTCATCTGAACAGCGCGAGCATTTTTTAAGTATTTTACGAAATCGACTGGCTAACGAGACTCCCGAGTAGCGCGAATATCTTTTAAATGTCATACGAGACCGATTGACCAATGAGACTCCCGAACAGCGGGAACATCGTCTCAGTGTTATTCGAGAACGGTTGAATAATGAGACTACCGAACAGCGCGAACATAGACTCAATCTAATAAGTTTGGCTGAATTTGCCGTTCGTTTCGAAACCGTTTCGAGTACATTTACGACGATGATAATGGTGATGTTGAGCTAAGGGATCAAGTAAACGAGAGTACGAAATACATCCAATTGCGCGATATTACAGGAATGCGAATCAGAAATCAGGCGGCGGCAGTTCTACGCACTCGCTACTACACTTTAAATAGTGACAGAGAAGTGTTTTATTCCGGTCTGATTGTATGTCACAATCAGACTGTAGTGAAAGTGAACTCATTGAAGAGGGCGAAACAGCTGAAGGTTGTTTCTTACGCCAACAATCAGAGTTAAGGCCTCTTCTACATAATTTATCTTTAGAACAATTCGCCCATGCCAAACAAGTCATCCAACAAGCTCTGGTCCAGGCTGTAGCACTGAACATTGTGAATCAGGATAAAGACGTCATCGGTTCTACAGAACATAATGTAAATATTTACGCCGAAGATGAAATCAATGTATATAATCATATATCTTTTAAGCAACTTTATTACACACTAGTTATCCACGCCGCGACTACGCCTGCTTTTAATTAGGTTTTCCCGTGGTAAAAGTAGCCTTTGTCCATCAAGGATAATGTAGGATTCTA
This sequence comes from Catocala sponsa, assembly GCA_963564715.1. NCBI lineage: Eukaryota > Metazoa > Arthropoda > Insecta > Lepidoptera > Erebidae > Catocala > Catocala sponsa. The sequence continues at coordinate 14,368,111 of OY751335.1, forward strand.
ATGGTGAAAGAATTTTCAAAATCGGTTCAGTCGATCCAGAGATTACCCCTACAACCTTACAAACTCACAAACATACCTAAAAATATGCGTCGAATTGACAACCTCCTCCTTTTCTTAAAATCGGTTAAAATGATTAATACTTCTAGTTTCTAGCACTCACTCTGTTGTCTCCAGAGAAATCAATTATCGATATCGACAAGTCTCTATACATTATTCTAGAACAAGAAATCACCTAACTCCTAACCGTTAAAGAGTTGTACCTTCCTTCATCAGCTCAGCGTCATGAGATGATGATGACCATACGCAAATGTCTCAATAGCTTTAGAAAATATATGAAAAACCTTGTTACTACCTATAACATTTGAGGGTTGCCCTCGATTTCCCTGGGATTCCATCATCAGATCCTGACTTGGTGCCAATGGGACCACGCTTGGGACATCTACTTTCCAACAAGAAAATAATCATCAAAATCAGTTCATAAACGAAGGAGTTATCCGCGGACACACATAAAAAAAATATACGGTCAAATTGAGAAACCTCCTCCTTTTTAGAAGTCGGTTAAAAATAGTTACATTATTCACCGTCAGAGGCGCTGATATTGTTTTGTTTTTGAGATGCATCATAGCGGCGGACGATTATTCGGATAATACTTAATTCCAAGATAAAAGTAAAGTGAAATAATCATGGGCTGCGTATTCCAATTTATACGGCGCCTGTAGAAATTATTTTACATGCTAAGGTAAACTGCAAAAAAGGCAGAGAAAGCAACTACATTTCTGCGAGGACTGGACATCTTCTTCATATATAAATTAAATTGATTGGGTACTTGACGCATTCTTCCATATTTCTAAACAAAGGTAACTAATAGACAGAAATGCCAACATTTGTTCTTACACATATTTACAAAAGGTTTCAGTAAAATTTGTGACATTTCTGTCGTATCCTATGGAGAATCAATACAGCTATGATGAAGAAAATGTTCACTAAAGCCGAGAAAATTATAGAAATATAGTAATGTCGGCAGCTGTCTCTCGCAAGCTCAATAACTTGCTATGGCTTTCGCTTTGCTGTACGCAATGTAATCATGGCAAAATAAGTAACTTGTCTTTAGACACGCTACCGTACTAGCTTTTCATTGAGGACCCAATTACCCAACTTTCATTTAGTTCATGCATACAGCTTATATCACCGCACGCCAACATACTACCAGAGTGGTTCAAACACTCTTACTGAAACTAACATTAAGGTTCTACCATGACCTGCTCAATCACTAGATTTAAATCACATTGAGTACGCATGGAAAATGTTAAAGTTGGTACTTTGGTACATATTGATACAATACATACGCAACCATTCCGCTTAGTGATTTGGTTTTGCACATACAGTTTACCAAAGCAATGCGATTGTGAATGGTAGAAATACAGACAACTGACTGTTTATTTTAAGTACACGCATGATAATAGCTTTTGTGTCTATTGGTATATCACTATTAAAATAATGTCAACATTTATTAAGCACGCAAGCAATTTGCACGTCAAACATTATACTTAATCAATTTTCAAAATCTTTTGTTTAATTTTATTGTATAACAAATGTCTGTAAAGAACATTTTGATCTCCAGACTCTTTTCATGTTTGTGTGTGTGATCTTGTGTAGTCTAATCGTTAGTTCTTATAACAACTTCCTTAACTAATAGTTTTTATTTCTACTTGTACCTAGAGAGCCTGTTCTACCTAATGAACTAATACGCCAATGAGTGAATCTACTGTCTACTCGGAACAGCTAACTATCGACATTTGTCTTCCAAGAGACTCGTGGTCAGTTCAAAGCAAATAACTTGCATTCAAATCAGAAAAATCGTAGTTATGCTGTCATTAATCATATCCATAAATAAATTCAGAGCGCATTACAAAATGCACAAACGGTAAAATAAAAAAAAATGGTTTTATTGGATTATCAAGAACGGCTGTCACATCAGCTAAATATATTATGCTGGAATAAGCTGAAATAAGAGGTTAAAACAATTGCACTACAAATATAGACAATATTCTAGAATTTCGGTACCCTAAAACAGTGCTTCGGTTGAATTTTTGTGACTGTTTTTGTTACAGTGGCCAAAGTCCAACAAAGTTCTAGTAAGTTTAAGCTTAGGTCGATTCTCGGTAAAGACAAGCTTTTTGATGTTAGCATTGGTGTATTATTAAAAAATATAATAACGTTGTCTTATTAATTGTTATTATTAGGGCACAGCCTAGATTGTTTAGATTTTCAATAAGCATTGTTAAATTAATTAATAATTAAATAAGAACCAGTACCAAAGTTAATTGTGTTTATTGATCTTATCTATGAAATGTTAATGAAAATTTCGTATTTGTTAGTAAAATTATACAATGAATAAACTTAATCCGAGTTGGTTATATCCATAACAATATGACCAGCAGCTTTGCATAATCCACTCGTATAATAAAACTAGTTCACAATAATCTACAATGTATACCCATAGCTCCTCAGTATAGGTTACTAGGTAGGTATAACACGCTGGAAGTATTTTCCTCCTTTTAAGACGTATAACGTGTTCAACATACATATTAGCCATAGCGATGTATCTGAATTATAGATTAAATTGACCGTAGGTAGGTACCTATAGCGGTAACTACACCTATGTTAAACATTATAATTATAATATACTAGCTTTTGCCCGCGGCTTCGTTCGCGTTTATTTAGAATTTGACAATCCATTCGGGTTGTACTTTACTTGTATAATAATATAATTCAATCATGATTTGAAAGACACGTGGCGCCATCTTACGATAATTCATAAAAATGTTATTGTTATTTACCTCGGGAACAGTAATTTTTTTCGGGATGAAAGGTAGACTATGGACCATTTCTGTACACCTGACAATGTATATGCAAAATTTCAGAATGATCGGTTCAGTGGTTTAGGCGTAAAAAGGTAACAAACAAAAAAACTCATTTTCGCTTTTTTAATATTAGGTAGGATTAGGATTAGCATTCCATAGCTCCTTAAGCATAAGGACCTCTGGGAATCCAATTCATCGTAGGATATTTGTAGACAATCTTCTGCGTAGTGGATTCTTGCTTATCTTATCTTGTGTGCCAGTCAGTACAGACCGGCGACACTTCGACCCAATGGGATCTTTTGTGTCGGGATTTTTGCTTAAAAGTGGTGAGGATTTAAGATTAAAGAGGGGATTCAAATTCAAAGGAAATCTATTATATAGGCAATTCAGGTGGAATTAATAATAATAATAATAATAATAATTTATTTCGGATAAAATAATCTCCATATATTGTTAGTACAAAGTTCTTAACCTAATGTTAGTAATCTTATAATATAGTAACAAACAATGCACTGAAAAACAACTACACCACTAGGTATCACAATACCTTGGTATGTAGCTGAATCCAGTGCTTTAACATTGGGAAATCCCACCTATCACATAATACGCTCAGGATGCTGTGGGAGCTGACACGCATTCTGTGCAATATTGAAGCGCTACGCTTGCGGATGATGGCAGGACAACCATCAACCGACGCCTCCGCAAACATCGCCGAAGCACTACAAAAACGTGGCAGCCCCATGACCCAGATTTTTATAAAAATATACATGTAGGTAACCCACAAAGTATACCCTGACTCAGAAAATTTATTTCTGGATCATATAAACATACCCCGTGTGTGGTTCGAATCCGTTTGTCCGCTACGTCTTCTGTAGCAGCAGTAAATTTAGTAGGTTAGTAGGGAAGACAACCCAAAAATTAATACTACATATTATGAAAAATTTTAATGACTTTGTTGTCACACAGAGATCTCAACACTTTAATCACAAGGCACCAACCTTTAACGTATTAAGGTTATTTTTAGACACATACATGGTCTGTCGCCTATATCCCCCAAGAGATGAACAGATATCCTAGAGATATACGCCAACCATGTTTCTAGATTCCACGTAGTAAGGTTTATCGAGCAAACTCCATGCAGCTACTGAGAATATCTTGACAGAAAAAAGCAATAACACTTTGCCCAACTTCTACAAATTCCTGGGTTGGGTTGGTTGCTGTGCATGAGCACAGCAGTCACTTAAGCGTGCGTCACTGAGGTATTCACACACTTTTTACTTTTTACCTCTATGAGGAAACGCATATCTAAGAAAACTTTATATTATTAGGCCTATGGCCTATCTCTCTTTATATCAAAGGGAACCCAACAATGGGACAGTTTATTAATAGGGCTGATACAATGTTATTATAAAATATCATTCTAATGTATCATTAACCCTATTTATGACATAAAATAATGCACTAATACTGTCCATTAACTTCATTAATGTAAATTGGATATTCGGCATGTTTAACGTTAAACAGATCGAAATTTTCTACTTTGAGTCAAGTTCTTAATTAATGTAAATTTATCTCCCCGTCATCCTATCTACCTTAGTCCTCTTATTCGGAACGCAATGGGTTTATACTACTTGATCACTATCCATTTTGCCTTAAAATAATTTGGTAGGCATTGAACTATAATAATATGTTATGGTAGGTAAGTATATTATATCTGCAACACCAAAACAGGCGTTTGAAGCAGGTCTAACGAAGTAAACAAATACATAAACTAATTGAATAGGTGACACATCAAGATTCCCGCGTATATTTTCCTTGTCATAAAAGAAACTTACAAACGCCTACAAGCTCGACATTTATGTGTTTGTGTATTGTATACGTGTGGGTTAGCCGATATAAATAGCAGCAATCCTTATGCAGCCACATTACAGATCCTGTCGTCAGACTTTCTGTTAAAGAAACACCAAACTTTATTAAACTAGCATCATGGCTGGACTAAACAAGATCACCATCTTACTGTTGGTGGTTGCGTGTGTGATGACCATCACCACCGACATGGCGGACGCCTCTGTGAATATTGGACCCTGCAACCAGGTCTGCTCTCGCTCTAAGCCAGAAAGAGACGAATGTTGCAGAGCTCACGGTTATAGCAGACACGACGAATGCCTAAAAGGCCGGATGTTTTGCGAATAAACATCTTGTTCACAGGTAATACAAATTTTAATATTTAAAATAAAGTTTATTTCCTATACTTAATTATGTTTAGATGTAACTTTTAACTGCAGATATTTATTAACAAATATTTATTATTAGCGTAGTGGTTAGTGTAACCGACTGCCACTCCTGAGGTCGCGGGTTCGATTCCCGCACAAGTCAAACATTTGTGTGCATGAACATGGATGTTCGTCTTGGTCTGGGTGTTTCTATGTATAATATGTAAATATGTATTTACAAAAAAAAAAGTATATATGTATGTTTATCCATTGCCTAGTACCCATAGTACAAGCTCTGCTTAGTTTGGGCTAGATGGTGTTGTGTGTATGTGATAGAATATTATTATTATTATTACTATTATATTAATCGCCTTGCTAGCATACGACGCACTAGCTCTAGTCACTGGGAGTACCACATGAAAATCGTGAATGCGACAGGGGAAGTGGCATTCCTATGATTAAAGAAGTACCGAGTATTGTGGGCATGGTGGCCACACGAAAGGAATCATTTTGGAACTTTAACTAGAGCACTAGTTGATTTTTAAAAATAAGAATAAAAAAGTTAATATTTATATTTTTGCAGGCAAGCAGCAGACCCATTTTGTAATTTTTAATACATTCAAATTTTATACCACGGACATTAAATTGCAAATGAAATATTAGAAGAAATAAACTGGAAGACGGCTTTGGAATCACTAATGACAACTACAAATTATTTTTATCATTTTATTATGTATTCTCTTTAATCAATAAAATATGCATACCAAAAAACTGTTAATCTTTCAGTCTCCTTACACTAATTACTTAAGGCGATATAGACCCTTAGTATATTAATCTATAGTGGGAAATAAATCTACTGTACTCTATTCTACTACGTATGTTTAGGAAATTAATACAAGCAATATAAATATACAGCGTGTAACATATTTCAAGTTCTTACAGTTAAGCCAACGAGTAAGGTAAATACTGGACAGAACAGGTAAAATCTAAAATCAGGATAAACTATTTTCAAAAAAGATTTATACTTTTTACTAATTGATAATATGGACGTTAGTACTAAAGAAGTAGATATTTATTCAATGAGACTCGCTAGAATGACAGGCTTTGTCAGAAAAATATCCATATAATAAAATATAACATATAACAAACACGGACAGAAACGACCAAGGTCGTTTTTTTTTAAGAATTAAGAATTTTATTAAAATAAAAACATATTGTTACAATTATTTTAAACCCACCAAACTACATAACATATGTTATAATCCCGCGATTAGCGCTCGATTATAACATACATATGTACCTACATATTACATGTAACCAGTTTTACGCTCTCGGTTTACAGTGGTTTAATAATTAGTATTTAATGGTGATAACAAACGGTTTAACTCAGCAATACCTTTTTAAGTTTGTTTCTAACAGTTTGTTTCTTCATTAAATCAACATTTGTTCTCAGCCAGGCATGTTTGTTAAACAATGTAGGGATCAAATACTTGCTAGTTCTTTTTCCATAATAATTTGTTACTTTAGGTATTACAAATTTATGTTGTCTAACGCTTTTAGTATTATAAGTATTTTCCACATTAATCTTGAACTTATCCTCATACAATTGTTCTAGAACCACCAAGTATTCGACCCTTTTATGTATAGGAAGTACCTACTTTACAGATTGATAATAGTTTCTCATAATTATCTTTGCATTCAAGTTTTGTTTTTCTATCGACTAAGTATTTCATAAAGCGAATTTGCAGTGACTTTATGTTGTCTAAATACGTTTTAAATGTACGGCCATAAGTGCTCAATAGTGCAGGGGGTTCACCGGAACCAGCTAAATTTTGAAAGTGGTCAATAAAAAAACGGGTTGTTCCGTATTCATCCTATGACGTATCATCCTATTTCTTTACTCATCCTAAACTAGTATTCCTAACTCATCCGATTACAATATTTTGATAAAGTTTCCTTATTCAACCGAAATGTGTTCCTTACTCTACCTGTGGCAAATATTACCGAAAATAGTATGGATAGCAAAACAATCTTTAATATTTTAATAGAATATTGTATAACGAATAGTTATTTTCCTATTTGTATAAATAAAATATTTGCTTCACATGTACACTGACTTACTTGTACCAGTCATAAAACGTGGAAGTGGTACAGCGAGTGTTTCGTTCTCTCTTACACTAAGACTTATTATTACAAGAGTACGCTCAGTGGTGTGCATTGTTGTTTTTTATAATAACTATTATGCACACGAGTGAAGGAGATAGCAATATAAAAATTTGCTTCTAACATCCTACCCTGTCTACACCCTCAAACCGGCTTTAATTGTTTTAACGATATTGCAATATGGTCAAATATCTAAACATGAAACTTATATTTCATAAAAATCTCGAAAATCTCGGAATCAGAGGAATGCAACTAGCTTTTCAAAAGCTACCTCTCTGGGCGATTTCAATGTGTCCGTGTAGATCAATTTAGAAGTACCTACCTTCCAGCCACTCACGGCGTTCCGCAGGGCAGCGTTTTAGGTCCTACCCTCTTTCTCGTATATATAAACGAGCTCACGAAACTGAAGCTTACCCTAGGTTAGGTTAGGTCATATCCTTCGCTGACGACTTCGCTCTTGTTTTTCCCGGTAATACTTGGGATGAAGGTTTCAACGCTGCCCAGGATGGCTTCAATGCGGTTAGGGGTTGGCTACAGGATAGCATCTTAACTTTAAATACAGATAAGACGAAATATATTTGCTTTAGTATAAAAGATAGCACTGCACTATCTAATATGCATAAAATTATATCGCATGAATGTCACTCTGAAAATAGGTGCAATTGCCCATCGCTAGAACGTGTAGATACTATAAAATACCTAGGTGTAATATTGGATAGCTGTTTGAACTTTAAAGAGCACATTAAACACCTATGCGGTAGGGCACGTAAGCTGATGTCCGTGTTCAAAAAGCTTAGGCATATTGCAGAGTCAAAATTGGTAAAGCAAGTATATCTTGCACTGTGCCAGTCACTCCTAACCTACTGCATTACTTCTTGGGGAGGTACCTCGAAGACCACAGTGAAGCCCTTAAAGGTTGCCCAACGTGCTGTTCTCAAAGTTTGCATTTCTAAACCTATTTACTACCCAAACGTGCTTCTATATCAAACATGTGAAGTCTTAACTGTTAGACAATTATATATTTTAAAAATCGTCTTGCTACAACGTAGTAAACTATCTTACGATTCAAAAGTGATTAATAAGCGTCGAAAGCATATGGTATGTTACAACAATGCACAACGCAAAACCGCGTTCAGCAGAAAATTTTCTGATTTCACTGGCCCTTATCTGTATAATAGAATTAATAAAATAATAGATATTTACTCTTCAACGACAATAAAATGCAAAACAAAGTTATCTGAATACTTACTAAAACTACGCTATGAGGAAACTGAACAACTCCTACACATAATTCAATAACGCACACACACACACACGCCCACACACGCTAAACATTGTTAATATTAAATCAATATAATAGAGACTTTGTCCTTGTTTGTTTATCGACTTATTTTTAAAATTATTTAATTTTCTTTTTCTTTTGTTTTTTACTTTGTACTCATTGGAATATTTGATGTATGATTGACTCAGCAATCTTAAAATTGTATACTAAAAATGCGGAAGGCCCTGTGCCCTGTAATACAGTTTTTCAACTAGCATAGGGCACAGGTAGCCTTTTCCACTAACAAAACAAAACAAATTGTAAGTAATATTAGTGTACATTTCAATAGTGGAAAAATAATTGTAACCTGGTTTTTTTTTGAGCCCAATAAAGTTTATTATTATTATTATTATTATTTTACTTCCAGTTCACCTCTAACTGACGCGCTAAGTGCATCTCGTGTTATTAAAAATGCTTCACAACCATGACAGTGACTTACGTTATGTGCAATCGCAACGAGGTCGGCAAATCTATACTAATATTATAAAGCTGAAGAGTTTGTTTGTTTGTATGTTTGTTTGTTTGTTTGTTTGTTTGCTTGAACGCGCTAATCTCAGAAACTACTGGTCTGATTTGAAAAATTCTTTCAGTGTTAGATAGCCCATTTATCGAGGAAGGCTATATATCATCACGCTAAGATCAATAGGAGCTGAGCACCAATGAAGAATGTTTCAAAATCGGAGGGTATTTTTTCCTTTTGAGAGCGTGCGCTGCGTAAACAGTTAAAGTTTCGCAAAAATCATGTATGACAGAATGGTTCCCCTTTAAAAGTTCTAAAAAAAAGTCCGCGACAGCATATGTCTATCTTTTAAGGTTGGCTCATTATAACCATTTTTATGCTAACCAAATTTGTTCTAAAATAATGCATTATTTCCGAAGGTATTATTATAAACATGATATTAATCCTTATCCATATAAATAAGTTATTCATCACAAGTATTTAATTTAAAACAAAATTGCCCTTTACATCATTCGGTTTCAATGAATATCTTAGGGGATATAGCAGTTTTAAAATAACATTGCAGCAAAATAATTACCCATTACAGATATAATACAAACGATGTTTCTCCTGGTTTATTCTGCGTGATTACTACTGGTTTGATTTGAAAAATTCTTTTAGTGTTGGATAGCCTATTTATCGAGGAAGGCCATAGGCTACATAACATCACGCTACGACCCACGGGGGCGGCGCAGTAACGATAAACGCGAGTGAAACCGCGGGAACATCTAGTGTTGTTATATAAGGGTTTTCAATTTCACAAAAAAGAAAAAGTAAATATACTGTAGTTGCTACATATTCTGAAACAGGATGCACTTTTACAAAACGCAAGGATTGTACAACGACAACATGGCGCGTCGACCTCTTCGTCAATTAATAATAAGGAAAATAAAGACAGAATCAATAGTGCTATTCAAGAATTTGTAGATCGAAAACTAGTACTGGGCCACTGCCTAGAAAAATTGACTCCATTTGTTTATTTTAAAGAAAATTAATGATTGATATAAAAATAGTAGTTATACATAGTATATTTTATGTGTTTTCTGTTGTAGTATATTTTATGTGTATTCTGTTTTATTGTGAATTGTGTGTTTTGGCATGCTTAATATGACTAGTTAGTTTATAATCTTAAATTGTTCCTCAACCAAATTTATTTTTTACACAGTTCTTAAATTATTTTTAAATAGGCTTTTATTGTACTAGTCTTATTGAAATTGTTGCTAGTAAATCTGTGATTTTGCGATTTACTAGCAACAATTTCTATTCATAAATCATTTTAAATGATTTATGAATAGAAATCATTTATTCACCAAAGATTGTTGATTTTATAGAAGATACTATTTAGTTTTTGAGTTTACTTCATAAGTTTGTGAGATTAGAAAATAGATATATGTAAATATTTACGTTCTTTTATTGTAATTGATGTTAACTTTTTAAATATATGATTTTTACTATTTAACGTCCTTTTATTTTATAGAACAACTAGATGTTCCCGCGGTTTCACCCGCGTTTATCGTTACTGCGCCGCCCCCGTGGGTCGTAGCGTGATGTTATATAGCCTATAGCCTTCCTCGATAAATAGGCTATCCAACACTAAAAGAATTTTTCAAATCGAACCAGTAGTAATCACGCAGAATAAACCAGGAGAAACATCGTTTGTACTATGTCTGTAATGGGTAATTATTTTGCTGCCATGTTATTTTAAAACTGTGATATCTCCTAAGATATTCATTGAAATCGAATGATGTAAAGGGCAATCTTGTTATAAATTAAATACTTGTGATGAATAACGTATTTATTTGGGTAAGGATTAATATCATGTTTATAAAAATACCTTTGCAAATAATGCATTATTTTAGAACAAATTTCGTTAGCATAAAAATGGTTATAGTGAGCCAACCTTAAAAGATAGACATATGCTATCGCGGACTTTTTTTTGAATTTTAAAAGGGGAACAATTCTGTGATACATTATTTTTGCGAAACTTTAACTGTTTACGCAGCGCACGCAGCGGAAGCTCTCAAAAGGAAAAAATACCCTCCGATTTTGAAACATTCTTTATTGGTGCTCCGCTCCTATTGATCTTAGCGTGATGATATATAGCCTATAGCCTTAGTTCCTGAGATTAGCGCGTTCAAGCAAACAAACAAACAAACAAACAATCAAACAAACAAACAAACTCTTCAGCTTTATAATATTAGTATAGATATAAAAACAAATGTACCCTAAGCCTAAAATCGGTCCAGCCGTTACAGAGATTAGCCGAAACAAAAAGACAATTGTCGAAGTAGTAGAGCCTCGCTGATGTCAGCATGAATAGGCCGGCTCGACCGGGGAAGGACTACCCACTCACAGAATGTCGACGTGAAATACCAGTATTCCTACTGTCGTATTTCATTCGGTGAGTGAGAGTGCCGGAGGCTCAATCACGCTCTTTCCCCCTTCCCGCTCCTTCTCCTTCCCACTTCCTTTCCTTTCCTAAAGGGTTGGTAACGCGCAAGTGATGCCTCTGGTGTTGCAGGCGTCAATGGGTGCTTCTTCGAGCAAGGCATTCTTTGGTGATTTGCGTGGAAATTTTCAAATTTAATATTTTTTAAGAAATCGATTTGTATATCTAAAATATACGTAAAAGTAATATTTTTTATAGAAGAGGCACCTTAGAGAGCGATATACTTACAGAGATAACCGAGTTTAAAAAAATTGAGGCCACGCAAATCACAAAACATGCCAAGAAAATGATATTTATCTAATTTAACTTTCTAAAATACGTTATTATTTTACTTCATATTTAAAAGAAGTTATTATGATATCAGGTAAAAGAATAAGTAAGTAACTAACACAGAAATCATTTTCTAAAACATTTTATTTATATTAGGTAGATTCAGTCAAGCACTATTTATTCTTTGTTAAAGGCATTACAAACATATTATAACACTTATATAATAATAAAAAATAACAATTTCTCTTATTACAATCAGTCATTTGTTAGGAACATAATCAGTTTCAATTATCACAATCATTTTCTTATATTACTAAACATTCTTAAAAAATTGAATAGTCGGAACTGTCCGAGTTTTCATCGTCTTCGTTGTTAAGACAGGAGATCAAAGTTCTAGTACTACCATTACAAAACTCAAAGTTATTTAATTTGCATGACCAATAATTGCTTGGTATGGGTCAAAACTACCATGTAGGTAAACCACGCAAGTCACGACCACGAAAATCAAAATAAATACTTTTTCTAAAAATATGTAAAAACCTTTTAAGCAAATAAACTGTGTTTTGATTATAAGTTACGTTATCTTATATTTGTTCGCTACAATATTTTATCCCATAAATAAATTCACAAACTCAGGAGAAAATTGCACCACGCAAATCAAAGTTTTGAGAAACCATACCCACGCAACGAGGTTCTTACCTTAATTTTTCGGCAACGCGACGCGTCTTCACACTACCATCTGCCCGGCCATCGAAACGCGACTAGTTGTAACGGGAATTATCTGAATGACGCAACATCGGGCCACGTAGAGAGATGTGCAAGTGAATTTACAATGATCCACGCAAATCAGTAACTACCCCGAGACAGTTACATTTTAATTTTTTCTAGATAATGTAAGTCTTTTAGAACTACGGTCACATTTTTCATAGCATTGTCATCTTCTTAGGAGTTAGTGTTTTTTTTTTGGTAAGCATGTACCGTTTAGTTTAAAATATATAATTTACTAAGTGACTAGATCGGGGTTTGGGACACTCCACGAAAATCAAAGAATGGGGTATTTGATTTTTTTAATGATATTAAATATAAAGATAATTGAATAACTGTAGACTCCATTATTGTTTATTAATATGTAGGTATAAATTTGAAGTCATACAATTTTGTTTTTTGATATCAGTATCAGTGACCTGCATTGGGCCAGCGTGGTAAACTATGGCCTAATCCTTCTCACACTGAGAAGAGGCCCGTGGTCAGTAGTGGGACAGTGTAATACCGGGCTGATATTATATTATTATTACTAGAAGTTCCCGTGGTTTCACCCGCGTTTATCGTTACTGCGCCGCCCCCGTGGGTCGTAGCGTGATGTTATATAGCCTATAGACTTCCTCGATAAATAGGCTATCCTGAGATTAGCGCATTCAAACCAACAAACAAACAAACTCTTCAGCTTTATAATATTAGTATAGATAGCTGACCCGCGCAACTTCGTCTGCGTCACATAAGAGTGGGTCGTAGGCACCTATAATACAATTTTAAAGGAGCTGAAGCTTTCTTTGTTAAATCCACGAACCACATAAGAACCATTCAACAACATTTTATTAATATACCTACAGTGCTAATTTAAAATCACGCAGAATAAACCAGGAGAAACATCGTTTGTATGTCCGTAATGGGTAATTATTTTGCTGCGATGTTATTTTAAAACTGCGATATCACCTAAGATATTCATTTAAATCGAATCATGTAAAGAGCAATTTTGTTTTAAATTGTCTTGTGATGAATAACGTATTTATTTGGATAAGGATTAACATTATGTTTATAATAATACCTTCGCAAATAATGCATTATTTTAGAACAAATTTGGTTAGCATAAAAAAGGTTACAGTGAGCCAACCTAAAAGATAGACATATGCTGTCGTGGACTTTATTTGGAACTTTTAAAGGGGAACAATTCTGTCATACATGATTTTTTGCGAAATTTTAACTGTTTACGCAGCGCACGCAGCAGAAGCTCTCAAAAGGAAAAAAAACCCTCCGATTTTGAAAAATTCTTCATTGGTGCTCCGCTCCTCCTTGATCTTAGCGTGATGATATATAGCCTATAGCCTTCCTCGATAAATGGGCTATCTAACATTGAAAGAGTTTTTCAAATCGGACCAGTAGTTCCTGAGATTAACGCGTTCAAACAAACAAACAAACTCTTCAGCTTTATAATATTAGTATAGATTTGTTGTTGTATGGACTATGACTAATTGTAGGCATTATAGTGACCTATGTGGTCTAGATGCTTCGTCGAAGCTAACGCGTTTATATTACCTGCCATGAGTGATTAATCTTTGTTACAATATGATTAATTACGTGATGAATACGGGCGCATAATCACAGTGTACAAGGTTGAAACTATCACCATGAAATGCCTTCAATAACATCTCAAAGATGATTTAAAACTTAGGAGTAAAATATCATTTTTCAAACTACTTAACTCCTCGAGAACCTGTTGAGACATTCCCTAGAAATATATCGTCTGCATAGCCTAAGTATGAAAGCATATAGTCGTATGCATCTCCAGAAATTCACATAAAACTTTCTCAACATAATTAACCGATGTCTGCAGATATAAAGTTTATGTTAACAGGAAAACACAAAACCAGCACGGTTCTGTCGATTACAATATATCTTATTATTTTTTTAAGCTGTTTGACATGTTAATATATAAATTAGTAGCGTCACAGATTAAGGAAAAAAACTAGATATTGATAACTGCCGATGTGTGACCCGGATACAATATATAATAATAATAATAATATTCTACCACACACACACACAACACCATCTAGCCCAAACTAAGCAGAGCTTGTACTATGGGTACAGACAATGAATAAACAACATATATACTTTTTATTTTGTAAATACATACGTATTATACATAGAAACACCCAGACCAAGACAAACATCCATGTTCATGCACACAAATGCTTGACTTGTGCGGGAATCGAACCCGCGACCTCAGGCGTGGCAGTCGGTGACACTAACCACTACGCCATCGAGGCCGAGATATATATCTGTCTTACCTTATTTTATTTTAGTTTTACACTGAGTGCGTCTCGTTTAGATACGTTCAAAATGCAAGCAAACCAATCCCAACATTTACATAAAAATGCTGTAATAAATGCATGTTCACAAAACAAGTTATAGCCCTGTGGCTGCTGCCGTGTGCTGCCCCTTCGCGAAGCGACATGAAAAGTAAACAAACACATGACGCACCTCTTTATTTAGGTTAGGTATAATTTGATAAACATAAACAACACAAAATATAAGTTTATCAAATCATATAAAAAGCTAGGGATTAAATAAAAAGAAAAATAGTAAGTTCATATATGAGGTTACACACGACCTTTCCCCATTAATAAAGATATAATTACAAGACATAACAATTGAATCTATAATTTGATTTAATATAACAATCAGTGTTAATAATGTAATAAACAATCGATATAAATTTTAAATAAATATTATAATAAGCCTAACATACCTTGAGTATAAATGCTGAGTCTTGCTGAAAGGAAGATGGTGTTGTTGTTGTGGTTTAACCACCTTCTCAAGAATCGTATCTTGAAGCACATGTGCCGATGTTTTGATACCTTTTCACAAAAATATGGCTCAATCACTCCTTGATAGCTAACACCCCATTAAACCATCACTGAAGACGAATA
Organism: Catocala sponsa; assembly: GCA_963564715.1. NCBI lineage: Eukaryota > Metazoa > Arthropoda > Insecta > Lepidoptera > Erebidae > Catocala > Catocala sponsa. The sequence goes on from OY751335.1 coordinate 14,383,600, forward strand.
ATGTCTACGTTGTACTGTGCTGACTAATTGGAAAGCTTCTATAGAGCCACAGATAATATAATACTATACTAGTATAGAGCTTAGTCCAAAATAGGTCTATTATTTTATTGCATTTGCTGAGTAAGTACCTAATACCTACAGCGCAACTATGCATACACATACAACTGCTGCAGCCGTGGTAATTCCAACCAATTTTGCTTGTAAGATGTTTTTGCTTCACGTATTAATATATAGATTATACCTTGTTTTATAAATTTGATCAAGGAAGAACACTCCTAATTATATTATTAACTTTGTTTAAGATCTATCCGTATATACTAGTGGTGTTTCGGATATCCGTATCCGTATCCACGGATATCCGCAGGAGAAAAAAATCCGTAACCGTATCCCTCTCCGTTACATTTTTGACGGATCTTTTACCTTATTAATTTTTAATACATAGATTCAATTCTATATGTAGCAATAAAATACTATTAAATTTCAATTAAAATATTTTTTATTTTTAAAAATCAGATTTGACATCTTTATATTGCATACATTTATCGTAGTGAGTTAACATACCAATAGCACGTATGTTAATAATAATAATATCAGCCCTGTATTAAACTGTCCCACTGCTGGGCACGGGCCTCTTCTCACTATGAGAAGGGTTAGGCCATAGTCCACCACGCTGGCCTAGTGGGGTTGGCAGACTTCACATAACTTCGAGAACATTATGGAGAACTCTCAGACATCCAGGTTTCCTCACGATGTTTTCCTTCACCGTTAAAGCAAGCGATAATCAACTATTTAATACGCATTTAACTTCGAAAAATCAGAGATGCGCGCCTTGGGTTCGAACTCGAGACCTCTGCGTGGCAGTCCAACGGTTTCCCACTAGGCTATCGTTGCTTTTTTGCACGTAAATTAAAGGAACTAAATCAACTATCTACTTAATATATACTACTCAAAACAAAATAAGGGCCACTAGTATATTTACATTTAAGTGCACTTTAGTAAACTGAAAGTAACTGATAAGCAGCATTATATTGATATTACGAACTCTTTGGTGTTTGATCTCTTTTATGCTGGTGTTCATGTTCCTAATTTGAAAAGTATTGGCCATCATTTTAAGAAAAAAAATAATTGGATGTTATTCTTATGTTTTTCTTCGATTGTCTTCTTAACTTGTTTCGGTTATTTTAGGAAAATAGTTTTACTTTTTCAATTTTAATTGATTCATTTATCATCTCGCGTTAATCATGCCACCAGTACGAAGGCACATGAATACAATTACAGCAACCAGAGCCATAACTATGATTCAAGGACGTTCTCAGCGTTACGTGGGTTTGCAGTTGGGTTTTTCTCGAAGAGCTGTCCAAAATGTATGGAATCGCTTCCAAGAGACCGGCAGTGTTGCCAGGAGACCCGGTTCAGGTACAGTTCGTGTAACAACGGCGCACGATGATCGGTACGTCCAACTAAGTGCTCGTCGTGATCGTACAGTAACGGCCCGTAAGTTACAACACCACCTACGGCTGACATCGGGTACCCGTGTCAGTGATCAAAGTATACGTAATCGATTGCACGAAGACCAGCAAATATCAAGACGACGAGTTGTTCGAATTCCTCTGATCAGGGTTCAACGTGCAAACCGTTTAAGATTCTCCCGTCAGTATTTGAACTGGGGGATTAATCAGTGGGGCAAGGTGCTTTTTACAGACGAGTGCAAAGTAAAATTTTTTAATGATAATCGGCGTGTTAGGGTGTGGAGACAACGCGGCGAGCGGTTTTCGGAGTCCTGCATCCACGAAGTTGACCGTTTTGGTGGTCCCAACGTAATGGTTTTGGATGGGATTAGTTTACACGGTAAAACCGAGCTCACCATTTTAAATGCGGGTACCGTAACTGCAGAACGTTACATCGAGGACGTCATCAGGCCTCAAGTGATCCCATTTGCACAGCCAGTGGGGCCTGGATTCATCCTGATGCAAGACAATGCCCGTGCACACATAGCTCGATCGACCCAAACTGTCCTAGTAGGGTCTCATATTGAAGTATTACCATGGCCAGCTAACAGTCCGGATTTAAATCCAATCGAGCAATTGTGGGACCAATTGAAACGAAGGGTTAGAGAGAATGAGCAAGGGGTCTACAACCAACAGCAGCTGATTGACGCTTTAAAACGTGCCTGGGAGGAGATTCCAGATGAAAACGTGAGCAATTTGATCCAGAGTATGCATACGAGGCTTCAGGAGTGTATTGCTGAGAGAGGAGGACATACTCGTTACTAAAAAGAAGAGACAAAAGTGACAAGAACAGTATTTTGTCTTTTTCCGGTGATTTCTTTTGTTCATGTTTTTCATTCAAAATGGCCAATTTCATTATGAACTTAAAAAAAACAATTCATGATCATTATTTTAAACAATTGTTAGCCTATATTATAACCAATAACATTATTTTGTAGTTACATAAGTTAAACAATTTAATGTCTATTGTTTTCATGGTACTGCAAAAAATCTTAGTGGCCCTTATTTTGTTTTGGGTAGTATATATTTAAACAGTGAGTGTTTGAAAAAATTAAATATTTGTCATCAACATTTATCGTAGTGAGGTAACATACGATACAATACTGTACGTAACTTAAAGGAACTAAATCAACTATCTAATATAATAATAATTATGTTTAAGTGTTTACTATAAGGAAGTTATCATAAAATATTAATTAAAATATCTTTATAATGAGATCAATTGAGTTTAAATCTTTGTAACATTTATTAGTATTACTTATAGAAAAATATATGATCACTTTTATAAGAAAACTTAAATCTTTGTAATATTTTAAATTGTAATTAAATGATTATTCTAATTACTTACGTCACGCGCACCGACATCGATTGACTAAGAAAGTTAAGATCCGTACCCGTATCCGCGGATCTTGATGCCAATGATCTTCACGTATACCACAGAAATTGTTCTTGTCCTGAAGTTTATGTTAACTACTTTTTATTGAACGCAAATGTTTTTAGAAAGTTCATTGCTTTCTTTTAAGCGCAGTAATGAGCAAGAAACTTTCTAATAAAATTGTTGTATAATAATTAATAACTTAATAACTAATAACTAATAAGATAAAGTAGGTAACAGTCTGAGTCTGTTATGGATGACGTTAGGATCCTTCTCAAATAATCTAAGGTAGGCAATCAGGCAGGCATTGATGCCTTTGTCAATTAATCAATTAATCAGCCCACCGCAGACCACTCCTTTTTCAGGTCATCGGTCCACCTGGCCGGGGGGCGTCCTACCTTATGTTTACCAAGTCGCAGTCTCTACTCTAGGACTCGCTTGCTCCAACGGCCATCACGATCGGTCCCTCTATAGATATGGATGAATTCGGAGAGATGCCTTTGTAGTTAATATAATTATGACAATGTCCAGCTGGGTTAAGTTAGTAGTTAGTAGATAGCCCTGCTACCACAATGCAGCATCTTACGTTATCATAAGCCGTACTATGGCCGTGTACCATCCCATTTCTTATTAAAATTGGTGTTATGATATTGGTTACAAATCAACTTTATTTACTTTAACGTAGGCATCATGAGAAAACATACAGATAATATCCATTAAACGAACATCCAAAACAATGATGATGACGTGATGTAGATCACACAAAGATTAATTCTCAACTAAGTAGAAAATAAATTAATTTTATGTATTTTTATGTTTGTAGTTAGTTGTTAACCTTGTGCCTAACCTATACAAATATTGTAATTACTATTGGCTTGTCTCATCAAAACAAGGAAAACATTTAACATTGCCTTTATTGTTCGCGGGAAAACCAAGAAGTGTTGACATGCAATTAAGTTACATAATACCTACTTACATGACATAGGTATGATCCACTTTTATCCTTAACCTAACAATTGCATAAGAATCTATGTTCCAATGGAAAATTGTCGTATATTATATGCAAAGGCTTTCCTGTTTTGGTATTGTTATGTCTACTACATGCACTATTAGATACTAATGCACGGCTTATTCCCGCCCGCTCCGCTATTTTGCTCCCAAGCGGTCCAAGACTAAAATAAAATATTATTATTATTTTGTAAAATCGTTCCCAAGGGCTCCAAAGGCTTATGAATTTTTTTTTCTTGAAATCCTCTTATCTCCATATATTTATTCCTAGGAACTCCAAATTATACCTATTACAAATAATTAAATAAAGACCTACTTACTAGTGTGTTCCCGATAGCTCCAAAACAAACTGTATGGTTAGCAGAATTCAAACATGTAATAATATAATATTAGTTTTTGATAAGAAATAAAATCTCAAAGTACCAAGAGAATGTTTTGGAGCTTTAGGGAATGAAATTGGTACTTAAATGTGGCTTTATTTATTATTTTCATATAAATATCTTTGGAGCTCCTGGTAACTAATGTATGGAATATGAATTTTAGAGAACAATAGATTTGGAGCGCACGGGAATAAGCCGATAATATAATACTATACTAGTATCTACAGTCTCGACCCCATCTAGTTGTACTTGTTTACGTATAAATAGGTTATAGTCACCGAGGTCTGAAGCACATCGCTATAAAATTCCATTCATTACAAAGTAACAAATATTAACAAAATAAAATTATAAAATTAGTACACGATATAGGTACAACTTTATAAATATCCCAAAACAGTTAAAATATAAATAATTAAATTCCAAAATGTTGTTTCAAATGATCAACATTATTCATTCCTCGTAGCTAATTTTGTGTATGTGTGAGTTTTGGAATCGTATCGGTGTAGTGAGGTGACTTCAGACTTACTTGTTTTGTGAACGCGTCTTTAAAGCGAGCGATAATTAACTATTTAATACGCACATAACTTCGAAAAGTCAGAGATGCGCGGTTTGGGATCGCACTCGAGATCTCTGCAGTCCAACGTAACGGTATCCCACTAGGCTATCGCTGCTATAATTTAGTAAACATAATAAATTTATTTATTTTTCGTTCCATGTAAAGTCTACGTATAGTCTGTGATTATACGGAGTCTATCCTACAAAGCACGGAAATAGATCACGCTAGCTAAAGCCACGATATCTGTTTATGTTATGTTATGTTGTATTTATGTTTGGCATACTCGGTAATATTTTAATGACAAAATGTGTTTCACTATGATAAAATCATTTAAAGTAATTATTATTATTATGGATAAATGAAAAATTGTTGTCGATGTCATTCTCCTATTAAATAACAATCATCAAAAAGATAAAGTTACTTTCCCATTTATACTGCCGTCGTAAGATAGGCGAACCTGCCTGTATTTTTATTCGACCGTATATATATTTTTTTGTATGTGTGTTCGCGGATAACTTCGTCGTTTATGAACCGATTTTGATGATTCTTCTTTGTTGGAAAGAAGATATCCCAAGAGTGGTCCCATTGGCACCAAGTCAGGATCTGATGATGGAATCCCAGGCAAATCGAGGGCAACCCTCAAATGTTATAGGTATTAACAATGTTTTTCATATATTTTCTAAAGCTATTGAGACATTTGCATATGGTCATCATCATCTCATAACGCTGAGCTGCTGAAGGAAGGTACAACTCTTTAACGGTTAGTAGTTAGGTGATTTCTTGTTCTAGAATAATATAAGTATAGAGACTTGTCGATATCGATAATTGATTTCTCTGGAGACAATTACAGAGTGAGTGCTAGAGACTAGAAGTATTAATCATTTTAACCGACTTTAAGAAAAGAAGGAAGAGGTTGTCAATTCGACGCGTATTTTTTAGGTATGTTTGTGAGTTTGTGAGGTTGTAGGGGTAATCTCTGGATCGACATAACCGATTTTGAAAATTCTTTCACCATTAGAATCTTACATTATCCCTGATAGACATAGGCTACTTTTATCACGGGAAAACCTAATTAAACGCGGGCGTAGCCACGGCGTGAAAAGCTAGTGTGTAATCTAATGTACTCCTCCCGTGTTGCGGGTGTCCATGGGCGGCGATAATCGCTTACCATCAGGCGATCCGTCTGCTCGTTTGCCTCCAAAACCATAAAAAAAAATTATTATAAAGTTGCTTAAGACATTTCATCTACCGTGTTCCCAGATATTTATTTACAATAATCTTAATCGTTGCATTTCACGCAATGCTTTTTCATCATGTGGTTTCTTCAGTAGTTTATTTGGCTCATGAATACGATTGAGTCGACGGGTCCTATCACTTTGCGATTCCTACTACAATTGAGAACGCATGCAATTTCTCATCTGAGATAATCTAGCATGACGTGTCAATGGTGATTCTTAGGAACAAGATATAGCATTCCGTTTGCAATTTTTGGATAAACGTTCTTTATTTGCTTCAAACGATTCCTTGTCTCTCTTTTCCCTCATGCGGGCGGCACCTTTAGTTGGTCTACCCATGATGCTATAAATTAACTACAAAAATAAAAAAACATCAGCACTAAAAAGCGAAAAATAAACTTAATGAAACATTTAATTCAAAGGATAGAAATGTGTAACAATTTTCTTTTACAGATTTCCAATTTCATTTAAAATAACTTACCTACGTAAATACTAAATTATTACAAAATCTTAATAAACGAAAAACTTTACTTCTGTGAACTGCCCTTCTACCTGTTTAATATATTATTCGAGAAATACCTATAACAATATTATTTTACTTCTCAATTATGTAGTATTTAGTATTTACAAATTATGAACATTTATTTACACAATTACATTTAAAATTTTTGTCTAAAGCTCTTAACTATTAATTTAAATAAAGTATTATTATACCTGCTAGGTACCTACTGATCTGTTTGAAGTGTTTCTAGGCGAGCAATACCGGTTACGGTGACCGGTATTCCCGCTAGTAAAATAAGTACATGGTCAGTGTTTTATTGATTATTTTAATATTTATTTATTATAATTGAAAAGCACCGTTTGCGTATGGGTTTATTGCAGAATGTCCAAAACGAGAAGCAAATCAAAACGGAGTATTCCGCTTTCGGCACCAATTTTTTCGGCTCCTATGATTTCGACACCTAAGCTATTCCACTTTTTATTTCCGAAACCATAGGTGCCGAAAAAATTGGTGCCGAAAGCGGAATACTCCATCAAAACAAATGAAAACTGAGAAAAAGACAAGGTCAAGAAAAGGAAAATCGATTGATGTGAAATAGGCTAAAAAGAGAGTGCGTACTTGGTACGTCGGACTTAGAAATAGAAATGGCAGACCTGTGATGAATATAGATGATGAGGAAAATATAATTATGTATTATCTGCAATGATTATGGCCAAAACAATGAGCTGTGGTATAGGTGTGTGCTGTGGAGTCTCTGGGCTCCCGCTGAGTGCGCAGGATATGACTCCCTTGATGGTCATATCTGCAACTTATGCCTCAACTAAGCTCGACCGGTATTACCGACCTAGTGACCGGTATTATCTATCTGCCATGGTGTTTAATACCGGTCAAAGACGTTTTTTTATTATTATTAATTATGCCAAATTTATATTATTTATTGAAGATTTTGTTAGAAGAATAGTGAAAGTTTAATTTAAAAAAGGATTAATAAAGAAGTATTGATTATTTTTTTATTTGTGATTATTTCTCTTTAAGTGACCGGTAATATGTACCCATTGTCACAGTACTTACAGATCGCGCACTGTATGATGACCGGTCTGAACATTGCGCGAGTGGCGTCGCAGTTACAAGTTTTAGGTCTCTTTGGTGACAGGGGGCGGGGGCGTTACGCGTCTTAGTGACTGTACCTGCGCAACAATTCGGAGACGCTATTCAGTCCGGCCATCGTAGATTGCGCGATCTGTAAGTAGCCTTGCTCATTCTTCGGATCACTAAGGGGATCAGTTGTTATGGGGCCTATTAACGTTAATAGACCTTACTTATAATATTCCCTGCTAGCTAGAAAGCCTCGAGCATGAGGTTGTTGAATCCTCCCAGTTCTTTTAGTCAAAATCTCGACAGAACAAGCTCGCACTAATAAATTGTAGTATATAACAATATCAAGATTCTTCATAACAAACGTACCCATATATTATGTACTAGATGTTCCCGCGGTTTCACCCGCGTTTATCGTTACTGCGCCGCCCCCGTAGGTCGTAGCGTGATGTTATATAACCTATAGCCTTCCTCGATAAATAGGCTATCCAACACTAAAAGAATTTTTCAAATCGAACCAGTAGTAATCACGCAGAATAAACCAGGAGAAACATCGTTTGTACTATGTCTGTAATGGGTAATTATTTTGCTGCAATGTTATTTTAAAACTGCGATATCTCCTAAGATATTCATTGAAATCGAATGATGTACAGGACAATTTTGTTTTAAATTAAATACTTGTGATGAGTAACGTATTTATTTGGATAAAGATTAATATTATGTTTATAATAATACCTTCGCAAATAATGCATTATTTTAGAACAAATTTGGTTAGAATAAAAATGGTTATAGCGAGCCAACCTTAAAAGATAGACATATGCTGTCGCGGACTTTTTTTTAGAACTTTTAAAGGGGAACAATTCTGTCATACGTAATTTTTGCGAAACTTTAACTGTTTACGCAGCGCACGCAGCGGACGCTCTCAAAAGGAAAAAATACCCTCCGATTTTGAAACATTCTTCATTGGTGCTCAGCTCCTATTGATCTTAGCGTGATGATATATAGCCTATAGCCTTCCTCGATAAATGCGCTATCTAACACTGAAAGAATTTTTCAAATCGGACCAGTAGTTCCTGAGATTAGCGCGTTCAAGCAAACAAACAAACAAACAAACTCTTCAGCTTTATAATATTAGTATAGCTAATAAGCTCTTAAATTTTCCTTATGATTGTTTAACTAGCTGTGAGCCGCGGTCTCTTTCGCTTCGCGGAGATTCAACATTAAGGAGATGAATCGTATCGTATCGTAATGTAACTGACCCCGCCCAGAGCTTTTGCCGCGCAACCATTTATTAGAATTGTGTTTTATTTATATTATTACCTATTATATATCTTGTTACCTATACTAACAATAAACAGTAGCAGTACGTGTTGGTTTCAACATGAATGGGCCGATGCGATCAGGAAAGATCTACTCTCCTACAGAGTATCGATATAAAGCAGCAGTTGCCTTTCGCTCTCACTTACCCAAGTAATTGAGAGCGCCGAAGATTGATTTCACCCCTTGGGCCCCTTCATTTTGCTACTCCTCCCTTATTTGCAACCCCTTTATATTAGGTGGTAACGCACGAATGACACCCCTGGTGTTGCTCCTGGAAGTCCACATAGGTTATACGGTCACTGCTTACTATCGGGCACATCGTGTGCTTGTTCTACACCTACATAATATGTGATGTATGGCAGGCAGCGGCTTGGTTTTGTATCCTTAGAATTGCTTTTATGATATTGAGTAAACAGACATGTTCATGAGCGGTGGGCCTGATAACTCATTTATGACAAGTAGCAATAAAAAAATCTCATCAATTAAACTAAATGTAAAATACCTTAGATAAGGTAATATTTTACATAGTAAATGTAAAATATCACCTTAGTTAAATTAGCGTGAAAAACACTCTTCGCTCGAAAAACACCGCCCCAGGGCCCGACGGCATTCTAGGTCTTGCGTTGGCCCTGATCCTCGAGGAGCTCGCGCCACGACTCAGGGGGCTCATCAGTGAGTGTTTAGTACAGGGCCAGTTTCCGCGCCAGTGGAATGTGGGGAAACTGGTCCAAATCAGGAAGGAAGGGCGCCCGGCGGACAGTCCGTCCGCCTACCGGCCCATTGTGTTGCTGGACGAGATGGCTAAAATGTTTGAATTTTTTATCGCAGAGCGCCTCGTCCAGCATCTTTCTTCTGTGGGTCCGGACTTGGCGGACAACCAGTATGGTTGCCGCCGTGGGCGCTCCACAATTGAGGTAGTACTACGTGTGAGGAGCCTGGCGGAGGATGCGGTGTCCCGGGGCGAGGTCGTCTTCGCGGTGTCTCTGGATATCGCGAATGCCTTCAACACCTTGCCCTGGAGTTGTATCAGGAAGGCGCTCGTTTTTCACCGAGTGCCGACCTACCTCCGCCGCATAGTCGGGGCATATTTATCGGAGAGGGTAGTAGTCTACCCGGGTCACGACGGTTGGAGTCGGCGAGAGATGTCGTGCGGTGTTCCACAGGGATCGGTTCTGGGTTCGCTCCTGTGGAACATCGGTTACGACTGGGTGCTGCGAGGTACGCTCCTCCGTGGCGTCGGCGTCATTTGTTACGCCGACGACACACTTGTCACGGCGAGGGGTAAGTCGCACTGGGCGGCGGCCATACTAGCGACCGCTGGGCACAAGTCGTTGGTTGTATCCGGCGGTTGGGCCTTGTTTGTTTTCACGGCCCTTGGAACCGGCCACCTCGAGGTGCCCAGATCATGGTAGGAGGGGTCCGCATCGCTGTCGAGCCAACCCTTAAGTACCTGGGTCTCTTACCCGACAGCCGATGGGACTTTGTAGCCCATTTTCGTCGTCTGGCCCCCAGGCTTCTGGGCGCTGCAGGTGCGCTCGCATGTCTGCTGCCCAACCTAAGGGGGCTAGGCACCTCCTACCGGAGGCTCCACGAAGGGGTCGTGCGGTCCATGGCCCTTTATGGGGCACCAGTTTAGGGAAATAACCCGACGGCCCGTAATATTTCGGCGCTCCGTGCGCCACAGCGTGCAATGGCCGTCAAGTTAATTAGAAACTACCGCACGATCTCGTTCGAGGCAGCGAGTCTCCTCGCCGGATCGATGCCCTGGGACCTGGAAGCGGCGCTTTTGGCGACGCTCTACCGTTGGCGCCAGGAAGCGCTAGCTCGGGGTGAAGGACCAGCTCTTCCCACTTTAGAGGCGGCACAGTCCGAACTCTGCCAGGTCCTGGTGGAAGAATGGAGAAATCGACTTGTGCACTCCAGTGCCGGGCACGCCACGATCGTGGCGATAAGTTCCATTTTTGAGGAGTGGCTGGAAAGGCAGCTTGGCGCCCTCATCTTCCGGCTGATACAGGTAATGACTGGCCACGGTTGTTTTGGCCAGTTCCTGTGTCGCATAGGCCGGCAGGCGACGCCCGGATGTCATCACTGCGGCGACTACCGCGATGTTGTTGTAGACACGGCGCTGCACACTTTGCTGATTGCCCCGCCTGGGAATCGCAGCGCCGTGAGTTGATCGCGGCAGTCGGATTGGTTGCCCTCTCGCTCCCGGCCATAGAAAGATGGAATGGGAATAAAGTACCACCCGGAATACCGACTGAACCTATCACGGTGTTCCTCGACAAACCACTATCGGCGGGGCCGCGCGAATCACTTTCACATGCAGTCGCGACCCCGCCGAGGTTACGGCCCGCCGTATGAAACGGCAGGCCACTAGTCGAAAAGACCTACCCACTGGTCACCTCTAAATATTCCCTACTGTCCCCCATAGAGGGGACACGGATACGACACAGAGGCGCACGTGGGAACACGCACGCCGCCTCTCGGACCTGGTGCTGAACGGATGGCAGGCAGGCCCACAAAGCCCGCCACCCCCAGGTCAAATCTCAGGGTGGCTGGAGGTCGTCTCGCGCCCTCCGGCGCCCGGCTCTGAGGTTGGGGAGAGGGTTTAAACGCTCCCTCTCCCGCTCCGCCGCCTCCTTGATGGAAATAACTTCCTCACAGAAGGAGGCGACGGCATTCCACGACCTCTCATTCCGGACCATAGACAGAACTACAGCCGGGAGCGAGAGGGCAACCGATCTGACTGCCGCGATCAACTCACGGCGCTGCGATGCCCAGGTGGTGCAAACCGCCAAAGTGTGCAGCGCCGTGTCCTCAATAACGTCGCGGCAGTCACCGCAGTGGTGACAACTGGGCGTTTCTTGCCGGCCTATACGACACAGGAACCGGCTAAAATAACCATGGCCGGTCGTTACCTGTGTCAGCCGATAGGTGAGGGCGCCATGCCGCCTCTCCAGCCACTCCTCGAACACGGGACTTACCGCCACGATCGTGGCGTGCCCGGCACTGGGGTGCACAAGTCGCTCTTTCCAATTGGCCACTAGGACCTGGCGGAGCTCGGACCTCGCCGCCTCGACAGCGGGCAGGCCCGGTCCTTTGCCCCGAGCTTGCGCCTCCTGGCGTCTCTATATCGTTGGCGCCGCTTCCAGGTCCCATGGCATCGATCTGGCGAGGAGGCTCGCAGCCTCGAACGAGATCGTGCGGTATCCTCTTATCAACCTGACGGCCATGGCTGAGCCGTGAGAAACGGGCAGTCTTCTTTTAGCACTAACTTTGACCACTCGCCTTTTTCCATTATTTTGTGTACCAATTTAATTCATCGTAATTTTGTATTTGGATCAATATAGTGTCGAAATTATAAATTCCTTTTTTTTAAAAAGACTCATCATAAGTGCCGTGTAACATTGGTGGCAGCGGTGGGATTTAAAAACAAAAATCCTGGTACGCCTCCGTTTCGTGCAAAGAACATTTAATAGAACAGTATATTAGTGTGACCTCGGACAATACTATATCTTACGCTGATTCCAATCAATGATTCCCGTCGTCGCGTAAATCGTATATGCGTGTCACTTTGAACATTTACATATATCTTTCACCGTATCTACTCGCTTAATCCTGTCACCGCGTAGCGAAACTATCGCGTGTGTTACTATTTCCTGCCGAACCTACCAGGTTCTCTGCCGATCCTGTTGCCGAGCCCGCTTGATGAAAAGGTATACAGCTGCGAGATGATTCGAGGTACTCTTGCAGTCGTCGTCTTCCTGTAAGTCCTTGAAATTCATAACTACCTAACGTCGAAGTTTTCGCCTTGTGATCAGTGCTAGTGAAATTACGTAAAACCGAATCTAAAAGTAAAAGAAGTGATAAAGTGTTTATTAGTTAGTACTCATTTTATATTAGATCATAGAGCGTCATCGCATTATTATATTATTAAGTCGTCCAGTCTCGAGACCAGTGCAACATAACTTTCTTATCGCAATTTTTGGACTCCGTGTCTTATCTCTTTGTTTAAGTAATACGAATACCTAGGTGTGACATGCCTAAAGAAGATACTACCGGTGCAATGTCTACGAAAGAAATAAAAGAAGTTGACATTAAAATTTTAATAAAGTTTATAAACAAATTTGATGGTAATCGTGAAAATTTAAATGCCTTTTTAAATAATTGCCGAAACGCGATAAATCTTGCGACCTTGTCACAACAGTATGTATTATTTAAATTTATTCTTAGCCAACTCGAAGGCCGTGCTGAAAGTGCATGTGCCATAAAAGAGTTTGATACATGGCAGCAGTTAGAAGAGTTTTTAAAATCTCAGTTTGGAGAAAAGAAACACTATGCTGCATTGCTCTCCAACCTTCAAGATTGTCGGCAATCTAACACAGAAACGGTTAACCAGTTCGCTTTGCGTCTTGAATCATGTTTATCAAAACTCTTAACTGAAATTAATATCTCAATACCTACTAAAAAGAAAGGTGAACTTGCTGGCCGTGTCACTGCAATGCAAGACCTCGCGTTGCATACCTTTATTAGCGGTTTGAATGCTTGTATATCCACCGTAGTCAGATGTCGCGACCCAGAAACTTTGAATGACGCCATCAATTTTGTTATGTCCGAAGAAAAAATATTACAAAGTACTTTTAAACGAAATACGTCTTCATTTAATAATTACAATTCATTCGGTCAAGGACGTTCAATTCAAAGACAATTTCAGTTAAATCGTAGTATAACACAGCGCGATGTGAATGTTGCCAATAGGCCTAATAGCCAAGGATTTCGTTCTAATCCTGCTCCTCCCGTGTGTCGTTATTGTAAAGCTACTGCGTTTACGGCTATCTGCTGCTGATAACTGCCGTAAACGCCAATACAATAATTATAATAGGTCATTTGGAAATTCTCAAAACCAGCAACCTAATCAGCCGTCGACTAGTTTTGCCAGAAATAATCACCCTGTTCATACTGCGGACGTAGTCGAGTATCAACAGAACCCCGAGGATATTATTGACAATAATTTAAACGAGTAGTCCTACCCGTTCAGTATCGTGCGGGCACGACAAACGGACAAACCGATACTAAAGCCTTACCTAATCAAATCGCTGTTTCCAAATCACCCACTAACAAACCGGGTAACCAGTCCCAAAATCATAGTGGCATTTACAAAATCGCTGTTTCTAAATCATCCACGAACAAACCGGGTAACCAGCCCTAAAATTATAGTGGCCTTGACAAACAAAACTCTGATTCTGTCATTATTCCATTTCCACCTGTTGATATACCCCAACGTAAATCTAAATCTTGTCCATCCTGTACAGCTGCTGAAAAAGAAAAAAAGTCATTAGAAGCATATAGTATTACAATACATTCCACAAAAAAATACTTACCTTATGTAGAAGTACTGACCTCAGTTTCTAGCAGACCTCTTAAATTACTTATTGACAGTGGCGCCTCTATCAGTTCTTTGAAAGTGAACGTAATTGAAAAATGCCTTTAATTACCGATCATATTATAACTTTCCATGGTTTAGGATCTACAAAAAATCCAATGAATTCTTTATTACATATATCGATCAATTTTAACTCGCTGAACCATAATTTTCATATAATCCCCAAAATAGATTTTCCATACGATGGGATAATTGGCAATGACCTTTTTGCTTACTCTGATTGCAAAATAGATTAGGTAGAAAACGTTTTAACTATAAATAAAATTAAATTTGTGTTGAAATTTTGTGAACCAACTTACACTATTCCACCTAGAACAGAAGCGGTAATAGAATGTTCTGTGCTTAACCCTGAGATTAAAGATGGCCTTGTCCTTGACCAACACATAGCCGATTCGCTTCTGACAGCGAATTGCATAGTTAAAGTAAAGCACAATTCTAGAATAAATATATCTGTCGTTAATATCTCCGAATCTCCAATACACGTTGACTCAGATCTGAAAATAAAAATTTTACCCTTAGATAAACCTCAAGAAAGTACAGTTTACCATACGTCGTATTCTGAAATAAATCAAAACAATATACTCTCAATCGAACTGAGCAAGTGCTAAATCAACTACGAGCTTCCCACCTAAATTCTGAAGAAGCAGATGCTTTACATGATCTCTGTTCCACTTACTCTGATATTTTTCATCTTCCTGGTGATCAACTAACTACCACAGATGCTTTACAATACGAAATTATTACTTATTCTACTATTCCAATTAATACAAAATCTGGGATGGGAAATAGGATAGGAATTTCAGACCTGCCACTCTTGTTGATGAGGCGTTGACCATTCAGCCAATATTTTCTAATAATGAGGTTGCCCGCCGGTACTGTATCTGGGCATCCGGCTCGCTGGACCACTTTTATGTACAATAACGTAGACGTAGACAGGATTCAAATGATTTCTTGTTGCTCAATTTCTGTTTTATAATGTTTATTTTGTCCAATGTTACAACGCATTGAATTTTGTGTACAGTACAACGTGAATATAGATACGAAGTGAAGTTAATTATCAAGTGAAGCTAGTTACAAATTTTAACAAAATAATGGCCGACTTCACACATGTCGATTGCTTCCTCGATCCAATCCTAGATAGCGCTAGGAGACGCGCCAACAGCGACTCTTACCCGATACCAAATATTTCAGAAATTTTAGACCAATTAAGCAAATGCAAATATTTTAGCACTCTTGACCTGGCCTCTGGATTCCACCAAATAAAAATGGCAGATAAGGATGCACCTAAAACTGCATTCTCAGTTCTGCAAGGACACTTCGAGTTTACTCGAATGCCCTTTGAACTCAAAAATGCGCCTGCAACCTTCCAAAGGCTTATGAATTCCGTCTTATCTGGCTTACAAGGCATGCAATGCTTTGTTTATTTGGATGACATTGTTATTCACTCATTTGACCTTGACCTTCACATAAAAAACCTGTCCGATGTCTTTGAAAGACTACGACAATTTAATTTGAAGCTTCAACCTGACAAATGTGAATTCCTTCGTAAAGAAGTATCATATCTTGGCCACATTATTACAGATAAAGGGGTAAAACCAAATCCAGAAAAACCAAAGCTGTATCTGAATTCCCATTGCCCAAATGTCCTAAAGACATAAAATAATTTTTGGGGCTAGTTTCATATTATCGCCGTTTTATACCTAATCTATCCAAAATAGCTAAGCCTCTCACTAATCTTTTAAAGAAAAATATTCCAATCAACTGGCAAAACGAACAACAATTAGCTTTTGAAAGCCTAAAAAACGCTCTAATTTCTGCTCCCATTTTAGCTTATCCCGATTTCAGTAAACTATTTGTCTTAACATGCGATACATCTAACTTTGCAATCTCAGCTATACTATCTCAAGGCCCAATAGGCAATGATCGCCCGATCGCTTATGCATCAAGAACCCTAAATAAACCCGAAAATAGTTACAGCGTAACTGAGAAGGAATGCTTAGCAATATTATTTGGAACCAAAACCTTTAGACCTTATTTATACGGCCATCGATTCAAAATTGTCACTTCGTCCACTCAAGTGGTTATTTAATTGCAAAGATCCAGGTTCCAAACTAGTGAGATGGAGACTTAAACTCGAAGAATTCGATTGTGAGGTAGAATATAAGAAAGGAAAAATAAATAGTAATGCCGACGCGTTGTCTCGATTCCCCGTTAATCCAATAACCCAAGATCAACCCTCTACCAGTGGTATAAATAATCCTAGCCCAGAATTGGAAATTACCCAAGAAGTCCTTGATGAACTAATTGATCTGGGTGCATTAGATGCCAGCCCCTTCGACGAACAAAATATAAACATTGAACCGTTAACTCCTCCTACTCCCATATATTCTCCAAATTCTTCTACCTCTGTAGAAATACCTGAAACAAGAGAACACATACCCACGAATTCCAATAACGAATACTCAGACTTCCTAAAGTCCTTTTCTAATAAACAAGAAACTTATAACACTCAAATTACAGAATGTAACGAATCGTTACTAAAGAGTAGTAGTAAGACAATTATCATCCCTGTATCAATAGATCTTGATGAATCCAACCCTTACCTTCAGGATGTGCTTTCTGAGTCAGAAGATTCAAATAATATTTTACAAGCAGAAAGAGAACCCCATTCATTTAAAAAATTAGATTTAAAAGGAAAGGCCTACTATCTACTATTCACGAAAGTCCATTATTTCGATAATTGCGCATATGCTGATATATTTAAAACCCTAAAATCAGCTAGAGATGACATCATTCTCTGTGGCGACATAAATGAAATAGCAATATCAGACTTTAAAAACATATTTGAACATCACTCTTTAGTTAAAATCTACGGCATGCTTATGAATTTATTTAACAACATTAATATTAAAGTCAATATATAATACTATTATATATCCTGTACCCACAGAAATTACAAAAATTCTTAGAGAAAATCATAATATTCCCATAGCAGGGCATCTCGGTTCGAATAGAATGTTTGACCGTATCAGACAACGTTATTACTGGAAGAATATGAGGTCTGACATAGAGAATTATGTAAAGAATTGCGCTCTATGTCAGTCAAATAAGGCCTTTCGCGGAATTAACAGATCGCCCATGCAGATTACAACGAGTTCTACTCGCCCATTTGAGAGAATTGCCCTTGACATAGTTGGACCCTTACCGGAAGCCGGACTTCAAAAACTTAAATTTATACTTACCCTTCAAGATGACCTGACCAAATTCTCCATCGCTTATCCTATTTCCAATGCAACAGCAGAAGAATCATGTGAATACTTACAGATCAGGGAACTAATTTTACTGCAGATTTATTTTAAAAAACCTGTGAATTTTTAAAAATAAAACAGATCTGGTGAACACCTTACCATCCTCAAACACAGGGAGCACTTGAACGAAGTCACTCAACCCTTAAAGAATATTTAAAATCATATGTCAACGAAAATCAAACTAATTGGCATAAATTCGTTTATACTGCCATGTTAACCTACAATAGCAGCATCCATACTACAACCCACTTTACACCCTATGAACTCATCTTTGGTCACAAGCCATATATACCTGACTCTGTTTTCGAATCTACCACTGATACAACCTATCCTGAATATATCAAAATGCTTCAACATCGCCTTAAAATGTCCCGTGAAAAGGCACTTCAAAATATTAGAGATTCAAAAGAACGGTCAAAGGCATATTATGATAGACGCACTCGCGAAGTTCGATAAAAAGTTGGTGATCACGTTTATTTACGAAACCATGTTAGATTACGTAAGGCTTTATCAGCTGTTTGGAAGGGTCCGTACAAAATTGTGAAGCTTCATGGCAATAACACCCTTTCTCTTTTGATCAATCGACGTCACGTCAAACACCATTTCGATTAAGTAAAACCGGCACATTTAAATACTTAGACTAGTATATTATTTCTATTTGCAACGCATAATTAACTTCGTTATTATGACTTATAATTACAGACTGGAGGTCATTTATATAACGGCAACCAGCGAAAACCCATATGTTGAATACATCACCCAGGGTCCAGGTATACTCTTCGATCCAGTTGGCACTCTAAAAGTGGTAAATGACCAATTCCACGTTGTTATTCCTGTAGATGTGTCTATTTTCAAGAGCCATATTGAAAACATTCATAACGCGTTCAGTATAATACGATTACAGTGTCGAGAAAACGAAGAAATTGACGACAATCAGTGCCAAAATATGTTGACTCCTCTAGACTCATTGTATGCGGATATTCTACGCGATTTCGATTCATTCTCTCATATAATTTCTAATAACTTTTCTAAACGATCCGCTTGGGTCCTCTGGTATTGGTGTAATTTTTAGACACATATTTGGTACCTTAGATGAAGATGACGCTGAAAATTATAATAACGCTATTCAAAAGTTATTTACAAACGAAAAAAAGATAACCGATGCTGTCAAAGAAAGCATTATTGTCTCTCAGTCAGCTATATTTAATATTAATAACTCTCTACACGAAATCTATATCAATCAAGCAAAATTGAATGACGTCATAGACAAAATGACTATGTCATATAACAATATATCAAATATTGTAATAGTTAATAGCTTTAAAATTAGATTTGAAAATGTTTTAAATGTGCTACAATCTAACTTGTACACCCTTTCTTTTAAGATTGAAGATATATTAAATGCTCTCCTATTTGTTAAGAGTAACACTCTTCACCCATCAATTCTAACACCTCGTCAACTGTATAACGATATTGTTAGTAATCTTAAGGTAGTTCCTAAGTATAAAGATTTTCCAATAAGTTTAGAAATAAATAATATTCATTCTCTATTTAATGTTGCTGAATTAATTTGTTATTATTTAGATAACAAGCTAATATTTGTTATAAAAATACCCTTAGTTAGTGCACTTGAGTACAATTTATATAAGAACATTCCATTGCCTATTCCACATAACTCAAAGGTACCCAATTCTTTTAGCCTGATTTAAGTAAAGATAAATCTTCATTCACATTTATAAAAACTCTGCATAACTGTAAAATTATATCCTACAAAGCTTACCTCTGTGAATTGACTGAAATTTATACAGTATCAGGAAACCAATATTGTGAAATAGATATAATAACTAAAACTGAATCTGCGTTACCAGATAATTGTCAATATAGATTTCTTCATGGTGACATTGATATTTGGCATGAATTAAATAATAACAAATGGGCATTTGTACAATCAAACCCAACAAAACTTACCATTGAATGTTCAAATAGCACATTGACAGATATTGTTATATCAGGTACAGGCATTCTAATATTCCATATAACTGTACAGCATATTGTAAAAATACTAGGTTAGTAAGAGAAACTGCTCCTACTATTAAATTGCCAACAGTTTCCTTTAGTTTTAACATTATTAATGACAGTTGTTGCAATATTGATCGTGAAGTAAATTAAATCTTCCTTCTTTTAAGATTAATAATGTCAAATTAGACAACCTTAAAGACCTTAAAATTGTATCTAACCAAATCATAGATGACATTAATTCTGTACAAACTTCCAATGATTTAAATAAACATATAAGTTTTCCAATTCTTAGTGTATTATCAGTAATTTTATGGTTATCTTTAATTATTTTATATTTTTGTAAAAAAGGCAAGTGCTCAAAATTAAAGCTTAGAGTAACAAATACAAATGAAGACTCTGGTATCCATTTAGAAACAGTTTCAAGTCAGCCGCGTTTACGTATTGATTAAGTTATCAGAAACTTTCCCTTAGGGTAAGTTTCCTCTTATCCCGGGAGGTGTTACATACCTCCTTATGTATGGGACCTCCGCAGAGTAGATATGACTCAGCATAGATATCATGTATCCCGGTAGGTGGCAGAGCCGTGAGAAACGGGCAGTCTTCTTTTAGCACTAACTTTGACCACTCGCCTTTTTCCATTATTTTGTGTACCAATTGAATTTATGGTAATTTTGTATTTGGGTCAATATAGTGTCGAAATTATAAATTCGTTTTTTTTAAATAGACTCTTCATAAGTGGCGTGTAACACCACGAAGCGCCGAAATGTTACGGGCCGTCAGGTTGTCCGCCCAAACTAGGGCCCCATATAGGGCCATGGACCGCACGACCCACTCGTAGAGACTCCCGCAGGAGGTGTTTGGCCCTCCAAGGCTGGGCAGCAGGCGCGCGAGCGCGCCTGCAGCACCCCGAAGAATGGGGGCCAAACGATGAAAATGGGCTACAAAGTCCCATCGGCTGTCGAGCAAGAGACCCAGGTACTTAAGGGTTGGCTCGACAGCGATGCGCACTCCTCCTACCATGATGTGGGCACCTCGAGGTGGCCGGTTCCAAGGGCCGTGAAAACAAACGGGCTCAGACTTGGACAGGGCCACCTCAAGGCCCAACCGCCGAATACGACCAACGACTAGTGCGACCCCAGCGGTCGCCAGTATGGCCGCCGCCCAGTGCGACTTACCCCTCGCCGTGACAAGTGTGTCGTCGGCGTAACAAATGACGCCGACGCCACGGAGGAGCGCACCTCGCAGCACCCAGTCGTAACCGATGTTCCACAGGAGCGGACCCAGAACCGATCCCTGTGGAACACCGCACGACATCTCTCGCCGACTCCAACCGTCGTGACCCGGGTAGACTACTACCCTCTCTGATAGGAATGCCCCGACTATGCGGCGGAGGTAGGTCGGCACTCGATGGAAAACGAGTGCCTCCCTGATACAACTCCAGGGCAAGGTGTTGAAGGCATTCGCGATGTCTAAAGACACCGCGAACACGACCTCGCCCCGGGACACTGCATCCTCCGCCAGGCTCCTCACACGCTGGACAGCGTCAATAGTGGAGCGCCCGCGGTGGAAACCATATTGGTTCTCCGCCAGATCCGGACCCACTGAAGACAGACGCTGGACGAGGCGCTCCGCAATAATAAACTCAGAAAGTTTAGCCACCTCGTCCAGCAACACAATGTGCCGGTAGGCGGACGGAGGGTCCGCCGGGCGCCCCTCCTTCCTGATTAGGATCAGTTTTCCCACCTTCCACTGGCGCGGAAACTGGCCCTGCTGGAGACACTCACTAAGGAGCCCCCTGAGTCGGGGCGCGAGCTCCTCCAGGACCAGGGCCAATGCAAGACCTGGAATGCCGTCGGGCCCTGGGGCGGTCTTTTTCGAGCGAAGTCTCGACACCGCCGCTCGCAACTCTACTTGGGTCACTTCAGGAACCACGGGAACCACGTCGTCGTCAAAGTCCGCGCTAGACGCCATGGAAGGCGGAACCATCGACGGAGGAGTGTGCTCCGCCCGTGAGGGGAACAGAGCGGCCACCACCTCCTCCACCAACTGTGGCCGGAGACTCTGGGACAAGGGGGGCGCCCAGGGGCGAAGCTTGCCCCTGACCATAAGATATGGACGCCTCCAGGGATAATGGTCCAGAGTCCCCAGGAGCTCTTCGCGGGCCTGATTTTTGGCCCGCTTGATGGAGATTTTCAGCTCCTTCTTGGCCGCTCTATAGACCTCGTACAGTTCCACCTCCCTAGCGTCAAATTCGGGAGGGCGGCGACGCCGCCTACGAAGCCGGATGTACTGGCGTCGGGCCACCACGCAAGAATGGCGTAATTGGCCGATGTGGTCAGACCACCCGACGCCTAGCTGCAACATTTAAAGGCACTCTAGGCATCGCCGCATCGCAAACTTGCGTTATGGCCTCCCGGAACCACTCAGCCTCCGTGTCGATGTTGTCAGGCCTGGCTGGTGCTGGCACCCAGGCCTGAACGATGGAGGCTTCCAGGAGGACCTCCCGATTTAGCTTCCTTAAAGCCCAACGAGAACCGCCCCCAATCGGGGCCCTTGGGGCTGGGGGGTTGGAGGTCTGGGCGGAGACGTCGAACCGTATATAACGATGGTCCGACAACGTCTCCACACCCTCGACGGATTGTCAAATTCTAAATTAACGCGAGCGAAGCTGCGGGCAAAAGCTAGTATCTAATAATTACAGATTAATATTTTACTTTAACCTTTAACTTAAATACATAACTGTGGACTAATTATAATTATATTAATTCTATATTGAGACACTTTTGTATAGAATTATGCTTTCATAATATTTACTACGCGTCTTAAGTTGTAATACATTGTATTTGGTTATAGCATAACGTCAGCGTATCCCGGTAAAGCAGTCAACTAGCTCCTTTTTACTTTAACTTCAATTTGTTACCAATATATTGATTTCTACCATCAAAGAATTTTCAAATTCGGATCTGTATTTCAAGAGCTTGCCTTCGGCTACAAACAAACAGACATACATAATCCTTTCTTCGTTATAACATTAGTAATACATAAGGTGAAAAACAGTAAAGAATAAGGAAAAACAACCAAATACCTTGCTTTACCTGTTTAAGTTTACACATTATGATATTCGAATTCAAAGGAAATCTATCATAATTATAGGCAATTCAGGTGGAATTGACCCAGATTTTTATAAAAATATACATGTAGGTAACCCACAAAGTATACCCTTACTCAGAAAATTTATTTCTGAGTCATATAAATACACCCCGTGTGTGGTTCGAATCCGTTTGTCCGCTACGTCTTCTGCAGCAGCAGTAAATTTAGTAGGTTAGTAGGGAGGACAACCCAAAAATTAATACTATTATGAAAAATTTTAATGACTTTGTTGTCACACAGAGATCTCAACACTTTAATCACAAGGCACCAACCTTTAACGTATTAAGGTTATTTTTAGACACATACATGGTCTGTCGCCTATATCCCCTAAGAGATGAACAGATATCCTAGAGATATACGCCAACCATGTTTGTAGATTCCACGTAATAAGGTTTATCGAGCAAACTCCATGCAGTTACTGAGAATATCTTGACAGAAAAAAGCAATAACACTTTGCCCAACCCAGGAATTCCTGGGTTGGGTTGGTTGCTGTGCATGAGCACAGCAGTCACTTAAGCGTGCGTCACTGAGGTATTCACACACTTTTTACTTTTTACCTCTATGAGGAAACGCATATCTAAGAAAACTTTATATTATTAGGCTATTTTTTTTTTTTTTTTTTTTTTTTTTTTTTAACGTGGGGGAATGCTATGACGCATACCCCTCCGCGGGGGCGGGCGGAGGGGTTATGTCGGACTCGCCGGGGTAAGAGAAAGATGTTAAACAATACAATGGACCTCCCGGAATACCGACTAAACCTACCACGGTGTTCCTCAACAAACCACTGTCGACGGGGCCGCGCGAATCATTTTCACATGCAGTCGCGACCCCGCCGAGGTTACGGCCCGCCGTATGAAACGGCAGGCCACTACACAAAAGATCTACCCGCTGGTACCTTCTACATATTCCCTACTGTCCCCCCTCTAGAGGGGAGACGGACTCGACACAGAGGCGCGCGTGGGAACACGCACGCCGCCTCTCGGACCTGGTGCTGAACGGATGGCGGGCAGGCCCACAAAGCCCGCCACCCCCAGGTCAAACCTCATGGTGGCTGGAGGTCGTCTCGCGCCCTCCGGCGCCCGGCTCTGCGGTTGGGGAGAGGGTTTAAACGCTCCCTCTCCCGCTCCGCCGCCTCCTTGATGGAAATAACTTCCTCACAAAAGGAGGCGACGGCGTTCCACGACCTCTCACTCCGGACCATAGACAGAACTACGGCCGGGAGCGAGAGGGCAACCGATCCGACTGCCGCGATCAATTCACGGCGCTGCGATGCCCAGGCGGGGCAAACCGCCAATGTGTGCAGCGCCGTGTCCTCAACAACGTCGCGGCAGTCGCCGCAGTGGTGACAACCGGGCGTCTCTTGCCGGCCTATCCGACACAGGAACCGGCCAAAACAACCATGGCCGGTCAAAACCTGTGTCAGCCGGAAGGTGAGGGCGCCATGCCGCCTCTCCAGCCACTCCTCAAACACGGGACTTACCGCCACGATCGTGGCGTGCCCGAGGCTATGGCCTATCTCTCTTTATGTCAAAGGGAACCCAACAATGGGACAATTTATTAATAGGGCTGATACAATGTTATTATAAAATATCATTCTAATGTATCATTAACCCTATTTATGACATAAAATAATGCACTAATACTGTCCATTGACTACATTAATGTCAATGGGATTTTCGGAATGCTTAACGTTAAACAGATCGAATTTCCTACTTTGAGTCAAGTTCATAATTAATGTAAATTTACTTGCTCGTCATCCTATCTACTTTAGTCCTCTTATTGGGAACGCAATGGGTTTATACTTGATCACTATCCATTTTGCCTTCAAATAATATTATTTGAAGGCAAAATGGATAGTGATCAAGGCATTGAACTATAATAATATGTTATGTAGGTAAGTATATTATATCTGCAACAACAAAGCAGGCGTTTGAAACAGGTCTAACGAAGTAAACAAATACATAAACTAATTAAATAGGTGATCAAGATTCCCGCGTATATTTTCCTTGTCATAAAAAAAAAAAAAAAAAAAAAAAAAAAAAAAAAAAAAAAAAAAAAAAAAAAAAAAAACCTACAAACGTCTACTAGCTCAACATTTATGTGTTTGTATATTGTATACGTGTGTGTTAGCCGATATAAATAGCAGCAATCCTTATGCAGCCACATTACAGATCCTGTCGTCAGACCTTCTGTTAAAGAAACACCAAACTTTATTAAACTAGCATCATGGCTGGACTGAACAAGATCACCATCTTACTGTTGGTGGTTGCGTGTGTGATGACCATCACCACCGACATGGCGGACGCCTCTGTGAATATTGGACCCTGCAACCAGGTCTGCTCTCGCTCTAAGCCAGAAAGAGACGAATGTTGCAGAGCTCACGGTTATAGCAGACACGACGAATGCCTAAAAGGCCGGATGTTTTGCGAATAAACATCTTGTTCACAGGTAATACAAATTTTAATATTTAAAATAAAGTTTATTTCCTATACTTAATTATGTTTAGATGTAACATTTAACTGCAGATATTTATTAACAAATATTTACTATTAGCGTAGTGGTTAGTGTAACCGACTGCCACGCCTGAGGTCGCGGGTTCGATTCCCGCACAAGCCAAACATTTGTGTGCATGAACATGGATGTTTGTCTTGGTCTGGGTGTTTCTATGTATAATATGTAAATATGTATTTACAAAAAAAATATATATGTATGTTTATCCATTGCCTAATACCCATAGTACAAGCTCTGCTTAGTTTGGGCTAGATGGTGTTGTGTGTATGTGACAGAATATTATTATTATTATTATTACTATTATATTAATCGCCTTGCTAGCATACGACGCACTAGCTCTAGTCACTGGGAATACCACATGAAAATCGTGAATGCGACAGGGGAAGTGGCATTCCTATGATTAAAGAAGTACCGAGTATTGTGGGTATGGTGGCCACACGAAAGGAATCATTTTGAAACTTTAACTAGAGCACTAGTTGATTTTTAAAAATAAGAATAAAAAAGTTAATATTTATATTTTTGCAGGCAAGCAGCAGACCCATTTTGTAATTTTTAACACATTTAAATTTTATACCACGGGCATTAAATTGCAAATGAAATATTAGAAGAAATAAACTGGAAGACGGCTTTGGAATCACTAATGACAACTACAAATTATTTTTATCATTTTTATTATGTATTTTCTTTACTCAATAAAATATGCATACCAAAAATCTGTTAATCTTTCAGTCTCCTTACACTAATTAATTAAGGCGATATAGACCCTTAGCATATTAATCTATAGTGGGTGTGATGTATACAGATATATAATTAAATGTAGTACATAGATCAACGGTGGCGCCACCTGCACACTCTCGACCTGTCACTCGTAGTGAGCAGACACGCCGCTGAACTGTGTACCTACTTACTGAATTATTTGGTATTTTATTTAATACCCAAGGTAAAATTAGTGGACATCACATTGGCGACGAGTAAATGCGCAGTAAGTAAATATAATTATGTACCTGCTTTCAGTATTCGGTAAACAAAAAAACAAATTTGTACGGGAAGGAAAGGGTATGGAGTAACGCGTGATTAATTTGAAACCACTGTTCAGTAATAAGCAATTTTATGAAGTGCATTGTGTCGGTAACTAACAGTGAATAATCTGCGTAAACCAGTAATAAACATAAGTATCGTGCATAAATCAATGTTTGAAATATTTTACCTATCTTTGTCAAACATTCTATTATATTGATATAATACGTAACCATAGTTACGAAAAATAGTACTACATCGGCCGAACAATGCCGAAATACTACGAACGCGATTCGACTGCGTGTGTCAAATGCATGTTTGGGTGCGTGTAGTGCTTTTCATAGATTATTTACAATATGCATTCGTATTACGTATTGTTGACCGAATCTGTTAGCAAACATACATAATTATGTGATTCCTATCGAATAACATTATGATTCCTATCGAATAACATTATTCGATCGAATTACCAACGGTATCGTAGGATAACCGTTAATTAAAGTACCAATCCGATATTATCGGCATTTATGTACCTGACTTATGTCATAACCAAATGCAAACATACATAATTATGTGATTCCTATCGAATAACATTATTCGATCGAATTACCAACGGTATCGTAGGGTAACCGTTAATTAAAGTACCAATCCGATATTATCGGCATTTATGTACCTGACTTATGTCATAACCAAATGCAAACATACATAATTATGTGATTCCTATCGAATAACATTATTCGATCGAATTACCAACGGTATCGTAGGATAACCGTTAATTAAAGATATTATCGGCATTTATGTACCTGACTTATGTCATAACCAAATGAGTGTCATAAATCCGTTACGGCTAATATTAATAAAATTAAAGTGATGCCAATGCATTCAGCTCTGTCTATCGTTATAGGAAATTGGAAATAGGTACCTATCCTACACTCATAATAGTAAGTTTGTGTCAGAAATAGATATCTACACACAACTTTATTTTACAATGTACCGACAATATAAAATATTATTTCACAAATAGGTATTTCAATGGTATAACTAAAATAAAATAAATGCAAACACAATATAAAGAGATAAGTTTAATTACAGTATTTATGTGTTAATTAGACGTCTTGCGTATTATAATATTGGAGTTTAGTTAAAGTATTAAATATCAGTCCTTCATATCATTATTTAAATAAATTAGTATTGTAATAGTATTCTACAAAATATTCTTTCCACTATTGCAGATCGTCCATTATGTCCCAATCACAAATACCAACGATAGAACCATTCGATTGTGATGGTGATCCAACGTCTTTAGGCTCTCGCTGGGAGAGGTGGAAACGAGCCCTAGAAATATATTTTGTAGCGGCCAACACCAATGACCAAAAGATAAAACGTGCAATTTTACTACATTCCGGGGGCATGTTGTTACAAGATATATATTTCAACATACCCGGCGCACACGTCACTGATCCTACTGTGACTGACGTTTACGATACTGCAGTTAAAAAGTTAGACTATTATTTTTCCTCAAAACAAAGCTATTTATTTGAAATACACATGTTTCGTTTAATGAAACAGGAACCTGATGAAAAATTCGAAAAGTTTTTAATTCGTTTGAGACGACAGAGCTCAAAGTGCAATTTTACTAATGAAAACGATAACCTAATTGACCAAATAACAGAAAAGTGTAGCTCTACTAAATTGAGAAAGAATATTTTGATACTTGAAAATAGTAGCAGAAGCAAATACGTTAGAAACAGTAGATCGGCAATTAAGCGAGTTCCACGATAGACAGAACCAAAATGCAACATCTACCAGCATCAACAAAATTGACACTAAAACCACAAAACAGTTTACTAGAAAAGAGGTTGATTCCTGCAGCCGATGTGGCAGCAAAAATCACAAAGGTGATAGTAGTACCTGCCCTGCAGTTAATGCCAGTTGCCTAAAATGTGATTTTAGAGGCCATTTTCAAAAACACTGCCGAACCAGGGTAAATAAACGAAGAAGTACTAACCTCTTATCAAACGATAATAATAAAAATAAAAAGCCTCGAACAGGACCTACCCAAAGTAAAGGATCTACATCAGTAGACTATATTTTCCACATCGATGATGATGCAAAAATAGATTGTCTGGTAGGTGGAGTTCAAATTGAAATGCTCATTGATTCTGGTAGTAAATCTAATATTATAACCGATAGAACTTGGGAATATATGAAACTATCTAAAGTTAAAGTTTTAAACCAGCAAAAGTCCTCGGACAAAACGTTTCGGGCATACGGTGCCAAAGAGCCATTAATAGTGCTAGGCTCATTTGATGCTCAAATAAAAGTTGCTTTAAATTCAATAATTTCGAGATTTTATGTTATTCAAAATGGTTCAAGGAACCTTTTAGGGAAAGAAACAGCAATTTCCCTTAATGTGCTGAAAGTAGGCCTTGATATAAATTCTATTGAACAAACACCATTTCCCAAGTTCAAAGATGTTCAATTAGAGATAACTCTTAATAAAACAGTTCATCCAGTTTGTCAACCCTATAGACGTGTTCCGATTCCTTTGGAATCAAAAATAAACAAGAAAATAGACGAATTGGTACAAATGGATATAATCGAGCCCGTGAATAAGCCATCTCCCTGGGTTTCTCCGATGGTACCGATTCTAAAGCCTGATGATGATATTCGCATTTGTTTAGATATGCGGATTGCTAACAAAGCTATTATTAGAGAGAATCATCCGCTGCCCACGATGGAGCAACTCATTCCCAGATTATGCAAGGCTAGATTCTTTTCTAAACTAGATATCAAAAACGCTTTTCATCAGGTTGAATTAGCAGAAAATAGCAGAGAAATTACGACTTTTATTACTAGTAAAAGACTTTACCGATATAAAAGGTTAATATTGGGAATTTCTTGCGCACCTGAACACTTCCAAAAAATTATGGAAAAAATGCTTTTACCGTGTGAAGGTGTCGTAAACTTTATCGATGATATTGTTGTTTTTGGACGTGACATGAAGGAAAGTCAAACTAGGCTTCATCGCCTTTTAAACAGTACTCAAGGACAATAATGTTTTATTGAATAAAAATAAATGCGTTTTCATTTCAGAATCCATTTAATTTCTGGGGCACACACTTTCGTCATCGGACATTAAACCACTAGACAAATATATTAAAGCAATCGAGATATTTAGATCACCAGAAACCATTGAAGAAATCCAAAGCTTCTTGGGACTGATCAATTTCATTGGTAAATGGATTCCAAATTTGTCTACCCTAACAGAACCAATTCGACAATTACTTCGACAAAAAATGCATAAGAATGCCAAAATAACTGCATTTTGGCAAGAACGACAAGCCTTGGCTTTTGACAAATTGAAGCATTGTCTCTCCAAGATTCCCACCCTTGGCTACTATGACCCAAAAGATCGTACCCAGGTATAGTCAATATGAAAGCTAGGTTACGCACTGAGGTCTGGTGGCCAAAAATAGACAAGGATGCCGAAAATACTGTAAAAAGCTGCAGAGGGTGTACTTTAGTTTCGATTCCCAATCCACCAGTGCCTATGAAAATGCGTGAACTCCCTTCAAAAGCCTGGGTGGATACCGCTGTTGAATTTTTGGGTCCATTGCCAAGTGGGGATTATCTTTTTGTGATTATCGACTATTACAGCCGATACAAAGAGATCGAGATCATGAAAGCGATTTCTGCACAGGACACAATTAGAGTGTTAAAGAAAAATTTGCCGATAACGGCAGACAATTTTGTAGTCAGGAATTTAAGGCATTTTGCAGCGAACAAGGAATCACACTCTTCAACACAATCCCATACTGGCCTCAACAAAATGGTGAAGTTGAGAGGCAAAACAGGGATATTCTTAAACGGCTTAAAATTAGCCAATGCGAGAAATCGGACTGGAAAGACGATTTGTTAAAATACTTAGTAATGTACAATAGTACACCCCATTCCTCCACAGGCAAGTCCCCGTCGGAGTTATTCTATGGAAGACAATTTAGAGACAAATTACCTTTTCTGACAGATTTTGAGAATAGCTATGAAGATTTAGAAATAAGGGATCGAGACAAAGAAACTAAAGAGAAAATCAAATTAAATTAAGACAGAAAGAGAAAGGCTGTAGATAGAGAACTGGCAATTGGTGAGAAAGTATACGTAAAGAACTTCGTAAAACACAACAAAATAACACCAGACTTTAATCCAGCACCTCATACCGTAATAGGCGCTGAAGGAAGCGACATAAATATAAGAAATGATGAAACTGGCCAGGAATACAGACGAAATATTGTACACCTAAAGAAAGTAGAAGGGGAATGGAAAGTTATCAATCACGAAGAAACATCTAATAAAGAAGAGTAGTTGATTTAGGCTCATATTTTGTTTCATTTATTCGTGTAGTATCATTTGTATTCGTGATTAAACAATTATATAAAAAGGAAGAGATGTGATGTATACAGATATATAATTAAATGTAGTACATAGATCAACGGTGGCGCCACCTGCACACTCTCGACCTGTCACTCGTAGTGAGCAGACACGCCGCTGAACTGTGTACCTACTTACTGAATTATTTGGTATTTTATTTAATACCCAAGGTAAAATTAGTGGACATCACAGTGGGAAATAAATCTACTGTACTCTATTCTATTAAGTATGTTTAGGAAATTAATACAAGCAACATAAATATACAGCGTGTAACATATTT
Organism: Catocala sponsa; assembly: GCA_963564715.1. Taxonomy (NCBI): domain Eukaryota; kingdom Metazoa; phylum Arthropoda; class Insecta; order Lepidoptera; family Erebidae; genus Catocala; species Catocala sponsa. Next base: position 14,414,735 of record OY751335.1, read on the forward strand.
CAAGTTCTTACAGTTAAGCCACCGAGTAAGGTAAATACTGAACAGAACAGGTAAAATCAGAATAAACTATTTTCAAAAAAGATTTATACTTTTTACTAATTGATAATATGGACGTTAATACTAAAGAAGTAGATATTTATTCAATGAGACTCACTAGGCTTTGTCAGAAAAATATTCATTTAATGAAATATAACATATAACAAACACGGACAGCAAAAGACACCAGGGGCGTAGCTACCGCCGTATCAGTCGAATATTTTTTTTTTTAAGAGTTATGAATTTTATTGAAATAAAAACATATTGTTACAATTAATTTAAACCCACCAAACTGCATAAGTTTGTCGGCGGGATTAGCGCTCGATTATAACATATGTACCTACATATATGTAACTAGTTTTACGCTCTCGGTTTACAGTGATTTAATAATTATAACCAACGGTTTAACTCAGCAATACCTTTTTAAGTTTGCTTCTAACAGTTTGTTTCTTCATTAAATCAACATTTGTTCTCAGCCAGGCTTGTTTGTTAAACAATGTAGAAATCAAATACTTGCTAGTTCTTTTTCCATAATAATTTGTTACTTTAGGTATTACAAATTTATGTTGTCTAATGCTTTTAGTATTATAAGTATTTTCCACATTAATTTTGAACTTATCTTCATACAATTATTGTTCTAGAACCACCAAGTATTCGACCCTTTTATGTATAGGAAGTACCTACTTTACAGATAGATAATAGTTTCTCATAATTATCTTTGCATTCAAATTTTGCTTTTCTACCAACTAAGTATTTCATGAAGCGAATTTGCAGTGACTTTATGTTGTCTAAATACGTTTTAAATGTACGGCCATAAGTGCTCAATAGTGCAGGGGGTTCACCGGAACCAGCTAAATTTTGAAAGTGGTCTATAAAAGATGTCTGGGAACCTCTGGTCTACACTATAACAAGGCCGTTACAAATAAGTAGCGTTAACCTAGTGGCTGGCTGCCATGCAGAGATTTCGAATTTGATTCCAAGGCACGCACCTCTGACTTTTTGAAGCTATGATATTTTAACGGTGAGGGAAAACATCGTGAGGAAACCTGTATGTCTGAGAGTTCTCCATAATGTTCTCGAAGATATGTAAAGCCTGACAAACCGCACTGAGCGGGCGTTGTGGACTATGGCCTAACCCTTCTCACTCTGAGAAGAGGCCCTAGCAGTGGGACAGCTTATAAACAGGGCAGATGCTATTTTTATTTCTAGGTACATAAAATAGAACTACGATGGCTAACGCCTCAACCACATTTTAAATCCGGATGGGGCGTGTTAAGCTTAGTGGTGGTAATAATATAATATAATAATAATGATAGGTATTTTAAAAGATAGGTCATACAATATTTATTATTGAATTAATAAACGTTATCTTAACTTAATATTATTAATGCGTTCGAGTTTCTAATTTGATTGCTTGTTTGTTACGTTTTCACGCCTTAACTTCTGGACAGATCATCATTAAAAGTTCATCGCATAGTTACACGTTCTTATGGCAGGTATACTGAAATGAACATTAAGGTCTTTTCATCGAAAAAAAGTACTGTTCCCGAGGTTTAGAAAATTGACAAACCCTACATTTACGCGAGCCAAGGTGTGGACAAAATATAGTATCTAATATAGGTATTATTCGAAATAAATTGTCAAATGTATGTAAGTTATTTTAGAATTTGCTATTATAGTCTTATTATATATAGTTCAGTGATACAGCAGTAACCTCCATACCCATGCAGCCAGGAAACAGCACAAGCACAACACAACTTTCAAGGCGCACTTTTAATACGTGTATACATGGGTTTACATAGGCAGGTATACCGTATACCATACACATCTCGATCTCCATGCAGCCCCTGCGATGGACGCTGTCGGAGATGCTAATATTAAAAAGGTGTTTGCTAAGGGACTACCGTAATATACCTATAATTATACGTCTTGCCATAAATATTGTTACAAGGAGAAATCTTTTTTTTTATTGAATTAAACATTAATTACTGTAATTTGTGTTCGTAAATAGGTACATTATAATAACATTAAAAATATATAAAGCTCATTCAAAATGATCTCCATTGGCTTTAATACAGTCCTTTACCTAAACGTTGGGGCCAGTTATCATTACAAACACGCACTCTCTCCATGGAAATATTCTTCACTGCCAGTCTTATGGGTTGTTTTAGGGACTCTAAATTATCATGGCTTTTAGAGCATGCGATACTCTCTAAAGCTGATCGTAAATCATAATCCAGTGGATTCAGATCGGGACTAGATGACGACCAGTCTTCAGCTCCGATGAAGTCTGAAACGTTCGTTTCCAACCACGCTTGGGTGGATCGAGCTTTATGACCGGGTGCTGAATCTTGCTGAAAGGAAGATGGTGTTGTTGTTGTGGTTTAACCACCTTCTCAAGAATCGTATCTTGAAGCACATGTGCCGATATTTTGACACCTTTTCACAAAAATATGGCTCAATCACTCCTTGATAGTTAACACCCCATTAAACAATCACTGAAGACGAATAATGTCTACGTTGCTATGTGCTGACTAATTGGGAAGCTTCTAGAGCTTAGAGCATAAACTGAAAGAAAAAAGTCTAAAGTCATTCTGCTTGTTAAAACATTCGATTAGTAACAAGCGGATGGAGTGTTTCAAAAATTGCATTTGGTTCCATAATTAATGGCGTATGGTGCGAGAATGAGTAAACATAATGAATATTCATATAAGAATGACAGATTCCAAATTCAAACGTAATATTGTTATTTTTTAATTGTAACAGTATGTATGGCCAGACTAAGTATATACCCACGTAGATTTACTGATGAATGATGAAACTTAACGGTCTACACTACAGATGTTCATTTAGCGATGAAAAATGTTGTCTTTTGTTTGTTTACATTCATGTAGTTCTGCCAATGCCATGCTCATCAAAAAGTACCTATGTAATTTTGATGATCGGTCCTCTTTCTGCCAGTTGGTACAGAAGAGTCCTGTGATGTAGTGATTGAACTAATATAAATGTATGAATACTATAAATTAGTGACAGTATTAAACCTATCTTGAATCAGTGCACATCTCTCTTTTATTTACATAAGTCCCGTCCTTAAATGGCGACCCTGCCATTTAAGGTTCGGTTTCGGGTTCTAGCTTCGACTACGTTTAAAGTTGGGATGGAACATTCCATTGTGTCGTAACTCGGACATTGACGATAGCCAACAATTTGCATGGAAAAATGGGAAAAACAGAGAGTAAAGAGCAGGTAGTGATTGCGCAAAACGCAGCGGGTGGCGTAAATTCGGCTGATGTAGAACAGGTACACTATAATCAGATGGTGACAAATATAATATTGGGCGTTGCTTTAGTCGTTCTGATTGTGGCAGCAAAGTTCACTTTGTATAAATTATACAAACGTTGTCACGTAAACTGGATGCGGCAGGAGATGGCCAGGAGTGCTTTTAGACGCTCGGGCCCCAGACGAGAACAATAGAGTAAGGAGTCTGGTGATGTTTAGCCTTGAGTTTATCAAACTCGGCTAAGCGAAGGCGGTTGGTGAGCAATAAAATAGGTGTGAGTGCGTAAACATGTGTGATCATTGGTTTTTGCAGTGTCTGTGCGTCATTAACAGTGGATTTTTCGTCAATTTTATTTAATGTCCTGTAATGTCTGTGCATTTTTATTTTCTTTCTCTATTATCTCATTTAAATGTCTGACATCTTTTATATACTTACATGAAAAAATAAAATGTATAAAAATAAATCTATTTAAGCTTAGTAATACAAAGAGAACTAAAAAGTTGTTAGAACAAAAATATTTAGAAACGAAAGATTTATATGATCAATATATTTTATGTCGTAGTGAATTAGATTTTAATGTCTCTAAGGGATATGTAAAACAGGAGGAGTTGAAGGATATATTAGTTGTTTGTTAGGAAATAGAGTTATATTATCATAATATTCGAACCTTTTGTTCAGTAAGTGAGCAGGTTATGAACACCATGGCCGAGTTTGACATAAAAACCGCGACTTCTCTCATACCTGTTATGACGGGGGACGAGGAAGTCACAAAAAAACTTATTGATTCGATTTAATTTTAATAATAATAATAAGCCCCCTAAAAACCAACCACACGTCCTGATCGACCACCTGATCACGTGGGGGGCGGACACACGACAATATAAACTTTACTGGCGTGGCTAACGTGGCACTGGTAGGGGAGTAGGTAGGAGTAGGACCCAAGCTAAGGTGGAACAGCGTACGCCGAGAGCTGCGTGGCTAAGGGGGAGCTTAGTCGCTAGTATGCGGACTCTGGAGACCAGGGAATCTTTAGTTTTATTTGCCCTTACCGCGGTGAATGCAGGGCTCTGCCGTGGCTGACCGTTACGTCTCTTGCTACTCGTGGGAACATGTTGAAGAAGTATAACACAAGAAAGTATAATCTTAGACCGCTTCCCGGGGTTCGCCGGGGCTCAATTAGTAATGATGATACTACGTCATTATTTTCATCTGTGCCTTCTACTCGCCCTTCGTATATGACTAGGAGCACAACTACATCATCCACTACTAGTAAGCTCGATAGTGTTGTGCAAGATGTCAACCTTGACATAGAACTTGCACCCACCTCGGGCTCAACGCGCAGAAGATGGACTTCTGAAATGAACAAATTCATACTGCGCACTTATCTTCAACTAACAGCATTAGACACCGATACAAAAACTTATTTAGAACCTCTACATCTCAAATTTATAGAAAAATATCCCAAAATGCAAGTAAGCCGACAAAGAGTAGGAGATCAACGTAGAGCTATAATCCGGAACAAATTACTACCACAAATAATAATAGATCAGATACGAGACGAAGTAAAAGAAGAACTAAATCAACTACAAATTAACTCCCACACTAGAACCATACAAAGTCTTCCCAATCAAACACAAGAACGCCCAACCAACCTAATAAATAACGTAAAACATACACAACCCACAAGCATAGACAAAGAAAAATCTCAAAACATAACACAAACTCGTATGCGATGGACTAACGCACAGAATGAAGCAATAATGCGGTCATATTATCGAACAACAAACCTGGGCACCAACGAAACTGCATACCGAAAACAGATGTACGACGATTTTATCAACAAATTTCCGTTGCTGGGACATCTAAGTGAACAACGTATAGCTGATCAGAGGAGAGCAATAATAAACAATAAATATATTAGCAAAGACCGATTAGATGCTTTAAAACAAGAAATATCTGAAGAGTTAGGACTTAATGATAATTATGGAAGCAATGAATCTATTGAACACTTGTTAAATACTGAAGTAAATACCACATCATCACACACCCAACACAACAATGGAGTTAATAGATATAATAACTATAACATTCAAACGCAAACCTCAAATATTAGTTATTTACAAGAGTTACCACAGATTTCAGATGCAGACAGTTTAGAGAGAAACACACACATTGATTGCACCTTCCAGCAGGCATTACAATTTTACAATCATACTGAACCTACAAATAGAGTCTACATCCCGAAACAAAAACCATCCAAACAACTTGCTAACATAATCAATTACATAAATAAAATAACTCTCCCGGAGAACACTAATTCAAACACCGAATTTCAGACACTACAAACTATTATATACAGCGCAGCTTGGACAGCTGGACAATGGAGCAAAAATAGCTCTTCAAAATAATGAGAGCCAGCAACGAACAAAAACTGAATATAAACCAAGCTGGCAAAAAAGACTAGAACGTAAACTAAATGCCCTACGAACTGAAATAGGGCGACTAACACAATTCATAAAGGGCAACAGGAGCAGAAATGTAGTGAAACACGCCAACATAATAATAGAAAAATATAAAACTCATACCGTACACGAAGAGCCAAATATACAACCCGTACACACACTAGACACACTCAAACAAAAACTGTCAGTTGTAACAGGACGACTACAAAGATATAAAGCATGTACACTAAGAAAAAAACAAAACACTCAATTCATCCACAACGAAAAACTTTTCTATCGCAATATCCGACACGAAACTACCAACAGTTTACACAACAGCATAAACAATACAACGAACTACCCCACGCCAGAAATGATAAAAAACTTTTGGTCAAGAATATGGTCAGATCCTATTCAACATAACACCCAAGCCAAATGGATACAAACAAATTACAAATAACAACACACTTATACAACCAATGACGTTCGAGCATATATCACCTGAAATCTTTCAAAAAGTTTTAAGTAATTTACACAACTGGAAATCACTAGGATCAGATTTCATTCATAGTTATTGGTATAAGCAATTTACTTACATTCACAGCTATCTACATAACTACATTAATATTTTCATTCAGGACCCCAACACTATACCATAATATTTAACATCAGGTAAAACATATATGATTTCTAAAGACAGCAATGATCTCTCTGATCCTGCCAAATATAGACCTATCACTTGTTTACAGACTCTATTCAAGATAATCACATCCTGCCTATCAGAATTGATATATGAACATATTGATGTCAATAATATTTTAGCCGAACAACAGAAAGGGTGTCGTAAACTTAGCCAAGGATGCAAAGAACAATTAATTATAGATTCTGTTATCCTTAAACAAGTCCATAAAACACATTCAGATCTTTTCAGCATGTACATAGACTACAAGAAAGCATATGACTCAGTACCTCATTCATGGCTACTAAAAGTTTTAGATATCTACAAAATACATCCCACAATAATATCATTTTTAAAAAACATAATGACAAAATGGTCAACTGTGCTTACACTTACTACCTCAACAGACGTAATAGAAACAAGCCCCATCCGAATACAGAGAGGTATCTTTCAAGGAGATGCGCTAAGTCCGCTATGGTTCTGCCTTGCTCTAAATCCCCTCTCTAACATATTAAATTTAACTGCAATAGGATACCTTTTAAAAGACACAGAAAGCCATACTAGTATAGAGAAAAATGTATTAAATCATTTGCTTTATATGGATGACATTAAACTTTACGCTAATACTAAGAACGAATTATTAAAACTAGCTAACCTAGTGGAAGAATTTACAAATGATATAAATATGCAATTCGGCATAGATAAATGTAAAATAAATTCAGTTAAAGCCGGGCAGAACTATCAACATCAATACACGTTAGGTACAGGTGAAAATATTGAATCACTAGACGAGCATGACACTTACAAATATCTAGGGTATAAACAGTCACTACAAATACATCACAAAGACACAAAACAAACACTAAAATTACAATTCCAACACAGACTTAATACAATATTGAAAACACAACTTAACTCTAGAAACACAATTAAAGCAATCAACACTTTTGTCATTCCGGTACTCACTTACTCTTTTGGAGTAATAAATTGGACCAAAACCGAACTCAAGAACCTACAGAGAAAATTAAACACTACAATGACCAGGTTTCGCAAACATCATCCAAGATCTTGTTTACAAAGATTGACATTGCCCAGGAAAGAAGGAGGCAGAGGCCTCGTAGACATTTTAAATCTGCATAACAAACAAATAACGATTCTCCGGCAATATTTCTTCGCCAAATCTCAATTATCTACTCTCCACAAATCAATAGCACAAATGGATCAAAAATTAACCCCACTAAACCTCAAGGACACCGCCAAACAAAAAAATGAAATGCTGTCGGATGAAAAATCTAAACTATCAGAATGGCACCAAAAATCTCTGCATGGAAGACATCGCACGGACTTATGCCAACAAAATGTCGACAAAGAGGCGTCGAACGCGTGGCTAAGCCGAGGCGAACTTTTCCCAGAAACCGAAGGATTTATGATTGCAATACAGGACCAAATAATCGAAACCAAAAACTATAGAAAGCATATAATCAAGAACTTAACAACTGACACCTGCCGTAGATGCAATAGTATGCCAGAAATAATCCAACACATCACAGGAGCCTGCAAATCAATTGTTCAAACTGACTACAAATATAGACATGACCAAGTAGCAAATATTATACACCAAAATCTTGCACATCAATATAAACTCATAGAATCAGCTACAGCATATTATAAATATAGCCCTCAAATTGTGTTAGAGAATTCTACTACCAAACTATATTATGACCGAGCTATCCTTACTGATCGAACCATCCATTATAATAGACCAGACATAACCTTAATAAATAAGACAACTAAAACAGGATACTTAATAGACATTGCCGTACCAAACACACACAACCTACAAACTACAATTGCAGAAAACCTAAGCAAATATATAGAATTAAAGGATGAAATTACTCGCCTTTGGCACCTGCAAAAAGTAACTATCGTCCCTATTGTTCTCTCTACTACAGGCGTCATACCCAAACAAATACACCAATCACTTAAAACTTTAAAATTGCCACCTAAGACCTATTGCCTGTTACAAAAAGCAGTTATACTCAATACCTGTAGAATAGTAAGGAAATTTCTACAATGTGAATCAGAAAACTCACATCCAGTTACACACACAGCCACTCTGTTTACAACTCAACCACAACCTATTGCTGATGTACACTTGGCTTAGGCCCGTGGCATCAGTTCTTTTTCCGGTTAGCCGAGAAAATACAAGAAAATCAAAATAATAATAATAATAAATTTATTTGCATAAAATGTGGTGTATACAAAGATGACAAAAATAACAAACAGCACAAAACACATTTCGCCATATTACAATAGCATGCAAATATTGAATGAGTACAATTTGTAGAATTCTAGTAAGGTTTCATTTACACAATTTAATATTTATTACTTAACATAAAGTATTTCTAAAATGATAAGACCCTGAGGCAAATTTATTTAGAAATTCGTTAACAGAGTAAAAACTTTCTTCAATCAGCCATTTTTTTAGTATAGGGCAAAATTTATTGTACTTTCTTATTGTACTTTTTTATCATTCTGCTTCATATTGTATATTTATTGTACTTTCTTATCATTTACAGTGCAAATATCAAACAAGACCAAGAACAGTTACTGATTTCTTTCGTATTAAAAACCCGTATATCTAAACATGCAAAATTACGACTAGCATCTAATTATAAAACTTCTACAGATCTTATTGCTGACATGAAAAATAATCTTTTGACAAAGCGGCGCTGCAATTGGAGATGATAAAATCGAGACAAGGTTCGCAAAGTATTGAAGACATTGATGAAAACGCATTCAAATTGTTTAGGCCGGTGAATAAAAATTTGCGTTACAGCGATTCACTGAAGGCTTGAGTAATAGTCGATTAAGCACCATTTTAGCGGTTCGCAATTACTCTAAATTAAAGGACGTTATCAGAGCAGCCAAGGACGAAAAACTTTCACGGGTGGGTACCAGCACGTCATCGGCAAAAATTTTTGCGAGTCAATAGCGAGGTAGGTACCAACAACCTTATAGGGGGTACAGCAGAGGTCGAGCTTCAAATAATTTTTATAGAAAGAACGCAATCAGACCGCCGCCGCCGCCGTTGCCATATAATCAGGTATATACTAAGCCATTTTTTAGAGGTAATAAAGGTAATAAAACAGGTGCGCGATATGAACATGGACGTGGACGTAGTTTCGGTCGTACTACAAACTGAGGTAGTTACAATCGTAATAATGGGCAAAATTATTACGTTTCGGACCAATCGGGAAATAATACGCAAAGTAGTTTTTCCGCGGAGAATAATAATCAAAACTTAGAGTTTTTTCGAGCGTAATTTCATTTTAGCATGTGACTATAATAATTTGATAGAAATAATTATACATGGTTACAACCATAGATTATTAGTCGACACAGGGGCTTCGATGTCAGTGATGAAATATGAGATAGTAGTGGACTGGAATATTCCAATACATTCAGAACGCATAACCATGAATGGTATTGGTGGCAAATCGTACACCGAGGGTTATGTTTACATACCATTTTCCATTTGCGAAAAAGAATTCAAACATAAGTTTTATGTTTTAAAAAATCGGTAGAGATTTTTTAAGTCAACATAAATGTATTTTAAATTATGAAAATAACACTATGACATTAGGTAATTTTGATAGCTTAATTACGGTACCTTTATCATTAGGAAAGTTAGATAACAGCTTATATATTACAGTACCACCAAGGTTTGAAAAATATTTCAAATTGATTCATGCTCAAATGAACCTCATGTTATTTTACCAAAAGAATTATGCGAAGGTGTATTTATTGCTGGAAGTATCTGTCAGCCAACAGCGGGAAAGATTTGTATACAAATTTTAAATACACGTAAAACAGAGGTAGGACTTAGTTATTTTAGACCTTATATTGATAGTTTATCTGATTATGATGTTTGTTTGTTTGAAAGACAAAATGTGGACGGAGAAAGAGTTCAAATGACTTAATTTAATCAATGATTAAATTAAGTCATTTGAACAAAGAGGAAAGCATTAGTATACAGAATATTTGTGGGAAAATCGCCGATGTATTTTTCTTACCGGGAGATAAGTTAGGTACCTGTAATCTTTTTAAACATAATATTCAATTAAAATCTAGTAGTCCACTATATACTAAACAATATAGATTACCTTTTTGTCAACGTAAAGAAATTGAAAACCAGGTACAAAAAATGCTTTCTAATGACATCATAGAACCAGCGAATAGCGAATGGTCAAGCCCAGTGCTATTAGTGCCTAAAAAATCAAAGAGCAGTATTAAAACCTGGCGTTTAGTAATAGATTTTCGAAAATTAAATGACTGCATAGTAAATGACGAATTCCCTCTCCCAAATATCACCGATATATTGGATTCACTCTCAGGTGCAATATATTTTTCGCAACTAGATTTAACACAAGCATACTATCAATCCAAATTAAATTCAGATAGCAGAAAGTATACTGCCTTCACAACACCATCCGGTCCGTATCAAATGACGCGTATGCCGATGGGTCTAAAAACAAGTCCTAGTTCTTTTTCCCGTATGATGACGGTGGCAATGTCGGGACTTAATTATGACAAATGTTTTGTGTACTTAGATAATTTGATTTGTTTTGGACGAAATTTAGATAGTCATAACAAAAACTTTCTAGACATTTTGACAAGTTTAAGAAAAGTAAATTTAAAATTAAATCGCGACAAGTGCGATTTTCTTCGAAAAGAAATATTATACTTAGGACATGTAGTATCTGCGGACGGCATTAGACCTAACCCTGAAAAAATTAAAGCATTGAGAATTACCCAGTGCCAAATAACGCAGATCAGTTTAAACGATTTGTAGCCTTTTCTAATTATTATAGGAAATTTATTCCTAACTTTGCCGAAATTTGCATACCACTAAATTATTTATGTCGTAAAAATATAATTTTTAATTGGAATAAAGATTGCCAAAACTGATTTAGCACCTTAAATGAATGTCTTGTAAAACCTCCCATATTACAATATCCATTATTTGATAATAATAACACATTTATTTTACAAACTGATGCATCGGGATTCGCTGTTGGTTCCGTATTATGTAACTCTGATCGTAAGCCTATTGCTTACGCCAATCGTAGCCTAAACAAAGCCGAACGTAGATACCCAACTATCGAAAAAGAATTGTTGGCGATAGTATGGTCTGTTAAATATTTTCGACCGTATCTCTATGGAAGAAAGTTTATTATTGAAACTGATCATAGGCCATTGGTATTTTTATATAATATAATAATATAATATAATAATATAATATAATAATAATATTTTATTTCCAAAATCAATGGTTACAAATATTGTGTAAAGGTATACATATTTAAATTATAAGTACAAAATTATTAAACTAGTAGAAAGGTCACCCATCCCTGTACTAGTTAAGAACTGTATCACAGGTGACGGGGCCTTGCAATACAACATATTCTGTAAACTAATGCAATGAACAGACTTAAGATATATTCAAATATAGCACTATTTTATATATACATAGGTAAAAACTTAAATACTAAATTAAATTAAACAGATCGCCGAAATAACAAATTTCGTAAACAAAGTATAGGTAAGAAACTAGGTTATTATCTAATTCATTATTAAAAACATAGGTACATTGTTCGTGTTGTAATAATAGTTGTAGGTGTGTATTTTTGTATGTTAGCGACATAAAACCGCGCATCAGCAAATCGCAACACTGGGTCATTGTCTGTTATGTAACACTCGTATTGAGTTTATAAATAATTATTGAATATAGAGTTCGGATCATTAAATAAGTAAAGCAGAAATAATATGATAATTATTTAATACGGGGTGTCTTTAGGCGCCTTCATAATCGATCGAGTTTAAATACCTTTTCTCGGCCATGAGTCTCGCCGGGCAATCAGCAGCGCCTGTAATTTGATTGCTAGGTTTCTTAAAATGCAAGCAAGTTGCGCATTTAGGTACCTCTCGCTTCGCGCAGTCCTTAATAGAATGGCCTTGATCACCACAATGGCCGCAAGTATAACTCCTCTCGCGACATGTCTTCGCTGCGTGCCCATACTGCTGGCACTTGTAGCAGCGTGTTACTAGAGTAAAATCCCTCACAGGACATGACGACCAATTTATAAAGACTCTGTCATTAACGATGAGAGCTTTTCGTATTGCTCCAGAAACTTCAAGGACGTAATTACATGTCTCGGCGTTCTTTTTGCCTGATTTATGGCTTAATTTAATAGACCTTAGAAACGTCTCGAGGTTGGTATCCTGAAGTTTGCCGCCAATATTATGATTATACAGGCAATTGTAAGACCCATGTTCATGGTCTGGACCTGCTGTTTAAGCCTCTCCATGTCATCCTTAGTATCAGTACTGATAATTATACCGCCGTCTCTTGTCTTTCGTAGTCCTCGGACGTACAGATTCATTTGTTCAGGACGGACTATCTTCTGGACAATAGATTTTGTCTCCTCACTCGACTTTGATTTATCGCTGGGATAGATCGCCACTGAACTAAAACTTGACGGCTGTATAAAAGTATTGGTACCAGTCTTCACCATGTCTGCGAAAGAAGGGCCGGGCCTGTGATAGGTTTTGTAGATTCTTCTACAGTCCGCTTCAAGTCCTGAAGTCGCCATGATACATCAAGCTGGTCTTCTAGGGTTTTCACAGAGGAATATGCATGTACGGCTTTCATTTTGAGTGATTGATATTCTACTGCCAGCTGCGAAGTCCCGTGTCCAACTTTACGGCATAAAGTATTGATCCTTAATTTTTGCTCAGAGTTCATTTTGCCCTCTGATACAATAGAACACACTTCATTTAGGCACTTTTCAATGGACGTCATCCATGACTGAACTTCAGGCGTTGTTATTATTTCAAGTTCAGCTTCTTTACCTGAGGGTTCAGGTCATGGGTGTCTTATCAGCCATAGGAGGTGGCGTGCGAGTGGTCCTGCTACTTCTATTAAAGGGACTGCCCTCCATGTTATTAGTTACTTAATCTTCATACAGTAAACATTTTCACTAATAAATTGCACATATTTATTGTATGGAAGCGTAATAATGACACAGTTTGCGTTGCGCCGGCTAGCGCTAAAACGAGGTCACAATTTATAACTTATTAATTGTTATTTTACTAAATAATTGGTCAACGCGTCTGTTCTGAATGAAGACTAATCCTCAACAAAAAAATATGACAGATCCTTCCAGTAGACTGTTAAAGTTTTCTTTGTTACTTGAGGAATACGATTTTAAGGTAATTTATGTGAAAGGGCGCGACAATGTAGCTGCAGATGCATTGTCACGCATAGAAATTAGTAGTGAAGAATTAAAGGAGATGAATGAACATATTGTCTTTGTACTTACAAGGGCGCAGAGTAGGAAATTGAATAAAATGCCTTGTAATACTTCGGGGGATAACATTTCTAAGAACGATTGGACTGATCACCCAAGAAGATCATTGTGGAAATGTTAAAACTGCCGAAGGATTACACGGAATTAGTATTTTTGAATGAGGAAGAATGGAGAAAAGTTAAAAATGCGTGTCACTAGAGCGTGGCGATTATGCGTATTCGTCATTAAATCGTACTTTATTTGTTACACTATTTACCCAATCGCAGCGTACACGAACTATCTCTGTGAGGGAAATGGAATCGCTATGTACTGATTTAAAAATAGATACATTATATGTAATAAGAGATGATAATAATTTCGAAATAATTAAAGAGCTAGCTCAGTATATAAATAAATCGCCTAAGTGGTCCGGACCCCGCTTATGCGTAATAAAAGGCGTTAAAAATATTTTAGATGACGATACAAAGAGAGTTATTTTAAGTGATTATCACATTCTTCCCACTAGCGGACACGCTGGGACACGACGCATGATGAATAATATTCGTAAGAAGTATTATTGGTCAGGATTAGAGCGCGATGTTACAAATTTTGTAAAGAAATGTACTAAATGTCAACGATACAAGTACTTAAATACCGTTAAGGAACCCATGATTATTACTGATTGTGGAAATTCAGCATTCGATAAGGTGTATTTAGACTTAGTAGGGCCGTTACCACGAGATAATTACAGCTACATTTTAACGTTCCAATGCGACCTCACCAAATATGTCGAGGCGTATCCGATAACAGCCAAGGATGCACGAACTGTGGCTACAACCCTGGTAAATAATTGTATACTTAGATACGGCATCCCGCGACACATCATCACCGACAGAGGAACAGAATTTATTAACTGCACAATGCGAGAGGTATGTAACCTTTTGAATATAAATCATTTAACTTCTACAGCTTTTCATCACCAAACATTAGGATCCCTAGAAAATACCCACAAACATTCAATTTTTTATTTAAGAATGCAAGTAAACAGTCATACTCAGGAATGGAGTTCATGGGTACCATACTGGTGTTTCTCTTATAACACTTCGGTATACTCAAGTACAAAATTTACACCGTATGAATTAGTATTCGGCAAACCATGTAACATACCTAGCAATCTCGCAACAACAATAGATCCTATGTATAATTTTGACGATTATGCTAAAGAACTAAAGTATCGAATACAGAAGTCACAGTGTGATGCTAAAAATAACCTATTAAATACTAAAACATTAACTAAAATAAGATACGACAGCAGCATAAATCCGATAACATATAAAACTGGCGATTTGATATTAGTTAAGAGTGAAAATTGTAACAAACTTGAACCATTGTATTTAGGCCCATTTTCGGTTGTCAGAGATATATCTCCGAATGTTGTAATTTTAGTCAATATTAAGGAAAAGACTGTTCATAAAAATCGGACTAGACTTTATAATGAGTAAATATTGCATTAAAAGAACTAACGACATTGTTCATGACTGTACCTATCTAACGCAACTATGTTTATTGTTTTGTTTTATTACTTGATGTTATTGTATCACCTTTGTTTAAGATGTAATTGAAGTATGCTTACATTATATACATTAAGCATATAGTTAGTGTATATATATATAGTGTAATAATCATAATTATGTTACATAAATATGTAATTTATAAGAAATTTCTTATGTTTACATATACTTACCTACTACTTATTTGTATGACATGTTTATGTTTACATTATATCAGAAAAAAATATATATGCTACATTTTTTTTTCTCTTTTTTTGGTAGGGCGTGTGATGTAGTGATTGAACTAATATAAATGTATGAATACTATAAATTAGTGACAGTATTAAACCTATATTGAATCAGTGCACATCTCTCTTTTATTTACATAATTCCCGTCCTTACAGTCCAGTATCTATTAAAAGATAACCCTGTTTTTTAATGAAGACCTTTGATCTAGACACGCGGCAGCGTGTCAAGCCAAGTTCAAGCAAAGGAACTGGCTAGCCAGCGCCGAGTGTAATATTACACGAACCACTTGGTGCCACTTTTGACCCTTCCATAACTCAAAACCTCTTTAACGTAAACACATAAAACTACGTGTGTTTAATTATATCCATAAGGACATCTAGAAGCCCAAATTTCATGAAGCTAGTTCAAACGGTTATAAAGATATGAAGGTCAAAAGTCGTAAATTTCAGCACTGACTGACTGACATATAGTACCTAAATCTAACCTACTTCCAGATGACCTAGAAGGATGAAATTTGGAATCCAGCTCGATAATTGTGTGTAAGCGTAGGAAAAAATCTAAAAATAAAAAAGTTAAAAATTGCGGGGTCCCCATACAAAAAAAATAATTTATTGTAGCGTTGGAACCGTTACAATCAGATATTTGAAACTATCCCATTATATACACGTATTATTATATTTTCTACATAAATAGCAGCCTAGATCAGGGCCATCAGGTCCTGGCTCTATTTATTGACTACAAAAAGGCATTTGATACCTTAGATCATGAGACGCTGCTTCGAGCCATGGATGAGTGCGGGATCCGGGGTCCGACAAACAAATGGTTCCGTAACTATCCGAGTGGCAGGACCCTGCAGACCTGCATTGCAGGAGTGGCCGGACAAGAAGCTGTAGTGAACCTTGGTGTGCCAACCGGCTCGGTATTCGGACCAGTAGGCTACATTATGCATGTCAACAGTGTAAGTAATGTAGTAAATAAATGCCGGGTCTACATGTATGCAGATGACATGTGCTTGCTGTACTCGTCAAAGAATATACAGGAGGCCAGAGCTGTGCTGCAGACAGACTATGACAACATCACTAAGTGGGCACACGACAATGGCATTATTCTTAACCTATATAAAACTAAAGTTATGCATATTTATTCACCATATAATAGATTAGCAAAGAAAATCAATTATTCAGAAATCAGTATTGTAGGGCACACTTATGAGTGTATGCACGCAAATGGTTTCAATTGTCATTGCCAAAGTTTAGAGATTGTTAAAAAATTCAAATATCTGGGACTGTGGGTGGACCCTAATATGAACTGGAGTTTGCATGTGGATTCAGTTTGCACTAGACTCAGAGCGGTGTTGAGTAAGTTCTATGCCTTAAATGCGCCGCTGAGTAAGAAAACGCTGCGTGTCATTTACTTTGCCCTCGCTGATTCGCTGCTTAGCTATGGATTGAGCACGTATGGACGTACATTTAAAACGTATTTAGACAACATAAAGTCACTGCAAATTCGCTTCATGAAATACTTAGTCGATAGAAAAACAAAACTTGAATGCAAAGATAATTATGAGAAACTATTATCTATCTGTAAAGTACTTCCTATACATAAAAGGGTCGAATACTCGGTGGTTCTAGAACAATTGTATGAGGATAAGTTCAAAATAAATGTGGAATATACTTATAATACTAAAAGCGTTAGACAACATAAATTTGTAATACCTAAAGTAAGAAATTATTATGGAAAAAGAACCAGCAAGTATGTTCGCGACAACGTTAATATTGACTTGAATCGTGTTATTGTGAGTGAATACATAAGTGTAAAGATAAAACACTCCTTTTACTCAACGATGATTTATTTTCTGCACTGTAGATACTTGTAGGTACACAATCACTGCTTATAATTTTAGCACAACTACACTTCTTGACTGCTCGACAACGACTGACTTAACTCCGCCGACTATCTTAAAACTAAACATATTAAATGACAGTTCCCCCACTTCACCACAGAAACGACGGTGTTACGTCACATCCGCCCTTTCAGTGTTGCAGTGTAGAAAAATACAATTATCACTAAAATTATTATTTTCTATTCTGTAGGTATTGCCACAATGAATAATTAAGTCTGTTTATTATTTATACTTAAATATAGCAAATCGAAGTAATCATTAAATATTTTTATAACAAATCAAAGCGATCACAACACTCGGCCATCCGACGGCGTGCTAACTCCGAAGCACGCAATTATCACAACACTAGGCCAATATGTAACGTAAAACGAAAGAAAGAAAGAAAGAAAGAAAAATGTTTTATTTGCATCTCCATATATACATAATTTTAAAAACAATATTAGATAATACAATTAACCCGAAAACGGTACATGGAGATCAAATTAGGCAACTGCGTCAGCTATTGTTGCAGTATAGACTACAACGCTGGTGTTCTCGCAGGCCTACTAACAATAATTTATTAATATAGAACAATGCATAAAAAAGTAAAACATATAAAACATTAGATAAAAATAATAAATATAAACTTAAACAATATATTTATTTATACTATATTTATTCATACATAAAAGTGTATATAAATATATACATGTATATATAGTAGTCTATAAAAAATTAGTGTAATATAACCATATGATATACTACAAAACACTGCATGTGAAAATTACACAACAAAACACAAAACAGAAAAAAAAAAAAAAAAAAGCAAAGGAACATTGTCTAACAGATTGTGTTTCCGAACGCCTCTTATAGTTGAGTGTAGTTGTTACGTCTGTCATGAATGTCAAAAAAAGCGTCTCACAGAGCTGGAGCTGGATGGGTAAAAAACATTGCCGCTGCGTAAGTGCGTACGCGCAAATTAACAAAGTATGCATTACACAATTATTATTATATAATATATACGTCATATTGTTGTTCTTAGCTGTAAAAAGGGTAGGGTAAAAAGAAAAAAAAAATTATACAAATAATAATTATTCTACCCCTAATAACAGTTCATAACTTATTGATAACCTTATGTAATCAGAAAGGCAATGTGTACATAATTTGTTATAACAATTCTTAAGCTATTTTGCCAGATTCAGAATCATTGTCAGATTCTGATGATTCAGATGAATCCGATTCTAAACCAGATGATTTGTCAACTTCCAGCGATTGAATGTTAATCCAAGATCGCATCCTATCTGCAGCTACTACGCTATCATATTTTTTGGTATTGAATCCTGGCACACTAACGATTTCGTATCTGTCGTTACCTAGGCTTTTCGCTACTTTGAAAGGACCTATAAATTTAGGCAGTAACTTTTTACTTTTGCCGTCATTATTATAATTAGTTTTTGTAATTTTAACCAAATCACCTACTGAATACGTGTGAGCAGGAGATCTTTTTGCATCATGAGCATCCTTCATACGTTTTTGATTTTTATCAATATTATTAGAGGCTTCAAGTCTTATTTCATCAATACTCGAAGGGATGGTTGAGATTGAATCTTCTGCTTCTGAATTTGTTTGATTACTACTAGTTAATAACATGTTATCGGTACAACTATTAAGTTTAATGCCGAATAATAATTCTGATGCACTTTTTTGTGTTGTTGCATTAATAGTGTTATTTATACCCCATTGTACCTTACCCAGTTGCTGATCCCAGATGCGTTCATCCTTACCAAAATGTTGTGTAGACAAAGCCGTAAGTATGGTCTGATTAAACCTTTCGGCTTGTCCATTTGCTCTGGGACAAGCAACTGCGCTAAGCACATGTTTAATCCCTTTTCCGACACAAAAGTCTTTGAATAGCTTTGATGTAAAAGACGTCCCACGGTCAGAAATAATCCTAGTTGGTACCCCAAAATCATGAAATATGCCTTCGAGAATTTTTATAACATTTTTAGTTTTTGTATCTTTAACTGGCCTAGCAAAGAGATACTTCGTAAAGGCGTCAACTACGGTCAATATATAACTGTTACCATTTTTACTGTTTACAAATGGTCCTAAATGGTCTAGGTGCAGTGTATGGAATGGTTTTGCAATTTTCTCTATTGGATACAATAACCCACTACGAGCTTTTGCCGCATTGTCCTTATTATATGCGCAATCTATACATGCGGCTACATATTTTTTTACATAACGTCGTAATTTAGGGAACCAATACTGACTTTGAATTCGCTCTAGAGTCTTTGCGTAACCAAAGTGACCTAAATCGTCATGATTTGCCTTACAAATTTGCCATCTAGCATTTTTGGGAATAACTAAGCGCGTATCATCTCTAACTTTCCTATGTAATGCATGATTTTTTACTACATAATTTGTCCTAACTTCTAGGCAATCTTCATCTAGGTTTGGTTTTAGAATTTTGATAATACGCTGCAGTTCAGGATCTGCCATTTGCAGCGTAAGTATCTAATTCTCTGCAGAAATACTGAGGGTATTTACAGTATTAGATGTTGTATTATCTTGAGGGTTCCTACTGAGTGCATCAACGTGACTCATTTTAGAACCGGGACGATATTGTATGTCAAAATTAAACTTATTTGTAGCCACCAACGTGCAATGCGGGAAATTAAGTCTCTTTTAGTTAAAGTTGTTCTTAATGCATTGCAATCGGTATAAACGGTAAATTTAAGGCCTAAAAGGTATGGTCGAAATTTCTTCAGTGAGCAGACCACCGCCAGTGTTTCTAGCTCGTATGAGTGTAAATGGCGTTCATCTGGGGTAGTTTGCCTACTAAAATAGGCTACAGGTTTTAGAACTCTGGGACTGGTTTGCCACTGCATCAATATTCCTCCCAATCCGAAGCAACTAGCATCAGTGTGCAACTCCGTTTCTAATTTGGGATCGTACAAAGCGAGCAAAGGACGTTCTATTAACATATTTTTTAGCGTCATAAAATAATTTTCTTCATCGTGCTCCCATTTCCAAGGCACATCGCTCCTGAGCAGATTAGTCAAAGGTCTGGCAATCTCACCAAATCCCATGACAAACCTGCGAAAGTAACCTGCTAACCCCAGAAATTGGCGCACCGCATGGATGCTGCTCGGGACCGGAAAATTCCTGACAGCAGTTATTTTTCTTTCGCTGGGCTTAATGCCCTCTGCCGAAACTTCGTAACCTAAATATTCGATCATTTTATCAAAGAAACTACACTTAGAAAGCTTCAAGGTAAGTCCAGCATTGCGGAGTAACTCTAGGACCTCTTCAAGTTTTTTAAAACCCTCTTCAATAGTAACAGAAGGAATAAGGAGGTCATCCATATAAGCAAATACAGAACTAAACCGTCTCGAACCTAATAATCTATTAATCATTTTCTGGAATACGGCTGGTGCGTTCGCCAGTCCGAACGGCATACGTTTAAATTCATAATGTCCGTCTGGAGTGACGAACGCCGTAAGATGACGACTATTCTTATCCATTGGTATCTGGTAGTATCCTGATGCCAGATCAAGCGTAATGAAATACTGGTTACCACTCAAGTTAGAGAGCTGATCATCGATTAGGGGCAAGGGGTATTTGTCCTTAATAGTTTTGTTGTTAAGGGCCCTATAATCAACGCATAATCTAGATTCCCCGTTTTTCTTTTTCACAATCAGTATGGGACTAGCATAACTGGACTCTGATTCCTGTACAATATCATTACGTACTAAATCATCAATAATCTCTCCAACTTTTTGTCGTTCGTGATGGGATAGCCTATAGGGCCTATACACTACAGGCGTTTTATCATGTAGTTCGATACTCATGGAAGTCTGATTCGTGCAACCTATCTCACTAAGATCTTGAGCAAAACAGTTCCTATATTTTTGCAGTAACTGATAGAGTTTTTCTAAAGTGACTTTATCAATGTCCTGTCCTATTTTGATATCGGGTTTATTAAGTGGTGTCAAACCCTTGTGATTCGAATCTGAGAATATGGATAAAGTTCTAGTTCCGGCAATAGGATTAGCCCTAGCTATATGGGTATCTGCTTCGAATTTTAATGGACCTATCGATAGTGAAGTAACAAATATAACAGATCTACTATTGTTCATCCTATAACAACCCTGATGTAAGTGATACTCTTGATTTGGATTCATTCTAATACTTCCGTCTAGATAGAAATCACCCGAGTAGGGTTCTTTGGCATAGACTTCCACTAAACCACCCTTAACTATGTTAACATCCTCTTCAACATATAGATTTAACGTTTCATTTGATCTAGCAGTTACTTTGTTAGACGGGGTAAGGTAAAAAAGTAATTTCTCATTATTTTTCATAACAGTTACAGATGGGAGTTCAGTAAAATTCTGTCCAATCAACACTGATGCCAGTAAATATTCATCATCAACTGCCAGAACAACCACCTTTGTCTCTACTTCATCAACTCGAATTTGGACTTCAGACTGAAACTTCGGTTTGGTTATAGAGTTACCAAATCCTTTTATTATTGGAAGATCGTTAGTGTTTTCTACGAGATGTAGTTGTTTCGCCTTTGCATATTTGATCAAAGTACAATCACTACCGAAGTCTACGTATGCATCTAAAACTGACCCATTTAAATAAATATTTTTAAATAATTTTTCATTACTAAAGAAAGTCACAGCATTAGGATGAAGTTGTTGGCTTGAATTCATGTTAACTGGATTTATATGATCAATAATATCGGTAGGAATATTGGAATTAATTTTTAGTACCCTTCTATTAGCTATTTGTTTGTCGTGGCTATTATTTTCATGGGACAATAGAGGTTTTCTGCTAAAGTTTTCTAGGTTATGACCTACCCTACCACATTTTACACATCGGACAATTGGCTTTGGACAGTCTTCAAAGTGGTGTCCCCTTTCACGGCAGTTAAAACAAGACGGGTCGGGATTCCTATTGGGGTAACTACCTGAAGCTTTGTTTTGATTATTTGCAGAACGAGAGTCACGTTTTTTAAATGAATTTTATACAGAGTTAGTTTTAGAAATTTCTTTCGATGTACTAGGCTGTTGTGAAGCTAGATAGTTTAACAAATCCTTCGGTTTTTTACATTTGAGTGCCTGTGCACCATTTCTAACTGAACTATCATCGATTCCATAAATTATACAATCTACAGCCTTTCGGCCATCAATTTCACATCTACTAAGCAACGCTAACTTATCATAAAAATAGTCTCTAAGAGTTTCATCGCTACGGGATCTTCGATTAAGCATCTCTTGTAAGAGTTTTCCAAAGTTCTCCTCACTTGGGAAGGCCTTCATCATTTTAGACTGCCATTTCTTCCACGAGTAGTTGAGCGTTGGCAAAGATTCGTACCACTTTTTGGCTAATCCGCAAAGCTTTTGAAGGGCATAGTGGATGATTTGTTTTTCATTCCAATCATAAATTACCGCGCATTCGTTCACTTTTCGTAGCCAACGCCCAATATCTTGGGATCTATTATCGGGATCGAAGTCCGGGATAACATTAGTAATTAGAACGTTCTTACTTGAGCCCTTCTGAACCGCTTCTATAATCTTGAGAAGGTCACCTGTAGTCAGTCTTTCCGAGGTACGCTTCTTCGCAGGGACCTCTTCAACATCGCTGGATGAAGATCTTCGGCGGCGTCTCCTGGGACGCTCGGGAGTCAAGCTTCCACTATGCTCTGGAGTGAAGCTTCCTTCACGATCTGGGGTGAAACTTCCCTCTCGTTGACCTGAAAGTGTTTTCGAGCACTTCATATTCTTTTTTGTCATAAATCTACATGTATAGAGTAGTCAATTCTATAACAGGTTCAAGATACTTCTTTATAATAAACCACCTACATGGTTCATTACAGCACTACCTGTATGTTACCATTATCCCTCTAATGACTTAGTAAATCTACACAGAATAATTCACCTACATGATTTATGAATGTTCCATACCTAATAGGTAATCCCATTTCAACTATGTTTTAATGGTACTTTAGTCTAAAAACAATAACAGCCCTACATAACCTCAAAGAAAGCGTGGCCAAATGTCACTGTACCTACTGCATGGTTTAAAAACAATTAGCATACATACTTTACCTACATAGTTGAATAGCAATATGCCTACATGGCTAAATAATAGTATATCTACATGGCTAAATAATAGCACATCTACATGGCTTAACAATAGCACGTCTACATGGCTAAATGGCAGACTTGCATGGCTCGAGGATATCACACCTACATGACTAAATCATTGCACACCTACATGGCTAAATAATAACACACCTATATGGCTAACAATAGTACGCCTACATGGCTAAATGATAGCACACCTACGTGGCTAAATGATAGCACACCTACATGGCTAAATGATAGCACACCTACATGGCTAAACAATAGCACACCTACATGGCTAAATGATAGCACACCTACATGGCTAAATGATAGCACACCTACATGGCTAAATGATAGCACACCTTCATGGCTAAATGATAGCACACCTACATGGCTAAATGATAGCACACCTACAGGCTAAATGATAGCACACCTACATGGCTAAATGATAGCACACCTACATGGCTAAATGATAGCACACCTACATGGCTAAATGATAGCGCACCTACATGGCTAAATGATAGCACACCTTCATGGCTAAATGATAGCACACCTACATGGCCCTATCAGAAATCATTCTTGTAGTCTCATAGTCTACTTCTAATGTTTAACCTCTAAACATTTGTTAAGCTGTTAACAATTCTGTTTTGCTTCTTTTTTTTTTGCTTCTGTCCTATTTTAAAACTATAAGAATGTCTCTTGTTGTAAAATAATAATATGGGAAAGAGTACTTACGGTTTTGCTTTTGCCGAGACATCGAGGCTCGTGGTTCGAATATCACTTCTGATATGTGAAGATAAAACACTCCTTTTACTCAACGATGATTTATTTTCTGCACTGTAGATACTTGTAGGCACACAATCACTGCTTATAATTTTAGCACAACTACACGTCCCGACTGCTCGACAACGACTGACTTAACTCCGCCGACTATCTTAAAACTAAACATATTAAATGACAGTTCCCCCACTTCACCACAGAAACGACGATGTTACGTTACATCCGCCCTTTCAGTGTTGCAGTGTAGAAAAATACAATTATCACTAAAATTATTATTTTCTATTCTGTAGGTATTGCCACAATGAATAATTAAGTCTGTTTATTATTTATACTTAAATATAGCAAATCGAAGTAATCATTAAATATTTTTATAACAAATCAAAGCGATCACAACATAAGTGTGACGTATAAAGTTTATCGTTATAATAGTGTCGAATTACGTCATATATAGACTTGAAAAGTATAGATAAATAGTGTAAGTAATATAATATTATGTTTCTTTTATATAGTTTAAAGAATATCATGTTTAAAGCATAAATATTGCCAATAAAATGCATTTTTACCTCAAGTTAGGTATGTTAGGGTTCCTAGGTCTTAAGTTTTTAATAAAAGGTTTCACTTGTGTGTTTTATTTTGTACACTACTAAAAGCACTACAACATACTGAAGGAATCATATTCCTACATAATATAGTTAAAAAGTTATTACACTTTTTCTGATATAAATGTTACAGCAAAATGGATTTTTAGCCTAAAACCTAGAATAACTATATCTAGACCTAATTTCCGATAGATAAAACAGATACCCATAGATAGGTCTCATCGTGCCCTACGCGGCAGTTTTTGTACCATCACGCTAGCTAGTATAGTTCCGTAGATATAAGCAGAAATATGTACCATATATAATTAAAAATAAACTTGTGGACCGAGGTTTCTGACCGGCTCTCGTTACGGTAAAGATTAGAGGTACTTAAGCGGTACAGTATCGATCGACCGCAGGTGCTCAAGAAGCCTCATCTTCAAGCCTCAAGAACCAAACATAGACGGCAACAGCCAAACAGCATGGCAGTTGAAATGTTCGTGTAATTACTACTCCGCTTACCTGTTCGGTGACGTAATACATAATAATATGTATCTATGCGTTATTTATAAACAAAATTAATATTGATCTATAAATCAATACGTTTTTCTAAAAAATGTTGTCATGTTTGTTCCAAGTATATTCACATTTATTTGAAAGAGTGATTCGTTTTCCATTCAAGGTTCATTATTTTTATTTTAGCAATATCAGAACCATCGCAGTTAGCCCATGAGCTAGTACTACAGCCTCATTTTCTCCTTTCTAATACAACTGCCACACTAGGAGTAACGCCTGTGTCGCGGCGGACAAACATTCAATCGACGGACACAAAGAACACCCAGTATTTATGGATTACACAAAGTTTTGTCACGCGTGGGATTCGAACCGACACCACTCGGCGCAGTGGCAGCGGCGAGGCGACCACTTAAACCACTACGCCATCCGTGCAGATTAATAATTAAAAGCCTTCAAAGGCTTTAGAGACATGTCTGAGGTATTATATGTATGTGGCCATGTAATGTAATTGTTCTTAATGTTTGTGTGATGTATCAGATACGAACATACGCGTACGGCGCAACAGTAGATTCTTTTGTGTCTATTACGGGACAGGGAAAGAGATAAGGAGCCTACATGATACTATGTACAATGTACATACATACATACTTACATAATTATAGTTATAGGAAAAATACAATTGCAATGAGAAACATTAATAGGTACAAATTTTTTATCATTATTTTTTTAATAACCAGAAATACACTTTACAAGAAAGAAAATAGTTATTGATTTATTTATGATTTTCTTTAAAAAAATAATCTTTGACTGTTTCCATGTAAATTTTGAAAATTGAAGCGCGTAGGTAGATGTACACATGCGTTAAAAATGACTCGGCTTGCCTGAAAAATAAATAATTGTACAATTCAATGATTTTTATTCCTCTTTATTTATTATAAGGGACTTTTATACAATTGTATATGCCAGTCCCATCGTACCTCATAACAAGTTATACAACAATTTAGTTAAAACGCAACGACACGAACTTATAAATGCTAGATGCGGCTTTTGAGTTAGGCCCTGATAATATATGATGAAACATACCGACATCATACATATTTAAAAGTAATTCATTTCGCAGATTTGCCCTGGCAGATCGAAATCTGACACATTCCGTCAACAAGTGGGACACATCGTCTAAAGATCCACAAACCTCGGTGGTGAACTCAGTTTTCTCATTAGAAATCCAAACTTATTGAGCGGCATGTGTCCAGACCTCAACCTGTGGGCGATTACAATAAGTTTTCTGCTGAGCTCAGTTTAAGAAAACCATGGTATAGGAGGAGGTTCCAATACTATAGTCCTATACCATATCCCTTTGTCTTTCGAATTTTCATTAAAGTATTCTTTTCAAATTTCGTAACATTTATTTTTATATTTAGGCAATAATTCTACATAATTAGTTTTAATATTTCTTTCTATACCCCCAATAATACCTAATTTTGCCAATCGGTCAGCCTCCTCATTACCTTTTAAGCCTATGTGCGCGGGCACCCATTGCAATTTCAGATCAACCCCCCTATTAATTAAATTTTGGATTTTAGATAGAATTTCATAAGCTATCGATGCACTTCTGTATCCAGAGGCGCATCGAGCTATATGTTGAAGGGCACTTTTACTGTCTACACATATTAATATTTTTGTATTACCCGTCTTTTCGATGTACGTAAGTGATTCTGAAATTGCAAAAAGTTCAAATGTCATAATTGATACATTGTTAACAATTTTAAAGTAAGAGTTAGAATAATTATTCGGATTCAAAGGATCATAGCAGGCTGCGCCTCTGCCATTAGCACTCTTAGACCCATCAGTATAAATTAAATAATAATTACGATACATTTGACGAATTTCGCTTAATGTAGTATCTTTGATTAAGTTCATATCATATGTTTTCTTGGATCTTTTAATTGAGTCTAAATCAGATTTTATTACATTTTGAATATTTATATTAGTTACCCAAGTCTCCAAAGTAAAAGTTTCCAAAATGGGGGACGATGTAATAGTTTCTTGACTAACTTCATCAAAAACACTAACAAGTAGCGGCAGTCTCTTATTGGACCAATATCTGGTGTGTCTAAG
This sequence comes from Catocala sponsa, assembly GCA_963564715.1. Taxonomy (NCBI): domain Eukaryota; kingdom Metazoa; phylum Arthropoda; class Insecta; order Lepidoptera; family Erebidae; genus Catocala; species Catocala sponsa. Next base: position 14,442,336 of record OY751335.1, read on the forward strand.
ATCGCTCAGTTATGACAGTAGTTTAATTGTTATATTGCCTGATAATGATCGACATTTTAAACAATATGTGTACGCCAACCATTTTCTTCTTAAATGTAGTGGATAAACACAGAGCTCGCATTCCATAACATGTATTGGAGTTGTTCTTATAAAGCTTCCTATTACTCTTAAAGCCTGGTTTTGAACTTTAACTATCTGTAAATATTTGATTTTGCACTGTTATCGTATAAATAGCAACCATAGTGTCTAACCTACTTTTAATTAACGCAATGTACAGTCTACGTAAATGTATCTGATGTATACCCCAGGAAGAACTTGATAGAATTTTAAGTAAATTTATAAGCCTTTGAACTTTTTCGACGACTTCGCTAATATGCTTACCCCAACGTAATTTCCTGTCTAACCAAACACCTAAATATTTGTAAGTATCTACTAAATCAAGTTCAGTATTTCTAATTAATAATTGTACTTCTTGTCGCTTAAATCCTCTATTGAAGACACAATATTTAGATTTATTAATTAATAATTCCAACCCCAAGTCATCCAGTAAAGCTATGAAAACATTTAAAGCATTTTGCATTTTAGGCCTACTTTCTGTAATATTGTTATATGTTGTAAATAATTCGGAATCATCAGCATACTGGCATATAAACACATCAACAATATCCCGAAAAAATTTATAGTTGCTACATTAAAAAGTAGTGGTGAAAGGGGATCACCTTGGGCTAAGCCTTTTCCCACATATCTTGTCATATCAGTTCCATCCGCAAGGTCATTGGAAACCCTAGATGTCGCTCACTGAGAAAATTCCATAAGTAATGACATACACTTTTACCAACATTTAAGCTATCGTGAGTAGTTAACAATTTTTCTATTATTATGTTGTTGTATGCACTTTTAATATCCATAAAGCAAGCAAGAGTGTGACAGTTCCTTGAATAGCCTATCTGAATTTGAGTTACTAAACGTGTCAGACAATCAAGGGTTGATTGACCTCTCCTGAAACCCGTTGCATACGGGGATAAAAATTTATTGCTCTCTACATACCACTCAAGTCTTTTGGATACCATAGCATGAAAAACTTTGCAAATACATGATATCAGCGATATAGGTTTTGGTTTGCTATTTAAATTATCACCTGACTTTGGTATTGGAATAACTCTTATATCCCGTCATTGGACTGGAACATCACCTGAATTTAATATCAAATTATAAATGTTGATTAAGTACAGTTTTGCAACTGTTGGCAAATGTAGTATCATGGAGTATGTAACTTTGTCTTCTCCTGGAGCAGTATCTTTTTTGTTCAGACAGTGATACATTTCTTGTAATGTAAATTTAGACTCTAATAATTCATTTCTAGATTTAAATTGTGGCATAAAAGGAAGAACATAATCAGGTGCAAGATCACATAGCATTTCTGTTTTTAATTCTATAGGAAAATTATTTCTAGATTTTTTGTAACCCTTCATCCATCTCAAGCGATGCCACTGTCAGACGCTGATACCTTAAAGTTTAATACTTTCACAAAATTTCTTATAATCATTTGATCTAACCATTTGAATAGCCTGTTTAGCCTATAAGGATTTTTCTTTGAGTAACGACAGATTTAAAGGGTTTGGATTTTTCCTGAATTTACTTAGAGTAAGTCTACGTTCGCCTACTAATTTGGATATATCTGTACTCCAGTACCCCTTTGGCCTAAAATTATTTTTGGGATTATTGCATGTTTTAATTAAGGGAATATTCTTATCAGCTGCCCTATTTATTTGAGTGATAAAGTAATCATACAAAACTTGAACCTTATTGTCTGTAACAGGGTTATCAAAACAATCGACAAGATATTCTTTGTACTTATTCCAGTTAGATAATTTATAATTTAGTTTTTTATAAATGTAGAAGTTCTCACTGTATTTTACATTAAATTTAACAAATAAGTGATCACTTCCGAAATTTCATTTAAAACGTGCCAATCAAAATTTATAGCTATGTCTGCCGACACAAAGGTAACGTCAGGTGAGGAGCTTTGTAAAATATTATTAACTAATTTAATCCTAGTCGGTTGTCTGTCATTAAGGGATGTGTATCCAAACTCTATTGCCGATTCAAAAACTTGTTTACCTTTATTATCAGTCTTGTATGACCAGTTCGTATGGTGGGCGTTAAAGTCGCCAGCTATTAAACAATTTTTCGGAAACAGAGAAAATATTGCCCCAATCTGCTTGTGTTGTATAAATAGAACTAGGGCAATATATTAAAATTATATAACGAACGTAGCTATAATTATTTAATCTTATACATAATAATTCGATGCCTGAATTATTTAAATTTACATGTAATTCCTGAACGCTTAATGAATTAGCTATCCCACCATACGCGTCTGCTCTATCCCGCCTATAAATATTATATTGATTAAGATTTAAACATACCCTCTCGTCCAACCAAGTTTCGCTGATTAATGCTATATGTACTTTCTCTTGTATTAATAAACACTCAACCTCCGCCAGTTTGGGTCTCAAGCTCTGTGCATTGCACTGCATTATATTTAAATTAATATCTTTAGGTAAACCAGCCATCTTTAAACATAGATATAATTTTATTTAAAGTATCTCATTTAAGTAATTTCCAAATAAATAGAAAACATTCTTCTAAAATGAAGTTACATATCAATTTAACTTTGACATCAAAACTTTTTTCTGACAAACAAATTTATTTTAAAGTATGTAATAATCTCTTCTTAAAATCTACAGTACGCTTTGTGGTTTCATCTTTATTTTCAGTTATTTCCTGTTGAATTGAGGTTTTATCAATATAATCACATGTAACGTTACGATTCTGGTTACATTTCGTTTTCTTTTTGTTTCTGTTTGGTTTCTTCTTCGATGGTTTGTTAGAGATGACAGAATCAATCGAGTCTTCCATACTCTGTTCCTCTTCATCCTCACTGTCCATAACAACGTGTTGTTCGCTTCCTTTGGGTACAAAGTTTTCTGCTTGAGTATTCGCCATTAACATGTCCCTGTATGATGGCCTCTCACTAACAATAATTTCAGATGTATTGTATGTGTCTTCTATAACATGTTGATGGCAGGTTTAGTCTTTTTCCTGATTCCTTTCTAAATATGTCGATAAAGCCTTTCTATAGGTACAGTTCTTCTCACACATGATTTTGCGTATATGCTTTTCTTTTATAAACATGGGGCATGATTTCTCTATAGCCATATGGGGGCGTTTGCAATTTACACATTTATAATTACTTGTATCACAGTTACTATGATCCGCTCCACATTTTGGACAGCGTATTATCTTCGTAGGGCATGACTTTATCAAATGCCCAAATCGCCAACACCCAGAGCATTGCGATACAGGGATCATATACGGTTCCTCTTGAACCTTGTACCCATATATATCAACATATGGGGGTAAGGTGGAACTCTTAAAACATACACGGACTGACTCACTTTCCACCCCCTCTCTAGAAGCGTTTAGTCGTTTCAATCTCCGCAAGGTGACAATATCGTATTCGCATTTTATATTTTTCTGCATATCTTCCATATCCATATCTAACTCTACTTTTTTCACCAGACCATAGGACAAGCTGACTTCCTCTGCAAACTGACATCTATATCCCAAATCGAGAAGCTTTGACACTTAACTAGATTTTCTGCATTTTCTCTGTCCTCGAATTCTAATATAACTTTGTATGCATTTTTATATTTAATTTTATTAATATTTATTATATTTTCTCACCTTAATAATTTTGCCAATCCAAATTGTTTTGGTAATATATCATCTTTTCCCGTAATATTAACAAAATTTGTTGATTGTGAATTTCTTTCACCGCTCACACTGCTGTCAGATTTTCTTGAAAGTCTTCTCGCTAATTTTTATTCCCCTTTCTAACTATTATGAATCCATCTTCTTCTATAATTTCCTCGGTATCTTCTCTAACTCTTTTCTCTGCAGTCCTTTGGATATCAGTCGGACTAACACTTTTTTCTATTATGCATGGAATAACTTGTTGCTCACATTGATTATATACTTCCTCTTCTATTATATCACTTCCACCTGAGTCACAAATATTATTTAATACATCATCCATTATCAATCAACATTTATATAACTGTAGGTAGTTGAAAATAAATATTGTCAATAGTGATAAAGCTCGAATTGCGTGCGCTCGCCTCGGCGTCTCGCGCGGCACTCGTCTAATGATATTTAGGTACATAAAAATGCCTCTGCTGTTGCAGGCGTCCATAGGCTACGGCGACCACTTACCATTGTATGCTTGTTTGCCAACTTGATTGTATAAAAAAATTAAAAAATAATTTCGTATATGGTACTACTACTATAACACAGTAGGTACCACTTATGCACCATACTTAATGTATAATTTCAAATAATAGCATTACCTATGCACTCTTGTTCATTAACTATAATACATCGCCCCGCTGCTACAGAACCTATAGCCATTGTAGCCGTGAGCCCTGTAGCACTTCTGTCTCTCTGGTTCAGTGCGGGAGCAGACCTGGTCGCAAGGTCCCACGTGACCTGCGTAGGCCATGTCGGTTGCGATCATCATTACTTATGTGTAACGCTACTTAGTTTGTGTTTAACACAGGAAAAAAGAGTTTTATAAGACAATAATATTATCAATCCCGGAAGTTAGAGAAAACAATTTTAATTAATACCCAATTCCGGGTTTAAAAGGCATATCCATCTTAGGATTTCCTAGGTAGTTTTACGTCATTTGGTACTTAAAAACTCTACCTATTCCGACCCCTGCTAATAATAAGCATTTTGTATTAGAATTTTTTAAGATAAGAATCTTTTTACAAAAGGATGTGAAAAAGTATTGTGGTTGAAGAAAATGTTTGGCATAAACAATGTATATAACTTAGAAAATTATAATTGTTCAAGTTTAACAAAGCTTCAATAAGAGAATTAAAAACTCTTAATATCTTTGGTTATATTTTTCATAAAAATATGTGCGTTAAAAATGTATCATGTTTGAATAAGTGGTGTCAAGACAATTGCATTTTTCTTATTAATCCTTACTTCCTTACTAATATTATAAATTGGTAAGTAACTCTGTCTGTCAATCTGTCTGTCTGTCTGTCTGTCTGTTATCTTTTCACGGCTAAACCACTCAACCGATTTATATGAAATTTGGTACAGATATAGTTTAAAATCTGGGGAAGGACATAGGCTACTTTTTATTGATGTAGCTACCACGCGGGCGGAGCCGCGCGCAAAAGCTAGTACAATATAAATTAATAATATGATATATTATTTTGATTCATTCCATAAGTACCTATACCATTCCTCGCTAGTAATTTAAAGCACCAAAATTTAATTCAAATTTATTTTATGAAATAAATAATTGTGTTTGAAAATACAATAATTGTTACTGCACCAGTTACCATGACAATGAGTAGGAGATCGAGTACAGGTATTGATAGTAGAAAAGCGATTGTGCGGTCTGCATGTTATAAAAATAATGCCATCAAAAACATACTTGTAAAAAAAACCAAGTCTCGCAACTCAATTCTTCTACCGTAAAAATTTGTGAGATCCATGTAATACCAAGTCGGTTAAATTATTTATTCAGTCCCTACTTAAGGAACCTTCTGTCTTAAGTTATTACGTAATTAGCTAACCTAACAACATCTTATAGTGACCATATCAATATTAAAAATCTTTTATGTTTTAAATATATTGATTGACTTGGCAATAAAATTAATTACTACTGTACCGGAAAAGAAAAAGAGGAAGACTACCTACAAAAATAAGAAAAGCTCATAAGACAGAAAATGGGCCTTAAGAAAATCTTTTCTTGGTATTCAAGAAATATAAGGTACCGGAAAGGAATAAATGTAGGACTATCTCCAAAAAGAAATGAGATTCCATCAAAAACATACTTGTAAAAAAACCAAAATTAAATTGTTTTTATGTTTTAAATAAATATATTGACTTGGCTATCGCACTAAACAATCTAATTTAATATAATATGTATTACTTGTAAGATACATTGTGCTTTCAGCAACATTCACGTCTTATCCTAAATATATACTTTAGTATCAATTACCACGACTGAACACTGTCAGCCAAAATACAGGCTCTTGCCTAGTTTGGTAAACAGTCTCAGTACCTTTTAACGAAATACATACTGTATAGTTACTGTTTCATAACCATGTACCCACAGTGAATGTATTATCTTTTGTGTCAAATAAATCTTTTTTTTAATTTTATTGCCAAGTCAATCAATATATTTAAAACATAAAAGATTTTTAATATTGATATGGTCACTATAAGATGTTGTTAGGTTAGCTAATTACGTAATAACTTAAGACAGAAGGTTCCTTAAGTAGGGACTGAATAAATAATTTAACCGACTTGGTATTACATGGATCTCACAAATTTTTACGGTAGAAGAATTGAGTTGCGAGACTTGGTTTTTTTTACAAGTATGTTTTTGATGGCATTATTTTTATAACATGCAGACCGCACAATCGCTTTTCTACTATCAATACCTGTACTCGATCTCCTACTCATTGTCATGGTAACTGGTGCAGTAACAATTATTGTATTTTCAAACACAATTATTTATTTCATAAAATAAATTTGAATTAAATTTTGGTGCTTTAAATTACTAGCGAGGAATGGTATAGGTACTTATGGAATGAATCAAAATAATATATCATATTATTAATTTATATTGTACTAGCTTTTGCGCGCGGCTCCGCCCGCGTGGTACCTACATCAATAAAAAGTAGCCTATGTCCTTCCCCAGATTTTAAACTATATCTGTACCAAATTTCATATAAATCGGTTGAGTGGTTTAGCCGTGAAAAGATAACAGACAGACAGACAGACAGACAGATTGACAGACAGAGTTACTTACCAATTTATAATATTAGTAAGGAAGTAAGGATTAATAAGAAAAAATGCAATTGTCTTGACACCACTTATTCAAACATGATACATTTTTAACGCACATATTTTTATGAAAAATACAACCAAAGATATTAAGAGTTTTTAATTCTCTTATTGAAGCTTTGTTAAACTTGAACAATTATAATTTTCTAAGTTATATACATTGTTTATGCCAAACATTTTCTTCAACCACAATACTTTTTCACATCCTTTTGTAAAAAGATTCTTATCTTAAAAAATTCTAATACAAAATGCTTATTATTAGCAGGGGTCGGAATAGGTAGAGTTTTTAAGTACCAAATGACGTAAAACTACCTAGGAAATCCTAACATGGATATGCCTTTTAAACCCGGAATTGGGTATTAATTAAAATTGTTTTCTCTAACTTCCGGGATTGATAATATTATTGTCTTATAAAACTCTTTTTTCCTGTGTTAAACACAAACTAAGTAGCGTTACACATAAGTAATGATGATCGCCACCGACACGGCCTACGCAGGTCACGTGGGACCTTGCGACCAGGTCTGCTCCCGCACTGAACCAGAGAGACAGAAGTGCTACAGGGCTCACGGCTACAATGGCTATAGGTTCTGTAGCAGCGGGGCGATGTATTGTAGTTAATGAACAAGAGTGCATAGGTAATGCTATTATTTGAAATTATACATTAAGTATGGTGCATAAGTGGTACCTACTGTGTTATAGTAGTAGTACCATATACGAAATTATTTTTTTATTTTTTTATACAATCAAGTTGGCAAACAAGCATACAATGGTAAGTGGTCGCCGTAGCCTATGGACGCCTGCAACAGCAGAGGCATTTTTATGTACCTAAATATCATTAGACGAGTGCCGCGCGAGACGCCGAGGCGAGCGCACGCAATTCGAGCTTTATCACTATTGACAATATTTATTTTCAACTACCTACAGTTATATAAATGTTGATTGATAATGGATGATGTATTAAATAATATTTGTGACTCAGGTGGAAGTGATATAATAGAAGAGGAAGTATATAATCAATGTGAGCAACAAGTTATTCCATGCATAATAGAAAAAAGTGTTAGTCCGACTGATATCCAAAGGACTGCAGAGAAAAGAGTTAGAGAAGATACCGAGGAAATTATAGAAGAAGATGGATTCATAATAGTTAGAAAGGGGAATAAAAATTAGCGAGAAGACTTTCAAGAAAATCTGACAGCAGTGTGAGCGGTGAAAGAAATTCACAATCAACAAATTTTGTTAATATTACGGGAAAAGATGATATATTACCAAAACAATTTGGATTGGCAAAATTATTAAGGTCAGAAAATATAATAAATATTAATAAAATTAAATATAAAAATGCATACAAAGTTATATTAGAATTCGAGGACAGAGAAAATGCAGAAAATCTAGTTAAGTGTCAAAGCTTCTCGATTTGGGATATAGATGTCAGTTTGCAGAGGAAGTCAGCTTGTCCTATGGTCTGGTGTAAAAAGTAGAGTTAGATATGGATATGGAAGATATGCAGAAAAATATAAAATGCGAATACGATATTGTCACCTTGCGGAGATTGAAACGACTAAACGCTTCTAGAGAGGGGGTGGAAAGTGAGTCAGTCCGTGTATGTTTTAAGAGTTCCACCTTACCCCCATATGTTGATATATATGGGTACAAGGTTCAAGAGGAACCGTATATGATCCCTGTATCGCAATGCTCTGGGTGTTGGCGATTTGGGCATTTGATAAAGTCATGCCCTACGAAGACAATACGCTGTCCAAAATGTGGAGCGGATCATAGTAACTGTGATACAACTAATTATAAATGTGTAAATTGCAAACGCCCCCATATGGCTATAGAGAAATCATGCCCCATGTTTATAAAAGAAAAGCATATACGCAAAATCATGTGTGAGAAGAACTGTACCTATAGAAAGGCTTTATCGACATATTTAGAAAGGAATCAGGAAAAAGACTAAACCTGCCATCAACATGTTATAGAAGACACATACAATACATCTGAAATTATTGTTAGTGAGAGGCCATCATACAGAGACATGTTAATGGCGAATACTCAAGCAGAAAACTTTGTAGCCAAAGGAAACGAACAACACGTTGTTATGGACAGTGAGGATGAAGAAGAACAGAGTATGGAAGACTCGATTGATTCTGTCATCTCTAACAAACCATCGAAGAAGAAACCAAACAGAAACAAAAAGAAAACGAAATGTAACCAGAATCGTAACGTTACATGTGATTATATTGATAAAACCTCAATTCAACAGGAAATAACTGAAAATAAAGATGAAACCACAAAGCGTACTGTAGATTTTAAGAAGAGATTATTACATATTTTAAAATAAATTTGTTTGTCAGAAAAAAGTTTTGATGTCAAAGTTAAATTGATATGTAACTTCATTTTAGAAGAATGTTTTCTGTTTATTTGGAAATTACTTAAAGGAGATACTTTAAATAAAATTATATCTATGTTTAAAGATGGCTGGTTTACCTAAAGATATTAATTTAAATATAATGCAGTGGAATGCACAGAGCTTGAGACCCAAACTGGCGGAGGTTGAGTGTTTATTAATACAAGAGAAAGTACATATAGCATTAATCAGCGAAACTTGGTTGGACGAGAGGGTATGTTTAAATCTTAATCAATATAATATTTATAGGCGGGATAGAGCAGACGCGTATGGTGGGATAGCTAATTCATTAAGCGTTCAGGAATTACATGTAAATTTAAATAATTCAGGCATCGAATTATTATGTATAAGATTAAATAATTATAGCTACGTTCGTTATATAATTTTAATATATTGCCCTAGTTCTATTTATACAACACAAGCAAATTGGGGCAATATTTTCTCTGTTTCCGAAAAATTGTTTAATAGCTGGCGACTTTAACGCCCACCATACGAACTGGTCATACAAGACTGATAATAATACATATTATATTAAATTAGATTGTTTAGTGCGATAGACAATTCAATCTATTTATTTAAAACATAAAAACAATTTAATTTTGTTTTTTTTACAAGTATGTTTTTGATGGGATCTCATTTCTTTTTGTAGATAGTCCTACATTTTTTCCTTTCCGGTACCTTCTATTTCTTGAATACCAAGAACGGATTTTCTTAAGGCCCATTCTCTGTCTTATGAGCTTTTCTTATTTTTGTAGGTAGTCTTCCTCTTTTTCTTTTCCGGTACTACTGTACCGGAAAAGAAAAAGAGGAAGAGTACCTACAAAAATAAGAAAAGCATGGTATTAATGTAAAAACTGTAGCTGGAGCTTAAGAAGTATCTCAAGCTCCAGCTACAGTTTTTCTCAAAGCCCACTCCCTGTCTCTATGGGTTTTTCTCGAAGGCTTTGATGTTACAATTTTTTTCAAGTCTGGACGGTAAATACTTCTTAGTCTATTATAATAATAATAATAATAAATACTGTTAATGTACCTAACAGAAAATTACAAAATCAAGTTTAACAGAGAATTAACTTGAACTAATGTACGACACTCACTGCCGCACTCAAAGCTTTTTTAAATTAATAAATTACTTAACCCATTATTTTTCTATAGAATTATTTAAATTTTTATACTCATATTGACTGATACAATTTGCGTAAGTTAAATAAAATATGGTTTGTGTGTATACCTGCGATATCGCAGTAAGACCCAAAGGTTGCCTGGAAGAAAGTGGCCGCCTTTCTGTGACGGACGGGAAGCGTGGAAGCCGCGGCGCGGGCAAGCCACCTCCGCCGGCCGCGGTTATAATTATTAGTGTTCTTTCTTTCATGGCAATATCGGCCAGTTTAGTGTACTTAATACTTTGCAGCATTTTGGTACAACTTCATAAAACATGTCCCATTCTTGCATTTTCATTCCGTTGATTGACCATTTTACAAGTTACCTTTGAAAATAATTATGTATATTAAGGTACTTATCTACACCTATTATTCCATTATATTATATTATACATATACAGGTACACTGATTCATTCACTGCAAATGTAACTTTGTAATCCTACATATTTATTTGGGATTACAAAATTATTTATGCAGTTGGAATATCTAGAAAACTGAACCAAAATTGCAAAATATTTTAGCTTTTCCTTGATTTATACACTAAACACTAATTGTATTCTAAATTTGAAGCTTCTATGTCTGCTAGAAGTGCGTTAGAGTTTTGATGATCGGTCAGTCAGTGAGTGAGTGACAAAATTAAGAAACTTTGACTAGTTATAATTCTTAAACTATTGGTTCAAATTGAATGAAATTTGAAATATACCGTATTTATACAATGCCTGCTTGGTTACCTACTAAAAATTCAGGCTTCTAGTTTTATCCACAACGAAGTTATAGGGGGTCGAAAATGGCCTGAACTGTTTCGAGAAAAGTATAGTACGGCCGTGCTTTTTTGCTCGACTTGGCGGGGGCACTACTGTGCCCCCAGATAAATCATGAGCACAATGCAAACTTGATACCTTGCTATAAAGAAAACAAGAAATGCTTTAATATTCGCTTTAAAGGGCTTGTTTTATGGGCTCGAATGTTTAAAATCTACAACAACCTGATAGATTTAATAGAATAAAGCTAATAAATAGGAACAGGCTACGCACGACAGCTTAATTAGAAATTGCGATTAGGCTGATAATAAAACGGTTTACCAGTTAAACAGCTTGAGCTGTTGTGGTTAGGTTATTCATAAACCGGTTCTTATTAATGTCTGCCAGTTCAAAAGATAAACAGTTAAGAGTTTTATCAATCATCAGTTCTCGAGAAGCGAAAAACCGTTCTTGGGATCTAAAATTGAGATGGATCTAAAATTGAGATAGAATATTTTTGATTAGAGGTATCATTTCAAATAGTGAAATGTAGAATGATTTTGATTAGAAGTATCGTTTCGAATAGTGAAATATAGGACATCCAGATCACACTGTGATCTGAATGCCCTACTGACTTCATCAGAGCTGAATCATTCATCTGAGCCCGTCATCTAGATCTCATTATTTCCCGATCTTAATCCGCTGGATTATGATTTATGGTCAGTTTTAGAAAGTATGGCACGCTCTAAACGCCATGATAATTTGGAGTCCCTAAAACAATCCATAAGATTGGCAGTGAAGATTTTTCCCATGTAGAGAGTGCGTGTTTCTATTAGTAACTGGCCTCAACGTTTAAAGGACTGTATTAAAGCCAATGGAGATCATTTCAAATATTTTTAATATTAATGTATAAACTAACACACATTACAGTAATAAATGTTTTAGGCAATAGAAAAAAAATATTTTTCCTTGTAACAATATTTACGGCAAGATTAGGTATTAAGAAAGTACTGCGCAACACCAGTCCCCTACAATCTTTCTGTAAAAAGGATGTGGTATGAATAAACGAACAACTTTCCGCATCGGTCACCTACGCTCAATGGTCCAATTGTTTTTAATGACTTTACCTGTACGTGCAATAATACCTGTGTGGCGGGCAACATAACCAACATATAAACAATGGACGCAAAGAACACGCAACATCGGAACAACCATTCATGGATCACACAATTTTTGAACTGTGTGGGGTTCGAACTCACGACACTCGGCGAGGCGACCACATTTTAAACCACTACGCCATCCAACTAACCTTCAAAGATACAAAATATAATGTTGTTTTCAGATATCCAGCATACACACAGACATAGCCAAAATCGTTAGCATATTTTTTATACTCATAAAAAATATTGTGAAATTGGTTTTTGAAGGAGGAATCTGGCGAATACGAGCTGATTATTTTGTCAAATTTGTATAGTCCGAGCTCTTTTGCACATTGATATTTCATTCAGACCCAGCGGGACAGCAATTTGTCAATAATGTTTTAATATCTGTATTTACTCTTAAGAAAGCTCTTGAAGTAAAAAAATAGGTAGGAAAACAAGACAAATAAATAGATTATACACCAAGATTTCCTCAACGAATAAAACGTGTATAATTTTCATATTTTCCTTACCTCTGGTGACTTGCAACAAACACATTGCAACCGTACATCGTGTCACAGTAGCTTAGTTAATGTGTTTGTTTAGTGTGTACATGTGAGTTAGAGCATATAAATAGCAGCAATCTTATTGCAGGCACATAACAGATCCTGTCGTCAGACTTTCTGTTAAAGAAAAACCAAACTTATTCAACAAGCATTATGGCTGGACTGAACAAGATCACCATCTTACTGTTGGTCGTTGCGTGTGTGATGACCATCACCACCGACATGGCGGACGCCTCTGTGAATATTGGACCCTGCAACCAGGTCTGCTCTCGCACTAAGCCAGAAAGAGACGAATGTTGCAGATCTCACGGTTATAGCAGACACGACAGATGCCTAAGTGGCCGGATGTCTGTGGATAACTAACGAAAGGCATTCCCTTAAACTGGCAATATTATGGCGCGCGTAGATCCTAAAAAAAGTGTTCCCATAAAAAATAAAAAATATTAATATTTAATTTTAATAACTTCAAAAATATTCAATAAAATATTATAAAAAGACACTAAAAAGAAACACTCTTTGCATACTCACAAAAGTACCAATGCAAAACGGCAACGTCGCTTTTTACTTAGTTTTCCATTTAATTTATTTTTCATGCTTGCATTTCCATGCTTATTTTTCTATACAAATATGTTCATTTGCATCTATTAATGATGTATAATAACCGCTTTAAGGCGAGGATTTCCCAAAGTACAGTGTTATCTAGCGTGCTTAAACGCGTTTTATTTGTAAATAACATAGATTTAAATTCTGAAAAAAATATATGTTATTTTACAGCATTAGATCTTAATTTGTCGGGCATTCGAAACACGATTACTGACATTTTATACGATGGAAAAAAAACGTGAAGATAGGTCTGATTTAAGCATTTTTCGTGTTTTTTTTGAGTTATATTGGGAATTGAATTTTCAAAAATATACCAAAAGAAAGGTCATGTAAAAACGGTTATTTGTCGGGCATCACAATATGCATTATATAATATACAAAAATATAATACCGAAAATATGTGATTTCCTACTAGCCGCCGCGCTCTGTCTAGTGTCTTGCACTCCCGAGCGGGATGTAATGGGGACAGGACGTATCGCTAGTTTGCAGAGCGCACCGCAGAATTACAAATCATTTTATCGTCAGTTACGAACGTCATCACTTATTGATGAATATATTATATCTAGGTTTAGTTTGTAAATAGGTATTATAATTTTTTAGTAATAGGAGTGTATGTAATTAGCATAGTTTTGATTATTGGACGAGATAACGGCCTTGATAACAACAGCATAGTTAGGTACCACTTACCAGTGCAAGTCCATTATTGATTTGTAGATGACGAGTGTAGAAATGGGCAATAAAATAAAAGAAAATCAAGGTTGTCATCTTTAGCCTTACGTAGGCTAAACAAATGTAAAAGGTAGGTTGCCTACCTATTATTTGAAAATTACTAAACACTACCTATCATATTTGTATAGGACTTGAATCATTATTTTATAGCATTATTATTATATTAGGTAGGTATACGGGAATAAAAATGTGAGATGTGCCTAAAAGCAATACGAGCGAATTTTATAGGTAGGTACCTGCCTACCTAAATAAATACAAATATTATCCGCAGTTATACCTGCGCGTTGTGGTATTTATGTTTACTGCACCACCCTCGTGAGTTGTAATGTTATTTGCTACTAGATGTTCCCGCGGTTTCACCCGCGTTTATCGTTACTGCGCCACCCCCGTGGGTCGTAGCGTGATGTTATATAGCCTATAGCCTTCCTCGATAAATAGGCTATTATGAGATTAGCGCGTTCAAACCAACAAACAAACTCTTCAGCTTTATAATATTAGTATAGATAGCTGACCCGCGCAACTTCGTCTGCGTCACATAAGAGAGAGAGTGGGTCGTAGGCACCTATAATACAATTTTAAAGGAGCTGAATCTTTCTTTGTTAAAGCCACGAACCACATAAGAACCATTGAACAACATTTTATAAATATACCTACAGTGCTAATTTAAAATCACGCAAAATAAACCAGGAGAAACATCGTTTGTATGTCTGTAATGGGTAATTATTTTGCTGCGACGTTATTTTAAAACTGCTATATCTACTAAGATATTCATTGAAATCGAATGATGTACAGGGCAATTTTGTTTTAAATTAAATACTTGTGATGAATAGCGTATTTATTTGGATAAGGATTACTATCATGTTTATAATAATACCTTCGCAAATAATGCATTATTTTAGAACAAATTTGGTTAGCATAAAAAAGGTTATAGTGAGCCAACCTTAAAAGATAGACATATGTTGTCATGGGCTTTTTTTTAGAACTTTTAAAGGGGAACAATTCTGTCATACATGATTTTACGAAACTTTAACTGTTTACCCAGCGCACGTAGCGGAAGCTCTCAAAAGGAAAAAAAAACCCTCCGATTTTGAAACATTCTTCATTGGTGCTCCGCTCCTATTGATCTTAGCGTGATGATATATAGCCTATAGCCTTCCTCGATAAATGGGCTATCTAACACTGAAAGAATTTTTCAAATCGGACCAGTAGTGCCCGAGATTAGTGCGTTCAAGCAAACAAACAAACAAATAAATAAACTCTTCAGCTCTCAAACTCTCAAAGTTTCGCAAAAATCATGTATTATAGAATTGTTCCCCTTTAAAAGTTCTAAAAAAAAGTCCGCGACAGCATATGTCTATCTTTTAAGGTTGGCTCACTATAACCTTTTTTATGCTAACCAAATTTGTTCTAAAATAATGCATTATTTGCGGTGTTCTTATAAACATGATATTAATCCTTATCCAAATAAATACGTTATTCATCACAAGTATTTAATTTAAAACAAAATTGCCCTTTACATCATTCGATTTCAATGAATATCTTAGGAGATATCGCAGTTTTAAAATAACATCGCAGCTAACTAAGTATAACGAAGTCGCGGGTTAAAGTCAGCGTTAGCCCAAAGTAACTATTCCACGCGGACGAAGTCGCGGGCAGAAGCTAGTATTCAATAATCCTATTGACTATTACCACACTATTACCAAACATGGAATACGGTTTGATTGTTATATTTACGTAGTTTTCATGGACACTTAATAATATTATTATCGTATTATCTATCACTATCACGCCTATGAAGAATGCACTAGTGTCACAGCTTAGAAATGTTCTACCCAAACCGAGTTTCAGTATCCCTCTACCCAAAAAAGGCATTGCAAGAAAGCAAATCAAGCTATTAACGTAAAAATTACAAGCAGTCAAAGTTCAAAAAAGGTTGACACGGCCGATAATTGGTGCCACCACCCTACCTACGTCACCGGCACTCGCAAGTAGCATAGCGCCCGACTCATCGTAATTATGGACGTCGGCGTACGCGCGGACCGGTGAAGCGGGGGGCCCCAAAACATTTGAGCGCTTGGAAATCCTCACCTTAAGGAAACGTCTTTTGTTATTTTACTTACTGTAGGTATATATATACTACTCAAAACAAAATAAGGGCCACTAGTTTATTTACATTTAAGTGCACTTTAGTAAACTGAAAGTAACTGATAAGTAGCGTTATATTGATATTACGAACTCTTTGATGTTTGATCTCTTTTATGCTGGTGTTCGTGTTCCTAATTTGAAAAGTATTGGCCATCATTTTAAGAAAAAAAAATAATTGGATGTTTTTCTTATGTTTTTCTTCGATTGTCTTAACTTGTTTCGGTTATTTCAGGAAAAAAGTTTCACTTTTTCAATTTTAATTGATTCATTTATCATCTCGCGTTAATCATGCCACCAGTACGAAGGCACATGGATACAATTACAGCAACCAGAGCCATAACTATGATTCAAGAAGAACGTTCTCAGCGTTACGTGGGTTTGCAGTTGGGTTTTTCTCGAAGAGCTGTCCAAAATGTATGGAATCGCTTCCAAGAGAACGGCAGTGTTGCCAGGAGACCCGGTTCAGGTAGAATTCGTGTAACAACGGCGCACGAGGATCGGTACGTCCAACTAAGTGCTCGTCGTGATCGTACAGTAACGGCCCGTAAGTTACAACACCACCAACGGCTGACAACGGGTACCCGTGTCAGTGATCAAACTATACGTAATTGATTGCACGAAGACCAGCAAATGTCAAGACGACGAGTTGTTCGAATTCCTCTGACCAGGGTTCAACTTGGAAACCGTTTAAGATTCTCCCGTCAGTATTTGAACTGGGGGATTAATCAGTGAGGCAAGGTGCTTTTTACAGACGAGTGCAAAGTAAAATTTTTTAATGATGATCGGCGTGTTAGGGTTTGGAGACAACGCGGCGAGTGGTTTTCGGAGTCCTGCATCCACGAAGTTGACCGTTTCGGTTGTCCCAACGTAATGGTTTGGGGTGGGATTAGTTTACACGGTAAAACCGAGCTCACCATTTTAAATGCGAGTACCGTTACATCGAGGACGTCATCAGGCCTCAAGTGATTCCATTTGCACAGCGAGTGGGGCCTGGATTCATCCTGATGCAAGACAATGCCCGTGCACACACAGCTCGATCGACCCAAACTGTCCTAGAACGGTCTCATATTGAGGTATTACCATGGCCAGCTAACAGTCGGGATTTAAATCCAATCGAGCAATTGTGGAACCAATTGAAACGAAGGGTTAGAGAGAATGAGCAAGGGGTCTACAACCAACAGCAGCTGATTGACGCTTTAAAACGTGCCTGGGAGGAGATTCCAGATGAAAACGTGACGAATTTGATCCAGAGTATGCATACAAGGCTTCAGGAGTGTATTGCTAAGAGAGGAGGACATACTCGTTACTAAAAAGAAGAAACAAAAGTGACAAGAACAGTATTTTGTCTTTTTCTGGTGATTTCTTTTGTTCATGTTTTTCATTCAAAATGGCCAATTTCATTATGAACTTAAAAAAAACAATTCATGATCATTATTTTAAACAATTGTTAGCCTATATTATAACCAATAACATTATTTTGTAGTTAGATAAGTTAAACAATTTAATGTCTTTATTGTTTTCATGGTACAGCAAAAAATCTTAGTGGCCCTTATTTTGTTTTGAGTAGTATATAAATATATTCCTATGAGTAAAGAAGTACAGAGTGTTATGATGTCCACACGAAGAAAATCATTTTGGAATTAAAACTAGAGCGAAAGTTTTCTTTTAAAAATATAAAATGAGAATAAAGAAAATATAGATTTGTTTTTTTTTTTTGCAGGCAAGCCGACTAATTTTGTTTAATACATTTAAATTTTCTGCCACGGACATTAATTTTCAAATAAAATATTAGAAGAAACAAAATGGAAGAAGGCTTTGGAATCGCTAATGACAACTACAAAATATTTTTATCATTTTTATTATGTATTCTGTACCGGACGGGCGAAGTCGGGGCTGAGGTTACTATATGATGGTTACAAAACAACCGACGAGTCGCTGACGTCCTGTACACGATGTGTGGACTGTACTGTAGCGGCTACTGGTCACGGTGCGGAGGCTCTGAAATCGTGTTGTTCCGTGTTCGATGTGCGGGTCAGGGCTTCATTCAAATAAAAACAAGCTTCATTGTTCAGTTTGTTGAAGGTTTCTGGCTGGTTCCGTTTGGTTCTTGAGGCTTGAAGATGAGGTTTCTTGAGCACCTACGGTCGATCGATACTGTGTCGCTTAAGTACCTCTAATCTTTACAGTAACAAGAGCCGGCCAGAAACCCCGGTCAACAAGTTTATTTTTTAGGTGTTTCTATGTATAATATGTATGTATTTACAAAAAAAAGTATATATGTATGTTTATCCATTGTTTAGTACCCATAGTACAAGCTCTGCTTAGTTTGGGCTAGATGGTGTTGTGTGAATGTGATAGAATATTATTATTATTATTATTATTACTATACAATGTTCATATTTCTGCTTATAACTATGGAACTATACTAGCTAGCGTGATGGTATAACAAGTGCCGCGTAGGGCACGAAAAGTCCTACCTATTGATATCTGTTTTATCTTTCAGGAGTTAGGTCTAGATATAGTTATTCTATGTTTTAGGCTAAAAATCTAATTTGCGGTAACGTTTATATAAGAAAAAGTGTAACAACTTTTTAACTATACTATATAGGAATATGATTCTTTCAGTATCTTGTAGCGCTTTCAGTAGCGTCCAAAATAAAACACACAAGTGAAACCTTTTATTAAAACCTTAAGACCTAGGAACCCTAACATACCTAACTTGAGGTAAAAATGCCTTTTTTATTGGTAATGTTTACGCTTTTAACATAATATTCCTATAAACTATAAAAAAAAACATAATATTATGTTATTTACACTATTTATCTACACTATTTAGATCTATATATGACCTAATTCGGCACTATTTAGAACGATAAACTTTATTGATACGGTATACTTATGTACATTTACAATCATAATAATACGATTCAAGCTAATGTTAACGTTGTCGCGAACATATTCAATAAAAGCATACCAAAAACTGTTAATCTTTTAGTATCCTTACACTAATAAATTATGGCGATATAGCCCATTAGCATATTAATATACAATGGGATAGAAATCTATTGTTATACTCTATTCTACTAAGTAGGCTGTGCGCCTATTGCCATCTACAACGTGCCTATGCTAGTAAAGAGTTTTTTTTTATACAACTAATGTGACAAGCTTGCATTCGGCCCACCTGATGGTAAGTTGTCACCGTAGCTTATGGACGCCTGCAACACCAGAGGCATCACTTGCGCGTTGCCGACCCTTTAGGAAAGGAAAAAGAGAAAAAGGAAATGGGGAGGGAAGGAGCGGGAAGGGGGAAAGAGTATAATTTGACCTCGGGCACTCCTACTCACCGAACGAAACACAACAGTAGGAATACTGCTATTTCACGTCGGTATTCTGTGAGAGGGTAGTCCTTCCCCGGTCGAGCCGGCCCATTCATGCTGAAATCAGTGAGGCCCTACTACTCACTGAATTTCTTGACAGACAAACCCAATAGTCCTTTGACGGACCCGGGAATCGAACCCGCTTCTGCAGTCGCATTCGGTACCTTAGCGGGACCGGGACTAGTAGGTAAGTCTTAACGTTATTACATTTAACTTCGTGACGCATTAGATGTGTCTACTTTAATTGACCTCATACAACTAGTCTCTTACAAAAATAATACTTACTACCGGAAAGATCCGAACTTCATTCACTATATATGAAAGATTGCTCTGAAAATTTGACGAGGCACGGTTACTGTTCAAAACAAAATGACCTGAAAGGACCCTAAGGTCTGAACTACGTGACCGCTTTGAAGTAAAATAAATTCTTTTTCAAATATAAGGTTATGAACATTATTTAATATACAATTTAAAATATATTTTATTACGAAAACTTATTTATTACATCGATTGAAAAACAAAATGCCGAATTTATTTATTTATTTGATCTTATTCCAGAACGGTTGCATACCACTTACACTAATTAAGAGACGGTCTAAAATGGAAGGAAGCCGTGAAATATATCATCTCATTTACTACCAACTAAACCCACACTACGGAGCAGAGAGGAGTTGCGGCAAGGGATCCAGGAGAGCGATTCCATCTCGCATCAGGTTAATTAAAACGCCGACAACGCAATTCAACATTTTCACCGCCAGCCCCTGACGAACCAGACGAGCGTATTTAACACATTTCCTGCCTCCATGCTGCTACTGAGAATTAATAGCAAATCCAAGAATATTTTACCCGACCAACCCTAGAAGATCAGCCAACATAATTGAGTTTATCACTGACAAGACAAGACACAAGACCGAAAAAGCTATTGGTCATTCTGTCATGGACATTTGATCGAGTGAACGTTTGGATATTTTAATAGTACCTACTATTACTGCCAGACGCACTTTCACTGGAATTGCATTCCTCCAATCGGTATCCTTTTTAGCAATCGTTGGAGATATCTTTTGTAGAAGGTATTTAAAGTCGCTGCAAGATATTCAAACAAAATTATCAAATTCTCCAGATGGCTCCCTCCGCATAAAGTTCTGGAAGCTGGATTTCCATGCTATTCCTGTGAAAAAAATAACGTAATATACAAGTTGATATGTTAAAATATGGTAATAATTATTATATTATGAATACGAATTTTTTTCTACTTACTTTGTTCGGTTTCTATGTATAGTCAGCATCCACCACCTTCTTCTTCTCCATTTTTTTTAATAACTCTACTGCGATGCACACTCAAATATAATATTCTACCACATACACACAACACCATCTAACCCAAACTAAGCAGAGCTTGTACTATGGGTACTAGACAATGGATAAACATACATATACAGGATGTCCAGAAACTCAACGATAACCTGGTACCGGGCGAGAGGCCAAGGTATACCAGTTATGAAAAAAATAAGAAAAAAAATCCATGTCACTTAGTCAAGCAATAATAGACATTTATCGAAAAAATTGAAAATTTGACACCCTTGGTCGCATTTTTAAGTATTGTGATCACAATTTTACAGTGATTTTTTTATAATATAATCTCAAATAACATTGCTATTAATCGCAACCACAAATCAAAGTAATAAACATTGTTAACTAAGTAAAATAAATTAAGTTTTGACGAGTAATGGCTTACAAAATTATTGTCAGTTAACTTTGACACTCCATGTTAGAAAAAAATGTACCACACTACCCTTGGCAAGTTATTTCAAAAGATGGCCCATTTAGTCTAGATTTCAAAATTGTACAACACTTGCCACTTTTCTTGCCAATGAAAGTGCTACTTCGTATTTTTTGCGAAGGGATCCCTCATTTACAAAAAATACCTGATACCTGATTATCTGATATTGAAAATGTGAAATTTAATATGTTTGTATAAATGATAGAACTATAATATATTTGCATGCCATTTGAAATTGCTAAATGGGCTTGTACTCTTGTAAATAATCTATAACATCAATTAATGTATCCTATCTATAGCAAATAAAATTAAAATAAAATAAAATAAATAAATTAAATTAAATTAAATTAAAATTATTTAAACTTACACAACAAACATGGTTGGCACATAGAAAACCCGCATTTGATGCGTGAGGACCAATCCCAGTACCAATTTAAAGTGAACATGTGGACAGGAATTTTAAATGGTCAAATAATTGGACCATTTGAGCTGACTGAAAATTTAAATGGCGCCACCTACTTGCATTTTCTCCAAAATGATTTGCCGATATTGTTAGAAGATGTACCACTCAACATCTACAGAGAAATGTGGTATCAACAAGATGGTTGCCCAACTCATTATGCCCGGCCTGTACGAGAATATTTAAACAAAGAATATCCCGACAGATGGATCGGACGCCGTGGATCAATTTTATGGCCCCCTCGTTCCCCAGACCTGAATCCAGTAGATTTTTTTTTACTGGGGATGCATAAAAGAAAAAGTCTACTCAAAACCAATACAAAATCTATTAGAATTGCGCCAAAAAATTGATGCAGCATCAGAAGAAATAAATGCGAGTAGATGTGCACGACTGGTGAAGAGGTCATTTCTGAGGCGATGCAGAGCTTGTATTCGTGCTGGAGGGAAACAATTTGAGCATCTACTTTAGTTTTAGGAGGATATTAAAGTGTTACGATAATTGATTGTTTTATTTTGATTAAGTTTTCCATGAGGTCCCTTCGCAAAAAATACGAAGTATCACTTTTATTGGCAAGAAAAGTGGCAAGTGTTGTACCATTTTGAAATTTAGACTAAATGGGCCATATTTTGAAATAACTTGCCAAGGGTAGTGTGGTACATTTTTTTTCCAACATGGAGTGTCAAAGTTAACTGACAATAATTTTGTAAACCATAAATCATCAAAACTTAATTTATTTTACTTAGTTAACAATGTTAACTAACTTATTACTTTTATTTGTGGTTGCGATTAATAGCACATTATTTGAGATTACATTATTAAAAAAATCACTGTAAAATTGTGAAAATTGTGATTACAGTACTTAAAAATGCGACCACGGGTCTCAAATTTTCAACTTTTTGAAAAATGTCTAATATCGCTTGACTAAGTGACATGGAATTTTTTTCTTATTTTTTTCATAACTGGTATACCTTGGCCTCTCGCCCGGTACCAGCTTATCGTTGAGTTTCGGGACACCCTGTATATTTTTTTTTTTGTAAATACATTATACATAGAAACACCCAAACCAAGACAAACATCCATGTTCATGCACACAAATGTTTGACTTGTACGGGAATCGAACCCGCGACCTCAGGCGTGGCAGTCGGTTACACTAACCACTACGCCACCGAGGCCGATAAATAATACTTAAAAGTACTAAATAAATAAATAGCTGCGGCAACTACTGTCTCAATATCCATTTTGTGTGCGTATGTGTTGCGTCTGTCGAGAACCAATCAACCTACAGACGTGTGGCCGGCTCGTGATGATCCATCTGCGGATGCATCTGCCGACGTCTGCGGATGCATCTGCCGACTACTAGTACGAGTACTTCTCTCCGCCCTCGTCACCAACACCTGTACGTCGGCGGGGAAGAGGCCGGCCACCGACCCGCTTGGGACCCCGAGTCCCACCGACCTCGAATCGGGCCCCCGCTGCCGGTGGTGATGTGCGCCGCATGCGATGGAGTCAAACCATTAATGAAAACGTCATGCGGGCATATTTTGAGGCTACAGAGGGAGGAACTAACCTCATTGCGTATCGTAGCCGCATGCTTGTTCTGTTTCAGGCTCTTGAACCAAGCGTCAACGTTTCAGCACAGCGATTATCGGATCAAGTGCGGGTTATCCAAAGTAGTCGACAGTTGGATGATGCCGTGCTTGATAGGCTACGCTCAGAATACTTGCCTACGAGCCATGCCATTCGCATCCAACCCGCAGTTACACAGCTATCACCTGGTGTGACGCGGACGGGCAATAGTGCCAGCATGGAGGTGGATGACATAACAAATGATGTAAGTATTCAGTACAATGAGGAGGTAAAGGATGGTTTGGAAAGTGCGATTCAGGAATACCGGTACATGCAATTTACGATTCGGCCCCGTCTGCCTCGGTTACCTATGCATAGAAAAAATAGTGCATTGGTGAGTGTCCTGGACTCGCTATTATCTAATTATTTAGATAATAGCGAGAATCTCGCCGATATTCATTCGATCCTGTACTGTGCTGCTGTGGCGGCATGTCGTATAGCAGGCATCAAGTTGCCCACACATGTCTCTGCTATACGACAAACATCTGTCGCCCCGGCCTGGCAGTGCACGATTGAACGGCATATTGCTGAAGCAAGGACACTCATCGGTTAGCTAATCTGCTTCAGGGAGGGGAATATACGGCCCAGGGTAATGCGCTATGTAGGCCGGGCTTTTCTGGGGACTGGGGTCAGTCCTCATGACTACGTGTCTCGGGCCACAGAGCGCATTGACTTCCTGAAGCAGAAAGTCTATGCATGGGCAAACCGACTGTGCAGATGCAAAAAACGCGTGGACCGGTATGCCATTAACCGCACGTTTCAAAGGGACCAAAGGTGGGTCTATAGAACCTAGGAACGGTCAGATCAAAGTGTGACCGATGTGGGGCTGCCAGGTGCTGATGTTACAAATACATTTTGGAGAAACATCTGGTCGGTGCCCGTCGGCCACACTGAGGGGGAATGGATGCGGGATGTCAAGCGAGCAGGTGAGCTAATTCCAGAAATGGAAAACGTGGTCATTGATAGCCAGGACGTAATTAGTACGGTCCGATCCTTATCGAATTGGAAATCGCCAGGACCGTACGGACTGCACAATTTCTGGCTGAAATGGCTGCGTAGCTCACATGCTTGCTTGGCTACTCAATTTCAATCTGCCCTAGAATCTGGGTCGTTACCAGATTTTATGACCATGGGAATAACCCACCTACTCCATAAAACAGGTAGTACTAACGAGCCCGGAAATTATAGACCGATAACATGTTTGCCATCGATCTATAAGCTTCTTACATCTATTTTGATAGCCAAGATATCTAAACATATTGATACAAATTCAATAATGTCAGCTTCTCAGAATAGATGTAAGAGGGGGGCTCGTGGCACTAAGGAGCTCCTCCTCATTGATATGGCCACTAGCCAACAGGTTCGCCGTAAACGAAGGGATCTGGCGGCATGTTGGATAGACTATAAGAAAACGTATGAGTCGGTGCCACATACATGGCTTTTGAGGGTGTTAGAGTTGTATAAAGTAAATGCAACTCTGCGCACCTTTTTAAAGTCATGCATGGGGCAATGGAAAACGGTTCTTAGCTATCCAGGATGTCGACAGATCCCTGGGAATGGCGAACCGATAAAAATTGAGCGGGGTATATTTCAGGGCGACAGCCTGAGTCCTCTTTGGTTCTGCTTAGCATTGAATCCTCATAGTACATTACTAGAGGGTTCAGGGCTAGGTTACAGGTTACATAAAGGTGGTGGAGTAATATCCCAATTGCTGTATATGGATGACTTAAAGTTGTTTGCCAACACTGATTTGCAGCTGGTGGATTTACTCAAAGTAACTGAAACTTTTAGTAAGTCTATTAGTATGGATTTTGGTGTTGATAGATGTGCTGTCATCCATGTAAAGCAAGGATGGATAGTGGAATCCAAAGGAACACAACTTTCGGATTCCATTAACCTACGATCACTTCTTGTAACCGATACCTATAAGTACTTGGGTATGTCACAGGCGTTAAATATGAATGAGGCTGACATGAAGCAATCGTTGCAGGAGCGTTTCTGTGGTCGCCTGAAAAAAGTTTTAAATAGTCTTTTATCAGGTGGCAACAAGGTGCGCGCTTATAACGGTTGGGTCATGCCGGTTCTCATGTACTCCTTTGGCATACTTAAGTGGACTCAGACTGAACTGGATGCCCTGGATCGGCGAGTCCGTACACTCTTGACGGCATACCATATGCATCACCCACGTTCGTCTGTGATGAGGTTGTATATCCCACGGAAATGTGGGGGCCGAGGCTTCCTGAATGCAAAGGCCCTTCATAACCGCGAGGTGTGCAACCTCAGAAAATACTTTCTTCGGGCAGACGTGGGTATGCATCGGGATGTAGTAGCTGTGGACACCGGACTCACCCAGCTCAGTTTGGCTAAAGAGAACTGGCGTAAGCCTGTAGTACTTAGCACTAACGATCGCAGGGATGTATGGCAGAGCAAGGAGCTTCACGGCAGGTTCTACAAGGCTCTATATGGAGCCGATGTAGACCTGTTAGCCTCCGTGAACTGGCTACGTTTCGGTGACCTATTTGGGGAAACCGAAGGTTTTGTCTGTGCTATTGCGGACGAAGTTATCAAGACGAATAACTACCGGAGATATATCTTGAGGGATGGTACCGTAGTACTTAGCACTAACGATCGCAGGGATGTATGGCAGAGCAAGGAGCTTCACGGCAGGTTCTACAGGGCTCTATATGGAGCCGATGTAGACCTGTTAGCCTCCGTGAACTGGCTACGTTTCGGTGACCTATTTGGGGAAACCGAAGGTTTTTTCTGTGCTATTGCGGACGAAGTTATCAAGACGAATAACTACCGGAGATATATCTTGAGGGATGATACCGTTGACATCTGTCGGGCATGTCATCTACCTGGTGAGTCCCTCAGGCATATAGTTTCCGGTTGTTTTCGTCTTGCTAACGGCGAGTACTTGCACAGACATAACCAAGTAGCCAGGATAATTCACCAGCAACTTGCTCTGAAATACAAACTTGTAGATGTTGAAGTGCCGTACTACAGGTATGTAGCTGAAACAGTTCCCCAAAATGGTCATGTCACGTTGTACTGGGATCGAACTATCATCACAGACAGGACTGTTGTGGCCAACAAACCCGACATTATGGTAATAGATCGATCAGAGCGCCGCGCAATGATTATCGATGTCACCATTCCACATGACGGCAATCTCGCGAAAGCTGAAAAAGATAAAAAATTAAATATCTCGATTTAGCTCGCGAGGTTGTCGACATGTGGGATGTGGATTCGGTAATCATTGTACCGATAGTCATATCTGTCAATGGTCTAATAGCCAAGAGCCTCGATCACCATCTAAAGAGGCTCGCGTTAGGTGCTTGGATCAAGGGTTTGATGCAGAAGGCAGTGCTATTAGATACGGCACGCATTGTGAGGAGGTTCCTATCTCTGGAATCCTAACCACCGGCAGCTTGGACCCTGTTCCCGATGCCGGTGGGGTACCATATATTTTATATTGTTAAATGTATTTTTTTATATTATGTATATTTAAAAATGAAAAATGTATTGAAAAGTTTTAAATAAAGAGTATAATAATAAAAATAAATTCATTTATTTCTCTCAAAAGGTGCACACATCGTTTTAAACACAAAAGGAGTATAGTAACAGTTACAAAATCAACCTTTTTGAGAGCTGGAGTCTGTAATAGGTTCGAAACCTGTGTGACATATCTCCAGGCTCTCTCTCTATCGAGATCACATATATGGTAAATGGTTTATCACGTCATGTGCATATCAGTTTTTAATAAACTGCCTAGGAGTCTAAGAGAACTTCCATATAAATATTTTAAACTTAAGTTAAAAAAATGGCTTGTGGATAAGAGTTTTTATACAATAAAAGAGTTCATGCAACATAAAACTAATGAATCTGATTATTTGTAAACTTTAATATAATGTAATATAATGATGATAAATATGCTAAATAATAATATAGCTTGCCATTTTGTTAGTGTAATTTTAATGTTTTATATAATTATTAATATTTGCATGGCTAATAGGTACAGGCAGAATATAGCTTGAACTATTCACCATTGTTAAACCTGGTACCACCTCTATTCTGTGCAAATAAATGTTTTTCTTTCTTTCTACTGATCTTGCTTGCCAGAAAAAAACCAAAAATGGCTTGTCCAATAATTATACCTTTCCTCATAACAGTAATCAAAGTATTGGTCTGATCTATTACTAACACAGTAGATATCAAAACAGAACAATACTTTAGTCCACGCATCTGTATGGTGTGTTTTTTTACTTTTGTCCATGAATTGATTTGCTTTGTCTACGAGATTTATTTGTTATTCCTCCGATTTTGGACGTTTTATATAAAAATCGTAAAATATAGTTTCGCTAATTTGGGACACAAATGACAAAAATATGGACAAAATGATGAATTTACTTAGAGTCTGTCAATCGAGTCGTGCCCTTGAAAAAGGCGGCATATTTAAAATATCGTGGTATGGTATCCCTGTTAGTACTGTAAAAAAACCGTCTTGATACTAGAATTCACACTAGAACTAAATTCACAAAAAATATATATATATTAGTAGTATCAAGACTGTTTTTTACAGTACTATCAGGGATACCATACCAAGATTTTTTAAATTTGCCCGATTTGCCGCCTTTTTCAAGGGACACGACTCGCTTGACAGACTTTAGTGACAATAAGAGCGCTACTCTACTATCATAGTTGTCAATATATTAGAAGATTATTGTTATTATACTAACTACATAAATCATAATATTTTGTGTGAAAAATCATAGATTACTCCACGACATTTTGAACTTTTATAATTATTCGTATTTTCGGCTTACAAATACTATACCTATGAAAGATAAATAAAACTGAGCCTATTATTAATTGTTAATATGTGTTGCGCAATCAGCTATTTTTTGGAAGATATGTTTCTCTGGCCATGTCACAAAAATGTTTCATCAATAAGTAATCAAAATGTAAATTAGAACTATTTTACTACTGTACTTGTTCATGATTTCGTTCGCATGGCTTTCTGGTACATGGACATGTTTGATTAGATTATTCGCTTATGAAAAATCTGTAGCCATATTTTTAATAGGATCTGTCCAGAACTCTTTGAAAAGACAAATATTTTAAAAACTATATCTTCTTATTTTTTTTTTTTCTTATACCAGGCAACAGTAAGTATAAATATTCAAAAAAATCCAGTGTACGTTTTTGATCAAAACCTCGTTGAGCAGTACATGGCGACGGTAACCCATCGTGCATAACCATCTTTATATAGAACGTTTGACATTCAAAAATCTTGTTTTGTCTTTGGTCTGCGTATCCGAACGCTCAAAGGACAGCCGTGAGGTTATGTTTACTGCATAATTTTGTCGAGTCAGAATTCAGTCGGTATCTAATTTAGGACAAAACCTGCTCAATCATTTAAAGTTACAAAGAAAGTCAATCAAAATGTTGGTTACGCTGAAGACTCTACAACAACAAACTTTTCAAATAGAAATTGATCCCGAGGAAACTGTTAAAGCGCTCAAGCTGAAAATCGAAGTCGAAAAAGGTAAAGATTATGTTGCTGATCATCAGCGGCTTATTTATGCAGGCAAGATTTTATTGGATGACAATAAATTATGTATCTATAACATAGATGAAAAGAAATTTGTCGTTATCATGGTAACTAAACCGAAATCTTCGGAAATTCCGGCATCAACTACATCTGCACCTGAAGCTGGTGAAAGTGCCTCCACAGAAAGCGGTGATGCTAAAGTCAAACCCATCCCCGAAGAAACTCCAAAACCGCCGTCCGCGGCAGAACCTGAGCCAGTGGCTATCTCTAATGAACCTGATTTTGAATCTACAGTCCAAAGCATTATGGATATGGGATATAATAGACAGCAAGTGGAACAAGCATTGAGAGCTTCATTTAATAACCGGGAAAGAGCTGTAGAATATTTAATAACAGGCATCCCAGAGGAATTACTTCAAGAACAGGAAGCTGAGGATGGTCCAGATGATGATCCATTAGCATTCCTTCGTGATCAACCTCAATTTCAACAAATGCGTGCAGTGATCCAACAAAACCCCAATTTGTTGAATGCAGTGTTGCAACAGATTGGTCAAACAAATCCTGCTCTATTGCAAGCAATCAGTGAACACCAGCAAGCTTTTGTGAGAATGTTAAATGAACCTATCAACCCATCAGCAGCAGCAGCAGCAGCTGGAGCTGGAGCTGCAGCTGAGGAGAGTGCTATTGACCTTCCACAAGCACAACAACCACAAGTCTCACCGCAAGACAAAGAGGCCATTGAAAGATTAAAAGCATTAGGTTTTCCAGAGCATATGGTCATTCAAGCATACTTTGCTTGTGAAAAAAATGAAAACCTTGCAGCAAATTTCTTATTGTCACAGAATTTTGATGATTAGAATATATCTTACACAAATTTCTTGTTAAAGTGAAGAGACAAAATTATAAAATATGACACAGAAGTGTATTTAATATGTTGTCTACGTCAATAGCCTAATAATAGTGTTTACTGCTTGTGTTTCATGTGTATTTTTACACTGGATTTCAAACATTTTGTCATAATTCAATATCTAATAAATTTCTTATTGTTCAATTATTTTCTTCCACTGTTTTTTATTTAACCTAGCTCCTCTATCTATAAATAAGCTTTATGCTTCTTAGTCTTGGGCTGCAGACTGCCTTTCTCTTTGTTATTTCAACTTTTTAGTATAAGGATTTCCTATGTTTATACTATAGGATTTAAAATTAAAATAATAAGACCACAATAATACATCAAACAGTTAATATTATTAATTATATAAATAGCATTAAGTTAACATAAAGAGCTATGTTGGTATAAATTTTATTCATTCTAAGTAAAGGCACTTTCCACAATGTCTATCTTTAATGCTAAACCATTTACCATGATTGATCTACCTAAATAAAACACAGATTCACAAAAATAACAAGAATATATGTGATATTTCTTTACATAAATATATATATATATCAGAGTCCATTACATTAATGAACAATTTGTCATAATTATTATACAATCTTTAAAGATGCAGATCAATCATGGCAAACATAATATATATAAAATCTTAGTTTTAACTCTGGTAGTCTGCTAAAATTACCCATTCACGAAAACGAAATATAATGTGTGTATGTGGATGTATGAACTAAAGAATGGTATGTAACATTTGTTAAATAATTTCTTTTTCACAGAGAAATTATACATAATTATAACCAAAATTACAGATACAATATGTTTCACCACCACCATTCTTTCTCATCCACATAATTACACTAATATATATACAAAAGGTTTTATACATTATTTTTTACATATCTCTTTAACTATACACAATGTACAAATTCTTATTCTCATTTATTAAAAGTATGTATCATTTATAAGTATTAGAAAAAAATAGATAACTGTACATTGCAATATGGATATTGCACAAAACAACTAAAATATTAACTTTGGCTTATCCATTAGAAACACCTCTGTGGTGTTGAAAGATAGGTAATAATCAGCTTACATAAGGTAGTGTATCACTTCAGTATCTTCAATCACAGACACATGTGACAATCATTAGCAGTATGGACAACTATTTGTCAAGACCACTGTAACTTTACAACAAAAAAGTACCTTGAAGAATTAAAATAATTTCAAGAAGTTGACATACTATTATTAAATAATAAAACATTAAAATTTTATAAACTCTTCAACATAATGACATCAAGTACATTCCGACTCCAAAAATGGCACCAAGTCGAACTTGCTTCAAATTCTATTTATAAACAAAGATCATTTTGGAATGGTAAATAAAGCTATAACTGATATTTTCATTCTATTGAACTTGTAAGATTATGGTACTTATGTCAACAATTGGATAGTATTAATAACCCAGTTAATATAATTAACTAGTATGATGCGTCGCTTGTTTGCTTACTGCATAAAAAATCAAACAACTGATATTAAAACAACAATAGAAAATTACAAAACACATTAACAATTCAATACATCAAATCTAACAATACTTTAAGAAAATATGGATTGATCAATCAATGCTTGAACAATTTGACTTGACTTAATCAACTGCTTAGAATACAGAATTACAATCTTGCAATTCCTTGTTGAGAGCCAAACCAAGCAATTTGAATGCGGCACTCAAGCACAGTACAAACAGTAACAATTTGCGCCAGTAGGCTCTCACTGGCAGGGCAGCGGCACACCCGTTAGCCAGCTGGACCTCATTCTGTCTTTTGCTGACAATATAATTCTTTTAAGGATTTCAGTTCTTCTATAAGTGCTTTGTTTTGGTTTTCGAGCACAGCTACTCTGTTCTCCAAGCATTTGATATATTCCTTTTTCTTACGGCGACATTCCCTTGCTGCCTCTCGGTTCTTCATTAGCCGGAGCTCACGTTTACGAGTTTGATCTTCTAACATAGGACCTGAAGCAATATAGGAGATTATTCCCTTATATTTAAAAGAATAACTTATTGTTAATATCGTCAGAGTTTTCGTAATTTTGGAAGAGGACACCTACCAGGCACGTAAAAGTGTTGTTCATCTTGATTTGTCGCGTACTGCACGATTGCGCCACCGCCAGCAGCGCCAGATACCGCCAGTGTATGCAGACCACTTTCCGTTTGGAGGGCTCCAGCTGGAATCACTAACAATATATTTTTCTTTTAGTAATTTGATACATTACAATATTCGATTCTAATAACAGTTATCGGTTAATATGTCAACCAAACCACAGAACATCATTGCTTAATGTTTATGATAATATTAAATAAGAATATTCTATATACGTTTGAGAAAATCTTATATAGGTACCTACGTATAAAGATTGTGCTCTATTTTATATTTTCCCATATATTTACTATTTAAAATAATTATTTTAATCTACAAAAATCGTACTCAGAATGTACAGTAAAATGGTCCTACTTTGCTCCCCTATGGGTAATTATGCTCCTCTGTTTTATCGCCTAATATGTTATTAGGAAATATGTAATCAGCAAAGCATAAATTTGCTCCTAATACTTTCACAATTGAAATTGGTTGACAATTGTATCTAGGAGCAAAGTTACCCATGTCAATGGGTAACTTTCATATTTTCATATATTCATAATTTCCTGAATTTGGAGCAAAGTAGGACCATTTTACGGTACCTATATAATAATCCAACGAGTTATTTACAGATAACAAGATAATCATAAAGTATTCGTATCTGAAACATCCTAGTCACACTAGATGATTGCTGCTTTAATCCTTTGATACCAGTTGCTAAACACAACTGAAGAAACTGTCACCGTTTCATAGTGACTAGTAGTTGTAACTAATCACTCTATACGTCCTATAGTTTGTTGATGGGGTTTTTACTTCATTAGTAACATAGTACTACAATGGTCTGGGTGTTTCTATGTATAAATATGTGTGTATTTACAAAAAAAAATGTATATATGTATGTTTATCCATTGTCTAGTACCCATAGTACAAGCTCTGCTTAGTTTGGGCTAGATGGTGTTGTGTGTATGTGGTAGAATATTATTATTATTATTATTATTATTAATGTTTACTAACACTATATTTTTTGGGTACGCGTTTGACCGCAATCTCACCTGCTGTTAAGCGACGACGTGGGCGATGATAGAGCATGTGTGTCTAGAAAATACCTAAACTCACGATTTGAATAATATCAAGGTAGTATTTGTACTCGTCAAGCAAAACACACGGCCGGAAAAGAAGGGAAGGGACCGAGGGGGTGACTGCGCCTTTGACGCTCACAGTCACCGAAAGAAAGGTAATAACCATAATATTTCGCAATTAAAATTTAAATTACATGCCACAACAATTGCAGTATGGGCAATGTTATAAATGAGTGCAATAGGACTAGGGTGTTCCCTGCAGGCGACGCGCAGGGGCAGCACCCGATACCTGCGAGAAGTATGCAAGGGTTGTTGCACTACTCCAGGCGAGTGCAACGTAAGAAGCAAGCCTGTGAAGTAAGGTTGAGGTATCCAAGTTGGAATGTAGGTACGATGTCGGAAGAGCTAGAGTTAGCAGATGTTTTAAAAAGAAGACGCATAAATGTGGCATGTCTACAGGAAACAAGAAGGAAAGGTACGAAAGCTAGAGATTGGAGAAGGATACAAGTTTTATTATTGTAGAAGTGATGAGAAGAGAAATGGCGTGGGAGTTTTGTTAGACGAAAATCTGAAAGATGGCGTGACAAGTGTAAATAGAATTAATGACAGATTGATTGTTGTGAAAGTGATGTGGCAGGATTCTGTCAGCTATTCTGAATGTGATAAGTGTGTATGCGCCTCGGGTAGGATGTGATGATTGTGAGAAAGAGAAGTTTTGGATGGATTTCGATAGCGTGATGACGGACATATCGTAGCATGAGGAAATATTTGTGGGAGGAGACTTTAATGGGCATGTGGAACGAACAAGTGTAGAGTATGGAAGAGAATATGGAGGTTGGTGATTCGGCAGCCGGAATAGCGAGGGAGAAGCAATTCTCCAAGCTGCTGCTGCTTTTGACCTAGCAGTTGCAAATACCTGGTTCCAAAAAAAAGAGCATCACCTAGTTACCTATCACAGTGGCCACCATATGACCCAGATTGATTATTTTTTGCTTAGGTGTAATCGGCTCAACTGGGTCAAAGACTGCAAAGTGGAGCCAGGAGAAGACTTAGTCTCACAGCAGAGGCTCCTGGTGGTCGAACTAAAGATTCGGCTGAGCTCAAAAAGAACCAAGGAGCAACTGCTCCCAAAAATAAGATGGCATATGCTAGAGAAGGATGAACGTGCAGGAAAATTCAGAGATAGAGTGGTAGATAAAATTATGGAAATGGGTAATATGAAAGATTGCAGCGTAAATGAGTGTTGGGAAGAGATGAGTAAATGCATAAAGTGTGTGGCAAAAGATGTTTTAGGTGAATCGAAAGGAAAACGTATGAAAAATAAGGATACGTGGTGGTGGACAAAAGAAGTACAGAATGCGCTCAAGGAAAAGAATGCGAGGTTTAAAGAATGGCAGCTGATGAAAAGAGGCAATGACGCTTTGCAAGGAAGTAAGAAAAGGGAGTATGAGGAATGTAATAAAAAAGCCAAAAAGGCCTTTGCCATAGCTAGAGCTAAAGCCCTGAACCGATTATACGGGTTATTGGAAAAACCCGAGGGCCATAAATACTTATACCGTATGGCTAAGGATAGAGAGAGAAAGGCGAAGGATTTATCTTATACCAAGTGCATGAAAGACGAAGCAGGAGTGATTCTTACGGATGATGATAGAATAAAAGAAAGGTGGAGGACATACTTTGAAAAATTTATGAATGAAGAGAACGATTGGAGTGAAAATCTTGAGAATGAGGTTAAAAATATTGGTTTAGTGAATGAAATAAGTAAGGATGAGGTGAAAACGGCTGGCAGTGGGATGAAGAATGGGAAGGCGTTAGGACCAGATGGAATACCGGTAGAAGCATGAAAGGCGTTAGGAGAGGATAGATGGGTGTGACTGACTTTATTCTTCAATAAGTTGTTGCATGAGGAGACAATACCCGAGGAATGGTGCAAAAGTCACATGGTGCCCATTTTTTTAAATAAGGGTGATATCCAACAATGCAACAATTATCGGGGAATAAAGTTAATGCCTCATAGTATGAAAGTATGGGAGAAAGTAATTGAGCGACGCCTGCGAGACGAGAGTGAGATCTCACGTAACCAATTCGGTTTTATGCCTGGTCGAGGTACGGTGGATGCCATTTTTGCACTTCGCCAATTATGTGAAAAATACAGGGAGGCGCATAAAATTTGCATAATATGGTATTCGTCGACCTTGAGAAGGCATATGACCGGGTACCGCGTGAAGTCTTATGGTGGGCCCTTAAGAAGAAAGGATTGCCTGAAAATTACCTGAAGTTGATTCGAGCCATGTACGCTGAATGCCGTACGCAAGTCCGATCCGCAGCTGGTATCACAGCCAGATTCGATGTAGCTGTAGGCTTGCACCAAGGGTCGGCTCTTAGCCCATACCTCTTCCTGTTTATTATGGATGCTATAACTTCGAACATACAGGAAGAGGCACCCCGGTGCATGCTATTTGCCGATGACATCGTTTTGGTAGCAGAGAGTGGACAAGAGGTGCAGAGCAAGCTGGAGGAGTGGCGGCAGAGACTTGAAAATGTCGGCCTTAGAATAAGCAGAACCAAAACGGAATACATGTTCTGTGACTTTGGCGGTCTTTCCAGTCCTATACCGGTTACAGTCGGCGGTATACCTCTACCAGTATGCTCCAACTTTCGCTACCTCGGTTCATTCCTGCAAGATGACGGCGAAATTGATCGGGATGTTAGACAACGAATCAACACAGGATGGATGAAATGGCGACAGATCTCGGGCACAATATGCGATCCTAAACTGCCGTTGAAATTAAAGGGTCGCATGTATAAGGCGGTTATAAGGCCTGTCGAACTGTATGGAGCTGAGTAAGAGGTAGTCTGAAAGTGGTGCCCATAGACGAGAAGGTGAAAGGAAATCGTTTGGCTTGGTATGGACATGTCATGCGAAGAGATGATACGTATGTAGGTAAGCAAATGATGAATATGAGGGTAGAGAGACGAAAAGGGAAAGGAAAGCCAAGGAAAAGATGCATGGACTGTGTGAGGATGGATATGAAAGAGGTAAATGATCAGATGACGGGTGACAGAGAAGTATGGAAGCGAAGGACATACTGCGCCGACCCCAAATAAATTGGGACCACGGCAAGAAGATGATGATGAACCATAATATTTTGCAAGCTATGTTTAAGTCCCACGTAATAAAAGGCGAGCAATTGCCATCTATCGGGCACATTTCTCAACTTCGTGCTGCTACGGGTTTTTCGTCGATTCACACCATGGGTTGTTCGCACCACGGTGTGAATCGCAGAAGGACCCATTTTGAATTAGTCGTTTCGCAACATGGTGTGAAACGGTGAATGCTTTTTTTGAACTTCGTCGATTCGCACCATGGTGCGAATCACCGAAGAACTATTTTTGACTTCGTCAATTCGAACCAATGTTATTTTACTACTATTGAACAGTCTCGCATAAAAGTGTTAGTACATCAATTTATTTTTATTTATTAATCCACTAGTAGTGGATTAATAAATAATCAAGCTTTCGCTTTGGGGATTGCAACTATGTTTCATGCTTACATGCAATTTCAAAATAACAATTACTAAATATATATATATATATATATATATATATATTATTATTATTTTTATAATATATATTTCTTTCATATGATTAAAGATAATCAATATTTTGTTATGTGATGTCATGATGTGACTAAAAGAAACTAAGACAACAATAAACATTGTTTTTTACAACTGGTTGTTTCAATAAACGTTTTTTACCCGTCAGTACCAAGAAAGTACATTTAAAAATTAAAATGGTGGTAGTTCGAATCGACGAAGTCAAAAATAGTTCTTCAGTGATTCGCACCATGGTGCTCCAGCTAAGTTTATCGTCTACTTGTAACGTATAATGTGTTGCTTGTAAAATAAATAGTCAGTCATAAAAAAACGCAGCCTTAATGAGTTCATTACAGAAGATTTTAGTATAAGGTTATTTTTGTATCTATATATATAGTAATACTACGTATTATCTTGTGTGCGGGCCAGTCTGTGCTGACCGGCGATACTTCGACCCAGTGGGATCTTTTGTGTCGACACTCTCCCAATAACGACTGCCATAGATGTTCATGGCAGCCGGGACCAACGGCTTAACGTGCTTTCCGAGGCACGGAGCAGGCGATTATTGTCAATCAATACGCACATAATTTCGAAAAGTCATATAACTTCCGAAAGTCAGAGGTGCGCGACGTGGGTTCGAACCCGAGACCCTCTGCATTGTAGTCTCTGTTGGTCTCCCCACTGAGCTATCGCTGCTCTTAATACTGCGTACTACTATATATATATATATATATATATATATATATATATATATATATATATATATATATATATATACTATATCATATACTATATCATATACTATATAATATATATATATATATATATATATATATATATATATATACTATATCATATACTATATAATATATATATATTTACAATATTCTAACTAAGGCACCATTCAAGACTTCATGGTGCTACTGAAAATGCCTTGATTGAAACACTCAATAACAATAAGTCCGACTTGGGACTCGAACCCGATATCACATAAACAGCAGACAGCCAGTCATCGAGGCAGAATTCTTAAAACTATTTAAGGTTTATCTGAGTTGGCGACGTACAGAAGAGGACTAACAAGTGTAATGCGTAACTGTTGATCATAAAGTCCGGGTTCGATAGTGTTATTGATTATTCTTTAGACAAAAAAGCCATCCTATAAAGTGACCTAAACATAGCAAGCGAAAAAGAGTGGCGTCGAAAACCTGCCTTCTTTCTAAGAGTTATATATGTTGTGGTTGAATTCGTACGTTTATTTAATTATTATAGGTACATAAATCGAGCTGACTCATAAGTATTGTAATGTTGGTGACTTCACGACTCACGTTACTAATGTTTATAATATGTTAGCTACATACATATTCGTTTCACTCACAGAAATTTATTTGTAACATTCTGCTTATAGGAAAGTATGATTAATTCTTTAAACTGTTTTAATTTATCTATTGTATACTTATATGCCTAAACAATTTTTGTAAATATTTAGTACTAGCTTTTGCCCGCGGCTTCGCTCACATTAATTTAGTATTTGACTATCAATTCGGGTTGTACTCTGCTTGTAATAATATAATTCAATCATGATTCGAAAGACACGTGGCGCCATCTATTATCATAAGAACGTTATTATTGTTTTCCTCGGGAACAGTAAATTTTTTTCGGGATGAAAGGTAGCCTATGTTCGTTTCTGTACACCTGACAACATATATGCAAAATTTCAGGATGATCGGTTCAGTGGTTTAGGCGTGCAAAGGTAACAAACAAACAAACTCATTTTCGCTTTTATAATATTTATATATATTAGGATCATAATTAGGTACCTATACCTATGTGTTTTTGTAATAATAATTATGTTATCTTTTTAATACGTTTGTAAATATATATTAGATTAATTCGTTTTAAAATTAATAATGTAAATATATTGTATACTTACTTACATGACTTTTGCATGAATATTTTTAATTTTATGTCTTCCTCGATATTTTTTTGTTTAATTCACATATTATCATGTTGCTAAAATATATCATTTGATTATCTGTCTTATTGGTTTGTCCATGAGTCCCCGCTTGAAATATAGTAACTACACAACGAGCGACACTAAAGAAAGGTACTAAAGAAAATATCATGCTAACTTGGCTTATTATTATAATTGTAAGTACCTATATTTTTTATACTGGTCATTTCAAATTGTTGTATTTATTACGTTATTAATAACATTTTTGTTTTTATTATGTTATTAATAATGACAACTATGTAAAATATACTTTTATGGTTTAATGATTAATTTTGCCTGGAGTTTTGGTTATTGGTTTACCTACTTTGTAGGTAGGTACTAAGCTGTTGTAATATAAATACTGTACTTAATATTGCTCCACATTTAAGAAAATGTTGCTTACACATTTAAATTAAACTACTTCAAGCATATTTTATCGCGGTTTATGATTTATACTATTCCACTATTAAAAAGATCATCCAAGGTCATTTAGCAGTTATGCCGTATCCACCTGACCATAGATGCTAAATAATCTTACAATAAAAAACTGTATAAAGTAGTATAAATTCAATTCTATACTTCCACATTAACTGTAGGAATAAACGAATACCGAAGACATTATAATTTGCAGTCTTGTTAACAAAACCTATATCCATTTGTTAAGTTAGTTATAAAATACTACTTGCTTTAACAGTTGAATACACTATTTATTATAAAATACAGTGTATAAACAAAGACTGAATCAAATATGAATAAACAAAATAGGTACAGTATGCCGTCATCATGCCTCCATCGCAGCAGGATTACGTCATCGGTTAGAATATTAATCAGGTCCCGGCAGGATGACGTCATCGGTGCAGGAATTCACACCTACACCTACCTTCTGTAACTTTACTTACATATTGTGCTATACAAACTTTTATTTTAAGTTTTTTGTTTTAATAGTAAGCCACTTAGTCCTTAAATAAACTTTTACCACATAACGCGGTTAAATGTTTTCAATCGCCGTCTGTGATTGACAATAGTTTAAAAGTCTATTTTATGGTGACGTAATAATAAGGCTAATCGTACGTATCGTAATATTATATTTCAAAATGTTGTAACTGTTAGGATGTTAGTAACCTATTCAATCACGCCTTAAATCGTTCGATCGGATTTTTATGAAATTTGGCACAAAGACTATTCTCAATTAACACATAGGACACCTTTTATTCCGTAAATGCGCTCCCGTGGGACTTTAGATAATATTTAAAATAAATTCAATACCTACTATAAATTTATAACAGGGATCATTATAAATGTTAGGTAAATAAGAAACAAAACAACCGATTGTATTACAAGTATACTCCATACTTAACGTGACCAGACGTCCCGTTTTGAACGGGACTGTCCCTTTTTATAATTACGAATCCCGGTCTCCCCGAAATGAACTTTGGGACGCAAAATTGTCCCGTTTTCTGAAACCGCGCAAAAATTTGAGTATTTCTATTTCAATTGAATATATTTTATGTTTGCCTGCTACAAATGCTCCAGTAGAAAGATTATTTTCTATGATGAACAAATTGTGAACATCTGAGAAAACCCAGTTACAAACAGTTCTAAAGGCGTTGTTGATAATTAAGGTGAATATAAAAAAACACGTGACAAGATTTTCATTCTTACTTAAATCATCACCAGCTAGGTATATTAAAGCAAATTTGTTCCTCTGATAAATATAAATATA
This sequence comes from Catocala sponsa, assembly GCA_963564715.1. Taxonomy (NCBI): domain Eukaryota; kingdom Metazoa; phylum Arthropoda; class Insecta; order Lepidoptera; family Erebidae; genus Catocala; species Catocala sponsa. The sequence goes on from OY751335.1 coordinate 14,482,965, forward strand.
ACTAAACGTTTCGGCTATATACATATATTTTTTAATTCGTAACTTTTAAGCAAACTGACTACCTGTTAATTGACCTAAATAAACCAATGTCCCGTTTTGAGTCAAAGAATAAATGGTCACGTTATCCATACTTTATGTTTAGGCTTTTTAAGACATCTCTACACCAGGAATATATTCCCTCTGTATAGAATTATACAAACATTGAAGCAACGAAGGTACTTTGCATTTGATCTTTTGATCCGAGTCTGTAGGTACAGACTTGGACTGACTGTAGTACACACTATTTTTCATCTGGTGTGAATCGATACCACAACATTCGACTCACTGGCAGTAATAAGATGACCACCTGAACCACAGCGCCATCCGTGCAATTTTGTTGAACACAAATGAATATCGATACAACTGTCAACTAGAGCAAATGTAGTTATAATCATCGATATAATATTGTTATATGACGTTTAGTCTATTTAGAATACCTACAGTTCCTACTGCACCTTATTACGTTAGATGTGTAACGATGTTTACTAACTATGCAACTGTTGATAACTAGCGCGTGATCTTTAGGATAGTCCGGCGCCGTAGCCGTGTCACTACATTCACTAGGTACTGTCGATGACTATCACATTTGTAATATTGTTATAAAATATTTAGGTATAGAGTTGGATGCAAATTAGGTATAAGAAATTTTTTACTTGTTGTTTAAGAAGTAAAAAATTTCAACCATTATCGTTACTAATATTATAAATTCGAAAGTAATTCTGTCTGTCTGTTACCTTTTAACGGCTAAACCACTCAACCGATTTAGATGAAATTTGGTACAGATATAGTTTAAAACCTGGGGAAGGACATAAGCTACTTTTTATTGATGTAGGTACCACGCGGGCGGAGCCGCGCTCAAAAGCTAGTAAGATTATAAATGGGGATGAAACTGTTTAGCTTTCTGCTTGTTGTTTTCATGCCTAAACTAGCAAGCCGATTTTTTTTACCCGAGATTGATAGCTTAAAAACTGGAGTAGGAAAGAAACGTTCGTAAAGTTAACGCTGACACGTTCCAACAATTCTAAACACACTCAGAGTTGACTGCAGATTGTGCTTTCTGGCAAAAAATATTTAAGCGTTGATTTGAACATAAAGATTAAAGATAATTATGAGAATTGTAATGTACTTAAGTATATGAAAGTTTATCATGTAGAAGTCCATACCTAAATAAGATTTATTGGATGAATAGGTACGCAAATATTAAAGTATCTATCTACAATTTAGTTTTACTCAATAAAAAGTATCATCTTAGTTTTAGTAAGTAAAACAAGAAAGCATCAATCAAGTTTAAAGGAAATGTTATAAATCTACATCACCTGTTTGAAAACATAATGAAATATACAATGGCGGTAAATTAAATTATCTTCGAATTATTAGTTGGCAACTTGCTACCCTATTTCTTACAGAAATTAATATTTACAGTTATGTACGTACCTACATTAATTTAATAAAAAGCCGAATACTACAAACAGTACCATACTGTATGATTCTTTGCAGTGCTCATCTTACAAAGTATCAACATCACAAAAAGGGGAATAAAATATATCAAAAAGATATCCTTAATTGCCTACATGCATCATAGGAAACGATGAATTCAGTTAGATTTAAACATGTGATAAAATTTATATAGTAGCAGATTTGCAATTCAACATCAAGGACGGAATATCGAGTCATCTTTCTGTTTTTGTATACTTAAAATATAATATAGACATGGAACTTTTATTACACCAAGATATTATTCTTTGCATTTTTATTTATAATTGTAGGTATATGACACCGATGACGTACTTGTTACATGTACTTCATTTTCCTTGTTTTACTAATAAATCACTTATTTACAATTTTAATTCAATTCAATTTAAATTATTTTATAGGGCACAATTTCTAAGTTTAAGCATTTTAGATTTCGAAAAACTCTTATACAACAGCTTTATCCGTCTGTCTGTTATACAACTCAAGAACCGTAAGAGCTAGAGACTCGCGGTCAACGCCATTTGACTCGGCATAGTCGATATACCCCCGAAATGACTATGACCTCTGCCCTCAAGGTCACGTGATACCATTTTTTCGAACTCTGAGATTTACGGCAATTCATTGACGTTTCTCACTTGTTTCTTAATAATGCGTATTATATGATTCAAATTACATAGGACGCTGAACGCGTCCGTCTTATACAGTATTTCAAGATAGATTATATGTAAAATAAAAAGCTTAAATTATAAAATCAACTCTTAAAGATAAATAGAAATTGTAAAAGAGTTAAATTATGTCATTTAATAAAAATGCTTACAATACAGAGAGCCTTATTACATACAAAATAATTTGAATCACATAGTAGCAATAAAATATAAGAGTCTCAAACTTCAGTGAAACAAATGATGGTAGCCCACAAAACTAAACTACTTTGAGAAATGATGGAGTTTGGTATCTAAACTTTAGTGTCAGACTGTATATACATACAAATGAGAATGGAACAATCCTGAAGCTAGTGGTTATGAGCCGTGTACCAACACAATGTACATAGAGTTATGTATGATGCATTGTAACAGGTTAGTGACACATGTTGCACACAGAAACAAATAGTGTCAACGGCGGCACATATAACTGACCTGGTGCAAATGATAAAGAAGATGACAGCGACACTTCGTTCTCGCTTCCCGGTTTTCCCATGCGATTTTCTGCAATATCATCAGGTTCTTATACTTTGAGTATCTTATTTTAATTTAACCAGCCTTTTTGTTTGTTAGAAATTGGATTATTTTATGTATTCCGTAAGCCTACATATGAAGTAAATACAAATTTAAATAATATGTTTATGATCAATGAATGGTTCTGTGATTCTTTGGGTTAGTGGCGATTTCTTAAAGATTTCAGATATTTTTCTTTACAGAAACGTAAGTAGTTAACAATTGATAGGCTTATGTGGATTTTTAAACCATAAAGCCTTTTTAGTTCTACTTAATATAAACAATTTTTAATGGAATGGAATGGTAGGTATGAGCACAATCTTCATACCATGTACATAATATTTCCCTGTTATTCTTTAACGAAACAACCAAATCAGATGTTACTTATAACTTATGAGTGTTCATGTGCATAATGCTGTTACAATCACATACTCACCAGCAATTTCAGCTCCACCAAGATCATTTAATATTTTGCGGTAAGAAGGTCTTCGCGTGAGCATCTCACGATACTTTCGCTTTGGACTCTCATCACCACTACAACTATCATCACTACATGACTGGCCCTGTGTGCTGACTACTGTTGGTTCTGGTTTTATCTACAAATATTAAATAATCAGATGAGTATGAGTTTTTAATATTCAATGGAATATTAACTATAATTTAGTACCATAGTATGACACTTTAGATTTCAGTTTTCTACCAAATAATTTAAAATTACTGCATATTTCTTATACACATTGGGCTTATAAAACCTCTACATTGCAAACCAAATAACATGTTTATATGCTATATTATTTATTAATGACATTTGCTAAACTTCCTACAAATGCTTAATTAAATTTACTATTATAATGTTGAACATGTACTATATATACTTTGTACTGTGAATCATTTTATTATTAATTGCACATAAATTAGTAAAATGACTGGCAAGTCATGAGTCCTGCTAAATCCTTTTGAGTAAGACTTGCATTACTCAGAAAAATTATACTATTTACTTATATGATTCCATTTAAAGTTATGTGAAACTTATTACTTCAATAACAAAATTGAATACATACTTTCATACATTAGTATTGGCAGTAATTTATAAAAGGTCCTGATTCTCGGTAGGAAGACTTTGTTTCATTATCTGGATATAGATGTACACCTAATAACCTGCTACAATTTTAAACACCCAAGCAATTTGTTTTATAATAAGACACAACTCTGCCAACTCTTGTGTTAAGTCTTAATATAAATAGCAAATACAAGTTTGTAATGCAGTTTCATAGAAATTTGTAACATCAACACAAAGTTAATACTATTACTAATATCAGTACATTATCAGAGATTTATAGATAATAGAACTATGATCATTATAGATTTTATATATTCAAATGCATGATGACTGATTGACCAAACTGTTGTATAGGTCCCCCCTGTTTTAAGGGAAGTGAGACCTTTATAATTTAAAATTATTACAAGATCAAGAAATAAATGGATTTCAAATTGAATTCATTACAATTCTAGAATATAAAGATTGTTAACCATTAATATAAGTACACCGGGCATACCTGTAGAGTTTGCAATGTGCCTTGAGTTGTATGTATTACAGAACTTGGTTTGCTAACAAGTATCACATTTCCTTTTGGTAACTGCACAGATTGTATGTTGGATGCTGTTTGAATAACTGATTGTTGATTTGGTTGTATTACAGATTGAACCTGAAAATAAAACAGTTCACTTCTCTATAAACTGATTCACCAAAATAAGCACTTCTTATCAAAATAAAGTTATCAAAGAAACATTGAAATAGTATAAAATGGCAAAAAATAAACTAAGATAATTCAATTGCATAATAAAGATAAAGATATTAATATGTAGGTCACCATAAATAATAGTTATAACTTATAAGTAAAATATTTCTAATATGATGAAGTATTAATTTAGCATCTTGTAAACAACTTGCACAACTTAGGTTATAGTGTAATCATAACATGCAATAACTATGTAAACACTACTGGAGGCATCAATAGTAGTGTAGATATAAATAATAAACAAAATAAATACCTGTGCAGAAGGAGCTTGTGTTGGTAATGTCAGTTGCACAATACTAGTGACAGCAACTACGTGGGGAGCAGACGCGGCCGCCGAGGAGCTCGCACTGGCCAGTGGATCCGTGGGACCAGCACCGCTTGAAGTGCCATTCTCTTCCACCATTCCATCCATGCCCACTAAGGTCACCTAAAATTCAAGGTCAACTTTCTGTGCATTCCTTGATCTTCAGACATGCTCAAGGCAACATCTTTCGTTCAATATAAGTCCCTTGTTCTCTGACAAGTTTCTTGTTGGCTTGGAAATCCTAAAACGGAATCATCGCGTCATAGTCGGGACGCGGAATTTCCTATTGCGTCTAATACATACGCAACATATTTTTAAGGTGTTTAATACTATCTAGTATTCCAATATCATACGGATCATACATTATTTGTGAATCCAAATATAAGTAACCGTGACAGGTCGCAAGGTTTGTCTTCACAAGCACTCACCAGTTACGTATTCCTCGTCACCGTCTATGCTGCGTCCGGAGTGGGCGAACGGGATGGTACGTAGTAGCCACGTCAACTGCGAGAAGACTCGTCACTGGCGGAGACCTATGATCTTGTATGCGTCATAACAATATGGCCGAAATTGTCAGACGCATGCGCTAAATGCCCTCTTTTCATTTATGTTACCCTCATAGGCTCTTTTTACTTTGACAATCACATATTCTGTATTTGACAGTTCTTTTTTTAATGCTTGCAATTTCTTAATTTGCGTCAAATGTCAGTTCTGCCGTGGTAATCGAAAGGACAGTAAGTCAAAGATGGCCATTTTTTTAAATTAATGATTTAGAATGCTACTTTACTGTAAACAACATTTTTTTTTCCTTTCCTTTGACATATAGAACATAAAAATCGAGTATATAGTTTTATCACAAACGCTAAAATTGTAACAAAATCTTTGCACGCTGTTTTCTAAAACTGCCTTTTCTGACTTACTGCGCTCTCGATTACCACCTTCCCACGGCAGAGTTGTCAGGTTAGGTTAGGTTAGGGTTGTCCGTTTAAAATATAAAGATAACCACTACCTATTAAATAAACACTTATATGTACAGAATTGGTCAAAAGGACAGGATGGTAGAATTGTTGGTGATCGATGAAGCCAATTGAGAAAAGTTGATACTTAGGATCAACTTTGGCATGTATGTAGAGAATACAACTCCGAGCGTGTTTTCAATTCCGGTATTACGGGATTTTTTATGATTAATCCCGGAATCCCGGGGCTATTCCGGGATTAGACTGTGACATAGTGTAATAACCACATTGTGGTTTCTAATAGGGCTCAACTAAAAAAAAAAGAGTATTCTCTTAAAAAAATGTTTTTAATATCCTTGCACATCACACATCACAAATCATAATATAGTAAGAAAAGAAAATAGACAATACGAAAAAAAAACGATACTTTTGTAAGAAATAAAAAAACAACACAAAAAAAACTATTTAGAATTTCGAAAATACAATCGCAGAAATATCAAAGCATCCAATGTTTAACTTCCAAGCCTGTTTCGTAGTTTATTGCCAACATAAGCAGCAGCTGAAAACGCTCGCTATAGTCTCCCCGTGACCATGACTGCTGAAAAGCAACCGAAACGTCCGTCGGGGAAAGTGTAAACATAAATATAAATATTTTAAATAGTTTTCAATAATTTAATTAGCTCAAAAATTAGTAAAGTTTAATAGTAATAGTAGTGTAACAGTTTCTAAATTATGTAATAAAGTGTCAAATAAACAACGCGATAAAATCCGTATACAGTAGTTTAATCTCAATATACAATAGATACTTATATGCTATTTCTAAGTGATATCCACGAACTCCTCCATTTTCGAACAGGCTCATTTCACGTCTAATACTATTTGCCAACCCCGATTAATTTTGTACTTGTACCATTTCCAGCTGTAACTTTTACTTTAATGTCAATTGGGTTTCTGACCTTAGCTCATCATCTGTTTGTGATCCTGACCTTTCTTCTTCCGTGTCATCTCGGCTATTAGTATTAAGTCTTTTAATACTCTTTATTTGCTTCCTCACTAAAGCCTGTGTAGGACCTGGAAATAAGTCATGCCATTCCAAATCCGATAATAACTGATTTTCATCATCTTTTCGTGGATTTTGTAAATAATTCCACACCCGTTAAATCATCACTTCGTCTTTTATACGTTCCACTAAGGATATTTCCCTTTTTTTGGCAAGTGCCGAGTTTTTGCTAGACAGTTGTTTTATAAGAAATTTCAAAGCGGCTTCAACTGTGCATAAATTAGCATCTCGCCAGACAGATTGTCTGATTGATGTACTGTCAATTTAATTGGGGTCAGTACATCAACAATTTTATTTACCAATTTAAAATCAAGATTTTCTAAACGAACTGGATGATTGAGATCTATAAGAGCTTTTTGAATGCACATTTTTAAAAGATAAAGTCGCTCCAGCATTGTTAAAAGACTATTCCACCTGGTTTTACAGTCCAAAAGAAATTACAGCTCTTTTCCATGTTCAATTTTCATATATTTTTGAAGTACTGTTTCATTTTTCAATGGTGATCTTTTGAAATACACTACAACTTTGCGGATTTTCTTTATCAGCTCATTAATGTTTTCATCTTGTGGTAACTAACTCTAACTCTGGTATGTGTTCTCGCACTTCTCGCGCAAGATCATTTTGTGACATTAAGATTAAACCTGATTCTGGACAGTCTAAGTCTTCTAAATGGTCATCATCATCGCTGTAGTCCATATAATCAACACCACAGCTGGTTCATTTACATGAACTCATCTGAGGTCACTCATCTTGCAAATAATTATGTTTTTCATAAGGCACATCACAGACGGCCAAATTGACACCATGTGCGAGACACAGTTGTTGTTCAGTGCAAACAAGCCGTCCCACCTTTATCATAACATTCGGTCCATCGGTTAAAATAGCCACGATGTCAGTTTCTATTTCCTTGAAAACTGAATTTGATATTATCAAATTTACTTAGACGCTCTTTCAATATACGAAGACAATTTTCAGCTGTCATACTTAAACCGCATCCGTTAACCGTTAGGTTATTGTCAAGGTGTAACGGAGCAACGCACTACAGAATGCAAACTAGACCTGTTTGTGGCAATCCCGAAAATCCCAAGATTAGCCAAGTACAGTCCCGGGATTTTCGGGGCCAGAAAACGGCCGGGATCCCGAATCTCGGTGCCATCACGTAGCTTATAACATCACTAAAACATATTCATTCATACCATAGATTAGTATACCTGTTAATTCATACATTTCATACAAAAAGAACTGTCAAATGTCAAATTTTATTTTTATATGAAATTAGTAAACATTGAAAATTTATGAAAATTTAAATTACAGGCGAATACTATATATTTTAGAACAATATAATTATTACAATGGCCACAAAAGGCGCATTTGAAAACAACTATGACGAATTTACAGGTGAAACAGCAGCTAATATTTTAAATGACTCCAAAGATGGGGTACGTTGTTGTTTATATATCTGTTCAATATATTACATATATAAATCATTTTTAGTATAAAATGATTACTTTCTCTTTTAGTAGTCTTAGTAGTAGCCATAGATTAGTATACATGTAGTAGCCCTCTAATGGACATAGGTAGGCCGTATCCAATTATGTCACAATATATTTACAATTTATTTTTACTTCACGTCCGAAATGAGCTTTTAAAATTATTACAGTTTAGTTTAGTCATCTATGTAAACATAGACCAGAATAATATCATTGAAAAATGTAATTGCCATAAGGGCCACAACTTGAAGTAAATATAATGACTGCTGACTTCTAAGTAGTCATTATGTTTACTGCAAGTTGTGGCTGCAATAGAATGGCCAGAAATTACAGTTATCAATCAGAAAATGTTATTAATCCGTATATAGTAGTTTAATTTCAATTAATAACATAAACGCATAAACAGAAGACCATATTATGAAATAGATGTCAATATTTTGCATATACCTATTGTTATCCCTTATGTATGGCATTATACTTGTTAAATACAATATTTTTAACTGGCTGAACTTATTGTTGACAACATTGCAGGTACATACTACATAAGATATATATTGCCAGTTTAGAAGCTGTTAATGTTATTCATGATGCATGTTCATGCACAATTTTAGATTATATGTTAGAGGTATTTGTGGCATTAAGTATAAATATATCTATACAATTAAGAGTATATACCTACCAGTATACAATCTATTAACAACTTGAGCTGCAGCAATCAGCTGGCAATTGGAAACAATTATGGCATTCCAACAATTGAAAAATTATATTTATTTTTAATTATTTTACCCTACTAGTTCCATTTAAAAAGAAGTATATAATAAGTAGTGTTGTGTAGGTTTGACTGGTTAGTTGCTGTGTTGATAAAAAATAATAATAATAAAATGATTATTTCGATTTCTTGTCACATGATTGATTTAACACGGCCAATATTCACATCTTCTAGTCTCAATTCAATTACAGTTCATGATAGTTATACCCTTCTACCTGTCTCCTGCACCAAAGACTGCATAATATTTAACTGTCTGTTAAATCATTTTGTCATGGCTCATGCCATGGTGGATGACTACACATTCAACACTGAAGAATTAGGTGCTTCTTAGGGACTTTAAGCAGCAGTGGTCTGGCTGCTCCTTCAGAAAGTCACTTATACTTTACAACAATACCTTCTCTATTTTATCTTTTTTACAATGACTTAGGTAACCTATTGCTCCAATGTTGTATTCCAGAGGTCTTTACAATCAGTCATAAAGTACACTTATAGTACAATTATAAGTTTAGGGCTTCTAATTCCGCAGCCTGTATTCAAGCTCGGTATTTGGAACTACGGATTTTCAATCGCGCGGGATCCCGCATCATATACAAAATATTCATATTTATATTTATACATATAAGACAAATAAAACAATTAATTAAACAACATAACTCCACATTTACTTAAGTTTTATTATTAGCATAATATCAATAAAATTTATTACAGAAATTTATCATAACCATTTATTTATCACAGAAAAAGAAACAAATACCAAAATAACAAAAAATCTATCAACTACAAAATATAGGTATAACTACTAAATTAAAATATAAACCAAAACATTTTCAACTGAATTTTTACAGTAGTAAGTAATTGAGTCATTGTCCAATTTTGCGCAGGTAAACTTGTCCCTCAACTGATTTAATTTTTCATAGGTAGTAATCGCACAACCTGTTACAAATTATAAATTCAATACAAAATACATCGCATTAGTACGCATTTACTAGTAAAATAATAACTTAGTTTTGTTTATTTTATAATTTTTCATGGTAACATTGTGGTCATTTCTGGTAACAGAGTGGTTTTCCATACAAACTTTATACGTGTCCCTCTTAGCACTCCGTATAATAAAGATCAAATTATTAAATTTTCTCTTATAACGACCTACATTTTATAAATTATTACTATAAACAGAGTACTGTTAATATTTGTAAAATATTTTATAAAAGCGGTAGGTATCAAGTTCATTAATAAAAATTTTTTTAAACTTGGTCCCACGTTTTGTGTGAAATCGTCTGGACTACTTTTTTACTAAATAAAACGCAAAATAAAATAGAGATGATGCTGTTTCGTCATTGTGCTTGCGTAGATGAGATGTTTGCATTAATCGTGGCTGGCCGATACATACACAGGAGGCGTCAAATGGCTGCGAGGTTTTTACCTGGTTGCGTGTTTTTATTGTGCATCCACTTTGTTACCCACCTATTTACGTAAGTAAATCAAGGTATTTTGCATTATTTTAAGATTAGTGTATGGCAAAGATGTGTATATTCTAAATATAAAAGAAAAGTGTCCTTTACGCTTTACTTTATGATTTATGGCTTATGGAATGTAAAATTTACTACTCTGTTACTCACAACTCCGTTACCAGCGCGTGGTAACAGAGTTGTTAAGAAAGTAACAGAGTTGAATTTGCCTATATTCTTTAGCTTTATACTAAAAATTGATGTTTGAAAGATGTTCTTTTTTAATTATCGGGTTTTCTTAAGAAGGTTTTAGGCTTGTTAAGTAGATAAAACGCGTATATTTTCATAAACATTGTTACAGGACATTGTGCTTCTTTGCGATTTGGAAATGGCTCTCACGCCTGCTGAAAAGCTGCGACGATACCGAGAGTGGTGTAAAAATAATCCTGAAAAGGAAGCAGAATCTTAAAGAAATTATCGAGAGAGATACCATGGCAATAAACGCTTAGTACGAGATGTAACAACACTTGAACATCAAACAGATAAATAAACGAAATTTTAACAAAAAAGAAAACCGACTTCAAAAAGAATATTCTATAACTTAAAATGCACTAAAAGGTTAATAAATAATTGCATATTCTTGTGAATAATTAAATTATTGTTATTTTTGGAGTCGGTGTCAGCCGCCCGTGCCGCGTGCTGCGTCTGTGTGTAATTGTGCATGCCAATGTTATGTTATGATTATAGTAAGACACCTCATGTTTAATTACTTACAAACCTACCTTGGCTGACACCGACTCCAATAATAACAATAATTTAATTATTCACAAGAATGCAATTATTTATTAACTTTTTAGTGCATTTTAAGTTTTAGAATATTCTTTTTTGAAGTCAGTTTTCTTTTTTGTTAAAGTTTTGTTTATTTCTCGGTTTTTAGTGAACCTTGCCAAATATGAGAACATCATCAATGTAGCCAAATACGCATTATTAAGTATAACTCGAAAACGAATGGTCAAATCTTGATCAAAATTAAATGGGACCACACGGGAAGCACCAGTTTTCAAATAAAAAAAGAATCATCAAAATCGGTTCACCCAGCCGAAAGTAACGAGGTAACAAACATAAAAAAAAATACAGACAGACGAATTGAGTACCTCCTCCTTTTTTTGAAGTCGGTTAAAAAATTGTAAAAGACTAAGAATGTTGATACTGCTTTAGATATATTAGAGAAATATACAACTTTAACATTCCATGTTTTCAAGAATATTTGATTTTTGTTTTTATAAAGTTAATTTTAGATTGGTAAATACTAGTCATAAAGTTTATTGTTATTAATATAAGTAGATGTTTATTTTTATGTTTAGAAGATCTCAAGCTCAACTTAATACAATTACCTAAGTGTCGTAAGATACAAAAAACAACAACCATGTTACTGTGCTACAGTTCCGTTACTTTTGTGTCCCAAAAATTACAGGACAAATTAATCATTTTCACGAAAATCTAGTTAATATAATATGAAAATATGACAATTCGTTCATTTGTTACATATTTATACGGCCATATGTTACGGTTAACAATTAGTATTTAAATATTTAGTGTATTTCGGTAGAATTTAATGTCTGTCAAAATTGAAAATGTAACGGAGTTGTTTGAAATTTAACTTAATGATGTTTAAGCTTTAAAAAAATGGTGTGATTCTAAATGTGATAATAAGGTAAAAGACTGTAATTAACATTAATGCCAAGATATTTTGTCTAATTTCATAATAAATGTTAAAACGTTATGGTACCCACAAAACTGGCATAAATCATAAATCATTAGTTAACCATCGCGGCCACTGCAACACACAAAAATTGAATTGTTGTAGCACGCATGGACAATAAGAAAATTCATGTATATGTATTTTTATTTTTTGGTAAATTTATAATTTTTAGCTACGATTACCTGCGCAAAATTTGACAATGACCTAATTATGACTTTAATTATTTAGGTTGGTCATTTTGTCAGCATTCCATTGAAAATGTTTGCGAAGGAAACATATTTTAAAGTGTTGTCTGCCAAACTACTGTGTATTTTAGAGGCAATATCGCCAGCAGCAAAAAAGGTACTTTCGCCTTCCACACTAGTCGGCGGTATTCCTTTTAACGCTTTATATGTACCTAAACGTAAGATAAATTTCCCCATTGATCCTCCAGATTCATAGAGTCATTTCTTTTATTATGATGGGATTCAAATATATTAGCTCGAGATGGTGACGGGCAAAATACATTACATGCTGACGATATAGTTAAGTCCAACTCCTGTTGCAAATTTAGATCGGAACCGGATGGCGAAACCTATTCATTGACGTTTCTTACTTGATTAGCCTCTTCATCTTCATTGCTCTCAGATGAATTTAATAGGCTGAAGTTCATTCTTATTACAAAGTCTTTAATTTCTTTTCGAAGCGAATTTGCCGAGCGATTGCTCTCGCGAGAAGGTGTGTGCATGCTTCTTTCCAGTCCCGAATCGTTGCAAATTCCGCGGAATCCGCACCCGTAATCCTGCAACACGCGGGATTGCGGGATCCCGCAATATCGAGATCTTCCGATTGGAAGCCCTAAATTTCGTACATGTAGGATTCAAAACCAGGACAGTCAGCTTAGCAAATATACACATACAATTGTTGATGACATACATAGTAATAATGTATAAATCAGATATGGCCTGAGAACCTATTTTTTGTTTGCAGATATCAGAAAAATTTCAATCAAAATTACAAAAGTTTAAAAATGTGAAATTACAACTACTTACAACAAAAATGGAGAGGGATATATTTTGTGATGGCACGGTATATACTGGATCTGCTGGACTTGCACTATTTTATTTTACGAATGGGATACGAAATGGAGGCAATATTGACTTATTGAAGGTAATAATTAGATTTACTTATATTACCGTAAACACAGTGAGCCACTACTTCCTAAATGTGATTTTTGTACATTGGTTATATGTCATAGGATAAATTGTGTGATCAACCATTTGTGGATCACACAAATTTTTGTCCCGTGTGGGATTCGAACCCACAACACTCCGCGAAGTGATAGCGGTGAGGCGATCACTTAAACCACTCTGCCATCCGTGCAATCATGGTAACCTTTCTTAAGGGGAAGGAGAGGCCACCTGCGGAATAGTATAATATCTATTCCGCAGGTGGCCTCTGCACATGTAGGTACGTGCGCACACAATACTGTACTCTTTATTGCTTAATTCTCATAGTCCGATGGGACGGCAATCCAACACGACGAAAGGGATCAGGCGCAGAACCAACGGCTTCACGTGCTTGCCGAGGGATGTGGGTGTACGACGCCGCTAACTTCTAGCTTGTACACTTACCTTCGTAAAATAATTTTGTCTCAACCTTTCAATTTTCAACACACATCATATTCAGAATTGGCTGTCAGTAGGTCGTAGTATAAAGCTAGCTTCACGTTGGCCAATGAAAGTGCCAGATATTGGCAAAGCTATTGGTCAACAGAAATTTGTAATAATTATGTCCGCACGTTAAAACGTCGTTCAGTTTGTGTCGGTTCAGGCTAATGTGCGGATCATATTTACAAACTTGCGAACGCCAAAACGCGCATATTGGATAGCAAATAAAACAATTAGGTATGAACTACATACGTACAGAACACGCCTGCAGCCCCTTTTAGGAGTTGTTGCACACTAAACTTCGCCTAACGATCGTGTGGATGCGATGACGATCTTTCCTGTCAACACCAAACCAAAGGCCACTGATTGGCTAACTTTCAAGGTCACTATAAACCTCTTATTCTACAAGTTGGCCACTGGTATTAACCTCTTGTGAGACAGCTGGATGTTTACATTATCGCCCGTTATCGCCGTGTGCCACTTGAGATTTTGTTATTGTTAATTACCGGCCCACTCATAGCTCGTAGAATCAAAAAAATGGTACTACAGAATTTGTTATGATGTCAGCTACGTAGTAAAATATAAACAAGAGCTTTTTGCTGGCTCGCATGCGAGCCCCTGGCACACTAGAGGTTAAGATAGCCAATACCATTGGCACTAGATTGGCCAACGTAGAGAGGAGTCATAAAGCAAACTTGGGACTAGCTTTGGCAAAAAGGCTACGATTAGTTTGTGGCGGCGGTTTTAGCGTTGTCGTATGTATTTATGGGGTAAGTATATGCATACGCCTTGCCGCGACGGAATACATATGTCATGCAGGCATTATATGCAACTTATGTAGGTATATAGTCGTCTAATATTTTAAACCTAGTTTAGTAAATATAAAATCTCATATAATAATACTAGGTACTACTGTTGCAGACTGCATTGGAATACTTGGATATTGATAATCTAAAAGGGCGCAGAATTAGCTTTTTATGTGGGGACGCTGGACCTCTCGCCATAGCAACTATCATATCTTATAAACTAGGTACCAAACGTCCGGAACATTTGCCAGATTATAAAATTTTGGCTCAAAGGTATAGTACAGTAGTTATAAAGATATAGGTAGTACCTACATGTTTTATATCTATGGATTTTTAAGATTGCTAATATATTCTATTGGAAATCTATTTGCACACAATAGGTATAGCAAGACACTGCAGAGCAGTAAATTATAACACAGGAAAAACACAAACCATGAAGCACTTGAACTTGCGACCTCGACAAACCGATCGCCTTAAATGCCAAACACAGAGGCAAATATCAACCCATGATGGTTTCAATCCCTGGCTTACGCCAGTTACCATCAATAATAGCTTACTTAATTGGTAAAACGACGGCACGGTGTATTGAGGCCACAGGTGCAAGTCCTGCGGCCAGCTTTATTGACGAGGCAAAAGTTTGCCCGTACCAATGTTTGCGTGCGATCGATTTTGATTATGAATTTCAGGTTAATGTCCTTGGCATCTTTATTAAATAATTCGCCAGATGAGATTTTGTATGGCAAAGCTGGATATTTGTATGCATTGTTGTTTGTCAATAAACATATCCACGGTAAAGAAATAATACCTGCAATGCACATAGAAAAGGTAATAATTTAGTTAAATGGTTATTTTTCAAAGTTGTTTACCTACCTTGGCTTGGGAGAAAACTTATAGGTGTATCGTCTTAAATAAACCTATGAGTTTTCATTATTTCATAGCTACCTACGCAGCTTTACCTGTTTGATCGTGTTTTTCCATACGTTTCGTTTAGTTCTGTTCCATAAAGTCTCGAGTTCTTGACCGACTGAACAATCCGCTAATAGAACATTAGCGATTCGGTCAGTGTTATACTTAGGTTTCTGCTATTGGACAATTTACGTACAGTTGTGGCGCGGTGTCGGATATTTGTATATCTACAGTGTGTTTCATAAAGTGCACATATGAAAAAGAGTGAAAGTAGACATCATTTTATCGCTAGGAAAAACAATAAAAAATAATATTCTTCGATTTATACCTATTTATACTTTTTCTTTAGTAGTTATGGACCTTGTACAAGAAAACCTTGTAACTTTTGAACCAGGTGGTTAATCGTGTTGAAACAAAAGCAGTAATAATACGCAATGTGTAGACAATAACGACGGTATACTATTCACATCCAAAAAAATGCCGGTGGCATAAAAATAAGGAACATTTTAGACCAAAACTGAGTTTCGTACAATGTTTTTTTAAACATTGTTAAAAAACTCAAGAAAACGTTCCCATTGCCCCTAGTTATTATTAATGGACGTTAATCTGTATCTAATAAGCTTTAAAAAACATAAAAACCACATATGTATCCCAAACAAAACAGTTTTTATGAAGGGCTAAACAAAAACCTTGCCGCCACCACGTGCATCTTTGTTTGAAAATTGCATTATCTATCTCAGGTAGTTTGGGGTGGGATTGAGGTGCAGGGTAAGGGATAAATTGCGGGCCCGGTCTACAGAAAGAATCAGTCGCTCCGAATCATTCGCCACTGCTACTTGTGTGTTCTTGTTTTGTGATGCCCCGTTTGAGTGATTTTCCTCCGGCGCATATCGCCGATATGCATTTTTATTATGGACTGTGTAATGGAAGTGCAAGAGGTGCTCTTACAACTTATTTAGCTACGTTTCCAACGAGACGACCAGTACCATCTGCTCGTAACTTTCAAGATGTTCATAGGAGATTGGCTACTACTGGACTTGGACCAAGTAGAGATCTTCGCGAGGCAAGTGCCATAATCGACGACTCTATTGAAGAAGCTGTACTGCGTGATTTGTTTGCTAATCCAAATATCAGTACAAGACGATTAGCAATGGCACATAGCATATCGCAAACTTCTGTGTGGCGCATTTTAAAGAAAGAAGGTCTACATCCCTATCACTATCAGCGAGTGCAACATTTGCATATAGGAACTGACGCAATCCCAGGGTGTGTTATGTCCGCATGGATTCAGAGACAAACAAGAAATAACCCGGTGTTTGCAAAAACTATTCTTTGGATGGATGAAGCCCAATTTACAAGAGACGGTATTACAAACTGCAGAAATCAGCAGAAATCAGCAAGAAAACCCGAAGCTAAAAAGAGCTTCCATTTTTCAACTGAAGTTTTCGATCAATGTTTGGGCAGCTCTTATTGATTATTATGTTGATTGGTCCATTAATACTCCCAAGAACATTAACTGCAGACAGATTTCTCCAACTTTTAAGGCATGATCTCCCATTACTTTTGGAAGATGTACCCCTACGAACACGACGTAGAATGTTTTTGCAAATGGACGGATGCCCTGCACATTATGCAAGAATAGTTCGCAATTATTTAAATGAAAGCTATCCCAATCGATGGATTGGTAGGCAAGGGCCTGTTGGGTGGCCTGCGCTTTCACCCGATCTGACACCCCTTGAATATTTTCTGTGGGGGACAATGAAGCAGAGAATTTATAACTCTCCCGTCAATAGTGAGGCAGAACTGCAGAAAATTTTAAACTGCGCCAGTGCCATAAAGGAAGATCCAACAATGATAAGACGAGCAACGCAACAGATTTTGCTGCGAAGTACTATGTGTTTACAACAACGTGGTAGTCATTTTAAAAACTTGCTACATTACAAGTTTTATTGTAGGTTGATGAAACTAAATAAACGTGCTGATTTCTACTTGATATTTTTATTTATTACTTATACCTTTCGTACCTTCCTACCTACCTATACCTTATACCTACGTCTAGTTTCGCTCATTTTCATATGTGCACTTTATGAAAACTCACACTGTATATTTGCCAGCAAAATTTGGATGCCTATCTATATAAATACATAGTCCTATATCCGCTACGGAATAGACAGAAATATGTCACACCCACATTTCGCCTGCTACGCTTTCGAATCCCACGTTATATGTATAAGGGGCGAGCCAATTGCCATCTACCACTCTTATTTATTACTTTTTTTTTAAAGACTTCTATGTCGCACTAGGAATAAACCCTGTGTCGCGAGAGACTTTACAAACACTCAAACAACGGACAAAAGGAACATCCAGATTCTGAAAAACCATTTGTGAATCGCACAAATTTTTGTCCCGTGTGGGATTCGAACCCACAACACTCCGCGAAGCGGCAGTGGCGAGGCGACCACTTAAAACCACTACGCCAACCGTGCAGTGCTGTTACGGAGAATTTTTGACATAGAAGCCACATATATATAATACAAAAAAATGTATGTTGTTATTTTATAAATAAATAACACTGACCTGGGAATCGAACCCGAGACCTTATACACAGTAGTCGCATTCATCACCGCTGTACTACCGAGACAGTCTTTCAGTCGGTAAAGGCTATGTATCATATTCATACCGTATGTAATAAACTGAATAATTTCTAGGTGACTTCCAGTATACTTAAATCAGGGAAACAATTTTCTATGCAAATGAAGTCAGATAGCCCGTTGTTATGGCAGTGGCATGATAAGATATATTTAGGAGCAGCTCATGGAATGGCTGGTATCTTGTATATGTTATTACAGGTAATAAATATCAAATAATTGTTACATTTTATATTATTGTGTTACATTTCGTTGCATACCTACCTACTCATCAACAAATATGTAATTGGTCTTTGCTATGTTTTTTACTTATTTTATGTAAATTGGCATTGCAAAAACCAAAAAGAAATTAGCCAAAATGGACAGTATCAGACTGAGTACAATTACATCTGATAGATGAATGGAAAGGAATGGGTACATACCTATGGGTATGGAAGTCTTTGGAACCTTAACTTACCGGGCGAAACGCAATAAGTGTTACTATCACCCTGCGTGTGTATGACGGGCACTTGCACTCGATAACTTAGAAAGCATTTATAAAAGACAGTTAAAAGTAGTTTTATTAGGTATGCAAAATTATGTATGCTATGTCACTTTGTGGAGAATGTAGTTAGGAGAGAAGCAGAGAGATTTTTATTACCACTTGTGTTGGCCGCAGAGTTACTTTATTTTAAAACGCACACAGATACCTTAGTGCTGCAAGCCGAAGTGCCATAGATGACAGTAAATGCTTATCGTTAGGCGGCTCATATATTTTATTTTTATACAACCACACGTTTCGTTGATACCCTTATACAACGAAAAAGTACAAAATGAAAAAAATATACATCATTAACTAAGATCTGCAAAAAAAAGTATGCAAACCTTTATTTCATAATACAAAATGTTGTTTCAGGCTCGTCTTTATATAAGTATAATTGAAATACGTAGTTTTATAAAGCCTACAGTTGACTGGTTATTCAACCAACGTTTTCCAAGTGGCAATTTCCCATCGTCCATGGGTAGCGTTTCTGGCGACAGATTGGTGCAATGGTGTCATGGAGCACCCGGATTTGTTCCATTGTGTATATTAGCCGCACAGGTAGTAACTACATTATTTATTCATTCTATTGATTTTTTTGTTTAAACATTTAAAAGTTTTGACGTCTCCAAATTCATAAAGCGGAAGATGTCTTTAAACAAAATATAGGTATTTGAAATTATTTTATGGAAATAAAATATATGATATAATATTATATTTTCTTGCCATAAAATAATTTAAATTGACAGTTTGGTTCAGATATACAGAGAACATTATGTTTTAGATATTTGAAGAGGACAAATATATGAGAATTGGTCAACAGGCATGCGATGTGATATGGCAACGTGGCCTCTGTACTAAGGGATATAGTCTATGCCACGGAGTTAGCGGCAATGCTTATGCCTTTATACAAATGTATCAAGCCACAAAGGTAAATGAACTAATTTTGTTTATTAATCACAGTAAAATGTAGGGCATTTAGACTGCAAAGGCACACTTTGTAAAATTTTATTGGCGACCCTCTACAGTAGTCCTGCTGCAGACAGACCACTAGAAAAGATGGGTATCATTGTCATCAAAGAAATCTAATTAAAATTAGCTAAGAATATCAATAAATTCGAACTGAGTATACAAGATAAAATCCCGTAGCAAACTTGACTTTAATTCTTGAGCATTGCGGTGTCGTAAATTATCTACATATTTTCTGAATCTCACGTTATAGTATGTCTCGTGGGTATCTGACGATTCAACCATTGCTTTTTATTCTAGAAACCCGCTCACCTGTATCGGGCTTGTTGTTTTATGGAGTGGTGTGCAGTGGAACGCCAGGGCACAGAACTGTGTCATCCTGACAGGCCAGGCTCGTTGTTCGAGGGACTTATTGGACGAATTTATTTAGCTGAAGACTTACCGTTTATTTTAGAGGCGAAATTTCCCGGATTTTCTTTGTAATAGATATAATTTATTGTTTCCAATGGAAAAAAAAAATGTCATTGTAAAAATATTTAATAATGTTTCAATTCTTATACTACTTATTATATTAGATTTATTAATATCACCCAGCTTAAAATATTTTAAATGTAAATAATGCTACCAGGCGGCAGTCCAACAGTAAGCTTATATTCTTATAGACATTTCATAAATACTAATTTGAACACATTATATAATAATTAAGAAGAAAATAAATTTAACAAGTATTGGAAGTGTTGTTACTTACATAGATAGACAAATAAAAATTATAATGCGTAGTTTAAACTTTGTTATGATTACGTAAAATACATCCAGTTAAAATAAGCAATAACCAAATTACAATAGATTTGGCCAAATACAACGGTTTCTTAACTAGAAAATGCATTAGGACTATTTTATATGGTACAATATACAAATACCTACTATACAAAATAAAATAATCCCATCCCTAAGGTATTCTTATATGTATGTCACATGTCAAAATCTACGATATAAAACATTATTGTGGCTACACTATGTAACAAAAATATAGTTAATGCAGCCACCTTATAGCATTTCCACATGAATATAGGAGCGGCGCGGCGCTTTGGAAAGGGATTTGGCATCACTGTAAAGTGTGCAGCCTCAGCCTTAAATTTACATAAGACATAAGAAACGCATTAGTACATTATTTATTTTGTAAAGAGTTACAAATTACCTGTTGACATGCTTGACTTTAATTTATGAAAGTAATCTGTATTCTATATTTGTAACGATTATTTTTCTGTACTAAAATACTTTAATTACTGTTACTAATTAAATAATATTGCCTGAGTGGCAAACATTGAATATCGCGTTACTTAATCAGAGATCAGTAATCTCACAAAGACCAATGCTCAAAACTCACTAATTCAGAATGATCAGTGCCCTTAGAACGAGTTTTTACTTAATATCACGATTACGAAGATTGTCGTCGTATCAAATTACATCTTGCATTATATTTCATATTTCTAACAGTGATAAAGTTTGATAAATTAACTAGAATGTTTACATAGTATTTCTATATAGTTTCATTAATGATGACGATAATCATAATTGAGTTTGAAAAATCGTTTTAAGTGTACTGTTATCGGGCTGTTGGCTTATGGGAACTATATTACAACATTTAGTTTTGTGCGCATTGAATAAGCTAACATTTAAATGCTTTCCATGACTTTACTGCCAGTAACTCTCTTCAAAAAATTGGATTAACGATAATGGATAATATTAAGGCTCGTTTTATTCAGGGTGTCCAAGTTTTAAAAACATTATATTCTATGGAAGATTCTTTTAGAGATTTAATGTCCTGTTGGAATATTTTTAATGTGATTGTGTAATTAAAGCTGCCATTGTATCTACATGTAATTTGTGTTATACCGGCACACATGGTAGTATCGTAGACGAAACCATTTACAAAAATCTGCAGCGACCATCACAAAAATAGTTGCAACTTATATTCTCATCTTTTTTGTTTTCACGAAGGCGACGGTCGTAGCAACGTATCATAAAATGGTTGCTAGTCCTTTGAACCATGTGATCTATTATCGTCGTGACTATATAAATTTATCGTCGATAAATATATTTAGCACCCTTATCAATATTTTAGTGCTGGGTGTGTGATTTGAGTCTTGGTTGAAGTTACTAATCAGTGGTGGCGATTTCGCGATTTCTCCATTGCCAGTAAGACACTAATGACTTAACATCCTTACTATTACATAATTCTGACTGAGTTTGCTGTGTCAGAACAGATTTTATGGCTCAAAGGAATGGTCGACTTAAAATCCGTACACTGAGGTGTAGTCATATTTAAATGTAATGAACTCATGAATAGGGTAAATCCTGAATATCACTTGAACTGCATGAGTTATTAAAATTTATCGTTACTACGAATATTTTCACAAAAGACTGCTGATATTAATTATAAAAACACAATTATAACAACAAAAAGTAATAAATTGGCAAACCTGAAATTATGAGACCAGTTAAACTAAACGCAACATAATCCCGTCATTTATCCTGTGAATTTTATTCAGTGACAGTTTAGACGAAGTCAGACGTCCAAACTATATAATTGTTCTTGTTATATAAAAATATAAGAAAAACAATTATGTTCTTTTTGTATTGCCATTATTATTTGTCGTTTAAATATGAGCACACCTTTACTTTGCAGCGTAGGTATATGTTGCTAAGCATGTTCTCATAGCTAGTTCACATCTTCATAAACGTGTTCCGAGGATACATTTATTTTAAATTTTAATACTTTATTCTTATTTAACACAAAGGACAACAAATCATACCGATTATGATTTGTTGTCTTTTCACGGAAAAATATTAGCTAGTCAGAAATAAATAACATAAATTTGACAAATGTTGTAGTAGATCAAGTGACTCAAAAAGGATGCATCTTTTCTATCACACTCGCATTTAAATGTTTGCTAACAGCGTATTTGAATATAATAAGTACTAGTTTGAGAATTGCGTGCTGGGATTTGACTAGGTGGTGAGTACTGACCCAATATAATTTTTAACTAAGTATGTTTATATGCTTTGTATGAGAGTCATAAAATTCCCAGTTTCGGTGACTACTAGATTCCTGAACAAGACAGTTGCCTAAAAGCTTTAGTGCCATAAACCATATACATGCCATGTCATGGATTGGAAATACAATGAGTAAACGGTTTTAGTTTGCCTTCGTGAACTATGAAAACCTTTTTATTTCTCCGAGACAATTCGGTATATTAAAGTATTTGTATAACAATATTGATTTGAGTACAGGGCCAGAGATCCAAAGCAGTCCAATTTTAGAGAGCCAAGTCCGGGTTTTTAATAACATGGTTAGGTACTCCGGGGACTTTAGTGCAATGCTTAAAGATGAGAAACAGGGCTTAAAATGAGCGTGGACAGGAGTCGAATAATTTGAAATAACTATGACCTGCCCCACATTGGGCGTGCGCGTTCCTCGAGCGTATAAACTAGGCGAACGCCGCGCGCACGCCGTGCCGGCGCTCCCAGCGTACGCTGGACTCCCGTCGCGTTGTAACACAACACTGTCTGCCTTGTGCCTGACTGAAGCACTTACGGGCGGAGGGGCTCATAGAACGCGACGTGACCGCACGCTGGTAAACGACGCAAATTTTCCGTTCCCGCTCATTTTTAGCCCTCTTTCTCACCTTTAAGTATTGCACTAAAGGGTAGGCCTATTTTACGCTCGGACCAACAACTGTGAGACTAGCCCTTGAAGTTGTCAATGAGAAAGAAATACTTCTATCTAAGACAAACGAGGCACGAGGGCCGAGGCACGATATATGGTTTGGAGAAAGAGCTAAAGAATCAAACGCGGATGGGTAGCATTCGGAAAGCATCAACCAGTCGTATAACTGATATGAACATGTCAGTTTTGCCTTCATTTCAAATTGATTGAATCAATGCTCATATTTTTGTGACACTTACCCTTAATTAACACATTATTGAAGATGTGGACTAGTTTATTATTTAAATATTCCGAAACAGGACAACAGCATTTAATCTTGACCAATACAACTAACAATTATAAACATATTATATTAATATGATATTTGGACGATTTATTTGTATGTACTAAATATGAATATAAAAGAACGACAGCACGTCGTTTCACTAAAGTTGCTCGTAGATTTGTACCTGTGTAGTGCGGTTGTGGTGGTGTGGTGCAGTCGTCGTCAGAGTAGTGCGGCGCCGGCCTCGGCGCGCGAGTGCGGCAGCGGCGGGCCGGCGCGCCACGCGTTGTCGCGCGGATCGTACAGCTCGACGGAGGCAAGCGTGGTGCGCGCTCGGTAGAAGGCCCGCTCGCGCGCGCTCTCGCTGTCGCCGCCCGCCACCACCAGCACGCCCTCCGCCGCGCCCGCCGCGCACCCCGCGCGCGCCTCCTTCAGGCTCGCCACCTCCTCCCATATACCCTGCACCCACATCATGCATACTCAACTCATAGTAGTGCATTACGGGCTAAAGAAGATCACGGCTGGTAAGGTTAAAGCTAAGTTCGAGTCAATAAAAATCCTCGCATTCTTGGTCGTCCTACCATGAGCAAAAATGCTACATACGTGCGGTTAAAGGCTCGAAAATGCTTTTGAAAGATACTAGCGCGTCCTGGCGACTAGGCATTCTCGGATATGCGCAAAAAACGTTTGATATTTGCTTAGAATTTTATTAAGTCAATACTAATACATGATTGACTCAGTATATAAATAATGCCTCAACGACAACAAAAAAGTGTGAGAGGATATTCCGTTTGGCCAAAAATAACCCACTTGAGAAGCGGATAGATTAGGTATGATGAACACCCACCGGCGCGCTATGCGGCTAATCACTCGCGACACGCGCTTATATTCCAAAAACTGTCCGCGTACGCCAGTATCAAACGACTGCGCGAAGTAAATACTTGCAATAAGTTGAAATCCCTAAATTACTTCACAAGAAAGTAGAAATCCATTTAAGTATAATTTTCTATAACAACCTAACACTTAGTATAATCCTTTATTTACCTCATCGAAACTGTATCTTTCTACGGAAGTAAGAACGGTCCTACGCGGCGCATTGCCTCCGATAACGTAAAGATAGTTATCGAGAACAACGGCTGCTGCTTGGCTGCGGTCGTGGTGCATCGGTGTCAATGTGTGCCATTTACGAGATGCAGGGTGATAGCATAGTAGATCTCTGGTATGTCTCCACGTGTGAGTGCAGCCTCCAACTATGTATATAAGTCCTGGAAAATAAATATACTTTAACGTATTATCAGCCGACAGACATAAACCAGATCCGTAGCTGGTAACCGTTAGGGTTATTTATTTATTTATAGTGAAACACGTAGATTGGCTTCAACCTGTCGATTGAAATTACTGCGGTGCGAAGCGGAAGTTGTAGTGTGCAGTGCTTCCCGTCGGTACTGCGTTGAAGTACTTGATATTGTTACACCCAGTGCCATCTCTCGGCATGGCAGTTCCCTCTTATAATTTATTACAGCGCCATCTATTGACATCTTACGGAACTTCGTACGAGAAGAGTATAGAGAACGCTGGTACATTCTCGAATGTTCATACTGTTTACATAACGGGTATGACGTTTCTAGAAAACTCTGGAAACACTTTAACTGCGTATAAATAGAGCGCACGCACACCGCCAAGTCAGTTTACAATCGTAAGCGGTCAAGTATTCATCGAAGCGAACGGAAGCGAAAATATTACGGAGTTTGAAGCAGTTACAGTGGAAAAATGTAGTAGGTATATTGTTTGTTTTATTTTAAATTTAATTGTGTGCTAGAATATATAAAACGTGTTTTAGTCGGTAATATTGTTTACATTCTTATCCGTCGAACCCAGCACGTAACATGTCGTTGCGCATTGTTGGATACCTACTGGCTTCTAGGCTGTATCCTTGTTACCATGCGTGTTCACTGTTACGACTTGTGGGAGTCTTCAAGTAAAAGATAGTTTGCAGATTACAACGTTTATTCAGTCTTTACATGTTATAGTTACAATTAACGTGAGAGAGCGACTAACTCGAACCGCGCTACATACGCGTCCGATACAAAATGCTTAAATGCTAGCGTCAGCTAAACGTGACTCAACAACGTGATCCAACACGCATAAACACATGCGTACATGTGCCGAGGTCTTTGTATATGAATGTTTTTGACCTTGACGCTCGCCTTGTTGATATTGGTGATAATGACGACATTGTTCAAGTCAGCTGACAGACAAATTCCGCAACTACAATGTTCGGCTTAGTAGGTGCGAAGAAATCAGATGGGACGCATAACGTTGATCCTTATGTCATCCGGGCCGGGCTGACGGTTGAGTCTTCACGTAGGGTGGTGCGAAGTCCTAGTAATACTGTAGGCAATTCACTGATCCATATGTTATCGGTTGCACTTGCCATCAGTGCCGCTTTCAGAGATCGATGCCATCGTTCGATTTTTCCATTAGCTTGCGGGTGAAATGCAGTAGTACACATTCGAGTGACGCCTATTTTCTTCATTAAAGCTTGAATATAAAGACGATTCGAACTGTCTCACTTGGTCTGTAGTAAGTCGCAGAGGACATCCAAACCGCGATATCCATCCCTCGTACACGGTCTTCGCGACCGTTTCGGCGGTGAAGTCACGAGTAGGTATTACATACCTCTGGCCAGTTAGTGCAGCGGTCAATCATAGTTTTTAGGTAGGTATCTATAGTCATCTGATGGCGGGCGGGGCCCAACTATGTCCACGTGCAGGTGTTCAAAACGGGATGATTGTTGAAACTCACAGAGCGGGCTAATGACGTGTCGATGAACTTTCGCGCGTTGACAGCTGATGCACGCCTTGGCCAATATACCTGTATCTTTGTTTATAGATGGCCAGAAAAACTTTGTTGTCATTATTGTTCTTGTTGTACGTACACCGGGGTGACTTAGTTCGTGTTGTGCTTTGAAGGCTGCGACACGATAAGGCAATGGTAGGTATGGTCGAAAGTTCGCTGTCCATGTTTCTCACCAAATAGGTCGTTTAACTCCCGGTAGATTTACGCGGGAAAACCTCAGTCTGGGGTTATTCATGCAATCACGTAGTTCGGCGTCGGTTTCTTGTTCTTGAGATAGCTTGTCGTAGTCCATCGTCGCGTTGAGTAGTTTGATTGCCGCGATACGTGATAACGCGTCAGCGGCTTCGTTCTTATCACCGTGAATGTATTTGATGTTAATGCAGAATTGACTTATGTAATGAAGCTGTCGCTCTCGACGCGGGGTATTGCTGCTACTTGGCGTTCTTGTTAGTGCGTACGTTAATGGTTTGTGATCCGTACATAATTATGGTGAGTTCGTTGCCCTCTATCAGTCGGCGTAGTCTCAATAGCTGTATACATTGCTAAAAGTTCGCGTTCGTATACAGATAGTACAATCCACGAAGACGCGCCCCACCAATTTTTGGTTGAGGGGATCGCGGGGTGCGGGGAGTTTCAACCGAGCGTCAGTCGTGAACCGTCAGCGGTTCGATGCGCACATGTAGTACAGTCTATGTTGCAAAAATCCAGACTCGTCAGGAAAGTTGCTCTACTTTATATTATTATTTTTTTTAAATGTCGAGAAAATCTCAGCGTGTTGTACTTAAAAGCCAGGTATGTAAAAGATATTTACATTGTTTAGAAGTATGTACTTACTAAAATACATGCAATAAGCAGAGGAAAGTAATTTAATTTTGAAAATAGCAAATTTTACTAAAAGAAAACTTCATTTCATCTTTAAAAATAAGTAAAACTATTTAATGTTTTTTTTAATTTTAGGCAAGAGAAATTATTTCAAAAGTTTATGATTTTATGAAAAAAGAAGCAATCAATAATTACGCATAAAAACTCACTGATGCGCGATGGAGAACCGCACAGGCTGTTGGGAGTATCTGAAAGCACAGTGACTAGAATTCTACGCGAAAGAAAGGAATATACTAATACAATAAAGCAAACTACAGTACCTGCTATGGAATCGAATATAACTATGGAGACGGATGCGATAGTTCCTATAGTCCCAAGTACGGAGCGTACAATAGAGCTGACTACGGAAGCGGATATTGAGTCTGAAAATGAAGCCAGTACGTGGCATACGAATTTAGTAGGCAGAAATGCTTTTATTTTTACATTACCTATGAAGAAGAGAAGCGTAAGACCACGAAAAATTAATTTAGACGACTTTGATATTGGTGTAGTCCGGAGAACTATCCAAAACTATCGTATAGAACATCGTCAATTTCCAACATTATCACGACTTAAAATTGTTTTGAAAGACCGTATACAATTTGATGGATGTATAACAACCCTAAGAATATTGTTACGTAAACTTGGTTATAAATGGAGAAGAACTGAGAATAACAGGAAGGTGCTAACTGAGAAACATGATATTCAAATGTTAAGATTGAAGTATTTAAAACAGGTAAAGTCTTTTCGTAATGCAGGTAGACCTATAGTGTACACAGACGAATCACATATTCATACCAACCACGTGCAAAAAAAATCTTGGGCCGAAAAAGGTTCTAAAACAGCAATAAAACAAAATATAACAAAAGGAGTGCGCATAACCATAGTACATGGCGGAAGTGCAAAGGGTTTTGTACCAAATGCGTTGTTGACATACAGAGCAGAGATCAAATCCGGAGACTACCACGACAATATGAATACAGAAAATTACTCAAAGTGGCTAAAGGAGAAACTAATACCAAATCTCCCAAATGATGCCGTAGTAGTCTTGGATAATGCAGCCTATCACAACACTAGTTCGGAAAAAATACCAACATCCAACTCCAACAAATTAGACATGCAGACTTGGCTGAATGCAAAAAATATCCATTTCGAACCAAGCTTCAAAAAACCTGAACTTTATGAGTTATGACCTAATACTAAAAAACAAAGAAAACTTCCGCAAATACAAAGTTGACGAATTATTGAAAGAACATGGATTCACAGTGCTTCGGCTGCCTCCTTATCATCCAGATTTAAACCCAATCGATAACATTTGGGGTATCGTAAAAAACGACGTTGCTAGCCGCAATATCAATCAAAATTATACTTCAATTATGCCCATTTTAAATTAAGCATTTGATCGAGTAAATAAAGATGTCTGGTTCAATACTTGCCAACACGTGCTAAAAATAGAAGATGAATACATGAGACACTGTGATCTTGATTTCAGTTTTATTATAAATGTTGGTGATACATCAGACTCTGAATCAGATATTTCTGAAACGAGTGATTGACGATTTTGATTTCTTAATAAAGTTTAATAAAACTTTTTCACGTATTTCATTTATGTCTATAATTTATGAAAATGGTAATATTATCGTATATTAACTAATAATCACATAAAATATCGACACCTAAAATAAAAAAATATATAAAATTGAAGTAGAGCATCTTTCCCTTTGACCGTGACGCTCTCTCCTGTTTGGTCTATTTATTGTAGTGTGCCCGTGCACTCATAGGTTATTAGTGTGTACCGATAACACTCAAACATTGGGGGAAGCTTGCACACATATACTATAAACGGTTAGAATTAATTGAAACGGATAAACTTATTATTCTAATTGGCATTCTACATAGGTATTCAAGGACAGACCAACACACCCAGTATATTCTGACATCATATCCCAAAATCGCAATTGTACATTAAGCAATTTGTAATGTTATTTACCTTTATAATTAATAACACCCATTCCAAACCTAGGTTCTGGCATTCTCCCCACTAACGTCCACTCGTCGGCAACAGGATCGTACACTTCAACTGACGCCCCCATGTCGGAGCCGACCCAACCACCAAAAGCGTATAGATTGCCATTCCAACCAGTCAGTCCGAATTCACATCGCGCTTCTTTCATAGGCGCAATATTTGACCACTTATCAGTCTAAAAAGAAAACAAAATATAAGTTTTTATTGCAATAATTTCATAGGATGACTATGAACGAAAACTTTGATCTCACCTGAGGATCGTAAACCTCTCCATTTGCAAGTATTTGGCTTCCTTGTTCTCCTCCGACGGCATATACCCGACCTCCTAAAGTTGCTACACCTGGTTGTATTCTCGCTATTCCCATAGATTCTAGCTCCTCCCACTCGCTACAAAACATTAAAACATGTTTCAACGACAGTCTCAGAAATTAAAATGTGTTTTCAGGAATCTAAACGATTATAGTGACCTTAAGCACAAGACCAAATTACGCTCGTAAAGTCGAAAGCTCCCTGTTGTGTGATAAGGCATAATGACAAATACTATTATTTTAGTTTTATTATCATTTATTAAAATAGTACGTAAAATTACCGTTTGTGAAGATCAAATTTGAGCACTGTAGAGAGAATGTTATCTGTTGTTAGTGGTGGGTGGGCAGCTTTATCACGACATGACCCACCTGCCACCAACAAGATGCGTCGCGCACGTTGGCGAGGCTCCACGGCCAGTGCGACGAGAGCACCACGACCTGATTTCTAAAAAGAAACATATAAATAACAAACGGTAACGATATTCTATTTAGTTATTTATTAACTAAAATGAATATTGCTTCAGTCGCAACTTTGTTGATTATTGTGTGCATATTCTCCCAGTACATTTTAATAGGTCATAAAGGGAATAGCTATTTTCGGCTTTGCGTGGACAAATTGCTCAGTTAAAAAATCTATTTACAAATAATTGTAATTAATTAATTAAAAAATATTAAACAATACCTCGTTGCAGGAAATATTTCGGTAAAAACGACGCATAAATAAATATTTAAACTGATAACAATCATAGGCACCGCCATTTTTCTTCTTTTGCGCTCCATTCTGGGTTACCATATTAATAAACGTGCATTTTCAATGAGATACTTGTTACATAAATAAGGTATCATTTATATAATAAATATAGATATTATTCAATCAATGAAATGCTCATTTTCAGTCAATAAGTGATAATTTAGCAATATTAGGTATATATAATGAAAAGCTATATTTTTACAACCTGCTGAAGCTTTATTATCATATTTAGTTTGTTTTGGGTATAAGATATTAAAAAAGCAATGCATTTATTACTATAATTACTGTCCACGCCAAGCCGAAACACCCTAACAAACTAAGCAATTCCCTTTACTGCTAGAGGCGCAATAATAAAATGTATAGCATGACAAGCATGACCACATTCAATATACCTAATCAACAGCAGTAAAATCGTACCATGAGTAATCGGTCTTAGTGGTCCATGACATGTTTGATCGTCAGCATGGCGTTTCATACATTTACTAAAATCGTTTATAGTATCAATGTTGATGAACTAATCAATGAATAATAATAATAATGTATGGAATGATCTGATTATGGAATGATCTGATTGTCGAATGTATCGAGTTGCGTCAAGACTTACGATGTAAATTAATTATGTTTGTGTTCCTTTTAAAATATAATTTATTTATAAAGTCATAATAATAAAATTAACACTTACCATATCCTTACAAATTGTTCTAAGAGCCACAGCTAAAGATGGATCTTGTATATTTTTAATTGCTTCATCTAGCACTTGTGGTGATATTAATGGCAGCCGTATATGACTTAGCACCTCGAAACAATGGCGTCTACGACATGCTGGATCATGCTCTAACCATCGAAGAGCAGGATACAAAACCTGAAATAACATTTGTATGTTTTTATTAATAAATCAACATTAATTACACATACAGGGAATAAGAAAATTCATCACTCAATATTTGCGTGACTTAAAAATATACTAAATCATGACATTGAAATAATTACACAAAGTTAATAGATTGGCATTATAAACTTGCTCAAAAGGAAATTGAACATGTATGAAATACTTACAGAGAGTTCTTCAATTACATGCATAATATTTGATACTTTTAACAATGTTATATCTGTTACTTCAAAGGATCTTATCCACTAGCTGAGTTCATCAATAGTATACTGATAGCACAGATAATATAATAATATACCAGTACTAAACCCACACAGTTGAATTTTTTGCAGGCTTGTAGGAACAGTGAGTGTTAGCAAGTTATTTGATGGCATAAGTGTATACTTTTTAATAAATATCAAAATAGAAAATATTTAAAATATTGCTTACTATTATTTATTATAACATATACTTAATTATCCTTATACTATTTATATGTACTTAGTTTATATCTTATTTCTAATAGAAATAACATATTTAGGAACAAAATGCACCTTAGGAATGATTTGTTAAATAGGCAGAACAATAATTTAGCAAACACTATCACTGTCTGCTTTCATGCAATTCTAGCAATATTTGCTACTTGCCATAAATGTAATATATCAAGTTCTAATAAGGATAATTCATTAAGTTAGTGTGTAGGAATTCAGTATCAGTAAATAAAAATATTCTATCTTCTGAGCTACAGATAATGTGGGATCACAATACTTCGATATTGTATGTACTGTGGTGGTGTTAATATTCTACTACATATTACGGATTCATTTAAAAATACATGTGTAAGTTCAAATTAAGAAAAAAAAAATTAAATGGATAGGAAGATAAGCAAATACCTACTTTAAACAGCAATAAAAAGTTTTCTAATGTTACA
The DNA here is from genome assembly GCA_963564715.1 of Catocala sponsa. Classification (NCBI taxonomy): domain Eukaryota; kingdom Metazoa; phylum Arthropoda; class Insecta; order Lepidoptera; family Erebidae; genus Catocala; species Catocala sponsa. The sequence continues at coordinate 14,515,376 of OY751335.1, forward strand.
CATTTTAGAAAGCTATTAGGCACTCAGATTCCATTTCATCCTAAGTGAGTGAATTGTTCCTTTGCCTTTTTATTTTTGGAGTTAAATTATCTCCTAATTCCTGGTCAAATATGGGGAATCTAAAGATACACTTCATTACTAATATCACTTCTCATTACTAATTTTAATATTTATTAACAGTAGCAATCAAGAGGAAATAAAAAAGAATATAATATAAAGGCAAATTTTCCAAAATGTTTACTTTTAGGTTGTTAAATAGAATTGGCAATTTCTATATAATATCAACTATAAAATATGTAAAAATGTGAGTTAGTTTAAGCCTAAAAGTTCTGTTATAATATTAAATATAATAATGTATTTTCACAAACATTCTTATATTACCTTTATAAATCAAAATAATAATGAGCTACTATGATACTATGGTGCTCAGCTGTGTTCTAAAACAGTCTACATACACAAATTAGGTGTGAGAAAGTGGCATACATTTTGCTCAGTGATTCTTTATAAGTTTGGAATGTTGATTATTCCATGCTTTTAATTAATTATAAGTTTCAAAATTATCAAGCTGTATATTCTTAAAGCTACTTGGCATGAAAACATACCTGTGCTTCACTGTCAACTTTTAATTGTTCTGATGAAAGCAAAGTTATTAGCTGTGGTAATGGCAACTCTAAAAGCTCATCACCATTAGATACAATATTCCAGTTGGCTTGAACATGCTCTAGTGCCTCTTTTACCAACTCTATGCAGTTGTGAGCTTCTGCAAACCTAATTTGATGAAAGCAATTTGTATGTATTAGTGTAGGTATACTAAAACATTATGATTAATACAAATTAAAATGACTAATACACATCAGGAACAATTGACCATCTATTCAATTAAACATAATTGGGATAACTAAAAGCAGTAGTTACCGGAATATTCCAAGGGCATTAGAAGGATGCAGTTCTCTTCTTAGAAATTCACCACAACCTGTGACCAGTTCTCTTAGCTGAAGCATATCAGCAGCAATTAATAAGTGTTGTACTGTACTCTTATCAATAACTATTTCACCTAAAATACATATTAGTTAGGGATGAAATCTGTTAAGTAAAAAAATATTTGCTTATAGTAAATTATACTAGAACAGATATAATTTACCTACACATATACCATTGTGGAGATAAAAGATTAATCACCTGTGTATATAAAATCTATAATCATTGGTAAGATGTCTGGTGGTACACTAGGCAGTGCAACATATCCTTTTTGACTTTCCTCCAGACCAACATTAAACATAGCATCAAAATATGCACAGCTTGCTGCAAGCACCACACGATGTGCCTGCAATTTGTAACAAAACTTTTTGGTAAAACATAGTCCTTATAAGTCTTGGTAATGTATGCTTGATGTGTCATAATAAGTTTCATGACACACCCAACAGTTTTGGATTAACTAACTACATGAATAATCATAGTTATCTCAAGAAATATAGTACCCAAAATCTAATAAAATTGAGTAATTAGTTACTTCTTGTTGGCACAGTTGTGAAAACTACCATATCGCTTGACATACTTTGTTCAGTGAATATTATACCCATATATTTAGAAATAATGTAGCAGCCAGTAGAGTGGGTAAGCCTGATGAAAACAAATGTGTTAAATCAAAAGTTTTCCATTAACATTCGTACAATTTTGGAGGGAAGTCGAAGTAGTAGAATAGTCATTACTTACTTAAGACTGCACCGAGCGTAAGACAGATAATGACAGAGCTCATGTGGCACATATTCAAATCGGCGTGCGGCCGCCATAGTAAAATTGTATGGAGGATTTGAAGTGCTTTTTTGATAAATATGTATCTATAATGTCAACCAATAACTTCAATATTTGGGATGGACCAATTGTAATGTAACTATTTATGTTTCATTTATGTTATAAAATAGGGTAGATTTCTAATGTTATAATCTAACAATCACGTAACATGAGCTTATGTGTTTGCATTTTACGTGCATATTTACGTAATTTTGTAGGCAAAAATTATTAATTTTTTTAAGTTTTTTACATATAATTACACTTTTTATACATAAAATACATGTAATTATAAACACATTCATTGTTATAGTAAATGTATATTTTATAGGTATTTGTATTAAACAAAAAGTGTAGATTTTATTCACTTAACTGTGACCGCCTGTTTTGGCACATTCCGCTCGGCGCAGTCTTAAAATTTAATCTATGACAAAACATATCTTGTATGATTTGTAATCTAAGCTATGCTAAATTATAATTATTCATCATACCTTAACCCTTGTTGAACCTGATACTAAATCTATATCACAAAATCTTCCATCCCGTTTGAAATGGTGTAAATTCACAGATATTTTATTGGCATAGTCGCAGCATTTATATGGGCGAGCTCCATCTTTACTTGAACATTTGTCATAAGTGTTTGTCGTCATTATATATTAATTACATTAAGCGTTACATTACATAAAAGTAAGCTAAACACAGCGTCACTAAGAAATTATTTTTTCCATTTGCCTGATATTATCGCTAAAATTATAAATTGTTTCGCAGAAAATGTCAATTTGCTGAATATGTCAGTTGTCAGTGTCACAAAACAGTCACTCTGTTTCGTTCTGAACTGCTGTCAGATAATTTTCTATACTGACAAGCATGAGAGCAAGATTCCGGTCTGACGCTTGGTTGAGACTTGAAAGTGTCAGTTGGTTATAGGTTATTTTTATTTCATGCGTATTGTTTTTATTTGTGGCTGTTAATTTGTGTGTTTGTGTTATCTCGGTGGTGGCTTAATCTTATAAGGTAATCCTCTGTTTATTCTTTTGTCGTTTAGTTCGGGAGCATCCATATCTGCTTGATTCCTTGGAAGTCAAGTAGGTATGGAGGAGTCCCCGAACGGGGGCGGAGATTTACCTCCTGATAAACCTAGATCCTCAAAAAGGCCTGCTGATGTTGATTTGGTGATCGAGATTGATTCTAAAAAAGCCCATTCTCCGGCAGAATTAATCCAATCCGTATTCACGATGCCTGGATTCGAAATCAATAGTAAAATCAAATTTTCGGCAACTGACAAGGGCCCTTTTACTATGTATATTTCTAGAGCAGAACCAGACCCCTCTGCAGGGTATTCATTAAAACTTTTGAAGATTGCGCAATTTCTTCATAAAAACAATGTTTCTGGCATTAAAGAAGGTGGTATAAAAAATTTGGGTCGCAACACGATATCAATTGAATTCAAATCTGCTGTGCCAACGAATTTCTGGAATTAAGTTTACTGGAGAGCAACAATTATGAGGCATTCATCCCAAAATTTCAGGTTTTCCGCATGGGAGTAGTTAGGGATATCCTTACGGACTAGTCACTGTCAGACCTTTTGGATGGCATTTCCACTGTTGGAAATTGTGGTGAGGTCATTCAGGCCAGAAAGCTTAACATTAAGTCTCGGAGGGATAATACCACGAATTGGATTCCGTCCAAATCAGTGGTGTTAACTTTTATGGGCAATATCTACCTGGTATATAAAAGGTATATTGTTATAATGCCTCACTTCCTGTAACAACTTACCAGCTACCAACAACTCAGTGTCGCAACTGCTGCAGGTTTGGAAATATTGCCAAACAATGCAGGCCACAACCTCGCTACTACATCTGCTTCCAAAAGCATAGTGGAAATAGCTGCTCTACTCAGGATTCAAATCCTACATGCTTTCTTTGCCGTGGGGTAACCACAAGGCTATAGATCCCAAGCTCAGGGCATTTGGGATCTATAGCCAGAGGCGCCAGAGAGGGGGGGGGGGGGGGGGTTTGTGTTTATGCTTTAATAGTTGCATTGCCTAGCTTGCTTTTTCTGCTTTCTAGCTTCACTGGATTGGCCGCTTGTGTAGTATAGATGCAAACCTACTTTACTCGACTCTTCAAGACGAGTAAGGCAGTAGGCAATGGTCTTAGGGGAGAGCGCAACAGTCGTGTAGATCCCTAAGACAAGTCTGGTGGGAAATCCTTCACGTGGTTGCCCTCTGTTATTGGTCTAGTTCCCTCTGAAATAGACGTAACTAAAACCACCAGACGATCACTGCCTGGGATGGAGAGGTCATGTTCCGGCGGGTCCATCGTCGAACGACAGACGATGGATAGTAATGACCTCCCGCGTGTTTGTGCCGTGCGCGGGGACCCGTACGGAGGGATGAAGGAGTCCTGGGGGTTGAGTGGTGATGTGGCGATAGTGGTGCTGCTGATCTGCAACACGCCCCTTTGGTCTGGATTTCCTCTCACACGGGAGGTTGTAGTCTAGCCAGCTGCAATCAATCGGCTGCGGTGTCCGCTCATGCGGCCGCCAGGCGAGTGTCCTTGGGTGAAGAGGCCTCCAGCCGGCAGTGCTCGTTTCCCATCTCAGTGGTTTGGGGTGGAGCGACTAGTGCTGTACGTCTCGGGGGCAGCTCACTTGGGGGCGCTATACCTAGCTGGTAGCCCCGGTGCCTGAACAAGGCACCCCCAACGTTGAGGGCTCCATGGTGGGTGGGGAGCCAGCAGGTGAATACTAGATAGACCAAATATGGATTCTGTCACAAGAACAACCAAGAGCTTGACCGATAAGGGCGAGCAACATAGGACCTCTGGACCCTTAGGGGGAGAGGTTAGTGTTAGTGTAGGAGCTGCACGTGCGAGCACCTACATACCCAAGCTACATGATCGTGATGGCCCTAGTGGCCGTCCGAGCGTGAGCCAGGGGAGTGGTGCTCACACGAGCAGTTTTAAGGGATGGAGAGGGGGTAACCCTGGAAAGGGCTACCAATGTAGTGGGCGTGGCAGCCACAGAGGGGGTCAGACACGCAAGGAATACCCGAAGGGGGATCCCAGCGCGACACCCTCGGGGAGTGGGTGTCAGCCCTCCAGGATCGGGGAGGCTAGCAAGGAGCAGTCGGGCGAGGCACACCCTAAGGGGGAGCCGAACTCGGCTGCACACTCTGCAGGCCATACCCGGGACAGGAAGAGGCGCAGCGGGTGTGCCAAGCGCAAGCAGCGTGAGCTGCAACGGCAGTTGGCACTGGAAACCGATGCAGGCTCTTCAAAAAGGGTCAGGGAAGCGAGCGATGATGCCGTCGCTCAGGTAGGCGTAGGCAAGCGAGCCAAGACCCAAGGCGACTCCTACAGGGAGGTGCTAACGGGGGTGAAAATGGCCATTGTTGCCGACAACTTCCCTGACGTTCTGCTTGGTGCAGAACAGGTGGAACTCATAAGGGTGGCCATTTGGGACCAGCTAGAGGCCACGCCGGATCCTCTGCCGGCCATTAGTGTCGGTGCAATGCTTGGAGGAGCTCTGCACGTGACTTGTGAGGGTGAAGGAGCTGCAGAGTGGCTTCGCGGGCTCAACGGCAAAACCGTTGGGAACATGAAGCTGAGAGTTATCAGCGCCAAGGAGCTTCCAAGACCGGTGAAGATGGCCTGGAAGACCAGGAATACCTGGTGCCTAGATGCCTTCAGGGTGCTGAACATGCTGCAGCGCCTCAATCCCTCTCTGAGGACCTGCGAGTGGAAGGTGCTGGGCACGCAGGTCGAGGAGACGCACACCAGGCGCATCGTCCTAGTGGACAGTGTGTCGGCTGCGGCAATAAAGGCAGGCGGCTTCTGTCTTCATGCTGGCATGGACAAGAGCACGTTCAAAATCCTCGAGGATGTGAACGTGCAGAAGGTGTCAGCAGTTGCCGGTGTGGGGGAGGAGGCCCCTGATGCGACGGCACCACAGGTGGGGGACGGGGAGGAGCCTGTAAACCCGGTGGTGATTGAACCAGGTACGGTTCTCTTCACATCATCGCCATGTGCGTCTCCGAAGACCGACGAAATAATCGGACAAATAGATTATTTAGATCTGTCGTCGCCGGAGGCTGCAGAGGTGCTGATGGAGAAAGGGAGCGAAGGGGGCGGCCAGTAGTGACTGCCATTAAAGACGCCACCATATAGGCAGACCGAATGGCGGGACTAAGGTGCGTACAAATAAACCTTCATCACTGCATTGGGGCGATGGCCGTTCTGGCCCGCCACCTGCGGATGAAGGAATTTGATATTGCTCTGATCCAGGAACCCTATGTTAAAGGGGGAATGGTTAGAGGTTTGGGTGGGACGGGAGGTGAAATTTTTCACAACTGTTCCACTAATGATATAAGGACATGCGTTTATGTCAGAAATGGCATAAATGCAATGCCCTTATACAATTTTTGTTCTAGGGATCTTACAACAGTTAAGATCGATGTGCGAGGGAGCGGAGGGCGGGATACTGTAATCCTGACCTCTGCATACTTCGACTATACGGACAAGAAAACTGTATCGAAACAGATAAAGGACCTTGTTGAATATGGCAGCCGGGAGAACCTGGACATGATCCTGGGGTGCGATGCCAACGCGCACCACACAGTCTGGGGGAGCACAGATGTGAATGTAAGAGGGGAAAAACTACTGGAGTATGTGGTAAGTACCTCTTTACAAATACTAAATAAGGGAAACAGGCCAACGTTCGCTGACTGTAGGCGGGCGGAGGTAATTGACATCACGTTAGCCTCTAACAGGGCTAGCACTAAGATCGTCGAGTGGCATGTGTCTGATGAAATCACCTTGTCAGATCATAATTACATATGCTTTAAGTACAGGACGCTGGTTCCGGCTCCTACAGTACGTAGAAGGAATCCCAGAAATACGGACTGGAACTCCTTTAGGAGTGACCTCAGAGTAGATTTGGAGGATTCTAAGGGTAAGCTCAATTCTATATTAGACATCGAGTTTACAGCAGACAAATTGGTCCAGACTGTGAACAAGGCCTGGACAAGTAACTGCCCTGAGAGGGAGCTTAGGCCCAAGAGGGTACCATGGTGGACGCCAGAGTTGGTCAAGCTGCGGCTAGAAGCCAGACGAGCGTTTAACAATGCTAGGACCAGTAGGGACTACAGCGGTTACGCTCGTTGTTTGACTAACTATAACAAAGCTGTGCGGAAAGCCAAACGGAAGGCTTGGAGAGCACACTGTGAAAACATCAGTACGATTCCTGAAGGAATGAGGCTCTCCAAAGCTTTATCGACTGTCAGAGCACACCCATTGACAACCATTAAGGATGGCAATGGGCGGCGAACAGAGTCTGGTAAGGAGACCCTAGCAATTATGCTAAACACACACTTTCCGGACTGCAAGATAATAAAAAAGGAGCAGGAGGACCCGATCAGCCTGGTTGAACGAAGCTGTCGGACAACCAAAGCAGATTGGGACACTGCTAGGAAGGTAGTGGATGAAGGGAAGGTCGGCTGGGCTCTAAATGGTTTTCAACCATTCAAGTCACCTGGTCTAGGCATGGTTTATCCCATCATCCTACAGCAGGGAGCTGCACTCTTGGTTCCGCATTTGTGCAGATTATACAGAGCCTGCATAGCATTTGGATATATTCCAAAGATATGGAGGCGTGTTAAAGTCATCTACATACCGAAACCGGGCAAAGCAGACTACGAAGAAGCCAAGGCATACAGACCTATCAGTCTTGAGTCGTTCTTCCTGAAAGCCCTGGAGAAGTTAGTAAATAGACATGTCAGGGAGGGAGCGTTATGGAAATTCCCCCTCCACAGGCTACAATGTGCCTACCAGTCGGGAAAATCCACTGAGACGGCACTACATTTTGTGGTAAATAAGGCAGAACATGCATTAGATAACCGGGAAGTATGCATTGCTGCATTCCTGGATATTGAAGGAGCCTTCGATCGGACCACCTTTGATGCCATTAGTGTGGCATCGGCAAATCACGGCATAGAGCCAACCATTTGCAGGTGGATCGATTGTATGCTCAGGGGTAGAATCATAAGGTCTGAGTTGTTAGGAGATGAAATGTATGCTACGACAACCAAGGGCTGCCCTCAGGGTGGAGTACTCTCACCACTCTTATGGTGCTTGGTAGTCAATTCACTCCTAGAACAACTCAACAAAGGTCCGTACTTAACGGTCGGATATGCGGATGACTTGGTGATACTCGTAAATGGAAAGTTTCCGAGTACGGTATCTAGTCTTATGCAGAAGGCCCTGATTATGGTCGAAAAATGGTGCAGCAGCAATCATTTATCGATCAACCCAGGGAAAACTACTGTCGTGCCGTTTACTAGGAAGAGGGATCTCACGGAGTTGGGAACTCTCTCCATGTATGGTACGCAGTTACATTGGTCCACGGAGGTGAAATATCTAGGCATGACCTTAGATAGCAAACTAACGTGGAAACCTCATGTAGACAAAGTCATAGTAAAGGCCCAGCGGGTCTTTGGCATGATTCGATCTACTTATGGGAAGACCTGGGGGCTAAAGCCCAAGGTCATCAAGTGGCTATACATGATGATGATAAGACCCATACTCACATATGGAAGCATTGTCTGGTGGCCAAGAACCAAACTAGCTACATGCAGGAACGCGCTGTCGAAGGTGCAGTGATTGGCCTGCATGGCTATAACAGGGGCGTTTCCGACCACGCCAACGGCAGCGTTAGAGGTCCTGCTGGATCTAATGCCGCTACACATTGTTGTCGAGTCAGAGGCGATAAAGGCGCTACATAGGCTATCTGTGCATGGGCTGTGGAGCGTCAATATGCCGGTAACTCGACACACAAAATTGGAGATCTCAAAAGATCTCAAAAGGATTATGAGCATGGGATGCGACAAAATGCAACCATTGCACATATTCAAAAAGAATTTTAAGATAAAGGTCCCCACGAGGGACGAATGGAGACAAGGTTTACAATCCCCTGACAAGGGTTGTCTCAACTGGTTCACTGACGCTTCCAAAATGGAAACAGGATCGGGCGCTGGTATCTATGCCAACGACTGTAAGGTGAGCCAAAGCATGGGCAAATATGCAACGGTCTTCCAAGCGGAAACCTATGCTATAATTGCCTGTGCTCAGGAGAATATCAACAGTGGTGTCACTGACAGGACTGTGTATATTCTCAGTGACAGTCAAGCTGCTCTCAAGGCTCTGGACTCGTGTAGGGTGGACTCCAGACTGGTCCTGAACTGTGTTAAGCTCCTTAACAAACTAGGCAGGAAGAACACAGTCAGACTGGTGTGGGTTCCAGGGCATGCAGGAGTGCAGGGCAATGAGGAAGCTGATGAATTAGCCAGAAAGGGCTCGGAGCAACTGTTTGTGGGCCCCGAGCCATTCGTGGGACTCTCTGAAAGCACCGTAAAGGCAGCTTTGAATGCTCACGGCAATGAAAAACACAGGCTAGAGTGGATGACCCTTAGGGGTCTGGAACACTCCAAGAAATTCATTGCAAATGGAGCCACAGGCTTCACCCGGAGGTTCTGCGGATATAGCAAGAGTCAAATGCGCCTGCTCACAGGAGCGTTCACTGGCCATTTTGGCACCAAAGACTTCCTGTGCAGATTGAGATTGACACACGACTCGATCTGCAGAGCCTGTGGTGAACAGGACGAGTCCATATCGCACCTACTGTGTGAATGCGACGCGTTGGCTGGACTTAGGATGGGTCTGATGGGATTGGCATGTCCAAACCCTGAAGACTTTAGGCTTCTCCCTCTGAATTGTACACTGCAGCTAATGCAGTACATTCACAAGGAGATAGCTAAAGGATGAATCTTGGGGCTGACACAAAAGATCCCACTGGGTCGAAGTGCCGTCGGTCAGTACAGACTGGCCCCCACACACAAGATAAGATAAGATAAGATAAGATGCGCGCCAGAAATCTATCAAGATGGTCATGTCTGAACAAAACATCAGCTACTTGGAAGCTTCAGCACGACATCCCCTACCTAAGCGTCTTTTTTCGGAAATTGCAGCCACAACTCAGTTTCCTCTACTTCCCCTCAAAAAACCCGACTGATTCCTTGTATTATTATACCCACTACTTCTTATAGGAAGACTGTGTTTCTTTCTCCCCGGTCCCAGCCTGTCTTAAACAAGTCCTACGACAGAGCTTCTCACAATGCTATTGTGTCTTCTCCTTCTTCTTCTCAGCCTAATGGTTGTGCTCTTCCTTCCCCCACTGAAACCACTCCTCTTGCTACTCCCAACGATAAACTCGTTGAACTCCTGCTTTGTTCCCTAATTAACATGTTATCCAAATCAGATTCCGTACCGAACAATGTCTCTGTTCTTGTTGAACAACTACTTTCTGTCCTCTCCCGAAACAACTTATCCAATGGCTCTGCAAGTCCTTCAAAGAAATCTGTAGAAGCATTCGTCGTAATAAACAAAATGTTATCTATTTAGTGAATCGCTATAAACCATCTGTCTTTGCTGTCTCGGAGACATGGCTCAGGCCTGAATCTCATTTTAGGATTTCGGGCTTCTCGTGTCTCCGCGATGACTGGGATGACGGTAGGGCGTGTGCCACTCTACTAATTAATAGATGCATCAAGTTTTCCCAAATTCACCTACCAGATCACAATACTGACTTTCATGTTGTAGCTGCTAGGGCTGCAAATTTTCCTTTCTTCTGTCCCTGCTCCTTTAAGAGCCATTTCACAAAATTACGCAAGTGAAGTTTAGGTAAATTCCGACTCGCCGAGCGATCGAGACAGTACGATGCGTCTAGGAGCGTCGTGGTATAGTGCGACCGTATCTTCACTTAGGTTTTGATACTTTTCTTGGAACCTATTGCTTGAATTGTATTAAACATACTTTTGCAATATGTAAGTTTTCAAAACAAATAACGTATTTGTATTAATTCTAGATAAATATATATATATTTTTTGTTAAGAATACAACTCCCTCCCGCATTAGGACTAAATCCTGTGTCGCGGGGGACTTTACAAACATACAACTAACGGACACAATGAACACCCAGACTCGAAATAACAATTTATGAATCACACAAAGTGTTGTCTCGTGTGGGGATCGAACCCACAATACTCGGCGCAGTGTCAAGCGACGAGGCGGCCGCTTAAACCACTATGCCGTGCAGTCAATATAAATAAAAAGTCTAGATTATTTAATTTTTAGTTTTATAATAAAACATAGTGTCCCGTATAGTCTGTCTATAAAGAGTAGAAATAATTTTTTGCGGAACTAACTTTATTCTGTGGCTAGCATCACTACATTAAATGTCAAGCTTGTCACTGCAATGTAAACATTGTTCGCTTTCATTACAATTCTTGCTTATTTCTCTAAAGTTTTCTTGAAATTATCCAAAAATTTCATACATACATATTCACAATGAATAAGACAATACGCAGCGGCACTCGCGAAGTCATATATAAAGTCTTCATGCGATGTTTAGCCGAATTCCAAGCCGGCAGATTACTCACGGACATGGAAGACGTTTATAAACGAACAGCGGATCTGACTGGTTAGTTTGATTTAATGTAATACTTATATGCCACTTTACACTCTTTTAAATGGTAATATTTTATTCAGAAATGGTTTTATCACCAAATATTTACTTTCATACATACCGTTGAGATTATAAACATACAACAAATATTTATAGTGTGTGTGACTGGTTTTGATACTTATGACATTATAATTATTATTTACAGGTAAATCCGAGTAAATCCGAGAGTACGGTGCGACGAATAGTTTTGGAATGATCCAAAAATAAAGGAAAATTTAGTACTCCTGCTAAACATAGGAAAGGACGCCCAAGAAAAGATTTTGACGATTTTGACCAGTGTGCAATCCGACAAAAAGTGCATTACTTCTATAGTGTAAAAAAAGAAGTCCCTCCACAACAAAATACTGGCCATGGTAAGGGAAGACCTTGGTTTCAATGGAAGTCGAGCGCACTTACACAAAATTTTAAAATATATTGGTTTTAAATACAAAAAATGTAAATCAAACAGAAAAGCTTTGATGGAAAACACTAATATTTGTATCAAAAGGGAAAAATATTTAAAAATTATTATGGACAATAGTAACTTACCTGAAAAATTGCAAAAAGATATCATATATCTGGATGAAAGTTACATTCATTCACCATATAAATTTAAAAAAATTTGGCAATCAATTGATACCGAGGGAGTAATTCAAGATATATCTAAAGGGAAAAGATGAATTCTTATCAACGCAGGAAGTGAAAAAGGGTTTGTGCCGAACTCTCTTCTCATTTTCACTGATACTAACATACAGGAAGACTATCATTCTGAAATGAACACAACCAATTTTACGAAGTGGGTAACTGAAAAGCTTATAGTAGTGAATATGTCGCTGTTCTCTACAAAGAGGATATCCACTGCACTATCAAAATAAGACTCCGCTGAGTATGAATAAATATTTATTGTTCGTAGGTATGTACGTTATTATCAGGTAAACACAAAAGTTATATGGAGCAATAGATCGCCTATCACGGACCGGGGCGTAATGATTTCTTTTGTCTCACACACCTTTGACAGGACAGCAGTGGATGCGTTCCAAGTTGAACGCCGCCACATCACCCCCCCACGGAGTAAGGAAAGTCGATCAAGGATCGAAAGGACGAGCGAATCTCACTCTTCTGCCTGAACGTGTTGTATATTTTGGTGACGAAGTTGATGGCTGAGGTAAAAAGTGAGTGTGAGGCGTAGAAGAGTTTTGAGCGTGAGGTGCAGCGGGTTGCCTGAGCACTGGTTTATGCAAGTGGGGTGTGGCTGACTTATTAATGGCAGGCGTGGGTGATTCATGTGCATGGGTGTGGGGTATGTTTGTAGGTGAAGTTGGATCGTTTGTAAGTATTGGGGTGGTTGTAGCGGCTGATTGGGATGTACTGTCTACACTTACAACTGCTTCTTTGTTGCCAATGACGATCGTAACTGTCTTGTTAGTTCGGCTCTTTACAGGATACGGTCCTGAATACGGCGATTCCAATGGCGGTTTTACATGGTCAGCTCGTAAGAAAACATGTGAGGCAGTAGCAAGATTCTTAAACACGAAGACATTCTTAGAACCATGACGCGAAGCGGGAACAGGTCTCAAATCCGATATAGTTGTCCTCAATCGGGAAACGAAATCCGTAGGGTCAGTGGTGCATAATTTGGACGGAACAGCAACCATCTCGCCAGGCAGATGAAGCGGCTCACCGTACACGAGTTCAGCTGATGAAGCCAAGAAATCGTCTTTAAGCGCCGCACGCAGGCCCAGAAGCACGATGGGTAATGCTTTTAACCAAGATTCATTACGGCACATCAAGGATGCTTTGAGTTGCCTGTGTAGGCGTTCAACCATTCCGTTAGCACACGGATGATAGCTGGTCGTTCTAAGCTTCTTGGTGCCCAATAGTTCCATAAGCTTACGGAATAGGTCCGACTCAAATTGCCTTCCCTGATCTGTCGTTATAAGAGAAGGTACGCCGAACCTGGAAATCCACCCAAAGAGCAACGTCTCAGCTGTTTCTTCGGCTGAGATACCACGCATAGGCCTCAGGCCATCTGGTGAACCTATCAATCGAAGTGAGGAGGTAACGATAGCCTTCGCATATGGGAAGAGGCCCGACGATGTCTATGTGGACGTGACGAAAACGACCAGATGGTGACTCAAAATCACGTAATGGTGAAAATATGTGCCTCGTGACTTTGTTGCCTTGGCACGACAAGCAAGATCTCGTCCATTCTGCAACATCTTTGCGCATAGAGGGCCATACGAACCTATCCGTGACAAGGCGTGACGTTGCACGAATACCAGGATGGCTTAGTTGGTGAAGCTTGTCGAAGTACTTGCGACGGAAAGGTGTTGTGAGGAATGGACGTAGTATACCAGTAGTGGTGTCGCAGAAAATCAGGACATCAGTACCAGGTACGGCGATCTTCTCCAAACGGAGAGCAGTTCCATCACGCAGAAGCGTATGAAGTTCCTCGTCATCTTTCTGAGAATTTGCTAGAGCAATGTAATCATCATCTAAAGAAATGGCTTCGATGCGCGACATCGTATCCGCCACGATGTTTTCCACGCCTTTAATGTAAGCTATATCCGTCGTGTACTGTGATATGAAAGTGAGCTGATTTAACTGAACTGGTGGCAATTTCTCCCTGCGCTGAGTAAAAGCATAAAGGAGGGGTTTATGGTCCGTGTAAATAGTACAATGTTGTGCTTCTAAAATATATCGGAAATGTTGCACCGACTCATAAACTGCCAGTAACTCACGATAGTAAGCAGGCCATGAAGATTGCCGCGAATTAAGTTTTTTACTAAAAAACGCTAATGGTTTCCATTGTGAGCCGTCGTGTTGTTGAAGGCTCGCTCCCACCTGAGTACTGGACGCATCCGTGAAAAGTCCTAACGGTGCGTTAGGAAGAGGGTGCGCAAGTAAAGTGGCTTGTGCGAGATTATTTTTACAGGCATCAAACGCTTTTTCCGACTCTGGCGTCCATGGTACAGGTTTGGCTCCCTTAAGCTTGGAGTCTGCTAATATGTTGACCAACGGCGCCTGCGGTTCAGCCGCGCGAGGTAAACAGCGCCTGTAATAATTTACCATGCCCAGGAACCTGCGGAGGCCCTGAACGGTTTTTGGAAGTGGGAAGTTCTGGAGAACAGCAATTCTATCCTGAGAAAACACAAGTATATCATCGATGTAGGGAAAACAAAAGTCAAGGTCGCGAACAATATCATCCATAAAACGCTGGAACGTTTGCCCAGCATTCCGCAGTCCGAACATCATGTATGGGAACTCATAGAGGCCGAAAGGAGTAGTAATGGCCGTCTTGCAGATATCCTCACTGTGGACCGGTATTTGTTGGTAGGCTTTTACCAGGTCGAGCGTGCTAAAGACGGTAGAGCCAGCAGTATTGTGACTGAAATCCCCAACATGACGAACGGGATAGCGGTCAGGGGTGGTCCTTGCGTTCAATCCTCGATAATCCCCACAAGGCCTCCAAGAAGAATCTTTTTTCGGAACGAGCTGTAATGGGGAAGACCAAGGGCTCTTGGACGGCCTTGCTGTACCAATCTTGATCATATCATCAAACTCTTTTTTAGCGATCATCAACTTATGGGGTGCAAGACGGCGAGGTCGACAAGAAACGGGAGGGCCGTCTGTTGTATTTATATAATGCACCGTTGAATGTTTGATTTCTCTATGAAGCCCGGGTAGTCGTGTGATAGTCGGAAATTCAGCGAGTAGTTTGGCGAAATGCGACCCTGATCCCGAGACTGTAATAGTTTTTACGCTCGCTTGTCCTACGACTGCAATTGAAGTTGGCACTGATATATCGGTTATGCCATCCAGAAGACAATTGTTGCTACAATCAGGAAGCAAATGATAATGCGCGAGGAAATCAGATCATCAGGAAATTGAGGGATGTCCTATGGAGCAGGTCAATGAAGCTCGCAATTTGGGTTTAGTTATGGATGGTGAACTGCATTTTGAGACACATATTCTTGAAGCTGTCAAAAACTGTTTTTACCGTCTCAAACTGCTATACCGAATTCGCCAAAATCTCAGCACAGATATGCGTATAATGCTTTGTGAGTCTCTTATATTATCCAAACTAAATTATGCAGATACAGTGTTTGGTCCATGTTTGTTGCAAAGAACCCAAAATTTAATACAAAGGGTACAGAATGCTTGTGCTAGATTCTGTTATAACATCCCACCCCGTTCCCATGTCACTCCATTTCTAATCAGTGGGGGCCTCATGAACATGTCTACCCGTAGACACCTTCATTTGGCAACTTTACTTTTTGGCATTGTTCTGAATAATAAGCCCAAATACCTTTTTGAAAAGTTGACGTGGTCTCAGAATATTAATCAATACAGCACAAGGGGCACTCCACATCTTTAGATAATTACGAGGCACAGAACGACAGCTTTTAGGGGTAGTTTCAGGTACGCCGCTACTAAATGTTGGAATGATCTGCCGCCGCCTTTGCGTAGCCTGAAAACATTACGTACATTCCAAAGTAAATTTAAAGAAATTCTGCTATTCCAACAAAAATCATCATTACAATGAGCGGAACTTTTCTTACCTGTATGGTGCCATTAGTTATAATTTTTGTATATCATAATCTTCTTCTTCATAGCAAAAACAAAATTTATTGCGTTAGCGCAGTCAGTTATTTGTCGTTTTTCACTGTCAGTCTTGACACATGGGGATGTGTTCGGATTCACACATCAGTTATTTATTATAGCTTTTGTCAAATAAAATTAGTTTAATTTAAACATAAATATTATAATATCATTTTATTAGTATTATATATATATCATAATCATTTTATTAGTATTATATATATTATGTATTATATATTATTATTATAAACAGAGTCGCAACGGAAGACCAGCGCTAGTTGTTTACAACTAGCATCTTGCTGAGTTGCGACCTATTTGCTGCACTAATGTTATTGTTCCTTTTTACTTTACTTTTTGCTAACCATATTTGTAAGTGTACTGTTGCAAATAAACGTATTTTCTTTCTTTCTTTCTTTCTTTCGATTATAGGAGTGCTTACATCAGCTACCACGAACTGCCAACGAAACTCTCGCCTCAAACCAAAATTAAGGACCAACGAAACACTTCCATAGGTTTTGATTGAGCTGCCGTTGGCTGCACTGAGCTGGTACTCAGTAGGAGGTATTTTCTTACCGAGCAACCTCCGCGGGTAACAGCATAAATCAGATCCCGTATCATTCAGGAATCTGACGTTGGATGTTTTGTCTGAAATAAAAAGACGGCGGCTTGGGGTAGTGCAATCAGCTGCCGCCACTACTGACTGCTTTGCCTGTTTTCCTGTTTCCAGGAGCAGGGATTGATGCACTTGACAGCTTTGGGCCCAAATGATCTGTGATACCAGCAATGATTTGTGGTAGGTGACTGGCCACGGCTACGGCTTCTTGATTGACTTCGATTGCGGCTTCGACCACGAATGCGATCATGAGTGAGCGCGGCGACTTCAGCAGTTAAACGCCGCATTTCAGACATAAATGCCTGCATGCCAAAGAGATCATGACCAGCAGCCGGAATGGAATCGCTCGCAGCTGTTGCAGTAGCGGCATGAACGGAATTATTGTAAGTGGGGACCACGACATTGGGGACGACTTCCAAAATGGTATCAGCTTGCGCGGCAATTTCGTCGAGCGGATCTGGCTTGGCTGCTACTATCGCTTGAACATGTTGCGGTAGACGCCGCAAAAATAGTTGTCGCAAAATACCCTCGTCTTTTAAAGTGCTACCGGCAAGCGATCGTAAGTGTCGCAAAAATTGCGTAGGCTTGCGGTCACCTAACTCTTCTTCCGAAAGCAATTGCCGTACCCTTTGTTGTTCTGACTGAGACAATTGACGAATCAGCTCTTTTTTTAAGTAATCATATTTGTCGGAATGAGGTGGGTCAGTGACAATATCTTCGATTTCCACTGTCACTTTAAAATCTAGTTGAGCGATGACGTGATCGAATTTTGTCTGGTCACTTGTGATACCTGCTATGCGAAACTGTGTCTCAACGTGGGCGAACCACATCTCTGGTTTTTGACTCCGGAAGGGTGGTACATTTGGAGATACTTTGCACACTAGGCCTGCGACAGCAGCAGCTTCAACTTCGGACTGAACAGTATCCCCCTTGGACGGCACAGCGTCTTCGGTTTGGGAAGCTTTCTTAATAGTCTTCACAGCTTGTAGCTCTCCTCGTAGAGCGGCATTTTCCTGTGACATTTTATCCAGATCCTGTGCAAGACTAGCAAGCTGTTTTCGAAGTTCTTCCCACTTTTTAGCAGTTAGCTCTGGAGCCTGATCCGTCATGATGTCGAATTTCTTAATGCGGATATTAATTAGTGTAAGTTATGTGTAGGTTGTTACTTAGGTAAGTATGTAGTTAATGTTAGTGTGGTTAGATTATCGCTAACGATGATGTTCGGCCGAAGCAGATAATTCACAGTTAATAGTATTCTTACCCAGCAAAATAAACCCAATATAACGCACAAGGAACACACCAAACAAAATAAACTTAAATAACTAAAACTTAGTATCTAATTACAACTAACACCAAATATTAAAATAACACAAGGACAAACATTGAGAGTAATCAAACAACATGCGTGAACAAAAACTGCACAAATTATGGTAGCTTTAACTCCTTGCTGTTACTCCTTGGTCCAAACGTAGAAATCGACTGTGTTGACTCAGCAATGTACGACGAAATCCATTGCGTAGACTCAGCAATGTATGTCGAATTGTACTACGTAGAGTTGAATTGCCGAAATATTATCCACCAATCAGATCGAGACGGTCGATGACTGCGTCAAGTAGTACTGGGCGAGTCGATTACTGCTTTGGGCGAGTCCAACAAATATTTTCGTAGAAATTAATGTGCGAATCTTCTTGATATTTCACGCCGGGATAGTATACGAACTCCAGAAGCCTTTGTAAGTAAGAATGATGTACCTTCTATCCAAAACTGCAGGAAAGAACGGCGGGAAACGTGTTCTGTTTGGTCACCAATATAGTAGTGGATATGTCGCTGTTCTCTACAAAGAGGATATCCACTGCACTATCAAAATAAGACTCCGCTGAGTATGAATAAATATTTATTGTTCGTAGGTATGTACGTTATTATCAGGTAAACACAAAAGTTATATGGAGCAATAGATCGCCTATCACGGACCGGGGCGTAATGATTTCTTTTGTCTCACACACCTTTGACAGGACAGCAGTGGTTGCGTTCCAAGTTGAACGCCGCCACAGGCTCATCCCAAATCTGGAATATCCTTCCATAATTGTAATGGATAACGCGCCGTATCATTCTATTGTAAAAAATAAGGCCCCAACAACATCCAGCAAAATTGCTGAAATCAAATTATGGCTGGAAGAGAACAATATTAATTTTGATCCGACCCTAAGAAAACCAATGCTATTAGATTTGGTGAAAAAAAAAACAGAACCAGTTTATGAAATTGACGAGTTACTAAGCGAGCATGGGCATATAGTCGTAAGGCTGCCACCTTATGCAGCACAAAATGTTGGGTCCAGAGATATAAAACAATTAACCGAAGAGGCTTTTGCTTCCATAACTCCATCAGATTGGAAATCATGTTGTAACCATGCCAAAAAGATTGAAAAGGAGTACTATGAAAGAGGCCCCAAGCTATATCAAAATATAGAAAAATTAATTATAAGAGTTGGTGACGATAGCAGCAGTGAGTCTGAGACAGAATCAAAAGATTCCTGTCTGCCAAATACTTCTCGCCAAGATTCTGCTGAGGAGATAGACGACAACATGTCTGGTGTCGAATATTTAGATTTTGACATGTTGGATGACTAATTTTAGAAAATAAATATTTCACTAAAACAATTTTTTTGTTATTCTTTATAACCACAAGCTGTAAAGTAGCTATGTGAAGTACTAGGTTATACTTAGTATCATCACAAAAATTAATGCCAATATTACAGTAATTAGCAAGTATCAAAACCAGTTATTACATAGTATTGGGGATACCAGGTGAAAGATAGTGGCGCTCTCATTTTTTGTTTACTCTTTATAGACAGACTGTAATCGACTCGCGGCGCACGGCTAAGTGCGCCGCGAGCGAAATGGTGCCATCACTAGTCCCCCTCCGAGCACCGCCGGCCTATATAAATGGATCGCGCCCTGGTGGAGTCCTCCTTCCTTCCGCTGCCCTGCACAACGAGGTTAAGTGGTTCTTCCTTATAAGAACCATGTAGGAAGCCTTTAAGAACCACGCCCTGAGTCTTATTTGTGTAGCTTGCTTTAAGTGTATTTTATACACTCATTGTTATTAAAAGTGTTAATTGTTGTACTATCTTTGAATAATCTCTGTTTAAAATATCATCAAGACACCACGCCCCTACAGCGTGGCCTGTCGTAATTCTAACTAAACCCTCAAGGTTACAATAGTATAGGAAAATATAAGTTTATAACGTTATTTCTGTTTAGTGCAAATTTCTTAGCGGGTAATTGAACTCATTTTTATAAACAACTAGACGTGGCCGAATCTGATTGCTTATTAGATGTACTCAACACAATTTACAAACTCGTCACAATTTACTATCTCAGCGTGTAATTTAAGTGGCCGCTTTTCCTTTGAATTTAATTCAAATAATTATATAAATTTTATATTATTTGAATGAACTATGACTGATTTACTATCGGCTCCAGCGACAGATGACCATTTCAAAAAAATTTTCGCTTGCACATGTGGACCAGTTGAGTTTGTATCGCCTTAGAATCAGTAAACAAATGTAAAGTGTAAAAAAACTCAAACAAAGAAAGGGACGTGTCACGGGTACGGGTACCAAGTATTGGCTTGCTATGCGATTTTAACCTTAGGAGTGGTCATCCGTCGCTGGAGTCGATAGTACAATAAAACTATTACGTTTACATAAACTCACATTTTCTGTTACCGATTTTATTACAGCCTTTGAGCGAGTAATCTTACTTCTCCATCTAAAATTAAAAGTATCTTGACAATCCACACAAAAAGTTTCAGCAAAATCAATGCAGCCTAAGAAATATACAAAGTTATTTTATCTTTAGTGCAAAGCTCTTAGGGGTTAACTTTTGTTGTGGGATTTTGGAAAAGTCACGAAAATATAATCACCTGTTCCGGGTTTTTATATATCAATGCCTGTTCCATATAAAATTGAACTATGACACCGACAAAATGTATGAAACAACTGATAGGTATTTATTTCGCGATTTCGGCAAAGTCTTAGGACTAAAGTAGTCCATAATGATGGGTACAGTTAATGAAAAAATTACGTTGTATCATTTATACAGGATGTTTTGTAGGTGATCGGAAGAATTTTCGTGTTAGATTATAGTTACAAAGTAATAAAAACATATAGCCTTAATTTTTGAAAAATAATATGTATGTATTACTTATACATATATACATACATAGATTCACGCCTGTTTCCCAGAGGGGTAGGCAGAGACTACGGATTTCCATTTGCTACGATCCTGACACACTTCTCTGGCTTCATTCACTTTCATCACATTCCTCATACACGCCCGTCGGTTCAAGGAGCTCTTAACCTGGCCTTTGTCCAGAACGCCTCCGATCTGATCGAGAAACGTTCGCCTAGGTTTTCCTCTTGCGACTGTTCCATTCACACTAGCCTTATAAACTTTCTTAGTCAGTCTTTCCTCGTCCATTCTTTCTACATGTCCAAACCAGCTTAACATACCTTTTTCTATTCTTGTAACTATATCCACTTTCATGCCGCATCTCTCTCTAATCACACTATTTCTTATTCTATCTTTCAGAGTCACACCACATATGCTTCTCAACACTCTCATTTCTACAGCATTTATTCTGTTCTCATGCTTCTTTTGCCATACCCAACTTTCACTTCCATACATAAGTATGGGCACTAATAGTCCTCTATGAACAGCCAAACGTGCCTTTTCGGATACATTTCGACTGTTCATAAAAGCGCGTAGAGCTCCATTCACTTTGTTGTCAGCAATCGTTCTCCTTTCAATATCTCCCTCATGTTTACCATCCCTTGTAAACAAAGT
This sequence comes from Catocala sponsa, assembly GCA_963564715.1. Taxonomy (NCBI): domain Eukaryota; kingdom Metazoa; phylum Arthropoda; class Insecta; order Lepidoptera; family Erebidae; genus Catocala; species Catocala sponsa. The sequence goes on from OY751335.1 coordinate 14,536,785, forward strand.
ACCCAAATATACAAACTCTTTCACTTGCTCCACTTTTTCTCCATCAATCATAATATTACACATCGTCACGCACTCTTCCTTTTGAAATACCATTACTTTCGTCTTGCTTACATTTATTTTCATTCCTTTACTCTCAAAAGCACCATGCATAATAGTTACCATCGCCTGCAACTCTTCCGCTGATGACGCAAGTATTACTTGGTCATCGGCATAAAGAAGACATTTGACAAGTAACACAATCAACTTATTACTTATACCTTATAAATACCGAGCGCGCGCAAGAAACAGTTCAATATAAAAAGGAAAACCTTGAAATGTCCCTCCCCCACTCTATCTTCTAAACTGCAGTATTTAGGTATGTATAAACTATGCTAAATAGTGACATATATACCTAATGAATTTTAATGAAATTATAACGGCTCATTAGACTTTACTAATTAAAGAGTAATAGACAACTAACTTAAACTTCTACTTGCAAACGATAAAATGCATATTGTGCTTGAGTCCTACTATCCTTAGTTAGTTTATTTTAATATGTAGGTACTTATGTGATCGACAACAGTATATAATTATGAACTGCAAATAAAAAATATCTACCTCGCTTCCGTTGCTTTCTTTAGGGGTGCACAATTTTTGTTTTTCCTTTTTTTGATACAATGGAATACAGAACCCTTACGCCACATTGGTAAAACGAATAAAATAAAAACTTAAAATTATACAAACTACTTAAATAATACACTTGATAATAAATAAAACAGTAATACACTTACTGTAGGAAAAAAAACAAAGAATCAAAATGTTGTAGTCATAGTATAATAATGCGTTTACGATACGGACGCTCGAAGTTGGCACAGGCCCTTCCTCAACGGGCGCTCGCGCCGTACTAATCGGTGCATGCTTGATGATGCTTGTGCATCATAATTTATTCTAAACTAGCTGACCCGCGCAACTTCGTCTGCTTCACATAAGAGAATTTTCCTAGTTTTTGCAATATTTTTCATTTATGCTCCGCTCCTATTGGTCGTAGCGTGATGTTATATAGCTTATAGCCTTCCTCTATAAATGGGCTATCCAACACTGAAATATTTTTCTAATTTTTACCCGTAGTTCCTTAGATTACCGCGTTCAACCAAACAAACAAAATGTGAGTGAAGTCGGCGCGTGAGCGCCCCTGCCTTTTTATAAATGCAGCGGATGGCCGTTTCGCGCGTTACACAACAATCAACCGTATAGCCGTACCCATACTGGCGCGGCGAGATTTGGAAGTTTTATTTCATCTATGTATATCTTGTGTGTTTATAAACCGATTCCTATATTTTTTTTTATAATATAAATATTAAAGTGTACTTTTTGAATATGGGAGTTTGATAAAGATATATATATGTGAAATCTATACTAATATTATAAAGCTGAAGAGTTTGTTTGTTTGTTTGTTTGTTTGTTTGTTTGTTTACTTGAACGCGCTAATCTCAGGAACTACTGGCCCGATTTGAAAAATTATTTCAGTGTTAGATAGCCCATTTATCGAGGAAGGCTATAGGCTATATATCATCACGCTAAGATCAATAGGAGCGGAGCACCAATGAAGAATGTTTCAAAATCGGACAGTATTTTTTCCTTTTGAGAGCTTCCGCTGCGTGCGCTGCGTAAACAGTTAAAGTTTCGCAAAAATCATGTATGACAGAATTGTTCCCCATTAAAAGTTCTAAAAAAAAGTCCGCGACAGCATATGTCTATCTTTTAAGGTTGGCTCACAATAACCATTTTTATGCTAACGAAATTTGTTCTAAAATAATGCATTATTTGCGAAGGTATTTTTATAAACATGATATTAATCCTTATCCAAATAAATACGTTATTCATCACAAGTATTTAATTTAAAACAAAATTGCCCTTTACATCATTCGATTTCAATGAATATCTTAGGAGATATAGCAGTTTTAAAATAACATCGCAGCAAAATAATTACCCATTACAGACATAGTACAAACGATGTTTCTTCTGGTTTATTCTGCGTGATTACTACTGGTTCGATTTGAAAAATTCTTTTAGTGTTGGATAGCCTATTTATCGAGGAAGGCTATAGGCTATATAACATCACGCTACGACCCACGGGGGCGGCGCAGTAACGATAAACGCGGGTGAAACCGCGGGAACATCTAGTACAATATATTTATGTATTTTAATACACTTTGAAGAAATGCCTAACGATTAAACACGTTATTGTGGCTAATTTATAAAATATAGATATATACTATTAAGGACTTTTTTGTAGATCTTTTGAAGACCATCATCTTTGTAATACATACTTTTGGTGTATGATCAACGTATGCGAGGATAAGAGCTCGAAAGCGCATTTTCGTCCGACTTGCTTCAAATTTATCATCACTGCTCAGCTCCTATGTGTCTTAGCGTTATGTTATATAGCCTATTACCTGCCCAGGAGTATGGACTACAATCGTACCAAGTTTGGTTAAAATCCCTTCAGTAGTTTTTGACCCATGCGTGCACATACAGACAGACAGACAGACAGACAAAAAATTTACTGATTGCATTTTTGTCATCAGTATCGATCACCATTCATCCTCCAATATTAATTTTGAATATATATTCAATGTACAGAATTGACCTCTCTACAGTTTTATTATAAGTATAGATTAGAGTTGTATTCAAATACATTCTATGATAAATTTAATGAAGGGATTTTCATCAAACTTTGAAATTAGATTTCATGAAGAACATAGTTTATTTTGACATGGTTTTATAAATGTAATTACACTTTATTTAAACCAAAAAATCGCAATAAAATAGGGATATGGCCTCAGATTTTATTTTTTTACGAAATAATGTTATTAATAATCGATATTCTAGTTATATATGTGGCAACAAAATTATATGATACGATACATATTTTTTCCAGTCAAATTTATAAATATTAGTGATAGATATGAGAGCATGAAATTAACTCTGCTTTGTTTTTTCAGTAAACTTGTGGGAGATTAATCACCACAAAGTAAACAAATATTTTTTTGTAAATGTGTTTCATGAATTTGCCATACGAAAGATCGGCCTATTTTTTACATGTATTTAAAAATGTCGGAGTTTTACCTAAGATGGTAAATTAGGTGACTGAAATCTTAGATATTCGCGCGAAAACGTGAAATGGCTCTTAATCATTCTTGGTAAACTTTCAACTGTCGTCATACACTTTGGGGTGCCCACTATAATGACCCTTGCTCTTCTTTATAAGGCATTCTTCTTCTTTATAAAAACGCATTCACGGGGCCGCGCACTGCCGCGAAAAAAACGCACGTTTTATCATTCGAATTCCAGCTGTGGTGCATACACGTCATCGTTATGGACTACGATACAAGAGTTACTATCTGTATATATTTATTACTAGCTGTTACGCGCGACTTCGTCCGCGTAGATTTCAACTAAAAAGTGTTTGTTCAGTTCGCAAAGTTTACGAATACTCAATATTTCTGTATTCAGCGTATAGAAATACCTATGCTAAAACTAATGTAATTCTTCTACTTTGTCTCGATTTATTTTTATATTGGATGTATATACATATATTAAAATTACATATAATTATTTAATATACATTTTCCTATTTGTATCGGAAATTGTTCTCTATTTCATAGGCTTTGATTTTCTCCGCGGATTCCTTACTTTTCAAAGATAAAAGCAGCCTAAGTTACTTAGAAAATGAGCTATCTACCAGTGAAAGTCTCGTCAAAATCGGTTCAGCCGTTTAGGAGATTAACCGGAACAAGCAGACAGACAAAAATTTTAAAAATAGATGTTTTGGTATAGGTACCTTTTATACTTTCATATGCATTAGGTACAAAGCTGTTATTTTGACATTACAAACAGACACTTCAATTTAATTTATTTGTATAGATTGCGTAAAAAAAGGGTACGCAAACGGTATTGGTATCGTCCCATGACAGCCTTAAGGCCTATGCAGGGCTTTTTTCGTAATATATAACGATCTACGTTCGTATCCAAAAAAGTTTTTCGCCATCACTGGAGAAACACCAGGTAACATTATCTGTGTCGCGTCCCAACAGTAACTGAATGAGTGCCTCAGTCCGTTTTTTTCACCGCAGTGCGCGCACTTCTTGAGATCTCTATGGGATACAAAAAAATGTGCGGTAGATTCACCGCAAATTTGCAGCGGGAGGCCAACGACGACTTTACCCATTGCGTTTATTTCACCGCAATGTGCGCACTTCTATGACACTCTATACTTCACAGATTATGCGTTACAAAAACGCAAGGCAGTGTGCGCTAGGCCTTAGACCGTTTGGATAACATCAATCTTTGTATCTTGAATGATGGATCTGCCACTCGCCGAGTATCTCCATCCCAAAATATTAGTGTCCCAGACCTTTCCTTCTCTTCTCCCTCTATAGTTCCACTTATTTCATGGTCAGTTCGCCAAATTCTTTTGGCAGCGATCACTTCCTTATTTCGTATTTCAGTCCTTCCACTATCCCTCCTCCCATACCCTATCAACCTCTTCTTAAATACCGGCTAGCACAAGCTAACTGGGAACAATTCTCAGCTCTTTTGGATATAGAAATTGATACACTCCCCCAATGTAACGAATATAACTTGCTTCCATTATATGATCGATTCATTTCTGTCATACTGGCATCTGCTCAATCTTCTATCCCATTAAAATCCTCTTCCCGCAGCTTGGTGCCCTCTCCTCCTTGGTGGTATGTTGAATGTTCTGAAAGTGTCCGGTTACGTAGGGAGGCGAAAAACAGATTCGCTATATCCCTAGATATGTCAGATTTTATTGTATACAAACAAACTGCTGCCCAGACTTCCAGACTCCTCTTTGGAAAGAAGTCCACAGGCTGGCGTAAATTCTACGAATCCCTTTCCCCTTGCTTACCTCTTTCCTTAGTGTGGAAAAGGATTAGGTCGTATCGCAGAAGTTTCCAAGATCTGAACGTCACAAACAACAATCCTAATTCCTTTCTTCGTGATTTCCATTGTAGACTAGGCCCTTCCTTTAATATAATAATAATATTCTATCACATACACACAACACCATCTAGCCCAAACTAAGCAGAGCTTGTACTATGGGTACTAGACAATGGATAAACATACATATATACTTTTTTTTTTGTGTATACATACATATTATACATAGAAACACCCAGACCAAGACAAACATCCATGTTCATGCACACAAATGTTTGACTTGTGCGGGAATCGAACCCGCGACCTCAGGCGTGGCAGTCGGTTACACTAACCACTACGCCAACGAGGCCGACAATTCTTTGTCCCTGAGCTCGACTGTCTTTCTCCCCCTGATCTCAATTCATCTTCTATTTCCTCTGATAGAATGAATGATCCTTTCACTTTTCATGAACTTGCCCTAGCTCTTGACTACCTTCGCGATTCCTGCCCTGGCGTTGATGGTATCCCCTACTCTTTTATCTGTAAATCGTCGAACTCCAGCATATCCTTTCTACTTAGTATCTTTAATGCGATTTTCACCCCTGGCGAAATACCTACCTCCTGAAAAACTCAGATTATTATCCCAATCCTTAAATTAGGCAAGGATCCAGTGGATCCTCTAGCCTATCGCCCGATTGCCCTATCCTCTGTGCTAGCCAAAATAATGGAGAATCTGATTAAGAACAGGCTGGAATGGATTATGGAAATCAGAGGCCTGTTATCCAAAAATCAGTTTGGCTTTAGAAAGGGTATGGGTACCCTAGACAGCCTGAGTATCTTTACCTCTGATGATCGTCTCGCGTTTTCCTAGGACAAGCACGCTATTGGCGTATTTCTTGAGATTTCTGCTGCACATGATAGTATAGATCCTTTACTCAGGCAGAAAATGCACGAGCTGAGTATTCCTATGAGACTGATCAACATAATCAGCAATATATTAATGAGCCGCTCCATTTAAGTTCGCCACCGTGGTATTATTCTTCCCCCACGCAACGGCTGGATAGGTCTGCCGCAAGGGTCGGACCTAAGTCCCCTTCTGTACAATATCTACACCTCTAATCTAGACCTTACTGTTTCCTCTTTCTGCAAAATTTTTCAGTATGCCAACGATATTGTTCTCTATTCCGTATCTTCTTCTTTTGCCGATTCTTCTTCTCGTCTTAACTCCGCATTGTACTACCTAAATGATTGGCTTCTAAACCATAACCTCTTCATCTCGGTGCCCAAGTGTAGTGCTGTAGTCTTTACTCGTAAAAGACACGTTCCCGACATAAATCTTTCGGTGGACGATAAAGTTATCTCCATCAAAGATCATGTCAAATTCCTAGGCTTTATCCTAGACTCCAAACTTTCAGGCATACACCACCTGAACTACATTGTTCGGAAGGGCGAGAGGGGTGTGAATGTCATGCGGGCGCTATCTGGTGTCACGTGGGGTTCTCATCCCTTTAGCCAAAAACTTTTAAACAACGCTGTGGTTCGCAGTCATTTTGATTATGGCTGTTTTTTACTTGAGCCATGCAATAAAATTGCGTTATCCAGTCTGGAGAAGGTTCAGTCTAAGTGCTTATGAATTATAACGGGCGCTACGAAGTGTTCTCCGATTAATGCTCTTTAGGTGGAGTGCTTGGATCCTCCCCTTGAACTTCGTCGACAATATCTTGCGGATAGATTCTTCACCAATTCCATTCGAACTAACTCCCACCCTTTATTCCATGTATTACATACCTTGTCACCTCTTATCTCCTCTTGAAAGCATAAAACTCCCCCTCTCGTTGTTAATTCCTGTAGGAAATACAAGAACCTTCCTGTTCCTATTTTGCAATCCTTTATCAATCGTCTCTTCGAAATGGAGTACCAGTCACTGATTTTCCAATCAAAGATTTACCTTGACTTCAGTACCTATAAGTAAGCTCTGTTCGGACGCTAATGACAAGCTTTCTTCGAAATTGTCAAGAGGATGGTTTGACTGAGTGACCCCATACACTGATACTTCCAAAATATCTAGTGAGAGTTATGTTGGATCTGCTGTTTGGATCCCTAAATACGGCATTATTCTTAATTTTAAGAGTCCTCCACAGAACTCTATATTGGCTGGTAAGGCCTTAGCTTTGCTAGAACCAATGAAATTTATTAAGTCACACAAGCTGAACTAGGCGCTTATCGTCTCGGACTCTTGGAGCTGTCTCACAGATTTACAAAAAAATAGCTTGCTTGTAATTCGTTCTTTATTTCTACTTTGACAAACTTTTAGTTTGTTCCCTTCGATTTTGACAAATTTCGACAATTTTTCTGGCGAATTTGTTGTCTGTTTGTATAACTTGGCGGAGCAATCGTAACGCACACCTTTTTGATTTGGACTGATTACGTCCGTTTTTATAAACTTTGGTAGTATTTATTGCTTTCGTTAGTTTTGACAAATTAAGACCTGTCTTCTTGTAACAGTTTTACTGTATGAAGTCTTAAAATTTAAAGAAATAATCAGCAATAAAAAAAAAACAAGTGCACGATTGCGCGGCCATGACTTCCAAGGTGAATAATTCGTAAAATATTGATCTAAAGCTTGTAATTCTTTTTTCGTAAGTTTTTGACAAATTCAGTCTTCAATTGACAAAAAGAATTAGATCTCTAACCCAAGCATTTGCTGAGATCACCATGGACGCGCAATCGTGCACGTTACGTCCGCGCGGCCAACTTTAAACCCTTATAACTTCTTTATTTCTACTTTGACAAATTTTTAGTTTGTTCCCTTTGATTTTGACAAATTTTGACAATTTTTCTGGCGAATTTCTTTTCTGTTTGTATAACTTGGCGGAGCAATCGTAACGCACACGTTTTCAAACGCATCGGTCGAACTTAAGATAAGGGTGCTTAAAAATTTAAATACAGAAAACCGCGATCGGCTAAATACAGATACACTAGTATCTTTAATGAGAGCAAAAGAGGAGAATAAACAACGGCTGTGTCAATTTTAACCCTTCGAGCAAAATATTTGCAATAAATATTCGGATTTTTGGGGAATCCTATACATTGGCATTGGCAACCCTGATCCTTAGTGACCTGTCTACGTTAGTGACCCATACCCGCCCTTACCTTACCTGTTGTCATTTTGTTTGTCAGTTCTAAACATTGAGTTGAGAAGTTTGACTGTTTGAGATAACAAAATACCTACTAATAACTATGGAAACTAGTTGCTTTTCTTAATCCCCTAACTTCACATATGTAGTAAATGTATAATAGTATTTAAGTACTATTAATGTTTATACGGTAACATTATCAATTGCACAAAGTATTTAACAATGTTGAACAGAGTGTTACTTTCGTCAGACGTAGCGTTAGTTTGTGTTCAACATGCATTATCTACAGAAAAAGAAGAAATAATGGGTTTACTTATTGGTGAGGTGGGTAATGGATCAAAGTTTACCTGTAAATTGTTATAAAATTCACTAATAACGTATTTATGGTTTTACGATTACAGGTTCACAACAATGGTTCCTTGGTGTCAATAGTATCTTCTGTCATATTGAGACGGTTGGATAAAAAACCAGACCGTGTTGAAATATCAGAGGAACAACTGGTACAGGCAACATTACGTGCAGAGGAACTTGCTGCTGAAGTGAATCGACCTCTCAGAGTAGTTGGGTGGTACCACTCACATCCACATATTACAGTTTGGCCGTCGCATGTTGGTTAGTATATAATATACTGAAATAGAATGCCAGAGTATTCATTGAACTACTTGTAGAAGAAATCTTTAATCTATCAAGTCTTAAAATTAAAGATATAATTAAAAATCAGGTGGTGTGTGGCTGCCGATGTGCTGCTACAACTCAATAGCTTAATACCAATATTGTTAACATAACATTTCAGATCTTGCAACACAGTCAATGTATCAAAGAATGGACTGCAGTTTTGTTGGCATTATTTTTGCAGTGTTTCTCACAGATCAATCTACAAAATCACCTTCGGTAATTATTAAATTTACTTTTTAGATCACATAATGGGTATGGTTGAAACTAAAAATATACAATAACGTTTTAATGCGTAACATTTACAGAAACATGCAATAATAGGTCATACTTGTCTGTTAAATGTATGCTTTTTCTTTTTTAGATACAAATTACATGTTTTCAATCAATAAATGATGGTTCAAGTCAAAGCAGAAGAGAAATTGAAATGGAAATAATTAACAATAATGATTCTTTATTGTTGAACAATTTAGAGGTAAGTACAATTCATAGGTTTTTATTACTTGTAATACCATTTGAGCATAATCATCCTAAATTCAATTGCTTTTTTTATTCAAGTCACTAAGTACCACTTGTAAATGATAAAGTTAAATCTACAGTTACATTTTGACTAATTTATAATAGTTGTCAGGTTATATTCTACTTGACTAAATTCAATATTAAATGAGGCTGGTAAGCTATACTTCTTAATGGTTTAGGTCCAAAATGTCCAATTCCTGAAATGTCCAATGGTTCCAAAATGTCCAATTCTCACAATGTCCAATTCCCTAAAAGTCCATTTACCATAATTGTATTTCTTTACATTATATATAGGGATATTAGACGATAATGTATAGTCAGGAAAAAATTAAGCAATAAATCTAAATATTATGTGAAAATGTGTTTTTACCTCTTGATGAATTTACACTCGTGAAAATGTTACATCTAGTTCGTAGAGGCTACATTGCAGACATTATCAAAGATTTTGGGAAATGGACGTTTAGGGAATTGGACATTTTGGAACAGTTGGACATTTCAGGAATTGGACATTTTGGAACTGTTGGACATTTCAGGAATTGGATATTTTGGAACCATTGGACATTTCAGGAATTAGACATTTTGGACCTAAACATTCTTAATTTTGTTGAAACACCATGATGATTTTTAAAATTCTGTAGCAAACATAGCAGCATGTAAGATAGTAATTATAGAATGTTAAAAAAATATACTTTCAGAATGCTTAACTAAATGGTATACACAGTAAGCTAAATATTATATAAAAATAAATAATGCATTTTAGTTACCAATTAAGAAAAATTATACAATTTATTTCTTTGGCCTTATAGAGATTCTATTATCTTGATACACATTTTTATAAAGATGCAGTCTCTGTTAGTTTAGCTGCCTTTTAGATATTGTATGATGGAAGTGCAAATCATTATTAACCCGTTGCGTGTCTGTTGCACCTATGCGGTGCATACGTGCCAAGGCCTTCCTTTTATTTTGTTTATTGTTTCAATTATGGATAACCATAGTAGGAGGTGTTACTTTAAAACACAGAATGATGTTTACATTTATATATAGTACCATAAAACAGCTGCACATAGTTTAAATAAATATGTATATGTTGTTTTATGTTTAATGTATTATCACATTTTTTTAGACACTAACTCAATTACCAGCTATATTAAAAGAGGAGGAGGATGAAGCCTACAATAATGAAGCAGGTCCAAATGTAACCGATGACATAATCAATAAGCAACACAATGCTGCTGTCAGAACTATTGCAATAGGACATATTGTTGATAAGGTAATTTTTACTACAATTATGAAAGAAAACAGTGTTGTACTGGATATGAAATGTATATACTATATAACAAAGCGTTTGAAAATATTTGTAGAATTTATGAAGTTGAAAAATAAACCAAATTAGGCAAACACATAAGGTAAAATATTATATGATTCTTAATACTGTATCTATGAGCTAGAGGATGTGAAATGCTATATTACACATCCTGAGGATGTTAGAATTTCTATTGGCCTATGACCTATAGATATGTACTATAGATGTTGCCGTGGTTTCACCCGCGTTTATCGTTACTGCGGCGCCCCCGTGGGTCGTAGCGTGATGTTATACATCCTATAGCCTTCCTTGATAAATAAGCTATCCAACACTAAAAGAATTTTTCTCTTCAGCTTTATAATATTAGTATATGATTCTTAATACTGTATCTATGAGCTAGAGGATGTGAAATGCTATATTACACATCCTGAGGATGTTAGAATTTCTATTGGCCTATGACCTATAGATATGTACTATAGATGTTCCCGCGGTTTCACCCGTGTTTATAGTTACGGTGCCGCCCCCGTGGGTCGTAGCGTGATGTTATATAGCCTATAGCCTTCCTCGATAAATAAGCTATCCAACACTAAAATAATTTTTAAAATCGAACCAGACCTGAGATTAGTGCTTTCAAACAAACTCTTTAGTTTTATAATATTAGTATAGATAAACACATAATTATTAATTAATAATTTAGGTAACTCAAATCACAGTATAACAACAATTGCCCACATTGCTAAATTTTTAATGTTTTTACAGATGTCTAGACCTATGCTGGAAGGCCTTGTAGCAAGAAACAATTTAAATAATGTACGCTTGAGAGCTTTAAAACTACAACACCAAGAAATGATGTCGAGATTAGAAAACATGTCTAGTAATATTTAAGTGAAAATATTTTTATGTCGTATTATAAACATAAACCCACACAATAAATAATTAACAAAATAATATGTTTCCATAATAAAACACTAAAAAATTCGGTATGTTAAGTTAAATCATTTTTGTCAACCATTTCAAAACCGTCTGATGAATCAATACTTGACAATCTCTTCCTTTTAGTCTCTGTTGACTCTGCATGCATCATGTTTGACACAGCACCAGTGATATTCCAAAATGCATTGTATGCTGAACTACTCCAGGTACTGGCTGGCTCTACTACTTCTAAAGTAGATGGCAGTTCTCTCTGCTCCTTTTGTTGATCTGCAATTTGTCATTATAATTCACTAAATCATTTCTTGGAATACTACACTTTTATTTTGCTATGAAAAATGACTTCAACCAAAAACCTTTCTTTAAAATAAAAAATTATAATTGCATCTTACAGTTCTGTTTTTCTTCTTAGACATCTACAAATATTTACTCATAGAACTTGCCTAAGGGTATATATTCATCATCACTGGTATCTGAAGAATCAACATCTTTTTCCAAGGTCTGCATTTTTTCCATAGAAAAGTTAGTTACTAAAGAACTGCTATTGTCTGAACTATCACTGCATTCCGCTAGGGGAACATCATCTGGTTTCCAATAATCTATAAAAAATAATAAATATTTGATTATCAAACTATATTCACATCTTTATGCTCCAAAACATCATATATTAGGAGCCTTCAATAATTCTTGGCTTCATTTGCAACAAAATTTCGAAACAGGTCTTACTGGTATAACTATAAGAAACAATCTAAAGAGCTAATAGCTTAAAATATAATTTTATGAAGAATGCCAGCACCTAAAGTATAGGTAAGTACACAAAATTACTGTAACCTAAACCCCTTGAGTTTAGCCAAATTACTTGCACATATAATGGACGGAACACCTAATAGTGTGATTAAAAAAATAGAATATAATCTTATTGCACACCAAAATCTAATCTTAGTTTTAACAGAAAGGAGTTAGAAAAGTTACGGCTAAATAAATACTAGGTCTGTGCATATCATATATAGATTGGATGCAAGAAATTTTAATAGTTGACCTTCACAATATGAAATGGTAGTGGAACAGGACTGAACATTTACCCACTGCCATCACCATTTACCATCTGTGTGGTCAATGTTATGGACATGACAGTGGTAGAGGTTTAGGAGGTCTGTTGTTTTGTTATGAGGTCCTACAGATATACCAATAAATAATTAATAAAAGACTTACCAAAGCTTTGCCTCTCATCTGGTACTGGGGCTTGTTCAGGCTCAATAGACAACAGTTTTATGTCAACTTCAGATACTTCTGGAATAAGTCCTTCCAATTCATGATCAGATTCTGGAAATGATATCATCACTGATTACTACACAGACACTACAAATATGTTATCCATAAAATAAATTACAAATGTAAAAATACATTACCTAAGTCCTGCTTTATATTTTTGAAGGTTTTCAATATAGGTATGATTATTTTGTAAAAAACACATGTCAACATAAGCAATAAATATGTTAGTACATAGCCGTTTATATATTTGCCAATGAAAAAAACTATCATTAAATTTATATTGATTAATAAATAGGCCTGAAACAGAAAAATATTTGAATTATTATAATATATCTACAGGGTGATTTTGAAATCGTGTAATTCCTTTTAACCACGCATTCTACTGGTGATATAGAATAATCGTGACCATATTTTTTTATTAGAATTATATTTTTGGAGAAATTAATGTACCGATTTTTTTCGTGAAATGGTTTGGGATAGTCTTATGTTAACCACCCGACAAAATCTTAATATTTTACAAATAAAAAAAAAATAACTTAACAATAACTGATGTCGTAAATGATAAGGGCCAATAAAAAGGACCGGGGAGATGGGCCTCGTTAGCATTGGTTTGCAACCTGTCTAGGAGAAGGAAAACTCCGAAATCACACCCGGGGAGATGGGCCTCGGTAGCATTGGTTTGCAACCTGTCTAGGAGAAGGAAAACTCCGAAATCACACCCGGTGAGATGGGCCTCGTTAGCATTGGTTTGCAACCTGTCTAGGAGAAGGAAAACTCCGAAATCACACCCGGGGAGATGGGCCTCGGTAGCATTGGTTTGCAACCTGTCTAGGAGAAGGAAAACTCCGAAATCACACCCGGTGAGATGGGCCTCGTTAGCATTGGTTTGCAACCTGTCTAGGAGAAGGAAAACTCCGAAGTCAAACCAATTTTCAGGGAGCAGACCCGAGAATAAACCCCGATCCAAGGTGTTAACCGACCCGTGTTGATGGATTCGTGGTCAGAGGGAAAGCTGGTCGTGAACGGAGGGTGCCTATGTTGGTGGTCACAGGGCACAGGATGGATCCACCTTACCTCTGTAAAGGGCTCTGCGGAGGTGGACAGTATTTTCCCTAACAATCGTGGGAACGCATATGGACTTTGATTTTATTAATAATCCGCATGGCGGCGACGCGGTCCGCCACCCGTCACGTCTCGTTTCTCGCGAGGGCGAAAAGTGGCCTACGGAAAGCCGTTTTGCTACATTGAATGTTGGAGGAGGGATGGATGGAAAATTGAATGAAGTATGTCAGATGATGAATGAGAGAAAGATTGATGTTCTGTGCGTGAATGAGACGAAAAGGAAAGGCTTTAACACCACTAGGCATGGACCCTACATGGCGTATTGGTCCGGGGTGCCTAGCAATACCAGAGCCTGTCAGAGAGTTGGTGTTATTCTGTCTGCTAGAATGAATGTGTGTAAAAGAATTCGAATATGTGAATGCTAGGTTACTATGGATGAGAATGAAAGTAAGCATTACTCGTGTGTTTATGGTAGGGGTCTATGCACCCGTAAACATAGCAACGGGTATGTCTCAGAGTGCACGGGAAAAAAGAGAAGATTTTTGGGAGTGTTTGAGAGATGTCTTGAGGAAATGCAAGGAACACGAGAGGTTGATAATGTTCGGAGATTTTAATGGTTGGGTGGGAGTAAAGCGTGAAGGATACGAAAGGGTTTTAGGCAAGTATGGGGACGAAAGCGCGAATGAGAATGGAAAAAGGTTGCTTGAGCTATGTTTGGAGTGGAATCTTTGTGTGACAAACACTATGTTTGCCCACAGAAGAATCCACCAGTATACAAGAGAAGCAAAGAATGTAAGAAGTAGTATGATTGACTTTGTGGTAGTGGATGAAAGATTGAGAAAAAATGTCCTAGACACTCGGGTATATAGAGGTATTGGTGTCCATACCGACCATTTTTCAGGGTACGAAAAAAAACTTTTTTTTTAAATTTTATAAAACAAACAGTTCAAATTGTTTTAAACAAGTGTTATTTTTTGTTTTTTATGTTTTTTTTATTTTTAGTTTAGGCCATTAATTTCAAATCAAATAGACCTATATTAATTTATTTCTAGACTAGGTATTTTTAAATTCGCCATAGTTACCCCAATATTTATATTATTTTATATTTAAATAAGGGGAACACCCACTAGTGCATTGAATTACTTTCTTTCGACGGCCGACATAGGGATTTTCCTAGCGGAACTTTACCGGCGGGGAATTTCTTTCGACGGCCGACATAGGGATTTTCCTAGCGGAACTTTACCGGCGGGGAATTACCTATGAATTCTATAAATAGATGTGCCTTTTTTCTAATGTTTAATTTAATTATTAAGTAATTCTGTGACTGATAAGTGATAACATCTTGGCTGTCATTAAAAAAAACAAAATAATGGCCAAACAATGGACTTAGTGACTCAGCTTCACACTGCTGTAGCTTCAAGTGCTGGAATCGAAAGACTGTTTTGAATATTTGGATTTATTCATTCTGACGTACGAAATAAACTGGGTACCGAGAAAACTGCAAAACTAGTCACTGTTTTTAAATACCTAAATAAGAAAAAGTAATTGTTTTCTTGTCATATTGTCTGACTCTCACTGACAGACACACAATTTTGATTTTATAATAACTAGTTTTTATTGTTTATTAATTGAAATTGTTATCATTATAACTTTGATTGATTTATATATATAACTGAATAACTAATTACACATATAACTGAATAATTAAAATATAACTGAATATGATAATGTATGTTTTAAAAATACGTGTTGTCTTTTCCTATAAATACATTCACCAAATATTGTTTGTTAATTAATGGTAGTTTAAACTTTGTTTGATTGAATAAATTACTTGTCATAAAAATAATATGTTTTATTTAAGTAATTACAATGCCAAAAGAAATACATAAGTACAAAAAGATAAATAACATACTCAACTGGTTTTATGTCAAGCTATTTAGAGTCCTAAATATTAATTTTATTTTCATTTATTTCCATTCATTCGCTATGAAAAGTAGTTTTAAAGTTTGTTTTTTCTTAATGTTTTATACATTGTTTAAAACTTGTTTTAATCTTTGTTTTTAAACACATTATTAAAAACACGATTTTAATTCAAACTGTTTTAAACACTGATTTAAACATGTGTTTTAAAACAACTTGTTATAATCATGCCAACCCTGCCATTTTTTGATTATGAGTCGGATACGTGGCCTCTTCAAAGGATGGCTACACCGTATACCTACCCGAACAAGTGTCCAAGAACGAATAAAAGTAGAAAAATTGCAAGATGAAGTATTGAAAGACGAGTATAAAAGTCAATTGAGGAAAAGATTTGAAAGATTTTGTGACACTAATGATATAGAAGAATTATGGCAGTCGTTTAAGCATGAAGTGGTTGTTGTAGCGTCAGAAGTATGCGGTGTGAGCAAGAAGAGGAAAGTTATAAAATCGAAGAATGCGTGGTGGGATAAAGATGTGCAAGGGGTAGTACATGAGAAGAAGCAGGCATGGTTGGACTGGCTATCTGTCAGAGCCAATGAAAGAATGCAAGAAGCAACGAATGAGGATGTGAATGAAGCTAGGAATAAGTTTATAAGAATGAATAAGGTAGTGAAAGATGTAATTAAAAGGAAAAAAGAGGAATTGAAAGACGAGTTTGATAGAAGATTATTTGAAGATTTCCGGACCAACGCAAAGTCCTTCTGAAAATCCATTAGCTCGGTTCGAGGTAAAACCGTAACCACAGAGCTGAAATCAATCAGAGATAAGAATGGAAGTTTACTGAATGAAGAAAAGAGCGTACTGAAGAGATGGAAGGAATATTTTGAAAGTTTATTTGAAAGAGAAGAATGGCAAGGGCAAAGTTTCGAAATTAATGATAATGATAGTAGTGATGAAAGGCCTATTAGTATGAATGAAATAATGAAAGCATTGAAAAGCATGAAATCAGGAAAGGCTGGTGGGTATGATAGGATTACAGTCGAAATGCTGACAGCTGGACAGGGTCTTATAGCAACTCGGTTGTGCCGCCTTTTTAACTTGTGCTGGAATACCGGCCGTGTACCAAGTGATTGGTGCAAGGCCGTCATAGTACCTTTATACAAGGGAAAAGCTCACAGCAAGAGTGCAAAAGCTATAGAGGCATTAGCTTGCTCAGCGTCGTCGGTAAATTGTATGCAAAAGTGTTTATTGAAAGGATTGTGAACGTAACCGACAAGAAAATATGGATGCACAAACGGGATTTCGAAAGGGTATGGGATGTACGGATCAGGTCTTTTCCTTACGGAGCATATCCGAAAAAGTTTTGGCCATAGGTCTATTGCGCATTCGTGGATCTGGAAAAGGCTTATGATAAAGTGGTGAGCAATGAACTTTGGTCGGCATTGTCTATGTATGGAGTGAATAGCAACCTCACTCGAGCTCTGAAATCTCTTTATGATGATTCCAGAGCTTGTGTTAGGAGAAATGAGACCTACACAGAATGGTTTAGCATCGAAAAAGGTGTTAGACAAGGATGTGTAGCGTCACCTTGGCTGTTTAACCTATACATGGACAATTGTTTGAAAGATTTAAAAGATTGTGAATGGGGATTAAGAATGAATGAGTTACTTGTCAAATGTCTTCTCTATGCCGATGACCAAGTAATACTTGCGTCATCAGCGGAAGAGTTGCAGGCGATGGTAACTATTATGCATGGTGCTTTTGAGAGTAAAGGAATAAAAATAAATGTAAGCAAGACGAAAGTAATGGTATTTCAAAAGGAAGAGTGCGTGACGATGTGTAATATTATGATTGATGGAGAAAAAGTGGAGCAAGTGAAAGAGTTTGTATATTTGGGTACTTTGTTTACAAGGGATGGTAAACATGAGGGAGATATTGAAAGGAGAACGATTGCTGACAACAAAGTGAATGGAGCTCTACGCGCTTTTATGAACAGTCGAAATGTATCCGAAAAGGCACGTTTGGCTGTTCATAGAGGACTATTAGTGCCCATACTTATGTATGGAAGTGAAAGTTGGGTATGGCAAAAGAAGCATGAGAACAGAATAAATGCTGTAGAAATGAGAGTGTTGAGAAGCATATGTGGTGTGACTCTGAAAGATAGAATAAGAAATAGTGTGATTAGAGAGAGATGCGGCATGAAAGTGGATATAGTTACAAGAATAGAAAAAGGTATGTTAAGCTGGTTTGGACATGTAGAAAGAATGGACGAGGAAAGACTGACTAAGAAAGTTTATAAGGCTAGTGTGAATGGAACAGTCGCAAGAGGTAAACCTAGGCGAACGTTTCTCGATCAGATCGGAGGCGTTCTGGACAAAGGCCAGGTTAAGAGCTCCTTGAACCGACGGGCGTGTATGAGGAATGTGATGAAAGTGAATGAAGCCAGAGAAGTGTGTCAGGATCGTAGCAAATGGAAATCCGTAGTCTCTGCCTACCCCTCTGGGAAACAGGCGTGAATCTATGTATGTATGTATGTAAAAAGGACCGCCCGTTATTATTTACGACATTAATTATAGATGTTATTTTTTAAAATTTATCCTGCTCGCACATACCGCAACTCCATGAAGGACAATAGGCGCAGCATGTAACTCAAACGAAATACTGTTACCTTTACTACTACCTGGGAGCCTTTCATCAAAGATTTTTTCTAAGAATTCTGATAATACACTTATAGCTTGTTACACCTTGCTAATGAAACTTAGATATTTTTAAGCACATCTGCAGCATAACTACATAGACTTCTTTTATATTTTGGAAAGAAAAAATATTTTTACGAATTTATTTCAAGTTATAACTATCAATCGTCTACTACGACCTAGTCGGTTCAGTAAACTGCAATTTTAGTATTGAGAATAATAAAGCAACTTATCTACTACACAAAAATCGCAAACACAAATAAATTAGAGGCAAAAAACACAAATAAATTAGAGGCAAAAAACCCAAAAAAATATAGGCCAATAGACAAAAACCGATATTTTAAAAAAAACTTCTAAGTCCAATTTCTTGAAAACGGTTAAGTTGGTGTTGTTTAAGGGTATGGTGTCTCATAGTCTAATCAGTCAGGAATGATGGCAACTACAACCTCTTATAGGATCTAGGTCGACTTAACCTGTAACCCTGTATAATAAGCTAAGGTAACCTAATAAAAATAAAACAACACTGCATAAAATAGGTACAGTGTAAACTCCATTTAACATTACTCGATTTAACAACAAACTACCTAAAGCGTTGAAATCACTCGGCTTTGGTTGGTTTAGCTTGTCTTCCATATAATGATACACACTATATAGCTTTACACCCACTCTCAATAACGACAGCAAATAAATAATAAAAAGTACTTTTTAAGTTACCAAAATTAGTAAAAACTGCGCAGCTGTTTACGTTCTTTTGTCACTTTATTATCCTAGCCAATAATAAACTCGACTGTCGGTATCATATATACCGAACTTTCTGACTGTTGTTGGTGAGAGTCATGGATACATTATCATAATTCTTAGTTGGTCACTAAACTCGACTGTCGGCATCATACATACCAAACTTTTTAAGAAATCTGTTCTTTTGTTTACAAATTGGGATTGCTTGCATGTGTAGACGTCAGACGAAAATAACAGACAATACGCAATAGCGTTCAAATAAGAATAGTTT
Source organism: Catocala sponsa (assembly GCA_963564715.1). NCBI lineage: Eukaryota > Metazoa > Arthropoda > Insecta > Lepidoptera > Erebidae > Catocala > Catocala sponsa. Next base: position 14,556,228 of record OY751335.1, read on the forward strand.
TTATGTAATTACTAACACTAGTCTGAAATAAACTTTTTCTTTTTCTAATACAGATTTTCTTTTCTTCCTTTAAAGGCAAATCTCTATAATGTGAAAATATGCAGTCCCTTGTGTCGTTATATAGAGTTTTTACACTCTATATATAAATATTAGAAAGATAAAGTGGTAAGCTGTATTCAATATTTTTTTAAACCTTTTCTACTGAGTAATGTAAACCATATCAATGAATACTCACTTTAGTGTGGTTGGTTTCTCTTAAATATAAGTAATCAATCCATTTCTTGTGAAGATATTGATTCAGATTAACTGCTGCACAATTCAACTTTTCACCTTCATGACTGGCAAGTCTTTTGAGACAACCAGTTCTATGTTTATGTTTTAACCAACTCTCAATTGCATCAGTGCCTAACATTGTTATGCTTAGAGCCAATATGAATTCTAGCAAATTGATTTGGCGATGAACACAGACGCTGAAAATATAAAAACACGTTGAAAAGTGTGAGACAAAGATTGTTTATGAGATTAAAGAGATAAAAACTAAGTTTAATGAAAAAGTGGAATAAATTTGTCTGAATATCTTTAAGTCTACCATAGCGTAGCTTACTTACAAAAACACAATATTAATGAAGAACATAAAAGACAAAGACAACCACATCTTTTTCCAAAATAAAACATCTTCAAGTATGCCAATAAATGCAGCTAATAATAGAGATGTCTGGCTTTTCCTCGTTTCTGAAGACTTCGAGTGGTTCCATTTGAATAACTTCTTTATTGATGCTAACATTAGTATATCTAAATAACAGTTATTCTAATCTTTGTATTTCACAGCTGAATAGCAATATTTTGTTTGGCGTTTGATGATCTCTGAATTGATATTAAATTGATGGTTGGTCGACCAGATGACGGCTATGCTATTGACGGCACATAGATAGTGTTGCAAAATTGAGACTCAAAAGCTACTGAAAATAAGTTCGAATTGGTAGCAATTAATCCCAATTACTACCCGTTAGATACTGAGCTAAATAATATGATTATTTTCGAAAATTGTAGCATTAGTCCCACCATGACTAATCTGAAAAGGGTAAGGCTATAGACCACCACGCTAGCCCAGTGCCGGTTGGCAGAGTTTACATATCTTCAAGAACATTGTGAAGAACTCTCAGCCATGCAGGTTTCCTCACAATGTTTCACTTCACGGTTAAAGCAATAATTAATTAAATACGCACATAACTTTGAAAAGTCAGTGATGACTGATGAGTGTCTTGGGATCGAACGCAAGACCTGTGCACGGTAGTCCAACGCAACGGTTAGTCTCTAGGCTATCGCTGCTAAGTTTAAAGTTTCAAAAATATTTGGAGCTTTGGAAAAATAATTATCGTATTGCCGTTTATTGAATATATATGCTTTCATTATTGTATTACGGGTTTCATATACAATTACTATATCAGTACAATACAGTTTGCAAAATTTCTACCAATTTACATCAGATATTTGTACCGATTATGAACAGACAATTGTACCGATTTTATTTTTGCTATTTTTAACCCCGTCTGGTGTAGCCCAGCTGCCTGAGGAGAAGAAGCTCCTTTGCTCTAAAGTAGTAGGTACCGATAAACGAAGCGTGCTCTTCTATTATACATATATATATATTATTCTCTTTGATCGGCTGCGCGAGCTGCGCAGGCAGACGCGGTCTTGTGTTATCGGTGAGCTGTATCATTTATACGCATACTTGACGGTGGTAACGAGGGTATAATATATTACACAATAAAATATCAAATAATATAATATGCTTTTACGTGGAGTAAATAGTTTTGTTAAAACATCATGCATTATGCCTTCTGTTATAAGAGGTAAGTGAATTATTAAAATAATATAGCTAAAATATTTACTGTGAGAGTGCTGATAACTAATTTCACTATTAATTAATAAATATTGATAACAAATTACAATATCCTTATAATATACTAGTAAAAACATATTTGATAAGTTATAAGAACGTGTATGCAGGCTCGCTAATAAAAAATCTAAATATTCACAAATATTGCTACTTTTAACAGTTATCTGTATACGTAGCCGTTTAGAAGACCGTATTACAATCCATGACAATAACTTAAAATGTGTCATAGCTATCCCGGCTTCCGGTAAAGTCAGAAAATATTAAATACTTATTTTTGTGCCAACCCTATGACACAATGATTTTGGATTTTATTTGTATCGGTGATTTAATTCTTACAGGATTTTTATAAATTGTATTTATTTCGAATTATTTATCGCTTTGTTGATACAGCATCTAAGGCTGGTGTACGTAACGGACTATCATGTATAGCTATTTAATATTTTAATTTACGTTTAATAGGTACTTACCCGTATTATTTTATGTCTTTCGTGCCTAATGCTAAAAATGTTAGGTACCTATTTTATGTAAGTATTTATTCATATTTAATTTAAGACATCACTTAGGTTAATTTAAAACATGTTCGTCAATTTTACCTATATGTAGAAGAGGGACAATCTAGCCAAAAAATGGAAATATCGACAGAAGCAGGTTACGTATGAACGACCCCTTCAAGGTCGCGAAACATCGGCTGATTAAATAGTTGTGCGAAGTTTTCTTTAGGCCTATATCGTTAAATTTCATAAAATTAGTTGGTGAAAACGTGACGCTTTATATCACCAAAGTAGGCGAGTATTCAAGCCACATTTAATTCAGACCTTATTGAAAATTAGATACCTTACACAACAACCCAATGACATAATAAAAATGTATGAGAGATAGGCCACTGCGTCATCTCCACTTAAACCAAAAAGAACCTCCGTCGCGTTGTAGGTATTCCTGCGGTGGGTACAGCGTCCAGACTCTTCGAGGAGACGGTGTGCTTGGCAAAGTGAGAATAATCGAATATTACCAGACCAGCTGCTGTAACAAGTGCCCCTTGGCAGGGTAACCGCTTACCATCTAACGGGCAGTATGATTAATTGCCTCATAGGTAGTATAAAAAATATACTACCAAGTACCAAGGATGCAAACAATCTGTCTTCTTTTGGGAAACGAACTCGAGTTCTCATAATTGGCAGTGAATGAAAAAGCTTAAAATTTAACCTTAAGCTACAGGACCAACGAGGAAATTAAGTTTATTAGATAAATTCTACTTAGTAAATTAATGGGTTTGTGAGTACCTAGTGATTATATTGTAGTTTATGGTGACAACCCTGTCAAAGTAAATATTATATTAGGTACCTACGCTACGTAATTCGCACATGTTATGATCGTCTCGCCGTTAACTAAGTAATTGTTTGGTCACTTGTATTTAATGAGCAATTGTTTAAGTATTTATGCAAAAAGAATAAATTGAAATCGAACAACAAAATAGTTAAATTTAGTTTACACGTCAGTGAAAGTTTAATATTCTAGCTAGGTAGGTACATATTTCCTTGGATACTAGTCTATATTTATACCAAATATCATGCAAGTCGATGTGCAGTAGATTAGCCGTGAAAATGTAACAGAGTTATATTTGTATCTATAATATTAGAATGGATTTTATTCAATTGTGCGAGTATTTTCGGCATTTCAATTGAATATTTGCGTATAATTAAATAAAATACATTATTCATTTTCATACGCCATACATGATACTTTTAAAGTCAATCCACGGAAGTTATTTAGCTTCTAATATAAATAATTACCTATTATTTCATTGGTTACGAATGATTAGTTCAGATATCGAAAAGCAGCGGCGTTAGTAGTTTGCTTTACTACCGATCGTATTGTCTATGTCTTAACTCAGTTCAGCTCAGTCTAATCACACTTGATTATATTTTTGTTTGAAAATTCTCAGTTGCAGCACAAACACAGCAGTACTTCTGTTAGTTTGTGAAATATAAACACAACAGAAAGTGTAAATAAATAAATATTTTTATTTATTTACTAGCCTTTGCCCGCGGCTTCGCTCGCGTTAATTTAGAATTTTCAATCAATTCGGGTCGTACTCTGTTTGTAATAATATAATTCAATCATGATTCGAAAGACACGTGGCGCCATCTATTATCATAAGAACGTAATTGTTATTTTCCTCGGGAACAGTAATTTTTTTCGGGATGAAAGGTAGCCTATGTCTGTTTCTGTACACCTGTCAACGTATATGCAAAATTTCAGGATGATCGGTTCAGTGGTTTAGGCGTGAAAAGGTAACAAACAAACAAACTCATTTTCGCTTTTATAATATTAGTTAGGATTAGAATTAGGATTAGGATTAGGATTTACACTTCCTGCAGTTACGCGGAAGGGGGCAAAAATATTTCATGAATTAACAATTTTTGCTTATCATTTGTTTCGCTAAACATTATCGTTAAATGAAGATACAGTTATGTTGATAAGACATCGTAAATACTGATAATGTAAAAATTATGTAATAAATGTCATAGTATGTTGACAGATTTAAACTGATCTGCGTAGATAACACAATCGCAAAACATTTTCTTTAGACCATATGATTACAATTTCAGCATTATTAACTGAAAAATTCTCAGTAGCAACACAGAGTCTGGAACTGTGCCCCGTAGAAGGCAATAGGTTTGGCCTTTATTATTGTACTTGGCACCTAAAACCATTGGTCGCGAAAGATTTGTGTGAATTACTATTCTGTCCTTACTCCTTACTACTCCTCGAGTAGGTGTGAGACTATAATATATAACACAGTTTCTAAAAGTCAGATCAACTCAAATATTTCTTAACAGCTGGTCAAAGCCATGTCAACTGCTTTGATGGGCTACCCGAATTAGCTACAGCCAATTAAATCGCTGTGTGTGAACATGTGCAACAGGGGACCAACCACTACCTGAGATTTGACAAATCGCAGATTCTCGCTAAAGAACACCGATTCCTACCAAGGATGCTTCACGAGGCTATTGCAATAAAAAACATCCTGATTTCAATAGAGAAGATGGTTGGAATGTACTAACACCTTGGGATTCAGTAATTCAAATAGTCAAACCCAAGAAGAAGCAAACCACAGCTAGACTTCACAATACTTCGAGCTCTTCTTCTCCCTAGCCTTTATTATTCCCAAGTCACTTGGGGCCGGTTTTCTAGTCTAACCGGATTTGACTAGATATCAGTTTTTACACGGAGGGACTGCCATCTGACCTCCACAAACCGAAGGCTAACGATACCCTAAGGCTAGACCAGTGTTAGGATATTAGAGGGCACTAACTTTCCAATAACCACTGCCATAGATGTTCATGGCAGCCGGGACCGACGGCTCAACGTGCTCTCCGAGGCACGGAGCAGGCGATAATTGTCAATCAATACGCACATAATTTCGAAAAGTCATAGGTATAACTTCCGAAAGAGGTGCGCGACGTGGGTTCGAACTCGAGACCCTCTGCATTGCAGTCTGTTGGTCTCCCCACTGAGCTATCGATAATGCATGATACTTCGAGCTCATTCTGCGTAAATAGAAACACCAATGATTAAATTATGTTCAGATACTTTGAAATAACTACACTGGAACCTTGAGACAACTACTATCTTAGTCTCCCCGTGACCATGGCTGCTGAAAAGCAACCGAAACGTCGCTGAAAGTGTAAACTTAAATATAAATAGTTTTAATAATTTAATTACCTTAAAACTAGTAAACTTTAATAGTAGATAGTAGTAGTGTAACAGTTTCTAAATTATGAACCTAATAAAGTGTCAAATAAATAGCGCGATAAACGCCGTTTAAAGTAGTTTAAATTCACTAAATCGCGTTTAATTTTGACGACAAACATTAAAAAACTGGCTTTTAATAACACATTCACGTAATAGTTAGATAACATTGGACATTGAAAGTGCCGAATCTTAATACCGGTTATAGCATCAGCATTGTAGATCTTTCGTAATTCTAATATCTTAATTCTTAATGATTATTATCTGAAATGATAAGAGCGGAGCTATCGCCTTTAGCAACAGTTTTAGTTTTTTACTAAAATAATAACGATGATTTAAGAAAATATTTTATTCTATTCACAGATTTCAGAGGCCTAGCAACTGCGTTTGCGGAGCCAAGTCGTCCAGATGTTAAAACAAGCGTTCCGGGACCAAAAACTAAAGAACTTTTAAAAGAACTGAGCGCCATCCAGGTAAAACTTATTAATTAGGTATATAACTTACAGATTTTCAACAACAAAGAAGGAATTGTTACAAAAGCCATCCGAACACTAATATTAAATAAACAATGACGACCATTCCATTTTAGCTTAATTTTGTATAATTTGTTTGTATTTGTTTTCTTTTAAAACATTCTAAGCGTTTAACTTGGACCACCGCACAAATTATTCATAGATGTGGTGGGTATCACATAGTTATAATATTACCTTTTGTTTTGTTTTTGTTTTGATACCTACATATATGTATTATGTTAACGGACTAATTAGTGTAATGCATTTGTTTGTATTTTCTTATGTAAGCGACATGTAATTGTCTTTAATAAGAAATAAAGAAATATCGAAAAGAAATAAAAGGCTAATTATGTAAGACCTTCTTCTCCAGCTAACAGCCTTACGTCTCTCACACACAACATCTTGCGTTGTGACTGTACTTCCCCAGTTGGAATAAAATGACCTTTCCGTACTACATGCCTTCTTCCTTCCTTCTTTTTAAAATTGTAATAAATCATTAAAGGAGTACATTTTAATTTTTATAAAATTTTGAATACACTTATCCCAAAATTTACTAATTTTAAAATAACGTTTAACTTCAAATACAGCACACGCTGTATGCAACAAAAATTAACTGAACATGAAACATCATATATTTTAGTAAGCATGTACCTACATATATTTTAGTAAGCATATTTTGCTGCGCAATTAGTATTTTAGTGGTCATTACCTTAAACCCTTTTTTTTATGTGTTCGTGGATAACTTTGTCATTTATAAACCAATTCTCAAAATTAAATTTTTTATTTGAACGAGTTTACTCCTGAGGTGGTCCCATTGGCACCAAGTCAGGATCTGATGATAGAATCCCAGGGAAATCGATGACAACACTCAAATTTTATAGGTATTAACAATATCTTTCGTATATTTTCTAAAGCTATTGAGATATTTGCGTATGGTCATCATCTCATGACGCTGAGCTGATGAAGGAAGGTACAACTCTTTAACGGTTAGAAGTTAGGTGATTTTTTGTTCTAGAATAATGTATAGAGACTTGTCGATATCGATAATTGATTTCTCTGGAGACAACAGAGTGAGTGCTAGAAACTAGAAGTACCTAGGTATTAATCATTTTAACCAACTTTAAAAAAGAAGGACGAAGTTATCAATTATACGCGTATTTTTTAGGTATGTTTGTGAGTTTATAAGGTTGCAGGGAGTAATCTCTGGATCGACTTAACCGATTTTGAAAGTTCTTTCACCATTAGAATCCTACGTTATCCCTGATGGACAATTGCTACTTTTACCACAGGAAAACCTAATTAAACGCAGGCGTAGCCGTGGCGTGGAAAGCTAGTGTGTAATAAAGTTGCTTAAGACATTTCATCTACCGTGTTCCAAGATATTTATTTACAATAATCTTAATCGTTGCATTTCACGCAATGCTTTTTCAGCAAATTTGGTTATCAGTGGTATCGACACTAAGCTCATGGCTTGTATCGCCGAGACCTAAAAACTTAACATAAGGCTTAAAGCTATAAATAATTTTACTTTTATTATACCTATCGTGCACCGGCTCGATTAGAAAATTTAACAAAAATAATAAAAATATGTTTAACAATGTTATAACTAATAAGTATGAATAAGCAAATAGTTTACGTCATTTTTTAAGCTAATAGTGTGGCGTGTGTGTACGTGAGTGTATGTGTATGTGTGTGTGACTCTCTAGTTGTATATCACCTGATAGTTACTAGGATGTACTCTGTTCCTTGATATGCTAGAGTGATCAACTAAGGTTTATGTTTGATTTTATCGTTGGTAAATTTTTGATTTCATCTAAGTGACTATTGACTATATTATAAATAAAGGAAATAGAAATGTGGGAAGGTGTTTTATGAAACTAGTTTATATAGCGGGGATCTGGACACGATAGATACGATACGATGAGAGCTGAATGCTCAGTGGATCAAAAAATCTTTTTATGTATGGTGAGTGTACCTTTAAGAATAAATATTTGCCGAATTCTGAGGACTTTACACTCATTGTATAGTTCGTCAGTAGGGAAGCGAAAGGGATTTTTTAGCATTAACTTTAGTACCGAAAGTTGAGCTCTTTCAAGCTCGATTATATTGGATTTACCAATTCCTCCCCAGGCCAGGATACAGTAATAGAGTAAGGATTGAGTTAATGAATTGTATAGCATTAGTAAAATTTCCTTACTAGTGCTGTTTCGCAAAGATTTAAGAATCCAGATGGACTTGCTTACTCGACCTGAAAAAGTGTGTATGTGTTTCTTAAATGAAAGATGTTCATCTAATGTGATTCTCAAGTATTTGATGCTATCAATGTTGCTGATCGTTTCGCAATTGCAGCAGATGGTATGTGGCGTGCAAGCGTGAATAATAAGCGGTTGAAGTTAATTTGGTTTTCCTAAAGTTTAGTGTCAGTAAGTTTGTGTTTAGCCCTCTCCCATGAACGTTCCTTGAAAAGTATAGCAGTGTCATCTGCATAGCACACAATTTTGGCATTTCGTATTGGGAGCTCTAGTACGTCTTTGATGTAAATACATAATAGTGTAGCTGCAAGAACGCTCCCTTGTGGAACTCCAACGTTAATTTCGAGCGGTTTGCTTTTACTTGGATATACTTTCACACATTGGCGACGGCTTGAAAGGTAACAACGGAACCAATTTAGAGCAACTCCTCTCACTCCTTTTCGTTCAAGTTTGTGTAGTAGTATGGGTACAGACACAGTATCAAATGCCTTGGCAAGATCAAGGAAGATTCCTAAACAGCAATCGTTGTTGTCCAAAGCCGTAGCTATTGTATCCGTTAATAAAACAACTGCATCTTCCGTACATTTGCCAGTACGAAAACCAAATTGCTTATCCAAAAGAAAATTATTTTCATCAAGAAAAGTAGTAAGTTGCTTATTGACAATTTTTTCTAATAGTATGGATAATATACTAAGAAGCGCTATGGACCTGTAATTACTGGGATCCTTTTTATCACCATCTTTATAAATTGGTGTTACAACTGCTTGTTTCCAGCACTCTGGAAAAACGATTTCAAATAAGCTAAGGTTAAATATGTGTGTTAATGGTTCCAGAATTATATTATTTATTATTTTTATGATAATTAAAGTAAAGCCGTCAAGTACAGGTGTGCTATCGTTTTTAAGGTTTTCTATAAGCTTATTTTACTTCTTAGATGTTAGTCTCTTGCAAGAAAATTGAGTTAGCAAGTGAACTTTTTGTATCATATTCATTAGCTAGAATATATTCTGTAGTACCTATGTAACTTGTTTAATGTTTCATTTGCTAGCTTTCTACTGATGTTCGAAAAATATTTATTACATTGATTTAATTAAGGATGTTACAGGGTCTGAGTGCATTCTAGTTAGTTCACTAACATCAGGACGGTTATTTGGAATGTTACAGCCATACAAGTTGTTATTGTTGTTATTGGCATACAAGCCAGCAGCAGAGGGCAACACCGGTGCGAGTGGCTAGGGGTGTTGATCGGTGCGACGCCGGTTTCACCTTCACGGGTCTCGTGACAACGGAGACCCGGAGCAGGTTTCCTCGTAGTTATGCTCTTGAAAATGACACTTCCACCCCAAGCATGTAGCTCTAGCGACCTCCCTCTGACCCCTCCTTATTATTATTATTATTAGGATATTACAGTATATAATTTCTAATCCACTATGCAAATATACGTATATCCAATACCAAAACAATATGATATATGAAGTTCGTTAAATAATATTATGTAAAAAAAATTTTTTTAATTGTTAGTTAATCATATTCTGGACTGAAATTTTTTTGTCAACCCATTTGCAATATATAAAATACTTATTATCCATTAACCAGCTCGGTGAAGGTCGTTTTATACTGGGATCCTATACCTACTATTTAGCCTGTATCTGTGTGAAGTGTGTTCGTGCACAATCTTCTAATTTCTGTTTCCAATTTTGATCTTCAAGCAATTGTTTATCAACTTATGCTATAACAAGTTAATGAATGATCAAGATTAGAAATAGAAATATATATACTTCTATGAATATAATAGATAATAAATAATAAGTTATAAAAATAACATAAGAATTTTGTGTAATAAGTTTTTACAGTGAACTGTAGTCCCTACATTTACATTTACACTTCTGATCTCCAGGTCTACCAAACTTTCTATGTTTATTTTAAATTTAGAATTTTCACATTCCTAAAATAAATTTTGCATTATATTGTTTCACTGACACGCTAGCACTTTAGTTTCACTATTCACAAGCAATTTTGTTGACGCCACTTCTAATCAATTATGCAATCAGTTCGTACCATGACGTTACCTTTAACAACCAGCTTTATTGGCTTGTACATTAGAATTAGCAATCTTAAAATAGTTACTCGTATGCAACGGAATTAGGTAGGTAGGTACTATTGATTACGTAAACTTGTCAAATAAAATTAAAATATTGTTCGTTGGAGTACATTTTTATCTCAGGAGATGTCTAGAAAATTGCATCTCATATAAATCTTAATTCTTTGTCTTTAATGTGATAAAAATAATAAGTAAGTAACGAAATCCTATATACCTTAATTATTTACCTTACCTTAATAATTATATACCTTAAATGTTTTATCAAATAGCAAAAATTACAAGCATTGATATATATCAATGCTTGCAATTTTTGCTATTTGATTAATTTTATGTGTACGAAAGTAGATAGATAATAGGTACTAGCTTTTGCCCGCGGCTTCGCTCGCGTTAATTAAGAATTTGACAATCAATTCGGGTTGTACTCTGCTTGTAATAATATAATTCAATCATGATTCGAAAGACACGTGGCGCCATCTATTATCATAAGAACTTTATTATTGTTTTCCTCGGGAACAGTAATTTTTTTCGGGATGAATGGTAGCCTATGTCCGTTTCTGTACGCCTGTCAACGTATATACAAAATTTCAGGATGATCGGTTTAGTGGTTGAGGCGTGAAAAGGTAACAAACTAACTCATTTTCGCTTTTATAATATTAGTTAGGATTAGGAAGTTAGGATTAGGATAGGATAGGATATGGTATGGTATGTATTTAATAACACAATGTGCCTTCTTACGTAGTTTATGTATACATATTTGGTCTTCCTATTCCATATATTAAGCCAATGAACCTAATCTATCTAATCCGGCAGCTGTATGTTTGACATCATTTAGTTTTAGGATAAAATAATATATAATGGGTATATAAATAAGTCTCCAAGGAAGAAAATAAGCAATTGAAAAGACATACATAGTTACCTACGGCTATAAGGGCTTGTACACAAAACTGCGATGCGACGTCGCATCGTAAAAATCTACGAGCTCCCAAGACGCATCGCAAGAACTTGCGAATTGATTCGCATCGCGCATTCGATTTTTTTTCGAATTGTGAGATGCCTAGCCGCACGAAATCGCATCGCAGCAATTCGTGTCGCAGTTTTCTGCGTTGCGAATTCGCATCGCGCCGATTCGCAGTTTTGTGTACAAGCTCTAATAGTCGTCAGATTTTTATCTACGCAGATAGTAACAGATTTTATCAAACTACCTAATCTGAATGTTTATCTAAAATGTAATCAAATGTATAAAAATAAATAAAACAAAAGTTAAGATAATATTAAGACATTTATTGATGTATCTTAGTACTATTTACCTATATAGCTATTTATTGTTTTAAACTTTGAGTGCCATGGTGACGCAGCGTCATTAGATAAATATTGCGCAGGCGGATAGTGTACTCGCATATTTGCTGTCAGACAAAACTTTTTACGTATACCCATAATACAGACGTCTTCAAACAGGCATTTATTTAATCTACGGTGTATCCCTAGTAATAACCGGCAGAGTCTGTCTAAAGTCATCAGTTAAAGTATTGGTACTTTAACTGATGACTTTAGACAGACTCTCCGTCTCCTATTTCATCCCTATGTAGGTTGAAATCTCAAAATCCCTGGGGCCAATGTTTACTTATTTACTTCTTATCAAGTGCCTAAATACAAAGTCTCATGGTTTTATATTCGATACTGACGAATTCCCATACAAACTATTATCACTTATTTGAACTCCATCATCTTTTACAAGAAAAGGTAACCTATGTCCTTGCCCAAGTTCTAGTCTATTTCTGTACTATATTTCATCAAAATCAGTTCAATGGTTTAGGCGCGATGATGACGAATTTCTATACAAACTTTCATCTCTTATTTCAACCCCTTCATATCCTTTTTTACAACAAAGGCTAACCTTTGTCCTTTCCCAAGGTTTCGTCTCTCTCTGTATCAAATGTCATCAAAATCGGTTGTGGTTTAGGCGCGATAATGAGAAATTCTCACACAAACTTTCATCCCTTATTTAACCCCTCCATAGCCTTTTTTACAACAAAAGGTAGCCTATGTCCTTTCCTAAGGTCTACTCTATTTCTGTACCAAATTTCATCAAACTCGATTGTGGTTTAGGCGCGATAATGAGGAATTCCCACACAAACTTTCATCCCTTATTTAACCCCTCCATAGCCATTTTTACAACAAAAGGTAGCCTATGTCCATGCCCAAGGTCTAGTCTACATATGTCTGTACCAAATTTCATCAAAATCGGTTTATTCGTTTAGGCGTGTAAGCGTAACAAACAGACAGACAGACTTTCGCATTTATAATATTAGTAGGGCAGTAGGGAAGTAGGGATTTTTAAACAGCTAGCGATATTTCTATACCTTATTATGTGTTGTGGCTACTTTATGTTCGATAATAAATCAATTGGCAGCTAATGGCCTCAATTGTGCCTACTTACAATAAGCAATCTATTTTGTTTATAGGTATGTGCCAATCAAAATGAATGTGTAACAAAGTGCTATGTTCTGATTTAGGAGAAGTTATTTACATTTAAGGGTTAAATAACCACTTAAAACGTTAAATGCTTCAATCACAAGCTTGTTAAGTAGAAAAGTTTTGTGTTTAGAACTTTTATAAATAACTACTATGTCACCTACATTCTAATTTGAACAGCGACATACTGCCGTATCGGTATACTTATCTATTCTTACCTAGGTACAATTTATTCAATATCTAAATATAACTGTTTAAAAAGTATGTATATTGTTAAATGGAGGGCTTGTTGAATATTGAACACAGAATCATTATTGATAAAATATTTTATAACAGGTCAAGATCGCTGGCTATCGATCATGATTAAAGAATGTAAACGTTGTCCTTTCAGCAATCCGAATCGGTTCAACTGTTCGCTGATTATGATAAATGTATTGGGAACTATTTCGTGGATGCCGATAATAATGTCTTGTTGGACACCTACTGTCAAATCTCATCTGTTCCCATTGGATACAACCACCCGGCTCTTCTTGATGCTTTCAAATCTGAACATAACCTGGTGAGTAGACTTTATTATTGATGTATTTACAAACTAAAGATTCTATAGAGTTTCATGATTACCATGATATTGTTTTAGAAAGCGTTAGTGAATCGACCAGCTCTTGGAGTGTTCCCTGGAGCTGACTGGCCTCAGAAGCTCAGAGACGTATTACTGTCGGTTGCTCCTAGCGGTCTAAAGAATGTCTCCACTATGATGTGTGGTTCCTGCTCTAACGAAAATGCATTCAAAGCCGTATTCTTCTGGTACCGCACCAAGCAACGTGGAGGCAGTATCAATTTTACACCTGAGGAACTGAGCTCTTGTATGGTCAATCAACCACCTGGATCACCGACGCTGTCCATTTTGTCATTCGAGGTAAGAAATTTAAGATTATTAATTTACATATATAGGTATATTTTATCATATCTACTTACCTATACAATATAGCTAAGAATTTCAGAAGATCTTTACGAATAATATTATGTTACCACAACCATCGGTGCCTCTAAGCAAAATTTAAAGAATTATTTTTCTAAGTTTAACAGCTATCCAATAACTGGTGTTATTAGACGTACCTTAATACGCCTTACCTTGACTGATATGACGAATTTCTGTATACCTAACAATATTATTAGACAGATATTTTCAGGCATGTCGAACCGTGTTATGCGCAAGTTCCCCATTGTCTTATATTTTCATTACCTTAACTGATTCGATGTACATAATCGAAAGTGTTTATTTGTAATGTAGTAATTACAAGTTACATTTTAAGTGGAATTAACTATAAGTGTTATTGGATAAATTAAGCCGCAAGATATTAACTGGCAGTGGTCTACAAGTACTGCAACACTTCACTTCGAACCAATATATTTAATTTATGTTTGCTAATTGGACACGTACCTGTTACGCTTACACTATGCGTAAAATTTCCATTTTACATACAATAGCGCCGTTGATATTTGTAGACACGCTACCGACGATAATGAGTAAATAATTCTATTCATAATATGGACATTATGAAGGACATTATTTTAAATTACTTTTAATATCAAACAGTATACCTATGTTCTCTGTTTCTGGTTTAATATGTATGAATGAGTAGGGATACGGGCCCAGATTGTATTGTGCTCTGAAGCGGCGTGCGTCGATCGTCGTGACCTTCGTGAGCCCCTTTGTGTTGAGACGATCACGGCCGAGGAGTTAAACTGGCTTAAACGTTTAAATAACTTTGATTTCCGCCCTGTTGTAGGGCAAACATAGGTACTTAATTTTCTGTAATTATTATGATTGATATCGATTCTTATGTTAGGAAAGATCATTTTATTTTTAATAAATGCCAGTAAGGTGGCAAATGGAAACGAAAATTCGTTTTACTGAAGAATCAAATGGACTTTATTTAATTTTCTCTTAACGCCTATTTCATTAGTTTGATAAAATGCGTAAAAGCTGCTGTGCGATCCTGTACGATAAAGAATAATAATCGATGCCCGTTGACTCGATGACAGACGAAGTGATATCGAGTTCAAGATTCCTATTTATTCGTACAGAATAAATAGGAATCTTGAACTCGATATCACTTCGTCTGTCATCGAGTCAACGGGCATCGATTATTATTCTTTATTATTAGATACCATATACAGTTCTTAATATTGCCCTGCAACAACTGTAATTTTTACTGGAAATTCAGAAGTCAGTTTGATAGCGAGATTTTACATAATAACTAAGCTGAATTATCTAACGATATACCTATAGATCAACTTACAAGTTATAAAATAGACAGTAAGTAGCGTAGCGGTAATATATGCGACTGCTGTGCAAAAAGTGTCGGGTTTGAATCCCGGGTCGGGCCAACAAAAAGTTACTGATTGCCAATAAATTAATTTACGAATTTGATGTTTTCAGGGTAGTTTCCACGGTCGTACCTTTGGCGTATTGTCCTCTACGAGGTCGAAGCCAATACACAAGTTAGACGTCCCCGCATTTGATTGGCCGGTTGCTCCTTTCCCACGTTACAAGTATCCTCTGGATCAACACCAGCGTGAAAATATGGAAGAAGATAGAAGGTAATATATGGTGTAATGGCTGCAACACCTTCTATACCTATATAAGTTGTAAAATACTTTAACGTATTAACAGCCGGCAGGCATAAGCCAGGTCCATAGCTGGTAACCATTAGGGTTATAATGAAACGCGTTGACTGATTCAACTGAGAATAAATTTACAATTTCTAAGCCTTCTTATATCCCATTTATTATTCTTACAAGTAACGCTCGCATTAATGAGCACAATATTCATTTGCATCAATCAGCGACAAAATTCTACAATTCTACGAGGAATTCTTGAGCGTGTGTGCGTGTGGCGTGGCGGCGTATAAATACTGCCCCGTAAAAACATGGGGCTCCTTCACGTGTCGCGTCGTCGCTCAGTTCGTAAGTTGGTTTCGGCGCGGCTAGACATATGATGCTCCGTTCGATTTCAGGTTTCTCATAAACTTATAAATGTTGCCTGTGCGTATATGCATACGCCGCAATACTAAAGATCAAAGAGATTTCAAACATTCTCCTTCCTTGCTCTTCTCATAGACTCAACTGTCAAGACTGTCTGAACCTAGCAACTAACCTAAATGTTTATTAAGTAACTTTAGTAAATACATTAGCAAACTTTGTCATTTATAAGTATTAGTTTGTGACCTAAATCGATAAATGATTTTTGACTTTGTTCAGTTATTTACATATTTCACGAGATTAAAAAAAGCGTAAATTATATATATAATATATAGTCTTATATATATCTTCGAAGTCCTACTAAAGTTGTATTATACGCACACACTTTGTCAGTGATGGTTTTTTGCCCCTTATCTGTTATGTCAAACATTAGTACCTACAGTAAAACACTTTTTTGTTTTTATTTCCTTCTAAAGACTTCGTCAAATTTATGCTACCTTTACCCTTGACTCGCGGCTTCTTTGGTATAGTTTTAATGTTCTTTTCTAATATTTAGACTGCATTTTTCTTTTTTTGCTTTGTTCTCACTTTGCCTTTTCTGTTTTTCTTCTAGTTAATTTTTTAGTGTGCTGGATAATATCTGAGAATGCTTCTTATTGTGTCGCTTAGAAGTGATTTGTATGTTAGGAATGATTGACACATTGATAATAATAATATCAGAAGTGGATCGAGGAGGAGGAGGTAATACCCAAATCGTTGTTATTTTTCGGGACAAGAAGATGCATCCTATGTATATTGGTATTTGACTCTAGCTGCCAGTGTTAATAGTCTCATTCAAACTTTGTTCAGCAGCAGTTTCATGAATGTTATAATTTAGACTGGTTGGGATTGATCAAATAGGTACCGTATTATCAAAACTTTCTTTAAATTTGTTAGGATTTATAGGATGAATTCCAGCAGTTCTAAATCGACTGACAGCTTTGCTAATGTTAGTTGTTTTATTGTGCGCCTTTGTAAAATGTTCTCCAACCTCGTATTGGCTTATTCGTTTTCCGAGATTATTAATCGTGTAGAGCTCTTTATTTTATGTGATCTTCAGTAAACTGGAGATTGCAAGATACAGTGGCTGCATTTTTCTTTGCCCAATGTAAGCTTTTTACTTCGCTTTACTTACTACTTTCGATTGCATGACGAAGATCTTTAATTTGGTATTTTGTTCTAGTCTTTCGTACGTAATTTCGATGCATCTAAAACAGTTTGTAACCGTAAAACATTTTTACATAATCAACCAGTACCACTAGGGGTAATTAAGAACGTTCCCCATTACCCGAAGTAGTCAATGTAAATCAAAATGGCCTTTAATTTTAACAGTATTTTTGATGACCTTTAAATCACGTGGGGTTTTAAAACAGAATGTACATGATTTTAATGAAATTCGGTGGTTCTAAACTCAAAAATATGATATTTACATCTATTGTAATACACGACACAATTAGATTTGTTCCGTATTCGCCCCTACATTACGTCCCACATTCCAAAATGTTACTCATTTGTCCCTCTTTTTTAATTATTCCTTTTTTGTCCTACATTTTTGTGCATATGGTTAGCATAAACCAAAACATGGTTAAAATTATATAAAATCTTATTGTTGTCGGGCTCGTGATGTCATGCAATCATAAGCCCAAAGTTTTGCCGCGAGAACAACGAGGTAGTCTAAAATATTTTTCGGCAGACGGTACAACAAAAATTCTATACAGAAAAAACAGGGGCAGAAAAGAAATCAATATTTATTTTAAATTCTAAATATGGGGAACAAATTTTGGGGCGAATGCGGCTTTTTACATTCGGGATGAAACATGAGAGGCGAATGCGGAATAGACCTAAATAATAACAGAAACGCAAAAAATATTGTTCGACCTACCGTCAGAACGCACATGCGGCCTTTTACTCTCACTGTCGCGTACACACTAAGGGGCGCTAGATGCGTTTTTTTAACGGGTGCTGAACAGTGTAGTGTTGCGGGAAGTATTGCTTACCAAGCTGTTCCCAGTTACCCACCGTCCTCAATTCCCCTACTCTCCCCTATAATATGCAACGAAATTTTGAATCCCACCGACAGACGATTGGATCATGTGCGCCATTTGTAAACTCTCGGTGAATGAAAAATGTACTACTGGCGAGATTAGTAAAGGTTATGTGTGTGATATGTGCCACACTAAAGATTAAATTGTATCATTCCTAATTATCCCATACCGTTCCCATTTCCCTCGCGGGATGATCTCATTTATCCCATAGGGTAACGGGTAAAAAGGAACAGCAATGTTTTTTATTTTCAGTCATATCACTACATAGTATAAAACAAAGTCGTTTCCCGCTGTCTGTCTGTACCTATGTATGCTTAGATCTTTAAAATTACGCAACTGATTTTGATGCGTTTTTTTTAATAGATAGAGTGATTCAAGAGGAAGGTTTATATGTATAATACATGCATAATATAGTAGAGAAACACTGATAATTTTAGGGGTTTCTAATGTGATGTCGTAAATAAACACATTTTTTTCCGCTTACATTGCAAACGCTGCCTGAACCCTACGAGATAGATCAAAATAATGTACTACAGTATTATACATCTTAAAAAGGTCTACAAAAAAGTCCGCGATGGTGTATATATCTATCTCCTAGAGATAACCCAAATTAACCATTTTTTAATCTTTTACTTTTTACGAGAAATAATGGCTTATTTACGAAGCGATGTTAGCAATACAGCATTAACCCTCATCCAATTAAGTAACTTAAATACATTGTGCATTTACATAACTTAAATACGATTTGAAAAATTCTTTCTGTGTTAGATAGCCTATTTATCGAGGAAGGCTATAGGCTATATATCATCACGCTAAGATCAATAGGAGCGGAGCACCAATGAAGAATGTTTCAAAATCGGAGGGTTTTTTTCTTTTTGGGAGCTTCCGCTGCGTGCGCTGCGTAAACAGTTAAAGTTTCGGAAAAATCATGTATGACAGAATTGTTCCTCTTTAAAATTTCTAAAAAAAAGTCCGCGACAGCATATGTCTATCTTTTAAGGTTGGCTCACTATAACCTTTTTTATGCTAACCAAATTTGTTCTAAAATAATGCATTATTTGCCAAGGTGTTTTAATAAACATGATATTAATCCTTATACAAATAAATACGTTATTCATCACAAGTATTTAATTTAAAACACAATTGCCCTTTACATAGTTCGATTTCAATGAATATCTTACGAGATATCGCAGTTTTAAAATAACATCGCAGCAAAATAATTACCCATTACAGACATACAAACGATGTTTCTCCTGGTATATTCTGCGTGATTTTAAAT
Source organism: Catocala sponsa (assembly GCA_963564715.1). Taxonomy (NCBI): domain Eukaryota; kingdom Metazoa; phylum Arthropoda; class Insecta; order Lepidoptera; family Erebidae; genus Catocala; species Catocala sponsa. The sequence continues at coordinate 14,575,566 of OY751335.1, forward strand.
TAGCACTGTAGGTAAATTTATAAAATTTTGTTCAATGGTTCTTATGTAGTTCGTGGATAAGTTTTAGCTCCTTTAAAATTGAATTATAGGTGCCTACGACCCACTCTCTCTCTTATGTGTCGCAGACGAAGTTGCGCGGGTCAGCTAGTTTCTAATAAAGCGTTGATATTTAAGATATTTATTCACACTAATAACTAGATAAATAAGCAAAGTTAATGTTGCGATAAAAGTTTATTATATTTATGACGTTTTTCTATTATTGTTAAGCATTGGTAGTTAAGTAATAATAATAATAATATTCTATCACATACACACAACACCATCTAGCCCAAACTAAGCAGAGCTTGTACTATGGGTACTAGACAATGGATTATCATACATATATACATTTTTTTTTGTAAATACATACATATTATACATAGAAACACCCAGACCAAGACAAATATCCATGTTCATGCACATAAATGTTTGACTTGTGCGGGAATCGAACCCGCGACCTCAGGCGTGGCAGTCGGTTACACTAACCACTACGCCATCGAGCCGTCAAAGTAAGTGTTCCCAATTCCCTCACTTTCCCCTATGTTTAGCCCTTATCTGTCATTAACTGATGGCGTAGTGGTAGTGAATGCTACTGCTATACTTAAGGTCTAGGGTTTAATGCCCAAGGCAAACTGTTATTAGGTTATGCTATCAAGAAAGTGGAGAGAGGAGAGTGTGTACAGGAGTTTGTCACTAAGGTCAATAGACGGCAATAGACTCGGCCCCTATTACATGAGCTCTATAACCATAGTTTTGGTGTAATGCATCTCTTGAGGGAAATAGGCGTGAGACCGTCTATGTACGTTAATATAAATTGTACCTACTATTCTTAATGTCAAATATTTTATTTAGATTGCAAAGCGGATACTACTTGGTTGGATTAACGGATACTTAACATCTTGGGCATTATATAAACGAGTAAAAAATGAGATGAAACGCAGTTTTCGATGCTAGCACATCAATAGTTTACCAATTCACTATTTGAAAGTTGTACCAATTAGATGCAATTTTAGGGTCGCATAGTATTCGGTATAATTATCATAGTGAAAAATTATATTTTTGCCCTGAAGTTATAGTATTCGAAACACCAAGTATTAGATTCGCATCTGATATCAGTAATTAAGTCCTAATTGTTTTACTAAGTCATATCGAAAAATGCGACTATAATTTAAATCAGCCTCTATATTTGATAAGAAACTCCGAATTTTTCAGATTCGTACGAAATAATTTTGTCTATATTAATAACTTTGTTATAATTCTGTTTGTAAATTCACAATAATTACCTACAGCCAATATGTGGTTGTTACTATTAACTATATACGACCTCAAAATATAAAGTCTTCTTTCTACCACACGCTATATAGGTATTTCAGCTACCTACTGGTTAACAATAAGTTTGTATTGTAATTTATTTAAATTAGAAATAAATCTGCATTCGTTTATTAGGTAAGTAAGTATTATGTTTACCTACATACCTAATGTGAAAATTATTTTTGTTATCAGATGCCTTGAAGCAGTATCTGATGTTATAGAAAAATATGCGAAAAAAACAAATCCAGTGGCCGGCGTAATTGTTGAGCCCATTCAAGCAGAAGGCGGAGATTATGAGGGTTCACCGGAATTCTTTCAAGGACTGCAAAAAATTTGCAAAGAGGTTGGTTCACTAAGTTATGTCTTATCGTGATTATAGATATAACAAACAAACATAGTTGCTATCATGGAGATACGCGCACTTGACATACATTTCGGCCTCGATAGCGTAGTGGTTAGTGTAACCGACTGCCACGCCTGAGGTCGCGGGTTCGATTCCCGCACAAGTCAAACATTTGTGTGCATGAACATGAATGTTTGTCTTGGTCTGGGTGTTTCTATGTATAATATGTATGTATTTATAATATGTATTTACAAAAAAAAAAGTATATATGTATGTTTATCCATTGTCTAGTACCCAAAGTACAAACTCTGCTTAGTTTGGCTAGATGGTGTTGTGTGTATGTGATAGAATATTATTATTATTATTATTATTAATAGCATGCTAAAGCCAAGGTCAATAATAATTAATTATTGCCTATCATTATAAACAAATATCGTATTTTAGCGTATTTGTAACAATTACGTCAGAGTTAATTCTTTTGTTGTTCTTTCTCTTCTTAGTGTTTGCGCAAGTTTTTGTGTGGCAACGAATATTTATCTACATACCTACTCAGTTTAAACCACTGAATTAAACATTACTAAATAATAATCAAATATTAGATGGCGTATCGATTTAAAATTCCCTTAACCATACAATTAATTATGAATTAGAGATAAGTAGTTAAGTACCTATTTAATTAGTGTATTCTCACCTCGGTAACCGATACCTAATATTCACCGAAAATATTTACAGTTAACGTCATAGAATTGAAAAGCTAATCTTATTTAATTATTGTATTCTGTTCTCGGTTTTTATATAAATTTATAATTCCCTTAACCTCCAAACAGCTTCTATTTTTTTAAATTCTATTATTTATCGAGGCTTTTATCCATAATGCCAATGGCATGCCAACCTCATCGCACCTTAACCTAAGTTACCCACAATTAAAACTAACTAACAATAATCATTGATAGCTAAACATTTTTATAAGTAAATCAGTTATTTCTATAGTAGGTTGCGTCAGAATGTTTAAATATGGTACTATATCAAATTTATTTGCTCTATACTTAACCATCAATGACTCTCTCGCCTTCTTATTTTTCGCACACTCTATAAGTAAATGGTAAACATTTTCTACCGTTCCACATGTGGTAGCAGCCTAATCTGTACCACTGCAGGGCAAAGGCCTCCCTACCCTCTTTTCACTTCTTGAGCTATACAATTTGGCGAATCTACTTTTCGCATCAAGAGTGGCCAGAATGCAATCTATGAATTAGGACAATTTGAGATCTTTTCATTCTCGTTTCAATAAACCATGGTACTTGAGGAAGCTGACACTTTATAGTTCTGTACCAAATTCCTTTTGTTTTACTCCGTTCATCAAAATATTCTTTGAATTTATTGTTACAAATTCTTCTACATCTATTCAATTGTTCTGAATAATGTAGCCCAATTAAGTAAATTTTTTTAATTATGATTATGAAAGTTGAGACTCTGGAGAAGTTTTAAGCCCTACTTAGAAATCATAAAACCGCCTATTTAGATTTTTAATTTTAAGTTGAAAATTGAACTCATAGTTCTCAGAACGTAAAATTTTCACTTTACACTTAGATTTTTATAATTTCCATCAAAGTTAAGAAGCTGAATGTTTTAAGCGGCAAGGTACATGACTATTCAGATACAAAAACAAAAATTGTAATAAGTACTCTACTTTTTTTTTAGAAATTTTTATAGTTGTTCAGGTGGAAAATTCTAAAAACACATAAAAAAATTCATAACTCGAAAACTGTGCAAAATCGCGGAACATACATAGGGCTGATTCGGATACCCCAAGGGGTGCCCTATCTCTGGAATTCCGCTTTACACTACTTTTTGGGACACCCTGTATATAAACGACCTCTATAATATGAAAATACCGAATGCTAAAGTTTTTTCTTACGCCGATGATACAGCCATTGCCTTCTATGGGAGCTCTTGGCACGATGTCAAGCATTGTGCTGAAGCGGGTATGACAATCCAACCTCTTAACTTTAATAAATACCTCCAAAAGTAATTATGTATTTTTCAGTATCTCCAAGCGTAATGAACCAACTGATGATTTTAGTGTCGTTATACATACATGTAGGGGTGATAACAATTGTAACTGCCCGAATATCCGTAAAGTAACCAAGGTTAAATATTTGGGTGTAGTAGTAGATAATAGACTATACTGATACCCTCACGTAGAGCAAGTTACCGCCAGAATTAGGAAGCTAAGCTGGTTGTTCAAAACCCTCAGACATGTGGCACCAATGGTTAAAACTGATAACAAAACCCCTCCTAGAAATTTACTTACACAAATATACCTTGCTCTTGTACAATCTGTGCTCATATACTGTATTCCGGTTTGGGAAGGTTCAGCAAAGACTAAATTCATCAATCTTGAACGAGCACAACGCGCACTTCTCAAAATCATGCACTTTAAAAAGCCTAGATTTTCTACTGTGAGCCTTTGTCAGATTAGTGATGTACTCTCTGTCAGGAAGTTGTATATAGTTCAAACGGTCTTAAAAAGCCTAAAAAGTCTAAAAAGTCCTTGCCTTTTAATGTGAGTATTAACTCAAAAAGAAGGAAGTATAATATAGCGAATATACCTTCAATAAAGACCAAATGTGGATGTATACAATATAATAAACGATCAGCTCAATTATATAATAGAATAAATAAAAAGATATACATACACGCAAAAAAATATTATGACTGCAAAGAAACATTAATTAAGTGGATAAAACCACTCACATATGAGGACACAGAATATTGTTACAACACGCGGAATGATCTATATATATACACACAAACACACACACACACACACACACACACACACACACACACACACACACACACACACACACACATATGTATACACACACCCACACGCACACACATACACACATACACCACACACATTTTAAAGTATAAGTTTGTATTTAATTTAGTACGTAAGTTTTTCGACCAAAATAACCACAGTAGCGGCAAAATGTACTGTACATATTATTTATTTATTTATTTTACATAAAAAGTTGCGCCAACTATTTAATCATTATTTATTTAATAATATACTTAATATAAATTTAAAATTTACTGTAAGCAGAATGGGTGAATACCCATTCTGCTTACAGTACCTCATACATTATTATAATAATACTTTCCATTCATCCGTAAAAATATCAACTTCTGATTTAAAGTCCAAGAGCGTTGCTGCTTGAATGATTGTCGTGAAGAATCGGTGCCTCGATTCATACCCTTTAAAATTTTGCAGGTTCCAACCATCTGATCGTATGACAACCTAATAAACTAAATAAAAATGTTGTAGGATACAGATAGGGGTAATAACCATACAATTTCTTATAAATAAATCTTAATAAAGCTTTCTGGACTTTTTTCCAGAAAGCTTTTTTTTATAGGATTATAGGTAGGTAGGTACATCACATTACAAGTACATATTAGATAAAACTTTTATGAGAAAATCCTAATTTTCGGGCTATATATTTCATCGGCTTCACTATATGAACTTTTTATAAGCTACATCTTAGTGTTAGTTTATGCTGTATGCAATTTTTTTCATTATTACAAACTGCTATTTTATTTTCCCACACTTCTTTGTGTAAACGCTAAACGATACCACGTTGCTTTACAGAATGGAGTCGCTCTCATCATCGACGAAGTCCAGACTGGCTGCGGCCCGACGGGCAAGATGTGGTGCCACGAGCATTTCAACTTGCCGAGCCCACCTGACATGGTAACGTTCAGTAAAAAGATGTTGACTGGCGGTTTCTACATGAAGCCAGAATTTATGTAAGTTTAAATGCTTTTTATAAATTGAACAGATCTTATATCAGAATAATAGAACATCAGTAGACAGATTTCTATACAGCAACATGTCTAAGGCACAGTAAATATATAAGCTAAAGCAGTAGGGATATTAGGCATAATTTTTTAAATATGAACCTACGAACCAATGAAGCGTTAGGGTTGTCCTCGTAATTGATGTAAAGTCGAATATATTTTTTTGACGTGGATATGACTGTGTTTACGTTTGTAATAGCGATTATTTCGTAAATATTATAGGGAATACCTATTTTTTGATGATGATGTTGAACATGATGATGATGATGTTGAACGGCGGCAATGATTGAAAAGTAACGTACGTTAATTATTTATTAAAATATGTACATAGTAGATACCTACTATATAATACATACAACTTAACCTAAGTAAATGTTTCAATATAATTGAAATAACTAGCTTACAACTAAAATGCGTAATTAAAAAATCATCAACATTTATAATCAGTGCTGGATGGATTTTGCTACTACCGCTATACACGTCAAACGTCTTTATAATTACAAATCATTATTTACTGAAAAATACTTTTGTCTGCTACGACACCATTCATATATTATTACATTTAAAATTGTATACAATGTTATAGTATAAAAAGATTGACGACCAGACGGCGCAATAGCTAGTGCCTGCCACGCTGGAAGTTGCGGCTTCGATTCCCACCATGAAGATGGCTGTTTGATTTAGTCTAGGTGTTTCTATCTTTATGTATGTATTACAAAGTACGTTTATCACTTATTGTCTAGTACCCATAATACAAATTCTGCTTAGTTTGGGACTAGATGGCGTCGTGTGAAAGTCTGAGGAATATTATATTATTAGGTATTTAATGTTCCTCAGACTTTTTAAAATAAACTATCGGGAAGGAAGGACAGAGTACTATAAAACCGATTTTATCTATTTTGTATTCAATATTCTAGCTATTTTATATGTTCAAACAACACACGCGTGGTATTAAAAAAATATTTGTTTATTTGCGGGCAATTCTTGGTTCAAAAGATAAACAACGTCATAGATAATATAATACTATATTAGTAACAACGTGACGGTTCGGCTCGACACTCGCGATTGACAGCACTGCGACGTTCGCTTAGGAGTCTCGTAGATAAGCGCGCGTGTGTGTGTGCCGATGCCGTTTCGAACGTTTGTTCGAAGTTTCCATACTGCTTTAGCTTATACATTTACTGTGTCTAAGGGGTGTTTTAAAAATGCGAGAGATATAATATTGGATCTACGAGTTTAAAAAAGAAATACAAATTTTTATATTTCTCTTTACTTTTATTTAAAATTACAATAACAAAAGTTTTTATTGAACATAAAAGTCTTTTTTATACAAGAATTATGACAAATAATAGCAAACAAATAGAAAATAACAAAATATCAAGTTCAAAAATTTTTATGTTTGTATGGGCTTTCTCGTATTAATCCCCAAATGTAATCTCCCATTATATTCTCGTTGTACTGCCCTTGGTAACGTCGTTCAAAGTCCATCACATCTTGTTGAAAACGTTCTCCCTGCTCCTCTGAATAGGCACCCATATTATCTTTAAATTTGTCCAGGTGAGCATGTAGCATATGGAGTTTTTGGGACATTCTGCAGCCCATCAATTTAAAACTTTCAAGCATATTTTCAATCAACTCTTCATAATTGTCGACTCTGTGGTTTCCAAGAAAACCATTGACTACTCCTTTGAGACTCTTCCAGGCTTGTTTTTCATGAGCATTACGGAATTCTGTGAAATCATCGCTGCTCATTATTTGTTTTATTTGTGGTCCAATGAAAATACCAGCTTTAACTTTAGCTTCAGATAATTTGGGGAAAAATCTCTTTAAATATTCAAAAGCTTCAGAATTATGATCTAGAGCTTTCACAAATTGCTTCATTAGACCTAACTTTATAGGTAACGGTGGCATCAATATATCTTTAGGCTCTACTATTGGTTTCGCTTTCATATTATGTTTTCTAATTTGAAATTCAAGTCGATCAGGCCATACACGCCGTTGGTAATGTTCTGAATCTGCTCTGCTATCCCATAAGCATAGATGACAAGAATATTTAGTGTATCCGCCTTGCATTCCCATCAGAAAACCAATCATTTTAAAATCGCCTATTAATAATCAAAGTGCTACCACCTATTGCTCACAAAAATCGATTAAAATCTTCAAAACGTACTTATCAACATAAATCGACAAAAGCAAACTTTAAGAGTTAAAAATGGATATCCGAGTGTTTTTCGATGTTTGGAATCAGAATTCAAGCATTAAAACAGAAACCCAAGAAAATTTTTTTTTTGACCTGTATAATATATGCTATATTCCTCAATGTAATTTTAAAATAATAATATCTACGTTTTCAGACCTCCACATGCATACAGGATATTCAACACATGGATGGGTGAACCATCGAAGATTATACTGTTGGAAAACGTTCTGAATGTAATAAAGAAGGAGAACTTGCTCGCGCAAGCTACTGAGACTGGCGAAGTTCTTAGACGTGGTCTCCTTGATCTCGAGAGAGAGTTTCCGAAGCTCATCAGCGCCGTGCGCGGCCGCGGCACCTTCCTGGCGTTCGACGCTGCCACCTCTGCGCTCAGAGACAAAATGCTCTCCATGCTAAAGCAAAGTGGTGAGTTCTATACTTTTGTTTTTATCACTATAAAATTGTAGGTACAAATTATCGTTTATTAAAAGCATGACGATGCGACTTTCGATACAATTAAATAGGTAGATATATTTAAATCTATGTACATAATGATTATTCTAATGATAACGATATTGGTAACAAGAATTTAAACTATTTGTTTTACTACAGGTGTGATATGCGGCGGGTGCGGCGAATTATCCGTTCGTCTTCGGCCAGCTTTGATTTTCAAACCCAAGCATGCTGACATTTTCTTAGATATTTTTAGAAAAATTGTGCGAGAACTTTAAGTGATAAAACGTTGTGCTAGACAACTTTCAGTATTATTGTAATATGTTCAATAATGGCATTTATATTTAAAATTACCATTCTTTTAAAGAGCCATGTTTATTTACTTATTACTTAGTTATCATCTTAGTATCCAGTACTAATGTTACTAGAATGTTTGATCACTTATTTCTATGGTATAAAATACCATAATAAGGCATTAAGTAAATAAATTAGATGAATATTTAAAAAAAGAGTGAATTTAAGGTGTTCAATATTTAAATATCATTAGATAAAAACACCTTAACTGAGTCGGAACGCATTAAAAAGGTTTCATTAAAAAGTATATCAACTTTTTAATGAAAAATGCTATAAAGCATGGAATGTCTTCACTAGTAGCCTTTTATTTTTATATAATATTTTTAATTTTGTTGTGATATATTCATTCTTGTATCGTATTTTTGAGAATCTTCACTTTATTTATGTAAACTGCCTTTATTATTATATATGTATGCTAAATGTATGTCTGTAATACGAAATAAAACGTATATTCTAATATTAAGAAAAATATGCCTAACTAATGTCTTCCAAATATAGTAACTATGTCGATTATCAATGGTGTTTGTTTTACGATACTATTCATTATTTACCTACCTTCTCCTGTATGGTATTCGATCCATAACCGAGCTACAGCTTTTAACAAATCTTTAAGGAAAATACTTACGATAGTAAATTAAAAAGTTCTTAGAAGCAATACAAAGATTTTATGTCTTTGTATTGTTTCTAAGAACTTTTGTAAAATAAACAATTATATCTTATACTACTGAAATTAACATAATGTCCTTGTAATTTAGAATACCGCTTCCCTAACTTTCTTACCCTACCCAAAAAATAGTTTATGTGACTCTTAAGAAACCCCATCATAATTTATAAGGCTGCCATCAGATGGACTGCACCGCAGCAACCGCGCGCAGTCGATATATTCAACTGCATGCAGTTGTACGTTGGACTTCGTTCAGTCATAATAACAACTCCACGCGATCGGCTGCAGTCGTGTGAAGTCAATATTAACTGCATACAGTCGTGACTCCTGACTTCAAGTTTACGCGGTCGTCTACAGTCGTGTAGTGTCGACGCACGCTGTTCATCGCTAACCGCATACAGTTATTTATTTATTCATAAAAAAATATAAGCTTACAGTATACACCAAATCGCTTATATCTATGCTAATAATATTACAACAAATTACATACAATCTTAACAAAAACTTAGATTAACAAAAGAAATAACATAAAATAATATTTGTAATAACAATCAACAAAAACAACCTTTTATCAACTTAGGAATTATAAAATTACTTTTTCAAAATTCAGATATATATAAATATGTTTCAAAATTATGTTATGGGAATTAAAAATATATCTGCATCTGGACTACATTGAAGGAACTCATTTATAAGTCTAATAGCTCTAGCAGTGGGGCTGTTGTCAGCTTGGGGAGAACGCCACATAGGCGGATAGCACAGAAGTCTATGTTGTCGTCTTCCAACGCCACGCATATAATTGTCGGGAACATTGAAATGTATTGATTCCCGTACAACAGGGCTATCAATCTTATCCGCTAGTATTAGACAGTAATTTATCATGTGTGTGGATTCCCGCCTGAGTTGCAGTGTGTCTAAACCTACCATGCCTGATACAAACTTAGAAGGATAGAGAAAGGGGTAGTATCCATATTGACGTTTGTATAGGTATCTACTGAATTTACGTTGGATTTTTGCTAACACAATAGTATACAATGCCTCTTGAGGACTCCAAACTATTGCATTATATTCTAATTTACTAGGGACATATGCATTGTATATTTGTTTTATAACTTGAGTGTTCTTAAATTGTGATGATATTCTAATAATGAAACCAGACATTTATTAGCGTCTTTGCAAATTTTAAGTATATGTTCATGAAAATTTAATTTGCTATCCATTATCACTCCCAAATCCTTGATTGAGAAAACACGTTCCATTGGTGCACCAGCTAGATTATATATATTTGTAATCGGATTACGGGATCGAGAAAAAGTGATAGTTTTACATTTTGAATTATTAAGTGATAATTTATTTCTTATAGTCCACTCAACTATTGCGTCAATATCATGTTGTAGCGCTAAACAATCTTTGTCCTTAGTTACAGAAAGGTACCTACAGTTTTAAGTCATCGGCAAACATAAGGCATTTTGCATTAGAGATAACATTAGGTAAATCATTAATCATTATTAAAAATTGCATAGGACCTAGGGTACTACCTTGACTAACCCCTGATCGAGTATGTTTTTTTTTTTTCTTTATTTAAGGAGCTTTGTCACAATGTGACTATGTCGCTCCATCATAGTCACCGGTTGTATCATGATCGAGTATAATAAATACTCTTCTGACTTATATTAGTGTGCAGTTAGTCAAGGAGCATAACGCGTGTCGGTCGCGTCGAATGGTTTAAATAAAAATGGATTTGGATACCGGTTTATTTCTTTAATAAAAAGTAAAGTCTGCATTTGGAATAAGTTTTTTTTATGAATATCCTAAATTTAGCATCATTGTCATCGCAAATCCATGAATGATGAATGTTTTTGTTTTAGTTAGCGTCATTATTTTGTGTGATGCTACGCAGCATGACCACGGATGATTACCTTAATTTTTATGTATAATTATATTCATGAAAATAATTGTACTATATTGTACTTTAGAGTAAAAAATATGTACCTACTCTCATACTTTCGCTGTTATAACATATAGGCCCTGGCCGTGCTAGGTAGTACCTTTCTGGCACGACCACTATAGAGTTCAGGTATTTTTATCAACTTTATGATGAAAAATGGTATAAATTTAATTGTACTCAGTTGTACTCCCTTTTATCCTGTGCTGACGTCACGAATATCATCGTTATGGTGATCACTCATCTTCAATCTTCAAAGGTTTGTTGTTGTCTTCGTTTATTCAACTGACAGCCTAACAGCTAATTTACAAAGTTCCGTATTGTTCGGCGACTCAAGCGAGACTGCTCGAGCGATTTTTTTTTTTTTTGTGTGTGCTAGTTGTTGGCCTCAGATGGCCTTTACAACTTTACGCGGACTGTGGGTGAGCGCAGAAGGTGCCCGAGCGCACTCTGTGCGGCCGTATTTATAGTGTAGCGAGCACGTGTATAATTTTTAGGTTAATTATTAAATTATGTGAATCACAAGTTACTTTGTAATAATCATACAGTAATTATTTACTTATGATCTAGTTTTAACACAATCAAATTATTAAACAGAATTATTAATGATTAATTGATGAATTATTGTTGTTGCGCCGATAAATATTTTATATTTTCCAATTTATTTTTATTTCAGATGCTGACAAACTGTCATTGCGATCAAACATGGCCCCCATGTTAAACCTAGATTTGATTAATGAATTGCAGACCATGTTAAATAGCCACAACATATACCTACATACGTAGTTTTAAACATACTATCGAACTCAACACCCCGGAGAGTTTAAAATTAATTATTCACTCTGATCGCACACCTCAGACAGAACACCGGGGAAGATGTAACGCTCCGTCCATAAATGAAGTGTCCGTTCTCTTGGTCGATGAAGAAAAAGGCAATAGCCTCCAAGTCAAATGGCAATAGCCTCCAAGTCAAATGGCAATAGCCTCCAAGTCAAATGGCAATAGCCTCCAAGTCAAATGGCAACAGCCTCCAAGTCAAATGGCAACAGCCTCTAAGTCAAGTGGCAATAGCCTCCAAGTCAAATGGCAACAACCTCTAAGTCAAATGGTAATAGCCTCAATACTACAAAAGCCTTTGCAAGGCTTATACACATCAATCTACGTAATAACACTACATCCCGGCCAAACACTGCTGAAGAGTCGCCTCAACCAAGTATCCGGCAGGAATATAATGCATTTTGAAAGATAACGACGCATGATACAAATATCCCAATCACGCGTCCAAATCACTCACTAGGTAAGCGTAAGCGTTCTATACCTAAGCAAACAACGACATTATGCTGCAGCAAAAATAGTGACGAAGAGTAGCCTCGTCCAAGTATTTTACGCAAGGGCACAATACCCTCGTAGGACTGATGTTACTATCAGGGAGTGCTTGATCAAGTATAGACTCATTCCAACATTATAATTAAGGTAGATAATTATAATGTTGGAATGAGTCTATACTTGACCACCCTGAGGTTTGACCTGGGGGTGGTGGGCTGCGTGGGCCTGCTCTCCACCCAATCAGCACCAGGTCCGAGAGGCGGCGTGTGTATTCCCACGTGCGCCTCTGTGTCGTGGACGGTAGAGGAAGTATTTTTTGTGTAGTGGCCTGCCGTTTCACACGGCGGAGTCGCGATTGCATGTGAAAGCGATTCCTGCGACCTCGCCGTCTATGGTTATGTCAAGAAACACCGTGGTAGGTTTAGTCGGTATTCCCGGGGTATCTTTTCCCCGGTGAGCCCGACATAACCTCTCCGTCGCGTCACCCCGCGGAGAGGAATGTGTCAAAGCATTCCCACAAGTAAAAAAAAAAGTATATGCATCAAAAACACGTATAAGGCATTGATTAGGCAAAAAATTGATCATGGTTCTATTATATACGACTTGGTTTCTCCTAACATTTTAAAACTTTTAGAAAGCACACACGACACCTGCCTAAGGTTAAGCTTAGGAGTCTTCAGAACTAGCCCAATTAATAGTATCCTAATTGAGACGAAATGCCATTAATGTTTAGAAGAAAGGAGTTGTGCCTTACATATGCAGTCAACCATATACCTAACTAATTACAAGGGTTCGTTTCTTTCAAAAACCACCTTATTTACCTAAAATAAATTGAAGTGTTCATCAAACTAAGAACATTTATATTTACACTAGCTTTTGCCCGGGCTTCGCTCGCGTTAATTTAGAACTTGACAATAAATTCGGGTTGTACTCTGCTTGTAATAATATAATTCAATCATGATTCGAAAGACACGTGGCGCCACCTAATATCATAAGAACGTAAATGTTGTTTTCCTCGTGAACACTAATCTTTTTCCGGATGAAACCTTTCATCCGCGCTTTCACGCCTTAACTACTGAACCAATCATCATCCAATTTCGCACAAACGTTGTCGGGGGTACAGGAAAGGACATAGGGTACCTATCCTATGTCCTTTTCTGTACCCCCGATAACGTTTAGTAGTTAAGGCGTGAAAGCGTAACAAACAAACTCATTTTCGCTTTTATAATATTAGTTGGGATTAGGATTATTAATTTTAGTGTTCATCTATATGAACACGGAAATTGTTTTAATTACTTGCCGCGGAACCCAATATTTTTCAAAATAAAAGTAGCAAAAAGTTACTCCTTATAATATCAGTTATCTGCCAGTGGAAGTCCCGTCAAAATCGGTTCAGCCGTTTGAGAGATTAGCCGCAACAAACAGACAGACAGACAAAAATTTTAAAAATGGTTTTTTAATATAAGTACCTTATATACTTACATATGCATGAAGTAAAGAGCTGTTTTTTTGAAATTACAAACAGACACTTCAATTTAATTTATTTGTCTATACAAATAAATTAAATTGAAGTGTTCATATATACAGGCTGTGTCGTAAATAGTGGTCCAGAGTAAAGGAGTCGATACACTGTATTCTTATGTATCACATACCGAAATTTTAACCATTTTTTTATGACCCTAAAGTCATGATTTGCTGAAGATGAGTATTGAAATTGGAAACAGATTAATTTCTTTAAGTACCTTTGATTTTAAAACATAAAAAAGGGTTTGGATATGATAGTACACATATTCAAGAGTAATAATAAAAAAACAGAATTAAAAAATATTGATATTTGTTGAAATGACAGCCAAATTCGTGAAGCAAGGTGCAGAAATTTTAAAAAAGAACCTTTATTTTTTGTTAGGAGACCCTTAACTGAAAATGCTTAAAATTTCGGTATGTGATACATAAGAATACAGTGTATCGACTCCTTTACTCTGGACCACTATTTACGACACAGCCCTGTATATGTGAACGGAAATTGTTCACTGTTTCATTGCTTTTAATTACTTGCCGCGGAACCCAATATTTTTCAAAATAAAAGTAGCATAAGTTACTCCTTATAATATCAGCTATCTGCCAGTGGAAGTTCCGTCAAAATCGGTTCAGCCGTTTGAGAGATTAGCAGGAACAAACAGACAGTAAGACAAAAAAAAATTAAATTGGTTTTTTGATATAAATTCCTTATATACTTACTTTCATATGCATGAAGTAAAAAGTTGTTATTTTGACATTACAAACAGCAAACAGACACTTCAATTTTATTTATTTGTTTAGATGTATAGACATCAGGTTTAATAAATCTTTAATATTAATTATATTTTTAGCTTAAATATAGTAAAATTAAATAACTAAACTAGGTAAACTAGGTAGTAGGTGTTTCGCACTAAATATGTAGTTTAGCTAGTACCTATAGAGTGGTCATCTATTAATTTACCCCGAGGGTCACTTTTAATAAAAATCGCATTGCTCCGAAGCAGGTATAAATGTAATAAAGACTTATTAGTGTCAACTTTGTGGTTGTCGATTTTGCGAACGTAAATCCTTATTCATAATTTAGTTTCATTTTGACAGATAACAGTTAAAATTAAAATATACAAATAACAGCTATGTGGATCTATGTGGATTTAAGATGTCATCAAAGAGTAAAGTAATAGATGTCATAAACGAGGTCATCAAGTGATTTGTAAAGATGTTGTACGTTTTGTACAAATAAGTGTGTTTAGAGATGTTGTCTTTGGATCTTTTATTTTTGGACTCGTGGTATATTAAGTAAAATAACTATTTTATAACTATGTTTTCAAGGGGAGTAAATACTCTCATATTAAAATCGCGTTTGAGTTTTACCGATTCAGGAGGTAAGTTATTTATAACTAGCGGCCCGTCCCGGCTTCGCACGGGTGGGCATTTATTTTTAAACATTTTCGTATAAACGTAGAGTAAATGTATCTATATGTAGGATGTAAGTAGCATTTTTTTTGTCATATTACTATTTAAGTATATTTTTCTTATAACATTTTATATTTTTATCCATGAACCTATTTTTATTCCCAACGTTTATTTTTACGTTTTATGTAATTATATTGTTTATTAGTTTTATGTACTTAAGTATTTTATTTTTAAGGGGTTTCGATTTTTGTTACTTGATCTTATTTTTTACATTTTTATTTTATGGCGTAAGTAATTTAATTTAGTAGATATTTACATCTTTACATATCTTTTTAACATTTTGGGATAAACGCAGAATAAAATTAAATACTTACAATCAGTTAAAAATGTGTTTATTAAAACGTCCATGACTCAATTTGTTCAAATATTCAAATTTCTAAATCCTTTAGCTAATTTTCATTGAAGTCGAAATAGGAACATAAAATTTTTTTGGTTATTATATTTTTATAACGTTTTACATTTTTATCTGTATATATACCTATTTTTTATCCCTAAGTTATATTTTTTTACGTTTTATTTATATTTTATGTTCTTTTATATATTTTAATTTTAGGGAGTTTAATATTTACTTACATTTGTTGTACATTTTTATTTTAAGACTAAGTATATAATTTTATAGGCTTTTATTTTTATTTTCTAATTTTTACCTTAAATTTCCAGTACACTATGTTGGCATTGGCAGTGGTATTTGTAGGTGGCAACAAAACATATTGATTTCCAGGAGATCCTACTCGAGAAAGGGCAACATATAATTACCCATGTGAAAAGCACTCTTTTCTTAGGCGATGCCAACCATCGAGAAAGTTTGTCCCTGGGATTTATTTATTGTAAGGGCAAACGATATCTTTACAGAAAACTGTAACCTTTTAAAAGATATAGGCAAATCCGTCGGCATCATCGGGATCCGCGGAATGTGAGCGAGCTGTCCGGCCGCGGGGCCGGTGATGATAACCTTTCTGAAATCATCTTCGCCATCATATCCACACAATACTGATTAAACAAATCTTTGTAATAATGCAGTGCATTAAAACAGTTGGTCCTAATCATTAAACTGTATGCATAATACTGCATACATGACACAGTCTTATTTCTTAAGGAATCCTGCTGAGGAATAGTTAAATAATATCCGTCGTCTCCTGATACAAACATTAGCGGCTATAGCAAGGGATCATATGCGCGGTGCAATTCCGACACTCGTTTTAGCTGTCCGTCTCTACCATGCAGTATTATATCCCTGGGTCCTATTTCTTCATCGACCAAGAGAACGGCCACTTCATTTATGGAAGGATCGTTATATCTGCCCCTGTGTTTTCTCTGAGTGCGGTCAGAGTGAATAATTAATTTTAAACTCTCCGGGGTGTTGAGTTCGATACTATGTTTAAAACTACGTATGTAGGTAAGTATAATATGATGTGGCTATTTAACATGGTCTGCAATTCATTAATCAAATCTAGTTTTAGCATGGGGGTCATGTTTGATCGCAATGATAGTTGGTCAGCATCTGAAATAAAATATATCTACAAAAATTGAGGGCTTGTCGTGATGGCGGTAGAAGGCTACTCTGCGCGTGCTCGTGAGTTTCTGTCTCTAATTTTTGCAAGGCGCTGCGAACGTTCGGCGCTAGATTCTCTGGCCCGCCATTGCAACGCGTATTCTGTCTGACTTGCGAGACTATCTTTTTCAGAAGATTCTCCAACACGACGTATTTTTGCTAATCTCGCTTGGGAACTATGTTTAGATAATTGCGATCTTTTTTTCTAGGCATATTGTTTGGATGTGTTTTTATTTCAAATCAGTGAAAATAAGAATAAACAGCGTACACAAAAAAATATTATGATTATAAATATAAGTAAATAATATAAAATATATATAAAAATAGTCAGGATAGTAATAGTCTTTTGAGAGTAAAGGAATGAAAATAAATGTAAGCAAGACGAAAGTAATGGTATTTGAAAAGGAAGAGTGCGTGACGATGTGTAATATTATGATTGATGGAGAAAAAGTGGAGCAAGTGAAAGAGTTTGTATATTTGGGTACTTTGTTTACAACGGATGGTAAACATGACGGAGATATTGAAGGGAGAACGATTGCTGGCAACAAAGTGAATGGAGCTCTACGCGCTTTTATGAACAGTCGAAATGTATCCGAAAAGGCACGTTTGGCTGTTCATAGAGGACTATTAGTGCCCACACTTATGTATGGAAGTGAAAGTTGGGTATGGCAAAAGAAGCATGAGAGCAGAATAAATGCTGTAGAAATGAGAGCGTTGAGAAGCATATGTGGTGTGACTCTGAAAGATAGAATAAGAAATAGTGTGATTAGAGAGAGATGCGGCATGAAAGTGGATATAGTCACAAGAATAGAAAAGGGCATGTTAAGCTGGTTTGGACATGTAGAAAGAATGGACAAGGAAAGACTGACTAAGAAAGTTTATAAGGCTAGTGTGAATGGAACAGTCGCAAGAGGAAAAACTTTTTTTTTTTTTTGGTATCCAGGAAAAATGCTTGATGCACTATCCGCCGGCTAAGGCGAACGTTTCTCGATCAGATCGGAGGCGTTCTCGACAAAAGCCAGGTTAAGAGCTCCTTGAACCGACGGGCGCGTATGAGGAATGTGATGAAAGTGAATGAAGCCAGAGAAGTGTTTCAGGATCGTAGCAAATGGAAATCCGTAGTCTCTGCCTACCCCTCTGGGAAACAGGCGTGAATCTATGTATGTATCTATGTATGTAAAAATAGTCAGGAAAGGTGTAAGTAAGTAGTTCTGAAAAGAACTTTTGATAAATACTTACTATAGGAAAAGTGTGAGAATACTATAAAAATTAAAGAGTAAAGGTTAAATAAAATAATTTATAAGTAGTTCTGAAAAGAACTTTCTAACTGGAACAAAAAAATGTGATATGAAAGAAGTCAAAATATTCAATGTCGGTTGCGTCCGCTGCGTAGGGAGCGGATCGCGGGTCTGAGCCGTATAATTTATTTTGAATAGAATGTCCGATTTCAATAATTCAAAAGTAATGTACAGGTATTGAAACAGTCTTGATTACGAAATTATTTATTTGGATAAGAATTAATATAAATGTATGGATAACATAGTCGGATTTTAGTCGGCATTTCTATCAACTTCTAAAATGTAAAAAATAAGTTATAGTTGAGTACATAACTACAATAGTTGGACATATGGTATCGCGAAGCTTTTTGAAGATATTGATATGTACTTTAATATTGTAGAACATTTTTCTATTCTAACATCATTAGTTTCCGCAGCGCATGCGATGAAAAACATTTTATAGCAATTTGTTTTACACCTTGGGTTACATTATTGAAGTTTTAGTAGGGATCCCTAATTTTTCTTGTATTAAATATACCCTATGTTACTCAGGAATAATGTAGCATGCTAATGATGAAAGATTTTTTGAAATCGGGCCTTTTGAGTTTATTCGTAACAAACATACAAAAATAAAAATATTTCCACTTTATAATATTAGTGTAGACTAGCTATTACCTGCGACTTCGTCCGCGTAGATTTTAACTAAAAAGTGTTTGTCTCCGCGGAACCCTATATTTTTTCTAAAATCAAAGTAGCGTAAGTTACTCCTTATAACATCAGCTATCTGAAAGTAGCCAGTGAAAGTCCCGTCAAAACCGGTTTAGCCGTTTTGGAGATTAGCCGGAACAAACAGACAGACAGACAGACAGACAAAAATTCAAAAATAGATTTTTTCGTATAGGTACCTTATATACTTTCATATATATATAAAAATACAAAGTATAAAGATACAAAGCTGTTATTTTGACATTACAAACAGACACTTCAATTTTATTTATTTGTATAGATGAGGAAATAATTTCGCCGCAGTGTTAAATGCAATAATACCATTAATTAAATAGCAAGTCAGTTAGCTATATATATTTATAGCCCTTCGAGTTAGGTTATTTTCTTTGTGGTCTTCTTCGCAGAAAGCCATCAGGGGTGCTGACTCCGTGGATGCTCATGGCACTAGCACATGCTCATGGCACTAGCACCTGCCAAACTACAGACATCAAAATTGTTTAGTAATCGGTATAATGCAATATATCAATAACCTCAACAGCCTGCGGAGCAAGATCTACTTACGTATCCCGAAAAACTGTAACCTAGGCTGAAGTTGGAGCCGATGGTTGCGCACGGCAGTTTACAATGCGATTATGTAGGATTATTATAAAAGTGTTATCAAACGGGCATGAGCACCTACGGGGTTTTATAAAAGCCGACGCACCTGTAATACGTTACCTAAGATAGCCTTTAAGTTTTATATAATAATACATATTATAGCAAATTTGTATGTGCTATTGCTTAGGTAAGTACTGGATAAAGTAGTTTAGTGCCCAAAATTGGCCAAATTAGCTAGAAGCTTGCAATACAAATAGGTATGGATTAGGCTGCCGTTTCATAAATGGGTGATTTCTGGAAGAAGCGTTCCTGGAATCAGATCAAAGCCTTTTAATTGTTTTAATTTCTTGTGTGAACTAATATTATGTAGCAAAATGAAGCTTAAAAACATATCATTCTGTCAAAGAGGTACTCATGTAAACATTATAGATTAGAAAAAAAATAAGTTTGTTTTGTTTCGCCACGGATCTAACCCACCGTTACACGGTTCTGACGTAGCATATGAAACACAAGGCAGCATTGCGCAAGAGTCTCTTATTTGAAAGAATAATAAATGGTAATTGTAAATAAAACATAATTTTACTAAGTAATTAAATTTTTTTCGCTTTAATCAATTACATTAATATCAAAATCAACAAAAGTTAGATGAAGTTTGAACCTTGTTTTAATTCTTAGAAAATAATCTTCAGTCTTTACAGTCTTCAAAAGCAGCCGTATGTTTGTATGTATCATAAACAATACTGTGACCTCGTAAAAAATTGGCAGGGTTATCTTTCATTAGCCAGACCGAACCAGACTATTCTTTTGGCAGAACTCGCTGGCATATATGAGATCAGATCCATGGTCGATAAATCAGATCCATGTTTTAAATCCACGGATCTTACGCCCACGGATTTAACGAAAATATACAAATGAAGGTATAACTATAAATATATAAATAATATTCTACTTATTTTTACTTAACAACTTACTCAGGAATATAAGTATTCATAACCTTGAAGCATTTAGGTGGAACTATTTTCAACTTAACAGTAAAACAAGCCACGAGTTCTACCTACCCTGTCGGACAAAAACGTAAACGTATTTCACGAATAGTCAAAGAACTCACCTAAAATTTTTGGCGCGATACCTAGCGACACCACCTTCTCGTTATAACACTGCGGATCAACTGGCGATGTGTCGGACCAATCATGGGACGCCTACAACGAAATTACCTAATTTGGTTGCCATAGTTTCGTCGCGCGGTTGAAACTATGCGCGTCGCGTGACATGTATTTGAATGTATAAAGGTACTAGATTTTTGATTCTTTTACGGCAGTTTATTCATAAGCGTGTAGCAGCACTCACTAGATATTCAAAAATATATAAATGAATATAAAAATATAAGCGTAAGAATAAAATAATCATAATTACTAAGTAATGGTCACGCGTGTGATACGTAAAAATCAAGTAAATTCACCCCGTTTTTCAGTTTCAAATGGATTTTAAAACAATTTTTACTTATACGTATTGATTTTAATCAATATGCATCAGTACTATAACAGTCAAGGAAATTTTGAGTGCTGCTTTAGTCATGTATATCGATTATTATAGATAATATTACCACAGTCTAATAATCCATATTACGATGTGACCCTCGAAATCAAGATTCCCAGGAATCACCCAAATTATGCGTCATGAAGGCATTGCTAATATACCTACGATATAAGTTCTAAAATAAGAGTAAGTACATACGTATATACATAGTCTCACGCCTGTATCCCCGAAGGGGTAGGCAGAGGTGTATGACACACCCACATTTCGCTATGTATTTGGTCCCACTCCCACGTAATAGGGGGCGAGCCTATTGTCGTCTACCGGCCACATTTCTAGACTACAAACAAACAAACCTAATAACACTTTGCCCGACCTGGGATCGAACCCGGGACCTCACGATCCGCAGTCGTATACACTACCGCTGGACCAACGAGGCAGTCAGTAAGAGTAAGATATAAGTTCAAGACTATCAATTAGAGTAAGCAATACCGGCCCCACTCTAGAGCGAACGTAGCGGCCACTCGAAGCGCCGAGTCCTAAGGGCGCTTACCGCTCCTCGGGAAGTTAAGGAAAAATAATTAGACAAGCAAGGCGGTGCCATGATAAGATCTCGCTTCATCCGAAAACCTGCCTGGTTCCGGTACTGAGAGTAAGAAAACGTTTCAGGGATTTTTGTATGTACCTAAACGCTTTTCGTTATACAGATTCCATAAGACGCCTAGCAACTACACTGGAAGAGCCAAGTTGTCCACAACTTAAGACAACCTGTATTCCTGGCCCGAAAACGACGAAACTTCTAAAAGAACTGAACGCCATGCAGGTAAAACCTGATTCACAGGATGTCTGATTTACACATAATAATATGTATCTTCTTAGGCACTGTTGGCAGTCCAGTGCTACGCGTCTTAATTTCTATTGTTAGTAATTGTTAAGCGTCGTAACACTATTTTATTACAATATATTGACATAAGCAAACACATATATATGTAATGTTAGAAATACGAGATACGGTTAGTATTTTTTTTATTTGAAGGAAACGCAATGAGCCAGACCTTCAACTTAAATGAACTGTTCATTTGCATACTTATTGCATCAACGACATTTTTGTAATGTAGAAATAAATTTGGTGCAATAACTATGTAACGATACGAAAAGTATTTTTAGTTATCGTTAAACATGTGTGTTATAATAACAATTTCATAAGTATCTTTATCTAGACACGCGGCAGCGTGTCAAGCCAAGTTCAAGCAAAGGAACTGGCTAGCCAGCGCCGAGTGTAATATTACACGAACCACTTGGTGCCACTTTTGACCCTTCTATAACTCAAAACCTCTTTAACGTAAACACATAAAACTACGTGTGTTTAATTATATCCATAAGGACACCTAGAAGCCCAAATTTCATGAAGCTAGCTCAAACGGTTATAAAGATATGAAGGTCAAAAAGTCGTAAATTTTAGCACTGACTGACTGACATATAGTACCTAAACCTAACCTACTTTCAGATGACCTAGAAGGATGAAATTTGAAATCCAGCTCGGTAATTGTGTGTAAGCGTAGGAAAAAATCTAAAAATAAAAAAAAAGTAAAAAAATAGTGTGGGTACAAAAAAAATATAGCGTTGGAACCGTTACAATCAGATATTTGAAACTATCCCAATATATGTATTATTATATTTGCTATATAACAGAAATATAAAAATAAAGTTAAGTCAAAAAATAAGTGGTGTCCCCATACAAAAAACTTGTAATACGCGCTAAACAACCGGCCAACGGTGTGTCGTCGGCGGCGCGCGGCACCACATAATTATACACAGAACAGAAGTAAATCTAAGTTTTCTTTACAAGAGGTAATGATATCCCACCAAAAACATAAATGTAAAAAAGGAGAGCCAAGTTCAATACAAAAATTATGCTTATCTGTGGGCTTCGCCGCAAAAAGAATTGAGATATAAATGAGTGCCAAGTTCTATGCAAAATCCAAATATGTATTTATAGGAACAAAATAACATTATGAACAAATATTAAACTCTATTTCTTTGCTTTATTGGATACCTATAACAATTGCTGTTATTTAAAAATGTGAGATTTTAAAGTAGGTTAGATTTGACTTGGCCAGTTTTCATCAGAATTAAAAAATATATTTATATGTTGAATAACTTTATAAAATGACTGATGTAATGAAAACATGACTGATGTATAGACGTAGCATTTGGAGACGTTCAGATCCAGTTTGCTTTTTGTGCAATATGTTTGAAACCGTCTTTCATCAAACACATACTTATCAACTTGATTAAGAACATACATGCATCGGAGGTTTTCCACGAATCTTCAGTATGTTTCTTTAATCTGTGAATCTTTTTATCTACAGCAACAATCATGGATCTTCGAAAGTAACTCTATTTCCTCCTAAGTATTGTACTTATAATATTCAACTGTGTAGTAGTACTTTAAGACAAAAACTGGCAAACATAAATAATTCTATCCACGATTATGTCCTTCTTAACTCATCGATTAGATAGGTCTGTATTAATATTCTAGTCAGTTAATTTTTTAATTTTGTTCTTATAGCAAGCTGCCTCAGTTCAATTGTTTGGTGATTATGATAAATGCATTGGAAATTATTTCGTCGATGCCGATGGTAACTATTTTTTAGACACTTATTGTCAAATCTCATCTGTACCTATTGGGTACAACCACTCGGCTCTTTTGACTGCGTTTAAATGTGAACATAATCTGGTAAGTGTACGCATATAATAGTTAATATATGAATAAATGATCCAAAAGAGAAAAGTCTGACAAATTTCTAATAATTTTGTTTCAGAAAGCATTGGTGAACCGTCCTGCTCTTGGAGTCTTTCCTGCTGCAGATTGGCCTCAGAAGCTGAGAGACGTTCTATTGTCAATTGCTCCTTGCGGCTTGAATCATATTTTTACTATGATGTGTGGTTCGTGCTCTAATGCGAATGCATTCAAAGCCGCTTTTATTTGGTATCGCACTAAACAACGCTGTGGCAGTATAAACTTCACACCGGAGGAACTCAGTTCATGTATGATCAATCAACCACCAGGATCTCCACCGCTGTCTATTTTATCGTTTCAGGTCAGTAGGTTATGTAAAATTATTTATTACTAGATTTTGCCCGCGGCTTCGCTTGTGTTAATGTAGGTTATTTCAATAAATTTATATTACTCGGGAACAGTACTTTTTGGATGAAAGGTACTCTATATCCTTTTCTCTACCCCTGACAACGTGTACATGAAATTTTATTATTGCCACAAACTTATTATGTAATTAATTAACTTTTTGTAATCTCGATCCCTGGCCGGGCAGTTTTCTTGACTTTTCGGTTAGAAAGTTCTTAGTAGCGACTCAGAGTAGTAATTAGCCTAGAACACGATAATAAGCTCGCCCCTTATCACTTATCACACGACACCTAAAACATGGCTGGCGAAAAGAGTGGGTGTAGTACAATATCGACGTCGTAGTAGGAGCACAGCGCGTTTGCATATTAGAAAATCAAAACTTTTCTGAGCAAATTTCAAAAGAACAACGTACAAATCAACAAAGTTTAAAATAACGATGGTTATTTGATCAAAAGTTTAGCTGACCAAAGTCTGGAATATCAATGTTTATATTATTTATTACACTATTGACCAAATCGTTTAAAAGTCAAAATGGATTACTGGATAAATTAATAGCCGATAAAGTTTTAATTGCCGATAGCCGTTATATCGAAACATAAAATACCGATGTCCGAATGCCCGAAAGGATGAAACCCCGAATGGACGAAATCCCGAATGGACGAAATAATATATGAAATAAACTGGCTGGCTAATACTTAGGCCATCCGTACGATTCCGACTCGGAAGCGGTAGGTTGTGTTAGGTTCTCTTTTGTAAACCCACGCAGAATTAGGAGCCCCGCGAAGCGGGGCTCCGTCCAAAACTCCCATTAGTTCATTAATTCTTCGGGATTTTTAACTTCGGGATATGGGATATGGAAATAAATATAAGTATACCTACATTTAAATTAATAATACTTAATAAAAAATCATTTGTGATTATAAAATTTGATTAGTTATGATTTGATATTTTAAAATTACATCTAGCAACTTTTGATCAGTCGTTCATTTGATGTCACATACATTGGGATTCTAAAATTTTTCTAAATAAAACATTTGGTCATTTAAATTTTGTTATTTCGTTTATTGTTCTTTTTAAATTTGCTCGAGAAAGTTTTGATTTTTTAATATGCAACCCACAGCGCGGCGGCGCGGCGTGGCGTCTACAACCGGTAAACGACAATAGGGCGATACGGCTCTGCCTGTCTCTTCTGAGATTTAAGTGTGAGACTATGTGTTTGTAAGTATAATAAATAGTTAGTTAACAATTATTTATTTATGTTGTCATTTTTGTTGTCGAGATGATGTCTACAACATGAAATTCCCTGTTACACTCATAAATTTCTGCTATAATAGACTATTTGGTACGACATAATTTGGCAAACAGCTCAACCAACTTTCGCTAAACGACCTTTCTCCCAGAAGTCTCAAGCTTGATACAGACAGTACACACATACACATGGCCCAAGAGCTAGCTCGAAAATAAAATTGCATAAAATACGTTTCGGTATTTTCAGAAAGCTTTTCACGGTCGTACCTTTGGCTCACTGTCCACGACAAGGTCGAAACCAATACACAAGTTAGACCTCCCAGCGTTTGATTGGCCAGTTGCTCCGTTCCCGCTTTACAAGTATCCACTAGAGTGTTATAAACGCGAAAATATGGCACAAGACGAGAAGTAAGATTTATTTATAATTCTGATTCTGTTACCGTATATCTACAAATTTTTATGTAATATTTCTTTATTTCTTCCAACGTCTCCCGCTACTCTAGTTAAGTTGTCTTTTCCATCTAGTATAGAGGTGTTTCGCGGTGCTTTTGCCCATCTACATACATAGACAGGTCTGTAGATATACGGTGGCAAACGGGTACATATGACTAAGAATCTCTGTATGCGATGTATGCATAAGTGAGCGTTGTGGGTTCGAATCCCACACAGGACAAAAATTTGTGTGATCCACAAATGGTTCTTCCGAGTCTGGATGTTATTTGTGTCCGTTGTATAAATATTTGTAAAGTCCCCCGCGATATAGGAAGTATATCTAGTGCAGTTGTCTATGTAAAAAAAAATAAGGAAACAAGGAAACTCCAGGCATACCCTTTTCAAATTGCGGTTTGAGATTTCAGCCCCCTTTAATGATGCCTAGTGATTGTCTATGAAATATATTATAGCCATTTACTATAGTTATCGCTACCGTAGTTCATCATACACAACATACATATACCTACTGATTAAAAACCTTTACAATTATAGTATTAATAGGGTACAGGGGCTGACCTCGATCTGGAAATTGAACTCACAGGGCTGGAGAATTTGTCCTTGATAGACACGTATTTGTTGACATATGTATGTAGTGTTCCTAACTGTTAGCTGTGGGCGAGTAACGTGGACATTTAAGATAATTATTATTTTGTTGTGTTTTGCCATAGTCAGCCCAAGCGTAATGTAATCAGCAAACCGAATGTGCGTTTCCAGTACAGTCATGTTGTCAGTTGATTTATGTGGTAAAGAGTTTTGTAGAAATAACATCACCCTGTCTTATATCTCGCCGTAATTAGATAAGCTTTATATTCCGGTCTTGTATTCGGATCGTCACGCCGACAAACCGACATGCGGATAATCAATTTGGCCGTTGGAGAGATCGTAGTACTGCCGAGGAACTTTGATTGATTCGAAGGCTCGTTGTTGACGAACAAACAGACAGAATAAAAAAGTAGATATTATAGCTGTGCCCTGGGGTCCGAGCGTTGATCAAGAAATTAAATGCCCTGTTACTTGTCTTCTTATTAGTTTT
The DNA here is from genome assembly GCA_963564715.1 of Catocala sponsa. Taxonomy (NCBI): domain Eukaryota; kingdom Metazoa; phylum Arthropoda; class Insecta; order Lepidoptera; family Erebidae; genus Catocala; species Catocala sponsa. The sequence goes on from OY751335.1 coordinate 14,602,662, forward strand.
GCGGATTTCCTTTTTCTTTTTTGGTGTGGATCATACTATAAATATGGATTAATAACTTAAGAGTATTTAAAATTTTTGTTACAATGTCTACTTGTTTCATGTAGTTCCTTTTGTTATTAGATGTCTCGAAGTAGTATCTGATATTATAGATAAATTTGCGAAGAAAATCAATCCGGTGGCCGGTGTAATAGTCGAGCCCATTCAGTCAGAAGGTGGCGATAATGAAGGTTCACCGGAATTCTTTCAAAAACTGCAAATACTTTGCAAAGCGGTTGGTTTACTAACAAATATAATATGTAAATATAGTAGTTATCATAAAGATAAGCTGCTAAATCTGCATAATTCTAGTAAGACTTAGTAACAGACCATTCAAAAAAATTCAATCGTCTTATATTTTGCATTGAGGCAACCTAACAAAATATTGTACGGTGTCTTAACCCTTAATTTGACAACGTATAACCCATTATACGTATACTTAAAAAAAAACTGTTGCACTTGATTTCAAATATTTCTAAATTTTATTTACTATGTTCACTAGGGCAAAATTTTACCTGTCAAATAAAATATTTCGGATGTCTGTATTAAGAAATTATAGTGACATATGGTACGAAAAAGTTTTCGAAAATGGACCGCCACCGACCACTCTCGGTAAGTTATTATACATTCGTGTTTTATATTCAAAAATATATTTATTTTGCTTCTAATTTTGTTACAAAATGAGTGATAATTGAGATAACTATCAAACTACTAATTTTTATTCAATAATTTGTGTGAAAAATAACACCAAAGTCTTATGTATAACTGGTTATACATTTCGCTATTTTCAACAAAGTGGGCTTATTAACTTTAGTATAATGGGCTATATATTTCAGTATACCCAGGTCACAAAGATTTTAACTATTTGTATAAAGGGCTATATATTTCTAATTCAAATACTGCTAATGCGCATATTAATACTCGGCTGTTTTATGTTTGGGCATGTTTCTATTAACTTGGTTTGCGGTTTTTGCATGTATTTATTTTTTTACTTAACAGTGCAGACTAACAACCAGGTCCCATCACATTCTGGCTCTTATTCCTCCAGAAGATGGTAGGTCTGATGGTAGTGGTACATCTTCAGTCAAAGAAAATAATGAGAGAAAGAAGAAAATAATCTGTTTCGTAAAGATATGTTGTCCAACTCGTCTTCGGACACTGCCTCTATTGATTCGTCATTCGAAAGAATGAATTCATTCTTAAATGATACATGAATACAGAGCAAGAATATTTAATTTTGTCACCTGACATTCGCCAGGAATGTACTATACCTGACAGTCATGACGACTTGATGACTTCTCCGTCGATTATTCCAGATAGTACTGAAATACCTACAAGAGAGCCAACTTATCCACCAATTGCAGTCATGCCGTCATGTTCATACTCTATATACCATCAAATATATCTTCTTTCCTCTCTGAACCGTTTCCTACACCATCTAACCTAGTGGTCAACACAGCGAATCAAAAATGTCCCACTAAAAGAAAATAAAAACGAAACATTTCCGCAAAACAAACACCGTCTGTTTCCAAAAAGAAACGAAAAACTAAACCTATTATACAACCGAATTATTAATGGAAAACACTAAATATTTACATCGTGCTGTTATTTCAGAAGATAACTTTGAAGACCACATATAGGACTGAAATGAAGTCAAGAAGATGGTATTTATCTATTTTCTCGCAAATGCTTGACATTTGCGTAACTAATGCATGGCTTACCTATAAACGAGACAAGAAAAGGCTCGGCGATAATCATATGTTGAAGAAGTTTCGAATGAATGTAAGCGAGGAGTTAATAAAATTGAAGCGACTTTCATTACCTGCTGCCGTACCAGTAATTTATACGTAAACAAAAATTGCCGCGCCAAAAAGAAGCCGCCCTTCTGATAACATTCGACGTGATAAAAATGGCCATGAGCGAGCTGGTACAACATACGGTCGTTGTCGCTACTGAAGAAGGGACAGACAAACGTTTTTTGTACAAAATGTCAATTACGATTGTGTTTTATACCAAATAAGAGGAATTGCTTTTACAGTTATCACAATGATTGATTTTCATTAAATTTTGTGCTATAATTGTCTCTTAAGTTTTCCCACAAATGGTCCCCCTGTCGCTTATGTATAGCATATTATACAAACAAACAGGTGAGTACAATTCTGAACATTAAATTATGTATAGTATATTATACTAAGGGTTTCTAAGAAAAAGAGGGCTGGATATTTTTTTAAATATTTTTTACAATCCTTTTACAAGTATTATAATAATATAATTTAAGAAAAATATTTGAGATTAAGATAAAATATCCTGCCAAATTAAGGGTTAAGAGAACATTCGTTTAGATTCTACTTTTAATATTTGTATCTCAAATTTAATTAAATCTAAGGCACTAATATGTGATCTAATAAATACTTTATTATAATCCGTTTATTCGTTTCTGGTACTGAATATGTTGTGCAATGTCATTTCACAGAAAGGAGTCGCTCTCATCTTAGATGAAGTCCAGACCGGTTGTGGCCCGACTGGTAAAATGTGGTGTCACGAACACTTCGACCTACCGTTCCCTCCTGATATTGTAACATTCAGTAAGAAAATGATAACTGGCGGTTTCTTCTTCAAACCTGAATTCAAGTAATTAAATATTATTTTTATAATAATAAATTATATAAATAAAGATTTTACACAACAAAGGCGCAATCACGATGTGGAATTACGTCATAGTAAAACATATATGGTTTAACTCCAATATGCAACAAAAAATAGAGGTTGATCATGGAAATCTATTGCAGTAAACTAACAACAATTCATTTCGGAACTCCACAAAGGTACCTACTTCAGCTATTCATATAGATACTAAATATAAGTGTAGGGCCAAGGACACTGCCCTGTGGCTTTTACAAATGTCCGTGGCCAGTGTCCTTGGTGTTATACTATTTATTATTTGTATGAATAGCTTAAGTTTCAGACACAAATAGCTACCTATGCTGAGATGCTATGATAACACTGCAATAGTTTGTTAGTTGACAAAAGTTGGGATTTTGCATAGACGTGGAAAATAGATTACAGACGGTTGATGATTGACTCCAGATACATTTTTTAGCCTTCAGCATACAAACCAGTCTAGTGTGAGTCGACTTAATTAAATGTCTTGGGGTCCACTTGGATAGCCAAATGAAATTGACTACGCATTGCAACGTCAATACTAAGCATTGTTTAATTGCTTCGCTTCGTTTGGAGTGCAGCAGAAACAATCACTAGATAAAAGTTAAAAGGGTATTATAAACAATCTTAAAAATTTGTCTACGACCAACCGTACATATACTAAAAGCTGGGCCAGCTGATCAAGGTCCTAGCTGATGAAGTCATAGAACGACGCCGTAGGGCCTAGGGCCTTAAAAATAAACAACCTAGTATATTTTTCTTCCTTCTTACCTTAAACACATCCAAATCGTTAAATTACATTTGTTTCACGAAATATAACATTGCCAGACCTCCTTTAGCACTGAAAATAAAAATTCATAAATGCAATAATTCTTTTGACTCTGCCTATTCATGTGAAGTTATCTCGGAAGTCCAACACACAAAATACCTCTAAGTAATACTTGATCATCGTTTAGTATGGCATATGCACACAGAACTGATGGTGAATAGATTAAGAAAATTAATTTGGATTTTTAAAACGTAACCACTTCAGATCTCCTAAAACAAATTTACATTTCGTTCATAATATTGTGTAACAGTTAGGGATGGTGCTACAAAAACAAAATTCTTAGATTTAGAAAGTGCTCAGAGAGCTATGCTTAAGGTTATGTTTATTAAAGCCTTTTAGGTTTCCTACTGATAATCTATGCCTGACCGCAGATCTCTTGTCAGTAAGAAAATTATACATTCTACAACTTATTTTAAGAAAGCATAAATCTCTGCCTTCATCAAGACCGAATGTCAGAAGGAACTACGTAGTAGCACCCCCAGTCGTAGTCAAATCGACATTTGCAGCACGTGAATACCCACGGCAGTCTTCACATCTATATAACCTGATAAACAAGGACTTAAAAATATACCCAATGACATACGCACAATGTAATAAAACATTAACACTTTGGCTAAAAACACTGAGCTATGAGCAAAGTGAAAGTGTGTTACAGTAGGCCTAATACACTCACTCATACATACACCCTTACACACACTCACACACACACACACACACACACGCACACACACACGCACACACACTAACATGCACACATACACATCGTACACGCATCTGGTACAGTGTACTAGTGATACATACTTCTGTATTTATTTGTAAATTGTTAATTTTATTTCCTTTTTAATACGCTTTTATTAGTTTCACTTGTATGTTTGTCTGTATGTAACCGACTCCTTTGAGCTCGATTTTGACCCACTTCAAACGGTCAGATTTTATTTAAACTTTGGAGATTTATCAAGGACCAATGACAATACAATAATTTAAAAAAATAAAAAAAGTAATAATAGTACATAGTTAAAAAAATAAAAATAAAGATTAGTTTAACTAACTAAACAACACGCTATATTAAAAAAACCAAACTAAAAAAGTAGAAAATAATTTAATAATTTAAATGTAAAAAAGCGTGGGATGCTTTCTAAGATTTTTTGATAACCCCCACTCCACGCTTGTTTACATTAAAATTATTAAATTATTTTCTACGTTTTTAGTTTGTTTTTTTTAATAAAGCGTGTTTTTAGTTTTTTAATTTATTTTATTTTAATTACTTTTCTTTTATAAATGTTAAAGCTCTAATTTGTTAATTATATGTACCCGTCGTCGGTTCTTCTGAGGAGCGAAGCCACCTATCACAAGCATATTGTTTGCTTAATAGGTGACTCCAACTACCTAAATTGTAAAAGTGTACTTTATGTTACTGAAAATAAACATTTTTTTTATTTTTTTTGTTACAACTATTATAATGTTCACTTTCCAGCCATGGTCACGAGGAGAACATTATCATCCTCTTGTAAAGCATTGTCATTGCATGAAGAGAATTATACACTCTATAGGACACTGTCTTTACCTTGTCCATGCAATGACAATGCTTTTAAAGATGATGATATCTTCAGCAGTTATGTTGAGAATGAGAAGAGGAGACGTTGATAAAATTTACGCAAATAATCTTTTGAGTCAGGAGTTGACATTAGAGGTCTTGACTCAAAAAAATAAAGACATTGCATTATTTTATTTCCAGTCCTCCCCACGGATACAGGATTTTTAACACATGGATGGGTGATCCCTCAAAGCTTATAATGCTGGAAGCAATTCTCAATGTCATTAAGCAGGAAAACTTGATTCAGAACGCTTCTATGACCGGCCAATTTCTTAAATGTGGTCTTCTCAGACTTGAGAATGAGTTTCCGGGGCTCATTAATAGCGTACGTGGTCGTGGTACATTTTTGGCCTTTAACGCTGCTAAACCTGAACTGAGAGACGAAATACTTAAAAGGTTAAAACTAAAAGGCAAGTCATGTTTACTTATATCTCTCTTTACATAAAAAATAAGCTGTCATTGAAATTATACTACTATAATATACGGATTTTATCGCGTTGTTTATTTGACACTATATTACAAAATTTTGAAAACTGTTATACTACTATTACTATTAAACTTTACTAATTTTTTAACTAATTAAATTATTGAAACTATTTATACTATTACTATACTATTATACTATTTACATTTATGTTTACACTTTCCCCGACGTTTCGGTTGCTTTTCAGCAGCTATGGTCACGGGGAGATTAAGATGGTAGTTGTCTCAATGTTCCAGTGTAGTTATTTCAAAGTACCCGAACATAATTTAATCATGGGTGTTTCTATTTACGCAGAATGAGCTCAAAGTATCATGAAGTCTAGCTGTGGTTTGCTTCTTCTTGGCTTTCTATTTGAATTACTAGATCCCAAGCTGGTGGTACATCCCAACCATCTTCTCTATTGAAATTAGGATGTTTTTTGATTTCAATAGCCTCGCGAAGCATTCTTGGTAGAAATCGGTGTTCTTTAGCGAGTGTCTGTGGTTTGTCAAATCTCAGGCAGTGGTTGGTCCCCTGTTGCACATGTTCACACACAGCAGACCAACAGGGGACCAACCTTTATTATATCTATGAGAAGCAAACCACAGTTAGACTTCATGAAACTTTGAGCTCATTCTGCGTAAATAGAAACACCCATGATTAAAATCAAGGGATAAAAGTGCTAAGCGCATTGAGCGTTGGTAGAACCCGATATCAAGCATACAACCCTCACACCGCGGTATGGTAGACAGTTCTTGTCACCTGTCAACCAAAGTCGAGTTGGACGCAAAGAGTTTGCCCAGAAGATCGGCTTTCTCTTTTGCGTCGTGGGCGAACGAATCATTGTGTTCATTGGCCCATCTCAAGAGGTGGAAAGGATGGCTTGCAGAAATTTCCTTCGATAGTTTTGGCAAGAGACCAGAATGCACGAGTTCCCTAAGGAAGACGCTCAAGCCTTTCGCCAATTCTACCGATGTACTTCGACTTCGCCCTTGCAATGTCTCTTTTGAAGGACCTGGAGGCAAAGTTGTACTCCTTTTTTAATGCGCTGGTATTTAAATCACATGTCGTCACCGCATCAGCCCAGGCTTGGTAAGCTTCCTGCTTCCTACGAGAAGCGTTTTTGGAAGATGGACCAAACCAAGGCCGAAATATGCCACCAATGAGGACCACAGAGGACGAAATGTAAAGCTCCATAGCACCACATCAGCAACAGAATCAGCAACGGCATTGGAATCATCCGGCGAGAAGCATACTTGTCTCCAAGGGTAGGACGCAAAGAAAGACCGCATCCCATCCCAATCTGCTGACTTGTAGTGCCACACACGGCGGCTGCGTGCAGCATGCGATTGCAGCAAGCACGTGAGAGGCACTGTACTCCGTACAAGGCAGTGATCTGAGGAGCCAACAGATACGTGGTAGCCATCCGGATGAGAAGTCAGCAGAAGGTCCAACAGTGAAGGATTTTGGCTCTCCACATCTGGGATTCGCGTGGGCGTGGTAACCAGTTGTGTCAGGTCATATGCCAGGGCGAAGTCGTGAACAGATCTCCCCGTATGATCGCTCTTACTGAAATTGAACCAGTCGGCGTGGTGGGCGTTAAAATCGACGATAAATAGACGCGGGGATGGTCGTCGCTGTCTTCACGGAGCCATAAGATGGAGAGGTCCCTACCTTCCAGATTTATGAGGCGACGAGAGCTGATATCGTCTCTGCCACACACACGGACACTCCGGCTCTAGACAAAAAGGAGTGTTCTAGTCCGTACCCAGGGTAGGTGAGGTAGGAAGTGTCTGCTGGAGACGAGATCTGCGTCTCGGTCAAGAAGAGCAAGGCTGGCTTTGCCGTCTCGAGGTGGTGGTGAACAGCATTGAGGTTACTATGTAATCTCCTGATGTTGCAAAAGTCCACGGCCAGCGTGACAGGGGTTCCCATGGTATTCCTGCTCTTGTCCCGGGCATTATTAAGCGCAGTTTTGCCCTCCCCTCCCCCAAAATACGAGGGACGACCTGGGCGTCCACGCTCAGGTGCTTTATCCCCTGAGTGTGGACGCCCAGAGAGTGATTCTCCAACGCTAGCGCAGTTGGTACCCTCCTGGGGTAGTATACGGTAATTCAACTGCGCCATCATGGGGGGGAGGATTGGGTCGTCGGTACCCTCACTCACTCGACGAAACACAGCGCAAGCGCTATTTCACGTCGGTTTTCTGTACGGTCGTGGTATCACTCCGGTCGAGCCGGCCCATTCGTGCCGAAGCGTGGCTCTCCCACAATAAATTTAATAATGCTAATGTAATGGTTCAAGATATCGTAAAAAGCCGCGGGTAGCAGCTAGTTTACAACTTGCAAAGTATAGTTTTTCGTTATTATCGTGATAAAAGATTATGAAACTAAATGTTACTATCTTGTTGGCGTAGCAGTAGTAAAGGGGCTGCTAGTCATAACTGGTTAGATGTGGGTGTAATATACCTACTGCCTATCCCCGAAAGAGTACTTCGGGGATATAGCCGTATGACTATGTATGTATGTATTGTTACATATAAATATGTATCGGTAAAGAGTCACATGAATAGGTAATATTTTTATATTCAATTATTTAAGAAGCCTTGGCACTAGCACTTATACTAATAATTTTTTGCAGGCGTGATAGGAGGTGGATGCGGCGAAATGTCAATTCGTCTTCGACCAGCTTTAGTATTTCAACCTAAACATGCTGACATCTATCTAGGTATTCTCAGGCAAATACTGTGTGATATTTGTGCGATGCGATGGAATGCGTAGAATCTAAGAAACATCATTCTTATTGCATCATTGGAAATGAATGCCATTTTGTAGTTCCAACTATACATATCAGGCACGAACTAGAAAGAGGGATGGATCCTATGTCATTATTGTCCAGAAGTAAAGCAGCAAACGGATCTAAATGTGCCTCATTTTAGTGTTGCTGGATAGATTTATCCTCAAGCCAAGGACAATATGTTTGGTTTAAGTTGTTTGAGTACTTTATCATAATGTAGATTTCTAAAAACTCTATCAAAAATTAAAAATGTCTTAATCATACATTAACCAAATTGGTATAAAATACTTACCTTTTAATGTAAACCATTTAATTAATTACCTGTGGCTTCGCGTCCATATTTCTATAGATTTATCCCGTGGGAATGGTGCGCTTTTGCCGAAGTTGAATAAATATATAAATAATGTTGACATCCTAATAAGGAACATTATCCATAATTTAAACAAAAAATATTAAACGTAATAGATAAATCCTTTAATTGAAATCTTGATGCATGTTGTTATTAATTATTATTCTGCCCTTTGTGGTAGGTAGGTGGCGCACAACGGTGGCATAAATCGACACAACGTCATTACTGCCTGATACTTTACTTGTTACTTTTATGTTTTTAATTATTTTTATTATGTTCATCACCTTTTCTGAAAATAATAATATTATATTTTATATCTATAAATGTTATTATGTTTTTGTTTCATTAAATTTGAATTAGCTCGGCTTTGTTTGGCAGCTGATACTAGAGTCAAGCAGTGGCGGCCTTCATATTATGATCTCAAAAGCCTGGCTTGCCTAACTAAAAATATGTGATCCGTAAAATATAATAATTAGTATATTTAATTTAGCCCTGGCATGCCTTCAAAACGCTATGTTGAGCTCATTGAAGATTATCAAATAAAATTGAAAAAAGTTAACAAGAGCGATTTTACTTCAATTAGGTATCTATTGTTTAAATTACATGTCTTGGCTAGATATTTATGCATGTTTTAACTTGGCGTAAAAATAGAGAAATATAAAATAATGAAACTTACGTAAAGATACGACAAATATTGCGGCAAAGCTCTTATGGACTGTCGCGCAGGCTTGGATCACTAATCGCTACAATCACTAGCCATCGCACGCAGTTGATAAAACTAATAGTCAGCCCAGGTGTGTTCGGAATATTCTAGTTTCTCAGTTTTATCGATATTTTGGTAATGATGGTATCTTTCTTCTAATAATGTTCTGAGATACACACAATGTTTTTATTGCTAAGTCATCATCACGAATAGTAAGTAAGGATTGCGGAGCACTCATGACTACTGGCTTCATGTTCACTAATCGAATAACTGGTATTGACCAATTAATAAAAAATGAAGTTTTGCTTTGTGGGCCGATGGGATTGTAAAGCTATTGAGCTTTACAACTCCATCGACCCACAAAGCAAAACTTTTACTAAACAATGCATGCGTTCTATTGCATGGATGGCGTAGTGGTTTACGTGGTCGCCTCGCCGCTGCCACTGCGTCCAGTGTTATGGGTTCGATTCCCAGACGGGACAAAACTGTGTGTCATTCACAAATGGTTGTTCCTAGTCTGGATGTTCTGTGTCCGTTGTTTAAATGTTTGTAAAGTCTCCCGCGACACAGGAATTAATCGTAGGGCGGGAGCTCTCTTTAAAAACAATATAAGTATCATCCAGTGGGCATGACCATCCATAGGGTTTCTTAAGCTCCGGCATCCCAAACAAACAATAACAAGCTTTTGACGTGGTATGGGGACATCGAACGCGTATTTTACATTTTTATTATACGTACTATCCTAACTGCCTAACTAATATTATAAATTACTGTGGGGGCGATGTGGAGGCCACTGCTCTTAGACCACACGGCTGCTTACCATCAGGTGGAGAGTGGTCATTTTGACGAGCAAAAAAAAATAAAAAAAATGCGAAAATGCGTTTGTTTGTTTGTTACGCTATCATGCCTTAACTACTCAACCAATCATCACAAAATTTTGCATATACGTTGTCCGGGGTACAGAATAGAACATACGGCACCTTTCATCCAGGAGAAAGTACATAGGTACCTACCTACTACTTTACTGACCTAACCTATATTCACGCGAGCGAAGCCGCGGGCAAAATCTAGTAAGTAGATATATATCAATAAAAAAATAAATAAAAATAAAAATGTTTATTTCATTTTCTACAATAAATAACAGATTGACATCAAATTAACAGACAGACAGATATCAAACCTACAAAAGAGAATTTAGAAAATTTTAGCTTAAATGTATGGACTAGTTATATTCAAATTGGAAAAGTATCAAAAGTAAACTAGAGTTAGTGAAGGACACCAAAAGCAATTTAGATTTTACATCACTTAAATTTAATGTTATAAAAGAAATAAATATAAATTATAAGAACTACTATAGATATTTTACGGACGGGTCAAAGATAGTGCTAATGGTTAGGTGCTGCATTTTTTTATGCAAGTTCCAAAACCAGGAGTATGTTTAAAATAAGTGTAAATACATCCATAATGATGCTGGAGCTCAATGCAGTTTCGGAAGCTATTAATAACGCCAATCAGCTAGGTAGGGAAAAGGTGGTTGTGTTTACAGATAGTAAAACTGCTTTACAGCATATAGCTCGATGCGCCTCTGGTTACAGAGGTACATTGATAGCTTATGTTATTTTAAAGCAAATACACGAATTTAATTCTACTGGGAAAGATCTGAAACTGCAATGGGTTCCTTCGCATATTGGTCTACAAGGTAATGAGGAGGCTGACATTTTAGCAAAATAAGCAACCATCAATGGGAAAAAATATTATATAAAGCCAATGTATTCAGAGCACTTAGGAAAATATAAACAAAAATGCTGGGACAATTTTAAAGAGTACTTAGATGTCAGAAGAAAAGAAAAAGGAATTTGGTACAGGACCATTCAATGTGAGCCTCCCAATGTACCTTGGTTCTTAAATAGTAGGTTAAGTAGAAATGAAATAGTTGTAGCACATAGTTTACGCTCAGGGTAAGAAAGTTGATTCGCCTAATTGTGAGGTGTGTGGAATCGTCGAAGATGTCCAACACTTGCTAGCTGAGTGTGAGACATATCAGAGGCAGAACTCATTTGTGCAATTATTTTAAAAATAAATATAAAAGATATTGGAACGTTTTCAAGTGTTTTAGCTGAACCTACATCAAAACCAGCTGTAGCTATTTAATGTTTTTACACAAATGATTTCTATCTCTGATAGTTAGATTAGTTTAGGGAATGATGAGGCTGACATTTTATTATTAAAGAAAAAATGGCCCTAAAAATAAAAAAGACTAAAGAAAAAAAAGAAACCCAACGCTTGACCAACAATGCGGCTCTAAGACGAGAATTGAACAGCGGAATACACAACTAGATAGGAGAATTTAGGAAGACTATTGGTTATTCGCTATTTAGCAAACAACGTGTTAATAAATTGTAGACCAAATATTCCCACTAGTGGCAGTTGGCGCCTTTTTTAGAGGGTTTGTCACCAACGCGCCCCTATCTCATCCTGCGTAAGAATAGTAGCAGGCACCCGCGGCTCGAGTTACAATATTAGATAGACTATTTCGTTGCGATCTTCAGTAGGCTAATGCTATTTCTCCAAATGAACTCAAGTAGAATATCAATATAAAAAAAATACTTTTATATACCTATTTTATAATAAACTCGTAAATTGTCTTCGTATCGTCTGTGCGTTGTGATACTAATCTTAAGAATGGTCGAAGTTGTATAATATGATTTTCATTAAATTTGGATTCACATTTAACAATTATTCCAATAAATACAGTTAACATAAAATATATATAGCATTTAAAATATGTCACAAAGAATTCTAAAAAGTAGGCTATACCTACTTTTTAGAATTCTTTGAGACATAGAGGACAGTATATTGAAAACAATGTATTTAAAGGAGTAATATGAGTAGTAAAAATACATACTAAGATAGCAAAATGGTAAAAGTACTAAGTGCGAGATTGAAAGATGAATAAATGATTAGGCATATAGTATGAAGCAATTTCCGAGTAACCCAAACTGCGAACGTGCATAATAAATTAATTGAAAGTGAATGAAGCCAGGAAGATATTATTATGTTAGGATTGTAGCAATTTATTGGGCGCAGTTCAAGGCTCTACCGTCGCCTCCTAACATAATTATGTAGCCGCCTGATCGTGTTTTCTCGAAGTGTTTTGTTGTTGTGTGTATGTTCGTAGCATGACCAAGCAATCATCAGTGTGGCACTGGTGTGTCGATGATATATCTTTCAACGGTCTTCTGGTCTCAACCGTCGCTTAAATACCAAACAAACGAAAACTGATTTCTAGAATGCCAGTGCAGGAAACGTAGCGAGTTCGAAATTCGCCACCAAGACGATCATAAATTGGATCTTATTTGATCTTATAATTAAATGTTATAGGTGCGTGCTACGCATCTCGGACGCATATAGCTATAATTTACCAACAGAACCTAATTCATATAGTTGTAAATCAATTAAGTGTTAGGTACATAGTGAAAGACGATGAGAATAAAGTAACATTTTCTATTTCTAAGTGTCCATAGATAAAACTATTCGAACTATAGAGTAAATATTCTAAGTCTATGCTTGAGAATAAGACTAGGTACTCTCAAGCATAGCCTTAGAATATTTTCGCTACGCTCACTTTCAAGCCTGCAAAAGTTTACTAGGCAACATGTTACGTTTATGGTCCTACGTATAACATTAAGGGCCACTTGCACAACAACTCACTAAATACGTTTAGCACTAAATACATTTTAAAACATCGTGCTGTCGCAGTCATCCGTGTGAAGGTGACTGAGATGCCACGATGTTTTAAATGTATTTAGTGCTAAACGTATTTAGTGAGTTGTTGTGCAAGTGGCCCTAAGAATGTAACAACGCTTTTAAACTAAATAACTTAGCGCATTCATCGCCGTGTCGGTAATAAAGGACCGCGAACAATACATTGTCTATTGTGTCTGTAATGTGGCATTTAATGTGTTAAAGTATAAGGGTAGATATAGGTATGTAGATATAACTATTAAAGTAGATAATATGTGCGGGGAAGAAAGAGATTTAGATTAAAAACACCAACCATGATAAACCTTGTACCTATCTAATGTAATAAGGCGCCTGGACTTTTCGCATATATCCTAGCCACTAATATTTTTCTTGCTCTTATTTCTATTCATTCTGCATCCAGGGGCGTGCACAAAGATTTCTGGTAGGGTATGCACGCCCTACCCGAAACCTCTGCGCGGGCACTACATCCTTACTCCTTACTAATATTATAAATGCGAAAATGAGTTTGTTTGTTTGTTACGCTTTCACGCCTTAACTACTCAACCGATCAACATGAAATTTTGCATACACGTTGTCAGGGGTACAGAATAGGACATAGGGTATATCTTTCATCCAGAAAAAAGAACTGTTGAACCTAACCTAACCTACATTTACGCGAGCGAAGCCGCGGGTGAAAACTAGTTTCATTTACAAATGTTTTTGTGTGTATATATATCTGTGTACAATAAATAAATAAAATATCTTACCAAATTCAATTCAGCGACTTTTCTATGATCTAAATCGCCAACACAGCGTCCAAGAGAAATTATTTTACTTTTGTCATCAAAAGGCAACGTCGAGAAAACACCTGTTTTTAATTTATTTAAACACACATCACCAACACAGATCTCACAAGTATAATTTTCCATAATATACAGTACTTCATTCCGGTAATTTCACTAATTATTTAGTTATCAAATAAAATACGCGCTCAAAATTCCCTTTACAGCTCTGTGAAATAATTAAGAATGGCGTACGATGCTATATTGCTAAAATAATAGGCCTATAATAAACTACAATTATGATGTTTTTGACAGCTATTTAAACTAGCTGAATTATCGATGTAGGCATTGCCTTCAGTCGGCGAGCACACACGTGCATTTAACACACCCAAGCAAAATTTTTGTCATAGAGACAGCGTAATGTATTGACTTCTAAATAGTTCTAAATGTACTGGCGATAAGCACGATTAGTTCTGCTTCCAGACACCTCAGTGGTGCGCCGCGGCGGTAGCTACTCATTTTATTTCTTTACTTATACGTGTTTCGACTGTTTGTTTAGTAGTTCGCTCACGGACCAATAGATGGCAGTGGTCCAAGCTCTTATTGTATCTGATAATTTTATATTGTATCTATTATTATTCAGCTTGTAGTATTTAATAAATATATTTCGATTATATAGATTTACATAGGCCAGCGGACTAGGGTATGCAGTGCTTATTTGCTTGTATGAAGCGCACGCGCCTGTCTGCACCAGATATATGTATGACTGCAAGTCATTGTCTATTTGATTGTATGCCTATTATAATATATGTACTGTGATTCTAATCAATATTCACATCTCTTTCCCTTTATTCATATCCCTTTGCCCAACTTGAACACCTAGTCAACGAATAAGTAGGTACTTTTTATCTTTACAAATTTAATACAAGATGTCATCTGACAATCAGTAGTATTGAAGCTTAGTGGCTAGCTTATTTCAAGGCTACTGAGATAATTTATTTTTGTATGTCAACATTTTTATTCTCTCTTAGTCCTTCCTGCCTTTGGATAAATTGATATTCTACTGGCCTAAACAGAATACCGAAATTCACTTTACAAACCAAATTTGTCGTAGTAAAAAAACCTATTGTAAGATTGATATTAAAAACTATCATCGTCTGTTTATTATACGAACTTATGCCAACACTCAACTACAATTTTATGCCTTATTATACTTAGGTCGCAAATAAGCTTAACTGGTGATTGAAAGTAGCCGTAAACCTTCAGGCGCTCGTAGCAGTCGCGCGCTGCGCCGCGCGACGGGTTGAAAAGTTAAGTAGACTGCGTCGCCACGCTCGCGCCAGCGCTAAGACCTCAGCTAAGGGAATTGGAAAAGTCACCATAGGAAAAGCTTTTTAGTAGCGATGACGATAGATCGAAGTCCGCTTTCTAGGCATTCCCATGTGCCATAATTTCGTATAGGCTTCAAGTTTAAAATTCGTAATATATATTTTAAGCTACTGTTACAAGAGGGCAGTGATCTTTAATATAAATGAACGGTAAAACATGTATGTACCGTCACCATAAAAGTATTATTGTGTCTACACTAACTCATATTATCGGCATAAAGCAATAAAACAGGCAACTCATCATGTAGCAGCCCCGGATCTTAAATTTTTTTGAGGTAGGGCAAAAACTGAAAAAGGCTGCCCCCGCCTGCCTATAATCATCATCATCATTTCAGCCATTTAACGCGCACTAATAAATACCTATGGGCCTCCAGAATGAACGCCACAGCGATCGGTCTAGCGCTGTTCATTCTGTGTTAAGCCTATTTTTTTCTACCTAAATATTCATACATAGATGTGTAGAATATAATTATATATTTTAATTACACGGAGAGAATTTTGGTATTGCCATGCCATTTATTTTAAAAATTACTCTAATTCGAGTAATCTTGGGCCGTTGCAACTTTTTACTTCCTCACCGAAAGAATAAAATTTTGTAAATCAATTACAAAATTGTATACTTTTGGTGAGTAAAAATAAATCAGATCAATATTTAATCAAAATTACGAGTAAAAATTATCCCTAGCGCCTGTAAAAGTAAACACTCTTTAATTCAATTTTAAATAATAAAAGCCGAAATTAGCCTAACGTAAACTAGGTACTAAATTTTTACCCTGTTGTTTTGGAGTAAAAATTACTTTAATTGATTGGAGATTTTACTCGAGCTTAAAACCATTTTTATCTGAAATGAATATGTTAAAATAAATGTATAGTGGCGAGTAAAAATTAATAACTACATACATACATACATAGATTCACGCCTGTTTCCCAGAGGAGAAGGCAGAGACTACGGATTTAACTGAGCAACAATTATTTGTTTATAAAACTCACACGAAAGCGCGCACAATCATACAATCATAAATACACATTTTCAAATTAATAGATGTAGAGTAAAAATTTATAGATTAAGATTAAATATTTACAATAATCGATTAAATATAGGATTTAAAGAGAGTATGAAATCACATACATAATTACATCATTTAATTATGTATTTTTTATGAAAATTTCTCTTTAATTTCGAGTAATCTATCTGTTATATTTTATTTCAATTTTAACACATTTTGTTAAAAAATTAACATTGCTAGACTACATTTTACTCTGCCATTTATTCTGCTTTTAAAAAATTACTAAAGTAGTTTTTTAAAAGCAGAATAAATGGCTGCAAATTCTGCTTTTAAAAAATTACTAAAGTAATTTTTTAAAAGCAGAATAAATGGCAGAGTAAGATGTAGTCTAGCAATGTTAATTTTTTAACAAAATGTGTTAAAATTGAAATAAAATATAACAGATAGATTACTCGAAATTAAAGAGAAATTTTCATAAAAAATATTATCTCCGTGTGGAATAGCACAGGGTAGCGTCTGAAATAAAACGTAAGATTAAAAATAAAAATCAATTATATTGTTGTATTGCACATTGAAATTACAATTTTACTCACCGAGCTTTTTGTTCTGCAAACAAATCATCAACCCAAGTGGTACAGAGAGCTGTAGCGTGTCTACAAGTTGAAGGTGGCCACTTTGAGAAACTGCTGTAGCCATTTTAATTTAATACTGTAAAACCATTAAATAAAATCTAATATTTACATTTAAAATTTTTCCTGTTTAAAGTTCAGATAAAGACCTTTTGTGCTTGCGCATAGGCTATCTTCAAACAACAATAACTTTTAAAGTAGTAGACACACAGTTGTAAATTAAATGTTGTATTGTAGCTTAGCTCAACATATTCTGTCGATCTAGTACAAAAATGAAAAGGGTTATGGGAGATGTTTTTGAAGTACCTAATTTATAATAATTTGTTGATTTGCATAATTTTCTGATCTTTTTTATTGAGTTTCAAATTATTTTCAAAAATTATGGACATGGTAACACATTGTTTTGTAATTTAGATGGTAAACAGTATTGTTGCCCTTCGAATAAGCCTATTTTTATCTCAATAAGACCAAAACTTTGGGAGATACTTTTTTTTATTTTATTTCAATCTGTCTCCTTCGTTTGACATTCAGAAGTATGTTGGTTGGTGCTATCGCTGGCTCGCTCAGTATGTGACCTGTGTCACATCCTCATTGTTTAAACAGTAGTTATATTTACTGTGATTGGATTAGGTCTTGAGGTATTTTGCGCTTTAATCGTTGCGCTTTGTTGTGATTCTCCATTAGTGACCGAGCCAGAGTATTTGGGTGTTGTTGGATTCGTTCTTTATAGGACTTGGTATGGCGTACGATTTCCTGCTTCACAGTGGGCATTCGTAGGTCACGGTATAGTAGTTCGTTGGGTACAAACCAGTGCGCGTTGGTTATCATACGCAGAGCTTTATTTTGAAACCTCTGTATGATTTCTATGTTTGAGTGAGATGCGGTGCCCCATAATTAGATCCCGTACGTCGAGATGGGCTTCAGTATTGCCTTGTACAAGAGTATTTTGTTTTCGAGGGATAGCTGAGACTTTCGCCCTATGAGCCAGTAAAGTTTTCGTGTTTGGATACTTATTAATTTTTTGTACCCACATAGGGAATATTTCAACGAAAAAACAAAATGGCTGCCACATAGCGGGGAAGTGGATTTAGACCAGGGTCGATAATTTTTGAAACCAAAAAAAATAATAGTAGGATGAAATGTGAAAAAGTATAAATACAAAAGTTGTAGATCTTCTTATTACTTACAACTTTGCTATTTAATTTTTTTTCCATAGAACGTCTAGTCTTGCCAGAAATCGAGATAAACCGTTTTTTACCCTTACCCCTCCCCACCATCCACATCCCGACCTCAGATCGCCCGTAAATTATTATTCCTTTAATTTTTGTTATATCCTCTTCCTTTTCCAATGGGTTTCATCCTACTATTATATTTTTTCACTTTTTACCACTTTCAAAGGCTTCGGCACTGGTCTAATTGGGCCCAAGTGTTAAGTGTATTTGTATATAAAAATATTTGTTATATAAGTATTTAGGATATCGCTAGTCCATGACCTGACACATATGTATAACTTAATGCCACTTATAACTTAATGCCAATCAAAATTAGGGCAAAAAGCATTAGCCTAGATGATATTTATGCCTACTGAAATAGTATGCCAAAAAACAATTATGTCAAAGTATTAAAATGACAAAGAAAAATGCCTAACTCGTTATGCCAAATTAATTAGGAGAAAAAAAATTGTTGAAACAAAGGGATCCCACATTGAAACATCCTAAAAAGCGATGACAACATAGTCGGACACACGAAATCGAAAAAATTATCGCATTCATATCAACGTGTCATCTCAGCATGTCATCAAATCATGTTCGAATGTTTTAATATGACGCGAGTGACAACAGCTGACAACGAATTGATCATTCATTGAACATTGAGCGCTCGGAACAAACGATTTTTTCGTAGTAATTGCACATCGGCAGCATATTACTTATTACAAGAGCTAAATTAATGCGTAGCGATGGCGCATCTCTATGCATTAATTTAGTTATTTTAATACATTTGCTGTCACAAATAAGGTATTTATATTTTTCCCAATTTTATTCACTAATGAATCGCTGTATGATAACAATTATACCTGAGCGAATTATACCAGGCCAGCTTGTTGTTGTAGTTCAATGGCTAAGATAAAAATATACCTAATAATATTCGGCGAGCAACTAGGATGCAAAGAGTGGGCGGGGCTCGATGAATGCCTTGGCTAATGTGCAAAATTACAAATATACATTTACGAATATGTAATTCTTGCTGCGAGCGACATATTCTTACGTTTGATTTGTATCAGTTTAGAATTCAATTTTAAAATTACTATTGGTGGCATTATTACCAGGTTTATAGGTCCAGTGCCTGGCTCTCTCAAAAGCACATGTTCACCTTTGATTATTGGCATATTTTTACTTGCCTCATAGTTATAGTCTTCAGATTTATCATAACCGGCATCATAGACACCTTTTGGCAAAATATAGTGTTTTGTGTATTGCATAATCGATTACGTCATCAGTTAGCTACTTCTTGCCGTATGCAAAATATGGCTTTTAAATGAGTCAGACGACATCGGCATGTCGATCGTTCCTTTGCGCGAACTACGTCAGCACGTAGGTTGGGAGCGTTCAGTATTTTATTAACCATTTTGTTCTGCACCGTGAAGATGAAATAAACGTGATATCTACGACAGTTAGACTTTAAATGGATTTCACCAAATTGCACGTAGCTGTAATTTTCGTGCAGTAATATCCAAGTGAATATCTCAGAGAGATGTAGACCAATAAATGCGAATACTGGTACAGATAAATGGTATATGATAGGTAAATATATTGTTATATTCATACACTCTTATTATATAAGTATATTCCTAAATTGCCAAATGTATAATATTTGTAGGATTTTGATTTCTAATTTCATAAAAAGGTATGTAGATTATTTGGTAATTTGTGAATAAATTTATAATTCCTTATGGTAATTTCATTGGCGTCTTAGGGGAGGTAAAGAGGACCAAGCCTCTCCAATAAAATATTTGGTGTCCCAATCCAAGATGTTAGGTACCAATAATAATATGTACAACTCGAATGTAGGCCACCGCTGTTTATGGACTGGGCCCACCCTAGAAAATAACCCTAGATACGCAGAGCTACTTAGCTGTTTCCGCTACATGTGACTTTGGAAAATTACTACCCTAATAAGTCGAGAAGTATAATTTAGTCATCTAGCACCAATAAGGGCATAACCGTATGTGAGCAATCAATAACAAAACAAGTTATAAAAAACACACACTCTTTTAGTAATACATGTGAAACGGTGACATTTTAATGAGAAATGTAAATACGTGGGACATAACGATGCCGCGTGTATTGTGACAAATAGTATATAAATAATTTAGTTCGCCGTGGGCTGCCGTAGAAAAGTTGGCACTTAGAAAACAACACTTTCTCTAAATGTTGGTTACTCGTCATTTGCTCGGCGTGTTTGTGTGATGGCAATTTCAAAACTCTGTTTGTTACCTACTTGTTTAAAGTGCGAGATGTGTGATGTGTTTAAGTTAGTAGATACACTTATTTCATGAGTCTTTAAATACCGTTTCACTGGCCTCGATTACGGGTTAATGGAGTCCAGTATGGTGACGGCCAATTAGAAAAGTCCAATTAACCATTTCTCTTTTATTGCTATGTCGGATTGATTTCTTTTGATCAAGCTTGCATACATGAAATAATGTATTATTTAGGAATCTTATGCAGGTAAGTACCTAAACGTTTGAGAAATTTACGCATAATACCACGCACGCTATTATATTTTGGTATTTACTGTTTACTTATTCAATAACATGAGATGTCCTTTGAAATATAAATGACTGGAAAGAAGACTTAGGACACACTGCTTTTAAAACTGGTTTAAACGTAACAGAGTCTGACGTTCATTTCTAAATTCTTGTCATTATCTAGCATGTTAATAATTGCATTTATTGTATATGCAGTACCTTTTTTTTTCCCCCGTGGTGAAATGCTCCTTATGCATACCCCCTCGCAACAAGGGGATGCGAGAGGGCAATGTCGGGCTCTCCCGAGACCCGGGTCTACCGACTTAAACCACCACGCTGTGCCACCACGCTGCTTTGTGAGGTGAGTGGGTCACTGGAACTATAACTACATCAGGGACCCACCCAGCAGGGCCGAATACAGAAATTATATGCACTAAATATGCAGTACCTGTGTATATCACAATTACAGTAGGTATTAGTATTATGCTGGTGGTTAAAGACAGTGTTATAGGTGCACAGGTTGTAATGACACAAATTACAGGCACAGGAAAGTGCATAATATGTAATTCAGGTAGAGTAGAATGACATGGACGCTCAATTTAATCCTTCTTCATGGTACGGTATTAGCTGTGCCGGGTCTTGGTTCATATAGTAAAATGTATTTCGACATGCTTTATTTCTCATTGATTATTAAAGTATGGTGAAGCATATAATTTATCACGAGATACAATAGTATAAATGGATTCATATCAAACACTATCCAAAAGAAACTACGTAGGGTGTGAATAGTTCTAGATATGAATCCATATCCCAAACAGGTGCACTTCATACACAACACAACATAATACTAGACGTACACACAAATTATAAATAGATTGTGACGTCACATACGTGATATATTTAGGATGCGGTAGATACTTACGTAGGTATATCTGTCTACAGCTATAATTATACTCTCTTGCGACGAGCAGAAATAGTCGAAATCTCTCATACTATTCGAGTAATAAGACTTACAAAGGTGATTGTCTGCATAGCTTAAGTTATAACCTTGCATTCTGACAATTATAAAATCAAGTAATTTAATTCATATACGTTATGCCAATAAACGTGCAACATCTGATAACAAACTGATCACAAATTATTAAGTCCGTTACGTTTGCTAAAGAATATATTAGTGATTATATATTTATATTATCAAGATTATGTCAAAATTAAATAGGATCTTTAAAAAGGCCCAGATCAATGTTCTTGGTGCATAATATTATGAGAAACGTTCTTCGACTCAGGTTGATACGCATCTATACTAGAGCTGTTTATCCTAAAATTAAGCTTTCCTATTACATATATATATTTTTATGAACTACTAGGTAATGGGCGCCACGTGTGAAAAAGGTTCTTAAAGTTGACTCTTTTTCGTTAACAGGTATCTACGTAAGCTCCTCCAAACAATTCCCGAAAGTTTTATCGTAATTGTATGAATTGTATTCAAAATTCACAATCAGACATACTTAATTTTTTTCCTATAATAAGATTATATTAACCCGCAAATCTATATAATATAATACTTATTTATATAATTCAGCAATAATTTGTCTCTGGAATAAGGCCTGGCCCAAGTTTTGTCAAAGATTATTACGTTTTTTAAAAACAACTAATTTTTTGCGACCTCGACCATAAACATACGTACCTAGATACTAACTTATTCAGTTGTGTATAATCATTAATCATTAATCACCCTAGTACGCAGTAGTTACTATTAATATTCTATTCTGAGGCCCTTGGTCCTTGTGGCAAGCTGGGTAGCGTGGGGATTTGTACAAACAACCAGACTCGGAATAACCATAAAAACTACTATCTATTAGCGGCAAATGCAAACCTTTGTCTCGGCGGAGATCGGATACACAGTACACTACACACGGGACATGCGCGATGGTAAAGAAATCGAACCACTACGCCATATATGCAATTGCAAGGGTTTTCTCTAAACATACATAACGGCGACAGGAAAATAGGTAGGTATATCTGGTTTTAAAGGAATAGTCAGTCTATTGAAACGTTATAGAAATAACTGATGATATAACAATTGTTTAATATTAATATAAATAACCTTTATGTTATTGTTATATATCGTATATTGTTTTATGTAACTATACCTACAAAGAAAATAGATAGTGGACACGTCAGGGGCCATAATATCATTTTATTCAACACATTTTCATTTAATCAACACGAGATTTTGAATCTATCTCATCACCTATTTAAAATTGGCCAACCTTACCTTCTTACACTTTGATTGAAATTACGGATCTAAACACATCAGACGAACCACATAGGTAAACAGTTAAGTTTTTAATTAGTTAAGAGGAAATATATGAATGTCCTCAAATGGAACAACTGACATGAATAACGTCGAGAATGTTGACAAAATATGCAAATATATGTCCGCATTCAATAATTAAAAAAGGAAATGATTAAAATTATCATGAGAATTTAGATAGATAGGATTGGGTATCACCATGACACCCAATCTTACTTATCTAAATGCGTTTTTATTGTATTCTGTGTTTTTAAAGACATTGAACGTGACACAAAATATATCACAAAACATACATTACATTAACAGATATGTCAATTATTATGAAGAACATATATACACGGTGTAAGGGACGGTGTACCGAAAACGTTGCACAATCGTTTGTCCATAAGTACACAACTGAATGGAAATGTCAATTCAAAAATGAAACGTACGATTAAAGTTTTATGCTAGTACATTGTAATTTACACTACGCAATGTATCGCTACCAATGCAATGTGTCCGTCCGCGCTATCGTATCGCGCTTCCCGCGCACCAACGCTACGCGCGCTCACATTATCTGACGGAGCCCGGATCACCTATTTTAGTAATCTACTACAATAATAATTTAAACGTTGTGACTAATAATCGGATTGTACAATTTTATTATTGTACTTACAAAAAATTTTAATAAATTGAATAACGTCTTATAAAATTAATCTTATACGCACATTTCGTTAATGTTTGTGTAGATAAAAACAGAAAGCCAAATGTGTTTATAAAATAAAAAGGTAGGGTGATTTACGATAAATTCTTTGAATTAACAGTAAATTGTAAAAGTAATTAAACCTTACCTTAAGATCTCGCGGGCCTTATAAGATATGGTTCAAAATGGCTGCCTCCAACTTGTTCACAAACTTGCGCACGATTGATTGTTTCGGCGTGAAGGCGAGACATCATGGAGGGGTCTGCGATAATGTCAGCTTCTAACTTTACAAATGCTGCCGTTATACGATTCCGCATTTCGTCCGCAGTAGTGCACTCACTGACGAACACTTTTTCCTTGATATAGCCCCACAAAAAAAAACCAGCGGTGTTAAATCCGGTGAGCGGGCTGGCCACGAGTGAGGCCCGAATCGCCCAATCCATCTCCGAGGAAATGTGTCGTCAAGATATTGGCGCACTCTGAGCACTGTCGTGTTGAAACCAAATTTGAGGTAACTGAGCAAGCGGCAAATCTTCCATTTGATCCCATTCTGCGATACGTACGAGAAATCACACGACTGTCCATAGGGTGACGAGCGTCAGGATACCGCTGGATGTAAATGCGAAGCGCCAACGAAGCATTGCCTCGTGCCTCCCCGTATGCCATGAGCATTTGTCCATATTCACGTGCACTAAATGGCTGACGCATTATTTATTAGGTACAAACACAACTTTGTAGTTACACAAAAAAGTTATAAACAAAACAAAAACGTTAACAAAATGTTATGAACACAGTAAATAAACACAATTTAGTACACAAAATAGTTATAAACAAAATAAAAACTTAACAAAATGCAACGAAAATAGTAAACACTCGCGAATACGAGAGATTACGTCAAGTACTTCCGATTCCTGACAGTAGCGTGACCGAACTAAAGAATTCAAAAATACATTTCTTTTGCAGTTGTAGTCATATTAGATAGGGATGAGATACATCTATCTAATTAAATAAATCCATAGTCGATAACTCTCATAAATTTTTTTATGAGAGTTATCGGCTATCGATTAATTTTATACTTATACATAGTAATAAACTGTTTATGGCTAATTCTATTAACAAATTTTTGTTACAGTTTTGTATTTTAACAGTTAAGTAAAGATTTACTAGATTACATTACATTGTATGAATCGCTGTGTACAAAAAGCTTTGTTTTAAAACAATTAGATGGTCTTTTACATTAATTATTATTAAAAGTGATTAAATAAACTCATACATGTACATTTACGATACGAAATATCAAAACAATTAATGTTTTTTAACATTTAAAATGCAAATGGGTATTGTAAAGTGATAGTAGTATAACATTTAATTACAGGCTACTTTAATCATTACAATCTTTTCAATCTACGTGACTAATTTAATAATAAATAGTGCTAACACGTTCATGTAACCTTTACTTTTAAAAGGAAAACAACTATTTTATTTATTAACCTATCCCGCTTTGTTTAATACACTTTTTTCGATATCGATCATTGATCATAGATCTTCCCTAGTTCAGTGGTAGTAGGTACGATGCGGGCGGGTTTTTACACAGCACACTATTGCCGGTGTGTAAAAAACTTTTTTGCGTTGGTCATTGCCTTGTCCGCGCAAGATCAGCTGATTGGTTCAACTGTGTTTATTTTGTATGTTTGGATTACATAGCTGTTTTTCGGTATTATGTAGTTTTTATTGATATTATCTAGTATAATGGGTCGTTTACTCATTATGTAATCATTATCAGTTAGAAAAATGTGAAATTTTGAAAGAAAATTCGATAATTTTCCGGTGGAAAATTCCTACGTTTTCCAACTCAGAATGATGGTCCGAAGCTAGTATTTCAGTTTTCGGTGAACCGTCACTTACACCCTGTATATATATATATAATATACTTAGGTATATCATGCATCAGGACTTTGGCCTTAGGAATCAAAATAATCATTGGAGGAAGTCAGACCCGATTTCGTCCAATTAAATAGTCAAACAGTTTCGATTAAATTCCAAACTAATTACAATTAATAAATTATTATTTTTTCTTCTTTTCTAGGGACACTAGACTCGGTAAATAGGTATCTTGACGCTGTCTCACGAGTCGTATAGCGTTTATCATCAGCCTATCAATCTCAATATACCGTAAAAGTGTGACGTCACAAGTCTATTAGGGTTGTGGCATGCCCATCGTGCCCACAACGGTGGATCCGCCCTTGTCCACCCACCATTATATCTCTTAATTGTTTGTGTAAATTAATGTGAATTGTAATTTGTATATAATATTGTTATTTATATCGCGGCTTATTTTGCTTATAACTTTATAATAATATAATTATCATTTTCAAAATTGATTTTTCCTATTCTGTCGTAATAGTTTCGTTGCAAAGTGTGAGTGTATATTATATTCGTAAAAAAAATTGCGAAACTGAACTTAAAAGTGATAACGGAGATGTTATTTGTTAACTTTTAATATTATTATGTGTTTTATGTAAGTGACACTTTTGTGTTTAAAATAAGAAATAAAGATATTATTAAACTAATAACCGAAAAAAGTACGTGTGCATGCCAAATTGATTTTATTGGAAATCCAAAAACAGTTGTTTGGAGTTTATATCAAACTCTGAGTTTCCCAATGAAAAGGCATGGCCCAAAAGCAGAGTGCAAAGAAGTGAGTCATGTTTCCCGAAGCGATGGTTGTAACCACTTGACCAGGTTACTCAGGCAGGAGATGTTTTCAAGAGCTGTCAAATAACATGCCCAGCCCTTTGCCTAATTAATCGTCGCGTGCATCAAACGCTGAGTGAAAAGTAGGTACATATAGGTACAAAGTGTTCAATCGATTGTATCTTTACCTGATTATAAAAGTAGCTCTTACTATAATGTCGTCCTGGGTTCAGAAGAACTTATAAAAGATTGTCTAATCTATCCGAGTACCAACATAAAACAATAGTAATTGATATTATTAATTATAACATATATCTAATGTAATTATCTAACTTTTTATTTGTACCCTACAAATATAAGCAATAAATATTTATTGCTCTCGACGATTCCGTACCTGAGAACGTCGCATCGCACCCACGTCCCACATACATAAAAATCCTATAAGTATCATATTATATTAAAATAAGTTTCTACAATAATGTAACGGGTATTAAAACGTTAATTATCCAAGAGTATTTTGTAATTTATGTTGATGTGGAACGCTACGGGAGGTATCTCACACCACAGCGACGCGCGACGCCGGGCTATTTGCGCACTCCTATGATTTAAAATAGATCACCACTGAGATATTATTTTTATGCGTGAAATTCTAGCTAATGTCGCATTTACGCGCGTCAACGGGGTTACCTTAGCAAATAATTTAAGTAAGTATTTTTGTAAGAATCTCATTTTAGATAAATAAAAAATAAAATCTAGGAGAATTTACTATAGACACCGGACATACAACTCGGTTCAACGTTACAATGAAATTATAATATAGTTTATTGTATGACTAGTTTGCGTTTATAAGCCCGCCGGCATCTGCTTTACTGTCTAAGTAGACTGGATTCTTTCTACTAACTACACTGTCTGTTGCGATATGAAAACAAATAATACTTAAGTATCTACTGTAAGTAGTTTTAGTTTAACCTAATGCTTTTAAACATTGAAACCACATCAAAATCTGTTTAGTTTTAAGAACTAGGTTCCACCTGTTCAAACATATTTTAACCCTTTTCATATTACATGTATCTTATTTACCTATATACCTATTATTTGCAAATACGTAGAAATATATTTGAGTTGAGAGAATGTATTACACTCGTGATTTTAATAATATCCATTTAAATGTTTATGTATCAATTTCAAGTTTATGTTTTATATTGTTACTACTTATTTGCCCTTCATTAAATGAGACGAGAAACAAAATAGTAAAACCTAGTAATTTAAATAATTTATGACAAATTATTTAAATTACTAGGAACTTAAAATTTTTTAAATTTATTCATTTTATAATAAAATTTTTAATTAATTAATTAATCAAATCGTAATAAAATTAGTCAGATAAAAATAAATTATCCAAAAATTCTTATACGTATAAGAGTTTTTGGATAATATATTTTTGATGGTAAATATTAGTTAGTAGCACCGATACTTATTTGTTTGTATCATGAAATATGCATAATATTATAGTAGCAGAACAGACGTAAGAATTCAGCTGAAATACTGTATATTTGGGTACTGCTATATCTAAGTATTATACGTTTTGGTGTACCTACCTATTAAAACGGATCACCATCAATGATTATTTATTAATGCGACACTCTTATACCCAATGACCCAAGAAATGTTTTCGATTCAAGTATTCTAGCTGAGCTGGAGGGATTAACAAGAATACTAGTAATTTGAAACCCAAATTGCAAATAATCCATAAAAAGCAAAATATGGGCTTTCCTATTGTATAAAGAGCACAAATGTATGAGTTTTGAAAGTAGAACTTGATTTTCTTTGTGTTTAAGCAGTGTAATAGAGTATTCGTATTTGTAACAATAGGGCGGTGTATGAGATATGTTACTAGTACACAAACCTACACCAGTAACCATAAACGCAACACTAGAAATGAAAGAATACGTCTATAAGTACCCGGTTTACTATTAGGTATAGCATACTACTCGAATCCGTCTAAAATTTGCAATATCTAAGCAAACTTTCAATTGTAACGAGATATAATGGCATTAGTTTTATCAGTTTACAAACACAAAACTAATTACAGAAAATGTCGTAGTCTCGTTTGACTGTACTGTTTTTGGCTTGAACAATAGATTTTTGTATTTATTTATGGGTGGTCCCAGTTGCCGGAAGAAAAATATTAAAATTAAACGGTTCCGGCAACTAGGACCGCGGTCCGAGTTCATTGCGGTCCCAGTCGCCGGAAACCTCGTACCAGCAGATATTGTGTAGAAATTAATTTCTACTCGAATCCTTACGGGCACAAAGTAATTACTCTATAACAATAAGAACAAAGATTGAAAACTAAGGACATCATGATAAATAGTTAAGGTGAAAATAATTTGTGGAGGAGGACAGCCAAGATCAGTAGATCAAAACAAAGAACAATTATTGATAATTATATTTGGAACAATGCATAACCGGGAAGAAACCAGCTACTAACTAATGTCATACTCCTACATACATACTCGTGAATTGTGATATATGTCAACAAGTCGTTATCGAGCCACAACACCACTACACAAATTTTCTGTGCCAGACATTGAAATGGTTCAGTAGTTCAGGCATAGTACTAATTTGATTTCCTGATTACCACAAGCAATGTATCTACCTACCCATTAAGGGTCATTCATTTAAAGATCATTGAGTTAAACTTGGTAATTTTTGATTACAAATTATATTTTAGTAAACTTTGAAATTATAAAATAATAACTAAACCCGGCCATATTTCGTTGTGGCTCAATTTGATATTTTGAATTTCCTGGAGCTCTTCTCGTTCGAACTTCGGGTAAAATTTATATAAAAACACTTTTATAAAGATAATTATGCAACGTTGTGTAAAAATGTCAAGTTAATTTGTCGACTACTTTTCGAATTTTGCGGCTTGAAATATACATACGTATGCTGATTTGTAATATACTTAAGTACCTAATAAATACGTAGCTACGTAATAAAATAATAGCTACAATTAGAAGAACTATGTGCCTACCTCTTTAACAAACAAACTGTTTCCTACCAATAAATAATACCAAATATCTTTTAATATATTGATCGATGTTACTTGTTGTAATGAATATTGATTGTGAAACATTCGTACTCGCCGTCATAGAAACCAGCAGACAATGACCCATGAACTCATGTAACTATGTATAGGTGACTTGTTGTGATGGTAAATAGAGTCATCCATTATTTGTCCTATTTCCACATACCGTAAATACATAGAGGTATCTCGGTACAATATACTATTTTCAGGTTCAAATACATCGCGCGCCTACTAACCTATTTGTGTAAGAGCTAGTTTGTTGACCTCGTTGACCAACGACCTGCTCGCGGTTAAATACAAAAGCCGCGGAGCGATGTGTTGTGCAGTGTGCTATATCGTGTGACTTACAGCACGCCGCGCGCCGTCATTATGCGCACTTGTTGGTTCCATACTACCACACTACTCTGTCTGTTTAGTTATTATGTTGTTGCCGTCAGTTGCAGTACCCTACTTAGGTAGGTACTGAGATAGAATGTACTTTGTAGATACTTTTACTTTTTAGGTAATGTAGGGTAGGTACCTAAACTAAATTACGATTATCTTGTTCACTGTTAATTGTTATGAATACATTCATTATAGTACTACATTTGGCTGTAACAAAATAAAATATAAATTTAACTTTTGATGTTCTATCGTTCCTTCTATTAGCCAAACCTATACTTCAGACATATTTACCTACGCAACACACTTTCACCAATCAACAGACAAAATGTTTATTTTATGCAAATTAGTTATAGAAATTGAACGTGAGAATATAGGAAGGTGGCCGTGTAAGCGTCTAATAATACTCATGTGGTGTGAAGTTAATGCTAGTTTTAAATCAGAAACTTTTTTATTGCCTTTTATAGGTAGATAGTTTCGCTGCATACTTCAACCGTGTTCGACATGTCGTCTCAGAGGTCCCAGATACCTTATTGATACATGATGGGTGCCCACTATAAATCAAGAAACGAGAACAGCTCGCGAGCAATAAATTAATTCAATAGAGAGTTGAAGTAAAAGTTATTATTTTTTAGGCGTTCTTAAAGTGGTATACACTTATGAGAATGTAGAACTGGAGAGAATTAATCCAGTTTATTCAGCTTTTTTGTATCTAACACCGGGTTTACGATGAAAAACCGGATTATAATTTTATTTGTGAAACCTTTTACGATTTAAATCAAGTAATTAATCCCTAGTTTAAAATCAGATCGTTTTGTATTTTACATTTAGTCAGCCAGTATTTAATGCGTCGTTAATAAGTTATTGAATAATATTTACTTATTTGTAGTAAGTAAAAATGACAATCTATAAAAAGTTATGAAATTGATTGTAACACACTAACTTATATTAAATTCTACATAGTACATACCTACATAAATAAAATATTTCTAAAGGAATCACTAACTTAAACACATCCCAATATAAGATAATAATATATCTTCAATAATAATCTATTAAAACGTTTATGATAAAGGTAAAGTTTTGTTAGTACCTACTTAATACAGATACATATGTTTCAAAAGAATAATAACGTTAGCTGATAACAAAATTCTCCGAATCAACAATCAACATGCATTCTGTTCGTTATAATAACTGTTAACAATTTGGATTTACTCAAAGGTAGGTTAACTAACCGTAGATATGAAAAGGATGACGCATTTTTTCGCCAGATAAACCTAGATCTCAAGAATACCGGTTAAGTGCCAAAAATCGGGTACTTTTGTATATTATAAAATTTATAAACCACTGCAAAACCGGAGTTTCGGATTTTGGTGAAACTGGTTTGTATCCTACTTACGTTTAATGTAAGTAAAGCCATCTATCTATCCGGTAATGGTTGGTTCAGCGGACTAGTGGCCGCCTCGCAGCTGCATGCCGCACAGCGCTGAGTGTGTGGGTTAGAATCCCACACGGGTTATTAAATCTTCATTAATTAATTTTGATACAAGACGTATGCAAAGTTAGATCGTTTAGTGTCTTCTCGGATTCGTCGTTATTTTTTTATTTAAACCCAGCCATACTTTGGTTACAGTCTAGCAACTATACATTTAAAATATGTCCAGATTCCGCATTGCCATCATAAAAATATTTATGAAATAGTTTCGTAAAAAAAGAAAAGATTACTGATTTTTTACTGATTATGTATAGGCATCAACTAAGCTAGGCTTTTTAATATTAAAGTATTTACTTTATTTTTAGAATGCTTATTTTCTCATAAGAAATAAATACCCAGACGAATTCACTATCCTTTATACATATGATATAAACCTGTATGTGTAAACATATCAAAGATTATGGTGATTTATTATGTATATTTCATGTTTTATTGTTGACGATCAAAGGCAGCGATCACAAGTGTGAAGATTCTGCGTTAACTTCACATTATTATGTTAATCCTTAATAAAAGGCGTTAACAGCAGCCAGTAGGTTATATACCCACTGTGGTAATTCTTAAATAACATAGTCTGTCGTAAGAGTTTCTTGACCGACTTTTGAAACAAGTCCTTGGTATGTAACTGCAAACGGTGGAACAAATTCTTGTGACGATAGATAAGTCTTACAATAATTAGCGATTCTTGATGATAATTTAAATTGTGATAACCTAAATCGATAACGTATTATTCGCAATTATTTGAGTGCACTTAAAATAAGCTTTTGTTATGAAGCTTTGCAAACGTAACCTTGATCTTTGGCATAATGATGTATTTATTTGCTAGTCAGCGAGCCTCGCTTAAACTATGATGCAATCATTCCACGTCCTAAAAACTTGAATAGGTTAAAACGTACCATACAAAGATTGCTGCGCTAAAAAATCCAATAATATTATAATACATCCCAAGTTAGTCCAGACCTTGCCATTTACTACCTTACAACTAAAGAGAATAAGTTGTGTGCTATCTGCGTTGCCTATACATATGTATTGATGTATGACACGCCAAGCTACCGATCAATATCGTATTACTAGATACCCGGAAGTCCCCAAATCCAAACACAGGTCTGACGTAAGCCGCCTTAAACAAGGTAGTAAGATGGATAACAATAACCGTCTCTCCATAAATTCAAACAAAACGTCTACGATATCGTTCACCCGAAAAGGAGACGGTGGTGGGCTTGAGGATGATCATCTGTATGCATATCTCAGACATAAACATTAAATGTCTTTATTTATTGAACATTTAACACTTTAAATTTCTTCTTCACGTCGTTTTTACCAATGCATGTAAAGAACTGTGAATCTCACCAAAAATGCATACGAATTTAAACTTAGATATTAGTTAAGTTATTGCGAAATAAACGACGAGTTCTAGAAATCGAAATCTTATACATATATTTCATAGTGCCACTTATGTAAATAGCTTTTATATTTACGTATGAAACTGGTTAGACTCGACCAGTTTTAACAAGTCTGGTCTAACAGGTTAATTTGCTATCTTTAGATTTAATAGGTTGAATCTTGTGTCATTATATTCAGTTGCTACATGTTGTGGCTATCCTTCAGACAAGACCTAGTATCTTATATACATAAGTCCTGGTTTATTCGGCCTACATTGAGCCCATAAAACTGTGCATTCCAATAAAATATCCACAAATTGATACTACGTCTGTTTCTATACCTATACCTGAACTGCATGTTCTTAAAGTATTTATTGGCGTACATAAGGGAGAGAATGTGTGGGCTCTCCCATCCCAAAACTGTCTGGTGCCACCCCAGAATATAACCCTAGATACGCCAAAGGAAGAAATCGTATTGCTATTTGGATAACCCAAATGCCAGTAATATTAATAATTTAAAAACTTTCATATAAATCGACTAATATAATTAATTGCCATTAAAGCTATACTACTTTCTGAGAGAAAGAAAAATTTACAAAGTATTAACAAGATTCGCAATACGCAGAAAATTAATTACTGCGGCAATAAGTTTTGTTATAGTAGCAATTGATTATAAAGTAATTATATGTTTTTATTATAAAACTATATATAAGTTCTTTTCAGATTATCATATAAGTGCAGTCCATTAATTTTAATAGCTTTACAACGACCGGATACACCGCTGCTCAAATTTCTAAATAATTCAATATAATTAATGCCCATTACTTTGTTCACTCAACTTTTACAAATACTTATATGTACCTACTTTTGTTTGCATTTACGTTTTCAGTTAGATAATGGATATGAAAAACCGAGACTTTGGAACTGATTCACGAATATTAAAGTTACTATCGCAAATATGGCCTATTTGGTGGCGGGATTATAGAAGTATCTACCATACCTGAAATCTAAGAAGGTAGGTACTAATGGAGATTTAAGAATGCGATATACCTCTCTAAATCATAACAAAATTTCATGAATTACGTAATTTATACATATCTACTTAATATTTGGCAGTCTTTATAACTTTATGAAATCTTTCATCATTATCTTTACCTAATATGGCTATTGGAATGTTGCACGAAAGTTTTATGCTTCTTTAATAGTAATTTAGGTACTAATTAATAAATAATGTAGCTAGATAAAGGTTCCCAGCTACCGTTTTGATTCCTAGTGAGACCTTACTTTAACAGCAATACTCGTATAATATAAACAAAATATATGAAATTATATTTATCTTCTTTAACCGCGTTCAACGGTAACGGTGGATTATAAGTACTCTGCGATATTCGTTTTTAGATTATTCCGTAAATAGTATACCTATAAGTACTACGTACCATTATTATATGTAGATACATGAGCATTAAGCTTTAAATGCTTTTCAGCTAAAACCTGGTGCCGGCGGCCGGCTGTGTAAAGAAGAAAACCAAATAATCTTGTGTTGTATCTTCATAGGGCTTATTCCCGTGCGCTCCAAATCTATTGTTGTCTAAAATTCATTTTTCCATACATTAGTTACCAGGAGCTCCAAAGATTTTTATACGAGAAATAATAAATGAAGCCACATTTACCAATTTAATTCCCTACAGCTCAAAACATTCTCTAGGTACTTTGAGATTTTATGTCTAATAAAAAACTAATATTACCTACATTATTACATGTTTTAATTCTGCTAACCATACAATTTGTTTTGGAGCTGGCGGAAACACACTAGTAGGTAAGTCTTTATTTAATTATTTGTAATACTAGCTGACCCGCGCAACTTCGTCTGCTTCACATAAGAGAATTTTCCTAGTTTTTGCAATATTTTTCATTTATGCTCCGCTCCTATTGGTCGTAGCGTGATGTTATATAGCCTATAGCCTTCCTCTATAAATGGGCTATCCAACACTGAAATATTTTTCTAATTTTTACCCGTAGTTCCTTAGATTACCGCGTTCAACCAAACAAACAAAATGTGAGTGAAGTCGGCGCGTGAGCGCCCCCGCCTTTTTATAAATGCAGCGGATGGCCGTTTCGCGCGTTAAACAACAATCAACCGTATAGCCGTACCCATACTGGCGCGGCGAGATTTGGAAGTTTTATTTCATCTATATCTTATGTGTTTATAAACCGATTCCTATATTTTTTTTTATAATATAAATATTAAAGTGTAGTTTTTGAATATGGGAGTTTGATAAAGATATATCTATGTGAAATACAATATATTTATGTATTTTAATACATTTAAAGAAATGCCTAACGATTAAACACGTTATTGTGGCTAATTTATAAAAGATAGATATATACTATTAAGGACGTTTTTGTAGATCTTTTGAAGACCATCATCTTTGTCATACATACTTTTGGTGTATGATTAACGTATGCGAGGATAAGAGCTCGAAAGCGCATTTTCGTCCGACTTGCTTCTAATTTATCGTCACTGCTCAGCTCCTATGTGTCTTAGCGTTATGCTATATAGCCTATAACCTGCCCAGGAGTATGGACTACAATCGTACCAAGTTTGGTTAAAATCCCTTTAGTAGTTTTTGACCCATGCGTGCACATACAGACAGACAGACAGACAGACAAAAAATTTACTGATTGCATTTTTGTCATCAGTATCGATCACCATTCATCCTCCAATATTAATTTTGAATATATATTCAATGTACAGAATTGACCTCTCTACAGTTTTATTATAAGTATAGATAATTTGGAGCTTCTACGACTTTATATGGCGATCACAGGATTTAAAGAAAAATTTTTTCATAAGGTTTTGGAGCCCTTGGGAACGATTTTACAAAATAATAATTATATTTTATTTTAGTCTTGGAGCGCTTGGGAGCAAAATAACGGAGCGGACGGGAATAAGCCCTTCATAGTTAGCAGATTGCCAAGGGAGCTGTAATGTTAGAAGGAAAACAGTTATCTTTCTGCAGGACTAGCAGTGCACCTAGAGATGCAAGCATATTTTATAGCCGATAGAGTATGCTTGAATCTCTTGTAACCGGTTACCATTTACTATAAATACTTAAACTAGGTTCCTTCTTACAGCATATTTTAAGATGAATGATAAAGTAATGATTTATCGAAAAATATCCTATATATTATTTTTTTGCAAGAAATGACGCATATACATATATACCTAGGTACCTAATGCGTAATAATCACACGAGACATTCACGAGATTTGTCCAAAAGAATTTCAACCTCATATGATGATGTCGATGATACGACTCATGACATGAGTAACGAGTTAATCATACCTACACTCGAACGGTATATTTATAGCTCTATTTTTTGGTTGTGCTCAGGTAAGATGTCCCGCTTTCTCGAATGACTAAGTAGATTTTTTTAACTATTCGGCATCATCATTCACCTACCATTTTATTAAATTACCGATTGAAACCGTAAAATACGATAAACGCAGCGCGTGTTTTGTTTTTGGACGTAGGATTGTGAAGTTTTGTTAGCCGACTTCAGATAGGGAAGTTGCGTTCTTAATATGTTTATTGTAAGAGATAACAATGGAAATGTATGCTTGATTGAAGCTGAGTCACACTCAGTAGAGTTGAATGAGATTTTGTGTCACTCAGCCACATTATTAGCATGTAATGACGTAGGTAAGTGAGTCTTACCGTATCAGCTGTAGTGACTGTACGGCGACCAGTCTCTCGAAGGCCGACTGATGCTGTATGTTAACGAGTTATCTGCACTCACTTGTTATATATTTATTTTGCATTCCTACTTAACTCAGCAACGTCGGATAAAACTCGATGACAATGAGGTCATCCGCCGATTTTTATGCATTTTAATGAGGCTTGCTTGAAAGCAGTAGGCGTAAACATAGAGTTTAAATGTACCATAAGGTGCTCTTACTGTTCTTAGGCCGCTAAATAGTAAGGAAATTTAAAGATTTAGCATTGCTCGAAACTAAAAAATTTCACAAACATGGTTATTATTTTTAGCTGAACTAATAAATTTATTATGCTTATATAACTGTACTAAAGAATTTTTTGAAAAATATATGATGATATGCATAGGTACATTTTTCAAAGAATCCTATACAGAACTTACCAAGCATAAGAGACTATTCTTCTTACTACCTTTGACATCTAGTGGTGTAAAATATTTAAGCATGTACATGCACAGACAATTTGCATGTTACTTTTACATTAGTCATACATAAAAACGTTTGATTGCGATTGTCAGCACAATGCATGCTGCATTAATATTGGCAAAAATTATAATGACTGAGTTTGGCTATGACAGACAACTGCAGTAGTTAGTGCGTTGCCCGTGGTAACCACGTCTTGCCATGTTCCAAGATATACTACCTACGCAAACCTCAAGGTGATATAATAAGATAAAGGTGAAAAAATCACTAACATGATTCACGATTGAGTGCACAGACCTACAATTAGCAAGTCATAGGTTTTGTATATACGTTTGAAATACCAAACAGATAGAATGTATTATGATTTTATGATTGATACACCTCCAGTTTGGCTTGTCCTTCACATGCACGTCAGCTGGTGAGCGCTACTAGCGCTATTATTGTGTCGTGTGTCCGCTGTTCGTTGCCATTCGTGAGTCGTTCGTTAATATTCGCGTCTTCGAATGTCAGTCGATGGAAAACGTGCGCTCGGGTCGTTTGTACGAGTAGGTGCGGTTACGTTACCGCTACCTCTACCTACGCTTTGTCTTATCGTGCTCACACTGACACCACTATAAATCTGTGTTTTATCGATTTTGTGTGCAAAAATTTACCATTTGCTGTTTATTTAGGTAACAACGACATGAATTGATTATTGTGTTATTGGTTACTCATGCAGATTGAAAACAAGTGTCATTGGACAAGATCAGTCATCCATTTAGTGCAAGTGTGTTCGATATAAAACGTGATAGTGTGTAGTACAGTAATCGGCGGACAAACAAAATTGCATAAGACTGAAGAAATTTGAGAAGTGCTAAGTACGCTGAGAATCACAAGTGGCCGTAGAGATCATTTGCTATCCGTGGTTGGCACCAACGTTATAGTCACCGGAAGAGCCAATGTTATTTTAAGGTTCGTGCCTATTACCTACCTACACTAAACAGAAACATAGGATTCGCGGGGACCTTATGCAGTATTGGATATGCATTGCTATTGTTATGTTTATGATTTGTATGTGCAATTTACTTTGTGCTCGCACTGATCGCCGTCAAACTCGTACATACGGTTGTGTCTGTGAAATATGACACTGACGTATAACGTCGTAGGTACCTATTCTCGGGAATATACTAAAAGATAAGCATATTTATTGTATTGAATGCAAATTCAAATTCACATTAAGCGTGTCTTGCGAATAATAACCTATAGTGCAAACCCCCTATATTTAAGCCGGATATAATGCATAAAACAGATAACACCCACCGATCCATCTGTAATGCCAACGAACGTAACAAACGAAACAATAACAGCGGAGTTTAAAGTGGCGCCCTCTCATATGTCTTGTAGAGTCTGTCCTCGTGGTTCAACGGCTCAATGAGTTTTACAATTTCAAATAGACATGCAACTGTTTATTAACCTCTTGAGTCTTCTTCGAAGAGGTTAATGAAAACACTTTGTGACGGTCTGTGTCAGTGACAGGCATTACTCCGGAACCACTGGACCGACTGACTTCTAACTTAGTGTGCAGAAACCTTGGGGTCATACCTCGATCGAGTTTGAATATGGGCCCTGTGGGTCAAAAGACCCCCGAGATATAGGGGTCACATATTTTAAATGGAAAAATATTAACTTGTAACTTGGTGTGCAGACACCTTGGGGTCATATCTCGGTTGAGTTTGAATATGGGCCCTGTGGGTCAAAAGACCCCCGAGATATAGGGGTCACATATTTTAAATAGAAAAATATTGACTTGTAACTTGGTGTGCAGACACCTTGGGGTCATACCTCGGTCGAGTTTGAATATGGGCCCTGTGGGTCAAAAGACCCCTGAGATATAGGGGTCACATATTTTAAATGGAAAAATATTAACTTGTAACTTGGTGTGCAGACACCTTGGGGTCATATCTCGGTTGAGTTTGAATATGGGCCCTGTGGGTCAAAAGACCCCCGAGATATAGGGGTCACATATTTTAAATAGAAAAATATTGTCTTGTAACTTGGTGTGCAGACACCTTGGGGTCATATCTCGGTTGAGTTTGAATATGGGCCCTGTGGGTCAAAAGACCCCCGAGATATAGGGGTCACATATTTTAAATAGAAAAATATTGTCTTGTAACTTGGTGTGCAGACACCTTGGGGTCATACCTCGGTCGAGTTTGAATATGGGCCCTGTGGGTCAAAAGACCTCGGAGATATAGGGGTCACATATTTTAAATGGAAAAATATTGACTTGTAACTTGGTGTGCAGACACCTTGGGTCATACCTCGGTCGAGTTTGAATATGGGTCCTGTGGGTCAAAAGACCCCCGAGATATAGGAGTCACAAGATCACATGTATTTTAAATGTTAAAATATTGACTTGTAACTTGGTGTGCAGACACCTTGTGGTCATACCTCGGTCGAGTTTGAATATGGGCCCTGTGGGTCAAAAGACCTCTGAGATATATGGGTCATTTCTTTTCATTACTTTTAAATTTAAGATGAAGAGGTTGAATCCTGGGTTTTTACATCCATCTCGTTAACCTCTGAGTTTTCTTCAGAGGTTAATGAAAACACTATGTGGGTCTGTGTGTCTGTCTGCTAGTGACAGGATAACTCCAGAACCACTGGACTGATTGACTTGTGACTTGGTGTGCAGACACCTTGGGGTCATACATCGGTCGAATTCGAATATGGGCCCTGTGGGTCAAAAGACCCTCGAGATATAGAGTTCACAAGGTCACAAGAAGACGAAGAGGTTGAATCCTGGGTTTTTTTACACCTATCTTGTTGCTAATTCATTAGCTTTATTTCTGATTGTACTTTGATATGTTTCCAACACAGCTTTCACTATGTCCAATCTGACAAGCTTATTCATTCCTTTATCATCATATGTAGATTCTTGTTACCTTAGCATAGGTATTTAAAATTAATTTAAATACACTATGATTAGCGCTATTTGAATACATTTGTAAATGTCAATTATAAATTCATATGGACCTATTATTTACTTACTGATTCACATTATGACGACATTATATGCATTAAAATCAATATTAATATGTTTTCTTTGTAAACACATATTATATCTATCTACATATATATATACATTCTTTAGAGTAGCTATAGATAAGATATTGTGATGTTGTTAGTAACTGTTTGTGTCAGCATAAAACGTAAAGATGAAATAGCTATCTGTTGATAGTATGCTTGCTGGACACTAAGCCTACTTATAATAATAAAATTATTAGTCTCATTCAGTTTTATAGGGTGTTTTAATCTGATTAGGGCAGTAGGTATAATGTTAATAATTGCAAACGGTAAAAAGGCAGTTTTCTACCACCCACATGAGATAATTTTTTACCGTTTAACGAAACTTGAACTTGTCGTAAGGACCGATCGATTTTGCAGTAGGTACCTACCTTGTTGTATGAATTTATGATTTGATGCCAATATGGCAATTAAGATACACAGGTATAATTCGTAGCTGTGACAATGAACGTATTTAGGATCTTGTGTTTTAGACATTGAAAATTAATAAGTTGCCTTATATTAGGTTAGGTTAGGTAGGTACCGATTGTTGATTGGTAAGTTTAAGTAGGTTCCCACAGCAGTATACCTACCTAATTTATATTTACGTATAAAATGTTCACTTTTTTAACTAGACCATGTAATCAATTTAGGCCATAGCCAACAACAGACATTCAATTTTGTCCTAATTACGAGAATTTTATCATTCAGACACAAATTACCTACTTTAGAATGCTTTTATACAATGCACTTAAAGTCTACTGTGTGCTTAATTTTATAATACGATTTACATTATACGATTAACGATGGTAATGTTAAAGGCCATCTTAGTTTGTTGAAATATCGTATAAGTAGATGTTATGCTAAGTGCTCCACTGTATGGAATAAACTCAATGCACTTGCATCTACGAGTTTACACCCACATCAAAATGTTTCTCCATAATTTGCTCTGCCGACAAGTGCTGCTATTGGAAGTGTTTTATTTTATCGTTCAAACCAAGGTTATACCTACCTACTTAAACGTCATTTGCGGACCATATAAAGGAACATATAGGTAGAATTTACGCAGTGAAACAATAATTATTGACGAAACTTGGTCTTTGGAGTAGGTTTCCAAAACAACATTCGTAATACAACAAAGACCTTTAGGTGCATTGTTTGGAATTTTGGACGATTGGAAAAGTCTAAAAGTTTTTCAGGAGTGTTTCGTAATAGCCTTTTAAATGATTTTAAGCAAAGTTTTTATGCATAAAACATATTCGATAAAACAATTATTGATTTGTGCAATTGCGAAGTGGATTTATGCACGGATGTCACAATGGTTTAGTGCGCCATTGCCAGTGCTCCGAGCGTTACAGGTTAATTTTCCGCATTTTATTTTATCATCTACCTACCTATGTAAGTGATGTATGGGAGAGAGTCGTGCGAGGAAGTTAAATGGATAAACATTAGCTACAGTATTTCACTTAGATTTGAACAAGTACTCTAATAAAAGTAATAAATAATAAGTAGGGATAAGAGGGGAGATATTTTTAGGGTTCCGTAGCCAAATGTCAAAAAACGGAACCCTTATGGATTCGTAATGTCTGTCTGTCTGTCTGTCCGTCCGTATGTCTCAGCCACTTTTTTCCGAAACTATAAGAACTATGCTGTTGAAACTTGGTAAGTAGATGTATTCTGTAAACCGCATTAAGATTTTCACACAAAAATGGAAAAATCAATAAATTTTGGGGGTTCCCCATACTTAGAACTGAAACTCAAATATTTTAAAATGGACAAAACTCCCCCTAAAACGGTAAAATGGGGGGGTAGTTTGTATGGAAATTTTCTCATTTCTGGATTTAGAAGAATGAAAATTGGTATATTGGGTTCTGATTACAAACAAAAATGATCTGTGTAAGTGGAATGGACAAAACTCCCCCCTAGAGGGGTAAAATGGGGGTAAAGTTTGTAACGAAATTTTCTCATTTCTGGACTTAGCAGTATGAAAATTGGTACATAAGTTTTCGATTACAATTGAAAAATATCTGTGTAGGTGAAATGGATAAAACTTCTCACTTCTGGACAAGTACGACCCGAATTAATTGTCAAATTTTAAATTAACGCGAGCGAAGCCGCGAGCAAAAGCTAGTCAGATTATACATTACTAGCTCTTGCGCGCGGCTCCTCCCGCGTGGTTCCTACATCAATAAAAAGTAGCCTATGAACTTCCCCAGGTTTTAAACTATCTTTGTACCAAATTTCATCCAAATTGATTAAGTGGTTTAGCCGTGAAAAGGTGACAGACAGACAGACAGGCAGGTATTTATTCGGGACCAAAAGCTTTACTTGTCCGGTACATTGATATTTTGGGGCCAGATAAATAGGTATCTATATACCTGTATTGTTAATCGATGATCTACCTACAGATAAATATCGAACTTGGATGAATAAAATCAGACTATGTATAAAATAACATTTGTGAGAGTTGCCAGTGTAGCTACCCATGGGAAAGGCAGTAGGTAATATCACGTTTTTATTAACGTAAGCATTATAGTCGTTTAGTAAGTAGGTGCCTACCTATATAGGTAACTAAGATTCAAATCTTTGGAAAAATTTTCTTATTATTATCTAATCTTTTGTAATTATTAATGAAAACCATTTCCTTTACCTTTCTTTGTAGATAAGCGTTTACAACGTCGTGGTCGAAATGGATTTCAATACTCTTTAAACATATGTAAAATCATATAAACATAAGGGTTTATTAGTTAGTTACATTACGCTTAATTCGGCAAGGCATATCGACATATTTTTCTTTAGAAAAACATCTCGCGCCGCACTAAAAGTTGGTATTTCCTGTGTCTCGGGGGAATTTACAAACATTCATACGGATACATAGAACACACAGACTCGGAACAACAATTTGTGTATCATACAAATATTTGTCCCGTAGTGGGATGCAGCTCACAACACTCGTAAAATGGCCATAGCGAGCTGATCACTTAAACATCCGTGTGATGGTGGTGGTTCAATGGTATTTAAAACTGAACTGAGCGTGGTATTTTTGAGAAATACGACATAGCGGAATCTACGTTTAAATCTGAGATCTTTGATCAATCAATTAAATCAGTTTGGGAAGTACTAAGTGAATAGAGGTTCCAAGTTCCAGCTACTCCTCACAGAAACGTAATCGCTGACAGCGTAGTGTCTTCCAACTAGGGCTTGCAAACCGATAACCGATAATCGATTATTTATCGATAATCGGTCCATTTTCAAAACCGATAAATATCGAAATAAAATCTAAATATCGATAAATTATCGATAATGTACTTAAGGTAAAAATCGTATAAGAATTTGATACAACGACGACATGTTACCGATCTTGTCTTCTCTTCTTTGTCGCTTTCGCATGTATTTAAAACTGAACTCACTCAACAGTTATTAGTAAGTTCAATTTCTTATTGTATTTAGTATTTAAATAGTAAATTCGTCCAAAAATTGTTTTAAAAATACCTTACAAAGCGATAGTACCTAAGATTAGTGGCCTAAGTGGTAGCCGCCATTTCGTTTCCCCAGGTTTTAAACTATATCTGTACCAAATTTCATCGAAATCAGTTGAGTGGTTCAGCCGTGAAAAGGTAACAGACAGACAGAGTTACTTTCGAATTTATAATATTAGTAAGGATAAGGATGATTAAGAAATACAATCGTTGATTTAAAATGAGCTTTTATTTGTTTGAATATTTATTTCAATATAATTATATCATGGCTTATTTCAGGTAATTGTATTAGTGTACGTAGTACGTACCCATATATTTGAAAA
The DNA here is from genome assembly GCA_963564715.1 of Catocala sponsa. Lineage (NCBI taxonomy): Eukaryota > Metazoa > Arthropoda > Insecta > Lepidoptera > Erebidae > Catocala > Catocala sponsa. The sequence continues at coordinate 14,646,474 of OY751335.1, forward strand.
AAATGTTTTTACTAACTATTTGTAACTATTTCGATCAAACCGATAATTATCGGTATTTATCGTTTTTTTTTTCGATATTATCGTTTATCGGAAAGTTTCGATAATTGCATGCCCTACTCCCAACATTTAAAGAGACGCTGCAGTGCTGTCCGCCATCTTTTTTTTTCTTGACGCTATCAACATAGTGACTCCTTTAGCCTCCATAGGCAACGATGGCCGCTTAAAATGTCCATAAAATAAATCAAATTGACATTTGTTGTTATTATCAATTCATCAGATAACATTGCAATTGAATGGTCAACCTTGGAGAAATTTTGATCCTGTATAATAAATACGTATCTTTGGCGCCATTATAAATTATTCCATGTGATAAGTATCTGCTCAGTCTCTGCCACGGCCGCGGCCGGACAATACTTCTACCGATCTCAAACGAAAAGTTAAACAAGTTTGTGCCTAACGGAGGTTGTTGTAAACTGGTTGCAAATAATAAAACGTAACTTTATATATATTACTAGCTTTTGCGCGCGGCTTCGCTCGCGTTAGTTTAGAATTTGACAATCAATTCTGGTTGTACTCTGTTTATAATAATATAATTCAATCATGATACGAAAGACACGTAGCGCCATCTATTATCATGGGAACGTTATTGTTGTTTTCCTCGGGAACAGTAATTTTTTTCGGGATGAAAGGTAGCCTATGTCCGTTTCTGTACACCTAACAACGTATATGCAAAATTTCAGGATGATCGGTTCAGTGGTTTAAGCGTGAAAAGGAAACAAACAAACTCATTTTCGCTTTTATTATAGTTAGGAGTTAGGATTAGGATTAATGCTGAATTACGTACTTAACTAAGTATATTTTGTTGAAGTGGTGACTCAAACCAATATTCATAGTAAAAATCTAAATTTAATGAATCTAAAGGTTACCTAGGTATCCTATTTTCTTTTCTGTACCCTTGACAATGTATATACCTATGCGAAATTTCATGATGACCGGTCGAGTAGTTAAGGTGTGAAAGATCAATAAACAAACTCACATTCGCATTTATGATATTAATTAAGAAGTGTATATTTTATATGCTTCAATAAACATTATTTATACTTAAAAGACTAAAACTGTTAACAATGCATATCTCCCTCTCTTCTTGCGCCATCAAGAGGGAACGAGACGAGCACATGAATACAAAATATAGAGATACGAAGACAAAGTATGTAACATTAATTCATGGAAATAATGAAACCACCCCTACTATTTAAATTGTCTTTGAATAGAAATAAATTTAAAATGTGTACCTATATTATAGGCTCGTAGGTAAGGTGCTAAGTCATCGTTGTCAATGCGATTGTGCATGCTACGAATCCATTTTTATTATTACTAATGCCATATAATATAACATTCCACTTTAATATGGGAATAGGTATGATTCAGTTGCGTATTTTTAAGATAAAACCTATAGGTTTCCCATTTATTACTTATTATATTTTTCTACGTCAAAATGTCGTAAACAGATACCATTCTTAGCCATCCTGGGCTTTCTCAATAGCACTTGATATGATGGGAGGCGAATATCCATAAAAGTGTCCGCGTCCAGTTTATTTAAGTAGGTACATACTCTAAGCAGTGAGATGATCATTGCAATGTCCCTGGCATATAATATTATGTAGGAGGACAATAAAATTTACCAATGAATTACGACTTTAATCACTCTTATTAATTGGTAATCTACTGAATCTTTTTAGTTTCAGTATCACAGATTGGTGAGATTAGCTTGCCTTGCTTTTTTTGCCATTTCTCTGATGTGTGTAGTCGCGAATGATGAAATTGAAATACACAACAATGAAAACTGAAAAGAGAAAGAATCTCGAAATGTATGCCAGTATTGCCAACATTTCATTGCTCTTGACCTTTATCTAGACTCTGACAGTTCTGACATAATTGACATTTAAAATGTGACATCTTTGAATGGAATGTATTTTGTGTTTTGAGGTACTTACAAAAAAAAGGAACATCCATTTTAAAATTTCACCATAATCACTTATTGCCTGTTGTCCTGTTTTCTGATTTGATAAATTATTGTTCCGATTATTATAACGGTAAGATATATAGATATATTATGCTTATTCTCATTAAAAAATAAATGCTGGAAAACAAAATAAATAGGAAGCTATGTGTCAATCTAAATTCTAAAATAATATCATTCGTTATAGATTACAAATCACAAACAGTAGTTTGGTTATATTCTAGGTTCTCAAAATTGAATCGTATATTTCTAAATTATACGACATAATTATTATATACTTAAATGTTGTTGTTTTTAAAGTATGTAAGGTAATATTGACATGGTTACTCTATCGTAAGTTTATGCTCCATCCAGTGATCATTACTGTATTTTATACGAATACCACTTGTGCATGGAATGTGCTTTCGACAAATTATTTAGGACCAATGTCGATTTATTGATATTTCATTGATCTCACTAAGTATAAAGAGTACAGGTACCAACATAATTGTTGGTACCTGTACTCTTTCCTATTGATGATTTGGATACAATATTTTATCATTTAAAATGTTTGGTTACTATACTTGATAATTAATGTTAAGGATAAATTATCATATTATAGATAATTTTCACATTTTAACTATGGTTTATACTTATTCTTGGTTTCATATATTAATTTATAATAATTTTGCTTCTGATATTCTAAGGGAAAATGGATAACATGAAGTGCATACTCATTATAATGTCTATTTGATTCTATAATAACTAGGTACAGAGGTGCTTGTCAGCTTAGGTGTTTACAATACTGTTAAGGATGGATTATACTAAACTAGTATTACTAATGATTTCAGATCATCCCAATTCCCTTGAGGGAGACCAGCGATGGTGGACTATTACAGGGTACTAGGCGTTACTCGGGTTGCCTCCGAGGCGGAAATAAAGAAGGCGTAAGTGTTTTAAAAATATTTAAAAGCTATAAAATTAGTAGTATTACTTTTATTTTATACTCCGTAGTTTTTGAAAATTGTCTTGAGCGAATAACCAAATAAGACTGCCTGACCCAATGTTGTAATGTCTGGTTTAGCCTTAAATATTAATATCCTTTTAGGTTGGGATACCAGTCAGATGTCACCTTATGGCAAACTTATATTAGAATGGATAGTGATTACATTGTGGGACACCAACCTCACTACAGTGCAGAATAATTAGCCTGAGTCAATCTATAAAATTACCAATACTATTAAAACAATCAATAGCATTGATAGTGTCATTAGTATTTAATACTACAAAAATGAAGTTAGCATTTTTAATAGCAATTACACCTCACAGGAAAACAAGTCAGTCTGTTTATGAGGTAACAGTTAACCTATTACTGTTACCGAAATACATTAATTACATCATCTACACATTAGTGCAGCAAAAATACAAATCTTTCCTCTTTATAATATTAATTATAAAGAGGAAAGATTTGTATTTTTGTATGTTTGTAACAAATAAACTCAAAAACTACTGGTACGATTTCAAAAATTCTTTCTCCATTAGAATGCTACACTATCCCTAAGTAACATAGGCTATATTTATTACAAGAAAAAAAATTAGGGATCCCTTACAATATCCACTAATGTTTGTATCAGGAGACAATGGATATTATTTAACTATTCCTCAGCAGGATTCCTTAAGAAATAAGACTGTGTCATGTATGCAGTATTATGCATACCGTTTAATGATTAGGACCAACTGTTTTAATGCACTGCATTATTACAAAGATTTGTTTAATCAGTATTGTGTGGACATGTCGGCGAAAATGATTTCAGAAAGGTTACATTTTATTTGCATGTAAAACGTTATAAAAATATAATAACCAAAAAAATGTTTTGTTCCTATTTCGACTTCAATGAAAATTAGCTAAAGGATTTAGAAATTTTGAATATTTGAACAAATTGAGTCATGGATGTTTTAATGAACACATTTTTAACTGAGTGTAAGTATTTAATTTTATTCTGCGTCTATCCCAAAATATTAAAAAAGATACGTAAAGATGTAAATATCTACTAATTTAAATTACCTACGCCATAAAATAAAATGTACAAACATGTAAAAAAATATGATCAAGTAACAAAAATTTAAACCCCTTAAAAATAAAATACTTAAGTACATAAAACTAATAAACAATATATGTACGTAAAATGTAAAAATAAACGTTGAGAATAAAAATTGGTTCATGGATAAAAATATAAAAATTTATAAGAAAAAATACTTAAATAGTAGTTTTAAAAAACAAATGCTATGTCTTGCATAGAGATACATTTACTCTACGTTTATCCGAAAATATTTAAAAAATAAATGTCCACCCGTGCGAAGCCGGGACGGGCCGCGGGTTCATTATATAGTTATATAATGGTACAATATTATCACTTGTATTGCAGATTATCAATGGTTACATTCATATACATGAATAAAATCAATATTACCAACTTTATGCATATTGTCAGTAACACGTTGATAGCATCGATACTAGTTTTAAAGCTTACCTAAAATATAAATATCAGCTTAGACACACCTAGGGATGCCAATAATTTTAGTAAATGTTAGGTTAGGAATAGGTAAGTTTATATCACTAAACCAGCCATGTAGTTACAATGAATATAATTTTATAAAACACCTTTACCACAAAACACTGCTATGACTATGTGAAATTCTGTAAAAAACTTAAAATATTGCCTATATTACTAAGGAATGAATTGAAATTACTTTAGCTTTGGTTTGAGTCAAATCTTTAAAAGAATATCTCTACATTTATTAACAAACAAATTGTACCTCTTCACAATATTACTTTTGCATACATTTGAATATTGACATCATTATTTTGATTGATAGTTACAGAAAACTAGCACTGAAATGGCACCCTGACAAGAATCCAGATAATGCTGATGAAGCAAATAGACGCTTTAAGGAAATATCAGAGGCCTATGAAGTACTTTCAGATGGTAAGTGTTTGCCACATTGATCTTTTACTCTAAAGGTATATTTAAGTAGGTGTATAATTATGTTTGTTTAGCTGGAGTATTCAATGTTGTATCAATGTAATTTGCTTAGTTGAAGCCATGAGAGTAATTAAATCCTTTTAATTTAGCTACAAATTTGTAAATTATATATACAATTGAGACAATAGTCTAGTCCTGTTGCCTGTAAAATTTCGTATTCAACATGCATGCATGTCAAAATATATAAGAATTAAAAAATAAATGTTTTGGATGGTCAAAATAAAGTAAAATGTTTTAAATAAGGCTATAGGCTAAGGCTCCATTTTATTGTTTCTTACAGAAGTAGAAAAGGCTGAGACCTTGATTTTTTAAATTTATGTAATACCAGTTTCTCCTTTACAAAGTAAAATATTAGGTATGATTTTCCTATTTACCTAAAGTTTGATTAAAATTTGTATAGTATAAAATGTTCCTTTTTATAATTAAAGGCATACTAATAATTTTTAACTGTATATTTTAAAATCATCATACAATACTTTAATATAATCTTGTCTTTACTGATTTCTTAACATAATATTATGGTACACTATTTGCTTTTTAGAACTTTATATTTAGAATATTTATGTTTGTAATGATTTTATATTACATGAAATGATGTACCTAATTCACATATTAATATAATAACTGTATAATATCAAACAAAGTGTGTAATGTAGTCTATAGGATACTGGTTGAGAATAAGATTTTGTGGTAGTATATATTGATTTTTATTGTTGGGTAGCAAACAAGCGGAAAGTTTATGATGCACGGGGATCCAGTCACCACGCGCACAGATATACAAGCAAGAATGGAGTCAATGGGCATCGGCACTTTAACTTCAAAGGGTTTTTTGGAGACACGCCATTCCACCGCTTTTTTGGTAGCTGTCCATTAAATGCAGGATTGCCTTAGTAGTTGTGAATATTATCATTTTAATATGCAAATCTCTAGATCTATCAAGAACTCCAATTTTAACTGAATAAGGCAGTCATGATAATATTCAGAACATACATTATGAATAAACAAACCTCACCCTTATATTTAACAGATTTATATTTGTTTGAGTCTTCTTAACATTACTACTAACAGCCGAGTTGTGTGTGAGCCAACCTTAATGATGACTGCATTATAATAATTGCAATATTACATGCATTTTTTTGTAAGTTTTGTTACTGTTTTATAACATATTTTGAAAGACGCGTTAGGGTAATATTTTTATATAACATTTTTAGATTGGTGAATTAAATACATATAATGTTTCCGGCAATTCCACTTCCATTATAATGGCCTTAAACAATGACGAAATACGCATCTCAATTAATCATAAGTAAACAGACCGATACGAGAGACCTACTTTACGTCGTAGTGATAACTAACCTAAATGATTAGGCGATATCTTTTGAATAATTATAATTAGTTTGGTAAAAGTTTTCAAATAGTGCTATACGTTTTTGTTTCAGTTTACAACGGAACAATTAAGTCGATATAATATATATTCATAGGCAAAATATAAACATATCCTCCTACTCGTGAAATGAATCACCTTTGCGATGATGACTAAAATGAATATACATATATATTGGGCGAGTCATTGTTACGGTACTTTGGAGTAGGAAGTCGGTAACCACTTAATTACTTCAATCGATGTCATTTTCTGGAAATTTCTATAGTGCATTTTATTCATTAGATTTCTCAATCTCTAGTCATCCTTCAAATAAAATTAGGCTGAATTCTAGTCAATACTAATGCGAATAACTTCTAATTTAGCCTGATTCGTTATATCACCAGTGTTTTTCCACGTAGGTAGCAAATATCGTCTAGCTATCGATCGGTTAGCGCAGTAGGTAGGTACTTACCTATTTAAGAATGTATAGCTACTAGCTCCTCGCTGTTCGATACCCTTTATACTTTCATACCTAGCTACGTGTTTTTGTGGACTTGCGTGTATAATCTCCTATAAATGTTATTATCATTTGTTTTCTGAACATACAAAGATAGATAAGATAAGCAGTTGATATCTGTGTATTTATTCGACGTTAGCCAATATGTATAGATACTGACTACAAGTAATTTCTAATAAATACTTACAAATATAAATATATATCTTATCATATAAGTACTAACGTACCTACTATCTTTTGTCCGCGATTTCGTCCGCATCTTTCGGTCTACGTACAGTTCGTTGGTGACGGCAGTTACAAACATTATACTAGGTATGCGCTGTATCTGTCTACTGAATGGAATCAGATGAAACGTGCTTTTGATTTCAAGTTCGAACACCAATTCATACGATACTGTGAAAATGGCACCAACATCAGACAGTAGACTGTGTGATGCTGAAACAAATAGATAGAGAGACAAATATTCTAAACATCATTGTTTTAGGTATGTACACTCTCATCTAAATAGCCGTCTCTCACTAGATCTTTAAAAAATGTCATGTGCAAACACAACCTCGTTACAAGCTTAAATCGATAATAAAATAAATTGATAAGTAGTAAATTTGATATTGTAATATTCAAATGCAAATTTATTGATAGATATAGATAATTAATTTTGTTGTACTTTCTTTTGGGGGTAATTTAAACAATGTCATCTTAACTGGTTGATAAAGGATAAACTTACTAAGACTCCCTTTCAAAATAGGTTAATCGTATGAGAAAACTTCCGATAACTTTAATAGTTTGACCCTGTTTTACCTCAGAAGCGATAGAAGGATTTGCGAAATCAAGAACCTATTGGTCACTTGAATCAATATAACCATAAATTTATAATGGGTTTGTTTGTTTATTTGCAGTACCTACTTAGGCGTTTTACTAGCAAATATTTCAGAATACATATTTATTTTTATAAATTTCATGTTGATATTATATAAACACAGCTACTATTAGGTAAAGCACTATTACAATTAACATATTTTCCAATGTCCGTGAAAAGGTTAATTCTTTTTATATCAAAGTCGACCCTGACTTCATTTCTAAATGTTTGGAGCGTTTGTTGTTTTTTACTATTATAATTATGCCGCTTATTTGAATGCTTTGCTTTACGCTTTTCAATATCTAACCAAACAACTGCGGATTAAATTTACCATGCAGCAGCAGTACCTATTTCAAGCTGACCTTAAAATACTTAGGTACGAAAATATACTATGTTGATATTTACGATCCATTTAATAAATATATAATAATATGGTAACCTTGGCAAGTCACATTAATAATGTAATACATTTTGCATTACATTATTAATTTGACTGCATGAATAGCCACGGTTAAATTCCGTCACAGTACAATATGTTGATGATAAGTGTTCTTTTACAAAGCCCCTTAAACTTTTGCAAAGCCCCTTACTAGGCATCGTTGTGTGATGCGAGAGTTCTTTAAATATTGCAAAGTGATCTAAGCCCCGAAGTTCATTTATATAATAAGAAGCCGTGTGGCTAATAATTATACAGCATATAATATAAGGTAAAGTCACATGTCAGCCTTATAACGTTGAATATTATTATACATTTTTCTGTAACATTACTGATATTAGTAATTTCTTTACAAATCTAAGCATTTCAACAACATTTTTCATATTTATTCCTCACCAGCTGTCCTTAGCCACGTTTATGATTACTGCTCGTAGCGTGATGTTAAGCTTATGTGATTTCTGGATAAGGTAGCTAGTAATGATGAATAATATATATTTTATCGTTCCATTAGTGTTAAAATTTTTCATTCAAATAAACAGAAAAATACAAATCTCTCCTCTTTATACTATTAGTATCTATAGATTGCTTTGTCCTGTCAAGTTGTTCACAGTACCGGCTAAAATGCTAGTTGATATTATCAACATGTTAAACCTGAATTTGGATGTGATTCCCAGGATATTTATTATTGGTAGTGTCCACTATATTACCCTTAAATGTGAGCATTACTTATTGATACGCTGAATACCCATACCTACTTACCTAAATATTTATTGAATTAATGATATAGCTTAGTGTTTGCTGGCTTTATTTTAAATGTAATTTAGCGACTATTATAAACACATTAATATTAATCTAAATACAGCGAAAGTAAATAGTAGTGTTTGTTTTTTATGAACCTCACGCTAACAGGGTCGGTATGTACTTACTTACTGGTGTTCAGTTACGTGACCCCATGTCGTTAGTTTATATCGGGCAGTCACGTACAACAGTTTTGAAAGTTGTTAAATTAAATGTTATGTAAATATCATATATATCTACAAGTTGACTAATCGTATGCACAATTTAAAATTAAACCATTATCCGGAAATTTGAAGTATTTTACATGATCTTTAATTCTTGTGTGAATAAGTTTAACACATAATTTTCCATAAGTCTGTTAAATAAAATATGATTAATTAACACCGAGGAAGCGCAAGTCAGGCGCTATTAAGAGCGTTTCTGTCGAAATGCCGCACGGTGGTGACATCACTTGTTGGTTGTGTGTTCGAGTTCATTGCAACCAAAGCGCATACAAAAGATAATTTGCAAGGAGTTTACTTTAGTCTTATTATTTATATAAAACTCTTCAAGGCCTGAATGTCCCGATAAAATAAGTGATACAAAATAGATTTGAATTGTACGTTAATTTTTCCAGAGAGGAAGCGACGAGTCTACGATCAGTATGGCAAAGAAGGTCTGAACAACGGCAGAGGCAGACGTTCCGCCGCCGACGAAGATTACGACTTCGGCTACGCTAGTTTCCCGTTCACATTCCGAGATCCCGAGGAGGTGTTTAGAGAATTTTTCGGCGGATCTCCTTTTGGCGACTTATTTGCTGGTAAGTTAAATAACAAAACAAAATGCCTGAACGAACATGGTGTAACTATAATTTGACATTTTAACAAATTTTTTTTGAGATTTAATAGTAATAATAATATAATATCCCTATGTGGGCCTGATGTAGACCTTCTCGCCTCCGTGAACTGGCTACGCTTCGGTGACCTCTTTGGGGAAACCGAAGGGTTTGTCTGTGCAATTATGGACGAAGTTATCAAGACGAATAACTACCGGAGATATATCCTGAGGGATGGTACGATTGACATATGTCGGGCGTGCCACCAACCCGGTGAATCCCTCAGGCATATAGTTTCCGCTTGTTCTCGTCTTGCTAACGGCGAGTACTTGCACAGACATAACCAAGTAGCCAGAATTATCCATCAGCAACTTGCTCTGAAATACAAACTTGTAGAGGTCGAGGTGCCTTACTACAGGTATGTAGCAGAACCAGTTCTCGAAAAGGGCCATATCACACTACTGGGATCGATCTATTATCACGGAAAGGACTGTTGTTGCCAACAAGCCTGATATTGTGGTAATAGATCGATCAGAGCGCCGTGCAATGATTGTCAATATTACCATCCCTCATGATGGCAACCTCGTGAAAGCTGAGAAAGAAAAACAGTTAAAATATCTGGACTTAGCACACGAGGTTGTCGATATGTGGGATGTGGACTCGGCAATCGTTGTACCGATAGTCGTTACAGTGAACGGTCTAATAGCCAAGAGCCTCGACCAACATCTTAAGAGGCTCGCGTTAGGTGCTTGGGTCAAGGGTCAGATGCAGAAGGCAGTCCTCCTCGATACGGCACGATTTGTGAGGAGGTTCCTCTCGCTGGAGCCCTAACCACCGGTAGCTTGGACCCAGTTCCCGATGCCGGTGGGTCTTCATAATTTTTATATTTTTAAACGTGTTTTTTTTATATATTTAAAAATGTAATAATTATTGAAAATTTATAAATAAGGAGAATAATAAATAAAAACATTTATTTCGGACATAATCCATATGAGTTAGTAACAATTTTCTTACAAACTATGTTAGTAACAAGAAATAAATTAAGTACATATACATTACAGTTTTTCTGTAACGATGCCCACTCAGTGTGCCTGTATGGGACATTCATTACGGGAAGCAATCATTTGCAGAATGCTGTTGGTGCTACTACGCAATCTCTGAAAAAGTGACGCCGCTTTTTCCCGCATTATAGCGTGAAAGACGTCAACGCGCGCAACTGCAAGCATCTGCGAATTAGAGCTCTTTAACCTTTTGGACGCCAATGAGGGCAAGATTTCGTTTGTCACATATACGTGATAAACGAAATCTTGCCCTCAACGCCAACGTCACATATGTATGACAAAAAATACGTCGCACCTTAACATACAAATAAACAATAAAACTAAATAAAACATTACTTTTGTGGTTAAATAAATATCAGTGTCATGAGTAGGGTTTATTAGAAAATTTAAGAAGAAAATAAAAACACAGTTGATATTCGATAAAGTTTTGGAATCCCTATACTTCTGAAGGTCATTTTACAGAAAAAGTGGCTTGGCGTCGGGGGTACGGCGATGCGTTTATACTCTGGCGTTCAAAAGGTTAAATAACTTTGACCAACCCGCACTGGAACAATATAATAAGACTGATAAGAGGCCCGTACCCAGAGCAGTAGCTTAATTTATGAACAGTGCTAATATTAATATTTATATTATGTCTTCAATATTATTCGTAAAATACTTTTATAGACACTTAAAAACTGAATGATGTGTATTTTATTCTAAATTTGCCTGCTTTAGCGGCGCAACCATAGGCAATGCAACTGCTCTGTGTTAAGCCTCGGGTTTGAATATCGAGCTAGACAAAAAGTTATTGGATATTTCTGTGAAGAAATTCTCAATAGACGCGCGAAGTTATAAAGTCGACTTGCTGTCGACGACCCTCGTGATTCACAAGGACGTAATGCCGTTGTTAATTGCGTTTGATTGCCATGCAATATAAGAATGAAGCAATAGAATCACATTGAATTATAATATCTCCTGCGCAAATAGCGAGATTGGTCACAGTCCACAGTGATCTTATCACATAATATTTAATTGTGTCTAGTAAATATTTTTCGTTTGGTCTTCAGAAATCAACGGCCATGGACATCACCACAGACACGGCCGTCGGAGTCACCCGAGCACATCACTCACTTCATCCCTGTTTAATCCGTTCGGCTTCGGAATGCAAGGGCTCGACGATATATTTGCACACGCCGCATCTAATGGGAACACATTCACTTCATTCTCTACATTTAATAGTTCGCTAGCGGGACCTGGTAGCGCTAATATGAGGAGTACCACGACCACCACGCGCATCGTCAATGGGAAAAAGATCACTACTAAAAAGTAAGTGTTAATATTCTTTATTTTGTTTCCTTACTAACTGTCCTGTTATGGTTACTGCTCTGCTCCCGTGGCTGTAATCGTGATGTTATATATGCCTATATTAGTTCTGGGTAAAGTAGCTTTATAATGGTAAAAATATTAAATACGGTCCAGTAGCTTTTGAGTTAATTAATTACGTACAATAATACAAATTATATCTTTCCTTCTTTTTCATTTTCAAAGGATTGTATTTATACAGGCGGCATAATAACATTTTGAATTATTCTTCTACCATTTAAAGTAACCATAATTCCCGTATTTTAACTACAGTAATAGTTGAAGGATAGGTAATAAATTATGTTATAATAATTAAAAAGTTTTAATTCTTAAAATAATTATGGAAATTAGTTAACTGTACTACTATTTGAATTCATTAATTCATGAGGTAACTCCTCTGGGAGTTATCGAAAGAAATGTTCCCTGTGGAGGCGCGTATTATACAATACAACCGTTTGTATGTATGTAGTATTAGACGTAAAACAAGTACGTTTCACTATTGAAAGACGTGACAGAGTGCGGCTGTGACCGAGTTTGACAAAATCGATGTCGTTATTGGCTCACTTACTGAAGCTAAGCTGATAGCTACACATTATGGACATTTTTACTCACGATGCTAGAGGTAATACGCGCTTATCCATGCTATATCAATTTAAAACCGTTGGTTTCTAAATACAAGCCAAGTTCAATGGAACTTGGCTTATGTTACTAGAAGCTTTGTAAACAAACACCAGTCCGAATAAAAATTAATTTAATTGATATCAATAACATGTACTATTTACCTTTGTAATAATTAGTAAAGGTAAAAGTAGCATTTTAATTATTTCTCAATACACCGCGCCAAGTCAATCTGCATAATTTAATCAATTCTGCTTCCATACTTAGTCCTAACTTCCTAACTAATATTATAAAAGCGAAAATGAGTTTGTTTGTTTGTTACCTTTTCACGCCTAAACCACTGAACCGATCATCCTGAAATTTTGTATATACGTTGACAGGTGTACAGAAACGGACATAGGCTACCTTTCATCCCGATAAATATTACTGTTCTGGAGGAAAATAATAATAACGTTTTTATGATAATAGACGGCGCCACGTGTCTTTCGAATCATGATTGAATTATATTATTATACAAGCAGAGTACAACCCGAATTGATTGTCAAATTCTAAATTAACGCGAGCGAAGCGGCGGGCAAATGCTAGTCTTACATAAGTAGTTAAATTTGATGCAAACTAATAGTGATGTTGTTGTTGTTACAGGGTGACGGAGAATGGTCGAGAGACAGTAATGTCGTATGAAAACGGGGTTCTTAAATCAAAGACTGTCAATGGCGTACCTCAATCATTAACATATAGTTAAACAATTATATAATAGCTTGTAACCAAACTTGATCCAAATGTACTCAACATGTTACGCGATTTATGAGTTCCAACTTATAATTTATAATTTTGCTTTATTTAAACATGTTGTTCCAGTCACTGTAAATTTTTTTGTGGTGGAAATGTCTAATCTAAAATATGCCTATGTAATTTTAGTTAAAATAGGTTACTATTTGCTTTCTATACCTACTTATGTTAACTTTAATAATTATAATTGGGGTGAGATTTTAGTTAAGATTAGCTATCGCTCAACGCATGTCTCGCTCAGTGGCCGCGCGACCGCCGCTGATCTCCGCCTCGAGCCGCGAGCTGCGACCTGCCGGCGACCGACAGTCTTATCTTAGTACTAGTACGTGCGCGCGTGCACTGCGACGATGTTCATTCATTTGCTGCCAACGTAAGTTTCTTTATTTTTTAGCAAATAGGGTATAGACATATAATCACAGTTATTTTTTATTTGACTTTGTTAAAACATTTACAGCGTACTGTTGGAATGTGTATTTTATTTTATTTGATTGAAAATTCAAAATAATTAAGCATATGTAATTTCAATTGATGGCATTTTAATTTCGTAGCTAATATAATATATGTAAGACTTCATGTTGATAGAAAAGCTTTAATTGATTGGAAAATTATTGTCTGATTTTTCAATATCAATTTTATTGCGTATTTTTACTAAGTGGTACTTATATAATAACATTTCCGTGTAGCAAACATAGTTCTCCAAAACCATATGATAATAGACAACGCGCAATAAGCAAATAAGCAGTAGGTCCAGTCCTGTAGAGATAGATGGGTCAAATATTTAAACGTTACACTATCCATGTATATTTCAATAACATTTGGTGTCATAATCTAAATAGCCGGCGTATATACTATAAGGTACTTCATAAGTCGTGAAAGTTAGCTCTTTGGAAAATAAAATTTCTTGTCAGATATTGTAAAGATCAGTGTCCAGTCATGTATAAAATCCTTAATGTGTCTGAAGTAAAAACAAATTGTGCGTGTTTAACTTATGTATGTTTGCCAAAAAATAGCTTAGTAAGTTAGTATTTTGCCGAGGGTTTGTTCATTTTTGTTTACCAAGTCATTAAAGTAATTTACCAATACTGTGTTAGCAGTATTCAAACAAATTATTCACTTGGCTACACTAGTTTTAAATGTACTTAATATTTCTGTTGCATAAAAGAATATTTGGATGGACATGTACAGTTATAATAAGTAATGATTTGATTAGCAGCGCAACTGAACCCGCTTTTCATTAGTAAATAGTGCCATTACTACTAAAACAGGAGGAAGCCAAGCCTAGCACACATTAAATGTAAATAATGTTTAACTACAAGATCTCGTTCTTAAATTGTCAGCAACTATTAAGCACTGCAAGAGGAATTAATAAATAAAAATAATTTGTACATTTGATATTTTATTGTTATAAACACATAAACCAAAAATCCGTTTGATAAGACATCAATTACTAAATATTATAACTAACCCGTCCTGTCCTTATATCCTGTCATTCCTGGTGTAATCGAGCCCGGCCAAACCTAAGAGTAATATTAAAATTTATTCAACTATATAATTATGGTTAATACACAGAAAACTACCATTAAGAACATCAAATATTGATTCCTGAACGTGTACAATGTGATTATTTATTGTTAGGCGCGTCGGAACCACATGAAGAGCTAAGCATAACTTGTGTTATTTTCGACAATATTCGTCCAATCGCCCAATCTAGTCAAAGGGGGCAGTTCATTGTGGTTTCGACGTTAAATCGCCTGTAGACACTAACATCTAATCTAAACTACATACGTCAAAAACATCCAGATTTTGAGATAATCTATGTATTTGTATTGATTATATAGTTAAATATTACTTGAGATCATTGATGTATAAAAAATCTAGATACACAATTAGCGTCAAAAAACGTCCTCACCAAATGAGCACTTTGAACATTTGAGTACTCATTTAATTTAGTACCGTTCGATCGCTCCGAGAGTAAACATGTCGCAGAGTTCATTTAAAACTTGTGAAATTACACTTCCAGGACACTAAAATAGGACGGTGTTTCATATTTTCGGTAAGTAATAATGTTGTTATTATAATTATATTATAATACTGATTATTGCGTCAAGGAATCAACGTAAAATATTTCTTTAGTTTATTTACGAAAAAGCGACCATATAACACGGCTCATTTAAATGAACACTTACTATACGCATTATTCATACTATTGTATTTCCACTTGATTAGTCCGGGTTACACGTTGAGTCTGTTCTAATATTAATAGAGACGCTGTTACTTTTTAAAAATAAATATATTTTATTTGGTTTAAAATGATAATGCGATTTTAATTATTATTGAATACTATACTTGTTTTATTACAAATCATAATAGTATTCGCTTAAATTTTTTTTGAAATGATCTTTACGGTATCCTTATAGTGGGATATATATAAAATGTATCTACATACTTATGTTGGATTTCAGCTTTCCTCGAGATCCCGTGCGATGTGCAAAATGTATATCCGTCATAGCACAGCAACGATCACAAGCAAGCACAGCAACAACACTTATCATAATTTTTGGGAGTCAGCTTATATTTTTCAAAGTGCCATATTAACAAATAACAATCATGTAAAAATGCTATTAAATCTATTATCGAGAGACATATCAAGATAGATTGCATTATATAACAAAGGAAAATAAGGAAATATTAAAATCCGTCACAAAGAAGATTATACAATAAACTCAATTTATTTCAAGGAAATTAAAAAAAATATTATGTCGTACCTTTTCAAGTTTGAAATCTTAATTTTCTCTCTCATTTTATTGTTTTATGTTACTTTAATTTGTAAGTACAATCAGTCGCGTAATGTTCAAACACGTATAATTTCAAAGTCGGGCAGCCAAGTATATGAACAGCAATTAAACATACTCGTAATATAATTTACGTGCGTATTAATTTATCTGTTACTGTTATATATTCAAAACATGCTATTTTACAAATGTTTTACAGATGTTGTCTATTTTTAACCGACTTCAAAAAAGGAGGTTTCTCAATTCAACCGTATATATATTTTTTTATATGCGTGTTCGCGGACTAACAGACATTCCGGTAATCCCCCTTCTTCAATTTGTTCTCTCCGAAGAGCAGCCCATTTAAATTTTTTAACAATACTTATTGCTCCGTTTACAAGGCCATCTGAAACCGATATATTTCGCCTTAGCATGACACGAGATTCGTCAGCTAACTTTAGCGTTGATAATAAACCTCCACAGTTATTTATATCCCTCGGTATTACGTTGGGCGGTGGCGTCTTTCCATGAGTGGCGACTTCACGAAACTCATACAGCAGTTATGGTATAAACTTTATGTATTTTAAAATTTTCTGCTGTCATTAAATCATTATAATCGTCAACTTGTTTAACGGTGGGGCAGATTCGCACAGCAACTCCGTCAGCGAAGTCCTCTGTTAAAGGTATTCTGCGTCGTTCACATAGCAATTCAAGTTGACTTGTAGTCAATTCACCGACCCGCAAGTTATTTAGGAAGTCGATGAATTCGGCATAATTTTATTGTTAGTTCGCAAAACGAAAATTGATGCCACAAATTAATTTCGGCTGCAAACCACGATGGCTGCAATAAGCACCAGTTTCCTTTGACCGGGGGCAGTTGCATTATATAACCAAACAGTAGTAAGTTGACTCCGCCAAATAACTTATCATTGTTTTTGTATTCCTGTAAACGTAGATGTATGATGCGCAAGTTTTCATACGACACCATCGAAATTTTATCAATTATGAGCCAATTGATATGGAGCCATCTACGTCTTTCTTGTTCGAGCTTATTTCCACTTAAACGTTTATAGGACATGGTGTTGCCTTTCTCAGTAGGTAGTAAAAATACGGAATGCAGAGTCTTACTAAATATTTGTCCGGCAGCGACCCCTGTTAAAGATGCTACTTCCACAAATTTGGGTTTAAGCAGAGCGTCAGCAGTCGGGCCGTAACAACGTACGATGTTTTCTACAACTAATTTTAACAAGTATGACTTGGCGCTGCCGGCACCACCCGTTATAAAAAGCAGCAATTGATCTTCGGCGCCATTTAAATCGGCTTCGACACGCAGTAGAAACCTTTTGGAACAAATTTTGTTGTTGGACATTAAGTCCACGTATAGTATTGATAAACACATCATTATTCTTTCACCATTATCTTAGCAATTGTCATTATTGTTAATAATAACTTCATCTGCACATAATAACCCTTCATTGTAAATGGCAAGCGTTTGTCTAACAGCATTTAATGCAGTTGCTTGAGCTAATGCTTGTTGTATTATTTGCTCTGCGTGAGCAAATTCTTCAGAATTAACATTAGCTTGCAAAGGTCGTAATTCAGTTTGTTGTCTCAAAAAGCAAGACTCTGCAGTTCCATCATCCAGTAAGAGGCTAGATTCCTCTCGAAACGGGAGATGACATACAAGTAAGCTATACCTAATAATAGCTTTCTTTGTCACTATTTAAAGTGTGGTATATATTTCGAAGAACTGCGTGCTTATTCCGTATGCGAATTCGAGTGTTGTCTCTTAATTTAATAAAACGTAGGGGCTCATTATGTGTTTCTTTCAATTCCTTGTCGCCATCTTCTTCATTTCACGCAGGGTGTGAAACTGTTTCAAAACGTACAGCAGATTCAGCTAGGCTCAGGTTTTCGAGATCGTCGGGTCTCCGTACGTAGCGGTCAAAAATGTTATAAATTGATGACTCATTGCCTTCCAACTTGTAAAAGCCAAAATCTTTCATTTGGTTTGCAACTGTTAACAAATACAGTCTTCCGTGAACTCATGTTAAGAGGTAAATGGCATAACCTATAAGCACATTCAGGGGTGCTTACCAGGCGTTGTGTCAAAATTGCCATAGCCACTGTGAATAACTGATGCCATACTGTGCTCCCCTTGCCTCTTAGCCCTGGTAATTGTTTCGCGTATTACATCGCCACTATCGTGTGGTTCACATTTGCTAACGTATTTAGCGACGTAATAAGAAACTGCAGTAACATTGCCACAAGGTTGCACGTCAATGTTGCCTTCCCATAGTTCTAACAAATCTGCATTATAATTATTAACCATACCTTTTTCAGCTGTTCGTCTAAGGTTACAAAATCGCCCATTATTAACTAGCGCCTCATCAGGTCCTAAACAAACAGTAATATCACTAGGTGCCCTAGGAAAACCAAATCGGTAAGATTGGTTAGTGCGATTCTTATAGCAATTGTTAGTGTGCTTATGAATTTGTACGTTCTCTACCAATGCTTTTAATGTAAGACTCTCAGGATATAAGGAACAGGAAATCACTATCAATAACCGCAGTACCTTCTGAGGTAGAAAAGTCAGGAAGACCCTCACACCATACCGATATGTGGAGATGTGGACTACCTCAATTTTGAAATTCAATTCGGTGTCAATAATCCACAAATTTGTGTCCTAAGCAGTTATCATTCCCTTTAATGTAATTCATCAGCGCGTTTATGCGTACTGAAAATTGTCTGGCAACTACCATTGGATATTTTTGAACTAAATTGAGCTTCATTTCAAATGTAAGTTGGTCAATTTCATTAATGTCTTGATTATCTGCAATGAGTAACGCTTTAATCATATCGGGCCAATGTAAATCATTGCATGAGAAAGTTAAAAACCACGAAGAAGGCCCTATAGTATAACTTCCGAACAACATTTTCTCCAATATGATGCTGAACCTCTTATGTTGTTTTCATTGTCAGGTGAATATTATCAACAAGACCTTGTGGAGTTGTTCTCCCTGAGCTTGACGCATTCTACATGATACATAAATGCTAGCCTTTGCTCAATAATACTCAACAACTGACAAGGCATAAAATAAATAATCGTTTCTATGGAAACGTCTGTCATTAGACATTATTCGGCTCTGAAAGTAAGCTAATGGGGCAATAGGTATATTTCTTTCCTCATGAAGTCCATTTTTAGCATATGGGAAAAGAAAATACCAGGCCAGTCTTCGAGTTGACGCTGTCGTTCCAAATTCAGCAATGGAGCGGTTTTCTCTTAATTTCGGCTAATCTCAACTCGGTTACTGAATCTGCGTTATTGAAATCAACAACACTTTCTAACGCGGGCACTGTTTCCTCAACATTGCAAAGCATACTGGTAGTCTCTATTATCATTGATGATTCAAAATTTCGTGCTCGTTGTAATGCATGTTTATCGATCTCAGTTGTAGAGCTTGATATGGGTCCGCTATTATCTGTATTAATATGAGGTTGATTGTCATTAAATGGTACTGATGTAAATATAAGTGACGTCAACGAATAAACATTCAATGTGTATTAATTAGAAGAATTTTTGACAGTCAAATTCCTCCGCAAAACGTTATACCAATCATCAATATTTTTTAATCTCATACAACAAAAGCTGCTCCGTGTAATGGTGCCTTAAAACCTTTTGCGCCACGTCCATGAGAATCAAACAAAAAATACTTAACAGATTCTAATTGACGTTTGCAATGCACGGCTACTGTTATGAGGTTAGCGTTTATCAAACCATACGAATGTTCAACAAAAAACTATTGAGAGCATTCTTTAAATTAGGAAAAGAATTTTAGCTGTCGTCATTTACTAAATAACGGTTATAACTAGGTTGTTCATTACCGCTAATGTTAACCTGTTGTCTATTATAATATAATAGACAACATGTTATGTTATACATGACAAAAGTTCTGTAGCTGCTAAATATTCTGAGTTTGAATCATCGATGGTAGGTTCAGATCGAGCTGCTATGCAATCACAATAATATTTATCACCTATAATCAAAATGTAGTCAATGTCACTTTGGCACAATGAGTTGAGATCAATTAGAAGAAAAGCCACACAAGAAACTGTTGCAATAGCAGTACATTGTTTGCCCTGAGATTCGGACTTAAATCTTGTATTACCTTGATGATATGAACCGTGCAAAATACTTGTATCGTTATTTAAGTGCTTAAAATGTTCAATAGTTTTAGTTATTCTCGTTATTGCCTCAGTTTCTTCTTCATGATCGGGTAGTTCACCAGTCACCTGTATTAATTCCGAAATATCAATTGCATTGCTAAAATGAGATCGAACGTCCCTATAAAGAACATTATTAGACATTAACCAACTTAATGCAATTTTTAATTTATCAATATCAACCACGAATTCTTTAGAACGTTAACGTTTTCTAGACTTTCTACAATAAGTATTAGTCCAGCCTTGTTTGGGTGAAGTGGAAGTTGTTCGGCTAACTCTACATCTTTGGCAAATAAAACTACTTGACCTTTACACCAATCTTGGCTAAATCGGTTCTGTAGTTTCATTATTTTAATAAATGGCACCACTCTGCAAAGAAATCTTTTTTTAGTTTCGCTTAAATCGGCCAATTCATGTGACACAGTAGCAACAACCATATTATTACAACAGGCTTGAGATGGAATTTTTCGTTTTTTTATAATATTAGAGCATCGAGAACACGTCATTATCCTATTAACTGTAATTAATTCTACAGGTAAGATAGAGCTGTATGCTGCCGTCTGTAAATTAATACGCTGTTGTGGATAGAGCAATTTATTACATACTAGTTTTCGCCCGCGGCTTCGCTCACGTAAATGTAGGTTAGGTTAGGTTAGGTTTGCAACAGTTATTTTTTCTGGATGAAAGGTACCCTATGTCCTATTCTGTACCCCTGACAACGTGTATGCATAATTTCATGTTTATCGGTTGAGTAGTTAAGGTGTGAAAGCGTAACAAACAAACTCATTTTCGCATTTATAATATTAGTTAAGATAGCACATAGTACATCTGCAAAAACATTAACAGTTGCTCGAAATTATTCAACTCCCAATATACGAGTATTTCTTCAGCGACATGACACTTGTCTTAGAACGGTCAATCGACTAGCCCTTTATTCTGGAATTTCATTAAGCACCCTCTGTGCGGAACGATTACGTAAGTAACTTAATCGTTGAGATTGCTGTGTAGCAGATTTATTTGACAGACGCTCATGAATCAAACTGAGCCAATGAGCACGGGCTTCTTCAAATTCATTTGATAATCGCTCACGAATCAAACTGAGCTGGTCGGCACGGTGTTCATCGGATTCATTTGTTAAGTTATTGCGTAATTTTGATATATAAGCTCTCATAACCGGCAATCTATTTTCGCGCTCCACTGGCGTTTAATTTTTTCTCTTTTCATTAGTTTTGATTTTATTTTTCTATACGTTTCCGTCTCAAGTAGCCGTCGTCTCCTCATTCGAGAAACATCCTTGTTAGGTCTACCCATCACTTAAAATCGTAAAATAAAATAATTTTTAACAAAATAATTGACTTCAAACAGGAAACTAAAAAGTAAAAAATAAATTTACTTAGCACAAAGTACTACGTATTTTGATTTAGTTAATCAGAAATGAATATTTTATAATTTTGAAGTCGGTGCCAAGTAAATACTACAACCTTACTACAATATCAAATTAGTAGGTACACACAATATTATTAGATACTTATGTCAAAACATTTAGACTAATTACAGTATTAGAAAAATATAGGAATAGGTACCTACTTACTATCAAAGTAACTTTTTAGATATTATGTACCTAAGTACTGGCTTATAAACTAATAATAATCAATGAAAACAAATTATGAAAGAAAACTGAATACAACTTAGACATATAGTAACTATCTATACTCTACATAACAAATGTAGGTACTCAAGATATGAAATGTTGAAATAAAACAACAAAAAAATACTAAAATGAAATACTCAAAATTGAATCCAATGACATTTAAATATTAATAACTAACTACTTATAATATGGTTATTGCTATAATCGGTTAAAACACTATTACCTACGTAGGTCCTTAATTTGAAAGTACGACAAAATACTTATAGCCTGAACGTATTAAATTAAAAGAAATTAAAAAATCTGTTAAGGATACAAGGATAATAACAAAAATCTAAATACAATATCAATAATACAAATATTTACAAATTATGCGTTCGAAAATTACGTAAACGTATCAAATTAAGTGTAGGTACAATTACCTGCCACCTACCTACCTACACTTAATTCTATTAACACAAGTCAATTAAAATGAAATACCTACCCAAAATGTAATCCAATGATACTAAATACTAATAATTTACTATTTAATAAAATTGTTATGATGGGATGATATACTAATACCTAGATATGTGGGGCACTTACCCCACGTACTGTTTTTTTAAATATAAGTAATTTACCTTAAACTTATTGAAAAAAATCAATCAAATCACAAAATCTGTTAGCAAAACAAGGATAATAACGAAGAATGAAACCAAAATCATCTAAAACAGACTAAGTACTACAAGTCAGTATTTAACCTAACCATGTAATTTACGAAAATCTATCCGAGACAACAACTTATGGCGAGGTCGAAAAATTGCGTACACAGAGACAACCATCAACGACGTCTGCCCTCACGCTTTTGCCCGCGTTCGGGTCGCGCACTCAACCAGGCCTCCTCCCGCACCGCGCACTGCGTGCCGTACTTGTACTATATCCACCGCATATTTGTGAACTTTATGCCGTGCGCAGTCGCCGAATACTTAGATGATAATTACCACAGAACAGATATTCCGTGATTATTACCTACTAATATTAGCTTCAGTTGTTAGAAAGATTGATAATACCTATATCTAGTTATTGTTTTACTTGGCACAGACTTCAAAATTATAAAATATTTATTTAATCATTTCTAATTAACTAAATCAGAATACGTATTACTTTGTGCTAAGTTAATTTATTTTTACTTTTTAGTTTCCTGTTTGAAGTTGGTTTTTGTTTTGTTATATTATATAAGTGCTATGTACTGTTATGTCTGCTAAAATAATAAAAGATTTTCTACCATCTGTATAAGAGCAGCCATATATAAATTAAATATTATAAAGCTGAAGAGTTTGTTTGTTTGAACGCGCTAATCTCAGAAACTACTGGTTCGATTTGAAAAATTCTTTTAGTGTTGGACAGCCTTTTTATCGAGGAAGGCTATAGGCTATATAACATCACGCTACGACCCATGGGGGCGGCGCAGTAACGATAAACGAAGGTGAAACCGCGGGAACGTCTAGTATAAATTATAATGGCAGTACCTACATTAGTTTCATTTTATTGAACATCATAGGACATAAACTTGGTAAAATACCTACAGGTAAAAGTAAAAACATGTGTTTGAAACACACATTCATATGCATTTTATAAACTCTACATAATTACGTCAGAATATTAACTTACATTAAAATCTGTAAAAACAATATTCGACTCCATTCATTCTTTATTCTATCGCCGAACTCTGCTCGTAAAACTATATTCAATTTTTTGGATATTCAAGTTAAAGTTAAGGCGATAAGGTTCCATTTTCATTAATGAAGGTTTATACGTACATGCATAGATTCACGCCTGTTTCCCAGAGGGATAGGCAGAGACTACGGATTTCCATTTGCTACGTTCCTGACACACTATTTATCGTAATTAAGGTTTCTATAGGTTATATAGGTTACTACTTGTTTTAAGTGTAAGTTTGTGTATCTAGGTTTTTTATACAACAATGGACACAATTATATTAATTATTATTATAAACTAACGTTGATATTTGTTTATAACATCTAATTATATAAGAAATTAAATCTTAATATTTCTCATTGGAAAAGATATCGACTAAAGCGCCTAATGATCGTAACAACCAGCAAATAATCTTTTGTGGTTGGTAAATAACACTGGTTTCATAATATCACCGACCTGTCATTACAAAGCAGGTGCAAAAGTCAAATGTGTCCAAATAACTATATCACTTTTTGGTTGACTATTATCGTAATGAGCCTCCTTTCTCCTGTCGAAAAATAAATTACATGGTGATTCGACATTTAATTTAGGCAGGGGCTAATTACTCATCGAATAACGCAACGCCACCAAGCTTGTGGCATTTCAAGATAAGCCAGCCATTCAATGGTATTAAATTAAGTCCAATTCACAGTAAGCAAATATAGTGTATTAGGCGCTTTAGTAGAGAATATACATTAGAGACACACATGTATTAACCGGGATGATTACTCGTGGAGTAGAAAAAGATCATAGTTCCTAAAGTCCGGTCCATTAGTGCGAATGTATTCTATAAAACCTAGTCTACAGAAAAGTGTTACACAGTAACACGCCCTATAATATATGTGTACGTAAATAAAAATAATTAAACAGACAAACGCGACCCGTCGCAAATAACACATTAAATCACATTTTAGGTAAAACCTAATAAAGTAGACAACTCGCCTAATAAAAATATTCGTATCAGGATACTGAGCGTACATAGAAAATATGTGAGTGACGTCATCATGTAGTACAAAATCAAAGAATATTATATTATGTTATTATAGACTACAATCTACGATATAGAGTAAATTGTGGAATTACTAAATTACTTAACTCTATTAATATGATTATGATTGTTATATTTGTTTCATACAGCAATTAATCATTTTCTTTGACTTAAATTAAAAAGCAGATAATAAATAGAAGCTTATTATAATTTAAACATTAATGTAGAATAAAAAAACGTATTAATGTAAAATAAAAAACGTAAGATTTATCACAAACTTGTATGGTGTACCAAAAATTTTACTCCACTTTAAATCTAAAATCATATGTAGTGCATTAAATGCCTCGATGGGCCTTGGCTGTCTATATACATATTATGTTATTTGTGTCTCTGGAATTGTTGTTGCAAGGTAGGATTTATATATATTTTCGTTCTTATTTTTGTAGTTGTATACAAATACCAATATGCTAATGATGTAAAGTTATATTCAGTTAAAATAAATTGCTTGAGTTGTATATGACTATTAATTGTTTATTTGGAAATAATGTCCACGAGTGGGACGGATGATATGTTCTCAAAAACTGATTGGCCGGTTTTTTAATGTTACAAGGGTTCGTATAATTTTATGCCGGTATTTTCGGATTTGCCTTTTCGCCCGATAACAAGAGAACATGCGATGCAGAAAAGAAATCAATAAATGCGTTCCATTTAGAACGCATTTATACAATAATTTCCATTACGTTATTTACAAAAGTATAAATATAATAATGATTTAGCCATCTATGTATATTAAATGTGCTGCACTTGCCAACCTTGTATTTCCTTAGTACGTTTACTTTGGTGGTTAATGTACCGCGTCTGATGATCCTTTAGATTTTTGCAGTATACATTGAACTCGTCAAGCGTCACGTGAAAAAGGAATTCAATATATTTTTATTTTTATCCAATATGAATGTATACCCATATGTTGCGTGTGTTTAATCGTCGAGATCAAGTACACAAGACAAAAAAGAAAGACTCCTTATAAATTATTGATAACATATTTTAGTCACATCACGAAGTAACTTAAAATTATTACCCGTTGAATATCATAAAAAAATTAATACAATTTTGTAGACGATAACACACGCAAAGTGTATATATCCTGCGCTATCTTAACCATTACATTAGAAAACAAAGTCACAAATTTTGCCGACTATTAGCATTATGCGGTCTACGATACGTTGAAAAATAGATTTGGTATTCTTTGTAATAGTTTTGGAGTCAAAGCATCGTCAGTTGAGCTGCCAGGCCTTTCTTCAGAGCGCCTCGCGCATCTCGTCCGCGCGCTGGGCCGCGCGGCTGCGGTACATTTGGCGCACCGCGGCGTCGCCCGGGTACTCCTTCTGCTTCTCTGGGTTCGGCACATAACAGTACCCATCGAAGTGACTAAATTCCTTAGCAATCACATCTTCCAGATGAAACAGGCGCGTTGGTTGGTCAACATGAATAAGATTTTCTGCAAAGAACAATAAAAAAAAAAAACATGTTAGTGCCTTAAAATAGCCTCACTACATATAAGATAGAATCTACCCCTTGTTAACAAACATATCATGCCTGTCACAGTTTCTGACGATGATACTCGCTAGGAATTAGGCATGGCAGCATAATGCCTACGTTATTGCCGTCATATCGATGTATAAACTTTAACATGATTGCATTGCTAATAGATTACGCGTTATAACTTGACTTCAGTATATAGAAAGAAGAATTTTATTTTGTTGTCAATGCGATGTTCTTGCTTGCTTTACAGATCCGACATGAAAATAAAAAAGTCGCTTAAAACGGTAGTTATACAAACACTTACACTATCAATACAACTTAACAATTAATCATATGAAAATAATATTGCTTATGTATCTAAATGCAGCATTAGATAAACTATATCGCCGTTCTAGATGTGACCCCTTGTAACTAAAATGTTTTTGTTAAAATGAGATTTTTATGCAGAAAGATCCGAAAAGTACTTCTGGTGTTACCTTATAAATGCCTCCTGCATTATAATTCATTTTATTTTTAGTTCAAATTAGTATAATAAATAAAAAATATATCTAATATACTTTGGTTAACAAAGCAGTTTTTTGTCTCTCCTGGAAAGTTGCTTAGTTTGCATATACGAGGGGTCACATATAGAACGACGATATGGTTACTTTAACACATACTTTTGAGAAGTAATTTTTTTAGAAATATATGGAATACGGCCACATACCTTGGGCAACGTAACGTTCTGACTGATCGACAGCAATCACGCTGTAAAAGGGCTGGCGAGATCCAAATTCCAAATTTTTAAATTCGACGCGTCGACGCCAGTCAGTAGCGCATTTCAAGTCCCACCCACGGACGACGCACAAGTAATCATATTTCTTGTGATATGCCAACATGCCAACAGCAAATGTCACGGAGGCATCATGTTGTTTTACTTCAATCTAAAAAATAATAATATACCTAACACTTGAGAGGTAGGGTACACCGAGATCGCTATATAAAATTGGATAGTCCGACTGGGGAAGGGCCAACACTTTACATCGCAGTCGAGTGTTGCGTTGCTGCGGTTTATTGGGTTTTCAGGTCATTTCCACGCAGACCATATCTATCGCCGGTGATAGTCCAATATACCGCGTATGTAACAAAAATGAGATATCACCGCTGCAGGTAACTAATTACAATTTGTAAAATTAGTGCTTAAGGTCAAGGAGAAAACTTTTCTAATTCCGAGTTCGTTTCAAATTCAGGGGAGTAGTTCTTTAGGAAATCAGTTTTGTCTTCTCCTGTAAAATTTACGAAAGGAACGTACGCGGTATTGGACTGTCGACGAAGATAAATATTTGTTCCACAATAGGAACATCACGAGCGTTTACGCCTTGTGCCCTGTTGGGAATGGCAAAGGCGCAAACAAATGTCATATTTTGAAGTTTTAAATGTTATTAATTTACTATATATTTTTAAAGTGCTTTTAATACACGCTATATTCTAAGGTAAAAGTGTATCATAGATGGAATATAATCATATCTGTAGTTTTTTACTATGCACATTAGGTACGCATCGAAGCTTTTCGACCCAATATTGACATAGTAAAAGGACTACTTTGATTATATTTCATCTATGATTCAAACTTATTAGACGGAAATCTATCATAGTTAATAGATTTTACTAACCTCTCTGGTAAAATTTGTTGAAGCGGAGTTCAAGTTAGACAGTGTATTGATGATTTGTCTGTGGCTGTCATGGATCTGCAAAAAAACAAAAGTAGTTAACAAACATAGTAAACCTATGTACTAGCTATACCTATAAGATTAGCACCTTTTAGATTTATAGACAAATATGAAATCTTAACTATTCCCCAAGATACACACACGAAAACATTTAGCTACAACTAAGTTACTTCACTTGTATTTTTTTAGTTTTGTTATAGCTGTTAATATTCTCGTAGTATGCAAATAAATATCAAAGATCTCAAACCGACAATTTAAGCATCAGAAATAGAATAAATTACAATATCTTATATATTATATTTGGACCGAAAACCCCAATAAAATACTACTCAGGCGGTATGTCCCGGGACGCGAGTAACAGTAGTCGTAAAGACAAATCATTAATAAAGGCATTACCAAGTATTTAATATAATCCTAATCATAACTAATATTTGAATGCGTAGGTGAGTTTGTTTGTTTGTTACGCTTTCAGGCCTTAACTACTCGACCAATTATTATCATGAAATTTCGCATATATGTACGTTGTCATGGGTACAGGAAAAGACATAGAACATCTTTCATCCAGATAAAAATACTGTTCTTGAGGGATAGAAGTAGATTAACCCTTAATTTGGCTATGTATGTACTGTCATACATAAAATTTAAAAAAATAAATTGTTTAATGAAACTTAGGATAACAGTAGCAAATAGATATAATTATATGGTAACCCTATTTATAAACATAGGAAAAAATGAAATCAATATGTGGCAACATTATTTTTGACATTACGGATCTAAAATGGCGAGCCGGCAGAAGTCATCTGTGCTGTCCAAGGTATTTTATACTTTTTGTTATTATTTACTGGGTTTTTGAATGGTCTGACGGTAATTATTTATTACTAACACTATAACTAAACACAAATCATATCAATTTTGAAGTAATAACAGCTTGTTTTAGTTTTATTCCGTTACTAACCTAATGTATGGTGTGGCATACACTGCCAAGTGCTTGACAAAGTACTTGCAATTTTGTTGGTATGTCACGGCATACATTACCAATGCAGGGGTATTTTTGTTTGGTTTTGGTTTTTGTCGCATCATTAGCATTTTTTTGTTATTGGCAGCAAAAGCTTCAAACCCGTGGTGGCAGAATTTTAGCGCTTGTGCCTGCTGTGAATGCACCCTCTGATGATAGTGAACAGTCTGAGATTGAAGAAGAATTATGCTTGCACCATCCGCTTTCTTTGTCAAGTTCTCCTGCACCTTCAATAGCTAGCTCATTGGAAAACCTAAATATTTTAGATGATGTCGAAGAATCTGGCAGTGCAGCAGAAAATGCACAACTCACATCAATTTTTGAAACAGTTTACCCAAGCCCTTCTTTAGAACCAAATTGTAATGTAATTCCTGTGCTGAGTGAAATACCGTCTCTCCCTACAACTCCCGCTACACCTGCATCTCCCGCCACCTCTACTTTACCTGCACAGTCTAATAATTCTACCACTCCTACTTCAACTTCACTTCGTAGGAAGGCAAATGTCCCCTTGGCGTCTCGTTTTACTAGAAGTAAGAGATCTCGATGTTCCACTGCTGCCGTTAGTGCTAGTAAACGCGTCAAGAGGATTCCGAAATTTACACTAAGTTACCAGTGGAAAAAAGCAGCTTTTTTACACAGCGCAACTATAGAAGAAGACCCTAACTATGTTGACATTCCAAATCACTTGGATCCACTGGAATACTTCTTCAAGTTTTTTTCTACAGATCTTTTATCACATATTGTTGAACAAACCAACGCGTACGCTATATCCAATAGGGGACGTACACTTGGATTAACTGAAGACGAATTGCGTGATTTCATAGCTATACATATAATTATGGGTGTAGTCAACATGCCTTCTTATATTGATTATTGGAGTTTGCGTTATAGATACCATCTAATAGCAGATTTAATGACTTTGAAACGATATCAAGCAATCCGTCGTAATTTACATTTTGTGGATAACAATGTTCAAGACTCGGATAGATATTACAAAGTAAGGCCACTGTTACAAAAAGTAAGAGAGAATTGCTTAGCATATGACACTGAAAGGAAATACAGCATTGATGAAATGATGATACCTTATAAAGGTACGAAGGCGGGGAAGAGGCGTCAGTATATGCAAGACAAGCCCAACAAATGGGGCTTCAAAAATTACGTGCGTGCTGGAGTATCGGGCATGATCTATGATTTTTTATTGTACGGTGGTGAGGATACGTTCAGATATCATAATTTTACTGACAAAGAAGTTTCTCTTGGATTTGGAGCCCAGGTTGTAATAGCTTTGTGTAAAAGTATTAAATCTAAACCAGCTTTCATTTTTTGTGATAACTTTTTTACTTGCCCGGAGCTAATTTATATACTAAGATATGATTACGGCATATTTGCTTTAGGCACTGTCAGAAATAACAGATTGAGAGGAGCAGAAGCGGTTCTACCGTCTGAAAAAGAAATGAAGAAGAAATCTCGTGGAAGTTATTTTCAAGTAGTATGCGATAAAAACCGTTTGGCAGTAGTTAGATGGAATGATAATAAAGCAGTGACACTGATTAGTTCTTATGCTGGGGTTGAGCCTGTAGGAAAAATTAAGAGATACTGTAAAGAGTCAAAAAGCAAAGTAGATGTAGATTGTCCTTATATTGTCAAAGAGTACAATAAACATATGGGCGGGGTCGATTTGGCCGATATGCTTATTGCACTTTATAGAACCCCTTTTAAGACCCGTCGTTGGTATATCGGAATATTTGCTCAAATAATGGACATATGTATAAATAACGCGTGGCTGTTATACAGAAAAGATTGTTCCCAGTCAAATAATCGGTATTTGAGTCTCAAAGACTTCCGATTTGAGATATATGAAGGCTTAAAAAAATCCGGGCGCTCGGAAACATCTGAGAAACAGAAAAAGCGCATACCACAAACCAATCCCGTAGAGGCAACACGATATGACAATGTTGGTCATTTTATGACAATGACCACTCAAGGTCGATGTAGGCTGTGCAGCAAGTTGACTACAGTAATATGTATGAAGTGCCAAGTTCGGCTATGTTTTGTGACGGGCAAAAATCCTAGAAATTGCCAACTAGAATATCACATAAGAGCTTAAAAAATAACTTTGTATGCTTGGCAATGTATGTCCCAGCATACAGCAAATTTAGTTCTCCAACACTAGTGCATTTGGCAATGTATGCTGTGGCATACATAGTTTTTCTGAAAAACTATAGTGCCTAGATTTTTTTTAGTATTTTTTAGTTACTAAATGTATGTAACCTATTTTTAATAAAAAAGTCAAAACATTTTGCGTTTATTTTCTTTGCCAAATAAAGGGTTAACGCGAGCGGAGCCGTGGGCAAGATCTAATTATGTATAAATGCAAAATACCCTATAAATATATAAAACAGTAACGTAAGTACTTACATATTCAAGCTCAACAGGAATGTCGGTCGGCGGAAGCTGTTTGCAATCCAGAATGGCATCCAGATAAGGAAGAAAATCTCTGTACGGATTATCATCATTGACATTGTTGCTTAGGAAGTCTAGCAGATACAGAGCATTTTGTGTATACCTAGAATAAAATAAACTTATAATGTAGGGTGGGTAGGGTATATTCCTGATATACCCTACGTTTCCGTCTTCCTTTTAAACTATACTACAAATGTCTAAATATAAAACACAGAATTAAACACAACACGGTTAACTTTTTCGACGCCCATGCCTATAATACGCAATGTTAGCCAGCGCCACGCTACAAATGTATAACTACATACAGCTAAAACGTAGGTATGGAATGCTTTTCTATCGATAAAAAATAATCACATTTTAAATTTAAGTGTAATCGTCAATTTACGAAGACAAATAAAAACTGATATGGTATTTTCAAAATTTGTTATATTTTATAAAAAAAATAGAAGACTTAAAGTATGTCAGTAATAAAGGAAAAGAGTCATGGATTTATTAGTTATGTTATATAGGTACAACCCTATTTGTTTCTAAATGTAATATTATATCCCAATTTATAGTATTCGCAATAATTCGTCAGAACTATAATATTCGCCACTCATTTTGCACTGTAAGGACACGTGCGTCTACGTACGATTACAACGCTGCACTACACTAGTGTACACAGTCACTTTGACCTTGAAAGCCGCTCGCTTGTCACGTCACAGATTTACTTGTATACAAGCTCGTGGCGTCGAGGGCACTAACAATTCGCCATTTTGTAGGGATGGGTATTTCAAAAGGAGTTTCATTATCGACAATAGTTAAGTGAGATAAAACGTACTCATTAATTTTGATTTAAAGAGAAAATCTAGTTAAAATTTTGCAGTTTATTATATGAATGTTATTTATTAACCTCATTTTTTTTGAATGATAGTATTTATAAACAATTTGAAGAGATGAATCATAACGTGGTACGTATTTTGTGAATTGTGTCCCATCACTAGCTTAGCGCCAGGCGGCATTAAAAAATTTATAGATTTTCTCTTCGTTAATATAAAAAAACTAGAGCTTGTTTTGTGTAAAAAATTAAAAAATACGACTGGAGACAGGGAGATCTTTTAAAAAAAAACAAACAAACAAAACCTTTAAACATTAATACTTTAAACGTATTTATTTTATTACAGTAGTTACCTAATTCTAATAAAGTCGTGGCGCTGAGGGCACGAAAATCTCTTAGGTACTTCTATGTAAACTTAAGATATAAAAATTATGCATACTGTGTTTACCTGTAAGAGATTGTTACGCTAGTAATGAGTTTTATGAATGTATCACATCTTGTAACAGTGTAATCAATTGTTGGCGAACCTTATAAATAAAATAAAAAAATAAAATAAAAATATACCAGTCGTTGGCGTTGAAAAGATTAAATTTTTTATCACTGTACACAATTAAACATTGATAGACTATTGAAAACATAATTTCATTTTATTTTTATATTAATTTTATTATAATATAAGATACTTGTTGTTTTATCGCTAAAATATATAAGACATACCAATTTTTAATGGCTCCCATCGTCATCAAAAACGCTGACACGACATACTGAAGGAATCCGTCAGGACTATATTTGTATTCCTTCCTGAATGCAGTGGGTGCAAATGGGCATCGGCCCTGTGGAGCCAATTCGCCAGTCTCCAGATCAATTTTGAATGAGTTTGCGGGTTGCAGAGGATTGCGCCACTCCAGAAACAGGTGATTCGGAAAAGCAATCAGTTCGCAATGAACACCGCAATTACGGGCAACTGCTTGGTATATCACCGCCGCCACTATTAAACTGCTGCATTTGATATGAAGGGACTGTAATAAAAAACAAAGGTATATTAAGATATGTTTTAACATCCCATAAATGTACGATGATTTTGTGAACCAATAATATGAGAGCCTACTACAAGCCATTCAGCAGCATTATATTATATCATTATATAAATAATTAAAATTGAACTGCTACTGAATTACGGAACGATAATCCTTAATTATTATAAGAGATACCGCAGAAAATATTAAAACCATTAACAAAATTGTCTAGGAGCACACCATTTGTTGCGTGAGCGTTAACGCAGCAAAATGTTGAAAATTTTGTGCTTTAGAGAGGTAAGAGTATGGCAAATAATTAGTCCATCGTGAAGAGTAATTTGTTCACTAATAGCAAAATTTGTTCAAGTGGTAGTTTTAAAGTTATTCGAGAAAAACACATTTTGCTGGGGTAACGTTTGAAACGTTACCCCAGCAAAACTTTACTAACTTTTTTAGCCCGGAATTAAATGCATGAATAGATAGCTTTTATTGCGTATTAAATGTTTGTGAACAGCAAAATTTGGGTGTCTTGTGGTTCAAAAGTTATTTAAGATTTTGCTGCGGTAACGTTTTGGGATTGTCCAGATCTCAAAAACGGCTCAACGTAGAAGTTCGAAAAAAATACCAATAATAGACCTTAATTTGTTCAAACATTAGTTTTTTATTTGTTTGATAAACACCAATGTAATTAAATGGTCTCGAAATTCAGAAAGAAACGGATTTGCAAGTAAACCATAACACTTACAATCAAATAAAAAGCTGTATCATGTACCCTTGGTACACCTTTATAACGACAATAAATTTAGATTACTTTAGATTACGTAACTCTACGCAATATGACGATACGTACGATATAATAGAAATTTAATTACATTTGATATGGTCAGATTTAAATGATCGAATACGCAGTCCCCATAAAACAAGGAAACATGGAATACTTTGAACAAATTAAAATGTTCCATCAATAAACAAACCTGTTAATTTCAGCTTTAAATTACGACTATTATAAAAGTTATATCAACAAAAAGAATGTGGCAGCAATTCTTCTATAAGCCGACCAAATTATAAAGGCTACGTAAAAGCGACCGCACCATACAAAAGGGTAAACTTTGCTAATTAGCAGGTTAGTATCAGATATTTTGTACAGTCAAGTAGAATCTCGTAATTCGTGCAGTCGATTTTATAAATATTCGATAAATACTAGTTTGGTATTTTATAAATTACAATCATATTATTCAATTTTATGGTTTATACATATTCAAAACCAAAGTAACATTAACAAGGTAATTATCTCATCTCAGTAAATAATAATTAGAATAATTTTTAAAAAATTTGCAAATAGTTAATGCACAATTAGAAAACTGAATTTGCAAGTTTCAGGATTTTCCCTCACGGTAATATATGTTACAAAACAATGATATTTACTTTATTAAAAAAAAATAGTACCTACATAGGAGCACCACGGTTCAAACTTTTGTCGTGAGCATCATGATAATTATGTATTGTCATACTTACTTTTTACCGGGTAGAAGTTAGACGCAAGACGAGCAGCGATAGCTCAGTGGGGAGACCAACAGACTGCAATGCAGGGGGTCTCGGGATCGGACCCATGTCGCGCACCTGTGACTTCCGGAATTTATGACTTTTCAAAATTAAGTGTGTATTGAATGACAATTATCGCCTGCTCCGTGCCTCGGAGAGCACGTTATACCATCGGTCCCGACTGCTATGAAAATCTATGACAGTCTTTATTGGGAGAGTGTCGACACAAAAGATCCCACTGGATCGAAGTGTCGCCGTTCTGCACTGACTGGCCCCCGCATAAGATAAGATAGACGCAAGACGCTTTGAAATGTGCGTTTTTTGGATCTAAATGGTGATAGGGGAGATCAGCCATCGGTTGTGCTTACAAAAAACATGTGCATGTGATTTTCGACCTTATTGACAATTCATGACAAACATTTTTTTGGTATTTTCTTGTTTTCTGACATTAATACGTTATTAAAATGATAAGCTCTAAGTATTGTCAATAAGGTCGAAAATCACATGCACCTGTTTTTTGTAAGCACTACCGATGGCTGATCCCCCCTATCACTATTCATCTATCACCAGTCATTTGTTTTGTAGATGTTCATTTGTTTTACACAATTTCTTTTCTAACTTATTTTAGGTACCTATCCCCGTGGTACAACTAGTTGGACATAATCCCACCGTTGTATTACGGGTCATAATCATAAATAGCAAAAAAAATATGTTATAACAGCTGTTGAGCCATGGGTAAGTTACCTTCCCCGTGGTACAACCAGTTGAACATCGCAGTTGTACCACGAGTCCGGAGCGGTTATTTTTATTATTATGAAAGCAAAATAAGGTTTTTGAACTTATAATTTTTTTTAATTAATCGATAACTTCGTTTCACACTAACATAGTGGGTGGAGGGGTAATCGTGAATTATCTCTCCACCCACCAGTGGTAAAGTCCAGTAGGTGGACGGGTCGGGACTCTAAAAAATGACTCAACTTATCTGTGATTTTGTCCTAAACATTTAAATAATTAGGTAAGGTAATTAACATAATTTGTGTAAGACTGATTTTTAATAAACATTTTTAATTATGCTCATTTCATTATTTATTTTTTACTAACCTGACCAACTACGGAACTTCTTTGTTCGCGACTGTACTAACGAAAGAAACATATTATAATGCTCATTTAAGATGGTTACACTTATGTATGGTGGGGTCGCTTTTACGTAGTCTTTATAATTTGGTCGGCTTATAGAAGAATTGCTGACACATTCTTTTTGTTGATTCAAATTCAAATTCAAATTATTTTTATTTGTTAGACACAGGTTTATAAAAAAGATCTTACAAAAAACAAATGAAAGTACAAACTGTGTCTTGCCAATACAATCGGCGTACAAAAATATTATAAGAAAAACATAAACACAAAAACAAAATCTAAGTATAAAATTTAACAAAACGTGTCATTTAGAGAATCTTTGATAGAGTAGTAGCATTTATTATACAAAAAAATATTTAGCTTTTTTCTAAAGTGTTTTAAATTTAATTGTTTATATTCCTCCGGTAGCTTATTATAGAGTTTTGGAGCTAAACAGAATATACTGTTCCACATGAGGGTAGTTTTAGCTCTTCTTATGCATACATTATTTTTGCGCCTATTACGTAGAACAACATCGGATAGACTGGGAAATAAATGAGGATTTGTTTTAACAAATATTGCGACTTCAAATATATATAAAGACGGAAGCGTTAGAATTTTATGTTTGATAAAGTGAGGTTTACAACTGTCAGTTACTTGAAGCCCAAACATAGCCCTTATGCATCTCTTTTGTAATTTAAATGCGATCTCCTTATGTGTAGAGTTGCCCCAAAAAATTATTCCGTATCTAAGTACGGATGCAACAATGCCATGATAAGCAGTTAGTAGAGATTCCATGTTGACTATATGTTTCAGTTTATGAAGAGCATAGGACGAACTACTGATTATTTTGCAAAGAGCCTCTATATGATCTTTCCAATTTAGCTGGTTATCAATCGTCAATCCTAAGAATTTTGCATTATTTGTAGCACATATATTATTATTCTGATATTTAATATTAATTTTATAACAGGTAGGTTGTCTTTGACAAAAGTGCATTATTTGAGTTTTGTTGAGATTTATTTTCAAATTATTATTATTTAACCATAAAATTATTGAGCCGAGTGTGTTATTAATATCAGATTCGTATGAGTCGGGTTTATTACAAGCTATAGTTACAGTACTGTCATCAGCGAATAGTGTTAAGGGATGTTTTATTGCTTTGGGTAAGTCGTTTACATATAATACTAGCTGACCCGCGCAACTTCGTCTGCTTCACATAAGAGAATTTTCCTAGTTTTTGCAATATTTTTCATTTATGCTCCGCTCCTATTGGTCGTAGCGTGATGTTATATAGCCTATAGCCTTCCTCTATAAATGGGCTATCCAACACTGAAATATTTTTCTAATTGTTACCCGTAGTTCCTTAGATTACCGCGTTCAACCAAACAAACAAAATGTGAGTGAAGTCGGCGCGTGAGCGCCCCCGCCTTTTTATAAATGCAGCTGATGGCCGTTTCGCGCGTTAAACAACAATCAACCGTATAGCCGTACCCATACTGGCGCGGCGAGATTTGGAAGTTTTATTTCATCTATATCTTGTGTGTTTATAAACCGATTCCTATATTCTTTTTTATAATATAAATATTAAAGTGTACTTTTTGAATATGGGAGTTTGATAAAGATATATCTATGTGAAATACAATATATTTATGTATTTTAATACACTTTGAAGAAATGCCTAACGATTAAACACGTTATTGTGGCTAATTTATAAAAGATAGATATATACTATTAAGGACTTTTTGTAGATCTTTTGAAGACCATCATCTTTGTAATACATACTTTTGGTGTATGATCAACGTATGCGCGGATAAGAGCTCGAAAGCGCATTTTCGTCCGACTTGCTTCAAATTTATCGTCACTGCTCAGCTCCTATGTGTCTTAGCGTTATGTTATATAGCCTATAACCTGCCCAGGAGTATGGACTACAATCGTACCAAGTTTGGTTAAAATCCCTTCAGTAGTTTTTGACCCATGCGTGCACATACAGACAGACAGACAGACAGACAAAAAATTTACTGATTGCATTTTTGTCATCAGTATCGATCACCATTCATCCTCCAATATTAATTTTGAATATATATTCAATGTACAGAATTGACCTCTCTACAGTTTTATTATAAGTATAGATAAACAACAAAGGCCCTAATACACTGCCCTGGGGCACACCGAATGATATTCTACGCTGTCTAGATAGGTATATATCTTCCCTTTTTGTCTTGAGATTTAGCTTTTTTTATTGCAATTACCTGTTTTCTATTTGATAAATAAGATTTTACCAAATTATAAACATTACCTCTTAGGCCATAGGCGTCAAGCTTTTTTAGTAAAATATTATGATCGACGTAATCAAATGCTTGTGTCATATAAATGGCACAGATAGTTATTCTCTTATCAATATTCATCATTACTATATTTAAAAAATCGTATATCGCCATATTTATGGTCTTTTCTTTACGAAAACCTTTTTGTTCTTTACATAAAATATTGTAGTTTTCAAGATATGAATAAATTCTATAATATATGAATTTTCCAAATATTTTTGAAAAAATAGGCAAAGTGAGATAGGTCTATAATTATCTTTTTTATGTAACGGCTTTACAATAGAAACTTTTAATTGTTCAGGAAATACACCATGGCCAATACATAGGTTTAAAATGTAACTGAGATGTTCAGATATTAAATCTCCCACTGATTTTATTATTTTTGTAGAAATTTCATCATACCCTACACTATTTTTGTTTTTTAAGTCTTTAATAATATTTAAAATATCGTTTGATGTACTGGGATTTAAAAACATTGATTTTAAATTGTTTACTATATACTTAGTAGGTTTTTGTCCAGATTCTGGCATAGGTACAATTTTATCTATAAAATAATCATTAAATTTATTTACTACTATTTGTGGTTCAACAAAAGCTTTATCATTAATAACAAGTTTATTTATTGAATCACTGGGGATACGCATTTTAGAGGAATTTATTATTTGCCATGTGGTTTTATTTTTATTATTCGAATTTTTAATATTATTAATATTTTGAGATCGTTTAGTTAAGTTTATAATTCTTTTTAATAATTTCGAATATCTCCTGTACTTTAATTTATTACTAGATGTAGGTTTAACTCTAGCCTGCCATAACAGTTCTCTTTTTTTTTAACTACACAATTTAATTCCACGTGATATCCATTTAGACTTTTTATTAACTTTTATAGTGCTATATCCAGAAGGAAAGCATAAATTATAAAATAACTTAAATGTTTCCAGGAAAGAATTATATGCTTCGTTTGGGCTGTTTGTGTCATATATCTCAGAGAAAGATATTTTTCTAAACAGGATCTAAATTTTCTAATATTCTCATTTGAATAATTTCTTTGTAGACAATACCAATAATCAAACATGCATTTTCGAACTATGGGACACTTAAGCAACTGTGCAGTATGATCAGACAAGGCTAATTTGATCACTTCCGTCTTACACCCTTTACTAAAATTATGAGCAATGTTGTCTAAACATGTTTGACTTTTTAACCTAGTTGGCTGTTGTACAGATAAGGATAAATTAAAAGTTTTCAGTAGACATTTCAGTTCAAGTGTAACATTATTATTTTTTAAAACATCAATATTTATGTCTCCTGCTAAAATAATGTGTTCATATTTTCTTTTACTAATTTTTATTAACAATTCCTCTAATTTACAAAAAAATATTCTAATATTTCCTATGGGTACTCTATATATACAAATAATAATTATTTTATAATGAATTAACTCAATTGCACAACATTCAAAGTTATTAACTAATGAGATCATTGAGGCATCTGGGATCTCTTTCCAAACAAGTCCATTACGCACGAGTATGCAGGATCCACCTCTTTTACTATTTGGTCTACTGAAATTCGCAGCCAAAGTATAGTTTGGTACACATAAATAGGTCTCTCATGAGACCGAACATTTTATGATGTCAGGTCATCCTGACATCATAAAATGTTCGGTGATACATAACACATCGACATTTTGCTTTTTTTCTGAAAGCTCATCTAGACAAATAGAAAGCAAGTCTGATTTGTTCACCAGACCTGCAATATTCTGATGGAGTACATATAGATATTTATTGTTGACGAAAACAATTTGTATCATTATAATATTCCATAGATCTATCTACAACACTACTATTACATTTATATTTGTTGTATATTTGGTCGCAATAGCTTCGGTATTGGTTAACTTCTGAAAATAATAGGGAATAGTACCAGGCTTAAGTAGACTATTCTTATTATATTTGTTACTTTGTATTGTTATATCATTGTTATTACTAATATCATTAATATAGTAACTGCTCAAATAAGTGATGTATTTTTGCATGTGTTCAAATATATTAACTATAGCTACATTGTTTATTTTCCCTGTATATTTTGAGAACATTTTATAATTATACTGCAGATGTTTGTTAGTATCAAATATGTATGCATATTCATAATTCATATTACTTTGATATAGAAGTCTGTTGAAAGCTTCTACTCTCTTATTATATAAATTAGTATAATAACCTAGTTTAAAATTGGGAGAACACAGAATTACATTTGTGTGTGTGATATTTTCCAACTTACTTTTAATGTTGTTTAACAAGCTCAAATAATTTTTTGAAACTAAAAACCTAGAAATATGATACAATAGTCCTGAGTAGTAAAATTGACTACTTTTTTATCTAATGTATCTATCATTTGTAATATATCCGCATTTGGTAAGCAATAATAACATATTTAACATATGTACCAAGTGATTGGTGCAAGGCCGTCATAGTACCTTTATACAAGGGAAAAGGCTCACAGCAAGAGTGCAAAAGCTATAGAGGCATTAGCTTGCTCAGCGTCGTCGGTAAATTGTATGCAAAAGTGTTAATTGAAAGGATTGTGAAAGTAACCGACAAGAAAATATGGGATGCACAAACGGGATTTCGAAAGGGTATGGGATGTACGGATCAGGTCTTTTCCTTACGGAGCATAGCCGAAAAAGTTTTGGCCAAAGGTCAAAAGGTCTATTGCGCATTCGTGGATCTGGAAAAGGCTTATGATAAAGTGGTGAGGAATGAACTTTGGTCGGCATTGTCCATGTATGGAGTGAATAGCAACCTCACGCGAGCTCTGAAATCTCTTTATGATGATTCCAGAGCTTGTGTTAGGATAAATGGGACCTACACAGAGTGGTTTAGCATCGATAAAGGTGTTAGACAAGGATGTGTAGCGTCACCTTGGCTGTTTAACCTATACATGGACAATTGTTTGAAAGATTTAAAAAATTGTGAATGGGGATTAAGAATGAATGAGTTACTTGTCAAATGTCTTCTTTATGCCGATGACCAAGTAATACTTGCGTCATCGGCGGAAGAGTTGCAGGCAATGGTAACTATTATGCATGGTGCTTTTGAGAGTAAAGGAATGAAAATAAATGTAAGCAAGACGAAAGTAATGGTATTTGAAAAGGAAGAGTGCGTGACGATGTGTAATATTATGATTGATGGAGAAAAAGTGGAGCACGTGAAAGAGTTTGTATATTTGGGTACTTTGTTTACAAGGGATGGTAAACATGACGGAGATATTGAAAGGAGAACGATTGCTGGCAACAAAGTGAATGGAGCCCTACGCGCTTTTATGAACAGTCGAAATGTATCCGAAAAGGCACGTTTGGCTGTTCATAGAGGACTATTAGTGTCCACACTTATGTATGGAAGTGAAAGTTGGGTATGGCAAAAGAAGCATGAGAGCAGAATAAATGCTGTAGAAATGAGAGCGTTGAGAAGCATATGTGGTGTGACTCTGAAAGATAGAATAAGAAATAGTGTGATTAGAG
Source organism: Catocala sponsa (assembly GCA_963564715.1). Taxonomy (NCBI): domain Eukaryota; kingdom Metazoa; phylum Arthropoda; class Insecta; order Lepidoptera; family Erebidae; genus Catocala; species Catocala sponsa. The sequence continues at coordinate 14,688,548 of OY751335.1, forward strand.
AGAGATGCAGCATGAAAGTGGATATAGTTACAAGAATAGAAAAGGGTATGTTAAGCTGGTTTGGACATGTAGAAAGAATGGACGAGGAAAGACTGACTAAGAAAGTTTATAAGGCTAGTGTAAATGGAACAGTCGCAAGAGGAAAACCTAGGCGAACGTTTCTCGACCAGATCGGGGGCGTTCTGAACAAAGGCCAGGTTAAGAGCTCCTTGAACCGACGGGCGTGTATGAGGAATGTGATGAAAGTGAATGAAGCCAGAGAAGTGTGTCAGGATCGTAGCAAATGGAAATCCGTAGTCTCTGCCTACCCCTCTGGGAAACAGGCGTGAATCTATGTATGTATGTATGTAATAACATATTTTTGAATATGGAAACAATCTTTCAGCATGACCTAGAATATTATTTAAATTATTATCGCTATGTATGTACATTTTATTAAATATTATTTTACTACTTATTTAATTTATTACACTGGAAATTATTTTTTCGTGGAAGTATATATTCTGAATAGGCGCCATCTGTCATCGAGTTATGGCACTTTGAAGAATTATCCTTTAACATCGTAGAAACAGTTTTATCAGTTTTATATGGTACGCTGCTATCTAGGGACCTCATTACTTTATATTCTCGCTGGGTATTTGCTTTTTGGCTCATTGATGTACAGTGATCGTTGCTAATCCTCTTTGGTTTTATTATTGTTGACTTGCTTCGTGGCGTAGACATTTTTAGACTTTTATTGCGAATTTCAATATCAGAAGTTAGATGTTTTGTAGCCTTCTTTAGTATTTCATGTTTTGACGATATTACCTCAACAGTTTCCTTCAATTCTTGGTTCTCTATGGACAGGTTGTTTATTTTCTCATGAGCTGCATTTAATTGCAGAGTAAGTTGTTCAATTTGTTCCTTTAATTCTTGAAACTGTGCATTGTTTTCATCAGTTGATATGTTAGGAAGACTACTAGTGCTGCCATCTAGTTTAGAATTATTGAAACTGTTTTCATCACAGCTAATAATCTCTGTCACATCTGTGACGATTACGTGTTTTTCTAAACGTTATGTTATCAGAGAAATTCATATTTAAATTTGTGAATAAATCTCAAAAAGTGTTTGTTACAAGTACCTCAGGATCGATCGTGAACCTCTCAATGTAAGAGCGAAGGCAATAACCTATACGCCAACTACACAACTAGTACAAAATTTGAAATTTAACTTCTGTAGATAATAGCTTATTATTTGAGACAACAACGCGAATGCAATGTTTTGATTGGCCAGAACAGTATCGATGCACACGTTTAAATAAAATTAACGAGCACTTTTTTCACAGTTTTGTAATACACTGGTTTTAAGTTGTTTTTTCACAGTTGAACTATTGATAAGTTTGCACTATTGTAGTTAGATTGATATTTAAACGTAATTTTGACTATTAAATTCACTTTTGTTCACTGTTTTGATGCTAGGTAGGATTTCCGCTTTTATTTTTTATATGACTATATGTATGTTTTCACAAACGATAGATGATGAGCATTGTATAATTACTGACGTTTATTTAACATAAAAAGTCACGTTTATCGCTATTACATATTTTATCAACATTAAAAATCACGGAGCTGATGTAAACACGGCAACTAGCGCCGCCAGTTCCTAGTCACGCGTCAATTGATATAACTTTTATAATAGTCGTAATTTAAAGCTGAAATTAACAGGATTGTTTATTGATGGAACATTTTAATTTGTTCTAGGTATTCCATGTTTCCTTGTTTTATGGGAACTGCGTATTCGATCATTTAAATCTGACCATATAAAATGTAATTAAATTTCTATTATATCGTACGTATCTTCATATTACGTAGAGTTACGTAATCTAAATTTATTGTCGTTATAAAGGTGTACCAAGGGTACATGATACAACTTTTTTTTTTTTGTAAGTGTTATGGTTTACTTGCAAATCCGTTTCTTTCTGAATTTCGACACCATTTAATTACATTGGTGTTTATCAAACAAATCAAAAACTAATGTTTACACAATTTTGAACAAATTAAGGTTTTTTTTTTTATTTTGCTCGTCAAAATGACCACACTCCACCTGATGGTAAGCAGTCGTGTGGTCTAAGAGCAGTGGCCTCCACATCGCCCCCACAGTAGCCGAGGCGATTAATTAATTAATTAATTAGTAATTAAGGTCTATTATTGGTATTTATTTCGAATTTCTACGTTGAGCCGTTTTTGAGATCTGGACAATCCCAAAACGTTACCGCAGCAAAATCTTAAATAACTTTTGAACCACAAGACACACAAAGGAGACTGTCCATATTCGGCTTGCACGTGGACAATCGTCTTATAAACAAAGTAAAATATTAAAAGCTTTGTTTAAATATATAATAAATATTGGTTATCATCCAGTAGTATGAAATTGACGTATTTTATTTATATATTATATCAAAATAATACACACAGCCTGGAAGAAATAAGGCAGTATTACTACAACTGCATAGTCGGCCGAAGGACTGTTGGTTGCTGTGCTCACATAATGTCTGTAATATGGTACCTAAGCTGGGCAAGATATGAAAATGTCACTTCACCAGCCCAGTTTTAGGAAAATATTTTAAGAACTTATGAAGGTGATGGTGACACATGAAAAGAAATATTTTTAAACAATGTGTTTTTTTTATTATTTAACGAACTTGATACTAAACTTCAAAGAATAATGTTATCTACTTAGTTTAGGTTACTCAAAATTAATATTGTTATCTATACTAATATTATAAAGCTGAAGAGTTTGTTTATTTGTATGTTTGTTTGTTTGTTTGCTTGAACGCGCTAATCTCAGGAACTACTGGTCTGATTTGAAAAATTCTTTCAGTGTTAGATAGCCCATTTATCGAGGAAGGCTATAGGCTATATATTATCACGCTAAGATCAATAGGAGCTGAGCACCAATGAAGAATGTTTCAAAATCGGAGGGTATTTTTTCCTTTTGAGAGCTTCCGCTGCGTGCGCTGCGTAAACAGTTAAAGTTTCGCAAAAATCATGTATGACAGAATTGTTCCCCTTTAAAAGTTCTAAAAAAAGTCCGCGACAGCATATGTCTATCTTTTAAGGTCGGCTCACTATAACCATTTTTATGCTAACCAAATTTGTTCTAAAATAATGCATTATTTGCGAAGGTAAACATGATATTAATCCTTATCCATATAAATAAGTTATTCATCACAAGTATTTAATTTAAAACAAAATTGCCCTTTATATCATTAGATTTCAATGAATATCTTAGGAGATATCGCAGTTTTAAAATAACATTGCAGCAAAATAATTACCCATTACAGATATAATACAAACGATGTTTCTCCTGGTTTATTCTGCGTGATCACTACTGGTTCGATTTGAAAAATTCTTTTAGTGTTGGATAGCCTATTTATCGAGGAAGGGTATAGGCTACATAACATCACGCTACGACCCACGGGGGCGGCGCAGTAACGATAAACGCGGGTGAAACCGCGGGAACATCTAGTTACAATATAAAATTGTTCACGCCCAGGCCAGGGTCCCATACAAGGTGGTCGGTCTCCTTTTGCTGTTCACAAACATTTAATACGCAATAAAAGCTATCTATTCATGCATTTAATTCCGGGCTAAAACGATTTTAAAAGAAAAGTTTTGCTGGGGTAACGTTTCAAACGTTACCCCAGCAAAATGTGTTTTTCTCGAATAACTTTGAAACTACAACTTGAACAAATTTTGCTATTAGTGAACAAATTACTCTTTACGATGGACTAATTATTTGCCATACTCTCATCTCTCTAAAGCACAAAATTTTTCAACATTTGGCTGCGGTAACGCACACATTTGTTGCGGCACCGAACTAGTCCTACAGTAGTGATATGTTCAATTGCATTGACAACTCTATACATAAATAAGTAACACGTGTGTACGTACAACTGTATTCGAATATTATTGGAATGCAACTTTGCCCATCGTAGTGATGGGCAATGTTGGTCATTAAAATTGAGTCGTAGGCAAATTAAAACTGTGTACGTCTTCAGCCAAAATATCAAAAAGATAAATAGCTATTCCTAAACCGCAGCGTAACTTTTACACTGGTTTGTCACCCAACATAGGTACCTATATCTACTTGTATAAAAGCAACATAAAATGAGCATAATGCTATTGTTACCTTCACAATGTCGAGGCTATGTAGGTTTGCTCCTGATATAATCGTCAGGTGGTACTGCCTATATATAACGTCACTCACAGCTTCCAGCACTTGCTTTTGACTCAACAAACCCTTTTTAATTTTCTCCCGTATGTCAAAACAGCCTTTTGCTGCGCTGGAAATGTCATTCGGAAACATCGATTCTACTTTTACGACCAGAGTATTAATCTGTCAAAACATAAAACAAAATGGTTGTTAGTACTGAATCAGTTATAAAACATACTTATATTTCTTTCATAAAATTACATTAAAATAAAATAAATAATATTGTATATACTAACAGACTCGCGGACAATATCATCTGAATGCATATGGACTGGGTCGACCCACTGCACGAAAAAGTTCACAACAGCATCAGGAGTGAGTTCGTTTCTCATGTGAGATTGTACCCACTTCACAGTAAGAAAATTATGAGTCATAAAACGAACAACAATCTTCGCATAATACACGTCTGTCATAGTAAAAGGTCTGAAAAATAAAATATTTAACTTAATACATAATTATCATATTGACAATACATCTACCTAATTATGTGTAATGGTAGATAAGATATTTAGAAATAAACATGTTTAACATATTATATAATAACTACAATAAAAAACTCCATAAGAAAAAGAATTCCGCAAAGTCCTTAAAAAAAGGTAAGTGCATTCCCCGAACTCTATAATATGATCGCTGCCTCATATCATAACATAAATTAGAAGAGCATAAATAAATATGAAATAAAAACAATATCGTAAGCAAAAACTATAAAACGGTGCAGAATGTACGAGGACAAGTACAGCCATTGAAAATAATATCATAAAGCAAGTCGGTAAGTATATTAGATTTGAAAATTTAGGAAAACCTTCGAGGTGGTACAATCTGTAACTTTTTGTTCGTCAAAGACATGTTCTGTGTCCTTTGTGCCAACGCTCCCATTCTGCAAATTATAAGACATGTAAAGTCTACATACATATCTATATACATATGTAAACAAGACAGCCCTACCGTATTCAGTTTTAATCTTATCACAAGCTGGGGCACATCGAACTACTTAGTATTAGAGTTGAAAAACTTGGGTATGCAACATTGAAAAAGCTACACAATTAAGGGTTAGTCCCATTCGCCACCCCCAGCATTGCCCACTCTGGTGGCGAATGGGAGATTTTCCAAAAAAATATCCCAATCGCCACCGGGGGTGACGCCTCCAGTGGCGAATGGGATTCTTTATATTGAAATATCCCTTTCGCCATCAGAGGAAGGAATGCTGGGGTGGCGACTGGGATTAAACTTATCCCAGTTGCCACCCCCGGTGACGAATGGGAAATTTTTGTTCTATTGATATTTTCTTTCGCCACCGGAGGGGGCAATGCTGGGGTGGCGAATGGGACTAATCCGATTAAACTCATCCCAATTGCCACCGCCGCCGCCGCCGCCGGCGGCGCATGGGATATTTTTTTTTGGAAAATGTCCCATTCGCCACCGGAGGGGGCAATGCTGGGGGTGGCGAATGGGGCTAACCCCACAATTAATACGATCCACATTGTGTTATTATGTTATTATTATTACTAACTACGTGTTAAAATTTAAATACGTACCGCCGATGTTGTTTGTTTAAATTATTTATCGCGACTCGTTGGCATTACTACAGAATAGTAATTTATATGTACCTATATTACAAAGAGGAAAGATTTGATTTTTTGGTTGTTTAAGGATTTAACACAAAAACTACTCAAGCTATTAAAAAAAAGTAAAACCGAGTAACATAGGATATATATATTTATCTTTAAATTACTGTTACATAACCTAATCTACCTTTAAGCGAGCAAAGCCGCAGGCATAAGCTAGTTTTGTATAAATTGGAAACATGTAAGTATGACTAAATATGATTAAATACTTTTCTGATGTATTAAGTTCGTAAATTAATGCACACGTTAGCTTTAAGCTAAATTGTGTTTGCCATTCCTAACTTTGGTTTTCCCACCCCATTTCCATATTCTGTTAAGAAAAACATAGCTGATTTAATTTACTTTGCCGATTTTATTAGCTTACACAAAAGACACGTAAACATAACAATATTACAAAAGGATAATAAATTAATAATGAACCTCTTTGAGTTTTGCGGCTTACTGGGTGACATCTGTGATTTATGTTTTGGACCTTTATACATACCTACCTACCTATCTAATATTGATCTATAATACAATTGGTCAAGTTAACTCAGATATCAAGTTACGTGTAAGTAATGGAAATAGCTTACGACGTCATATACCTAATTAGGTTTATGACGTCGTAAGCTATTTCCATTACTTTTGTATCGTTAAATAAAGTAATGAATTCATTACTTTATTTAACGATACAAAAAACGACAATTAAGCCATGATAAGTTACGTTAATAAATGAAAAAGCACCAATGATTAACTTCTCATCACATTGGCTACAGAGCCGTACCTTGTTCATGAGCCAATACACACTTGGACCAGTTGGTAAAACTTAAACTTTATGCACTTCTTTAATGGAAATAGTCAAATAATATTTAAATAAATAGCTTATGAAACACATTTGAATATGTGGCCAGCAAATACAGCTTCGCGTAATACAGAAAATAATTAAAAAAATATATATTATAGCCAAACATTAATCAATATTTCCAAGATTCTGTCATAGCTCAAGATTTTTGTCAGATTAGGGGCATTTACGCTGTTTAACTGTTGTAAGTGGCAACGTGGCAATTAAATGTTAAGTGTGCGTTACCGCAGCAAAATGTTGAAAAATTTTGTGCTTTAGAGAGGTGAGAGTATGGCAAATAATTAGTCCATCGTGAAGAGTAATTTGTTCACTAATAGCAAAATTTGTTGGGGTAACGTTTGAAACGTTACCGCAGCAATTATTTTTTAAATCGTTTCAGCCCGGAATTAAATGCATGAATAGATAGCTTTTATTGCGTATTAAATGTTTGTCAACAGCAAAATTTGTGTGTCTTGTGGTTTAAAAGTTATTTAAGATGTTGCTGCGGTAACGTTTTGGTATTGTCCAGATTTCAAAAACGGCTCAACGTAGAAGTTTGAAAAAAATATCAATAATAGACCTTAATTTGTTCAAAATTGTTCAAACATTAGTTTTTGATTTGTTTGATAAACACCAATGTAATTAAATGGTGCCAAAATTCAGAAAGAAACGGATTTGCAAGTAAACCATAACACTTACAATCAAATTAAAAGTTGTATCATGTACCCTTTGTACACCTTTATAACGACAGTAAATTTAGATTACTTTAGATTACGTAACTCTACGCAATATGAAGATACGTACGATATAATCGAAATTTAATTACATTTTATATGGTCATATTTAAATGATCGAATACGCAGTTCCCATAAAACAAGGAAACATGGAATACCTAGAACAAATTAAAATGTTCCATCAATAAACAAACCTGTTAATTTCAGCTTTAAATTACAACTATTATAAAAGTTATATCAACAAAAAGAATGTGTCAGCATTTCTTCTATAAGCCGACCAAATTATAAAGGCTACGTAAAAGCGACCGCACCATACAAAAGCGTAAACTTTGCTAATTAGCAGGTTATTATCCGATGTTTTGTACAGTCAAGTAGAATATCGTAATTCGTGCAGTCGATTTTATAAATATTTCTACTAGTTTCGTATTTTATAAATTACAATTATGTTAGTTATGAGTATTATACAATTTTATGGTTTATAAATATTCAAAACCAAAGTAACTTTAACAAGGTAATTATCTCATCTCAGTAAATAATATTTAGAATAATTAAAAAAAAATTGCGAATAGTTTAATGCACAATTAGAAAACTGAATTTGTAAGTTTCAAGGTTTTCCCTCACGGTAACAAATGTTACAAAACAATGTTATTTACTTTATTAAAAAAAAATAGTACCTACATAGGAGCACCACGGTTCAAACTTTTGTTGTGAGCATCATGATAATTATGTGTTTTTCTCGAATAACTTTAAAACTACCACTTGAACAAATTTTGCTATTAGTGAACAAATTACTCTTCACGATGGACTAATTATTTGCCATACTCTCACCTCTTTAAAGCACAAAATTTTTCAACATTTTGCTGCGGTAACGCACACAAATATTAAGTATATTTTGAGGGATTCATTGAAATTAAAATACTATATATACGGATTTTATTGCGTTTTTTATTTGACACTTTATTACATAATTTAGAAACTGTTACACTACTACTATTAAACTTTACTAATTTTCAAACTAATTTAATTATTAAAACTATTTATATTAAGTTTACACTTTCCCCGACGTAATTATGTAATGAAGTGTCAAATTAACAACGCGATAAAATCCGTATACTTATAGTAGTTTAATTTCAATGAATAACATTCGCGTAAACAGAAGACAATATTATATTTTGAGGGATTTTAATATTTTAATGTAGGTAATTAATTGTGTTTCATTTACAAAGTATTTTAATATATTATATATTTTAAGTGTATTATAGTAATAATGTTATTATATAACATTTTAAGTTCTTATGTAAATCATGCGTCGAGATGATATAATTTTGGATGCGTAATATATTACATCCGAAATTATATCTTCTTAATTATTAATTTAACCATGGGGTAAAAAGGACTAAACGTTTAAAACCCTTCAAATATACCTAACACTTAGTCGCGACGTTGCCATTCCGAATAGCCCAGATTTTGTAAATAATCATTTCAGAAAGTTTTAAAAGCTAACAACATAAAATTTTCACAAAACAATCTTGCATAAATTTTAAACTTAAGTAACTGGAAACCTCCACGAAAATAAAGACATTTGGAGTGGAAACATTCAAATAATACAAAGCTTGAGACTGATACATACATACATAGATTGACGCCTGTTTCCCAGAGGGGTAGGTAGAGACTACGGATTTCCATTTGCTACGATCCTGACACACTTCTCTGGCTTCATTCACATTCATCACATGCCTCATACACGCCCGTCGGTTCAAGGAGCTCTTAACCTGGCCTTTGTCCAGAACGCCTCCGATCTGATCGAGAAACGTTCGCCTAGATTTTCCTCTTGTGACTGTTTCATTCACACTAGCCTTATAAACTTTCTTAGTCAGTCTTTCTTCGTCCATTCTTTCTACATGTCCAAACCAGCTTAACATACCCTTTTCTATTCTTGTCACTACATCCACTTTCACGCCGCATCTCTCTCTAATCACACTATTCCTTATTCTATCTTTCAGAGTCACACCACATATGCTTCTCAACGCTCTCATTTCTACAGCATTTATTCTGCTCTCATGCTTCTTTTGCCATACCCAACTTTCACTTCCATACATAAGTGTGGGCACTAATAGTCCTCTATAACAGCCAAACGTGCCTTTTCGGATATATTTCGACTGTTCTTAAAAGCGCGTAGAGCTCCATTCACTTTGTTGCCAGCAATCGTTCTCCTTTCAATATCTCCCTCATGTTTACCATCCCTTGTGAAAAAGTACCCAAATATACAAACTCTTTCACTTGCTCCACTTTTTCTCCATCAATCATAATATCATCGTCACGCACTCTTCCTTTTCAAATACCATTACTTTCGTCTTACTTACATTGAAAATTATTTTACTCTCAAAAGCACCTTGCATAATAGTTACCATCGCCTGCAACTCTTCCGCTGATGACGCAAGTATTATTTGGTCATCGGCATAAAGAAGACATTTGACAAGTAACTCATTCATTCTTAATCCCCATTTACAATCTTTTAAACAATTGTCCATGTATAGGTTAAACAGCCAAGGTGACGCTACACATCCTTGTCTAACACCTTTTTCGATGCTAAACCATTCTGTGTAGGTCCCATTTATCGTAACACAAGCTCTGGAATCATCATAAAGAGATTTCAGAGCTCGCGTGAGGTTGCTATTCACTCCATACATGGACAATGCCGACCAAAGTTCATTCCTCACCACTTTATCATAAGCCTTTTCCAGATCCACGAATGCGCAATAGACCTGACTGATATGTTACTTAACATCAATAAATCACATATCACCCCCATAAGACTCATTTTGGTAACTATTGAGAACAACTTATAGTATGGTCTATATAAAAATGACTCACTTTTCGTTATAGTATCTGTCGGCACACTTGTGCCTGTTGCCTTTTCGGATAATATCTTGTAGAATAACAATAACATAATGATAGTGGATATTGTAACTTAAACCCAAATCAAAGAAATTTCTGCAATCATCCATTGTTAATTCACTTGTCCTCCTGTAAAAGTGTAAAATATATTTATTAATTAATAAACAGCATATTGTCATAATATAATTATCACATTTTGTAACAGAACATTGAGTACCAGTACAAGACGCATATAGGTATGTAGTCCGATTTATTCATCTAGCATCTTGAATTTTATAAATATACATATCTTGTGCAAAATAATTTTATATTATACATTAGACTATTATTTCTTATAAATCCTTCTCAGCTGGAATTGATGTCACACCAAAGCGGTGGTAATAGTGTTTGTAAATGGATTCCAAGTAAGTGCTTCTTGTAAACCTAATAGGCAATATTTTAGATAGATTATATTGTTTAATATATATGTATTTTAAAAGAAAGTTATACAATGACGAATACACATGTCCCGTGAATCTTACCAGTAATACTTGGGTGACATAGACAGCAACTCTTCATATACTTTTTGTTTCACACTGTAAAATCTTTTCATTTCATCCAACCAATTGCCATTTCCATGCTTTTCAACCACTTTTGAGATTCCGCATGGTAGTCTACAAAGGAAATTTAATTTTTGTAGAGAATATAAAACATTTGTACATTATGATTGCAAATTACCCATTAGTTAGATATACTTACTCAGCATCCCAAAGAGGTTTGCATAAAGGCCAATAGATAGTGAAAATGGCATTACTTGTGTTTTGAAGGCAAGGTAATTTAATAATTATGCTGAATAAAAGTATAGCTTAATTGAATGACGATAAAAATATATTTTATTAAAGATCATTGTGCATAAAAACAAAGGTTGCAAAACTCTTTGGGATGCTAAGTAAGTATACCTAAGTAGTGGGAAATTTGCAATCATATTGTACAAAAGTTTTATATAGATACTTCTTATTAATGCAGGACAATGATCACAAACTACTAATGTCATTACCGAGTTTCAGGTAAACGTCAGTATTCAGATATTACCATGGTCTTTTGAGACCCTGGATTTAAATCCCATTGACTACATATGAGGTAACCTAAAAAGATGAACTAAGCGCTGGACTCCAGATCTAACAACCATATACTCTATAGTGCTATAGCTAGAGGTGAAAGCACATAATTATAATAGGTACTGTGCTTTCACATATTATTTCTAAAATTTTCATAAATATTGGTATCAAACAAAAGCTAAATGTTTTTCAATAAAATAAATTATGCTTATGACCATTTTATTTTGTTTGGTTAAAAATAGCAATGCTAATAAATAGCATATTCCAGCAATATTCAAAAAAATAATAGTTATATAATATTCTATCACATAATAATTACTTTTTACATGAAAAACACAAAACGTCAGTATTTTCACTTCATGACCAACATGGTATTATAACTGATATTTTTATTCATATATCTCCAAGATTAGTATAACCAAGTGCCACAAGTATCAATGTTTCTCATGGCAAATAACCCCAATACAACTTAACAATGTGATCTATGGTGAGTTTAAGCAGTTTAACCAGTCAGTTGTTAGGGATAAACAGGGGTCCCTCAGCTGTCGCTTTGGCTTGCAGCAAGTGTTCGCACAACAATAAGTAAAACAAAGAGAAAGTAATTTTCGCTGTGGTAAATTTTATATGCAATTTAAAATTCAACAGTATATTTTGAATCAGCTTAAAATTATTTCAATATGGTCACAATTCTTTTTATCAAATTTATGTTCTCATCATCAGACGGTTTATTGAAAATATTTATATTCTTTTTACATTAGAATAAAAGATTCATTTTGTTAATGGTAAAAGCATGGCTAACTTTTCTATGCATCTTTATATTATCTTACTTAATAAAATTAATTTAATAAATTTGTTAATGTTATTAACAAGGTTTTAAATGTACAAACTTGTACCTATAAATAAACCAACTGCTTTTTAAAATCCTCCATGGTTGTGTTAGTTTTCACTAACAGTTTATTAGCTTTATATAATATAGGTATCTGACTCTAAATACTAGAACCATTGAGCTCCTTAATTTTCGGATCATTTTAGTGTTGTTTTAACTGCTGGGAGATATTTTTGTCTATTTTATATACAATACTAAGGCAATGAATGAAGCCAGAGAAGTGTGTCAGGATCGTAGCAAATGGAAATCCGTAGTCTCTGACTACCCCTCTGGGAAACAGGCGTGAGTCTATGTATGTATGTATGTAATAAGGCAATACTGAGCGTTTTCTTATTAGTGCATTGCTGCTATTCTGGAGAGAATGCACCACACAGCAGACTGCAATTGCCAGACTGTAGTCTCCACTCAAAAGCTTTTTTGTTGAAAATATGTACATTATAGGTATATGTATGATAATGTTATACCTACTATAAAATTTATAGTATAACAACAAATGTTTACCATATTTAAAATGGTAAACATTTGTTGTATTTTTATTACATATAACTCTCTTAACAAAAATAGATAAGTACTTACATTTCGCGCAGTTTCTCCTTCCAAATGTATTGATTTGTAGTTACGAATTCGTTGTAATATTTACATGTCGCACCAAAATTGACTATGTCGCGACATTTTACTTTTTGTAAGATTAAGCCGACTATTTCATTCGGCAGCAACATCATAGGAGCACAATCAATGTCTTCTTCCATTGCGACGCACTCAATCTTCACAAATACGATACAATTAACAATTTGGGATCGATCAATTGGTATGAAAACTGCACTCAATGCAGATTGCAGATTGTGAGTGATGTGTTACTGTACTCAGTCAGTGCTGCAGTAAGAAATTAAGAATTATTAAAGCTGAATAGTGTTGTGTTCTTGTGTTGTCTATTGAGTTTGACTTTGACGTAACATGATATTACCTACCCTGAGGACATCACCACAGAAATAAATAATTGTGGCTTAAAAATATTTAATGCACATCAAATAAACAAATAATTAACATAATATATACACAAATTATTTACAAGACATATTAACTAAAGAGAAAAATAAAACAATAAAATTAAAAAGCGTCATAATAATATTCCTCCGCATCGTCGTCAATTGGCAACGTGCCCAGAAGACTGGCAGCATTGCCACGTTGAATGGCAATACTTATTCTTTGTGCAAAGAAAATACCAGCCCTCTGGTCACGTGAAACGTCGATCAGCCGCTTAGGTAGGTCTCTATAAATAGACCTAGCACTTGGACGCCATGGCCTGACGGGTTGGGAGCCTTCTGCGCTCACCCACAGTCCGCGTAAAGTTGTAAAGGCCATCTGAGGCCAACAACTAGCACACACAAAAAAAAAAAAAAAAAGACGCCATGGCCCCAGCGTTTCGACACCAAACGGCTCAAATATGTACTCACCAATAAGGTTTTGATATTTGCGCCGTTTGAGCGTCTCCGCTGATGCAGCAGCAGCACCAGCACAACCCGCTGTGCTAGAAAGATGTGATGGCGCAAGGGTGTCGACACAAGTTGCATCCCACACCAAAGACCTACCCTTTTTTCATGGCAGTAATGACATACCATCTGGTTTCTTGCCATCGTCGCGTACCAAGCCGTGTGGTTCAAGCTGAGCCGGAACGCCAGCGGTGACAAGAGCCCGACGGAGTATGTTATTCAGGTTGGCGTGTCGTGATATGCGACCAGCACTCCTGCTGCATGACAGGCCATGATGACCAAGACTGTCAACGGCTTCTCCATAAAGACACCGATGCGGAGAAACACAAGGAAAAAATAAAATAAACATAATTAATAAATACATAAGGAGAAACAAATAAACTAAAAAGTAGAAAATAATTTAATAATTTTAATGTAAAAAAGCGCGGGGTAGGGGTTATCAAAATATCTTAGAAAGCACCCCACGCTTTTTTACATTCAAATTATTAAATTATTTTCTACTTTTTAGTTTATTTTTTTTAATAAAGCATGTGTTTTAGTTTTTTTAAACTACCTATTATTTACTTATATTTTATTAACTATTTTTTTAATACCCTATGTCCGATCTTTTGTTTGGGATGGAACCACTGTGCGCCAATTTCTATTTCTTTTAATGTATACTTATTTATTTAAATTTTTTTAACTTTTTTTCTAAATTATTGTATTGTCATCGGTCCTCGATAAGTGAGCAAAGTTTTAAATCAATCTGTCGGTTTGAAAGGGGTGAAAATCATGTTCAAAGATTCCGTTACATAGATTTATAGATACATAGATAGTATAGATACATAGTTACATACATTCCAAGCTAATAAAAGCCTGTTAAAAATTAAAGCCGTAATTTCATATCTTAAAAACGGCACAAACTATGTGTCTTTGGAAAAAATGTGGCAAATAACTGACATAAAAAATCCAGACTGAAATGGGGCAAAATTAAAAGATATTCATATTTAAAGCTATGTAGGTGCTTGCCATACATTAAAATGAGTTTTAACCGATTCTACCACAGTGTAAGTATAGCCTTAAAACTCGTGCTGCTAGAATTTGTTTCTCTTCGCTATAGAAATTGGATGGCGTATTCAGTTATTTGAAATTACGACTTATACATATTTAATACACTATGTCCGACCTCTTATTAGTGTTGCTGATCGATAGTGGAATATCGATAGCAGTACGATAGTCTTGATAGTTTAACGATAGTATGACAATCGATTATCCTATCGACAGCTAGGAAGGTGACAATAGTATTGTCAGAGTGCAATACTATCGATAGTATTGAAGTTCAGAAAAGCAATACTATCGATGTTATCGATACTATCGATAGTATCATAGTTCTAAAAAGCTATACTATCGATTGTTTTGGATAATCGATAGTTTGCGTATTTGTAATAGTATTGTTTACAGAATGCAGGCATAGTCCAATATAACATAGAGGCAAGTATAACATTGAGAAAACTAAAAGTTCTTGGTCATCATTGATTACTAAACCTGCGCAGTATAAGCGATATTATCGAAATACAAGTCACTATCGATACTGTAAAACTGTTGAAAGTATCGATAATATCGGTAGTATCGATACTATCGAAGCTCTGAAAACTATTGCCACGTAATCGACTCGCGGCGCACGGCTGCGTGCGCGGCGACTGAGATGGTGACATCACTAGTCCCCCTCCGAGTGGCGGCGGCCTATATATAGTGGGATCGCGCCCTGGTGGGGCCTCCTTCCTTCCGCTGAGCTGCACAACGAGTTAAGTGGTTCTTCCTGATAAGAACCACGTAGGAAGCCTCTGAGAACCACGCCCTGATTCCTATTAATTGTGTAGCTTGCTTTAAGTGTGTTATATACTCATTGTTAATAAAAGTGTTAATTGTTGTACTATCTTTGAATCATCTCTGCTTTAAGTAACCTCAAGACACCACGCCCCTACAGTGTGGCCTGTCGTTATCCTAACTAAACCCTTAAGGTTACACTATACTATCGATAGTATCTATACGATCGATAGTATTATCTTTACGAACTTCGATAGTATTGATACTATTGATGCACGTCAATAGTAGTGTCGATACTATCGATAGTCCAATCGATGGAGTAGCTGATTTTCGATTTAAACTATCGATAATGAAACTATTGATTGTTCGGCAACACTATCTCTTATGTGGGATTGAACCACTGTGCGGCGCTAAGAAGTCGCCTAGACCGAAGGACGCTGCATTCGTGAGACATGTGATAGGTTGGTAACATTATGTCTCACGAAAGCAGCGTCGCGCGTCGGTCTGGTGCATCGTTCATTTTACCACATAAATTTATTATAAGTACTAACTTATTCATTTAATATTATACCTTCAATTAAAAAACCTTTATTTCTAATAAACAATTACATAAGTAATTAAAATAGTAACATAATATACTTATGCATAATTTATTTAGGTACAAGAAATATAAACTAAAGAGAAAAGATAAAAAAATTGGTTGTCTGTAAAGTCGATTTAACGACGATAGTTTAACGTGACAACGTCATAACAAAATTTCTTTCCCGTAACGTTACAATGAGCGTAACGGGACAATGAGCGTAACGGGACAATGAGCGTAACGGGACAATGAGCGTAACGGGTCAATGAGCGTAACGGGACAATGAGTCATCCTTTTTCGTGCGTGCATCCTTCGTTCATCGATTTATTAGACGTTGTCACGTCAAAAAATTGTCGTCCTATCGTACTGTTTTTGGCTTGAACAATAGATTTTTGTATTTATTTATGGGTGGTCCCAGTCGCCGGAAGAAAAATATTAAAATTAAATGGATCCGGCAACTGGGACCGCGGTCCGAGTTAATTGCGGTCCCAGTCGCCGGAATCCTCGTTATTTAACCATAATAATAATGGATATAAATTTTAAGTATGATAGTTATTACCTAAGGTTTTATTGTTTAGAACTATATTCCCTTATAATCATATTTCATTTAGATTTCGATCTATACATGTTAATTTATCTATCTCTGTCAAACAAATTATTATATTGATATATGTAACCATACTTACGAAGAATAGTACTTACATACATCAGCCGAACAATGCCGAAATACTACGAACGCGATTCGACTGCGTGTGTCAAATGCATGGTTGTGTGCGTGTAGTGTTTTTCCTTTAATTTAATGTATTTCTAACGCATATTTTATATAAATATTAGGATTCGCCCCTCCTTCTCCATATAACCTTTCCTACTCCTCCGTCCGCTCAAGTTTCGTAAAAAGGGGTACAAAGTTTTTGCTTCACGTATTAATATATAGATATAGATTAACTATTACCTACAACTGTCCGTCAGATCCACTTTAAATATCGAAAACTTCACACACGGTACACTTTTTTGAGATTTATGTAAAAGTATGAAAAATAATTAATAAAAAAAATCAAAATAATACAATAATAATATACTATTTATTTAATAAAAGATCCTTAGTTTTTCAAATTCAACCTCATCATCTCAGCTGAAAGACGTCCTGCTGGACATAGGACTGTTTTGTTAACGTTCAGCATTGACTCATAAGTCATAATACATCACATGGTGTGCCAACTTGCTGCCTGGAATTGGTGGGTCGCTGGAACTCAAACTACATTAGCGACCCACCAAGCAGTGCTGAACACAGGCAAGAAATGCCTGCGGATGACAACTTCTCGGTGACGCCCCAGCACGACGGAGGGCGTCACTCCGACTTAATGGCTGGCGGACTGGAGATCCCCATTCTCCCGCCCGCGGCCTTCACTATGGCGGTATCAGGCGCACATAGGCGCGCCTGCGCCGCTCGGTCCGCCGGCGACAGTTTGGATTCGCATGGATACTTTCCTCACGGATCCGCCCCGCCGCTTCCTACCACGAGATTACGTCCGCGCAGAAGGATGCAACCGCTATCCAGTTCCTCTCGCTGTCGACCATGGCTTTGATTACGGCCGGCAACGAGAGGTCGACACCCACAACGTCGACGAACGTTCACGGCGCTGCACCGACCAGGCAGGACATGCCTCGAGCGTGTGCTGCGCCGTATCCTCAATACATTCGCAATGGTGGCAGATGGGATTCGGTTCCCTCCTCGCGACCGTGTGCAGGTATTTGCCAAAGCAACCGTGCTCTGACAACACTTGCACTAGTTGGAAGGAAAGGGTCCCATGCTGCCACCCTGCCCACTGCTCCAACACTGGCTGGAGGGCCCCAACGGTTCTGAATCCGGCTAAGGGCACCTCTAGCCGCGCCTTCCACTTTAAAAATACGCCCTGGCGGGCTCGGTTCCTTGTATCAGACATGGTTGGGAGAGGACAAACACCCGTCTCCTCCCGTACTGATGAAACTGCTTTGTATGCTTCGACGAGCACTTTCGCTTCCAAGTCCCACACGGGAGTTCCGGCCAAAGCGCAGGCTGCCTCAGACACCGTGCGGTATCTGCGGATGACCCTGACCGCCATGATTCTCTGCGGTCTCCGTAAGAGAGTCCTACATTGGGGGTCAAGGAGTCCACCCACACTGGTGCGCCGTAAAGCGCCATCGACCGGACAATCCCCGTGTAGAGTCGCCGACTACCGACGTTGGGTCCGCCCAAGTTTAGCAAGAGCCGCGCAAGAGCGGACGGATGAAGTGTTCGTTGAAGCGCCATCGCTCTTCCAGTTCCAGACCAAAGTACCTAGTACAGGCCTAAACTGGGACACGAACCGAGCCCACCACTATCGAGGCGCCGTTGGGTGGCTTGCGACGGGGCCATGAAAAACTAAGGCCTCCGTTTTGGAGAGTCACCCGCAAACCTAGCACCACGATACGCCCGACCACCTGGGAGACCCCCACAGTAGCCAGGCGGGCCGCCTCCTCGTAGTTACCCACTCAGGCTGTGACGAGAGTATCGTCAGCATAGCTGATGACGTTTAGCCCGGGGGTAGGGCACCACGCAGGACCTAGTGAAATCCGATGCCCCACAGGAGCGGATCAAGAACAGAGTCCACCAGATATCGGCCTCACTCTAGGGCCATCATCGGGGCCACGTGCTCTTCCCGGTCAGGAAAGATGGACATAGGCCTCCCCTAAGGTTTGCCACACAGACCGGTCTTGGGCCACCAACAGCATTCAACCTTACAATTACATATTATATACCTACCTATACTTACCTATAGCTATTTGCCAGAACTACTTAGATTTTTATACCTGTGTTTCAAATGAGAAAGAAAGTTCATACTATTTTCAGTTATTATTAAAAAAAAACAGTTGTATTGTTGTAAGTAGATGTCTGTATATGATGGCTGACCTGGCCTGGTTGGCTTGGCCTGGTTCTCACCAGGCACATTTTGGTAGTACGTGCTGTTACGGAGAATTTCGCTATTAACACTGTGCGGAATGCAGATCTGTTGTCTCATCCTAACCCTCTGGAAAACAAGCCCAGGTCTATAGATATATTATGTTATGTATTTTATAATGTCTATATACGATAATGATGATATTATGTGCTGGATCTTTTAATAGTTTGAAAACCTAGCACTATCGCAAGGAATATGTTACACATACCTAGTTGATGAACTTTTGTGATTTACATATTTTATATAATTTTTATTTATGTTGATTCAATTATATTATGCACATTCAAGAAAATGTGGTCAGAACACAACACTCGTCTAAGTGCACCCGTAAATACAGATTACAGAAGAACGAACTTTTTCATATACCTACCTACCTACTACAAAAGATCGATTTGCCGCTCGCACAAAAATCGACCGCGCTTAGTTACGTATGTCGGAGTGGCAGCGTTTATCCCGTCCTTATCAGCCATTTTAAAGGATGTCACGTGGGCGTGCTGTGCGAAATCACGGTAATACTATTTATGTACTGTGGCGAAATGTTGGTTTCAATCAATAGAAAACACGTAGGTAGTCAGATAACTTATATTCGAATTCAACTAACAACTACTTCGAGCACTTATCACTATGAAATTCGAGCCAGTTCCTGCGAGGTGTGCACTGGTCGACGGTAACACGAAGACTGATTACTGAGCTCTGCTCTGTCTGTCCGCCCGTCGCGCCGCCTCGTAGACTCCGCCTAGCGCCGCTAGATGGCGCTGCGCTGGCGTTCCGCCTTAAGGATTTGGCACACTGGATGCGTTCTGCGGTCTGCGGTCAGGTCAAAGTGTACGCTCCCCGCATTATGTATGAACAACATTGTCGGTCTCTCTATATTTTGTATAGATAAGCGATCCGACCGTGCGAGCATGATCAAAGAACGCGGGGGAAGGCAGAACGCGTACGGGCAGGTAGGCGGGCAGCGGGTGGCGGACAGAGGGCACGGGCAGGCGGGCGGCGGTCAGGGCAACGGTCACAGCCAGTTTGACGCTCGTAACCACATATTTTAGATATTTCGGAACTAATGTCTAACGATCGAACTTTCTTCTTGCTTGGTGATCATTGTCCTCGATTAAAACACAAAAGAACTGACCACCACTGATTCACGCAGTCAAATGCCGCTGTTTGCCCTGCCCGCATCGCTGACCGGTTTCCCTGGCCGGACCGCTGACCGATTGCCCTGACCGGACCGCTGACCGATTGCCCTGACCGAAATGTTGTTCATACATATTGCGGGCAGCGTTCACTTTGACCTGACCGCAGACCACAGAACGCATCCAGTGTGCCAAATCCTTGAATGCCTTTCTGTGTCACTAAATGGCGCTAGTGTCCCAACAAACAGTATTGCTGTTCAGACACATAGGTATTCGTTACGTGCGAAGGTACGCACTTCTTTCATATTACCACAGACATCAAAACGACGACGGTATCAATATTACGATCTAATAAATCAATACAGAGAACAATTATCGTGAATTGAATCACGCTAGCTATTATGTCTATTACATTATCATGTTACATTGTCATTAAGTCGTGAACACGACACACGTAATGTGCTGTTTACGATATTGATATACGTAGGTAATAAACTAATAATATACAAGGCAAAAGTTCCTTCTACTGTTAAAATTTAAAAAGCTTAAGGATCAGTATGGCATTAGTATACAGCTGCTGTTTTTGGTTCTCATTACGTTTGGGAGGAATATTAATAGGATTATTTTCTCTGGTGCGCTTAATCATCATTGTTATGTTTTTAGTGCTAAATTAAGCACGTTTAATAAAAATGTATTATTATTATTACATAAATAAAACAGTTTCAGGTATTGCTGATATTAATAATGTGCTGTTTAGGGTACGGCCATGATCAGTTAGTTAAGGATGAGATCACTAACTGGAGCAAAGGTTTGAACTTGATCTATGCGAAAACCTATTTGGAGAACATTCAAGAAGGTGAGCAAAAATGATTAGTGTTATTTGAACATTTAGTTGTAAATAGTGATAGTATGTATATTCTATTGCAGATCCACAAAAATACTTTTCTTTGACCATTGGTTTTACGTGCATATACATAATTGTTTGTATATTATTTATTTACGGAGCTTACACGGTAAGTATTGAGTGCTTAGTAGGTACCTATATAATTATATTGCTCTTCTAAGTGTAATATTTGCAGGAACTAGCATATATTTGGCTTTTGATTTTTATTTACATATCATTAAAGTGTAACAACGTTTTGATGGTCACTTACATATTAGTGGAATTTCTACGGCTCATCTTAATTTCCACTTTGGTTGCTACGTGTTTACTGCTGATCAAACAAAATACAATGGACATCGGCTTACTTATCGGGGCTAGTGTAGCTGGTGGTTTTCTGCTTTGTAAGTACCTACCTATATACAACATTTTCATTATGGTATTATCTTATACGATTTATTAATTACATTTGCCTGTTGGGACTTGCCTCTACAGTAACACTTCCTATGAACATTATTATTTCTAAACATCACATGATAACTACTCCATAGACTTAAATTTTGGTACATTAGTAGTCTATTATTGAGCTCAATATGTAATGTTAATGTTTAATCAATAAGGTGGATCGTCAAATATTTCAAAAGTGGAATTAGGAATTTCACTGCTTTTAGCTTAATTAATTAAGCTAAAAAGCACTTTTGAAATTCCTGAATGCAAGGCAATTGGGCATTTTACAAATTGAACTGTAGACAAGGTAGGTAATTAAAAATGATAAAGAAGGTAGTAGTCATGGACTAAAGCTAATAAAGTACTAATTAGGTACCTATAAAGTTCGGCTTGAGTTGAGCGAAACTGCTATATAGCCATTCTAAGTAGATTTAATATTGAAATATATATATCTCAATAGAGCTCCAAATAATGGACTTGAGGCTAGAAGGAAGTGGCACTAATATGCATTCTACTAGAAGCTTATATATAGAGAGACAGTCACAGTAAATATTAGTACCTACTAAGTATGTAAGTAAATAATTATAATGTGACAGATTGGCACTTTTGTGAGTAGTAGACATTGATATAGGTATTCTTTATACATCAATGGTAGTAGAGCCTTGCTTAGTTTTTGCGTTGTTACAACGTTGTTTCAACGTTCATCAGAAAACATTAGTCGTTCGATTGTCAGTTGAACCAGTGTTATTGATGTTAGAAAATCGGACCTACCTCTATCTCCTGACCTAAACATAGCTGGCAAAATGTATACTTTCTATAACTCTGCTTGACTGCCGAATAAAGAGGCGTTATTTTACTAATGAGTATTTATTTCAGTGGGCATGTTTTATCTATGGTTGTGTGCCGCGAATTTGCCTATTGTCATAAACGAAATGGAGCGCGATGAACAAGCGGCAGTCATTAAAAACCTGCGGCAAGTGCTAGAAACAAATAATTCAAGAAACGGTATACGTGGTGTAGACCACTTTCCTTTAACACCCGAACCGGGCAATATGTTGAACAAAAGAGTCTTTACTATACAGGGGAATAAAGATCTGACGATGCATACGAGATTGAGAAGCCATTCTAGGACGCCTAAACCATTCATTAACAATTTCAATTGATGGTTATTTAGTCACTATTGTGTGTGAAATAAATCATCAATATAATATGTAGTTTGTTTTTGTGTGAAACTATTTAGATACCTATGTTATTTGCTGTGACCTTAGATTGAATATCAAAATATTGTATTGATCCATCGAGATATAAGTACTTACGTAAGTACTTATTATATCTCGATGTATTGATCGTACGTAAACGACTGAATAAAGCATTGCAATAAGGAATACCCGCACGGGTGCGTTCTTATGTAACATTCATTCGTCGGCCTTGATAGCGTAGTGGTTAGTGTAACCGACTGCCACGCCTGAGGTCGCGGGTTCGATTCCCGCACAAGTCAAACATTTGTGTGCATGAACATGGATGTTTGTCTTGGTCTGGGTGTTTCTATGTATAATATGTAGGTATGTATTTACAAAAAAAAGTATATATGTATGTTTATCCATTGTCTAGTACCCATAGTACAAGCTCTGCTTAGTTTGGGCTAGATGGTGTTGTGTGTATGTGGTAGTATATTATTATTATTATAATTTATTGGAATAAATTAATAATCATGAAAAAATATTTGGAACAGAAAATATATATATTTTTCATTGGAAGACGATTTGTTAGAAATAAATTATACGTAGATTTCAATATGGTAGTTAAGACCACTGCCTCTTTGGCTCTTCAGGCGAATATTGACGAACGAGAATCCCACACCGCCAGCTGTGATGATAGCACTGCCATCTGTGTGGTCGATGTCTCTTGCTACGATGCCCTGAAAATACAACTCAGATGTAAATACAACCCGTAGCTAACGGTAACGCTACAAATAAGAACCTACCAACACAAGATTACGTAGGTATGCTTAGATAACAATATAATTAAAAGAGTATCAATACTACCTAAGTAGCACAGAAGCGCTGTATATTAGCTGAATCACTGTCCACAATAGAATCCAAAGCTGTACTAGCCTGCTCAATAAGAGCGTTAGAGGCGCTGTAATCTATACTAATATTATAAAGCTGAAGAGTTTGTTTGTTTGCTTGCTTGAACGCGCTAATCTCAGGAACTACTGGTCAGATTTGAAAAATTCTTGCAGTGTTAGATAGCCCATTTATTGAGGAAGGCTATAGGCTATATATCATCACGCTAAGTTCAATAGGAGCGGAGCACCAATGAAAAATGTTTCAAAATCGGAGGTTTTTTCCTTTTGAGAGCTTTCGCTGCGTGCTGTTACACGGCACTTATGATGAGTCTTTTTAAAAAAAACTAATTTATAATTTCGACACTATATTGACCCAAATATAAAATTACGATAAATTCAATTGGTACACAAAATAATGGAAAAAGGCGAGTGGTCAAAGTTAGTGCTAAAAGAAGACTGCCCGTTTCTCACGGCTCTGCCACCTACCGGGATACATGATATCTATGCTGAGTCATATATTGCGGGCCCAGACGGCCTGCCTCCTATATTTATTCGCCTCTGTATGGATGTGCTTATTGTACCTCTACATATTATATTTAATAAATCCTTAAACAGTGGCATATTCCCTGACTTATGGAAAATAGCTCACATAATCCCAATACATAAATCGGGTAGTTTTAATGACGTAGCCAATTATAGACCGATATCTATCATTTCTCAATTTGCTAAAATCTTTGAAGGCCTTATTTACAAAGTAGTCTATTATCATCTTCACCATACTTTAAGTTCTCGACAGCATGGTTTTATGTCTAATCGATCGACTGTTTCAAATTTGTTAATTTATACTACTTACATTACTGACGCATTACAGAATAGGGGTCAAGTCGATGCCATATACACAGATTTCGCGAAAGCTTTTGATCGTGTGGACCATTTAATACTTTCTATGAAGCTGCATCACGTCGGAATTCATGGATGTCTGTTGCGATGGTTTGATAGCTATTTACAAAATCGTTCACAACTTGTAGCATTAGCCGGCTATGAATCTAGACCATTTATACCTACTTCGGGCGTTCCACAGGGATCCAAATTAGGTCCTTTGTTATTTCTGATATTTATCAATGATCTCCTAGATTTAATAAAGAGCAACTGTCTGGCTTATGCTGACGATTTAAAGTTATATCGCACAGTACTTACATTAAGTGACTGCATTGCTCTTCAGGATGATTTAAATATTCTCCAACAATGGTGTATAGATAATAGAATGACACTTAGTGTAAAAAAATGTAAGTTTATAACTTTCACGAAAAAGGTTAAATACATAAAGTTTAACTACAGAATAGATGGCACAAACCTGGAAAATGTCTCAGTCATTCGCGATTTAGGGGTTACTTTTGATACATCATTGTCATTCCGTTATCACACAGAACAGTCAGTAAACAAAGCTAATAAAATACTAGGCTTTATAATTCGTATGGCAAAACCGTTTCGCAACAACAACAGCATCATTTTATTATATAACGCTTTGGTGAGGAGTATTCTAGAATACTGTTCTGCTATATGGTCGCCTTTCTATTCCACTTACGCAAAATCTATAGAATCTGTTCAGGCTCGTTTCGTTAGACATTTGACTATTAGAAATGGGGTTCGAAAGCTTATTCCTGATTATAATGATAGATTGCTTCATTATAAAATGACAAGCCTAAAAGAAAGGCGTGACATTTCGGACTTGTTGATGCTACATAAAATAATAAATGGCTCTATAGACGCACCGCTTATTAACAGCTTTAAATTCAAAATTAACCAACGGGTTATGCGACATCCATGTTTATTTGTAGTACCCATGTGCACCTTGAATATCAGCTACAATAGTCCACTGACGCGTATGGCTCGGTTATATGATGAGAGAGTTACCAAGTCAAATAACGCAATTGACATCTTGACTTTTGCAATAGGGACACAAGTTTTGTTTGTTTTATTTCTTTTTTATTCTAATTATTGTATTTTGTGTTTAATTTTAATTGTTTATATTTTTGTGTATTTTCAATGAGTTTGTATTTAGTATTGCATGCAAGTAATCTCTCTTAGAGAAGAAAATGTGTACAATGCTATGCATACCTATTACCTGTGTAATTACAATTCATTTAGAAATAAGGAAGCCATTACTAAAATTTGTGTAATTGTACTGTTGGTGTGCTTATTCAATAAAATAAAAAAATAAATAAAATAAAAAAATATCTACTCTGCGGAGGTCCCATACATAAAGGGGTATGTAACACCTCCCGGGATAAGAGGAAACTTACCCTAAGGGAAAGTTTCTGATAACTTAATCAATACGTAAACGCGGCTGACTTGAAACTGTTTCTAAATGGGTACCAGAGTCATCATTTGTATTTGTTACTATAAGCTTTGATTTTGAGCACTTGCCTTTTTTACAAAAATATAAAATAATTAAAGATAACCATAAAATTACTGATAATACACTAAGAATTGGAAAACTTATATGTTTATTTAAATCATTGGAAGTTTCTACAGAATTAATGTCATCTATGATTTGGTTAGATACAATTTTAAGGTCTTTAAGGTTGTCTAATTTGACATTATTAATCTTAAAAGAAGGAAGATTTAATTTACTTAGACGATCAATATTGCAACAACTGTCATTAATAATGTTAAATCTAGAGGAAACTGTGGGCAATTTAATAGTAGGAGCAGTTTCTCTTACTAACCTAGTATTTTTACAATATGCTGTACAGTTATATGGAATATTAAGAATGCCTGTACCTGATATAACAATATCTGTCAATGTACTATTTGAACATTCAATAGTAAGTTTTGTTGGGTTTGATTGTACAAATGCCCATTTGTTATTGTTTAATTCATGCCAAATATATATATCACCATGAAGAAATCTATATTGACAATTATCTGGTAACGCAGATTCAGTTTTAGTTATTATATCTATTTCACAATATTGGTTTCCTGATACTGTATAAATTTCAGTCAATTCACAGAGGTAGGTTTTGTAGGATATAATTTTACAATTATGCAGAGTTTTTATACATGTGAATGAATATTTATCTTTACTTAGGGCTAAGAACAGTTCAGTAGGTAAAATCAGGCTAAAAGAATTGGGTACCTTTGAGTTATGTGGAATAGGCAATGGAATATTCTTATATAAATTGTACTCTAGTGCACTAACTAAGGGTATTTTTATAACAAATATTAGCTTGTTATCTAAATAATAACAAATTAATTCAGCAACATTAAGTAGAGAATGAATATTATTTATTTCTAAACTTATTGGAAAATCTTTATACTTAGGAACTACCTTAAGATTACTAACAATATCGTCATACAGTTGACGAGGTGTTAGAATTGATGGGTGAAGAGTGTTACTCTTAACAAATAGGAGAGCATTTAATATATTTTCAATCTTAAAAGAAAGAAAATGTTTTAAATGTGCTACAATCTAACTTGTACACCCTGTACAAGTTAGATTGTAGCACATTTAAAACATTTTCAAATCTAATTTTAAAGCTATTAACTATTACAATATTTGATATATTGTTATATGACATAGTCATTTTGTCTATGACGTCATTCAATTTTGCTTGATTGATATAGATTTCGTGTAGAGAGTTATTAATATTAAATATAGCTGACTGAGAGACAATAATGCTTTCTTTGACAGCATCGGTTATCTTCTTTTCGTTTGTAAATAACTTTTGAATAGCGTTGTTATAATTTTCAGCGTCATCTTCATCTAAGGTACCAAATATGTCTAAAAATTACACCAATACCAGAGACCCAAGCGGATCGTTTAGAAAAGTTATTAGAAATTATATGAGAGAATGAATCAAAATCGCGTAGAATATCCGCATACAATGAGTCTAGAGGAGTCAACATATTTTGGCACTGATTTTCGTCAATTTCTTCGTTTTCTCGACATTGTAATCGTATTATACTGAACGCGTTATGAATGTTTTCAATATGGCTCTTGAAAATAGACACATCTACAGGAATAACAACGTGGAATTGGTCATTTACCACTTTTAGAGTGCCAACTGGATCGAAGAGTATACCTGGACCCTGGGTGATGTATTCGACATATTGGTTTTCGCTGGTTGCCGTGATATAAACGACCTCCAGTCTGTAATTATAAGTCATAATAACGAAGTTAATTATGCGTTGCAAATAGAAATACATAATATACTAGTCTAAGTATTTAAATGTGCCGGTTTTACTTCATCGAAATGGTGTTTGACGTGACGTCGATTGATCAAAAGAGATAGGGTGTTATTGCCATGAAGCTTCACAATTTTGTACGGACCCTTCCAAACAGCTGATAAAGCCTTACGTAATCTAACATGGTTTCGTAAATAAACGTGATCACCAACTTTGTATCGAACTTCGCGAGTGCGTCTATCATAATATGCCTTTGACCGTTCTTTTGAATCTCTAATATTTTGAAGTGCCTTTTCACGGGAAATTTTGAGGCGATGTTGAAGCATTTTGATATATTCAGGATAGGTTGTATCAGTGGTAGATTTGAAAACAGAGTCAGGTATATATGGCTTGTGACCAAAGATGAGTTCATAGGGTGTAAAGCGGGTTGTAGTATGGATGCTGCTATTGTAGGTTAACATGGCAGTATAAACGAATTTGTGCCAATTAGTTTGATTTTCGTTGACGTATGATTTTAAATATTCTTTAAGGGTTGAGTGACTTCGTTCAAGTGCTCCCTGTGTCTGAGGATGGTAAGGTGTTGCCAGATCTGTTTTATTTTTAAAAATTCACAGGTTTTTTAAAATAAATCTGCAGTAAAATTAGTTCCCTGATCTGTAAGTATAGTTTTGGGAATACCAAAAAGGGATATAAAATGTACTAAGCATTCACATGATTCTTCTGCTGTTGCATTGGAAATAGGATAAGCGATGGAGAATTTGGTCAGGTCATCTTGAAGGGTAAGTATAAATTTAAGTTTTTGAAGTCCGGCTTCCGGTAAGGGTCCAACTATGTCAAGGGCAATTCTCTCAAATGGACGAGTAGAACTCGTTGTAATCTGCATGGGCGATCTGTTAATTCCGCGAAAGATCTTATTTGACTGACATAGAGCGCAATTCTTTACATAATTATCTATGTCAGACCTCATATTCTTCCAGTAATAACTTTCTCTGATACGGTCAAACATTCTATTCGAACCGAGATGCCCTGCTATGGGAATATTATGATTTTCTCTAAGAATTTTTGTAATTTCTGTGGGTACAGGATATATAATAGTATTATGATGTATATTGACTTTAATATTAGTGTTGTTAAATAAATACATAAGCATGCCGTAGATTTTAACAAAAGAGTGATGTTCAAATGCGTTTTTAAAATCTGATATTGCTATTTCATTTATGTCGCCACAGAGAATGATGTCATCTCTAGCTGAGTTTAGGGTTGTAAATATATCAGCATATGTGCAATTATCGAAATAATGGACTTTCGTGAATAGTAGATAGTAGGCCTTTCCCTTTAAATCTATTTTTTTAAATGAATGGAGTTCTCTTTCTGCTTGTAAAATATTGTTTGAATCTTCTGACTCAGAAAGCACATCCTGAAGGTAAGGGTTGGATTCATCAAGATCTATTGATACAGGGATGATAATTGTCTTACTACTACTCTTTAGTAACGATTCGTTACATTCTGTAATTTGAGTGTTATAAGTTTCTTGTTTATTAGAAAAGGACTTTAGGAAGTCTGAGTATTCGTTATTGGAATTCGTGGGTATTTGTTCTCTTGTTTCAGGTATTTTTACAGGGGTGGAAGAATTTGGAGAATCTATGGGAGTAGGAGGAGTTAACGGTTCAATGTTTATATTTTGTTCGTCGAAAGGGCTGGCATCTAATGCACCCAGATCAATTAGTTCATCAAGGACTTCTTGGGGAATTTCCAATTCTGGGCTAGGATTATTTATACCACTGGTAGAGGGTTGATCTTGGGTTATTGGATTAACGGGGAATCGAGACAACGCGTCGGCATTACTATTTATTTTTCCTTTCTTATATTCTACCTCATAATCGAATTCTTCGAGTGTAAGTCTCCATCTCACTAGTTTGGAACCTGGATCTTTGCAATTAAATAACCACTTGAGTGGACGATGGTCAGTGACAATTTTGAATCGATGGCCGTATAAATAAGGTCTAAAGGTTTTGGTTCCAAATAGTATTGCTAAGCATTCCTTCTCAGTTACGCTGTAACTATTTTCGGCTTTATTTAGGGTTCTTGATGCATATGCGATCGGGCGATCATTGCCTATTGGGCCTTGAGATAGTATAGCTGAGATTGCAAAGTTAGATGCATCGCATGTTAAAACAAATGGTTTACTGAAATCGGGATAAGCTAAAATGGGAGCAGAAATTAGAGCGTTTTTTAGACTTTCAAAAGCTACTTGTTGTTCGTTTTGCCAGTTGAATGGAATATTTTTTTTTAAAAGATTAGTGAGAGGCTTAGCTATTTTGGATAGATTAGGTATAAAACGGCGATAATATGAAACTAGCCCCAAAAATGATTTTATGTCTTTAGGACATTTGGGCAATGGGAATTCAGATACAGCTTTGGTCTTTTCTGGATTTGGTTTTACCCCTTTATCTGTAATAATGTGGTCAAGATATGATACTTCTTTACGAAAGAATTCACATTTGTCAGGTTGAAGCTTCAAATTAAATTGACGTAGTCTTTCAAAGACATCGGACAGGTTTTTTATGTGAATGTCAAGGTCAAATGAGTGAATAACAATGTCATCCAAATAAACAAAGCATTGTATGCCTTGTAAGCCAGATAAGACGGAATTCATAAACCTTTGGAAGGTTGCAGATGCATTTTTGAGTCCAAAGGGCATTCGAGTAAACTCGAAGTGTCCTTGCGGAACTGAGAATGCATTTTAGGTGCATCCTTATCTGCCATTTTTATTTGGTGGAATCCAGAGGCCAGGTCAAGAGTGCTAAAATATTTGCATTTGCCTAATTGGTCTAAAATTTCTGAAATATTTGGTATCGGGTAAGAGTCGCCTATAGTAATATCATTTAGCTTGCGGTAGTCTATAACTACGCGCCATTTGCGTTGACCTGATGCATCAATCTTTTTTGGAACTATCCAAATCGGCGAAGACCATGGAGACATTGAGGGTTTAATTATGCCTTCATCAAGCATTTTACTAATTTGAGATTCCACTTCTTGTTTATGGACTTCTGGGAATCTGTATGATTTTGTATTAATTGGAATAGTAGAAGAAGTAATAATTTCGTGTTGTAAAGCGTCTGTGGTAGTTAGTTGATCACCGGGAAGATGAAAGATATCAGAGTAAGTGGAACAGAGATCGTATAAAGCATCTGCTTCTTCAGAATTTAGGTGGGAAGCTCGTAGTTGATTTAGCACTTGCTCAGTTCGATTGAGAGTATTGTTTTGATTTATTTCAGAATGCGACGTATGGTAAACTGTACTTTCTTGAGGTTTATCTAAGGGTAAAATTTTTATTTTCAGATCTGAGTCAACGTGTATTGGAGATTCGGAGATATTAACGACAGATATATTTATTCTAGAATTGCGCTTTACTTTTACTATGCAATTCACTGTCAGAAGCGAATCGGCTATGTGTTGGTCAAGGACAAGGCCTTCTTTAATCTCAGGGTTAAGCACAGAACATTCTATTACCGCTTCTGTTCTAGGTGGAATAGTGTAAGTTGGTTCACAAAATTTCAATATTATAGTTAAAACGTTTTCTACGTAATCTATTTTGCAATCAGAGTAAGCAAAAAGGTCATTGCCAATTATCCCATCGTATGGGAAATCTATTTTGGGGATTATATGAAAATTATGGTTCAGCGAGTTAAAATTGATTGATATATGTCCTAAAGAATTCATTGGATTTTTTGTAGATCCTAAACCATGGAAAGTTATAATATGATCGGTAATTAAAGGCATTTTTTCAATTACGTTTACTTTAAAAAAACTGATAGAGGCGCCACTGTCAATAAGTAATTTAAGAGGTCTGCTAGAAACTGAGGTCAGTACTTCTACATAAGGTAAGTATTTTTTTGTGGAATTTATTGTAACACTATATGCTTCAAATGACCTTTTTTCTTTTTCAGCAGGTGTACAGGATGGACAAGATTTTGATTTACATTGGGGTATATCAACAGGTGGAAATGGAATAATGACAGAATCAGAGTTTTGTTTGTCAAGGCCACTATAATAATGGGGCCGGTTTGTTAGTGGATGATTTAGAAACAGCGATTTTGTAAATGCCACTATGATTTTGGGACTGGTTACCCGGTTTGTTCGTGGATGATTTAGAAACAGCGATTTTGTAAATGCCACTATGATTTTGGGACTGGTTACCCGGTTTGTTCGTGGATGATTTAGAAACAGCGATTTTGTAAATGCCACTATGATTTTGGGACTGGTTACCCGGTTTGTTAGTGGGTGATTTGGCAACAGCGATTTGATTAGGTAAGGCTTTAGTATCGGTTTGTCCGTTTGTCGTGCCCGCACGATACTGAACGGGTAGGACTACTCGTTTAAATTATTGTCAATAACATCCTCGGGGTTCTGTTGATACTCGACTACGTCAGCAGTATGAACAGGTTGATTATTTCTGGCAAAACTAGTCGACGGCTGATTAGGTTGTTGGTTTTGCGAATTTCCAAATGACCTATTATAATTATTGTTATTGTATTGGCGTTTACGGCAGTTATCTATAGTGTGGCCTACTGCTTTACAATAACGACACACGGGAGGAGCAGGATTAGAACGAAATCCTTGGCTATTAGGCCTATTGGCAACATTCACATAGCGCTGTGTTATACTACGATTTGATTGAAATTGTCTTTGAATTGAACGTCCTTGACCGAATGAATTGTTATTAAATGAAGACGTATTTCGTTTAAAAGTACTTTGTAATATTTTTTCTTCGGACATAGCAAAATTGATGGCGTCATTCAAAGTTTCTGGATCGCGACATCTGATTACGGTGGATATACGAGCATTCAAACCGCTAACAAAGATATGCAACGCGAGGTCTTGAATTGCAGCGACACGGCCAGCAAGTTCACCTTTCTTTTTAGTAGGTATTGAGATATTAATTTCAGTTAAGAGTTTTGATAAACATGATTCAAGACGCAAAGCGAACTGGTTAACCGTTTCTGTGTTAGATTGCCGACAATCTTGAAGGTCGGAGAGCAATGCAGCATAGTGTTTCTTTTCTCCAAACTGAGATTTTAAAAACTCTTCTAACTGCTGCCATGTATCAAACTCTTTTATGGCACATGCACTTTCAGTACGGCCTTCGAGTTGGCTAAGAATAAATTTAACTAATACATCCTGTTGTGACGAGGTCGCAAGATTTATCGCGTTTCGGCAATTATTTAAAAAGGCATTTAACTTTTCACGGTTACCATCAAATTTGTTTATAAACTTTATTAAAACATTAATGTCAACTTCTTTTATTTCTTTCGTAGACGTTGCAACGGTAGTATCTTCTTTAGGCATGTCACACCTGGGTATTCGTATTACTTAAACAAAGAGATAAGACACGGAGTCCAAAAATTGCGATAAGAAAGTTATGTTGCACTGGTCTCGAGACTGGACGACTTAATAATATAATAATGCGATAACGCTCTATGATCTAATATAAAATGAGTACTAACTAATAAACACTTTATCACTTCTTTTACTTTTAGATTCGGTTTTACGTAATTTCACTAGCACTGATCACAAGGCGAAAACTTCGACGTTAGGTAGTTATGAATTTCAAGGACTTACAGGAAGACGGCGACTGCAAGAGTACCTCGAATCATCTCGCAGCTGTATACAGCTGGTAAAAGGTATACCTTTTCATCAAGGTAAGCGGGCTCGGCAACAGGATCGACAGTGAACCTGGTAGGTTCGGCAGGAAATAGCAACACACGCGATAGTTTCGCTACGCGATAGTTTCGTGACAGGATTCAGCGAGTAGATACGGTGAAAAATATATATAAATGTTCAAAGTGACACGCATATACGATTTACGCGACGACGGGAATCAGTGATTGGAATCAGCGTAAGATATAGTATTGTCCGAGGTCACACGAATATATTGTTCTATTAAATGTTCTTTGCACGAAACGGAGGCGTACCAGGATTTTTGTTTTTAAATCCCTTAAGCTGCCACCAATGTTACACGGCACTTATGAGGAGTCTTTTTAAAAAAAACGTATTTATAATTTCGACACTATATTGACCCAAATACAAAATTACGATAAATTCAATTGGTACACAAAATAATGGAAAAAGGCGAGTGGTCAAAGTTAGTGCTAAAAGAAGACTGCCCGTTTCTCACGGCTCTGCCACCTACCGGGATACATGATATCTATGCTGAATCATATCTACTCTGCGGAGGTCCCATACATAAAGGGGTATGTAACAGTGCGCTGCGTAAACAGTTAAAGTTTCGCAAAAATCATGTATGAGAGAATTGTTCCCCTTAAAAAGTTCTTAAAAAAAGTCCGTGACAGCATGTCTATCTTTTAAGGTTGGCTTACTATAACCTTTTATGCTAACCAAATTTGTTCTACAATAATGCATTATTTGCGAAGGTATTTTTATAAACATGATGTTAATCCTTATCCAAATAAGTGCGTTATTCATCACAAGTATTTAATTTAAAACAAAATTGCCAAAATTGCCCTTTACATCATTCGATTTCAATGAATATCTTAGGAGATAGCGCAGTTTTAAAATAACATCGCAGCAAAATAATTACCCATTACAGACATACAAATTATGTTTCTTCTGGTTTATTCTGCGTGATTTTAAATTAGCACTGTAGGTATATTTATAAAATTTTGTTCAATGGTTCTTATGTAGTTCGTGGATTTCAGCTCCTTTAAAATTGTATTATAGCTGCCTACGACCTCTCTTATGTGACGCAGACGAAGTTGCGCGGGTCAGCTATCTATACTAATATTATAAAGCTGAAGAGTTTGTTTTCTTTGAACGCGCTAATCTCAGGAACTACTGGTTCGAATTGAAAATTCT
Source organism: Catocala sponsa (assembly GCA_963564715.1). Lineage (NCBI taxonomy): Eukaryota > Metazoa > Arthropoda > Insecta > Lepidoptera > Erebidae > Catocala > Catocala sponsa. Next base: position 14,723,305 of record OY751335.1, read on the forward strand.
TTTAGTGTTGAATAGCCTATTTATCGAGGAAGGCTATAGGCTGTCACAACATCACGCAACGACCCACGGGGGCGGCGTAGTAACGATAAACGCGGGTGAAACCGCGGGAACATCTAGTAGAAGATATAACTCTAATTTAGGCACAAATTAAACAGCTGTTAACTGAATAACTGTACCTAATTGCGTTATATTAGCATTATTACAGGTAACAGTCGCCCCAAGAGCTGAACATTGACTGATTATTAAAGTATGTGTTACCCTTTATACAAAAGCAGCGATAGCTCAGTGGGGAAACCAACAGACTGCAATGCAGAGGGTCTCGGGTTCGAACCCACGTCGCGCACCTCTGACTTTCGGAAGTTATATGACTTTTCGAAATTATGTGCGTATTGATTGACAATTATCGCCTGTTCCGTGCCTCGGAAAGCACGTTAAGCCGTTGGTCCCGGCTGCTATGAACATCTATGGCAGTCGTTATTGGGAGAGTGTCGACACAAAAGATCCCACTGGGTCGAAGTGTCGCCGGTCTGCACTGACTGGCCCCAAGATAAGATACCCTTTATACAGCACAATGGCCGATTAATAGAGTCCTTGTTACCTATTTTTCAGCACAAAGTACACACCAGGATATTTTTAACGCTTCTATTGAGTTCAAGATTCACAAGTGCCAAAATTGTGAATAATTTTCATCCCACTCCTTTATAATTATACTAGCTATTGTGTCCGTTTATGTACACCTGACAATATACAGGGTGTGTCGTAAATAGTGGTCCAGAGTAAAGGAGTCGATACACTGTATTCTTATGTATCGCATACCGAAATTTTAAGCATATATGCAAAATTTTAAAATGATTGGTTCAGTGGTTTAGGCGTGAAAAGGTAATAAACAAACAAACAAACAAACTCATTTTCGCTTTTATAATTTTAGTTAGGATTAGGATAGGATAGGATTAGGATTATTTTGATTGTTTGTGTGAACCATTTTGTGACGTCACGTTTGTGGTGAAATAGGCAAATATTGTATTCGCAGTGAAACCTTGCTTTTTCCTGTAAACTCTAATGGGAAGGAGATTTCATTGTCAAATACTATATGAATATAAATGAAAATTATCACGCGCTCTCAAAATATCACTGTTTAGTTAAAAATTATAGTACCTAAAAATAGGTTGACGAATTATTATAAAAAAAAACTTTCTAATTTTCCTTTTTTAATTGCCAATACCTACATAAGCTTTTTACGTATGAAATCAGTACATTTTCTATTCAAATCTAGTTGTTATTTTCGCTGACTAAACAAAGATAATTTGTTCATATATTATGATTTATGTTACCTACATAGGTTAGAAACTAAAAATGGCAGACAAGCAATGTGCACTGTATTAATTACAATTAAACGGTATGGGCTGTTTAAATATTAACAAGCTGATACAGGTAGTTCTTGTGTAAAACAAGTCACCCATAGAATCATGTACACCTTGATAGTGTACGTAAATATTGTGGGTAATCAAATCAGTGAACCAAAACCTCCATTTTACAAATTTATACGTCTGGTGTGTCTATACTATTCACCTCCATAGATTATTTTTAAGGAGATTTTGTTTGGGTGTAGCTAAAATAGTCCTGGGGTCATTAGGTATTTGGAATAAATTCATTGATCATTTTTGACGGTCTCCTAAAGCAATATTTTTGTCACTGTCTGAACTTGCAGAATCGTTAGATCTATCTGCACATCTATATTCAGTGTCACTGCACGATACGTTTGTAATCACTATCTTTTAACATTCGCTGTATACCTACTTGCAGAGCTTTGACCATTTAAATCTGCACGTCCTTCAACACTCTCAAACCATTATTCACAAAACATGTAAGTAGTTTGTTCAGTATACCCTATGTCATCTGTATCTCTGTTTACAATTCTCAAGTATTCTGCATTAATTTCTCAACGTATTCCGCCAGTTCTTCGTTTATATTTCCACGACATCACAATATCGTAATGCTGGAGGCGATTAACTGATAATAGGTACCTACGGGTTGCTAAAAAAATAAGTCTTAAAGATCTTATTTAACTGCATTAGTAGATTAATTGCCGACGCTAGTACAAGTATTCAGCTCTAACAGGGATCATGGGTTACATGCGAGCTAATTTATGGCAGTTTGCTATAATTTAGCATCATAGGTATAAGTTCACTCATAGTTATCATGTGGGCTATATAAGTGCTATTATAAGATTGCGTGTAACAAGCTGATTAACACTATTAAAGTTCAACTATGTGTAGCACGACGCTTTATATCATAGTTAATTGAAGTCACAGGAAAACTGATTGCATTAGATGTAGTAGCTCACATGTTCTTTCTTAAAATGCAAGTCTAAGTCCTACACTTGTGGCCTTCAATTCAGAATATAGCTGAGCTTAAATCCATAAAAATGCTGAATTGCAGCTTACAGTTCTATTTATTGCTAAAAACTATATAATTCTGAACTGTATAAGTACCTACCTATATTAACGCTTGTTACATTACAGTGTTGTCTCTGTGACGCATAATAGCGTTGTGCGTTATTAATTATTATACAGCCGAAAGTGTAATTTATAGCTATTGCTTGCAGTTCGAGTGTACTGTAACTAATAACTAATAAGTCTCTTTAAATGCTAAAGTTACCGATGTTACCTTTTGTGACATTCTATAATGCAGTTTTGTGCAATAGATAATGTTAGACTATTTAGTACCTGTCTATATACTTCTCTATTTGTAAACATAATTATGCGTGACTATATTTGTAAATATTTCAGTCGTGTTTATCGAGTAGGTACCAATCGATAACCTATTTCAAATACGAACCTCGTTAAATCAGTACTTTCAATATTGTCTCATTCCATAGGACAGGATTTAATTTTGGGAGAATACAATGTGGTGACTCCTGACTGATCCATAATCCATATCCAGATCCATATAATTGGAGATGGGTTATATGTTATTATATAGGTACCTACCCGTTTAACATTCTGAATAAGCTCTGAACACAGGTATGTTTGTAATACATAATGCTGATACAAAGCGATAAACATAAATATTTAATCAATAAAACTAAAACAATAGCCAAATATATAAGTTTATGCCTAGTCAAGCACATCAAAATGAGATTGTTAAAACACCTGGATACCTACATAAGAGAACACAATCAAAAACCCATTGAACATTATCTTACCTTAATAATTTGCTGGCCGGGGTCTGAGTAGAACACTTCTTTAACTCTCTTTTTGAACGGAATACCCATATACTCGGCTTGTTGCTGCCATGTGAGACGGCCATTGTAGGTAGATCCTACTATAAGATCACTAGCTCCACATGAACAAATTGCTACCAAAGCCAAAAACGCTAATAATATGATGCACTTCATAGTGTAAAGTGTATGTATAACTGTTGTGATTGAATCAGAATGACATCACTTGTTGCTCATTTAAGTACCAAGTAGTGTGTAAATGTGTTTATATATTTATGATAATGGTAACCTTATGAGTTCACACCCGCCAGATAGTAAACGATGATAATAATACCTTATGTCCACTTTAGTAACAAATATTATAATCGACATTTCTACCTACCTACTTATTATTAATAGGTAGACAGTAGGTATTTGTTATTAATACATTTTAAGGTGGAGGCATGCGCCGCCAACGGCGCACAACGAATGCCTCGCAGAGTCGCAAGGTGTGTACCTTCATATTTGTGGCGAGGCATGTGCTACGCACGTGCGAGGGCGAGCCAACGTATCTATGTCGGCAAACGCTTCAAGACAAGGTTGCCAACCATACGTGGTTCCTCGTACAAAAGATTTGCGGTATCCCGTACGAGGTACGAGGACACACTGTCAGCCTCGTACAGTTATGTACGAGATTTTGATATAGTGAAAATAATACTTAACATGCTTTCACATTGCAGGCAACATTTTGTAGCATAAATGGGAGGCAATAATAAGTAACCAATAATACGATGCCAATGGCCAACCACAGACAAAAATAAAGAGTTTCATCTTTGTTCCTCGTTTGAGTTGGCGAGTGACTGGAATGCAAAAAGCTAGAAACACGTTATACCTACTTATTATTATTTTTAATACTACGTTATGATAAGTTGAAAACTTGCAATTATTTATTTCATAATGTATAAATTCAATCGTTTGTTTGATATTATGTCTATTTTTAACCGACTTCAAAGAAAGGAGGAGGTTATCAATTCGTCTGTATTTTTTTTTTAATGTTTTTTACCTCATAACTTTCGACTGGGTCAACCGATTTTGATGATTCTTTATTTTATTTGAAAGCTGGTGCTTCCCGTGTGGTCCCATTTTATTTTAATCAAGATTTGACCATTCGTTTTCGAGTTATCTTTAATAAGTAATGCGTATTTGGCTACATTGATGATGTTCTCGTTTTTGGCTAGGTTCACTAAAAACCGAGAAATAAACAAAATTTTAACAAAAAAGAAAACCGACTTCAAAGAAGAATATTCTAAAACTTGCAAAATGCACTAAAAGGTTAATAAATAATTGCATATTCTTGTGAATAATTAAATTATTGTTATTTTTGGAGTTTGTTTTTGGTCTGCCAACCCGCACTAGGCCAGCGTGGTGGACTATGGCCTAACCCTTCTCACACTGAGAAGAGGCCCGTGCCCAGCAGTGGGACAGTTTAATACAGGGCTGATATTATATATTTTTGGAGTCGGTGTCAGCCGCCCGCGCCGCGTGCTGCGGGTTATTCCATAAATCCCCATTGAGTATCCCCATCAATGGAGATCTGTGAACTTTTTGTCCACAAATCCCCATTGAACAATCATCATCTTAGCAACGGGGATTTATGGAGAAAAACCAACATCAAGTTCACAAATCCCCATTAAGTTGAATCATCAATGGGGATATGTGGAAATCGATGGATTTTTCATCCACAAATCCCCATTATCTTGGCATCGACTTTGCAATGGGGAGCTGTGGACAGAAAGTTCATAAAACCTCAGAAGTGCAAAATGGAACAATATAAAATATAAAAAATCTTTATTACTTACACGTAATCATCAAACAAACAGAGCATTGCCTATATCGATAGCTAGAATCAAATTGTGAATAGCTACTAATGTCTAACCATTTAAGAATAGTATACACGCGCGGCCTACTATAGTAGACCAGATTAAGAATTGATGACAATAGTAAACAATGTAGGCAATATATGCTGAAACAGTGGTTAAAGGACGATTTTATTAAATTATGGTGCGCATTCTGTCAGCAGCACCGTACCATCAATTTAGTTGAAGCGTGGCACAAAAAAATTAAAAACGTATAGCTAAAAAGAATCCCAGCCTGATAAAGCTTCTCGCTGCGCTGTCGGAAGACGCATCGTTCTACGATATTCGAACTTTGCAATTTTATAATGCCCTAAATAGCATAACGGAACGATCGGCACTGAGTATCAATCGGGATAATTTTGTACAGGAGGTCCAAAATGAATTAATTACAGGCAAAATAAAGATAGGACACTTTTTAGAAATTATTTATTTGCCAAAGTTTGTGGAGCTTGTCCGTACTTTGACCACGACTCTTACCGCACGTGTTTGTCGTAAGTAGGTAATCCACCAGTCGGTATTTTTAAAAACGGTTCGGCTTACCATACGTATTTTCTTTGTCATGATGATTTGTCAATGCGGCCTTTCTTAAATATCGCTTTATTATAATGGTAATAGCAGCCTTTTACTGTTACCGAGGGAAAAACTGTAACAATTGCTCGCATCGCTGCATTTTCATAGTCAAGTTTGAATTTTATTGGATTCCAATCAGGTAGCTGAGACTTTATCATACTAAATATAATCATTAATCACATAAGATTCTGTATTTCTGTGACTCATTAAAGCATATACTAGAGGAATTATATTGTTGTGATTGACCGTACTACCAGCATCGCCATGAATTGTGTAGAGTTTCTCGAATGGAACAGGACAGCTTTTAAAAGTACCGTCGCCATAAAATTCCGTTAATCCGCACATGGTTAGCTTGGCTTCAGCAGAAGGAAATACCAATATCCGTGTATCGTTTCTAACGCATGTGTACTCTGTTAATAAAAAATCTTGCAACTGAGGTGGGATTTCGACTTCATGCCCTTTTTTGTAATGTAGCTTTTGTACTTTAGCAGCTGAATTTCGTTTTCTGTATAACGAATCTTTAACTGAACTAAATTGAGGTATTGAAGAAATGATATCTATTCCCGCATATTTTAGCTTCCCTACCATGGCATTGTATTCTTGTGGAACATTTGGAAATTCCGGTGAAGTTATTTGATTTTTTAGATTCTCAATAGATATTAGTATTTCGTTCTTCGCAAAATCTGGTGTACATAAATGATGAGTTTCTATTAATATCTGCTCGCGCTAAAAGTGAAATGGAATAAATTGACGTATTTTTTAGTTTTGTTTTAATTTTCATTAAGTAGCATATTTTATTTGTATATTCAACTCGACTTGGTAGTTTTAAGAATCTAAAGTATATCTTCACAGCCATTATTTTTTAGTAACACTGTTAATTTACTTTAAATTACACCCAAAGTGTATAATATAATGTTACCTACATACAAAGAGATTTATGTTCCCTAGACTTAAAAGTTTTGAGCAGTGTATTCAATAAAAACAAAATGGCTGTGGCTAAAGGACGCGAGAAGTTTATCAATAAAAATAAGGCATTTATTCTAAATCTTACATAGGTACCTACTGCATATTAATAATAAAAAGATAGTAACTACATCTTAGAAATATTGTTATTTACATATAATAAAGCAATGAAGTTTATAGCTTTTTACTTTTATTTTCATAAGCCCCTTGCATAGTTTTCGTTTCGTAGACGCCCACTTAATCTTGAATAATTATTATCACTCGATTTTCCTGGGAGTGATTCCCGGCCGCTAATGGATCTTATTAGTAGGTTCGGTACTCATTATATTCAAAACTGTTTGGTGACTTTATTTCGCTCCCGACCCGTGGTACAACTGCGATGTTCAACTAGTTGTACCACGGGGAAGTAAAGTTACCCTTGGTTCAACTGTTGTAACATATGTATTTGTTTTGCTATTTATAATTATGACCCGTAGTACAACGGTGGAATTATGTCCAGCTAGTTGTACCACGGGCATAGGTACCTAAAATAAGTTAGAAAAAAATTGTGTAAAACAAATGAACGTCTACAAAACAAAAGACTATCAGAAAGTGGTCAGCCATCGATAATGCTTACTAAAAACAGGTGCATGCTATTTTCGACCTTATTGAGATTACCCAGAAGTTATCATTTTATGAACGTATTAATGTCAGAAAGCAAGAAAATACCAAAAAAACGTCTAAAAACGTCATGAACATATCGCTTACACCTGTTTTTAGCATTTAGCACTATCGATGGCTGACCACTTTCTGATAGTCTTTTGTTTTGTAGACGTTCATTTGTTCATTGCACTTCTGGGGTTTTATGAACTTTCTGATCCTCAGATCCCCATTGCAAAGTCGATGCCAAGATAATGGGGATTTGTGGATGAAAGATCCATCGATTTCCACATATCCCCATTGATGATCCAACTTAATGGGGATTTGTGAACTTGATGTTGGTTTTTCTCCATAAATCCCCATTGCTAAGTTGATGATTGGTCAATGGGGATTTGTGGACAAAAAGTTCACAGATCCCCATTGATGGGGATACTCAATGGGGATTTGTGGAATAACCCCGTGCTGCGTCTATGTGTGTAATTATGCATGCCAATGTTATGTTATGATTATAGTAAGACGTCTCATGTTTAATTAGTTACAAACCTACCTTGGCTGATAATTCCCTTTACGAATTGTATAATTTATAGAAGGTAAGTTATCACAACCTGCTAGGTATATATTATTAGGTAGGTACAAGTAGTTACCTACTTGGTAAGCTGCAATGCTGTAATGCTAGCCCGAACCAATTTTAGGATGGCACGAAATACAATTATGACGAAATCCTTGTTTGCTTCTAACATTTATGTAGGTAGCAATCAGATGTTGAACGGACTGCATGGATGGCGTAGTGGTTTAAATGATCGTCTCGCCATTGCTACTGTGCGGTGTGCCTGTGAGTGGGTTTGGATCCACGCGGGACAAATTTTTGTTCTAAGGCTGGGTGTTATTTGTGACTTTTGTTTGGTACGTCCCCCACGACACAGTAATTAATACTAGTAAGTATAGGAGTTAACCAACATTTGCTTACAAGCAGTAAGCTTAAAAGATCTCTGTGATATAGCAACATACATATTTAGATGAAGAACCTATAGACGAAGTCATAGCACGACTGCGCATGCGCACAGCAAGATTTTGGAAAGAAGCTACTGTAAACTGCTATTGTAGAATATATGACGTTTACTAAACACATAATTAATTAAGTCTATTGCTCATAAATACTTTGAAACTATCACAGTATGTAATGCCGAAATTATTCTATAAAGTTAAAATAATACGAAGACACACACGCGGGCTAACTTTAAAAAGACGCCAAGTAAAAAACCGGCGCTCCACACGCCACATGAGGCAAAAGATGTCGATGTTTTGTGTAGTTTTCTTAGTAGGTTGTAAATAATATATACCCCGCTCACTAGCACATTGCTTACTGTAACCATAAATAGGTACATTAGAGGATTCATTCATTCATTCAACATTCATTAACGCAACAGGTTTAAACAGCTGTGTTCGATCCTTCAACCACATTTGTGATAGCGATTATCCATGAAATCAATATGGATACGGACTTTCGGATAGGTACCGCAAAAGAAACAGAAACTAACTAGATTATATAATTAGCGCACCAATATCTATGACGACCTTATTAAGGAATGGCAATAGTTGGATTATACACCAACTAAGGGCCGTCACAACTACCAATTCTTTAAGTGCGTTCGTGAGCGTCTGAAGAGGTATTGGTTGGAGGTAGATCGCTCTGTCGCCCAATAAGGACTATCGGACTTGAATTCATAGGCATACTACGCGTATGCCTGTGCTTGCTAAAAACACGGGATCATCTGATGGGGAAATAGTACAGATGCACACACATTTTTTACACTCCAGAATACATAATTAGAATCATAGTAAACATAAAAAACAGATAGTTGTAAGCCTCACTTTCAAGCACTAAAACCTTTTCATTGCCCAGCTTATAATTATGTATTTCAAATATGTAAAGTCCGCAAATACTAAAATAAAGCATTCAAATTGACTTTATGATTATATGATTTTCATAGCAAAAAAGCATTACAATTGAAATTTAAATTCATCGCTGGAGGTGAAAGTGGATAGTAAGGTCTAGACAACAAACTCTATGGTAACTTCAACAGTGGTTAATGTGATCAAATAAGGCTTTCGATAGCAGCTGTTACAGGCTAGACAGGACCTTACTGGTACTCGCTAGTGGCGCCGACTAATGAGCACAAAATAGCCCACGATAGCCAACATATAGGTACGTATTGTCTAAGCGATGGAACCTTTCATAAAAGTATTAATTTGTGCTAGCCAGGAACCCATGGCAGCTTTGACTTAAGAGATTATTTAGACGTCGTGGACTATTTAGACCCTGACCTATACGTATATTAATCCTCTTGGTGGTTTAGGTTTTGTTGCAATTTAAATGAAGATCAACTAGTTCCTAGAAATCAGTAAAACAACGAATAGTTAAGTGTAGATTTTTATTTCAGATAAATTCTGTTATATATTAAAAACAATAATTTAAACTACAACATCAATACTAAACCATTTTGTAATGAACGAAAGCTTCATTGTTTTGCGAAAACATTAGTAAATTTGTAGTAATAACAAGTATAATATTAAGTTTTCATAAACAACCCACCGACGACTCTTATAACATAATAATACCATAGACTATCGCATTTTACAATCACCTGAACACGTATTTTAATATATAATAATGTAAGCGCCGTTTACACCAGTCAGAATCGGGCTTTTATTAAATATATCAAGGATAAGAATTTACCAACAACCGTAAACGGTACCTGGAAGCCACTATCAATTAATATTTACACAGAACTAACTTGCATTGCCGCGAACCGAGGTGTTGTTTCAGTATCGAGCGAGTCTGTGGTAACCTGCGACCGTGTGTCAGAGTTCTCGGTACTATTATGTATGGATATTGACGTCATAGACATTTTCTCGTCTTTCATGCTACCGTTTGCTTCTGCGGAATTTTCCGCTATAGCCACCTTCTGTTGAGCGTCAACCATATCTCCACCGCCACCACTAAGGGAATTCCAGATGCCTTTCGAAGATTCTTTTAATGTGACTTTCTTTTCTCCAGTAACTGCACTTTTATCTTTGCCATCTTTAGTCTTTTTACTGCCAAGTACTGGAAAAGAGCTCAATTTAGGTTTAGAATTTCGAATAACACCTCCTCGTTGTATGGGAGCAGCTTCAACCTCGCCCTCTTCAGTTATCGAAGACAACATATCAGCCGACTCCGTTGGCACTACTTGGCCAGCTTGTATAGGAATGTCATCTGAAAATAAAATCACTATGATAAGTACCAATCCTGTACATATTTGAGTGTGTTTATAATATCTTATGTTTAGGTACAATAATTTGCCAAAATTTTAATGACATTAAATGATGTGATTTCAACACACGTAATAGTTTTGCAGTCTACAACAGTAGGTACACATTGCTTTGAATGCTGTCTAAATACTATCAAGATTTTATTATAATTATTATGCATCTGCACAGTAAAATGCTGAATAATGACAATTAGATGCCTTAACTATGCTTGTTGATATGTATTAGAATACTTGAAATATAACTGGTTTATGTAATATGATAAGTGAACTGATCGAAGTGTACGGTTCCATACATTATAGACTTTTAAGTGAAACTAAACTACGCAATTAGAAATTAAAACATTTTCTAAGTGGTGATTTGATAATAATAGTGCCCGTTTATTTAAAGACCACGTGACGTGTGCACGTAAGTGTGTTGTATTAGTACTGTAAATGCTATTTATATGGTAGATATAACGAGTGGTCGTGTCTTAAAATAATATATTTAATTTAAGTATGTAGGTACTAATAACGATTACTACGTGTACCTATGTGAATATTAATTAGCGATGATTTTAATACCCTTCGAATATGTTCGTTATCCCCTTAGGGTTTAGATATTGTACTCTTATTTGATCTATTATTGTAGAATGGAACATTATCGATACCATTACACATAAAACCAGTGTTAGTCCACACTCTACATTCCAAAGTACGACTCGAAGAGCATGCATTTGGCAGCATACAGTTACCTTCATCTGTATGTAAACCAAAAATAATACAATGCACATATAATATAAAATATAAATGATAATATTGTTGTACATATCAACAACATTCTACAAAACTACTAGAATATTTAATAATTATATTATGTAACTACGATAATTTAAGTTGGAATTTTGGATCTAGTTTACGTATATTGTGAATAGTCTGTTACTCACCTGGTAATTTCTTGGTACGGAATGATGCATTGGTAATCATAGATTTGGACATTGTGACGGTAGTTGTTGCGGGGGATAAAGCTACACTGATACCCATTGGGCCGTCGCAAGGCTGTCCTGAAAAACCATCAAAGAGGATTTTGTGAGATTTTAATAAATCATAAAAAAGAGGGATTTATAGTACGTTTGGAATTGACGTTATAAACTGTAATCAATAATTCATAACCACCTTGCGGCATAGTCTAGGGAAACATTATCATAATGATTAGTAAACATCAGAGCTGTCTATGACATCCCAACGTATGAAGTTGTCTAGCACGACATAAATACTAGTGAGAACTATGCAGCTCAAGATTGTGTATGTTCACCAGGACACACGCCGCGCCGGGGCAAACTATAGAGATTTTTAGTTTTTGACACGATTGCCTAGAATTTTATTAAATAAAAAATATGAGTATGTTTAAATGAGTAATTTTAACATTTAATTTTGGCCATTGTTCAGCGAACAATGGCCAAAATTAAATGTTAAAATATATATCTATTAATGTAAAAGCTATCGGCTTTAATTTCCCTAATGAATAGTAAGTTTTCCCAATGTATTGTTTTTAATGTTTGGTCGAAATTGGTCAAATCATGATTTTAGATTTGGCAAAAACTTAGAATCTTTGTATTCAAATAGTCGTATACTCAGTCCTTGTTACATTTCGTCTAGCTAGATAACAGTCTTCCTTAATAATTTTATACCATTATTATTAGAGGTGGTAAACCTCTGCAAAAAGTAGTCGCTACGTTATCAGCGTAAGAGTCAAAAGTCGTCCATCGTTTGGCAGACACTAAACTCGATTAATCTCCGTCAAAAACAATACAGTGTTGTATTGTTCGATAAAAATAACATCGCAGTCAGTCAGTAGTGACGGCAGTTTTAGGGAATATTCACTATTAATTCGATACGATTGTTGTTAATCTCCATTAACAAAAGCATTACAAAAGCCTTGCTTTTATACTGCTATTGAAGATTAACGCGTCGCCCAAAGAATAACCACTGCATATTATTACGATTGACTTCCTATACAAATCTTTGCGTACCACATGGCAGCCTGCAGTTGGAGAGCAATTATAACTGTAGAAAATACCTCCGTATACCACTGGCGAACTGTGCGACTCACCTGTTACTTCGTTAATGCCATTTGTTCTTGTTTAGATGGAATTCTATTTATATCAGACTCATCGGAGGTAGGTTTCGAATCAATTGTTTGTACTACAATATCCATACAGTAGTCAATATTACTATTACATGATCAGCTGTTGTTGGTGACAGTATAAGTGAAATAGGCGATTGAACATGGTGCGACCGAATCAACGTACGGTGTTACGGTACGCTCTTCACACGAACCGTCATATATTTTCGGTATCACATCAAGTTCGGTGTTGAACCACCTCAATAATAATAATATTCGGCGCAATGTGTGCTACAAGATGAAATATTGTCCGACTGCAGACTGCGTTCGTGGTTCGGCCGCACCATGTTCGATTGTCTATTTGCACTTTGTAACGAAATTGTCTACAACAACCTGGTCATAATATAATAGGGGTGGAATCAGCAAGAAGTGTTTGCGAAATGTCATAAAAAAGAACGCAAAATTCAATTAAATATGTTCATGTGTAGTTACCTGTTGGATTGTTTTTCAAAGAGTTTATCACAGCACTCGTTACCAGCATTACGTCAGGGAATAGTTCATACTGAGCTCGGCGATCAATGTCTTTTACAGCTTGATGGGCCAGCGTGTAGAATTCATTAAACATAGCAAAGTATGCTCCCTCTATCATTTCTAAAAGGAAGCTTGACGACACTGGTATTCTAGATACGTTTTTAGCAGATGATCCCTCTGTTTTCTTCTTAAACCCTTGTGTAACTATTCTGTAAATATTATAAAATTAGGAGTTTAACCTCGCAATTCAGAAAGTTTAATTACCTGCTATTGCATCTTTAAAACACATAACTTTACTTAAAAAAGTATTGATTACGAATGTGTGGCTCTCGAGTTCTTGACCAGTTATTAATCTTTGATCCACAGCTTCCTGCTATTTATTTATCTATTATTCAACTAACACGCAACATTGATGCAGAAATTTAAAGAAAACTATTGTTACAGCAATTTAAAGAAATTCGAATGAATAGCATTGTTGCATATTACCTTGATGCAGCAATACAAAAGTGCCGTAGTGCAAGTTTTGGCAAGAGACTTAATTGGCGATTGTAAATGAAGAGTAGTGCTGACATGACCCTCAATCGATTCTGTGCATTTATCACTTCAACCTGTGGTAGTGGTCCCCAATTAACAAGCTTAGTGTTGCATTCCTCCCATCGCCGTAAAGCACTCTCTGTTAAAAATTGTGATCCCAAGGAAAGAGGCTGCAATACAAAATATTAATTAAAGCATATTGGAACTCAATTAAATCTAGACAGACAGAGAAATGTTATTGTAGTTGCAACATGAAGAGTTGTAGCCAGAAATATTAATACATAGTGTGCAAAATGGCAATTAATCATACCTCATGATATATGGAAGACTGTGCCAAGGAAGGCAGTCGGAATGATACCACTTTGGGTTTACCGGCTTCATCCACTACTTCAAAGTTGTACAAACCTATAAATAATTATATGTATACATTATTTATTATTGTCCTATTTGCAGATTGAACCCACAACACTTGGTGTATTGGCAATGACAAGGAATTACTGAAATATTACACATATTATTAAATTAACAATATTGCAACTATACCTATTAACAAAGTTTCAATGCAGCGGCATGTTTTCTTATTGCCTTGAGCCACTGAGCTCAAGTAAGTATAGATAAGTGTAGGAACAAACTGCAGTGTAAATCTCTGAAGTTGGGATTCCTTAGATCTATAGAAGCTGAATAACTGAGTACACACATTTTCTAATATCTGCAAAAATTACAATCTGATGATTAAAGTATAAAACTGGAGACCTAGGAAATTAAATATTACTTTGAAATATGCACAAATAAACATTATTTTATGACCTGATCTAATGAAGTATCATTTTCTAATTTATTGCTAGGCTGTACATCACTCCCATCTTCACTGTAAAACAAGTTAAAAATGGCAGTCGCAATTTCATGATTGTGTTCATGTTCTGCTGCAAAACTTTGTAATTCATTCTCTTCTAATGCAGCATATTCATTCAGCCATTCAGTTATCAATTGCTTCCATTCAGCCATTTTCAACTATTTATTATACCTGTAAACAATAGAAGTCAACGAGTATCTAAATTAGAACAATATTATCACTGTCCTTTTAGTGTACTATATCTAGACATAGGTATTATTAGTAATGCACCTTAAACCATATAAAGTAGCTACCAAATTGTGTCTAATTGTATTTGAATAACATTCAAAAACAAATATGCACACCAGTAATAAATACTGACATAATCTGATGATTGCATTAAAAGAATACTGTACATTTTATGAAATTTATTAAAAAATTGTATGAGCAATACTTTTATCAATACTATGTTTAATATGTAAATTATGGACACATTCAAATTATGACGATATTTTGAAGTAAAATAAAGTATCGTATACAGAGTCTTAGTCTTTGTGATTATTAGTAAGTTCTTGCCACACCCTTGCAATAGCTGACCTAAAACATTGTCTGCAACTATTTAAATTCAAACACCATGAGGAGATAATAAACAAAACAAAGTCAATACTCTATTTCATATTCGCATATGAAGTTTGGATTAGGAAATCAATAAAACTTGTTTTTCTTCAGGTCATAGAGAAGTAATAAGTAATATTAAGAACAAACCAAAGTATTTATAGTATTTCAATTATGTTTATATTGCTGCGAATAAATACACATACAGTTTTGATTATATTCTACTTTTTTTATTTATTTATTATTGAATTTAACTATTCAAAACCAAAAGTATCAAATGGTTCACTTTACACTTTAGAGATGTTGACATAAGTGACATTGGCACATGACAGTTGATGAAAGATAAAATTTAATTTTTGTCTGTATTTTGTATCTTTGCTAGGAATCATAGGCAAAACGGAGACAAAGTATTTATATCTAGGATTCGTCATAATTTATATACAGATATTACAGATTTTTTGGTTGATTGGGATAGGGTATCGTGCAAATGGAAAACGCATTTGGTACGAAACACAGAGTATATAGTAAAGTAAATCACAAGTGTACAATTTCGAATCTGTACAGTAATCGAGTATACTTTGTAGAGGTCTTGGCTGGTCTTGGCATCATCGGGGCGATCCAATGAGGGCTATCGCGCTTGAATTCACTACTAGAGGTGCTAGTGAAAGGTAAGGTCTCTAGACCTCATACTCTATAGCTTTGCTATATAGTCACTTCAACAGTAACCAAAGAAATTGACAATTATTACCGCCAAATACGGGTTATGACAGCAGCTGTGACAGAATTGACAGGACCTTACTCGCTAGTGACGCCGACTGGTTAGCACAAAAACCTCGGACCAATTATCACACAGTACTTGGTCCGAGACAAAAACTATAGCCAGGCCCAGTCAACTGTCATACATGATACAGCAAAGTTAAACGTACTGGGGGTACGAAAGAGCGAGCGAGAGAGATAATAATGTTACCATTAAATACTTTTTTATAATAAATGATTTTTCCTTCTGGTAGCATCTACATTTTAAAAGCAACATGCTGTCAAATCTGACAACTACAAGAAAAACTCTTGCCGCCATTATGTTTTGTCTTGTTTTCGAAGTTTATTTGTTATAAATAAAATAATTTTAATTTTGCTTTCACATTAGATACGTTTAGTTGAGTTTCCTGTTCTTCCGTTTTAGTGTTTTGTTGTAATTAAGTGTTGCGAGTTTTATATTATGAGATAGAGACTCAATTGTGAAGTTATAGTCACCATGAAAGAAAACGACAGAAAGTGTATCAATTAGTGTGGATGCTCCTCTGCTAAAGATCCGAAAATTATGTAATGTACCTTATAAGATCATTATTTGAAATAAAAGCTTTTTAGAAATCTGTTTTTTTTGTTCCCTAATACGAAAATACGAAGATGATATACCTACCTACAACTATATATAATTATAATAATATAGAACACTGAATAATACTTGTTGTAGGTATATCTACGTACGTATAACGCTCAATAGTTTGAGTGGGTATGACATAGATGGCGTGTCTTGTTTTTGTATCGTTTTTTTTGTATGAAGCTGTTATTCTTAGGGTATATGTGTTCTGTGACTATAGCCCTCAATCCTGGACCTGTTAAACTGGAACTGGAACCTGTTAATAATATCCGTGATCATGTCATCTATAGTTTAATAAAATAAAATCTTGTAAGAGTATGCTTTGCTTTGACCAAGGCTCAAGGCCACTGAAAATGGCTGTAACGGTTACCAGCTAAGGACTTGGTTTATGCCTGTCGGTTGATAGTTCGTTAAAAGGTATTATGTATATTTGCATCTGACGCTTCAGAGACAACTATACGAAGACGCGAAGCCCTGGGTAATCTATATTCACGTGTTTAAGTAAGCAATAGCATTACTAGCCACCGTAGTTATGACTGCGCCGAGCGTAAGACAGATAATGACAGGGCTCGTGCGGCGCATATACTAATCGGCGCGCGGCCACCATAGTAAAATTGTATGGAGGATTTGAAGTGCTTTTTTTGATAAATATGTATCTTTATTGTTAACTAATAACTTAAATATTTGGGACGGACAAATTGTAATATAACTATTTATGTTTCGTTTAAACTGTAAAATAGGATATATTTCTACTGTTATAGTCTAAAAATCACGTAACACGAGCTTACGTTTTTGCATTTTTCGTGTAAATTTACGTAATTTTGTAGGCAAAAATATTAATTATTTTATGTTTTTTTCATGGAGTAATTGTAAACACATTCATTGTTATGGTAAATGTATATTTTACATTTGTATTAAACAAAAGGTGTTGATTTTATTCACTTAACTGTGACCGCCTGTTTTGGCACATTTAGCTCGGCGCAGTCTTAGGGCCACTTGCACAACAACTCACTAAATACGTTTAGCACTAAATAGATTTAAAACATCATTGCATCTCAGTCACCTTCACATGGATCACTGCGACAGCACGATGTTTTAAATCTATTTAGTGCTAAACGTATTTAGTGAGTTGTTGTGCAAGTGGCCCCTAATAATTTAGTTTTATGTTGAAATCGTTTTCTTTTTGAATTTATTAACTTTTTTAACCCTAGTTCAGTACAAATATTTACATTTACAAAGACATAGATTACTCAACTTTGATCTTGAAACATAGACATTATAACATTACTTTGAAAGACAAAATTGGACATACAATTTTTATTTTCTATCTTAGTCGAGTGCTAATTTTCAAATTATTCGATTATAATTTACATCACTACGATGCCAGTGCTGTGCATGCCACGTAATAGAAATGTCAAAATTAAATATTGCCAAAATTGTTGCGGTTGTAGAGTTTACGAAAAAATAACAATTATTCCAAAAAATATTATAAAACGGGTGCTGTAGTACTATATACATTTAATAATATCCAATGGGTGCCTCTCACAGCTCTGAAATTCCAGGAGGTGGCTCGGAAGGATATCATGTTTTACGGGTTTGTGTTGTGACATTATTTTAGTTTATATAAATTGTATTGAGATAGTACACCTAATGGAATACCGGTACTCTCCTTTTTAGGTTCAAGATGGATCTCCAGGTCAACATGCGAAACTTGAAGCGTTTTTTGACTTTATCGTAGCCATAGAAGATACTAGACTGGATCAGGACAATGACACTCTTAAAGATTTACTAAAGAAGAATGTTGATAAATCTATTAAAATGCTTATTTTCAGTAGCAAAACCCAAACTGTAAGGGAAGTTATGGTAACACCTAGTGCAAATTGGGGTGGGCAGGGACTCCTTGGTGTTAGTATAAGGTTTTGCTCATTTGAAGGAGCAAATGAAAATGTCTGGCATGTACTTGTAAGTATTCATGTTTATGGTTTTCGAGATGTCACTGTAGAGCGAGGAATTAAAAAAAATATCTTAATACCAATCACTTTTAGTGACAAAGTATGATAACAATACTATCAATCAGATGACTGACCTATAGAAAAAAATGTTTTTAGAAGATGTCAAATCATTGTCAAACATTTACAGTCTTATTCATATAGGTTACAAGCTTTTAACATAATTGTAAGAATATTTCTAAAAAGTATTAAGGATGCATTAAAATGATAACTTGCCTGATAAGATGTCCTAGATAATGAAGGTTTACATAATGTTTATGAATAATGATTTTTACTGTATGTTTATTAGATTTATTGAGTATTTGAAATACTGAACATATTGAGTGTGTAGGTAAGGACTTCTATAAGTAAGACTTAGAAACTATAATAACTAGTGAGTAGTTCTGTTACAGTAGACTCATAGATGTCTTTTAAGAAGTATAAATTCAAGAATGTGAACAATCCTTGTACAGCCATTTGTAATGGTTATGTATAAATATTTTTACAGGAAGTTCATCCATCATCACCTGCAGAATTGGCGGGCCTCAGGCCTTTTTCAGATTACATAATAGGGGCAGATTCTATTATGCATGAAAGTGAAGACTTATTTACACTAATTGAAGCCCATGAAGGCAGAGCTCTGAAGCTCTATGTTTACAATGTGAATGATGATACCTGCCGTGAAGTGCACATTACACCTAATCATAACTGGGGAGGTGAAGGCAGTTTGGGGTGTGGAATAGGCTATGGTTATTTGCATAGGATCCCATTAAGAAATACTCCACCTTCTATGTTTGGATCAGCACCTACGGTGAGCTTCAGTTTGTTTTCATTGCCTTATACAAAATGTACATTATATTTTAAATAAACTTATTGAATTACTAGAATTAATTATAGAATTAAAAATATTGTGTAAATTTTTCAGGCAGCTACACCTCATGATATTCAACAAAAACTGGTGTCAGGTGTACAAAACCTTAATATAAATGATGATAAGACTCCTTTGATGTCTGCACCTCAAGTGCCCAATGCTCAACCAGAATACATCCAGAATCAGAGTGCTCCGCCACCTTTCTTGTCCGGAGTCCCTATGGTGAACCCTGGTGGCTTTGCTGCCCCGACTGGTGTACCACCCACTTCTGTCACTGGTCAGGTTAATGCTCCACAACAGCCAATAGTACAACAGATTAATCCTTCACAGCAGCCTCTTTCTCCAACTCAGTCAGTTGTGTCCAATATGGCAGCGTATTCTAGCAGTAAGTATTAACATTTACAATGTGAAGTGTGTTTGTCAGATTGCATCTAATAAATTACATAGTATGTATACTTTGTTATTATTATACTAGTATTTATACAGGTAGCAGTAATAATGAAATGGTTCCTTTTAACTGTTTCTTTTTAATTAGTTACTATGTAGTTGTGCAAAGAAGTCAACTGTACTCTATTAAGATACTTATAATAATTATTTCAGATTTAGCAGATGCAACATTAACTAATCTGGGAAGCATACCATCTGTATCCAATATGCAGCCACCAGCACCACTGCCTAATTTACCAGGAATTCCAATGAACCAGCCTCAACCCTATATACCTATGATGCCTAACTACACTACATCACAAGTTCCACCAGCTACTTACCAACACAGTACAGGTAATTTAGTACCGACGTTTGACATGAGCAGCTTTGCTCCGGCAGCAATCCAACCACCTCCAATATCAACTGGATTACCGGTGGTGACGCCAGTCTCATTGCCGGGAATGCCTTCGATAACTGTGAGTGCCACTCTGCCTGTTTCTACCATGCAAGAAATACATCAACAGCAATCACAACAGCACCAAGATTTACTATCGTGAAATGATTGGAATTATTTTAATATATGCCTATTAATATTGTTAAGCAGAGAATTCTCATATTGGCCCAACATTATTTTAGTTTATAAATGTTATATGCTAAAACCATGCACTTGGAAGGCAGGTCGAGTGGTTTTAGCAGTGTATTATAATATATAATTTTCAGTTATTTTATTATCATTATTATAAATGAGTGCAAAAGTTGTGTACCAAAAACTAGGTACTTGAAAATATACTTTAGGTTCTTTTTAGGTCTGCCTTCAAAGCTAATATAAGTGTACATTCAAAATGATAAATAAATGATAAAAAAAGAAATATATTATTTTATTTTTATAGTCCAATTCTAAGACAAAGTAATACATCAAGTCAAATTAAATAATTACATTAATTGTCTAAAATTATATTTATGAATTATATTTAGATTTTATTTATAAACATTGCAATATATAAATACTTATACTTACATAATTATGTCTAAATCTTAATCATGTAACTTAAGTACCTACCTAGGTTATTAAGTCGTCAACTGGCGTATTTGTACAGTTTTTGGTATTGCCTTTGGATTGTTTTAAACTATATGTAACCAATTTAACAGAACATAATAAAGGTAATATATGCCTTGAGAAAATCTTAATTGAAATTATGATTGCCAGGTTCGCAAACGAAGGTTAAAAAAATATTTATAGTTAAGAAAACGTCGGCAAGAATCATACCTCCTTTCTTTTGATATTGCTAAGACAAGTATTTATTTTTGTTAGATTATAAAACAAAATCTGTGTATTATACGTTGCACTAAAATACTATACCAAGTAATACTCTAAGATAGCTTTACAACACTTAAAAATGTCTGTATTATACCCATGGAGCACTATGTTAGTTTAATAAATAGGAGCGGACCGAGGACATATTCTCGATGTTGACAAGTGTTGTAAAAAATCATGATATTTATAAAAAGTTCCCTAATTGGTCCTGCTTCACGTTTTGTGCCTGAATTAAGCGTTAGTTAGGTACCTACTTGATTTTTTATTATACACATTTTATTACTAGTATTTAAATAAAATTGTTAACATTCTAACTTTATCGAAGTTTATAGTCTCAAGTCTTATCGTCCGTTTATGAAAATAGTACTAAAACAGTGCCCAGAGAACACCACAAGATACACCTATCGTCTATCGCTAATACTTAGAGAAAAATTTTCATGCATAGGAAACTTTTGTAAAACGTATGAAAATTCGTTAAAATGACGATTTTCCTGATAATAGAAATACCCACAGCTAGGTACTTTTGTTGTTAATAAGTACCTAGCTAGTCAAATGTTCTTACAGTTGTTTCAGTTACATAGGTACTAAATAGTTTGATAGCGACGGTGAACGGACATTAATCAATTCGTTACAGTAGCTCGTCTGGAGTTGTTATAGACTAGGTAGGTAATAGCCAATTGTAAAATAAGTATACCTAGTACATTTTAGAAATATTGCAATTATAAATGAATCTCGATACAGTTTTCTTGTAATAAAATACGTGTATTTAGTAAAAATCAGGTTTAAACCTACACTAACAAATGCACGGCAATACAATGCACTTACAAGATGTCAGTGATAAACAAGGTGGTGCTACTGCTATCTAATGGCACGTTTACACGCTTGGCAAGCCTCGGCAAGTGTTCACGAACACAAGCGTGTGAACGGGGTGTTCGGCTTGGCTTCGTGAGCTTGACGCCGATCCGTGCTGGTGTCGGTTTTTGAACACAGATTAAGATTGGCCGCATACATACGTTTTCCGTATTCGATTTCCGAATTCGTTTTCCATATTCGGAGCTCCGAATGCATAGAATCAATATAAAATACACTAACTGCCGCACATGTCCGCTTTTCTTCGAACGGAAAAAAATCCGTATGTACGTTTCGAATGCAAACCCGTGCGTTCGGAGAAACCATTCGGAAAAAACCTAATGACGTCATGCGGAATGCAGCCTTTGCATACATTTTGTTTGTGTCGGCGCACACGTTTGGAAATTCTCATTTGGAACCGAGCCCGCGCCGCGCGTATCGTACGTACGTAAACCGTAGTTATAAAGTGTGAGGTAGAAACATTAATATTGTTTATTGAAAAATACCCTTGCTTGTGGAATATACATGACAAGGACTACCACAACAGAGATATAAAAGACTAGATGTTCCCGCAGTTTCAGCCGCGTTTATCGTTACTGCGCCGCCCCCTTGGGTCGTAGCGTGATGTTATATAGCCTATAGCCTTCCTCGATAAATAGGTAGGCTATCCAACACTAAAAGAATTTTTCAATTCGGACCAGTAGTTCCTGAGATTAGCCCGTTCAAACAAACAAACTCTTCAGCTTTATTATATTAGTATAGATTTGGCTTGGGAGCAGGTATTTAAAGAGGTATAGTTCATACTATTCACAGAATTTCGTTTAAATATGTTTGTTTTATTTAATGTTGTTTTATTATTGTTGATAACTGTTAAATATTATTATAATTGTTTATTATTGAAATGCAATTGCTAATAAATCATCGTCCTCCATCGACGTGCGTTCACTACGCTATCACTATCCGTACTGACCACGATACTAAGGTACTGACAGTATACATTACAGAATGAAAAAAAACGTATGTATGCGGCCAGCCTATGGCCTATATACTTTTCAAATGCAATTCATTTCAAACGTTTGCCAAGCCCCGGCAAGCGTGTAAACGTAGCATTATATTATGTCACTGGAGTGTAAGCGTGCGAAATTTGACAGTATTTGAGAGATCAAGTAAAAGGCTATTTAGACATGGGACTTTACAAGAAACCAGTCCTCATTGGAGGAACCTACCTTATTAACATTGACCTTCATTTTTCAAATCAGGTAAGAATCCAAATGATGGACTTCGCGTTTTTTTTATATGTACCTAAGTATACAGTTCATTGCTATAGTTTTAAAATAAGATTATTTAGAAATCACATAGACATTTATCTAGTTGGAACTCGAATTGGCAGATTATCAGTTACGATCTTACATCTAATAGCAACTTTACGCTTACATAATTTTAATCCAACTGATAATCCTAAGGAGGTGGATTAAAATACTTTAATTATAACATAAGGGCAATACGAGTTTTTAACAGGTGGATGTTTCTGGTAAGTGAGTATCTGAACTAGAGTCTAGTTTAATACTATTAGACTTGAGAACGTTGTCCTGTGGGGGTTTTTCGGGATCGAGACCGAGAGCGAAGTTATCGTAGCCCCTCGTGAGAGTGGGAGCGTCGCTGTAGAACACTCCGCCAGCCATTTCGGAGAGCCTACGTCGACGTCGCGAATCTTTATCGTCCGCCACACTCGAAGGGCGCACGCTGGAACTACGACGGCGCTCCGAACCAAGGCGTGTGGGAACTTTTAAAGCTCTCTGTTATAAATTAAACATACACAACCATTATTACTTGTTCTTATTACAATTATCAGTTTTAATTGTCAGATGTAGGTAGATATGCTTGGAATAAAGCTATAAGCAATTAGATATTATTTAATAATTTTGCGTTAGCCAAGGTTTGTTTCACTAGTTATGTTTACAGTTTCAACTAGTTATGTTAATCTAGACCAGAGGTTTCCAGACTATTTTTTTTCATAGACCACTTTCAAAATTTAGCTGGTGCCGGTGGACACCCTGCAGCTACATTTCTACCATATTCGTTGGTATTCGTATTTATATTGGTGAAGAATGAAAACAAGTTCATGCAATTAGAAAATTTGATCAAATGTCTACGGGCTGACCTATTTTTTTTAATTCTCTGTAGTAAACCTACCACGGTAGGTGGGCTGACTTTTTTTTTGTAATTCTTAACCGAAAAATCGGTAGGTTCGAAACCACTGGTACTGAATATGGAATATGCAAGTTTTTACAAGTAACAGTCGCTGAGCTTCTTAAAATATTATCTGCCTACATTGATAGGTGAAGTCAAGTCAACATTTTAGTTCTTCACTATCGAAAGCAAATAAATTTTCGTGGACCCCCGCTTACGAATTGTGAACCCCCATTTTTTTTCACGCCTACGTAGACCCCCGTCGAGTCTCCCGTGGACCCCTGGGGGTCCACCTGGACCACTTTGGGAACTAAGGGTCTAGACGGATGTACCCTACCTTTATTCTCTTTGGCATAGAGTTTAGAAGTTTGACGATTGGTGGTGATATAAGGTCTATAGGCACTTTTGCTGGGTCCATAGTGCCTGTAATGACTGACACTATTAGCCCTGCTACTAATGTTGCAGCACAGCCCAATCCAGAGTACCATAAGTATGACACGCGGAATAACCAAAACACGGTCTCGTCTTGATTCTCACTGTAAACAACAAAAATTATTTGTATTAGTGTATTACTATAGCAGGACATAAACATTTATACATATTATAGGCACCTAGCTAAGTAGGTAATTATGAAATTTTCTGTAAGTATCTATAGATAGGTACGTAGGATAGCTCATTTATCGAGGAAGTATATACGCTATATGAAATCACGCTACGACCCACGTGGGCAGCGCAGTAATCATAAACGCGGGTGAAACCACGGGCACATCTAGGAAAAAATATAAGAAGTTTCTACAATTAGCTTTCCTTATACAGGTGCAACATAATTTTAATTATGATTCTTTTTATATTTCACTAGCTGACCCGCGCAACTTCGTCTGCTTCACTTATGATAATTTTCCTCGTTTTTCAACATATTTTATTTATGCACCGCTCCTATTGGTCGTAGCGTGATGTTATATAACCTATAGCCTTCCTTGATAGGTAGTAGTTCCTGAGATTAGCGCGTTCAAACAAAGAAACGAACAAACTCTTCAGCTTTATAATATTAGTATAGATAGCATTAAGGCTTGCGTTGCGTGACTTGCGTGTATGTTAAACGCCGCGCGCGCATTGCATCTACGCGACGCAAGCGCAGCCTGGTCAAACGTTAAGGAACGCGCATGCGCTTCAGACACCTTGTTTGTTTGTTTGCATGAACCCGCTAATCTCAGGAACTACTGGTCCGATTTATTCGCCTGAATAGAATCAGGCGAATACATTGAGTTATATGACTATCTCAATATATATACATAATAGATGTGCCCGCGGTTTCACCCGCGTTTATGATTACTGCGCTGCCCCCATGGGTCGTAGCGTGATGATATATAGCCTATATATTCCTCGATAAATGGGCTATCTAACACTGAAAGAATTTTTCAAATCGGACCAGTAGTTCCTGAGATTAGCGCGTTCAAGCAAACAAACAAACAAACTCTTTAGCTTTATAATATTAGTATAGATTCGTATAAATCAGCTATATTTAATTTATATCTGTCTTTAAAATATTTAGAATTCAATACATACTGTCTATCATGTAGGTATACTCAAATTATATGTAGCGATTTTTAGATAATTTTTATCATTGATATATTTATACATCAATGATTTTTATCGACTAAATAAGTAGGTATTTAGATACCTACTTATTTAGTCGGCATATTAAAGGTTGTAGAGCCTGATGTTGGACGCTGGCACGAGAGCGAGCGAGCTTACGCCAGCGTATAAGGCAGAGGATAATGCCGCCAAAATTTTATGTCATTTTATCATCGATCAAATTTTGATCGATGCATTTTATGGTTAATATCAAGACACGTATTAACGCATAACGATAATACAAACACTAGATATAGTCGATAGGACCTATACTTATATAATGTATAACACATTTAAAATCCAAGTGCGGCTAGCTACAATGTTTTCCAATTAAAGTAATTTCTTACTTGAGGATCATAGTCATGTGCGTGTGATTATACGACGTGCCACAGCCATCAACAGAGGCGGGCAAGCGGGGTAGGGGCAACTGAGCCAGCTGTGCGCCTCCACCCGCGGCCACTACTACGAGGAGACCGAATATACCACCTGCCACAGCACCCTGTAAACACAATCATTATGGGCGTTCAATTGAAGCATGCACTAATGTTGTTGTGTGCATATATACCTAAGGAAGGATATAACATGACATCAACGTCTTCACTTCTGTACCTCTACAGTAATTTACAGGTTACAGGTTTATAACTATTATTATTAACCGTCTTTATCATGTTAATATATTTAAATAGGCAGGTACAGTTGAATATATGTATGACTCAGCGATCTAAGTTGTCGCCTCGCGGTTAATAGTTGACCCATTGACAGTGGCGAGACGACTAGTAAAACCACGTGTAAGGATCAAATCCATAACACTCAACGGATTTCTATACCCATACGGGACAAGTATCTACAAATAGTTGTTCCAAAATATTCATTGTTTCAACGGTGATAAAGCCGTTTGTTTAAAAATAATACTTAGTACCTTAGAATTAGCCCATGGGAAAAACATGCCGAGGGAGAAGAGCCCAAGCGCAACGCCTCCAGCCATTCCGTTGAAGGAGAGAGCGAGTTGTAGCACAGGACCCAGCCTTTCCACCGCGAACACCAGGCCGAAGGAAACCACCCCGCACGCGAGGCATACCCAGCGAGCAATCTGTTATTAAAAAGTGAAGTGATTATAAAAACAAATATAGTTTATCAATAAATATTAGCATAGTATATAAAGGGCGCGAAACGAATATATTAATTGAAATTGTAAATATTTTGTATCATCTGCCGATATTTATAAAGTGTTTGATTTGATTTTAAGTACTAGCATTAATTTTATTTCCGTTTTTATATTATTTGTCGTGATTCCTTTGTTTAATTTAGTTGTCACATTCTGTATTTGTTTTGATCTTCCGTTTCGTGTTTCCGTTTAAAATTGGTAGGTCTTTATTTTGACTACAACTGTATTTGTGATTGGTTTATTGTAGGTATTTTCTTATAATCTGATTTCTCATTATCACGATAACCTTCAACATTTTAGTTTTGGTTCCCCAACATGTTAAAGTTAGTTCGAAACTTTACTGAAAATTGTGTAAGTTGTAGGATTCGAAAAGGCATGTCTGGTGCTAAACAGGTCACTCTTCATCCTATAGACAAAATAGCTATCCCTTTTCACACCGTCCATGCTGACACAACGAGACGTATGAACGATACCTACTGAATATGCATTTGTGTTTATAGATGCTTTTACCAAATATACTCATTTAATTTATACAATAATTTCTATTTTTGGCACCCCAAACAGACTTATAACAGACCAGGACAAAAGTATGACTTCAATTGACTTTAAAAATTTTTGCCAGCGTTTCAGTATAAACATCCCGTAGTAGCTAAAGGTGCTAGTCGGGCAAACGGTCAGGTAAACGAATTATGAAAATATGTAATTAAAGATAATATGTCGGTTAATAAACCTTAATAAACCTTGGCACCGTGCTATGCGAGATTTACAGTTGGCTATTAACTC
Source organism: Catocala sponsa (assembly GCA_963564715.1). Taxonomy (NCBI): domain Eukaryota; kingdom Metazoa; phylum Arthropoda; class Insecta; order Lepidoptera; family Erebidae; genus Catocala; species Catocala sponsa. Next base: position 14,751,116 of record OY751335.1, read on the forward strand.
TACTATATCTAAAAGTACGGGTAAATCTCCAATGGAGTTGTTATTTGAAAAAAATGTTCACAACCTAGTATTAAACTCTTACAAGTCGATGATGATGATAAACGCCTTAATGCTGTAAGATCATTATGTAGGTAAATTAAGGATGGGCGATCCATCATTTCGGGATAAATTACGATTTGATAAAGGTAAAGCTCAGATAAAGCCTTTTAACGTAGGAGATTTTATTTTAATGCACTAACATGAAAGACATACCACTAAACTTGGCACTAAATATGAATGCCCTATGGAATATTGCCGAATAATCGCTACAAAGTTAAACATGTCAATTTGCGGGGTTGTTCCGAAAAGATCGCTAGCTTTTTGAGACCAGCGCCTCAGACTCAAAATAATCCATTTATGGATGACTGTGATGACAATGGTGGTCATGATGAAACGACCGTATGGGCGGACAAAAATTAGTTTACCGATCCACTCTTCCCTCCTTAAGCGCTGGCTGATCATCATGCGTATCCTTATTCCCGATCTTAGGGCTATATCACAGGCGGGTGATGTCATGTGGTATGGCTAGATCCAAGGCGGGTGATGCCATGTAATGAGGCCTAGATCTCAGATGGGTGATGCCTATGTAAAATTGTTTAAACTATAACAATAATGTCCTCCAGACCAGACCGAATTTCGGCCACGGCGCGCGGCGGCCAATCTTAACGCAGACTGGCCATCTGCGCAGGAGATATTATAGTGCACAAGTGTGTGCACAAACACAAGTGCACTCTCTGTTCCCTAACTCTCATGACCCGATAGGACGATAATCCGACACGACCGGAGAGAGACCGGGCGCAGGACCAACGGCTTTGCGTGCTTTCCGAGGCACGAGGGTGTCTAACACCGCCAACTTCCTAACTCCGGGCTGCTATTGAGATTTCTTAAAAGAAAAACCCGATAACTTTTTGTTAGTCCGACCCGGGATTCGAATCCGAGACCTCATGCACAGCAGTCGCATTCACTACCGCTGCGCCACGGAGGCAGTTTTGTACTGTTGTAGCTGTTATTTCGTAGAGCTCGGAAGGGGTAATCGACATATTGATTATTTATTGCTGATATTGAGAATTGTCTTAAAGAAAACCGAACAATAACTATGTCGGGCCTGGAAATCGAATCAGAGACCTTATGATCAATAATACAAGCTAAAACTTTTGCTAGTACATCATCAAGAAGGTAGAATATCAATTTGACAAGTTTCATATCGATACCAAGTCGCAAAATTTATTAATCCTTTGATTCAGATAAACACGGTCTATTTCGGATAAACCTAGGTGGTGGGTGTAGAGACAATGATCATTTTGTAAAAGCTGAATACTCACTGCAGCTCCTTTATTTTCAGGTAAAGTAATGCCAAGAAGTCCTGTGGCTAGGTCTTCACATGCTATAGCGGCTAAAGAGTTCAATGCTGATGCCACAGTTCTGTAAAAACAATTTAATAATTTACTTTAATTAATTATTAATCCTTCATTTTATATAATATAAAGTTAATAATTTGGATAACTGATATACTATTGCAACAAGCACAAACCTAGTACTTACTAGTAAAGTTAGATGGTTGTATTTGGATTAAATAATTTTGGAGTAGGTCCAATGGAGCGGCATAGTCATATAATTGACAAAGCTCCTTAAAAAAGATTTAAAAAAATAAAATAAAATTTGCAACATGTAACAAAAAGACGTATAATGTACAATGTTACGTGTTTCGGGCAGGCGCGGTAGTATCAATAAGTAGTCAGTAGTCTTAACAGTTAAACATTTATAGTAAACTAGTAACCCGCCCCTGCTTCGCACGGGTAGTACAAAACCTTAACAAATTATACACCTAAACCTTCCTCATGAATCACTCTGTCTATTGGTAAAAAGCCCATGAAAATCGTTCAGTAATTTTTGAGTTTATCAACAGACGCGGCCGAGGACTTTTTTTATAATATTTAGTGATGATAAAATCATTTTAATTTTATTTAAATTTATTAATTCCTCTGCATTGAACTACTCCTAATCGCCTAGACCGATTTTGATGAATTTTCTGTGTGAGTTTGAGTGGGTCTTTAAATGATTTAGATTCATAATTTAGAGAATACCTAGGTGACAACGTCTGTTGTCCGTAATTATTTAAACATGAAGGTGCATAAGATAATTTTCTTTATATCAATCTTAACTTTTTAGACGATTTATCTCCGTACGCGTAGTCGTTATCTATCTTAAACCTTGTCGTACCCAAAGTGTGTAGGTACTATGCACTTCTAACTAAAAGCGGCGGTAGCCCAATTGATAAGATATTAGACGTGCAGTCGAGAGGTCGCAGGTTCGCATCGCATCCATTGCACTACCTATGTGAAGCCACTCATAACACAAGCATTCTAGTTTAGCTGGAGCGGTTAACAAGTATACTAGAAATTTCTAACTTACTCACTTTCTGTGGAGTCTTACAATATATTACGGTGTAATATGCTATGTCGCGGTCGGCCTAATTCTTGGCCTGAGCTTGACGACGCGATAGCGCGACACGACAATCGCACGAATGTCCCTTAACTTCTCAACCATCGTTAGGACGCTGGCATCCGAGCTTAACCAGACTATTTAAAACGCAAATTTTGTTATGATACTCTTCTGTTTGAATAGCTTTTTTGTATTTTCGTATTTATGATAACTGGATTGATTGAGAGGTTAAGATAAATGATAAACTTATATTTTATGATCTTTTATTCGAATAAGCCAGCTTGCATAATAGTCCTTTCTTTTTCGTGATGGAACATGTTAGGTCCCTTTACGCTTGATCGTGGGTCAGTAAGAATACGAATAAAAATTGCGCGAATGGTCGCGTAATTGGGTTCTATTACTTAGTAGTTACGACGCCTTATTAATTTATAAGACTACACGTAGATTTTAATACGTTCCAACGTGCGTACTATTTCAATGTAACTTACAAAGCCTCGTGAACGTATTACATTCTATGTGTAGTCATGTAAATTCATATTGCACACATACTTTGTTTTCTATTGCACTTTCTGTTAATGGAAGAGAAAAACTGTGTACCTTCTTCATTTTTATGATATTAAGTAGGTATGTGTAATAGGTATGCGGTGTTTTGACAGTAGCAGAATCACATCATTAATAAGTAATAAGCAGTTTTATATATAGAGAGCCGTGTAGGTCAAGCGTGCTGAAGTAAATTCCTGAATTGGGCAATTCAAATTTTCAATAATAATATGTAGACTAGAGTAAATGTTGTGGTAGATGGTAATATGCTTCCTTTATTACTTTGGACCGATATATAGCGCACGAAATGAAGCCTGTAGGTGCGACATGACACTAAGTACTCAGCCTCAATAATTTACAGCGTGCTACTGTAAGATAAGCTGTGATTAAAGAAAAACTCTACATTTTCTTTCATATGTTTTTAATACTGAAACTTAAATTATAGACCTTTAAAGTTGACAGCAAATTGCTGAACAGGTAGATGAGCTGGTTTGAATTAATTGATAAGCAAAAATGCAGCAAAAATAGTAAATTTCAGTAAAAGAGATAAGAAGTCTTAATTACTGATATTGATGAAAAAATTATTAGCTAACTGTATTTAAAATAGTGATTCATAAAGTAAAAAAATCAAATAAATATACGGCGGTACGCGTTTCTGGTACATCCTGTATATATGCAGACGTATGTGTCGATAATGGCTAAAAAGAACTTTTCTAGGTTGTCCTTCCATGTTTTTTTAAAATTAAATTCATTCTATTTACTGTATGACAAACAAAAAAATAATAAAAAATAAAGTTATAGATATATATTATTTAATTTAAGCTGATGTCTGATTTAGAATAAAGGTACTTACGGTAGGTACTTGTAAAAACTTTAAGCAAATACTACGATTAGGACGATGAAGGTCACAACATGCACAAACAAGGACAGATGGAAATATATCTGTCCTTGCCACTCGTACAGTACATAATGCTAATAAATGAGGTCTCAAATTCGCGTACGATTCCCACAAATTGAAACCGGTATTCCAACTGGACTTTTCTAGTTATATCCTAATTCTGTCATTATAGCTGTTATCTGATTCAGTTACGAAGTCGCGGCCATGCGTTTCGCGTTGTTGTTTTGGGTTTCTTACTGTGATTTTTACACAACTGAGAAAAACTGCTTGTGTGATTAGTGCATATCAGTGTCGTAGTTATTAATTTAGAGACTTACATTCTGAAGTAGGGTAGGTATATATTTATAAAAAACCTATGGTCACTATTAGCGGATTATAAAGCCGCGTCGCGATATTTGCTAGCAATAGCAAAAGTTTAAAAATAGTACCTACAAGTATAAATTAAACTAACATGTGTAAATTTTAATGTTAAACATTGTTTTATACAAAACATGGGGATCTATTGCTGATGTACATATATCAGGGTGTGGGTATATCCGCGCAAGGAATAGATAAGTTACCTATTCCGTGTATCCGCCAATACGTACCTATACGGCCCCAAATGGACCTGATCAATCGCCCTAAGGTACAGGCAAATAGTGATTGTTTAAAGAAGGAATTTGTAAAACTTACCCAAGACTAGCGGCGAAGATTCCAGCTACGAAGAAGCCAGGCACACCTCGCGAACCGCCCAACTGGTTGACTACGTAGAGCGGCAGGAGACGGTCTGAAGCATTGATCACACCGGCCTGAGGTAAGTTTACAAACATCATTAGGAATACGTACCTACAGATATAGTTTTTGGGATAAGTTATATTTAGTAATATTAATTATCTATTATATTGCATAGTGACGAGATGATCACACATCCTAGGCCTATCAGAATTATTAACTCAACCCTATCTGACCCCACAAGTGGGACTAGGTACGAAACAGAGTCAAATTAGAAATTTTAAATGCGGGGGTGCTGGTAATTTTCACCGGTAATCGGTACCAGTCTTAAGCGGTTGTGCCTGTTGATTTAATGCCTGGTAATCCCACTAAGGCAAAAATGATCTCCGGCACAGAGAACACATTAGTATTAGATCTTCAGTGCAAGCAGCTGAAAACTAGCAGTAAATGTTTGACCAGTTTGTTTATCAACGCCTTAAACAATATAAATGCGTATATACGATCTACGCAACAATGCAAGATTACTTTCAAACATTACAAAACAAGTAAAGGTTAAAGAGTAAATAAAGAACGAATTTTCCTTCTGCACGAAGCTTGAAAAGTAAATGAAAATGTTCGGATTTCAACATTAGATGTTGTATGACTACACAATGGAGGCATTGCATTATCGTACCAGGATGGAATTAAATTCTATTTATTTGACTACGTGTTTACCTGAATCGGATCACAGTCAGCGTAATGGACAGCAAGGACGGCGCCGGTGATGAAATTGACTGAGTAAACTGTGACCAGACCGAAGGCTGATACCCAGAGTGCCACCCGCGCTTGAGATAGCCGCTCAACAGAAAGATATTTTTGTATAGTGGCCTGGTTAGCGCAGAACATGCTGGTCCAGTACAAGGTGCCGCCAATGACCACCGACCAAAAGGAGTGGCGCACCGTCGGGTCGGGGTTCATACTGCAACGAGAATAATGTAATAAAATTATAACAAGGGAATTCACATTATACAAGCAAAGGGTACATTTTAAAACAGAGCAAATTCTTGATTCAATATCGGTAATTTATGATCTAGAAACGAATATAATGCCGTTTCACGACACATTAAAATGTATTCCACAAACTAAACGGCTACAGATTATTAGTTAACATTAAAATTACTAGTGTGCGGATAATGGACAGGGGCCCAAGTCTGCTATATTTATAAATTCGTCATTCCGACACGACGTAACTGCAATCCCATTGTCATTTTGCTAATAATAATTTAGTTCGTAATCTGTTAAATTCATAATGGTCGATCATTGGTCGGTCAAAGGTCTCTTAAAATAGGATTGTGTTAGAATGATATGTCGTATTGTCATTATTATAAAACCCGTTAGTAGAAGTGATTTTCGAAAAACTACTATTAAATTTGAACATTTATTCATGCCAGATTTCGTTTATATATATTTTTACATAATATTATTTATTAGTGTTATCATTATAAGCAATCTGATCAACGGAATTGTCAAAATTTTAGCAGATTACCGCTTACGTCAGTCATTTGTCATTTTGTACGAGATTACCATTCTGTGCCATTTTTCAATGGAGTGTCAGTGGTTGGCCATCGGAAAGTCATAATGACGCCATTATATTAGTAGATTACCAAACATGTCAAAATAGACCATTCAGAAGGCCCAGATACTCACACAGTGGACTTAGTTATTAGTGTTATTACTTAGCCACTACCATTGCGCTGAGTTAAGGTGTCCTTAATACCGAACCAACTTAGTAATTACGTTTTGTTATTAAAAATAATTATTTTCAAGTTCGTCGTTTGTATTTTGAACAGAAGAAAGTTCAATTCGTATACAAATATTTAATGTCATTACTCAAAAAAATGTAATCGATTTGTTCGCCAAGCATGTTCCCACACCACGTCGAATCCGCCGACCAGCGTCGAGGACATCGCCAGCACTACTGCTAACGAGCCGATCAGCACAGCTGATTGAAACGAGTCCGTCATTATGACTGCTTTCATGCCACCCTGAAAAATAACTTTTATTATTTTTCCTGTTGTTAAAATGAATATAGGTATGAGAGATCAATTAATTTCAATAAATCTCTTGCAAAAAATATGTAAAACGGGTATGGTATGGGATAGTATAACTTTTGCTCCAAGAAACTTGTAAATAGGCATTTCATAAAATTATATTGAAGCCAAACAAGGTGAAGAAAATAAGCGAACTAACTAACAGAGCACCCAAAATAACCAATAAAAATAAAAATTATAATCAATATATGTATCAAATTTTTCTACGCAGGTATGTTTATTTTTTAAGGATATCTTTATATAATCCATCGTCCTTCACTCATGAATAAATACAGACATATAACGTAAATTACCTTGTTATAATTACTTTATTTACAGTATTTTTCCAAACAAAAATAAACAGCTGTCGCACTAGGAATAATTAACGTATCGCGGGTAACTTACTAACATTCAAACAATAAACACAAAGAACGACCAGGCTGGGCACAATGTTTTGTGGATCACACATTGATAATAATCAATGGGATCACACGTTGATAATAATCAATGGGATCACACAAATTTTTGTGCCGTATGGGATTCGAAACCAACACTTGGCGTAGAGGCAGTGCAGTGGCGAGATGTATGTAGAAATAGGTTTATCAGCTTAATCTATGTCTGATATTTCAGTTCAGTTCCAGTGGAACAAACAAGAGTTGCTGATAAATTACTATGTTTGTAATATTGTAGGTATAAGTATAATGCCGATTTTATTAGAGTACCTAATTTGATATCGTTACCTTGTCTGAATGTCTTTTTACAACTAAGCGAGTCAACAGCAGATATCAAATACCGAATTTACACTTATGTGCTAACTGATACTTACTTGAGATGCGTAGAAAATGCAAACCACGTAAACCAGTGAAACTGCCAGATACGTGTTCAAACCAGTCACTGTAAGTTAATAATAACATAAAATTAACTTGGAATGTAGTTAGTATTCGTTCCGCAGTTGTTCATACCTATTATGATCATCTAGGAACTGTAACGTGAAATATTTTCTAATATAAACACTAATCTTGTAACTGTACAATTGCTTCCGTCAACTGCTAAAACTTATTATACAATTTAAAAAAAAAAGAATAGCCATACGATATACCTAATTGAAAGGCTTCTTTTGCAAACTTTAAATATTTCTACATAGTACCACAAGAACAATAACACACTTATTAGGTAATGAGTGTGTTTTATGTGTGTTCATGATTTCATTTAAAACACTTATCTATTTATAGTTAATACTAGCTTTAGCGCGCGGCTCCGGCTCCTACATGTATAAAAAGTAGCCTATGTCCTTCCCTAGGTTATAAACTATATCTGTACCAAATTTCATCTAAATCGGTTGAGTGGTTTAGCCGTGAAAAGGTAACAGACACACACAGACAGACAGACAGAGTTACTTTCGAATTTATAATATTAGTAAGGATAATAATATGCTTAACTAAAAATTTTTACAAAAAGAAGACCGACTTCAAGTAAGAATATTCTAAAACTTAAAATGCACTAAAAAGTTAATAAATAATTGCATATTCTTGTGAATAATTAAATTATTGTTATTTTTGGAGTCGGTGTCAGCCGCCCGCGCCGCGTCCTGCGTCTATGTGTGTAATTGTGCATGCCAATGTTATGTTATGATTATAGTAAGACATCTCATGTTTAATTAGTTACAAACTTACCTTGGCTGACACCGACTCCAATAATAACAATAATTTAATTAATCACAAGAATATGCAATTATTTATTAACTTTTTAGTGCATTTTAAGTTTTAGAATATTCTTATTTGAAGTCGGTTTTCTTTTTGTTAAAATTTTGTTTATTTCTCGGTTTTTATTGAACCTTGCCAAATATGAGAACATCATCAATGTAGCCAAAAACGCATTATTAAGTATAACTCGAAAACGAATGGTCAAATCTTGATCAAAATTAAATGGGACCGCACGGGAAGCACCAGCTTTCAAATAAAAAAAGAATCATCAAAATCGGTTCACCCAATCGAAAGTAACGACGTAACAAACATAAAAAAAATAAAAAAAAATACAGACGAATTGAATACCTCCTCCTTTTTTTGAAGTCGGTAAAAAAGGGATTCTTCGCTGTCTTACTGTGTAGGTGTAATTTAAAAATATATTATCTTGACTCAAGGTTTACACATTAATTATATATTTTTTAGGGTTCCGTACCTAAATGGTAAAACGGGACCCTATTACTAAGTCTCTGCTGTCCGTCCGTCCGTCTGTCCGTCTGTCACCAGGCTTTATCTCATGAACCGTGATAGTTAGACAGTTGAAATTTTCACAGGTAATGTATTTCAACAAATACTAAAAAACAGAAAAAAATAAATATTTAAAATATAAATAATAAATGGTGGGCTCCCATACAACAGATGTGATTTTTTCGCTCGTTTTTGCTCGATATTGATAACGGCAAAAGGTAGACGCTTGAAATATTTACAGAATATTTAGTTATATATTCACTTTAAAAATAAATAATTAAAATAAAACTAATATTTAAGGGCGGCTTCCATACAACAAACGTTATTTTTTTTGCCGTTTTTATAGATAATGGTACGGACCCTTCGTGCGCGAGTCCGACTCGCACTTGGCCGGTTTTTATTAATTAGCTAATCTTTATTATTATTTTTTTATTTGACGCAGGTTCCTTCACAATACCCTGCTATTGTTTAAATAATTTTATTTTAAAAACGTATTAGTATAACGTGTTTATAGCATTGATAAACCTACATAGGGTATATACCTACTGCTATAATTTGATTTCATAGATATTGCAATTGCAGCTTCCCTGTTAGGTCGGTGCTTAATGACATGCACTTTCATAAGTCATACCTACTCATAACACAATAAAACGTTTGACATCAATAACCAAAAATACAGTTAAGGAAACAATGATTCAATTCATATCATTATTGATTCCTTCTAGAACTAAATGGTTAGCTTACATAATAGTATGCAGTTCAATTGCATGTTCTTATCAGTCATGCCAAGTTTATATGTTGCACGGATGTCCCGACTAGTATAGTATTTTATAAATGCCGCGTTACTTATTTACCGATTGAGTTGGTCTATTGTATCGACGTGGGCGCTAGTTATCTTATATGCGTGAGAGAAAAAGAAAAATTATAACAGTTAAACATTAATGACACAGTTTATAAACTTATATTAGCATTAAATTAAAGTTGACTTAATATTGGACGTGTCGTATGTTAGCTTGTTGATACGTGTTTTAGCAGAAAATTACGAAAGCAAAGCCGTTTCTTATAATTTATTTTTATAACGGCGTAAGAATAATTTATTCATACGACTTGTTAGTCGTATAAATAACTAATGTGTTCGGGTAGTATCAGTACTATTTGTTAGTATCTGCGTGAATGAAGAATGTCGAGTTGCCTTATAAACGTGGTCGACTGGAGATACACATGCACTAAAGTGGCTCGATATTATCATTGCACCGATGTTCGCACCACTGGCTCATTCTATCATAAAATGTGCTAACCATGCCATTAGTTTAGTCATAGCAATAAAATATTCTTGAATTACTAACAGATGCGTATGTTGAATATCTGATTAGATATTTTTCTTGCGAAACGTTAGTTATAAAAGTGTTCATAAAGATCTGAACCGAATATTTATTGACCGATGGTTGTTGCATTGGCAACATGCCTATGAATAAAATGTCTGCGTTGTGTTCCAATCATCAAGATAGTAGCATCATGTAGGTATGTCATCTATAAAAGACTCTGTTAAGCTGTGCCACACTCACATATCGTAAGCTATACTTATCAGCTTTGTTTATAAGCTAGACTGGAAACGAGTAATCTCTTAGATTAAAAAGGATTGGGCTATAGTCCACTGCGTTGGCCCAGTGTGGGTGGGCGCCTTCACACATCTAGAACTTTATGCAGAATTCATAGACATGCAGTTTTCTTCATGGTTTACGTAAGCGATAATTGAATATTTAATATGCATGTAAAATTAAAAAGTTAAAGATCCATAAGGTTAAAGATATTTTTAGGACTAACGGTATCCTTACAAACCTTATCGCTGTTGATACTGTGGTCACGGGATATACAGCATATAAAAAAATTTGCCGAAGCGCATGCAACATGTAGTTTCCTGGATTATTTTAAACGTGGAAATCAAACCCGGGACTAGACACCAGGGCTTCGTTTTCTCGTGATAATATTGTATTATGGTATTAACTATTAGCCTTGTTCATATACTAAACACTGCTAGGCGTAATGTTTTTTCAAAATGATTTAGGGCAAAATCACGCTAGTCTTGGGCTAAGAGCGGTTGATTCCATATCCGATGAAACACATAGATTTACTTTTGTGTCACGGGCCAACGAAAGGATTAAAACGAGCTGTATTGAACTATTAGGTACTAGACTCTGCCAGTGGCTTTCGCTAGCGTATATACAAGGTTATTCTTAGTATAGTGAAAATATCTCAGGGGGTGATTATACTTGTTATTATGAACAACTTTTGTTCTGGGACATTGCCGAAATCGCGAAAAAGAAAATCAGCTGTTCCATACAAAATTGGACTTTGACCTCGACAAAATGTAGGTTTGGAACAACTGATATTTTTTTCGCGATTTTGGCAATGTCCCAGAACAAAAGTTGTTCATAATAACAAGTATAATCACCCCCTGAGAGGTTTTACTATACTAAGAATAACCTTGTATAGGTTATGTCAATTTTCTATTTCTGGGGAACAGTAGGTACATTTTTCTGGATGAAAGGTAAGCTGTGTCCTTTTCTGTAGCCCTGACAAGTGTATGCGAAATTTTATGATAGATGGTCGAGTAGTTAAGGCGTGAAAGCGTAACAAACAAACTTACATTCGCATTTATAATAAATACTAGCTGTACCGACAGACGTGGTCATGGTTTAGATTTGTTTCTTTTTCGTATGTACAGGACTGTACACATGAAAAAAAAAACAAATCGAAACCATTCTCAAATCCACTTGAACACACACAAAAAATTTCATCAAAATCGGTCCAGCCGTTTAGGAGGAGTTTAATTACAAACACACGCACAGAAGATTTATATATATAAAGATTAGTTAGGATACTAGTATAGTATTATATTATCTGTGGTTAGGATATACAAAGAAATATTCGTAAAGTTAGCAGCTCACTTGATATGCACTATTAGAACTTAACAGTCTATTTTTTTTCTCTATGGTGCTGCTACACAGTTTGAAGTTCACCATATCACAGATAATATAATACTATACTCGTAACCATACTAATGTAATAATAATGTTCGTACAATATGACAAACTTCACGCCACTCTAATTCTTTTTGAAATCTCATATACAGGAGCTATTTATGGTGGATACTTAAACTTTCTCTATTGAGAAACCCTTTTATATTTGCGGTAAAGTTATGAACGTTACTTTTATATTGATGTAGATTTCTCTTAGGTCAATTAGATGGGCACATTAAAGAAAGCGATCGTATCATTAGTGAAGTAGACGAAAACAAGGCTACTGAACGCTAAGTTCACTTTCTTGGGAGTTGGACGAGACTAACCATCACGATTATGATCTTGGGTTTGATTCCTGCAACAGAGTTTGGACAAAGACCAATTGGGTTTTTAAGTCAGAAAACTTCTGACGGAAACGCCTTGGCTCATCCACATTTATGAAAAAATTATTATATTTCTTTTGGCATTTTTCAACATAAGTCGATATCAGTGCATTATAAAAAAAAATAAACATATAGTTTATGATGTGCAGATAAAGAACTTTTATATGATAAGCACGTGACAAAGTAAACCAATTTTAATTAGTTAATCACTCCCTTCTTTCTATTTTGCATCTAAAGGTACTTTTTCCTTTGCAATAAAGTTGGATAATCCTAGTTTATTGCACTATATAAATAATAATTGCACTAGATAATCCTAGATTTTGACTTGAAATTTGGAATAGGTATAACTATTCCAAACTGTGCAATGGCCATAGAAGTCGCTGAGATAAGGAGCTGTGACAAACAGACCATAGTAACGGAACGACGGATAGACAAATTAGGGTTATGGGAGTGTTATGCCTTTTGCTAGTAAACACTTAGAATAACACTCGTAGTAAAAATCATACTTCTTTGGCTTTTTCAGAATTACGGGTCTAATTGAATAGCATCATATGTATTGATGTTTTTCGACTTAAAGGAAACTACATTAAAAGCAATTATTTAAGTCTTCGATAGGCAGAAAAGGAATTGCTCACACTTATCATACTGAATCAACCTGTGTATACTTAATGCTGCATGAATCCTAAATTAAACTAGACTACTACTAAAACCTAACTATACATATGCTGCTCCTCATTTTCTGACTCATAATGATATATTATGCTTTGACTTATTTTAACCAACGATCTACGATCCTACGATCTACGATCCAAACGGAATGCCTTTTCATTGTGTGTGGATTCCCGCTAATAGGACTCATTAATAGCTCCAGTATTCAGTATACAGTGAAAGTAAAGTAATTATAATGATATTCAAAGTTTCATTACCAACTATTAGGAGTTAGGCTCCACATAGCCCAATAACGAGGATTATATTTGAATATTTCATTAATATTCAATGGATACATTCTCTATGACAATATGCTAGTTTTGCAATGGTAGTAGGTACAATAATTACAATTATTATGCATTTGGCATTGCTTGTCTTCTATTCTTCGCAATCACCACATTTTTTCATAATAATTCTACTGATAAGTTACATGACTTCATTTGAGCTAACCACTATCCGTTCTATTCGATAAGATTACGAAAATCACAACCTAGCAAAATTATTGTACTTTTTTTTTCTTAGGCTTTATTTAATGATTACGAATTCTCAGTAGCGGCACGGAGTCTGGAATTGTGCCACAGGTATTATAATACTATGACTATGCTCAATAGACGACTCCGGTTACGTGAAAACTGTAAACATAGCCGGCCAAATGTCACTGTAGGATTACATTACAGCAGCCTGTATTCCGAAGAGGTAATCAATCTACATAATATTGTCTTATGTTTACGCGAATGTTATACATTGAAATTAAACAAACTTTATACGGATTTTATCGCGTTATTATTTTGTATAAAACACTATTATTACTTACATAATTTTTAAACTTTAAACTACTATTGTTAAACACTTTTACTAGTTACTGTTTACTTCAATTTAAGCTATTTAAATTATATCTCCCCGTGACCATGGCTGCTGAAAAGCAACTGAAACGTCGGGGAAAGTGGAATATTAAATCTAAATAGTTGTATAATTTAAATAGCTTAAATTGAAGTAAACAGAAACTAGTAAAAGTGTTTAACAATAGTAGTTTAGTTTCGAAATTACGTAATACTTAATAGTGTTTTATAAAAAACTAGCTTTTGCGCGCGGCTCCGCCCGCGTGGTATCTGCATCAATAAAAGTAGCCTATGTCCTTCCCCAAGTTTTAAACTTTATCTGTGCCAAATTTCATCTAAATCGGTTGAGTGGTTTAGCCGTGAAAAGGTAACAGATAGACAGACAGACAGATAGACAGAGTTACTTTAGAATTTATAATATTAGTAATGAAGTAAGGATAAACAACGCGATAAAATCCGTACTTATAAAGTTTGTTTAATTTCAAGGTAATCAATCCTTTGCTTACTTCTTAGGGATACAGGCGTCAGACTATGTATGTTATTTAATAATTATGTTAACTATTGGGTAGGTACAAGGTCGGATAAAAAGTATGTAGTTCTAGGCCACTGGCACAAAAGAAAACATAACGCTATTTCTAATATATTTAATGTCTGTCTTTTATATAACATACTTAATTATCTGTTAACCGCGTTTACTTCGTACGCTTTAATTTGAACTTTGACGTTTTGTTATGTAATCTCTAATAATCTAAAAAAATCGAGAGCTTAAAGAAGCATTATAATATAAAATTTGTAACTTTTTTAAATATTAATCTGATGCTATTATAACTTAGCCTGTTACCTGATTCCGGCTTGACGTCGACTTCTGGGTCATTCTGTATACTTATGTCCCTACTTTAATGGAACATTCCATTAAAGAAGGGATATTCGTACCTGAAGACTTATATTGAAGTTGTAAATAAATTCTCACCTACAATTTATGCAAAAAACAACTTAATTGTAACAATACCACGTGTGGATTTACGTATGCCATGCTACGTTTATATTCCATTAACGACTGTCAAGGTGAATACAAATCAGAAGATTAGGTAAAGATCAAAGTAAATATATGTACTTATTAGATGCGTGTGAGTCTCGCTATTGTTGGTACTTAGGTATATGTAGATATGTATATAGGTATATACTTACAACAAAATTAAATTTCTAATAAGTATATAATATACTGAGGCCATGTTTTGTGATTAGCTACAGGTTCAAGGATAATAAAAAGCCAATTTACAATTACAAGCAAGTACTACATTATAATGACACGTACTGTTTAGGGATGTGATGTAAGAGTCGCTGGCGCGCACTTGCTCGTGCATTGAATTATAATTCTAATGTTGATTTTCGGCAGTGTTGCATACTTTGTAGTACCACTTGAGAAATAATAAGTAGGTACCGTTGCCGAATCGATAATCGTAACATTTACCGATGAACGAAAGGTACGTAGTTATTACTAAACAAATTCAACGTTTTACGTACATAAGTGCTGTCTCAAATATTATATTTATGCATATTTATAATATCTATATGCATATTTAATTTGAATTAAAACCACAGCATCGATAATAATTAATTAAGAAACGTCACTTGTAACTGAAACATTACCGCAACCAGAGCTTAATTAATTTATTCAATTAATAATATAATTAAACACAGATAACCTCGTTAGACATAATCGGTTGAATAAAAAATATTTCGGCATAGGCAAATGTTTGTATGGTCAAATTAATTCATAAATCCTTAAAATCTCCATTCATTTTAGTGGGCCTACACTACACCTTCTATTAAAATTATATAAGAAATTGCCAATTATCACTAATTATTCGTTACATTCACATTTATCCGACATAGAAACGAGGTAACGAACATGCAAAAGTGAATTCGCCGAAGATTGAAAGATACTGATGTAACATTACCATCTAATACTTATAACCATGAAAAAGCGAATGTAGAGAGACATTGAATAGTGCATGGGTGAGACAGGAGCATGCCGCATACCTTAACTTGACCCCATATTTGGCCACGTGTGTTGCAAAATTTCTATTGACATTGACTATGTGTATGTAAAAAAAATCGAACGCGTCGCTTTCATAATATTGAAGTTATTTTGTTCTACCAAAAACATTCGTTTATGAGTGATTGTGGAGAGACTATTCAAGGCCACTGGTTCCATAAAAACAAAAGTGAAGAATATTATTTAACTACTCGTGTATCTAAAGAAATATACCTAACTAATAGCCCCTTCTGCGGTCATAATTTTCCACTGCAACTAATGTATAAATGAGAAAATTGTATGACATAATTAATGTACCTACTTAGGGTACTGGCATTCACATCCTGACTAGTATTTATACTATCTCGTACATATTTGTGGATATATTCATTAAAATGATGTAGGTACTTTTTTGTGCCTAGATAAAAGCAGTCTGAGTCCCGAAGCTTTTTACGTCAATTTGTCCTAGTTTTCCCACTGATGAGACGTAGATTACTTGTTAAAACCTTTCATTAAACTTATAAAACATTATTAGATGGAACAGAAATTTTAAGTTCTACTTAGTAAGTTATAATTTGCATTAAATTTAAGACAAATACAAAGAGGTAGATACTTATATTGTTTTTAAATCAGATGAATTCCCTATATAATGTACCAATGCTATAACTATTTTGTATTTAAACTTATCTATCAATCACTACTTAGTATACTAATAAAACTTTTTTTTTTATGACATAGGGGGCAAACGAGCAGACGGATCGCCTGATAGTAAGCGATTACCGCCGCCCATGGACACCCACAACACCAGAGGAGTTACAAATGCGTTGCCGGCCTTTTAAAAAGGAGTACGCTCTTTTCTTGAAGGTTTGTAGGTCGTAATGGTCCGGAAATGCCGCAGGCGACAGTTCATTCCACAGTTTAGTCGTGCGAGGCAAAAAATTTCTGGAATAACGCACAGTTGTGGACTGCCAACCATCTAAATGATGGGGATGGAAATTCTGTCGCGTAGGACGATGGCGAAAAGAGGCGGCAGGGATCATTCCGAACAATTCCTCGGAGCACTCCCCATAGTAAAAGCGATAGAAGATGCAAAGTGAGGTCACATCTCTACGCAGCGCCAAGGGGTCTAGCCGATTTGAAACAACCTGGCAGTCGACGATTCGAAATGACCCATAGAACCCAAATGACAAAAGAATTTAAAGAAAATTCTAATACCGACGTACCAGATATTTGAGAATAACCTCATCCGAAGGTAGAAAATAATAAGTAACAGAAAAACAAAATAGTAAGTACAATTATGTACAAGTACGTATTCCTAGAATATGTCATGAAATATTTGAGTAACTATTATTGTTTGAAGTGGAATTCATCATCTGTGCTACAAATCAACGTCATACCTACATACATTAATTTCTCGACCAGATCGGAGACATTCTGGACAAAGGCCAGGTTAAGAGCACCTTAAACCTGCGAGCGTGTATGAGGAATGTAATGAAAGTGAATGAAGTGTGTCAGGATTGTAGCAAATGGAAATCCGTAGTCTCTGCCTACACCTCTGGGAAACAGGCGTGAATCTATGTATGTATGTACATTAATTAAACATGAGAGCTATACTTATATTAAATTAAGCGAACTTAAATAAATTTCAATGTACCTACGTATATAATGTATAGGTATAATTATTATAATTGCCTTTCTGATTGAAGAACCTTATTTTTTTCGATACATACTTAATAGGTAATAAGGTATTCTTATATAAACGTATACTTAATTTATGACCGAAAAGAAAAGTAACAATAGACCAAGATAATTATGGTAATTACGTTATATATGTTTTTATAGCAAATTTCTAAATCATACGGGCTGTATTACATGTTATGCAATAGTTACGTATTTTATATGTTTCACTATACTTACCAGAAATTGTGTTGCAAATTTATGCTCATCTCACAATTTATTAGGTACTTGCTAAAATACACGTATTATTGAACATAGGTACGCTTTGACATACGCCTACATGACAATTTATATTAAGGACTAGCTGACCCGGCAAACGTCGTTCCGCCATATAAAATATTTCTTAGCGGTGTGAAATATACTTTACGACCTACCTACCAAATATACATAAAAATTTCATAAAAGTTGGTCGAGCCATTTCGGCGGAGTGCGACCAAAACACCGTAACACGAGATACTTATATTATACTAGCTGTCCTGCGCTACTTCGTCTGCTTCACATAAGATAATTTTTGCCCGTTTTTGCAACATAAAACTATCCTATCTTTTAAGTTGGACAAAATTACAGATAGTTACGAAGTTTGATCAAAATCGTTTTAGTAGTTTTAGAGTTTATCCCGAACATACATCGTGACACGAGATTTTTATATATTAAGAAGATGCTTTTTAACTTTCAGGCGGTTCAAATCACGAACTTAATTTTTAGAGTTTACTTCTTAACATAAACGCATTGGGTAAATATGGTATTACCACACATCTAGGCTCATTTTTTTGTTTATATTCTAGAAAAATATGTCGTGCACTTCGCATTAAGAACAAATTCTTTCTCAACAGTATATTTCAATATGAACTTATATTACGATGTGTTGAATATAAATTTAGTGGGCATGTGCAATTAAAAGTGTTGCAATATTTAGTTTTAATAGTTACCATCGGAGAGTGCGAGCGCCGGCGCATACACCGCCACAGCCGTGTACAATATCATCTGCATCATGTATAATGAACTGGCATACACACGGATTGACTTGCAGAAACGCACTTCCTGCAAAAAGTCCAATGCTATCTCAATATATTCGGATGTTAGGTACAAGTTAGTTGCGATGTCTAGATATATTACTTATTTTTATTTATAATAATAATAAATAATAATAATAATATTTTATCACATACACACAACACCATCTAGCCCAAACTAAGCAGAGCTTGTACTATGAGTACTAGACAATGGATAAACTTACATATATACTTTTTTTTGTAAATACATACATATTATACATAGAAACACCCAGACCAAGACAAACATCCATGTTCATGCACACAAATGTTTGACTTGTGCGGGAATCGAACCCGCGACCTCATGCGCGGCAGTCGGTTACACTAACCACTACGCCATCGAGGCCGACAACATTATTATTATTATTATTATTAACGATTTATATAGTCATATAGTGCAACTGTTGTAATTGTTGTAATATAAGTCTACGATTTATCTGCTAAAGCCATAAACGGATACTGATTTAGCAGTAGAATAGCAGAGAATGCAAGTTGAAATACTGTGTGTTGATTTTTGCCAAAAGTGAGTATCAAGCACACAGCAACATAAGTGGTGTTTAGCATATCTTCAATGAGCAGCGTCATTCGCAATATTTGTATAATTTAATTAATTTATTAACGAAACTATATAAAAAATCAAGTACAATTCTTTATTTCTAGCAATATCTATCTTCTAGCTACAAACTTACCTAGATATACTTGATACTTTTACGGTTGTAAGCATGTAATGTACTTTATCAATATAAGAAGAGATACATAGTTATCTAAATAGGTACCCGAAATCAAAACAGATTAGATGAATAAAGTTATTTTACCAAATATTCATAACAGGAGGTGAGTCGTAGCCTCATGAACACAGGTAGATAGAGCCTACTCGTGATCGGCACGACAAGCACAAACGATATACAAATCATCCAGAACTGCGCACCTGCCATGTACATCTCCGCCGGATTGCCTAACAACTCAATGGCTGTTATGAAACTGAAAGCAACAAAAGCCGAATAAATAATATACTGCATTAAGCATAGCCATGTGTAATAGATGTTTCACTAACCTTGCCCCCAGACTCATGGCCATAGGAAATGTTCCCATGGACGAGCCACCCAGTAGAAAATCATCACCAGTGGTCTGCTTCTCTCCGAAGTATCCGTAAAAAACACCAATCATGCATGATATTATAAGCATGGCGGCTAAAACACTGTAGTCTTCCCAGTGAAATAAAGTCACAGGTTCAGTTTCATTTTGTGGTGTACTATCGTCTACTATTATATTTCTGTTTCTTGTTATATTTGGCGCTGCCGTTGCAAATGATATTAAATGTAAGCAGCACCATATCGTCAGTAACATAACCTGGAAACATAAATTTTTTTTTTACGTTTCTTAACTAAGAGGTACTTAATTTGGCTACTGCAACTTTAGATACCCGGACCAGCACATCCTTTACCTTGATTGTAAGTCATGCAATTTAGAATTCTAAGAATTTCTTATAGGTAAGACACGATCTCATTTGTTTATTTAGCCTGTCACATGTTGGAATGTCAGGTATAATTGCAAACTTATTGTGTCTGGCCGCCGGTGTGCCGCTGCCACTCAATATGTTGATTAGCTAATGTCTTCACGGACCAAGCAAAAATAGCTAGGTAGTTAATGTTATTTTTCTAAAATATACTTAATGATGACAAAAACTTCAATTACAAAAATTTCAGTCTGAAATTCGTGCAATAATAGATCTTTAGAATTAACCATCGGGTAGCACAATAACAGTGAGAGACGAGTGACCTAAATAAAGTAGGTAGGTAAGTTCTACGTACAAGTATTCAAGGGACCCGGCCACGACGAAAGCAACAAATAATGTCTACTTTACGAAATACTCTGAAGTTGAGATTTAATTACTATGATTCAATAGGTTTTGGGGTTGTGAAATAAATTAGCGTTAGAAACGAAATTAGCTTGTTACGTTGATTTTCATCTGCTATTTCATTTTCATTGCTGTTGCGTTTTGCGTACAAATATATTTTTCTCGCGTACATATTTAAAATGATTATAGACATAACTTTAATTACGCAGTCTTGAACGCATATCAATCATTTAGAGGATTACGTACATGCTTTTAAATATACATAATTGCTTAATCGTCGAGTGGGCTGTATTGTACGTACAATAAGAAATAATTTCCGTTCGGCCAGTGTTTTTTTAATTAACAGCAGACACAATTACAATTGTCTGCTAAATTGTTTAAAAGTATCGTTGTAGTCCACTAATCAAGCAAACAACCAATAAAATTGGTTCATGATCTGTCTTTGAACAAACAGGCGGTACCTAACTTGAACTCATCAATTATTAAACCTTAGAATCCTAATTATAAAGATCAATAGATGATGAGCAGATGTAGATTACAGGACTATTCAACCCCGCCAGTTTAAAAATAACATTGCTTTTTCCTTTTGGAAGGCGTAGTGGTTTAAGCCTTGTGCCCTGTCACTGTGCCGAGTGTTATGGCTTCGGGCAAAACATTTTTATTATCCCATAAACAAAATTTTACCAAAAAAGAAAACCGACTTCAAAAAAGAATATTCTAAATCTTAAAATGCACTAAAAAGTTAATAAATAATTGCATATTCTTGTGAATAATTAAATTATTGTTATTAATGGAGTCGGTGTCAGCCAAGGTAGGTTTGTAACTAATTAAACATGAGGTGTCTTACTATAATCATAACACAGGTAACATTGGCATGCACAATCGGGCGGCTGGCACCGACTCCAAAAATAACAATAATTTAACTATTTACAAGAATATGCAATTATATATTAACTTTTTAGTGCATTTTAAGTTTTAGAAAATTCCTTCTTGAAGTCGGTTTTCTTTTTTATTAAAATTTTGTTTATTTCTCGGTTTTTAGTGAACCTTGCCAAAAATGAGAACATCTTCAATGTAGCCAAATACGCATTATTAAGGATAACTCGAAAACTAATGGTCAAATCTTGTTCAAAATTAAATGGAACCACACGGTAAGCACCAGCTTTCAAATAAAATAAGAATCATCAAAATCGGTTCACCCAGTCGAAAGTTATGAGGTAACAAATATAAAAAAAAAACTGACAATTGAGTACCTCCTTCTTTTTTTGAAGTCGGTAAAAATAGTTGTAACGAGTCTGAATGTTGTTTTTTTCTGTTGTTTTAATGATTCCTAACGCGGGAATTGTCTTGTATTATAATAAAAGAATCTACATTAAGGAATATTCTTCACTAAGGACTTGTTCTGGGCGAGTAATTGGACAAGTAGCAGTCTTTTTTATGTAGTTAGACTAACTTTTCTAAACATTAAAGAAAAGGCTTATTAAGTTACTAGGTAGTCTTGTATAGTTGTTTCTCATATCTGTCTATGTGAGGGCAATTTAGTTTTTAAGAATGCGGGCTTTACGTATATATAATATTGTCTTCTGTTTACGCGAATGTTCATTGAAATTAAACTACTTTATACGGATTTTATATTTTGCTGAAAAGCAACTGAAACGTCGGGGAAAGTGTAAACATAACATAGTTTTAATAGTTTCAATAATTTAATTAGCTTAAAATTAGTAAAGTTTAATAGTAATAGTAGTGTATCAGTTTCTAAATTATGTAATAAAGTGTCAAATAAACAACGCGATAAAATCCGTATATTATAGTAGTTTAATTTCAATGAATGCGGGTTTTCCTAAATATTTCTATAAGACAGCCATTTGGAAATGTGATCATGCTTGCATACATAGTTTCACACCTATATCCCCAAAGATGTACGCAGAGATGTGCTACACCATTACCCGTACATTTCGCCAGCTATGGTTTTAATTGCCACGATATAAGTGGCAGGCTATTGACGTTTTCCGGGTATTGTTTTAGTACCAGTGCTCTATAGAATTTGTTGACCTTTACTTAAATCGAGCATTAAATCCGATACCCTATCTAGGTATAGCAGTCGCATTCTCATACACTAACGCCGTGCGACTAAGACAGACGAAATGACGACAAGTGAAAATATCAACATAGATATGTTTATTATTTCAAATTGAACATTCATATAAAGTTTATCTAATTATAATTATTGTCAAATAGATATCGTACGATAAAAAAGGGAAAGACGTGGGTCTCTTACTTAGGTACACATTCTTCAAAAAGCGAACGTAGTCGGTCTTCTACTTCTTTCACTATATTTTATTTAAAGGAAAAGGATTCATTCAACGTTTTGCATCGTAGATTATGTATTGGACTTCATTACACACGCCTGTTACATATTAAGGATAATGATTACATTGCGCATGCATGTTTATTTATGAGTATGAGAGCCGAGATGAGAATGCGTCGCTCGCATGGCACGCAAGACAATGTTGGGGCGGAATAAGCCGGCTCAGTTCTCGCTCGAGCTTCTCTAAACTGGATAGTTCCGGACTTCAATGAATAGTTCAAAGCCAGCTCATGGGCATGGAAGTGTTATAGACGTTTGCGTTCGTCCCACATCACATTCCAAACAATTAACTATAGCTGTTGATTCATCTTGTTTTTATTTGGTCAACTAAAGCCTTTCCGAAACTTTAAACTGTATCAAATTAATTTGTATGCCTTATTTCAGTTAATTAGGTAATGATATAATTATATCGATACCGAATGCCCGATTTTAAGATAAAGTTCTAGCAGCGAAGGAGGTTAAACACTTTATTTGTCAGTGGAACTTATCGTCCGTCGTTTACTGGCATGATTTGTTATCCTATTTATTATATTATTTAATAAGTTATATGGCTTATTATTACGGCTTATTACTCGCAAGTGCATTGTATATCAGTTCTTTTAAGAACCATTGTTTTTTGATGTGACCTCTTGATTCCAATGAGATAATTATGAGGGTAGTGTCTGATAGTTGTCATAAAAATTCATGACAATTGGGCCAGACATGACTCGTACCAACTCTGTTCATATATTATGGTAACTTATTTAAATGAAGAGAGCGGGTACGAGAATGAACCTGTGCGGTCACCTCAGGTGCATAAGTGGGCACGTATACCTATATTTAAAACATCTAAATAGTTTCTTATCCTAAAACATTAGGTACTCGTAATTTTTAAATTATAATTGGTTTTATAAACACTGATACAGCAGCCACTCTCTATGTAACAGACTTTAAACAATCTGTAAATAACACAAATGACAACTTGTGCTTCAAACAAACTCATAACACTCAGGGCATTGTTAGTAATGTGATGGCAACTTAAATCACGGCATTACATTCTTAGGTATTCTTTATTTACACGTGTCAATTTTGAACCCTGTACTTTTATAGTTTAAAACTAGACCCCTTGCCGGACACAAAGCAACCAGGGATCAAGGTACTGAATGGGTCACATAAGAGATTATAAAAAAATTCGTCATGTAGTAATAAACATTTTCACAATCATGTAATGGGTTTGGTGTTTATTGAAAATAGGTAGGTATAGGAAATATGTCTTACGATTTTCACAAAGAGCAATAATTTGCTTACTACCAATTCGACTTACAAGTAATTGCAAGGCAATGAATGAGGTTTCATCGGCTTCGTAATGCAAAATACAAACATATTCCTCATCGCGGCAAAAGTCCTTAAAGCACAATAATTTGTTTACAATGGCCACAATTATAAAAGGCTTATGTTTAAGTTATTATCAGATATAGTAAAATATAACAGTAAAAAATAGTAAATGACCACCAAATTGCACAGCAAAATATATCTAAAGAGATCAAAATAAGACGACGGAGCCCCGCAAAGCGGGACTCCTATTTTGGGTGGGTTTAAGAAGGAACCTAAAATAACCTAACCCTTCCGAGACGGAATGCAGCAAAAAAAAAATTAATAAATGCAGTGATTTGAGACGTTATGATATATTTTAGTAAGCATATTTTGCTGCGCAATTACTATTTTTGGTAATCATTATATTTAATCCCATTATAAAATAGCATAACAATATTAAATATTTTAATTAATAAATATTTTACTTATATTAATTTAAAAGACAGTCGGACTAAGATTAATATTTCTGTCATTTAGAACGTTTTCATAGAATGAAGACGTCACAAGTATATGGCCTGTTTAAAATAAATAGATACTTTGGTATAGACCAAACGCGACGTCCATAGGGACGATGCGTGCAACAACACTCTTGTCTTACTAGTGGATAGCCGATCCTGTAAGCGGTGCTGCGTTGCCAGTGTTAGGGACAAATACTACTAGAAAAGCGTTATAATAAAATGGGCGTACAAAATAGAACTCTCCCGTACGCAATAATAATGCCAAGTAATATGGCCCCTGGTTGCTCTGCTGAGATTACGGATTACCTAAATAAAGAAACTCTCGAATCCTTAGCGCAACACAATACAAGCGTTAGTATTTGGTTGCGATCTTGGCTAGCTCATCTCTAGCTTGCTTTAGTAGGCTTGTCAGTGATAACTATATGCTTAGTGGGAAAGTAGAATTTCAAGGGCATATCTACAAATATTTACAAAACCCGTTGGACAATTCGGCATCTTATCACCACTAAACGCTCGTACTGGAGTTGCTATCTGCTGTTTTTCTGATTTATAGCTGTGTGGCGACTGTTCAGAGGCTCATCTTGTGAGTCAGCGAATCACCGTATGCCCATTCGACTTGATTCTATAAGTATCAAGGGCAGATGCCAGTTTTCATCCATAGTTGTCATTATACCAATCACCATCATCATAGCCTAGATAGGTTATAGGTTACATATGTATGTAATAGTCCTACACTATTCACGGTTCTGCACCTTATTACACTTATTAAGGTTTCATCCGATCCCATCATAATCACTGAGACATAACACCTGTGATACGAGAAGCATCATAACTTTGAATTACCATAAATATACTATAGTAATTATCCACTTTTCGATTAGACTTTAAAATTGTTTGATACATATTTAATGACTATTTACTAACTCTATAACATGATTTACTATTACTACCTACTACACATTATATCCTAGGATACGACTATCTTTAGGTACTTCATATTTCGAATTAAATTCATGTTACAAAACTAATTATTTGTAATTATATACAAAAATACCTACAGGCACCATAACGACACGGATCGTTATAGTTTCTGTATTAATATGTGCAATCTTCCTCAATTGCTATTGAGAAATCATATAAATTGTTATCTAGTTTAACAATAGACAGCCTGTCACTTCTTATAGGTGTATTTTGCAATCGACATGAACTGAGAAAAACTAACATGTGAAATAGTAACTGCGAACTGCAACATATATAAAATTAATAAATCATCGTGCAAAACTTGTAGACCATTGCTCGAGAGAAAAATAATTCTAAGTAAATCTTTATGACGTCTGCTGTTAAGCATAGAGCCTTACAATCGTTCAGTCCAAACTCAGTACAACCAACTATGGGCTATACAATTTTCAGACCATTAAATATTGTATGCATACAAAAGCGGCTACACATATAAATGCAAGCTTGTAAAGCATGCATGAACAACAATTTTGATGAAACGTTCTTGCGCATATGGATCTACATAATAACGATTTTATGGTAAGCATCAAGGAAGTGGCATGGAGATTGATAGATTTTGAAAGTGCCGGGAGAAGCATACTTATTGAAAGTATGCGTAGACTATGGGTTATTATTTCTCTATGGGTTATTATTTCTGAAATAAATAATGTTTTCGCCGTAATTTGATGTTGTTCCGGCCTGCTTGTAGTTATATAGCATAGTTTCTCTAATTAATAAAGTTAAGTAAGCATCCACAAATTCACACATGGTTGTTTACCATCCAGAAAGCACTAACACTAACAACAATAAGTAAAAAATTTATTTAATAAATACCCAATTTTCAGAGCTCTTTGAGTGGCGTACCTACAACTTAACCATGTAAGTATTCATATATTTGGTAATCTCACATCAGGCGTCAGTCAGACCTCGGCCAGATTCATTAATTTACCGTCAGAGTGAATCTTTTGAAATGGTTTCACTCTTGGTACATCTAATAAGTAAAAAGAAACATACCTATTGTCCTTGAATACATTGACCACCTGTCGCAATGACACGAATGCTTAATGGTCTAATAAAATGTTATGTTGTTTTCTATTAAAAGAGTAGTAATAGACTTATAAATTACTATTACTACAGAAATTAAATTCCTAATAATTACTAATTGATACATTATAGCTACACTAATTTAAAGAAAACTTAAACTACGCATGCGGTATTCTAGCCATTTATGTTTGCGAATCTCGATTATATTGTTGCCTACTGTTCGTAATAAATCTTAACTCTTCTGTAATCAGATGTAATGGAGCATTAGGGCATGATATTTCTACTGTTACGTCGAAAGGTTCAAAAAAGATGATTGCAAGCAATCTTTGCGTGCCCTTTAAAGACTGCTTCCTAAGGTTCGTTATAAAACTTTATGATGCAAAGACGATAGACAAGCTTTGAAAATAAAAGTATCTATTTCATAAGCATTGATACATCATAAAAAGATTTTACATAAAACTATCGTTATATGTACCTATAATGCAATTCTATTGTTAAATTATGCACTTCATTACGTTAAGTTGTATTTTTGGAAATTATGTTCTGATTACATAACGATGATTTTAAAAGTCTGAACCAAAGTGAGACTAGTTAGATGGTAGAAGTCAAAGGTGACTTCGTGTGGTGGCTAATTATACAAGGCGAGTTCAAAAAGATTATGTTTATTACATAGAGCGAATGTTACATAGAACTTATCCTTGGTGAAACTTACGAAAGCATATTTGGAATATGAAATTGAATGTAACAATTTATTCTAATTGATTATTTTTTATTAGAATGGATTTTTAACGCAACGTTTAACGTAAGCAATTTATTTTTCTGCTATTGTAGCTGTTTTCGTTCAGAATTTTATACTTTCCCACAGATGCAATACTTAGAATCAATGACTATGTTTGATAGCAAGAAGGAATATAAGTAAAATATAAGTAGACGAGTACGTTAAAGTCCAAGCTTACCTTATTTGTGTTTAAAAATCTCAGCGTCATGCTTCTATACAGTAAAGCCATTTCTTACTTAGTTCTTTGATTTACGTCAAATAATTTGTTGGTCACTTATTTATTAGGTCTATTTACACATGATTTGAGTGTGAGTAGTAACATCGGACAAGTGATAGACGATCCGCACCCGTCTACCCGTGAGCCTGAGATGTTGTGATACGTGCCGGATATGTACACCAATCAATTGTGACTAAGACCACGGAATGATTCGTTACACAAGGCGTCACAAGTGGAGCTTTTTAGGATATGTCCACATTGGTGCTCGACAATCTTCCTCCGACCTCTATTGTTAATTATTGATCAAGGATACCATGGTTTTCTGAAAAGTACATAATGAACATTTTTATCGGTTGCCATTTTCGCCTAGCGTTGTTGTGGTTACGGGTAAACTGTAACGTCTTAGTAATAGGTGTTTAATGGTTTATTTATTAAACATTGATAACAGAGCAATGCTAAGTACGAACGGAACACACGATGATTTGGTGCTGTTATCATGATCACCGACTAAGTGGCATTTAGTCAAACGAATATTATAGTAGCTTTTGAGGATTAGACTTGATTAAATGTTGTTAATAAACATAGAACCATACATATAGGAATACGACTAAAACTGACCAACTCAACTTTACGTAATGTTTAGCGTAAGGACTACTTGTATAATCATAAATCTATCTTTTAAATTGAATTGATGTTGATGACGCTATTGTCATCTGGTTTGTTTGATTTTTGGAGGTGATCTGCATATTACAACGGGCATTATGTTTTAGCAAGGCTACAGATAATATCCTCATCAGAAAATGTTAGTCTGATACGTGGCGTTGTTGAATTTCAAAGCACCTTTGGCAGTAAAGCCTGACAAAAAAGAAATTATTGAAATTTACAAACATCTTATTTCCTATATCAAGCCATAATCATTTTACGCTTATTATACAAATAAACATCGGCAATTACTAGAGGTGTTGAAGAACACCGTGTCCCAGATAATATGAATCGTAATCGCATGTACCTGAGTGTATATGTATATGTATACAAGTATAAATCAACCGGTTTTATAGAAATAGGCTCTAATGCTCGCCTACCTTCCTGGTGTTTCAACATGATGGGGCTAGTCAGGTCACGGGGTCAATTATTCCCACTTCGCATCGACACAAATTGTAAACAATGATACAGTGATGCACTGACGGAACGTCACTAAGTGTTTTGTTCCAACTATAAATGATCCGCACACGTCTCTTGCAACTTCTCATGAAACATTATATGTATTATTGTCGTGCACCTACTTCACAATGAACGCAATACTGTGAAACAAGCAAGCGTATCGTATCGGAAACGATTGGCTCGACGGAATCGATCACAAGTTAACACTACAGAACTGAACAACTCACTCATGCGCTTTAATCAACAATCATAATATTATTTAGTCCTACCTACTTAGGACGTTTGTAAAAATTAACGTAACTAAAACTCAATATACTTAAGTATCCACTATCTACATTAAATTAATTATTATTCATAGAAAGTAATATTTTGGAATTTGCATTGTATTAAGTAATGTTAAAGTCCATTCACATTCCTTTACTCTCGTGCACACACGGCGGCAGTAGCGATAAGAATTACGTGCATACTAAAACGGAGATGCGATCACCGTCGTCGGTGTATCTGTGAATTAACATTTGAACTCATAATAATTTACACTCACCTGATTATAGAGTAAATTACACATTTCGCTTTGCCCGGGCTCTAAACCATTATACGCCCTGATGCAATGTGTTTAATGCAACTAGCTACTTTAACTACATGTGTGATGCAGCGGCTTAAAAGATCTCGCTGTCAGCTGTTTTTGCCGCCGCGATGTTGATACATTGCTTGACCATTTACAAAAAATTGTATGATTCAGACATTGATTGAAAGTCGTTATTAGTCAGGATTGTCTTATAGTTCGTCTTTTTCGTCATATGTGTACCACTGCGCTTTAGGAATTTACATAAGTTTTATTTATTTAGGTTTGGGCTTACCAACTAAAATACATACAGAACATTAACTTAAAATAACACAAAATACATCAGATCATCGTATGCTTATAAATTAAAGGTAAGCACAACTTTGGTATTGAAAGTGAGTTTTACAATGTTCTTATACTAACTAACTTCTAACACAGTTTCAACAAGTAGATAAGACAAAATAAATTAATGTTAGACTAATTAAAAAACAAATAAAAAAAAACAGTAAGAAAGAAATAAATGTAGCAACTTAATAATTATTTTACTAAATAATACCTTATAACGATCTAATTGTTGTAATAGTATAAACTTTATTTTAAATGGTCTCATTATACAAGGCTTTCTTTTACGAGCTAATTTTTGCTGCAAATATTTGTCGATATCGAGTTCAAAGAAAATTGAAGTCAATTGCTGTAATCCTTAACTGAGTGTCGTATACCAGACATTATTGAGAGCCTCCTTACAAACCTCTCATGTATGTTTTCCAAACGCTGGATGTTATTTTGGTACATAGGGTACCACACAAGAGAATAGTATTCGATGTTACTGCATACCAAAGCGAAATATAACGTTTTCAGAGCTCTAATACATTTAAAATTACGTGTGTCACGGTTTATGAAAGCTAACATCTTTTTGCTTTTATTGACTACATGGTCAATGTGTGTTAAAAACCGCATTTCAGTGTCAACATATATTCCCAAATCTTTAACCTCGCTTACGTTCTTTAAGGTTTCACCCTGCATAGTGTAAGAAGTCTTAATTTTCCGCCGTTTCCTCGAGAATGTAATGTGATGACATTTATTTATATTTACCTCCATAGCGTTAAGATTACACCAGTTGCAGAGCCTATCAATGTCTGCCTGCAAAAGGCACTGATCAGATTTTGTTTTAATAGTTTTATATATTTTTAAGTCGTCATCGTACATATTGTATTTAGGCAATAATTATTAGGGGTATTTAGTACAGATTTGCTTAAACCACATATCTACTTGTTGAATATGAATAGGTACTCGGATAAAATAGAAGTCAGTGAAGTTTTTCAGATAGAATAATAACATACAATAAAAGTCGTTAATGACACATAGCATTGGATAATGGAAATGACATCGTACTAGGTTTAGCATTCTAAACAATAAATCTATATAAACAGCGAACTTTGGCGATATAATAGATCCCGCTATTTTATGTGAGATCTATAATTTGTGTCTATGGTTGAAGCGATCGCTTCGATAATTAATTAGAGAGTTCGAGAGGCACGTCGAAAACATATTTTGTTGTTGTGGTGCTCGAATCACCCAATCACCTACAACCTATTGTATTAGAAGTTACTGGAGTCCTGATTGCTGCAGCTGTGGGACGCATGTCAGGATGTTTATTGAGTATCTTATGTTACTGTGTTTTTATTTGTTCCTTTTTTATTATTATTTTTGTTATTTCTTTATACACATCTTAATAATAATTTGTGTCTACTGCAGCATTGCTAATGCACGAATCTGTGATGATCACTGTAATATATATATACGCTGCACATCCTTAACTATCTTACGTCATCCACTACACAACAATATTTTCCTTTCACAACTATCTCTGTCGAATTCTTCGAAGACATAGGCGTGATGGTACGTCGATAAATCGTTTTCGTATAGAGGTTGAACCATATATTATTTTGTAACTCATTGAAAAGATTGAAACCAGTAAGTACCTAAATAAGGTTTAAGAACAACTTTATTTCTCATAAAGAATTGTATACATAATTCACATATTGAGAAACAATGTTTAAAACTAAGATTAATATTTTTAGAGCGCACATGGGTACGTAAATAAAATAAAAACAAAACGAGAAAAAATAATAACAACGATGTGGGTAAACAAATCATATAATAAAATCGAACGCATGCGTAAACTTATACGGTAGCGCAGACTCAGATGAGTTTCGTCGGCTTACATACTAAGACTCACATTACTCACATACTCATATACCTAGTATACAACCTGGAACGTGTTCGAAGCTAGATCGACGTTTAGTTTTTTTGGTTCTGTTAGTGGCAGACGAGCCAGCAGTCAAACTGGTAAGCGTTAAACGCCGCACTGTTTTAATGACATTGCAATTGCTTCTGCCAAGGTTACTCATCCAAGCTGCTGCCTACCGTAATGGAAGGGAGAACACATAATGCTAAACTGCCATTCAATTGTAACGCACATCTGATTAACGACTAAGATAGGCATGCTTAATGGTGCTACTGACCCAATCAGAGCACGCAAGCTAATTGTAAATTTAGTAGCCTGTCACTTCTTGTCAGAAGAAAAAGCGCAAAAGCCAAGGTATCAATATCCTGGGTAGAGTAAGATTAGCGGGATAGATGGCATTGAGTCACCTGTTTTGCAATTATACACAGCTAGTAAGTATAAACTCTTTGTATATAAAAGTATTGTTTATTGTTCTATTAGGTATCGTAATCCTAATCCTAACTAATATTATAAATGCGAAAATGAATTTGTTTGTTTGTTACGCTTTCACGCTTTAACTACTCAACCGATCAACATGAAATTTTGCATACACGTTGTCAGGGGTACAGAACACCTGACATACGGTACCTTTCATCCAGAAAAAATATCTGTTGCAAAACTTTTTTTTTTTGGTACCCAGGAAACCTAACCTACATTTACACGAGCGAAGCCGCGGGTGAAAACTAGTATTTAATAATAACATAAGCGTCGCGTATTGGTAAATGTAAGCACTGCCGAGTGCCGGACATGCGTTCCTTTGCGCTGTCTTTCCAGATTAGTCATAGACCATATTAACACTAAATATTAAAATAAGAAAACTCAGTTACTTTTAGGGGGACCAACTAAAAGTAATTGGATTTGTCTGCTGATAAATCATCAATAGCAGCCCGGACCTGGAAAAACGGTTTTGTTGCACATTCTCGTGCCTCAGAAAGCACGTAAAGCCGTTGCTCCTGCGCCTGATCTCCCTGCGATCGTACCGTCAAGCGACCCTCACAACGATGTATTCTGATAATAAGAGCTAGGAAATAGAGAACTTGTACACACTTGCACTATAATATCAGCTGCGCAGGTGGACTTCCGTAAGATTGGCCGCCGTAACAGAAATTCGGTGTGGAGGACCTTTACTTATTCTTAGCAAAAAACATCTGAAATAATTCCGATATTTAACAGGTTCGTCCCAAAAATAAACAGAAAGTTTCATGTATCTTTTTGTATGGTTATTTATTTACTATTTACTTATTGCATGCTCATGCTCAGCATATCTACTCTCTATGTACAGCCAAATATCAAAACATCTTAACATATGTATACACTTGACAGGTGACATCAAACTATGTGTTTACTTTAAACCTAAGATGTGGTTATTTAACCATCGAAACGCCTCGTTAATGTCGAGAGTTAACTAAGTTTGCGTAGTTTTTAATTTCTAAGGCAAGTCGAATTGGACCTCATTTGGAGGGTAAAAACGTTAATACGTTATTGGGTTGCCTTGTTGGGCAATTTTAATTTTTCCTTTTCAGTAGCAGCACGATATCTGACTATTAGATTATATTATATAGACTATAGATTTAGCTTTTAACCTGTAACAGCACAAACGCTTTTATGGTTTTACAAATTGCTTTCCTAATACGGTTTTCTTCGCTTTCGGAGTCCAGACTACAGGCACAGCAGTCGCATTCGCTAACCTAACGCCACCGACGAAGTGTGCACACTTATAGGTAAAATCGCATACAGCAGATTTAGATATTCTTTATTCGTTTTTA
Source organism: Catocala sponsa (assembly GCA_963564715.1). NCBI lineage: Eukaryota > Metazoa > Arthropoda > Insecta > Lepidoptera > Erebidae > Catocala > Catocala sponsa. Next base: position 14,784,650 of record OY751335.1, read on the forward strand.
AAGACAACTCGTGCACTAGGAATACTTCCGGTGTCGGAGAGGCCTTTTCAGACATTCAAATAACGGACACAGCACATCCAGACTCGAAATAACTATCTGCGGACCACACCATTTTTTATCCCATGTAGGGATCGAACCCACATCACTCGCCGCAGCAGCAGCGGCGAGGCGACCAGCTAAACCACTAAGCCATCGGTGCAGCCAAAATATGCTTTTGTTTTTCTTTATATGGCGAAACCAAACTATATCAGCAATTCGATTCGTGATAAGGCGACGACATCGTAACACCTCTCCACGTATCCGTGCAATAGTTGGTAATCGAATTCAATTAGAACGCTGCGCTAGCTTGGTCACCAGCTCCACGATCAAAACGACGATTGAAGTGACACACAATAAATTTGACACTTGGCAACCTTTTGCCAAGTGTCAAATTTATTGTATTAAATACGAAATCTATAATTATATAATACTAACAACCCGCTCTGGCTTCGCACGTGTATTATGTATATATAATTACACACCTAAAGCTTCCTCATGAATATTCTGTCTATTGGTGAAAACCGCATGAAAATCCGTTCAGTAGTTTTTGAGTTTATCGCGAACAGGCAGACAGTACAGACGCCGCGTAGGACTTTGTTTTTTAATATGTATGATAGTGATACTTACCTATATATTATGAGTATGTACCGCGTTACCTTATTTCTTGCCAGGCCTGTCTTACACCCGTTTAGCGGATTACTATCTACAGCTACTCCATTGGGGTGTAAACTATGAGTATTAAGGGTCCTTGGCATCATGAACAGATAAAATTCTTACAGATCTATACAATGCAACATTTATAAAATAATAGCAAGCAAGCCAAACTTCAAACTTCTGCCAATCTAAGAAGTTCCTTACAATCACATTACTTCGTTTACAGACACATGTCTGTAAATACACATGTCCTATGTTTGTAAACGACACATGATACGTACACAATATGAGAGTACCTATTTATATGTGTGTAAAGCAAAACAGCTTAGCATCTACTTTACAAAAATATTGCGCAAGTCTTTTAAATCAGGATTTTAATTAAAAAGAAACAATGTTAGCATTTCCAAAAGTACTGCAATATTAGAATTTATTAAAAATAAGTAATTAAAAGGAAATCAAATTAGGAATGCAAGAACACTACAAGTATTACTGAATATTGCGTAGGTTTTAAATATCGCGTTAAAGAGAGGTAGATTAGGTAATAGCAGTTATCATCGCCACAAATGTTATTGAGGTCTTTCTGCTGTAAATTGTTGGACAAAGTCTGACCCTGACCCTAAGATGCCAGTAACCACGGCCTCAAACCTTCAGACATAGAATAAATGATTAATACTTACTACTACGTCTCCTTGCTCCATGCACGCATGCGTTAGTAATGTTTTGATCACGCGTCGGGAACAAATCCTAGTCGAGGATGTGGACATGGTTCATTTATGTTTAACTCAGCAAATATGAAACAAGTGGTTTTGAGTCAGACATAGCTAGGTGTAACCACAATGTTTAAACACACTTTAAAATTTATACTATTACTTATCTTTATCTATTATTTACCAATGAATTTAGAGGAAACAAACGAACATCACTGAAAACACAAGAAGTGTGCACAGACATAGACCTGTGAACGATATTATTATACACCTTTATCCTGATATACAAACTCTTACCGACCCTATTCAAATTTTCTGGGAAATCTTTCCCACACCGGGAAGCATTTACAGCTTACCCGCATTTTCCAAATGGCCTTGTAACATCGCATGACGCACATAAAAATATAGCCATATCGATCCAGCTTTTCTCAAGTGATGCGCTTCCAAAGAAACAGCATACAAATGCAAAAGAAATATATTATTAATACATAGCCAGGTACAGCCTTTCCTGAGTGATGTACTTACCACCGAACGGCATTTCATTTTTATTTATACAGGTATTACATATACATACATACATATATTATGTATGAGTTCAAACCATCTGCAGTATTTGTGCATATTTTATTGTTTTGCCATAGCCATTTATGCCATTGTCCATGGCGACAAATTGTTAATTTAGTGAATTTAATTATAATTGAAAACTATAAACTTATGTAGCGGGCAATAAATATGAAATAATATAAGATTATAATATAATAAACAGAAATTCCAATTTTCTTAAAACATAAGTAGTAACTGACCACTAGAAAATAAACTTTATACAGATTTTTGCAAGACACCTTATATCATAATAAATCATAATATTATATTTTTTCACATACAAATTACATAATAGGTATATGAATATAATTATTATCCTTCTGTTCCACTAAAACTTAAATATTATATAATTTATGTGTGTGAATATATATTTAGGTTCCTTTATCGTTATATTATATGGAGTTGGTACCTAATTGACTACAATAAAATAATTTTATTTTGTATTATTAAAATTAAAGAGCTTGTCATACTAGATTTCGTGAAAATTTAATTAAATAAATAAAAACATACTTACAAAATTCTATGTACCAATATATTAAACTATAGACTAGTAGTTAGTACCTATCTAATTAAGTAGGAATATTTTACTTACTCTTAATTTTGATAACATAAGCGTTTAATTTAAAGAAAAAAACACAAGCGGTTATATGGACATCGGTATTATATTTAATAAGTAAAAATAAAAAATATTTTATCGAAATATAATATAACCTACCTGCTCCACCTATCGCTAGTTACAGACTGAGACCTAGGCACATACTTAAATCGAACTTAACAAAACGTACCAATGTTTTATTTAAATTGTACATTGATTTGTATAATAAACATTTGATTTAAATATTAAATAGGTCGTAATAAAAAAATAAATTATGTCGCCCACGCAGAAAAAATATTAAAGAGGATTTGCAGCGGAATGTGTGCCCTCGAGCACGTTACTTGATGCGTCGTCTGTAGGAGGACGGCGCGTGAGCACCATCATGTTGCGAAAGGTATGTGAACCATCGAAAGTGCCCCCTCCCCCGGATATGGAGCGCACAACTCTTATAAACACAGGTGGCGCCTGGGTACTGAACATTACACTATCTCGCTGCGTCTAATCGCGTGTCCAGGATGTGTGACAAAACGGTAGGTGTTCGTGACGCGTATCTACCTAGTGACCTGGTGAAACACTTAGTGAATCCTTCGACACCATTACAGTCTTCAGGACTATTAGTGTTCCAGTGTTTTGTTTATTTCGGCTTTTATCTAAATTTATATTTAAATTATTATTATTTTAAAATGTGATAGCTGATCTGAGTTTGTGTGTGCAGGTACTACGATCTCTGGTGGTGGCGGTGGTGGTTGCTTGCGCGGTCGCGAGGCCTGAGCCCCCGACGTCGTACGGCGCCCCCGCCCAGTCCTACAGTGCTCCCTCGTCGTCATATGGAGCGCCGGCGCCCGTGTACGGACCTCCCCAGCAGCCCATAGTACACAAGCATGTGTACGTGCACGTCCCGCCTCCAGACAACGAGCTGCCGGCGCCTCGCAAGCAAATCTACGTGCCGCCTCCCCAAAAACATTACAAGATAGTGTTCATCAAGGCACCGACGCCACCTACCCCTACCGCCCCTGTCATCCCGGTACAGCCTCAGAACGAGGAGAAGACTCTCGTCTACGTGTTGGTGAAGAAACCCGAGGAGCAGCCCGACATCGTCATCCCAACACCCGCGCCCACGCAGCCTTCCAAACCTGAAGTTTACTTCATCAGATACAAGACACAGGTAAGATAATTAATAATGATTGCTAAGAGTTGTTAGGAAAGTACCATATACTGGTGCCATTACATCCTATCATTAACTTTATTGCATTTCTTATACTGAAAATCTTTGTACAACATGTAGATCATATCTGTACTTTGTTTGGTTAGTCGGTATATTTTATAGGGTCGTTATATATTTATGGTCGATATCAATTCATTATATTCAGAAATCTTATAATATTCATCTAATAATAATTGCTATATTATCGTAGTTATTTATACATACGTACAGTACGACGCCTGCACCACCGAAGGGTATGCAGATGTGTATCACACCCATAGATATAATAAATATATCTATGATCACACCCAACATACACCGGCAATATTTTTGTTATCCCGTGTAATAAGCGGTGAAGCTATTACCGGCTGCCGGCTACAGTTCTACACTCCGTGATGCTATTGACAATCTCTTGAGAGAAAAACCCAATAACATTTTGCCCGACCAGGAAATCGATCCCGGGTCACGGACAGAAGTCACATTCATTACCGCTGCGCCACTGAGCCAGTGATTTATGCAGACATATGTATATTTTGAGATTTAATTCAATTTACTTAATAGAAATCCGGCATTTAACCTATCACAGCAACTTTCAGTCGCCTAAGTAAATAAATTTTAACGAACGTGATTGGATTACGATTATTTTATTTTTTTAATTATTTTGCTAATAAAATATATATTTATTATTCATACAAAGAGATTAACGAAATCTGATTTCGAATAATCAAGCCTAATACGGATTGTTATTAAAATTATATTCGTAATATTTTGTTAGTCAATAGATAATACATATGTAGGTACTTACGTTCGTACTCGAACATTTAATATAACATTTACCTAATAGGATTAAAAATGTTTTCAATGCTTTGGTAGTAGATATATACTACTATAGTCTCTTAGGCAAAGCCGATGAATTGGGTAGTTATTCTATTATGTAACAACTGCAAATAAATTTCATACGCACACTGATCAGGCAATATATGTACCGCATCATAAATTAAGCCATTGTTTTGAATTTTCACCACCATTACTAACTTATGCATTAATGAAACTGTTTAACGTGAAAATAGAGATCGCATTAAATCGGCACATAGTAATTTTATTTCACGGTTGTTGGCTCTTAATATTATTTATGCACGTATATAGCCGTCACGTCTCATGGTGATAACTTGAGGATGTGATGCACTGCCTCGTGAAAGTGCGCATATACATTTCCTACAACTGTCTAGGAAGTATTATATGGCATTATCTGCAAGAGCTGGCGTGCTCAGTGCGCCCGCTATCATCATTACATTAATGCAACCGAGGATGCCACTCCACCACCGTACCAGACATAACCCGTATATGCTACTAACGCAAAACCTATCGCAACACGTGAACAAGTAATTTGTATCATTACCGTCATAGGATTACTTCTCCCCTAGAAACGTCACTTAAAAGTAATTATCTTGTTAAGTACTTGCATAAGTTAAGAAATATTTTACTTTTTTATCCACATATAAACTAAAATACAGAAAATAAAACACGGAGAGTGTGGAGTGTTGGAAATTAATAACTCATTAGTCATTATAGATAGTTTTTCAAATGACAAGCACTCGTATTTGTATGGGAATAAAATAACAATATATATATGGTGTATTTTATGTATGTACATATACGACGTACGATTTCGTTTAAAACACGAGTGTTCTCACCATTTTTACGTAATGTAAATATGTACTACGTAATAGCACATATTTCATACAAATAGCTTTATAATTGGCGGGTCACTCAAAGATCAAAACAAAGCTACAAACGAAAGTATACGGAGCATTATTATAGTAACACATAGTGATACACACGCAACATGCTATACGTTTATCTAGGTCACTGTGTGTGTTAGGGGTTATTACGAGAATCACATGCCTACCGCAGAAAATAAACCTTTTTATTATTTGGTATCATTACCAACACGATATCTAAAATACCCACAATTTGAAGCAATAGTATTGCATAAGCGGTATTTTTATATTTTTGGTAATATTGTACCCCCGATTAACGCGAAGCTGAGAGTTTCACCGAAACCACACATTAGAGATTTATCTTGCGAATTTCAACAGCCTACGGTAATTAACATAATATACAGTAGTTATGTATATTATTTGGCTATAGTTACTTAGATACTTTCACATTTTATAATGGCCGCTATCAATGTTTAATTGTGTAATAATATAAATTGATAGGTATTAATTTTGTTAATATGTAATGGTTTAATGTTATGTTATAATCAGTGAATTATAAAGAACTAACTAGTTTCCTAAATAGTAAATCAACGTTCTAAGGTTGCTGATACTCTGTGCTGCCTCAGAGTTTTCCAGGGATGTAAATTATCATCTACGACAAAACATTAGAGAATAGTCTGTTGTCTATGTTTAGGATTTGATGTCACAAGTCGTGTCACCCGATGAGCAAACTAAACTGTGAAAACTTTTGACCTTTGCTGCAATATCCTCTAAAATATAAAGTACTGAAAGATATTTATTGTTATTACTTATTTGACATTTTTAAATTCTTACAAATATTTCTTGTCAATTTTTGCATGTAGTTATAGAAATTATATTTAAAATTTTCTTATAGTACGTGACATACTTTGAGAGCGTGTATGTAATATGTAGGTACTTAAACAATTTGCCGGCAATCGAAGAAAATTATAGGAAATATTTTTAAGCTAATCCTTACGTGTGTAAGATAATATTTAAGTTTACATTAGCAATTAAATCATTAATTATTATTAATTTCAGAAGCAAGAGGGTTACCCGGCGGCGGCACCCAAGCCTGAGTACGGACCCCCCGCCTCAGCGCCTTCGTCAGAATACGGTGCTCCTTAAGTTTGCAACACTGGACGATGATAAAACCAGCTGACCCTCACTGCTTGACCCTCTTCTCTAGGCCCATCCTTTATAACACTTGCTATATGTTACTTTGTGATCTTGTTAATTGAACGGTTTTATTAGTTTAGATTTTATTCTAGTTAGACCAAAGTTATGTAAAACTGATTCATTAAGACAGTCTATAATACTGAATAAGTACAAATGCTGAGTGAAGGTAGATTCGTTAAATAAATAAATAATGTACAGCTTCTATAATCATAAAGCCTTCAAGGGATCCTTGTACTCTAACAGAAAACGGCATCTTTCGCTTCAAATTATGTTGTTTCGTTTAAATCTGACGCGATTATGACGTTTTTGACTTTGAACACATCAGCGGATAAAGCGGGCATTATAATATAAATAATATTTTTCTCTGTGCCTCTGCTGTGATAATAGAGAGCTGATCGGTAACTGTTGCTAAGAACCTATAGAAGGCGGCCGAACGCTGTGACGGCGCCACGCTGGCTCCACGCCAAACTGTACTGCATCTTTATGTTTATTATACATCAAATTGATGTCAATGTTTGTAAATATATTATTTTTATATGATTAAAATGTTTTATAATAATTAATATATTTGTTTCATTTTATATTTCAGCTGACTGGTTAAAAACAGTGATTTTAAAAATGCATTTTATATTATTAATGCAAAAATAGCTTGATTTATATAATAGTATTAAGAAGGTACATGCACCTTCCTATTTCTATCATATCAATCAACAAAAAATATACCTAGTAGGTAAGCAGATAAAAACATATTTAGGTAACTAATTAATTTAACACATTTTTGTTATTTGTTTGTTTGTTATTTATTGATGGTGTTGTGTGTATGTGATAGAATATTATTATTATTAATATAGGTAAGTAATGGTATCCCAACATAGCTAAAGCAGCAGGTTCGACTCCCGCACAGTACAAATATGAGTACAAATATGGCGGGGCAAGGCTAACAGTCCATAATTTGTTACATGTTTGTGACTTCCTCTTATATAGATAATGCTGTATGAAATTTTCATTTGTGGTGGCATAATGTAATATGTTAAATCTTAATCTTATCAGAAAACATAAGTATATGATATTGGAACGGACGTACCTAATTGTGATTAATGTCATATCAGTATGTAGACGTCGAGGTAAATCCAACTTGGTTGCCCAATCACAAATGCAGATAGAATTTGATGAACAGTTGCTCTAGCAGGAATGGATTGAACTAGAATAATTGATTCACTATTTAGTAGCTATATACAACAATGTTCTGTATAAATACTACGTATAAGTATTCGCCTTAGTAATGAAGCATAATGTTTCCAGTACTAATTATAAGTTTGTGCACACTTCACGTGAACATTCTGTCAGCATAAGTCTCTTGCGAAAGGTGTTAACTAGTGTCCAACGGCTACAGGGAGAGCATGATTAGTAATGCGCTAAAAACGAAAACATGTGAATTACATACAAAATAGTAATTGTGATTACTTAATAGACCAATGTTGTATAATATGAATTTTCTTTACCCATTGTATGAAGTTTTCACAGTTGAGCATCGTTTGTGTTAAATTAGGTATGTCTAGACGACAGTGCATATTTGGGAGATGACTATAATTAAAACAAAATTGTAATTATTACGAATAATTTCAGTAAATCTTGTTTTAAATATGGAGCGACGCCATCGCACTATACGTTATTTAAATATGTATAACGAATAGTGCGATGGGATCTGGCCCTCCGTCATGTTGATTACTTGATTACATACATGGCTCTGTTATGCCTATTTCAATAACGAACTGTCATAAGTCCTTTTTATATCGCATATTGTTATATACAAGAATAATTAATTCCAGGAATCTGAGAACTGTTGGCATTCACCTTTTTCTAGAGGCAGAGTTAAAGGCAATCCTATTAAGTAACTATATTTTATTCATATCAGTAACAAAGTAGCACTAATCCTTGACTATATACCTACACGTTCAGCGATGCAAGAGGGAGAGATCCTGTAAGAAACCTGCCAAGATACTGAGTACACCTACAATGGGTCAAACAATTAAAAATAATGGCCACGTAATGAAAGCCTATGGTTCCACATTAACTTGGCAATAGTTCAATTGCTTACAATTAAACCAACATATACCAAGTCGTAAATTGCTCAAGGGATTATCCATAAATGTAAATAGGCGATGTCCATCAATCGACCTATTGCTTTGATAAGTGAAAGCTGTACTGAGGCTCTTCGCTTTGGCGTGTTAATACCCGTCAGTCATTTTACAGTATCACACGATACTTAGACTGGACATTGTGTCAGCTAAATACTAACAAATTCAAATTCAAATTATTTTTATTTGTTAGACACAGGTTTATAAAAAAGATCTTACAAAAAGCAAATGAAAGTACAAACTGTGTCTTGCCAATACAATCGGCGTACAAAAATATTATAAAAAAAAACATAAACACAAAACCAAAATCTAAGTATAAAATTTAACAAAACGTGTCGTTTAGAAAATCTTTGATAGAGTAGTAGCATTTATTATACAAAAAAATATTTAGCTTTTTTCTAAAGTGTTTTAAATTTAATTGTTTATATTCCTCCGGTAGCTTATTATAGAATTTTGGAGCTAAACAGAATATACTGTTCCACATGAGGGTAGTTTTAGATCTTCTTATGCATAAATTATTTTTGCGCCTATTACGTAGAACAACATCGGATAGACTGGGAAACAAATGAGGATTTGTTTTAACAAATATTGCGACTTCAAATATATATAAAGACGGAAGCGTTAGAATTTTATGTTTGATAAAGGGAGGTTTACAACTGTCAGTTACTTGAAGCCCAAACATAGCCCTTATGCATCTCTTTTGTAATTTAAAAGCGATCTCCTTATGTTTAGAGTTGCCCCAAGCAATTATTCCGTATCTAAGTAATCTACTTAATAAAATCTAATCAAACTAATCTAAACTAATCTACTTAATAAAATCGGTCTTTAAATAATCATGATGACATTTTATTAACATCATCTTAATTACCTCTTGTTTAATTTGTCACCAAGCACGTAAAGTGGTTGTCTCAAAAATCAAATACTTGTGTCTGTGTGTGGGTAGTTTCAAGTTAAACCTAAAAAGCATGGCCCATCGTATGTATTTATATACATTCTGAGCCGCTCTATTATCAGCAAGTATTAAAAAATATAGTTATTTAAAACAGATATTTTACATCATCTGAATATCATTGTAGCATTGAACAGTCACCCTCAAAAATATGTATACAAAACAAAGTGCCGCTATAACATATATTTCCAATGTGCCAAAACAATGAATACATATACTATATTTACTTCGTTATTGTAAAAGTTGTATAGACCATTTTAGATTACTAGGGGCATGTAAATTTATGAAACTTTCACGTTCACATAGATAAGGAACAAATGTTTACTTAAATAAAAATATCTTGTTTCACCATTATAGATGTACCTATACAATATTTTACTATATTTTAATGCAACAATGTTCCGTATATACATACATATTAATAAGGGTGACTGTACATTCACATTACATACTTATATTGCAATGCATTGCGTTGCTGAGTAATATTGCAGTCTTACATAATATACTGAATTTAAACATGCAGCAAATGTACGAAATCTGAGTTCAAAAGGTGACAAATAATAATAAAGTGAGTAATACATATTCACGATTGCTTTGTAGCCACTACGACCTACTGTGCACGGTGGGTAATCACAATCACCGACGGCACATGAGCCGACGCCGACGACGCGCGACGCGGCGACGCTTAGTTTGCTTCGACAAGGTTCGATAATAGCAGAGTAAGAAAAGTAATGACCTGTGCAAGTGCAACGCGTCACACAAAAGTGTGGTGAGTGTAGTCCAGTGTAGTCACACTTAAAAGGTATATATGTACATACATATAATCGATATATAGAAATTATTCTATTGTTGATTGTCTGCCTTTTAAGTATTCTTGCATTATAAGTTTATACTAAAGAAATTTAAATAAAATCGCTTTTGAGAATATTTTCTAAACCGTAAAAATTTTGAGTATAGGCTACGCGCTAACTTACATGGGGCACAGTTTGTACAATTCGATAAATTCTGTTCCTAATCAACTTGTTGGCCAAAAAGCAAATTTGAAAAGTTCTACTATGAAAAAGATTACATACAACAATTATTTTATTTGGTCTTAAAGAGTAAATACATAAGTATTACATATCAAAATATTTTTGTTGGTTCGTTGATTTATTATTTTACAATACTGACATATCTGAATAGTAAATCAAATCTGTCCGGTGTATTACATAATGCACTTTAGCAGTTGATCTCGAGATCCACTTGTTCGCCATATCTTTCTTCATTGGGCCGATCACGAGTGGTACTTTGTATACAGCTTTTAATATCACAAGTATGTGAACGTGAATGTACGTGACGTACAATGTACATACTTACTAGATATTACATATTTACATTCTGTATTATATAATAAGTTATTTCATATATATTTAAAGATAGCATAGATATTTTTGATCACGACACGTTGACTAATTTGCATATAAGCAAAAAAATGTGAAAGGCGTCGCAAATGCCTTGTAGGTAACACATGAGATTTATCATAATTATATTATCTATAAATTCTGAAATTTTCGGGATATACTGGTAGCTTCACAGGACCTTTAGCATTATTTTTCGTCCTCATTATCATCATCATCAGGCTATAATAGTCCACTGCTGGACATAGCCCTCCCCTAAAGAGCGCCATAGCGCCCTGTCTTCAGCACGCCGCATCCAGCATCTGCCTGCAGTCTTTCGCAGATCGTCATTCCACCTGGTCGGAGGGCGTCCTACACTGCGTTTATATTTATCTACGTTATATTTCGTAGGGCCACTAAAAATCAAACACCTGTACATCTACTATTTTCATTATCATCTTCACATTGACTCACTAGCCTCCAGATTGAGAAAGTTAATCTTTGTCTTTAAGGGTCTTCGCCATGTCGCAGATACTAAGGTTCTGAGAATGGTATTATTGGCACTCTGTCAATCACTGACACAATATTGTATAGTGGCCTGGGGAGGAACCTCGAAAACTAACTTATTGAAACTGGAACGCGCACAGAGAGCACTTTTAAAGGTTGGATGGAAGTTACCTTTCCGATTGGCCACTACAGAACTCTACACAACATGTAACGTACTTTCAGTTCGACAATTGTTCCTACTTAATCTCATTTTAACAACACATGCACATACTCCCTACGAACCATCTAAATTTGCGACCATCCGCCGTAAACACAATGTTTGCCAGTCGGTGTCGGCCAGTACTAGTTTGGCGCAACGAAACTACTACTTCCTCAGTAGCTACGTATACAATAATATAAATAAAATATTGTGTATATATTCAATGTGTAGAACAAAATGTAAAAAAGTAGTTACAGATTGGTTACATAGTTTGAGTTATGAGGAGACTGAAAGTCTCATTGTCACTATAAAATAAAATAAAATAAGAATATAAAAATAAGAAAATAATACACGCTGTAACACACATAGACTTAAACAAAATACACACACACACACACACCCTCACACACACACACACACACACACACGCACACACACACACACACACACACACACACACACACACACACACACACACACACATAAGCACACACTCATATACACCCTCACACTCATATAGGTACACACTTACACACCATCTGCATGAAACCCTTTTTTGTTACTATATTATGGTGCTTAAATATTTGTTTTTTTAACAATGGTTATCGTTACTTTGTTCATACAACCTTAGCCACATTAAATATTGTTAATAATGTCTATATAATAGTCTATATAATAGGCCTGGAGATTTGTCATACAGGTCTTGAACCTAGTACAGACTCCAGCTCTCTCAAAGGTTTAAATTCAACTTGTAACGAATGTATTTACATGTATGTACCTTTGAGAGAAAATAAAACATATTATTATTGTTATCTTATGTGGGGGCCAGTCAGTGTAGACCGGCGACACTTCGACCCAGTGGGATCTTTTGTGTTGACACTCTCCCATTAACGACTGCCATAGATGTTCATGGCAGCTGGGACCGCCGGCTTAACGTGCTATCCGAGGCACGGAGCAGGCGATAATTGTCAATCAATACGCACATAATTTCGAAAAGTCATATAACTTCCGAAAGTCAGAGGTGCGCGACGTGGGTTCGAACCCGAGACCCTCTGCATTGCAGTCTGTTGGTCTACCCACTGAGCTATCGCTGCTCTACTATTTTCATTAAATAGGTAACAATTTTCTCATGAGCCTATACTACGTCAATTACGTCGCTACTTTTACTAAACTCAGCTCATACCTTTATATTTCCAGACGGATAGGTGATTAGGCATTTTAGTACTACTAGTTTCTACCCGCCACATCACCAGCGTGTATCCCATGGGAACGCAGGCCGAGATAAAAACCTGTGTGCGAACTCCGTTCATGTGTGATTGAGTAACGAACATCCAAACATCTAAACATTTTCACAAACTTCCACAATTAGGTATAATATTACTTGGGTTTCGCCATCGCGCCAGACGGTTGGTTGTAATAAGGAGCTGGCCTACATATTGCCGTTAGCCGCCCTCTTTTCGGACTTACTTATTTAGCGGACCCCGTACTGTTTCTAAAATTTCCCAAACAGAAAATCTAATTACACTTTTACCAATTTGAGAATTAAACTGGTTACCTAACGATCAGCCTTTACTATAAGCAAACTTACGCTACTTACCTATGTAGGTATACAAAAATCTAAATTTAAAAAGTGTCATTGAAGTCCTTCACGTCGTCATCAATTGGCTGCGCGCCAAGAATACTGGCAGTAAGTATAACCTCGTTGAATAAAGTGCTAATATGATTTCCCAAAAAATAGCCAATATAAAATGAATTACATAATGAAAATCATTTCTATATTAATTTGTGAAATAAGAAGTAATACGACAAATATTGCATTCTGACAGAAAGCAGAGTACCTATGTGCTTCAAGCTATTTAAAAAAAGACTGCGCACCTGTCTACCTAAAGGCGAAGGATTAAGTAAAGATTGATTAATATATACTTCATAATTATGTCACTCCGTCAGCAAAATGCATGCTTATAGATATACTATGTTAATACTTAATTAATAGGCGCCAATAAGACGTTGTATCAAGCATTTATTAGAGTACTAGAAATACCAAGTTGATGAAGAATACGTAGGTACTTAAATAAGCAAAGGAGTTTAAATCGCTTTCCATGACAAAGTCAATAAAAAATCGGTTGTACTCTAAAGCTGGCTTAGCAGTGCCAATTTTAGCACGACGGCATCATGGGCGAGTAATGATGGAGTGTACCTGGCGCATCATCAATCATATCGCCATTGGCGGTCGCCTACCCGTGACCTGCCCTAACTCGGAAATCTGATAAGTTTTCACGTCTGGAGATTATTATTTGTTCATCTTCGCTGTTAGTATGTCGTCGATGAGTAGTCAGTCGTTCTGAAGTTGAGTAGGTACAGAATGCATGTTTGGTATGTGTAGTTATATGTGTGTATGCGTGAGTGAGTGTGTGTGTGTGTGTGTGTGTGTGTGTGTGTGTGTGTGTGTGTGTGTGTATGTGTGTGCGTGAGTGTAGAGAGCGTGTGCGTAAAGAGGAACATTAGTGTACTAGGTTCCAAAGTAGTTACGTGTTACTGCAGTGTCTTTAATAAATGTTCCGTGATTACTTACTCTGATAGAATTGTATGTAACTGTACATATTTGCGGACATTAGGGAATAGCTGGTCTGGTTGGACAGCGAGTAACATTTCCAGAAAAACTCATATGATATTTTCATCTTTGCAAACTAGCAATATACTTCACCTGAAAAATAGATTTACATGAACTGTTTCCTGTCGTAGATAGGTATCTTCTTTGGTACCTTGAACTATCAAACCCAGTTAGCTTATACGTTTAGCACTGCATCCCTGCAAACATAAACTACTTTAATATTTTATTGTGAAAACTATTTATTGTTTGTGATAAAACAGCTCCACCTTTCGCGACAACTAAAATATACAAACGTCGAAGCAACGAACATAAACAACCTAGATATGTAAATACATGGTCATGCAATGGAGATGGATGGATGGTCACGTCAAGAGAGACTTAAAGGCTACTGCCCCTCTGGTCTTACATTTTGTCAATTTTTAAATCGATATACTTACCTTTTTCAATATAACTTGTTAAGTGTGGAAACACCATTCACTCGGTCTAAAAATATTTTTGAATGTTTATTTTGGAGCGTTATATTTTCGCTTATTTTTCCTCAAAACAAATCTCTCATTAGATACAATACACAAGAAGGTTCAAAAACATTAACGTATGTGAGTAGATTGTTATGTAATATGAACAATCACTAGGTCTCTTCAATATACAATAGTATGAAACGTCTCACGGCTCTATTATATGTCAGCAATTTAACATTTTCACTTTCACGGGTGGTACAAATGTGGTCAATGGACGCTTCCGTAAAGTAGGATTGTCATCAAACAATGTATGCATATATGTGCCATGTTATCAAACGTGTTGCTTTTTACGTTACACATTACTCATCCTTTTCATTGTTTTGACTTATGGGCAATGGGATTGTGTAACGTAGGTACTTAGCTTATTGCGCTCCCGTAGTATTGCGTAGCCGGTTACTACCGAAGAATTAATATGACTTACGCGTGGTAGTATGGTTTTACTACTGCTTAAATAGGTATACAGATCGACTTTCCACTGGCTAATGTGTAGCTATTAAACATCAATAAAATGTCGATATCGATTATTTTTATGAGCTGTATTTTTCTACCGCATATCATTAAATTGTACAACTAAGAAAATGTTGCAAGCTGCACAGTTATTAGATAAATACCAAGTTGTTTATTACATCACAAGAATTGCATTACCTACAACTTAACGAGCGTGAAGATGTTGTATTTTTATTGCTCAGTTAGTTACTGTAGGTACTGCAGACCTATTTACGGTCAAGTTATAGACTCTACAAGTCATGCACACCTTATTTTTTACAAGCATTTAATTTAAGTCCATATACAATTGGCTAAGTCGAACAAGATTCAGCTTACTTAAGCAGTTGAACCTTGCATGAATGGGCCGTCTATATCAGGAAAGTATCGCCCTCTTACAGAACATTAACGTAATGTAACAGTAGATAACGTACTATTGCGTCGGCTTTGGTGAGTACGAACACTGGAAATGTATAATCCCCTCAGTATTCACAATCCCTACCTTCTCCTACATCTTACCTTCCATCCCCTTCATTTATACTACGGTACCTGCATACCATCGGATAGAACGTGTGTTTTTTTGCCACCTATGTGAGTAATAAAAGCCGTTGTTCCAGAAATACATATTAATAACAACAAAATCGATCGCAGAGCTAATAGGCAGCTACTTAGTTAAGGATCATATTAAGGCCTTTCCATTATAATGCATGGATGAATAGGCACAATGCTATATGGGCGTAATCGTATAATGTTAGTATACCTACAATATATCTATTTAAATATAGTACAAAACACAATTAGCATGTATCAGATTATAAAATATACAATATACTTCCGCAGAAATATATAAAGTCGAATAAATAGTAGGTACTCGAGGGTCTATTAGATTTATCTAGCACATTATAGTGCAATTTTAAAACAATTTCTTTGTGCCTTATTATTAAAACTAGTCTTACATGTTCACCAAACTATGTACCATGAAAGATGAAGCAGTTACCTATCACACATTCTGGAGCCGGCAAGCGCGAGCGGCGAGATTGATCTAGAATCGTTATTTCCGTTCAGAAAGTTTGGCGAGATCACTGAACGCTTCTTTAGTTTATTTTGGTCCGTACAGCAGTTTGGTTCGTGTTCTCTACACACTTGATATTGTACAAACACTGCACGCATTTTTCAGTTTTAGTTTATGAAATCTTCACGATTATGTCACTGAAAATAGAAGCTGAAACTAAACTTGATTCGGAGCCCTGTGTATTAACTTGGAATAACGAACTGTTTGTTGGTACTGAGGATGGATCCATTAAAGTGAGTCAAATAACCTTTTATTATGTAAATGATTTTCATTTAATTTAGGTAATGTTTATTACAGAAATGCAACATAAAAGTCTTTTCACAATTTTAATAGACACCTAGTAAATTAGTCGGTACCTATGTATTGACGTTCACTTTAAGTAAGCTTACATCGTTTGATAATTTCTATAACATCAAAAACCCCACTGACTAACTTTTTATTGGATTTACAAGAGAAAAATTAAAAAGCGTGTAAAGTGACCCAGTGATATATTAAGTATTATGAGTTTATGACAATGCAACAAATAACAAGGCAATTATGTTAACTATAATACCATAATATTAACTGTGGTAGCCTCATGTTTAGGCACAGATAATCATGTCAGATAAGCCAATTGTCGCAGGTGACTTTATAGACATGCTTACATGATACAATGGACATGAAGCGCACCCAAATTTGAAACAATTATTTATTATAAGTATACATATTTGTCATGTGTGAAGATTGCACTAGCAATACACTGGTAGAGGCAAGTTAGGTATCTATTTAAACCATTGTGTCATCCGTGCGATTTATCCTACCCTCCAAGAAATATGTTAAAAATACAATTCGTATTTCCTACGTAAGAATGTGAGATCAGATGTTATGCAAATTGAGAACTTAGGAAACTGTCATATAGGTAAGCCCACCATACACAGACAGTGCAGGCGGAGCAGTAGACACATGAGTAGATAAACGGAACAGAGTATAAGCTTCATACAACCGCGCAAATCGGCTGCACTACTACAAGCACGCGGGGCATGTGCGCTGACCACTGGCCGCTTGTCGCGTACGCGGCGAGACTGGAAAAACCGGTTTACGCTGGCACAGACAGTGGACAATCAAAGGGTCAGTGCGACGTACGTTGTTTGTTTTGTTAGTTGCAAGTTTGAATATTTTAATTTAAAAACGTGGTATTTTATTATTAATAATGGTTGTTTATTGTACTGTGTGTATGAATTAGAAAAAATAAAATATATCATACTTTAACTACCCCAAGAAGTACAATAGGTAACTAAATATTGGATTATTACTTTTTCAAGTAAGCACCTTTATTTTATTGTATGATCCTTTTTTAATAAGAAGAGAAAACTTATAAAAAGAAAATTATTAGAGTAAGTAATTTGTAAAGTATTCTATCATACTGAATAAGGAGATGGGTGTAAAAACCCAGGATTCAACCTCTTCGTCTTCATGTGACCTTGTGACCCCTATATCTCAGGGGTCTTTTGACCCACAGAGCCCATATTCAAACTCGACCGAGGTATGACCCCAAGGTGTATGCACACCAAGTTACAAGTCTATTGTACCTACTGCCGGGCATGATGCCCACAGTTGGGCCTCATGTCCACTTTTGGGCTTCTTGCCCATTGTTAGGCATCATATTAACTGTTAGGCTTTATGCCCGCTGTTAGGCGTCATACCAACTGTTAGGAATTATGCCCACTGTTAGGCATCATGTCCACTGTTGGGCATCATGTCCACTGTTGGGCATCATGACCATTGTTGGATATCATGTCCATTGTTGGGCATCATGCCCACGGTTGGGCATGTTGTGTTGCAAAACGCAGCACAAGACAAAACTCGACAGCAAACAGCAGCAACCAACTCGAATCAGCACAACACCACTCTGCATATAAATGAAGCCATTTTGCCATTTAAAATACATGTGACCTTGTGACCCCTATATCTCGGGGGTCTTTTCGGGAGCCCACAGGGCCCATATTCAAACTCGACCGAAGGATGACCTCGAGGTGTCTGCACACCAAGTTACAAGTCAATCGGTCCAGTGGTTCCGGAGCTATGTGTGTCACTAACAGACAGACACACAGACCCACAAAGTGTTCTCATTAACCTCTTCGAAGAAGACTCGGAGGATACTAAAACTATTTAACAAATGTTTTGTGTAATTTGTCTTCATCTATTGTCACAACCCTACCAAAATAGGTAACAATTTTGCACTTTCTTAAGAAGCTTAGTCTCTGTACCGTTTATCTACTCATGTGGCAGTAGAGGAGGCGGTTTACGGGGGGCTATGATCTTCGTATAATAAAATATAATATGGAGACGTATTTCAAAAACATATAATTAGGTCATTACAATTTTCCATGGAATGGAATGGACCAAATGTATTGAAATAGTTGTGGTTTTTACGATCAATTACCCAAGGGTTTAGTCCAACCAAGAGTGCCACTGGGAGGGCTCGGCTACTCCCAAGCCCGGTGCAGTCGGCGCCAGTGCATAGGAGTCACGGCTTGCCACGACGTTTAACTAACTGTTGATTTCAAACCCTTTTTTGAGTCGTCTTTATATTTCGTCATCGTATTTTAGTAAACATCATTATTATTTTTCAGTCATTTGATGCCAAATTATCTCCTAAGAAATCTTGGCCTGCACATGCAGTGCAACCGTTTGCCTTAGCTACCGGGAACGGTTACATATACTCGTCATCAAACGATGGAGGAATCAAAGTCTGGTCTCCTTCTGGTCAAAAGATCACAGAACTGCCATCCACTGGCGCTGATGTAGGCGCCCTGCAAGTCTTTGATACACATGTTTATGCTGGGGATGAAGATGGTAATGTAAGTAACTTGCAAGTAGGGATAAACCTTGTTGATAGTAGATTTTTAATCAAATAAAGTGAAGAGCAACGATACCTTAGTGGGAAACCGAAACCGTTTCTGACTTTTCGAAGATAAATGTGTATTGAGTAAATAGTTAATTAACACTCGCTTTACCGGTGAAGGAAAACATTGCGGAAAAACCTACATGTCTGAGAGTTGTATCTACACAAAGTTCTAGAAGATCTATGAAGTTTGCCAACGCGCACTAAGCCAGCGTGACGGACTATGGCCAAACCCTTCTCATACGGAGAGGTGGCTTGCGCCCAGCAGTTGATAAGTTTATAACTAGGGCTAAGTATATGCTGTAATAAAATTATTATCATAATATCAAGTAGGGCAACAGCCTAGTTTTGGCCATCTAAACTAAAGCTAGATTTATTTAAATTTAATCTATATCTATACTAATTAATATTATAAAGCTGAAGAGTTTGTTTGTTTGTTTGCTTGAACGCGCTAATCTCAGGAACTACTGGTTCGATTTGAAAAATTATTTTAGTGTTGGATAGCCTATTTATCAAGGAAGGCTATAGGCTATATAACATCACGCTATGACCCACGGAGGCGGCACAGTAACGATATACGCGGGTGAAACCGCGGTAACATCTAGTTAAAAATAAAATGAATACAGTATTTTAATATTGTAGCATATTATGGACACTTGCAACACTAGGAATATCGATCCTTGGATAGTTGATTTTATAATAAAAAATAATTGATTCTTAGTTTTATAAAAACTGTCTGCGCTGGCAATATTGGTCTCCAGGTGACAGCACAGTGCTAATTTGAGAGGTCTGGCAATAAACTCTACACACACTCAGCGCTATCCCTATTGGAGTCCTATTCTTTCTTCTCCTATCACCGGTGGGTTTGCCCACTTTATGTTGGCGCCAAACGCTTTAATACATTTGGTACCACTAATCTATCTATTTTAATCGCCAAGAAGTGTTGCATTCCATTGGAGCAGCCGTTTCTCCTTCTTGTACTTAGGCAGTGGCTTAGCTGTATATATACAGGACTTTTGATATTGCCTAATTCCATGACATGCGGCTATCGCTTACAATCTGTTGGGCCCCTAGCTCTACTACCATCAAAGGCAATAAGAAAGGAACGTTACACAAGGTTGTTTGTCTGTGATCTTCTATCTATATGGTTGAGTTTGAGCAAACTCAGATTTCAGCGGGTTGCTCAATAATAATAATAATAAGATTTATTTCTTAATTTGGCACAAAAATACAATAACAGCGTCACAAACACGATATTTAGTATTTACGATAAACTCTGGTACCCAGAATAAGATTCAACTTGTGTTTAGGGTACCAGCGTTCTCGCGCACACTATAAACACATTACGTGAGTAGTAGGTATTCGTAAGACGAACACAGTGTTAATTAAGAAAATACTACAAACAACAATAAAATTTAAATACTACTTAGTTGCTAATATTTTATTTTACTATTGTAGCCTCTTGCGCGTACGTGCGTGTGGGTGTGTGTGTGTGTGTGTGTGTGTGTGTGTATATAAGTCCAGTCTTATTAAATCGCTGTGCCTTATTAAATTGCTTATGTAGGTATTGCAAAATATGTATAATACTTAATAAGTCTATTGCATTATTTGCGAGATTAACAAAGAATTGAACATACTTTCAGATAATAATATATGAAAACAATGAAATGAAAGCTAAATATAATGTATTAGAGGAAGTCAAGAATCTTTGGTACAGTCCACCATATTTATTTACAGCTCGTGATCTTTATATAACAATCACTGAAATTAAACCAGGTACAAACCAACAACATACATATTAAGTAAATAACTTCATTATAAAGTAATAGTGCATATTGGTATAGCTATTAACAGTTACGATATTCATTCTGATAACATTAAAGAAAGAATAATGGGTAATTTTGTATGGAACCCGTACCCGTAGCATTTTAGACTAGGTGTCATTTAGAAGAGGCTTAATTGACTAACTCAAAAATAAATGAACGAATTAATGATTGAATGGGAGATCGAAGTTATGATAACTTCTTTATTACATTTTTAATTGCAAAGTTCTTTTTTTTACTTGCTACGGGGAAGCTCTTAGCCTGTATCTCACCTGATGTTAAGTGATGATCAGACCGTAGATGCTAGCGAACTTTTCCCGGAATCCCCAATCACAAGGGATACTGGCTATCTTACTTCTAACTGCCGAAACACAACAATGCTATTAACATTATTGTTATGGCGCTAGACTTAGGTAAGACGGTGGTAGCTAGCCAGGCGGGCTTAGAACAAACCCTTCCAACAACCAAACCGACGAGAAAATTCTGCTCCCCATGGGAATCGAACCCAGGACCAACCACAACACACCGACGCTAGCACATAATAGTTCCAAGTACCTAACAGATAAAAACGCAAAAACGTCAAATGTGCGTGGGTCGATTTACTAAGGATTTTCGGCATTTTCAACATCGAATATCTTTTTCCCCGCGAGCTACAAAGTTGCCCCTCTACAACAAATATATCGACGGTTCCCCGGCTATTTGAGCTAAGCGACATTTGAGAAAGTTACAGGAGAGAGGTTTAAAGTTTTATTTTCGGAAAAAAAATCATTAAAAAGAATCTATTGAAGGGATTTTAGTAAGCTTAATACAGTATTTCTAAAAATACATACTGCATCTTACTGAGTTGATATTACAAATATATGAGTATTATTTTCTAAAATAAATGTCGCTTAATTCAATATGCGTTATGTGCTTTATTTTATGGAGTAAAGCAAAATGGCTCAAACGCCTATGGATTGAATAGTAATTAAAAGTAAATTAGCTCAAATGTTTAATCAATATGGAATAAAACAAGACAAAATGGCATATACAACAAACCTCACAATGAATTACCTAAATCAAATGAGCCGAAGCAGCATGTAACATTGAACCAGACTAGTGCCACTTGATACAGACGACGATGGGTGCTCAACCCCACTCAAGTAACATAAACTTTTGCTATCATAAAATTAGAGATAGGTACTTAGTTCACAGTTCTAATACAATTCTAATGGACCTAACCATGGATAATTTAGTAATTAACGATAATTTTAAAAGTAAACTAAAATGGTTTGAAGCAATCTTTAATAAAAAAGTAATATTTATATAAGTTTAATTCTTAGCGGTTAGCAGAATCATTTTTTTAAAGAAAATTTGTTAATATTATGAAATTCATACATTATCATCTCAGACGAAAGACGTCCACTGCTGGACATAGGTTTCCCCAAGGTCTTCCACACAGACCGGTCATGGGCCACCCGCAGCCAACCGCTTTCCGCGACCTATACCACATACCACGTCGGTCCACCTTGTAGGACGACCCCTGCTGCGTCTTCCGGTGCGTAGCCGCCGCTTCAGAACCTTTCGGTTATGAGCGCTATGTGTCCTGCCCACTGCCACTTCAGCTTGGCTATCTGGAGAGCTACGTCGGCAACTTTAGTTTTCCTGCGGATCTCCTCATTTCTGTTTCAATCCCGCATAGTAACCCCGAGCAAAGCTCTCTCCATCGCTCTTTGAGTGACTTTGAGCCTTCTGATAAGGCCCATAGTGAGCGACCACGTCTCGGATCCGTATGTCAACACTGGCACCATACATTGGTCAAACAATTTTGTCTTGAGACACTGCGGTGAACAGTTTCGGAGATTTGATATCTCCCCGTCTTACCCCTCGCTTTAGTTGTATAGGTCTCGAGCTCTCGTCTTGGAGACGGGCTGACATGGTGGCGTTTTCGTACAAATACTTCAGCACTTCGACATACCGATAGTCAATCTGGCACCTTTGGAGGGACTGCAGTACCGCCCAGATTTCGATCGAATCAAAGGCTTTCTCATAGTCCACAAACGCCACGCATAAAGGCCGGTTATACTCTTCCGATTTTTGTATAACCTGCCGCAGCGTATGTATGCGGTCTATGGCACTGTAGCCTTTACGGAATCCGGCTTGTTCAGGTACGGAATTCGGCTTGAAGGCGTCTAGCCTACTCTCGAGAGTATTCGTGATGACCCTTGAAAACAGCTTGTAGTCGTGGCTCAGAAGTGAGATGGGTCTGTAGTTCTTTAAGAGGGTTTTATCGCCCTTCTTGAAGAAAAGCACCACCACACTTCTATGTCATGTCTGTGGTGTTTTACCTTCGAGTATGACGGAATTGATAAGCTTCCGTAGAACTTCCATAGCGGTTTCGCTGCCGGCTTTCAGAAGCTCAATCGTAATTCCGTCATCATCCGGCGCCTTGTTGTTTTTGAGTTGTTTAAGGGCCATGCTAATCTCGTGCAGGCTGACGTCCAGGATATCGTGTAGTCGTGTATAGCTGTCTATAGAACATCTCAATCTCCTCCAGGAGCTGAGGTTTGGATGATACTATTCTGCCATCCTCCATCTTCAGCTTTGACAGCTGGTTCTGATTGAAGCTAGCCAGCAGTTAGCCCCGCAAGTTTTGATATCCATATCCAAATTGCCCCACTCTCTGCTCATCACCGCTTCGTTTGCCCAGTTTCACGTTGAAATCTCCCATGACAACGGTGTAGTGGGTCTTGGTGCTATGTATAGCCCAAGATATGTCCTCGTACATAGCTTCCACCACTTCATCGGGGTGCGCCGAGGTTGGAGCGTATACCTGTATGGCCGTTTTGATATTCTGAGTATAAGGTACGCTACCCTGCTCGCGATGTTTACCACGCTGTTCACAAAAGATTTGTGTGAACTGTTGGTCGCCATCCCGATAGAAGAGCGAGTTACGGGATTTGAGGGTTATCAAGTCCTCACCCTGTCTTCGGACTTCAAATAAGCCTATAATATCCCATCGTAACTTGCTCAATTCTTCTTCCAGCTCGACAATCTTCTCTTCGGTCCGCAGTGTGCGCGTGTTGAATGTTGCAAGGGCCAATTGTCGTCGTTGGTGGTAGCACGATCTCTGCCGGAGGTTCTTAGCACCCCTTACCCCGCCATTACCATAGCCGCTACCTGAGCCAAGACTAGCGGGGCCGCCGGGGACTAGGGGCCGGTTTTTAAGGGTGCGCTTCATTTTAGGGGGGTTTGCCATAATCACCAAGCTTGGCAGGCAGATTGGTGATCGCAGTGACGGAAGTCTTCAACACTAGGCGCTGCTGCCCATCTAGCATATTGGTATTTGCTTACGCCTAGTTTCGAATGGTTTGACCGCCATCCATTGGTTGAATGACTGCACTGGAGGAGATGACATACCTACTTAAAATCCTTATTAAATGTTACCTTAAGTATTTCTCAATACTTTCGTATAATTAAAATTAAATAAACTGACTAAAAACAATCACATTCATTTTGCCTCTTGAAGGATCGTCCTCACCGCCAGCATTTGTTTGCGACCATTTGTTTGGCAACATAATTATCTCGTCTACGAGTAAAACTACAAAATTGTTTGGAAATTAGAAATTCGACATGAAAAAAGGCCAAGTCTTAATATCCCAAGCGTCTGGAGTACCTACTTCGTTTTGGTTGCATGCAAAATGAGTCAAGCGACTGATTTCATAATTCTGGTGTAGAGTAAATTTACTCAAACGACACAATCTAGTATTTCAGCTAAAGGCTAATTGAGTTAATGCGCATTACATAGTTAAACCATCGTAGGCAAAACTATTCAAATGACTAATAAAAAAATCAGAATAAGCTCAAATAGTGTAAGTTACGTAATACAAAAAGTTGTTAACTTTTGTGTCGGTTGATACCACGCTCATCAAACAAACGCCAAAAAATGCTCAAAAAAAATTGAAACTCAGTTCAAAAGACGCAGAAAAATTCGCTGAAAAAATGTCGCTTAGATCAAATAGCCAGGGAACCGTCGATATATATTTTCAAAGACCTTTCTAATGATACCAATTTCAATTTGCTACATTAGTGGGTACGTTTTGTTCCATGTTCTTTGATATGAATATTTGCAAAACATCGTAATAGCTATATTAAATATAGCAGGCGCTAGTTTTTTATTAACTAACGTTTTTACAAACTGCGATTAGGTGGCTAGTTCGATTCTCGAGTCGGGCAGTATTATTAGGATTTCTTGTCAAAAAAGTGTCTATATAATAATAATACTGATTCGTTGGGGTGGAACTTCAAGAGCGCCCGTAGGACTTTCAACTCTGGCTTACCTTGGTCGGCCGGTCAGAGGGGGGCCGGTAGAGCTATTTGGTTGGACCCCCAAGCAAATAGCTCTACCGGCCCCCCTCTGTGTCAAGTGTCATTTTCAAGGGCATAACTACAGAGAAACCCGCTCCTGGTAGCAATAGTCCTACGCCTGCTGCGGTTAGTGCTGCTGTCGGTGTTCCATCCCACCTTTGATTAAAACCCTCAAAGGGCCTCTTCACGTTGGACCTATGTCACCATGTAAGCCTCCCAAAGGGCCAGGTATTTTCTAATAATATAATGTTAGAAAATACCTGTGATAAGAGAAACATAATAATAAGTACGTATGTAGATGCAATATAACTCTAATTACCCCCATTAAGTCATGAGACTATGCATGTATACGTTTAACAAATATATTTGCCGCACTGTCAGATTATGTGTAGCTATGTTACATAAATTACCTACCTGTATTTTTTCAGAGGAATCGAAAACTCGTTTTATGACTCGACACAGTATAGAAGGTCGTGCACCGTTACAAATAACTGGGAACAAACTAGTGTTCATATCGAGGAGCGGTAACAACTTGTGTCTACATGACGGCTCTATCGACACAGTCTTCAAACAGTTAGATGAAGTAAAGGTACGTAAAATAAATATTTAAAAGAGACGTTCTGTTTATCCGTAACATAGGAGCTATGGCATATGCATGGTTTGGCAAGCAGTCATTTATGCCAACTGAATTTAAATTCGATAATTGAGCCTGTTGGTTATTATCAACTAAGCACTGTTCCAGCACATCAACACAACACAGATTAAATATCCCTTGGGATATTTACTCGTGATGTTGTTTGTTCATGTTTGATGACAAAAGTCTCTCTAAATATATTAATGTATAAATATGTCTGTAGTACCAATGTTAAAATATAGAAGTAGTGCTAGTTCAGTACTAGAACAATATGAATTAAAGTGCCAAGTACTAACAGGTTTCATAAAAAATTGCAGGTAAGCGATATGATTATAACAACCTTAGCAACAAATGGCAACACTGTCTGGACTGGCGGTTGGGATGGTATAGTCCGAAGATGGAACATAGCCGGTGACAAAATAAACCCAGCAGGCGAAATCAATCTCGGTTGCTGTATCAATTCACTAGTTGCAGCAGATGACAGGGTTTATGTAGCTGTATCTGGAGGCAAAGTAGTACATGTAACTTTGTAATAGCGTTTTGGTACAGCTTTTAAAATACATTGGAAATAATGTGCATAGATCAACATCATCCAAAGCTTGGAATCTACTTATTGTAGAGTATAAGCATCAGCAGTTTAGTCTTGACAATGTTACAAACAGACTATTTATAATATTATTGCTTTTGTGACTTTATTTGGGTACGTATTACAATACCGAAATTTAAAAGACCGTATTTTAAAATACCTATGGAAGAAATCCCGAAAAATTAAACGCCGAATGATTGTTTGGCCGAAAGTTTTCAATCCCGAAAGTTCATTTGCCCGAAAGGTTAAAATCTCGAAGATCCATATCCCGAAGTTCAAAATCCTGAAATTACATCCCAAAGCCTAAAAACCTGTAAGACAATGACAAAAAAGGAGCTTAACATAATAGGTATGTATGATACCTCTATTCCTCAGTTCTATGGTAGAACTAATGGGAGTTTTGGACGGAGCCCCGCTTTGCGGGGCTCCTATTTCTGGGTGGGTTTATAAAAGAGAACCTAACACAACCTACCGCTTCCGAGTCGGAATCGTACGGATGGCCTAACCATTAGCCAGCCAGATTTCGGGATTTCATCCATTCGGGGTTTCATCCTTTCGGGCATTTGGACATTCGTATTTTATGTTTCGATATAACGGCTATCGGCATTTAAAACTTTCGGTTTTTTGAATTCGTTGTTTTGGACGTCGGTATTTCAGTCATAGTTATTATGAAATTTCGGTATTGTAATACGTACCCCTTTATTTTGATCAGGGAGAGAAGAATATACATTTTATTTATTCAACAATAAAAAATGTCAAAGCCTGTTTCAACAGCCTTGTTGTGAGTTAAAGCAAACAAGATCCTGGGTTTAAAACTATTGTTATATGATGATATCGCTTTCACCAATTTTGAATAGTATTAAACTTAAATCATACACCATTTCTATAATTTTACCTAAAAGTAAATACCTACTTATATTACTGCAGCAGTGATAATTTTTTTTAATAAATATTTATATATACATATAACTAACTGTTTTATTTATTATTCTGCAATATCTCTCAACAGGTTGCATTTTCGGTGAACTTAAACCATAATAGGTAATGTTATGATTGTCCTTAAAATCATAATACTCAATTTGGTATTATTCCTGAAAAGTTTTATTGGCAGGAAAACCAATACAACAATATTCCTAATTCAATCTTTGGGTTTCAATCAGTCCACAAAATGCTTATTTTATTATTACTGGGTATGTTTATTTTGACTCATTGATTAAACATATTTAAGTATGATGATATATAATTATGATGGAGTAGACTTATTATTTAAAATTAACTATGTAAATAAAATAACTTCTAACATGGAAATAATAATTATTTTACATAATTATGGTATTTACAAATTGATACTATATGAACATTACTACAACTGTAACTCACTCAAAATGTTCTGTTTAAAATTTAGTTAAGGCAAAAATTACCTATATTAAATAAAATATTAGAGGTATTTAAAACATAAGTTGACCTTGGTTCAAATCACATAATCCAAAAGCAAAATTGATATACAATAAAACAGAACCATTTGTTTAAAATTTTACTACATGTATAGCACAGATGTCTACAATAAAATAATATTGACAGTTTTCATATTAAAAACTTAAATAATAATATCATAATCACACAAATCAGAGTCAGAAGGCAGGATTACAGTTTTTGGGTCAACATAGTTAGGATCAATTGGTCGCAGGCCAGCTTTTTCACGCCGGCGTAATTCTAAAAATGCTTCACGCTGAGCCCAATCTCTGTTAAGTGTATCTGGAGCATAAGCCCAAGCGAATCCACCAAATACTAAACATAAGGTTACAGAAAAGAAGAATGAGGCATGGTGAGCATTAGTATCTTCTTCTTTGCTTGTATAGTCAAAGCCGTAGCTCACCCAGTTTTTATCTTCTTCGGTTTTACATTGAGTAGCAGTAGTTGCTGCACTATCACTATTCTTTCTGGAAGTGGAAATGGTACGACTAATTTTGTTACAATGATTCCACACACATCTTTGCAGTACAGGCAACTGACGAAGCCTTATTAATGAAGCCATTGTATTAGCTTTTCTATTGGGTTCTCCTTACAATACACCAATTCTGCTGGTTATTTTTCCACAAAAAGGTTAAAATTTGATTATGAAATCAAAATTAGAGACGAGTTAACTTACAAATGTCATTCACACATAACTGTGGGTAGTCGAATAAATTATTTAATCGACTAACAAACACTAAATTTTTGGGGTACTATTAATAATGCAGAGTTACAGTAATATTATAAGATTTGTAAAAATTTACTAAATGTTATTAGTTAGTTATGTTGGTGATACGCAGAGGTTTCTTTATTTAGGGAAACACGCGGAGACTGCCATGATATTCTTTAACCGTCTATAATAGCACAAGGCATGTTATATGACAGAAACTGATTCCCTAGCACGAAAAGAGATTATGCAAAAGGACCTGAGATATGAGCAGCCGCCACGACCATAAAACAAAACGTCCACTATGATATGGGCCCACGAAAACAAAGAAAAAGCAATGATTTGGTGTTTTATTTGGTGTGACTGATAATGGTCGATTATTCATATTATTACAATTTCGTCGTAGTGGATCTTGTGATTAATGTAAAACTATCAAAGTTTACGATAAATATAAGATATATACCATGTCACCTACATACATACTGATACACTTGATGTGCGGCTTAGTGTATAACCTAGTCAATTAAACTTAGAATATTTTATTACGTAGGCAATGAAAACTGATAGTTAGGCAATGTAAACTGATAGTTAGGCAATGAAAACTGATAGTTAACAGTTGCAGTTCATTATATTTAATCTACTAAGTAGGTACTTTACACTCAATGAATCTAACATGGTCAGTACAGCATAGAATCTCTGTTACTAAAGTAAAAGTTTTTATTAGTGCTTTACCAACTTATTAATTCCACGGTTATGTATTATTATGTTACTTAAAGCAAGGATAGCCTAATGGGAAACCATTGGACTGCCACGCAAGTCTCGGGTTCGATCCCAAGGCGCGCAGCTCTGACTTTTCGAAACTATGTGCGTATTAAATAGTTAATTATTGCTTGCTTTTACGGTAAAAGAAAACATCGTGACGAAACCGCCATATCTGAGAGTTCTTCATAATAATTATAATGTACTTGAAGATATGTGAAGTCTGCCAATCCGCACTGAGCCAGCGTGGTGGACTAAGTCCTAACCCTTCTCACATTGAGAAGAGGCCTGTGTCCAGCGACGGGGTAGTTTAAAACAGGGCTGATATTGTATGCTGATTTGTATTATTAACCTAAGTTTTATGCAACAGACTTCTCTGTAGGTTTAGACTTCGAACTATATTTATAGTATTTCTACTATAATTCCATGCCTCTTACAATAATAAATATTTTATCCAAAGATAACGTATTATAATAAGTAGATTGAACAGAGTGATAAAACGGCTGTGGCCGTGTTTCGCCTGAGATGATGATGATAAATATAATAGTTTTATTTTAGGTCCTCTATTTTATTTATGCCATAGAACCACATTTATAGATACTTTTATTTACTGTTATTATTGTCATTAAAGAAATTAGTAAAGTCGATTTAAATTTTTTAATTTACAACTAATCCAACAAGTTTTCAACGAATCCACTCAACTCTGTTTGTCTTATGGTGTCTGTCAAATCAAATGTGACAGTGTGAACCAAACTAGTTATTATACTCTTTGGTGTGAACTGTGACACTGACAATTCTGCCTAAAAGAGAACGAGAAGGCCGGCTGGACGGCGCTTTCTTTGGCTAAATTATTAGATTTAGAGGTTTGACCGATCTCGGCAGCTGTTTGTGTTAGAATTTTTTTATTTTATTGTGCATCTGGCTTTGCCTGAACATTTTAATATATATTAATTAATTCCGATTATAATTAGAATATCTAAAAATGGTTGTACGCCAGTATAATGAAGAATTAAAGTATCTGGAAAAAATCAATCCATATTGTTGGAAAATCAAAATGGGTTTTCAACCTAACATGAATGTGGAGGGTGTATTTTATGTTAATAATACTCTCGAGAAATTGATGCTGGATGAATTGAAGAATGCTTGTAGGCCGGGTATGACGGGTGGATTCCTTCCCGGCGTAAAACAGATAGCTAATGTGGCAGCGTTACCAGGCATAGTCGGCCGGTCAGTCGGCTTGCCGGATGTGCATTCGGGATATGGATTTGCTATAGGTAACTCAAGTTTACTATTTTAGTTTTCAACATTGCTACTGCATTAATGCATAACAATAAATTATGCTGTATATAATTAGATTGGTCTGACAATCTCTCTGACATACAAGACTCCACCATATGCCCAATTTTACAATATATTTCATAACTATTGGCTTCAATATAAGCAGTAATGTAAAACTTGTTAAAATAATATTTGAACCTATTGCTACAATCTGATTATGTCCAAATGTTGTTAATGTTGTCACTAAGTTACTGCATTACATCTCAACTATAAACTCTCAGATACCTAAATTAAGAATAAATTAGATACATTACACTTTGTTATTGTTAAATGCTGTATTATTAATTTTTGTTGTCTTACATGTTGTGATGCAATATCTGATTCAACATTGTTATCTCTGGATAATGCATTGTAAAACTATGATTTTATTTCAGGAAATATGGCTGCTTTTGATATGTCTAATCCTAAGTCTATTGTGTCTCCTGGAGGAGTAGGCTTTGATATCAACTGTGGGGTTCGTTTGTTAAGGACAAATCTGCATGAGAAAGATGTCCAGCCTATTAAGGTAGTTTAATCTGTATTTAATTATTGACCTGTTTTATTATGACAGATGTGATAATAACATGTATCATTAATGTCATAAACTTTAATGATGAGATTAAAATATAGTATACCTATTATTAATTTTTAGGAACAACTGGCCCAAAGCTTGTTTGATCATATACCAGTGGGAGTGGGTTCCAAAGGCATCATACCCATGAATGCTAGGGACTTGGAGGAGGCGTTAGAAATGGGTATGGACTGGTCCCTTCGTGAAGGTTATGTTTGGGCAGAAGATAAAGAACATTGTGAAGAGTATGGCCGTATGCTCAATGCTGATCCATCTAAAGTTAGTCTCCGTGCCAAGAAGAGAGGATTGCCACAATTGGGTACTTTAGGTGCTGGCAATCATTATGCTGAAATCCAGGTGGTTGATGAAATCTATGATAAATATGCTGCTGGCAAAATGGGCTTGGAAAGAGTTGGGCAAGTTTGTGTTATGATTCATTCTGGCAGCAGAGGATTCGGACATCAGGTGGCTACTGATGCTCTAGTGCAGATGGAAAAAGCTATGAAAAGGGATCAAATTGAGACAAATGATAGACAATTGGCTTGTGCTAGAATTAACTCGGTTGAAGGTCAAGATTACTTGAAGGCTATGGCAGCTGCTGCTAATTTTGCCTGGGTTAACAGGAGTTCCATGACATTCTTGACCCGCCAAGCATTTGCCAAACAATTCAAAATGGCACCTGATGATCTAGATATGCATGTCATATATGATGTGTCTCATAACATTGCAAAGACTGAGGAGCATGTTGTTGATGGAAAAGTGAAGACACTTTTAGTTCACAGGAAGGTCAGTTAAGTTTATATATCTTTTACTCTCAGCTTTGCTCCTTTGTTTGGCAAATCTATTCTACAGGCCTCATGCATTTATTTAAGGGTATCACATAAGAAAATGGTAGCTTACATAAAATAATATGATAATAATTATTTATTGTTGCAATTCTAGGGTTCCACTAGAGCATTTCCACCAAATCATCCTTTAATACCAGTAGACTATCAGTTAACTGGACAGCCAGTACTGATTGGAGGCACCATGGGCACCTGCAGTTATGTTTTAACTGGAACTCATCAAGGCATGACTGAAACCTTTGGATCAACTTGCCATGGAGCCGTAAGTATTTTTAAAAATATACATGTTTTGTGTAGTCCTAAAATGTTACTTAAACAACTATTTTATTTTCTAGGGCCGAGCTTTATCTCGAGCAAAGTCACGACGAAATTTGGATTACAAAGACGTCCTTACAAAGCTGGAAAATCTGGGTATTTCTATCAGAGTTGCATCACCAAAGTTGGTTATGGAAGAAGCACCAGAATCTTACAAAAATGTCACTGACGTTGTAAACACGTGCCATGCTGCTGGTATCAGCAAGAAGACTGTCAAACTACGCCCCATTGCCGTTATCAAAGGCTGAAATGATTCTATTGATACTATAAAATAACCAATATGCAAATCATAAGATTTAATTTATCGGTCTGATTGAATTTATATTCAATATGTATTTTTAACATTACATAATGTAAGTTTTAATTTCTAAATAAATAAAACAACTAAAATAACTGCAACTTTTTAATTTTATGACAACATATAAGTAACAATCAACTATGAATAAATTAATACTTTATGTCTAGCTTTGGAGGTACATAGAATTGTTTTACAATGACTAAGATTTTCGTACATTGATTAGAGTGGTTTTAATTTATCTGCAATAATCACTAACAGCGCAGTGCCCAGGAAGAACAGACCAGGAGGTAACACTGTTATTTTTCGATCTGTTTCATCTGTAACAAAAAAATTTAATTTGTATTTATTAAATGGTTTCAAAATAAATTTTAGTACACACAAGTATGCTCTGCAACACTATATGATCAAAAAACCTGAATTGATTTGTTGTTTTTCTTCACTGTCATCTTTCGCCCAGCCGAGACATCGCCCCAGTGCATCTTCCCATCGAACTCTCCTTATGTCGCGTTCTGTAATAAATGACACATACATTTGTTTTATGATCGAAATTAAGTATGCGAAGATCTAATAAACAAAATTTTAACAAAAAACAAAACCGACTTCAGAAAAGAATATTCTAAAACTTAAAATGCACTAAAAAGTTAATAAATAATTGTATATTCTTGTGAATAATTAAATTATTGTTATTTTTGGAGTCGGTGTCAGCCGCCTGCGCCGCGTGCTGCGTCTATTTGATTAATAGTGCATGCGAATGTTATCTTATGATTATAGTAAGACATCTCATGTTTAACCTTTTGAACGCCACAGCATAAAAGTAGCGTCGTGCCCCCTACGCCAGGCGACGATTAATGTAGTTTTAAATAATAGGTAAAAGAAACACAATAAACATATTTATTTATGTTTATTTTGAACTGTAAAATAGTCGTATTTTCGACGTGCCATACCGTCGGGGGCGTCGTGACCACGGTTTAATTTGACGTGAATGGACGTCCGTGGCGGTCAAAAGGTTAATTAGTTACAAACTTACCTTGGCTGACATCGACTCCAATAATAACAATAATTTGATTATTCACAAGAATATGCAATTATTTATTAACTTTTTAGTGCTTTTTAGTGAACCTTGCCAAATATGAGAACATCAATGTAGCCAAATATGCATTATTAAGGATAACTCGAAAACGAATGGTCAAATCTTGATAAAATTACATGGGACCACACGGGAAGCACCAGCTTTCAAATAAAAAAGAATTATCAAAATCGGTTCACCCAGTCGAAAGTAACGAGGTAACAAACATAAAAAGAAAAAAAAAAACAGACGAATTGAGTACTTCCTCCTTTTTTTGAAGTCGGTTAAAAATGTTCGAAAGAAGTACGTTAGTGTCACAAGCATACAGTATGTGTCTGATAGAAACTTGAAACGAACTAAACCAATTAAAACTTGCACAAACTTACCTTCGGAAGACGTGGTTGGTTGAAAAGTATCGGCGGGAGGGCTCGGTGTGCTTGTGGGCCACACTCGCAGTGCTCTACCCGCTACTATTGCTGCTCCAAGGGCAGTACTTTCCATCATCAATGGCCGAATCTGAAAATAAATAAATTTGTGATTCATTTTTTTTTGTTAACCGTTTTGCATAGTTAACTACTATTTTGTAATCAGATTACTAATTACGATTAACTACATGTAGTTATGATTACATGTAACTTAACTACAGTAATTAAACTACATGAAGTAGTTAATTTCATTGCTGCAATTTAGTACTTAGTTATAATTACTGATTATTTGAGTTCTAAAACCATATGTTTTGCAATTAAATAAACATGTAATGTGTTGGTAATTATAGATGTATTAAAACTGAATCTGGCTGTGTAGAAAATTTTTTATTTCACGTATGCTTATTGTCATAAATAATTGAATACAAGGTTTGAAGTCGTAGATATGTAGATACCTATATTTATTATTATTATTGCGTTGATTGACATGTAATCAAAAAATCAACTTTACTCAGGAAACATCAACTTAAATCAAATTATTTACGAATGAAATAAAAAGGTGACTTTTGGGCTAATCATTGAAATTAGCCTTTAGTAGGTACTAGGTACACGTTTTTCGAACATTTTATCCGACAGCTTAGGGACTTGTGGGATTTAGGATAGTTTATCATAGTTGCATATTATGAAAAGTCTCCACTGGAGCCGAAAAAGGTATAGGGGTAGGTATTGTGTTTTATAAATAGGTACTTTATCACTTCTGCGGCGCGTTTTTCCGCGCGTGTTTGCTGTTTTTTATTAAGTGTGTAATTATAAAAGTAATCTCGTAATCGTGATTACAACTACAATTATTAGTTAGTTAATCAAAATGTTTAACTACTTTTTACGATTATTTCTTGTAATTTGTAATCATGATTACTAACTATTATATGTAGTCGTAGTTAGTAATCAGTAGTTAGATTAGGTACATATTGCCCAACACTGCTATTTTGTAATTAATCTTAGGTACCTACAGATGAATGTTTGGATAGGTACCTACTAAGTATAAATTGATAATCGCAGGGTACTCATTCAAAAGTTGGCCTTCGGTCCTTATTATCAAAGATTTAAGATAGTAGGTATTATAAAACCTTAACAAAATAAAGAAAAGTACAGGCAACTTTAGTATGATTTACGACCAGAAATCAATTGGTGCCAACACAGCTTCAAATTTTGGTAACGGGCAGATGGCCACCGAGCCAGGCTAGCAGGTATGCGTACCTCAAAGTATTCTACATACTAACACTACTTTATTTATCCCATACATTTTTCTGAGAAAATAATCCCTGTGATCTTGGACTATTAGTCTAATTTGTGTTATCTGATATGACAAGACACTTCTTAAACGTACCACAGGTATACCAAGTATATCCGCTTGCATTTGCATGAGGACAGTATTCTGCGCCATGCCTCCGTCTGCAAGTAGTCGCCGCAGAGGTGCACAGTCGACCTCCATTGCAGCTGCAACACTACGTGTTTGATGGCACACCGCTTCTAAAGCTGCTCTTACAACATGCTCCCTGCGAGTCTTCGCAGTCAGACCGCACATTATTCTGCAAAATTCCAAATACGAAAACAATTATTGACCTGTATCTAATGTACGGTAGATTATCAAAATTTGTACCTAATAAACAGTTCGAACATTATCGTAATTATATTGTGTTCTTGATTATTCAACGAGATTAGGATAAATACCAATGTCTGTCCGTGTACATGTTTCTATTGTGAGCAACCTTAAATGCTTTATATATTAGTATTCTATTAAAAAAACATAAAAATAATTACAGAACTTAAGCATTTTAAGGATATAATTCAAACGACGATATATGCGAAAACATTTGTTTAGTTGCGTGCATCAAGTTTCACGGAGTGGAATAAGGATAAATAATAACTATAGGATTAAGTTATACTTATAACCCACATAATATAGCTATATTAACTTACCCTCGCGCGTCTTTCTTCCAATATGGAGAATATAAACCGTTAAATGCTGGCACAAAACAAATGTTGCCTTCATCATCATCACTGACGGACGCAGCCAAGGACTCCGTGTCTTGTATATCAGTTATAAGCTCTAAATCATCTCGTAGCCATTGTAATGTATCACCTACGTGAAACAAAGTTAACATATTTTGAAAAGTAAATACATACATACCTACAAATACTTAGTATAGGTACTTTGTGTTTGAGTAGACTTTTGACTGCTTATTAATGTGTATCTCGGTATTCTACAATGAACTATGACGCATCGCTAACGCATTGAATCTTATTATCTCTTGAAATATTATATATCATAAGATAACAATACGTGTGTGCGTCAATGCACAAAATCTAACATTTCTATTATATTTTTGTGTTTTGGAGTGCACCTTGGTCTCAAATATTATAAGTTCACAGCAATAGCGGCGCTACGAAAGAGTTCAGCTAAGGGACCACCTTACTGCGCCAGCACACACATAATATATACATCCGAAAATGAATAAATTCTAACAATGTGTGTGATTTAAGCAGTAGATAACTTTCTCTTTCATGTATATATGTACATAGGTACGTAGGTATGTCGAGGGCGCCGATAGTGTTAAAACCGACCCTAACTGAAAGACAATGAGTCAAAAGGATACACGCATTTCTTTGAATTGTACAATTGATTGCAACAATACAACGGCAATTAAAAAAGTAAAAAATTACCTGCTATTGCAACGGATCCCTCTAATGCATATACTGGTGGCGCATCTTGACCTAATTTGTAAGCTACTGTAGTTAGGAGTCCTTGCTGTGAGTGTATAATGGAATCACCTAAAATGTGATACATTTATATATGTACAACCAACAAATCAATGAAATAAAGTAAATGTTCAAAGGAAAAAATAATAACCTGTATTGTATAATAAGAAACATCCAGTGCCGAATGTACACTTGACTTGACCAAACCGCATGCATCCTTGTCCAACGAGTGCTGCTTGTTGGTCCCCCAAACACTAAAGTGTTGCATTATCGAATATTTTATTAACTTACAAATAAATGTAACTATATACAGTGTATATCTGTTATCTTTTTATTCGTATCTATACTTTTTTTGTAGTCTATTTGGCTGGCGTATGTTTCAGAACCGAGACTCCATCGGTCCTCTTAAGGTAGGCACAGTTTGATCTATAGGTACATTATCAGTTTTAACTCATCATTAACCATAGTTTAAACGCCGGTGTCATAACTCGATGTGTTTATCATTACAAAAGCTCACAGATTGAGTTGTGGCTACCATAACTAAAAATAAAATATTACCTAATAATAGTAATATTTTAGATTTCAATCTATGTTAGTAGGTACATATAATCTAAATCCATGAACTACCAGTACATATTTGATGATCAAGGTAAAGGTTTTGAGTAAAGGACTGCCGGATTGAAGACAGGCTACCAGTCCAGGCCTTTGTTTGCAAATGTAGATAAGACGCTATGTAACTGAGTTTACAAATAATTTGCAGGCAAATATTTATGAGCAACAACTCTCGCAAAAAGCATAGAAATTCAGTCAAAGACATTTACTTAGATGATCATAAATAACAGTTAACCTGTAGCTCAGTGAGCTCTTTACTAAAAGTACAGTAAGAAGTCCTTCATACGTTGAAAGATACTTTGTGGTAGGTAGGTATAATATAAAGTACGTACGCAATTGTACGAAACTTGTAAAATATAGGTCATGATTAAGCTTAAAGTCCAAAACAAAAAGGGCAACACCACTTTGATTATTGTTATTAGTACGTGAAATTTGGCCTATACCATGAAAATGCTCTTGAAACATGTTGATTACGTCAAAGTAGTCTTATAATAACCTAGCGCTACCTAATCAACTCCATTATCTAAAGACATTCTGATAGGTAGTCGTATAGTAGCGCAAGGTTTTATAACCTAAAAGCTTCGATCTACAATACAACTAAATATCGGGTCGGCGCAAAAAATACGTCTCGGTAAATAACAGCGCACTTGAGATGTGAGCTCTTATTTTGTTTAGTTCGCTTGAAACACAGCCAATGTAAACACGTCTCACAATGCCGCATTGTGTAGGTATTCAAAAGTTGCCAAAAATAATGCCGTAAAAGCAATTTAACGGAGTATCTTACTTTCGGTAAGTACATAAAGAATAAGTTATATTTTAAGTTTTAAACCAACAAATAATATAAAATTTTGAACAAAGTTACCGATTTTAAACCATGCTTGGCCAAGGCTCGCCAACACACGCACAAACTTTTATAACAAAAAATACGAAACAAAACGTTGTAGCTCTCAAGGCAATAACGGGAAAAGTACTTT
This sequence comes from Catocala sponsa, assembly GCA_963564715.1. NCBI lineage: Eukaryota > Metazoa > Arthropoda > Insecta > Lepidoptera > Erebidae > Catocala > Catocala sponsa. The sequence continues at coordinate 14,823,618 of OY751335.1, forward strand.
ATTTGTTGCGGGTTAAGGTTGATTTCATACTAAATGTTGGTGTATGTGACGAATAATCGTAAGTATTAGATAATATTTTGAAGATTTGTGACTTTATTTGTAATTAGGTTGAACTTAAAACTGTTTTAAAACTTTTCTCTCTGTTTGTTAGTAAACAAATGTAGCTGTATACGTATTGTCACGCAGACAGCATTTAGCTTTGATTTTGTACGTGACCCGATATCTAGTTGTATTGTTGATCGAAGCCTAAAAGTGTATGTAGTATATGTGTGTAAAGTATTTGTAAAATTTATGCTGTTTTCGTTAGTACGTAAATTGTTAGGTGAAGTGTGAAAACCAATAGGTAATTTAAAATACACGCAAGTACCTATATAGTACATAAGGTCGGCGCCAGACATTTAAACTACCGTCATAGACCAGCAGTTTAAAAAAAGCACAATAATTGGCTATAGATACATAATTATTTATTTGTAAAGTCGTACTGGGTTTACTCTCACGAGCGACGGTAAATGAGGCGGGAAAAGATGATTTTGATGCGGTTTTTAAATAACCGTAGGTATTTGTATGTTCCTTTGCTATTAAAATAAAATTAATGAGTGTGTATGTCTCGCACCGGCCTACTAGTAGTAGATAAGAGATGCAAACACAGGAAAAACAATAACCTCCTGTAAGCTTCGCCGTAGGTAGTCAGGTAAAAACAATAAAAACTGACCCCAGCTATAGGTACGCCAAGCAGTGATCCTGACGAAATATAACCATATATTTCAGCGGAACTTTTAATCTTTGGTAATATTTCTAAGGGTATGTCGAAAAACCGTAACAGCCCCTTATCCCATTGCAGACTCCTTAAGGACATCAGCTGGGTCCTTGAGGCATTTGTGACATCGGTGACATGAGTTCCACCATGATTACCGCCAGTTAAATTCTAGAAAAGGAAAATAAATAAATGCATTATCTTAGCAATATAATTTTATTAGACAGCTTTCTTCACACATAACTATCTATATTGTAATTTGTATGTAAATTACGTAATAAAGAGAGATAGGCTATTGGTCAGTATAGAAAATAATGACTTATTTATTGTTATCCGCGTAGATTAAGGGGTTAAAAGTTATTTAATAATATAATAATAGCAATAAACGCAAAACTCGATGAGTTTTAATTGGCAAAATTTAATATGACGTCACACGTTTATAATCGTCTTCTGACATTGTTTGCTTCCCAATATTATTTTACAAACACGTGGTCACTCGACTGACTTGACGCCATAATGCCAGAGCAAGTGTATTGATAGTACGAAATAAAACAGTGTATTAAACACTTGACCGTTATTTGAAGCTTACTAAATCGAGAGGCGCTAGTCGACTTCCGCCTTATTTTCGCTCTCCTCGTCGTTTCATATCTATGTTTCTCTCTCGCACATCCGGTTTCCCACCGGGTGCCTCGGCCGAACGTGTGTTCGGCGCGGCCATATTATTTTGTATTCATTGGCGTCAATTTGTCCGTCGCGAGCAGACGTTGTCGGAACAACATTGCAAATTGAACTTATTAGAATTTAGTGTTTAGTGAATACGTTAAAAGTGATATTCAGTGCATTCCATCGGATAAATGCAGTAAGTCTAAATTCCATAAAAATATTCGCATCTATGTTATGTGGGTAAAGAAATATTTATTGTAACGGTGTTACCGTTCGTCTTTACCTTAATACTATAGTATTGCTTATAATTATTTTATATTGAATTTATCCTTTTGCTCTTTAATCTTAGGAACTGTATTTTTATTATTTTGAACACCGCCCGAAATAGAAAATCTCACACGGCCGCGGTATTCAAATTGTTAAGCGTTTGAATTTTGTATAGGATGGAGGCGAGTGATAATATTATTGAACCGGCTCCCGGGCCATCTGGGCTACAACGCAGAAGGCAGACTTCGCGCCGGGCAGCACGGGGTAATACGAGCTCGTCCTCTTCTAGTGATAGTAGTAGGTCTTCAACCTCGTCATCAGAGGGGTCACCTCGTAAAAAACATCGCCGCCGCCGGCACAAGGAAAGGGGAGGCAAACATAATCGCCAAGCAAGCTTACTTCATAAATTATCTCGTGAAATAAGCGAACTGCGAAATCGTATAGGTTATGGTGACGGTACGATTCAGCAGTCATATGCGGCATGTGTACCTTCACCTTGCAATGATTTCCCAGAAAGGCAAATCGATGATAACAACGATGTAATCTCCTTAATGGAGGATAGTCAGGATTACAGGTCTTTACTCGATTACGACGTGGAAGGAGATAAGCCAAATGACAAACAATTTAAATTTGATATTGAAATTAAATTGAAAGAGCCTGCCGTGGCCAAAGCGCCCGAAGGTTACCTTAAGCGCTTACAAAACATCCAACACTTTGACAAAAGTGAATGGTCTGAGGTAAGGTATTCAGAAGTTCAAAAGATATACAATCACACTCCTGGCTTTACTGACCTAGAGGCCAACGAAGAAGTCAAACCTTATGATAATCTTCGCCACTTAGCTTATGCCGATAAAGCTTATGGTGCTCTGACCTTTTGCGCACTTAAACAACGCGAGGTATTACAGAACAGTATGACTGATCTTATAACCTGGGCTCGTGATAAAGGTAGTTTAACACCTGATCAGTTACAAAGCAAAGTCACTGAGCTATTTTCAGATGGAGAATATCATAAGGTTTATACCGATATGCTTCAGCTCATTTGCGGCCACCGTGCTGAGACGATTCAAATGCGTAGAGACGGGATAATAAATTTTGTTCGTGACCCACTCATTAAGTCTGCGCTACGCAAAATCCCGCCGTCCAGTCAATATATATTTAATCCCGAGTCACTGACAACAGTTTTGGAGAAAAGTGGAGGCGTCAAAAACCTGGTTCGCAATCAGGAGCTAAGAAAGCTACTCGCTACCCCTCGCAGGGGCCAGCAAATCTTTGTGCATCCTCACAGGATGCCCATCACGCTTGTTTTAATACAATACAATGCAACCATCTAGCCTCTTCAGGCTATGGCCATAACCAGCCCCCGCAGGGCTGTAGACACAACCATCCCTCGCAGGGAGTAGGTTACAACAACAAAGCTGTTCGTGGGTCAAATCACAACTTTCGTGGACCCTTTCGTCAACATGGAAGTCAACAACGAGGGAATAAGCAAGCGGTCAGCAATAATAGAAAGCGGATGTCAGCCACCGATAATCATGGAGGAAGAAAAAGAGGAAGATACTGACTTACGGGACTTCAGGGCAGGCCAGCTAAAATATTATGTCAATCGATGGAGGAAACAGGGTGCGCCAAGTACACTGCTCCGAATAATAAAAGGTTATCGCATACCTTTTCTCAAAAAGCCTGCCCTTCCTCTGCCCACTGCGCGAAGTCCATTCAAAACAAAGGAATCCAAGGAGATGTCTACTATCATTTCACAAATGACAACGCAAGGGGTTTTGGAGGTAGTTCCATGGTCCCAGAGTTTTGTATCGACCATGTTTCTAGTCCCCAAGGCCGATGGGACTTCCCGGCCAATTTTCAATCTGAAAAATCTAAACAAATACGTTTACACAGAACCATTCAGGCTGATAAACGTTTTTCGTGTCCCGGACTTCCTTCAACCCAACGACTGGCTTTGCAAGGTAGACCTCTCACAGGCCTACTTCAATTTACCAATAGCTCAGCCACACAGACGATTTCTGAGACTAATTTACCAAGGAAAACTATTGCAAATGACTTGCCTTCCGTTCGGTCTCAGTACAGCGCCCAAGGTGTTTGCAACCTTGACAAACTGGGTTGCACAAACATTAAGACGGGAAGGCATTCGGATACTAGTCTATTTAGACGATTTTTTAGTAGCACATCAGGATCATCAGATGCTATGTGTTCATATCCAAATAGTGCTAGACCGTTTACGCAACTTGGGATGGCAGACGAATATCGAGAAATCGATCACATCTCCTTGCAAAAGCCTGATATTTCTTGGGATTCATTGGGACCCATGGCTAAACGAGAAATCACTGCCGCTCGAGAAATTGTCAAAAGTAAAGAAAACGGCATTGGATTTATTGAACAAGGGCACAACGACTACAAAAGTACTACAAAGTTTGACAAGCCTCTTAAACTTTGCAAGTATTGCTGTGCCACAGGGCAGACTACACTTTCGAAACACGCTATTGTTTCTAAACAATTTGCTAAAAGAAGCCCATGTCGGCAATTACGTACTACCGATAGAGGTTCAGGAAGATTTGAAATGGTGGCTCCTGAATTGCCATCGGGCTTCCCTGATTCATTTTCCACCAGCGTCTCACTTTTTAACCACGGACGCGTCAGATATAGCATGGGGGGCACAGCTCGACGGCTACGCTCTGACAGGGCAATGGACAAGGCAAGAACAGCATCTCCATTGCAACCAGAAGGAAATGCTTGCAATACTGAAGGTTGTAAAGGAACACGGACCACGTTTAACCGCGTCAACAATACTCGTGCAGAGCAACAACAGGACTGTTGTAGCCTTTCTCCGAAACGAAGGGGGTACCAAATCTGCACCTCTAATGAGCCTAACAAAAAAGGATTTTCATCTGTTGGACAAGTACACCTAAAAGTCCATCATATTCCGGGCAAATACAACAGCCATGCAGATCACCTATCCCGTCATCGACGACCACCAGAGTGGCATCTCTTACCCTAGTGTACAGAGAAGATATTCAAGAAATTCGGGGTGCCCATGATAGATCTGTTCGCATCAAAAACGGCAGTGGTAGTGAATTACGCATCACTGGAACAGAACGATGCGCAAGCAATATTTCACGATGCCTTCGCCCGAACCTGGCTATACCCCCTAGCGTGGGTGTTTCCTCCATCCTATCTGGTCCCCAAGGTGCTAACTCACCTCAATTCAGCGACCGGCGTGTTCCTCTTGGTAGTTCCGAGGTGGGAGCAAGTATTTTGGAGAGCAGATCTAAAAGCACGGGCGTTAGCAGCGCCGTTTACAATCCAGGATCTACATCTTCACCTGATAGACATCGTGACCGGCCTCCTACCCCCCAGAGTTCAAGAAATGACACTAGAAGTATGGAAATGTGGGGGGTGGTCACAGGACCTGACAGAATGCATGTTCAGTTACAACTCTTAAAATCCTCTTGGCGTCCGTCTACCAAAATTACATATAAAGTAGCATGGAATAGATGGCTGGAATGGACTAAAAACATAGTTTAGATGCCTTACATCCTACGGGTCAAGTCTTAGCTCGTTTTCTAGCAGATTTGTATATTATAGATGGTTTGGCATATAACACTATTCTGCTACATAAATCTGTTGTCTCCACCTTAGGTAACACTGATAATTCTGGTAAACTACTTAGTTACGCGATAGACTTTAGGACATGATTAACTAGAACGTGGGAACTTTCACACGTTCTAGTTAATCATGTCCTAAAGTCTATCGCGTTAAAGAAACCGGTAGCACAAAAGCCTGCAGTTTGGAACATAGACAAACTAGCAGACTTTTTATGTAGTTATTCTGTAGATGAAAATAATGTTTTTGCTACCTGTAGACACACAGCAACCCTACTACTTCTCTGTTCCGGTAGGAGGTTCATGATTTGACCTTATTAGCCGTAGACCCAAAACACCTTACTGAAGGTAATGGCTATCTGATACTTTGGCCCATATTTGGATCTAAAACAGATACCGCTATCTACAGATAGTCCGGTTGGACATTAACCTCTAATACTGACAACAAGAACTTGGATCCGGTATTCTGGGTAAAGCGTTCTATATCTATACTTATGGAAAAACGACAGTCGGGATGTTTTATTAATCTGTTTCTTAACATTAGAGGAAAACCTAGAGTTGCCTCTCGCACAGTAATCGCGGGATGGGTTAAATCCCTGTTAGCTGAGGCAGGAGTAGTAGCGTCAGCTGGGAGTTTACGATCAGCTGTGGCTTCCAAAAATTGGGCTGATAACCTCCCATTAGATGAGATCTTATCTCGAGGTAATTGGAGATCTCGAAGCACCTTCTCCCGCTATTACTGTAGAGAGGTAATGCCATCTAATAATAGTTGTGGTATTACTAGATTGTTTGATCCAACTAATTAACTTATCATATTTCGTGGTTTCTTGACCTGATTATAAATATAGTAAAGCTCTGTTAATTTAGGCATAACTATAACGTTATTATTCATTAGTCTCATATCTTTACACATAAAAACACTATTAAAATTTTTAGGCACTTCTTAGTTAAAACAAAGGCTAAAGAATACCTAGTACCTAATAAAGCTTTGTATTTGTGTGATTAATTCTTTAATATGTGCCCAGGCAATTGTGATTAAAAACGTATTTATACATGGCTATTTTTTATTCACGAATTATCCATAGTGTGTTTATACTTCTCTACGCACATCTGTTGTTGGCAATTACGCTATTTATTCATTCACATTGGCGTCTTTTCCCACCAGGAGATAACAAACACGTCTCGATTTAGTAAGCTTCAAATAACGGTCAAGTGTTTAATAGCAGTGTTTTACCTGAAAATAAAACACATTTTAAATACTTACCTTATTTGAAGCTTACATTTTAATTCTACCTGGTGAAGAATCTGAACTCAATGAATACAAAATAATATGGCCGCGCCGAACACACGTTCGGCCGAGGCACCTGGTGGGAAACCGGATGTGCGAGAGAGAAAGATAGATATGAAACGACGAGGAGAGCGAAAGAGAGCGAAAATAAGGCGGAAGTCGACTAGCGCCTCTCTCGATTTAGTAAGCTTCAAATAAGGTAAGTATTTAATATGTGTTTTATTTTCAGGTAAAACACTGCTATTTAGTAAAATAACATAAATAAACATTGTTTGTAGGGCACCACAAAATAATGTGAGATAGTTTCCAGAAGCTAGTCAAATAGCCTATTTTGATACAAGACCATCTTTATTAGGTACTCTTTTGTAATTGCTATAAAACAATAATAATAATAAAGCCGTAAGCCGTAAGCCTCCCAAAGGGCCGGGTATTTTCCTAACGTATTAGGAATATACCCGTGAAAGAGAAACATAATAATAATATTCTTTCACATACACACAACACCATCTAGCCCAAACTAAGCAGAGCTTGTATTATGAGTACTAGACAATGGATAAACATACATATATACTTTTTTTTTTGGAAATACATACATATTATACATAGAAACACCCAGACCAAGACAAACATCCATGTTCATGCACACAAATGTTTGACTTGTGCGGGAATCGAACCCGCGACCTCAGGCGTAGCAGGCGGTTACACTAACCACTACGCCATCGAGGCCGTCAAATGTAAACACCTTCGCCCAGACAAGACCGAATGTCTGTGGATCACATAGTTTATACTTAGCAAAATTGTTTTGGCAAGGTGACTGTTAGACTAGTGCACTATCATAAGAAACTCATATAATATGGACTGTATGTTGTGGCAATATATTTCTTCTCCTCTTGTTTTTAACAACTGCACTAGGAATGAACTCTGTTTTTCTGGGGCCTTTACAATCATTCCAACAATGGATACAAAGAACACCTAGACTCGAATCACTTAAACAAATATTTAACTATTTGTGGGGTGCTACATCAGTTTAACCCTTTGACCACCACATCAATAAAGCAAAAGCCGGCTATTGGCGCCAAGCTACGATTTCATCTTTTAATTTGGCACATAGCTGTGACCGTGGCATACTGGACACATTTTGCTTTTTCATGTATACATGACTGTGGCAGTCAAGAGATTAAAGCAATAAATTAAGGAATTTAGTTACCCATATTAGCCACGAGTCTACAGTGCCAGCCATGCATTCTCCAGCTTTAACAGCATCCTTCACAGTTGACACATTTTGCAGCAGCCATTTAAGCTTTACAGAGGAAAAGTATGTGGAGAGTGGCAGCCCACTAGTTTGAGTAACAGCATTAATACATTGTGCTCCTTTTGATTTAATTAGTTCATCAACAATCTTCGCTGTTCTTACATCTAACCAAACTGAAAGTAGGTTCAAAGTATAATTAATTTATTCATATATATTATAATAAATATATATATATTATAATATTATATATATATATATATATATATATATATATATTATTTTATTCATATTAATTTATTTATATTTCATGCACAGATTAGCTCAGTAGCACAATGGTAGTTAATGCTGTGCATGAGATCTCGGATTTGAAAGAAAGAAAGAATCATTTATACACAAAAAGTATGGTTACAAAGATGTTGTAGTAAATAAATTGTCTACAGCACATTACGCCATTTCTAGGCATGCACATATTAATTACTTGTATTTAAATATCTTGAATTCTGGATTTAAATATCCTATTATAACTTACTAGTATTTGTCCGCTGCTTTGCTGGCGTAAATGAAGGTTAGGTTAGGTTTGCAACAGTACTGTTTTCTGGGTGAAAGGTACTATATTATGTCCTATTCTGTACCTCGGACAATGGGTATGCCAAATTTCATGTTCATCGGTTGAGTAGTTAAGGTGTGAAAGCGTAACAAACAAACTCACATTCACATTTCTAATATTAGTAAGGATTACTCTAACAAAACTAAACTGCTATGTGCCTATAATTATCCTTAATCTAGTTTTCATGAACTATAAAAAGATTTCTCTATTAGCCATGATTACAACCTGGCTTTAAATTGCGATAGTGGCATATCTCTAATGTTATTAGTAATTTCATTAAATATTTTAAGCATTTAGTAGCACCACAAAGTCTGGAACTATGCACCGACAATGTCAATATACCCTTACTAGAAACCTAAAATTGTACGGACGTGGTTGTGCAATACAACATCTGCCTTCCTTCATCTTCCCTTGATAATACATGAGTAGTTTAGTTTCAAAATCCTCTAAAATACTTTTCACAAAATAATGGTAAATCTCAAAAAACCATTTAAGACATAATATAAATGGACTATTTTGCAGTGTTTGCAACAAACTGCTACTTTTGTGAGTTGATTTAATAGAATTTTAGTGGGTTTTGTTGAAAACTATCAGTGCTATGCGATAGAAGCAACAATGGAGCTTCAAATTCAATCGGAACATTATTTTTGTTCTGATATTCTTATGGCGGGTTTTGAAACTATACTCCTCATATAGTTGTGAGAATACACTAAACTACACTTTACACAAAACAAGTTAATAAAAATTATTATGCCATCCATGTTGTCCGTCTATATTAATGATCGTGAAATTGAGAATGATAAAGCATATTGTAACTACTGGTTCACCCTTGTTTGATCGAACAACGTTTGATATAATATTACTAAATCGAACAACGTTTAAGAAAATCATCACTTTGTATAATATCGTTTGATAGAATTTTCAGTTCATCGAATATTTATTTGCTATAACAACATTTGCGCTAATGATCAAAAGGTATAATGTTCATTTGATGTAATGTTCAGATGGTATAACCATGTATTTTATCGAATATTCAATGGTCACAGTTCTAACCTAACCTAACCAAACTACTTCTGGGTGGTTTATAAAAAAATAACCACGAAGGGGATGGCGGGGTCTATTCGCTCGCTTCGCTCGCTCAAACGACCCCGCCATTCCCTTCTAACCTAACCTATCCGAGTTGGGGTACCCTAAAGTCCCGATTGCATCCAGTTTCTCCTGATAGGTTCACCCTTGTTTGATTAGTTTAAATAAAATTAGTGCATTTGAAAATTCGGCGAAATGAAATTAGTTCAAATAAATAATTACGCTAAATAAAAATTTACCAATGACTTATTCGGTCAAATGAATAATTCTTCGAAATGACTTTATTGCAACAAAAATTCGATTTAGTAATATTATATCAAACGTTGTTCGATCAAACAAGGGTGAACCGTAACTACTAACCTATAGCACTATACAGTGGCTGTCCAGTAACTGAGTTCCATATGACTGTAGTTTCTCTTTGGTTTGTAATACCAATACCAACAACATCTTCTGGATCAATATCAAGTTTTCTCAAGTTATCTGTTGTGACCTTCAAAATAAAAAATAATTTCTGTTATGTATTCAATGCTATCAAGCCACACTACCAATTAATAGTCGTGCATTATCATACTCATATAAGCAACAGAACAATGTATCTAATTGATTAAACGCAATAATATTTGTGCAAATGGTATAACTTTAATAAAATGGTTTCTAGGAATACTTATAGTAAAACTGATAAGAGTAGTGATATTGTTACCTCAATACATTCCAGTACGGCATTTAAAATTTCTATGGCATCCTGTTCTATCCAACCTTCTTGAGGGCTAAAACGTTTTAGTGATGTTTGATGGTAGGTTAATACTTCAGATGTATTAGCTGCAAAAACCTGTAACTTGTGTAAGGTTAATCCACTGTGTACTTATTATCACCTCCAATTCTTTTAAAACAATAGAAAGAGTTTAACGCCTATAAGATTTACAAAATGAATGCAAAACGAAAATAAACATTACCAGAAATTTTACATTTGAGGTCCCTTCATCAACCGCTCCAATTAAAGGCCCAAATCTGCCAAATTCCCGCATTATTATCTCGTATTTACATAGTGAGTATTAATTTGAAAATAACTTGAACGAATAAATAATAAATATGATCAGCTGTTATTCATTTACTGTGCTGTGTGAATTCAGGGTTGCCAACCGTAAAACTTTATTCCTCTTATAGAAGCAGGCAAAACCTCATATTTTGGATCTCAAACCTCGTACATTCATTAATGCATCTAAAGGTGAGATAAAACTAATAAATAGGCTTAACAAACGATAGAATTTAGAACGATTAACATTATGAAATAATCAATTGCAAGTTTTTTAAGTTTCCAAACTCTTTATTTGTCTGTGGTTGGCATTGTATTATTGGCTGCAATGGCTGCGTAATATTGTCTTCCAGTTCCATTTATGCTACAAAATGTTGCCTGCAATGTGAAATCATGTTATTATTATTGTGAAACATCTATGGCCGCACGTAAAACCGATTTCTGGTGTGGCGCCGCGTCGCCACACCAGAAATCTGTTAAGATAATATTTTACATTATGCCATATTAGATCCTGTCATAATCTGTTCTTATATGCATATTACTTGTACAAAATAATTTCGATGTTTCACATCTGCCAGGCGTCCCGTGACGGCTCACAATCTTTTTTTCTCTAAATCAAAATCTCGTAAATATCTGTACGAGGCAGACAGTGTCCTAGTAGTTCGTACCTTGTACGGGATACTGTAAATCTCGTATTTGTACGAGGAACCTCGTATGGTTGGCAACCTTGTGTGTGATTGAACTCATTGAACTTAGCGATGCAACGATATATCGAATATGCGATAATATCGATAATATCGATCCTAAAAATATCGATATTTTATCGATATCTAACCATCATCGATACGATATTATCATATTGACAAGAAATTAAATATCAATATCGAACGATATATCGAATATTCGATAATATCGACCCTAAAATATCGATATTTTTATCGATATCGTTAGATATCGATAAAAATGATAATAACGTATCAATGATGGTTACATCATCGATACGTTATTATCATATCGACAAGATATTAAATATCGACATCGAAATATTTAAAATAATATTTGGTAACCATTGCTTATATTTAAGATTTTATGATCGATTTTTCCTATAGTGTTCTTTGTATATTAATTTCCTTCGTTCAGAATGATTCTTTTCACAGAAAATAGTAGGATTAGTAGGTTCATTTGATATTATCGATATTTTCAGGCCTACGATATAAATATCGATATTTATATCGATATTTTTGTCTCCTTGCAACCCTAAGTGAACTATTCATTGAAAGAACCAGTTGCCAACCTTAGAACTTTATTTCTCGTACAGAAGCAGGCAAAAACTTCGTAATTTGGATCTCAAACCTCGTACATTTTATTTTTCGATAGAAATTACTAAAAAAAAAACGGTCAGGACGCCTACCGTACTAGGTTCAGTTCCGAGAATTTCTAAAAATAAAAAAGTCAGTCCGTAGAGATTTGATCAAATTATTTCATTGTCTGCGTATCTGCCTCCCATTTATGCTACAAAATGTTGCCTGTAATGTGAAATCATTGTAATTATTTTCATTATATCAAAATCTCGTACATAACTATACGAGGCTGACAGTGTCCTCGCACCTCGTACGGGATACCGCAAATCTCGTATTTGTACGAGGAACCTCGCGTGGTTGGCAACCCTGAACTTGTCCGTCATACCCATAGTATATCAAATAATAAATCTTTCTAATATCTTTGATGTACATACCTATATACAAAATGTATGGTCATACCGGTGAACGAATGATATACGCAGATTAAATTATATGCCATGTCGGCCACAAAGTCAAATAAAAATACTATAAATACTTACTATATAATTATTTTTACACTTGTAAACAGGTAACAAGTCGTGAATAATTAGGTTTTTCCTGTCCTGTATAGAACTATAGGTAACCCTAGGTAACAAGTCTAAGGGTCGACTCTGAGCGGCAAAATGTTCGAGCATGCTCGAACATGCCTTTGCTGACACTCATGACTCACAGTTTACACCTAAAGGAGTCTGCCCACTACACCGTCTCATACCATGACCGTGCTAGGAACGTGTCAGGCAAAAAAAGATTCTTTGTAAGGAAATATATAAGACTATGCCCACTAGACCGTTCCGTCACTGACCAGCACCGTCGCGTGCCATGCACGGAGCGTTAAGGTCATAGCTCATAAAAGCCAACCAGCATCCGACCAGCACAGTTAGAGCCGGGTGGCTCTAATGAGCTTATGACCTTTAATAATTGTCGTTGAGAATATTTTGCCGGTGCCGATACGTTCCGCGCATGGCATGCGATGTTGTCAAACCGATGCGCGCAGGCGGCGAAACGGTGAGCATACAGGCTTATGATGACCGTTGTAAAGGCGTTGTAAACTTCGGACCAAGTTGTAAACGCGTTTATTAACTTAGTCATCTGTTGCCAGTTCAAAGAGACGCGCGTAAACGTAAAGACGGTATAAAATGGAGGATGAAAAATTAATAGCACCCGAAATACATGGATACCTACAGTGAAAAAGAAATGGCTTGGAAGGAAATTTCGGAATAACTAAGACAACCAGGTATGTTTATTAAATTATTGTTTATTTGAATAAGCAATTTAATTACATGGGTATCCAGTCCAATTGAGCTTGAGTCGTTTGAAAGAAATCCGCAATTTGATGGCATACTTCAAAAGTGGTAGAAACTGCATTACCTCCTAAGTCTCTTAGGTTGTTAAACTGTACAGGCGTATTTGTTTCCGTATAAATTACAGTTTCACCGCATCTTATGAAATTATATAAAATGCACGTTGTTAGTAGGTACAATTTATTCCGCAAATTCTGGCTTCAAATGCAAACGTCTATAATAAATACGAAATTTGTGCGTTTAGAGCATGCCATACCCTCTAACTGACCATAAATCATAATCCAGCGGATTAAGATCGGGAACTAGATGATCAGTCTTCGGCTCTGATGAAGTCCGAAACGTTCGTTTTCAATCACGTTTGGGTGGATCGAGCTTTATGACTCGGAGCTAAGTCTTGTTGAAAATACATTTTTTGGTTATGGAACATGGTGTTGTTAAGCGCCTTAACCACCTTCTCAAGAATCGTATCAATACACTTTTGCCTATGTTTTGACACCTTTTTCACAAAAATATGGCTCAGTCATTGATTGGTAGCTAACACCAAATCATCACTGAAGCCAATGTCCACGTTGTACTCTGCTGACTAATTGCGAAGCTTCTTTAGAGCTTTGAGCATAAACTCGGTCATTCTGCTTGTTAAAACATAGCTCAATAGTAACAAAATTCTCGTCAGTAAATAAAAATGTTCTGTGACTTCCCTTTGCGTACCGCATAAGAAGTTGTTTTGGTTTTACTACCCTTTTCATTTTTAAATTATAACTGCATTCTTTGACTAATAATTTAAAAATGAATAGGGTGGTAAAATCAAAACAACTTGACTGCAAGTCCTAAGTCATCTTTTAAAATATGCGACGGTTGTAGGTGCTATATTCAATTTTTGAAATAAAATATTTTGCTTTCGGACAGGATTTCTTCGAATTCTTTCTTTCACTGCTTCGATCGCCTTTTTCGTATAAATACTACGTAGACGGCAAGATCTTTTTCAGTCACAAACAGAGGAGGTTTCATTGTACCCAACAATAGCCCGGTACACAAACATTCATCTAATACCAAGCGGATTGAGAGTTTCAAAAATTGCATTTAGCTACGTAGATAGGTATTATACTCACGATTCAATCCTATCTTGTCAAATGGTTAGGCAAGCGTATACGAGTCCAATGTAGGAGCAAAAGTTTTGCGGGCCAATTCCCGTGATAAAACCGGAGTTCCGATCTACTCTCAGTGTAATGTTACAGAAGGTGTGCTCATAAAATATAAATAGGTACACGACAAATGTGAACTTTAATTGTATTTCAATTCATATTTGACGTTTATGAAACTAAATCGGAACTTTATTTTAAACAGTTTTTATTACGTGAATTGTGCCTTTAGTCTGTGTTGTTACCAACATCAATGGTAGTTACTGAGATTATGGTGGCAAAACCCTAACAAGTACCTCTTACCTGGTCCAGGTACGGTAGGCAGCGATGGTCTAGTGGGAGACTGTTGAACTGCCACGCAGAGGTTTCGAATTCGATCCCAAGGCACACACTTCGTATTAATTGCTTATTTATCGCTTGCTTTAACGGCGAAGGAAAACATCGTAAGGAAACCGGCATGACTGAGAGTTCTACTTAATGTTCTCGAAGATAATATGTGAAGTCTGCGTGTTGGAATATGGTATAACCTTTTTACACTGAGAAGAGGCCTGTGCACAGTGACACAGCTTATATACAGGGCTGATATTACTTTATTATTACGGGTACGATACATAATTAATACACCAATGAGATTGTTCTTACAATTTTATTAATAGACTTAACTTAGGTATGTGGCTAGAGCAACATGTTGGATAGGTACTCCATTATTTACAAAATCACTTATTTACAGTTCACATAATAGTTTACCTACGTTGTACTTTGAAATATTATCCCTATAAGTATTATGTTGAAGTTTGTTCCGTTACTTATACAATTTAACTACGCGTATCTAAGGCACTGAGTAGCTGCTAAAGATTAACCAGAGCTTTTAAACATCTTTTATCAAGTAGAGAAAGTCGCTAAGAACTTATGTTCGATATGTAAGTATAGTTAGTTAAATTGACTTAATTATAATGGTTTTATCGTATTTTATATAAGAGTTAGGATGCAAAAACCAATTGCTACAGCATAGAAACCTTTGATTTTTTTCATGACAAACGACCTTCTGACCCAGGATTGCCCATGTTCTTCTGTTTTATTATCATGTTCTTTGTATTTTAACACTAATACAATTCATGTTGATGAATAATTTGACTCTCGCTATACGAGCTGTGCCACTTATACGTATATAAACAAGGTTATTTTAGACCAAATACGAAAGAAATATGGAATAGATATACAAACAAATAAATATAATTTCTAGACTTACCTCAGTGAGATTGATAAAGGTACCTATGTCATACAAGAGACCGCCTTTTTTCTGAATGTCACTTTTCCATTTGTGTATTATCTTTAAGTATTATTAATACTTACTAAGAATAAATAGATATTTAAACTATATTACTTAATTAAAATACATTATCTAATGGAATGACTTTGATCACAAATGTTTTAGGAAACATACTACGTCCTAACTATTTGTTTTATAATTTGACCAACTTTAACGCTATCGTTGCAATCTTACCTAGGTACTTACTAAACTTAATACTGGTTCTGTTGGTTTTACAACCTAAATTGTTACCTAAAAATAATATAATATTCTCTGTTTCAGTAATATTCTGTATCATTACATTGTACCATATGGAAACATTACACTACATCACGTAGTAACTCATGATTATCTTTTGATATGTTATTACTTATTACAGTTATTACGTATCACTGCGACGCGCGACGCTGACGACGTAGTGGTATGTGCTAAAATCGAGGCGAATAGCAGTAGTAATTGCGACTTGGATTGCGAAGTTTTAATCAACGGTATAGTATAATATAAGTATAAATACATAGGTATACCTCATAGTAGTTTCGTCCCCTTGCAAAGGTAATGTTAAATATGATGGAACATCTTGTTTCATTATCTTGTCGTCTTGTTTATTCTTGGTATCAAAGTATTTAACATGTTATTATAGATAGTAGGTATGTTCTTATTCTCTAACGTTCCTTAGGTGCTTTCAGACTAGTTAATTGCGGTTTTGTATTCCGTAGGCTCTGATTCGGAGCAGCATATGTCGCATTCATTCACACCGCATTCGCATAAAGATGTCGGGCGTATTGAGTGACGGAATTTCTGTAAAACACAGACACTTAATGAATAAAATGTTCTTAGCGCACAGTGAAGACAGACAGACTGACACTACTTGTAAAATCTATAGGTACAATTATTTACATAGCTATATACATAAAAAATGATAAAAGGTTCGTTGTACTGTACATATAAACAAACAACAGGCTGATAGGTTGGTAGAGAATGCTTGTCAAATCTGGGCGTTCTACATGGTTCACTTTGAAGATTTTGATAGGTTGTAATCATTAAAACAATTTTTGATTATTATTATACCTAAACTGGTTTTGTTACAGTTGTTTGCGACGTCAATTGACCCTTTGTCAAACTTGAGAACAAGTAACAATGTCTTACTTGTTACAAGGTTGACTTATAATTTGCCATTAGGTGTTTAACATCTCAAGGTCACAAAAAACTATTTTAAGTGAAAGACAATAGATAAGAAAATGGTATGAGTGTATTGTTTTATAAGTGCCTACAAAGATTTATATCTGCATATAATAACTACATCTACAGTCGTGTAGTAGAACTCTACATATGAAAAAGAGAACATTAATTTGATTACATACCTCTCCCCAAGTATCTCCGGGCGCTTTAACGATTACGACGATGGCATACACAGGTATACAGAGTAATGAGAGGGAAGCAATGATCCAGCCGAGCGCCTGCGCCCACGCTGGGTACTGGTATTGTCGGTAACTTGGCGGAGTGTAGTCCACCAGACTGGCCACCCACAGTGCCAGCAGTAGCGCCGGTGACGCTATCAACCAACATACTCTGAAGTACAGTGATGGCCTGCGACCTGTAACATAGTATATCAACTTGCGTTATAGCAGCGAGCGCGCCGGTCTTTACAACTATAGGTACCTTATTATTTCCTTTAAATAATTAGGTCTCATCATCTATACTATTATTACGAAGAGGAAAGATTAGATGTTTTTGTTTGTTTGTAAAGGTTCAACTTAAAAACTATTCAACCGATTTTAAAAATTCACCATTGGAAAGTTATATTATATTATCAGCGCTATCAGTGCATAGGCCATATATTATTTAAAAAAAGAAGTACTGTTAGGTACTACTGTAACCTACTATTACGCGAGTAAAGCCTCGTGCAAAAGCTAGTCTTTTATATGTAAGTTCACCAGTTATCACAAAAGTTTACGTAAGCAGATCCTTGTTGGTTTGTTTATCTGGGGGCACGGCAATGCCCCCGCCAAGTCGAGCAAAAAAGCAGCACGGCGCTACCATCCTTTTCTCGAAACAGTTCAGGCCATTTTCGACCCCCTATAACTTCGTTGTGGATAAAACTAGAAGCCTGAATTTTCAGTAACCAAGCAGGCATTGTATAAACACGGTATATTTCAAATTTCATTCAATTTGAACCAGTAGTTTAAGAATTATAACTAGTCAAAGTTTCTTAATTTTGTCACTCACTCACTGACTGACCGAGCATCAAAACTCTAAGGCACTTCTAGCAGACATAGAAGCTCCAAATTTAGAATACAATAAGTGTTTAGTGTATTCATCAAGGGAAAACTAAAATATTTTGCAGTTTTGGTCCAGTTTTCTAGATACACCAACTATAAATGTATAAATAACTTTGTAATCCCATATAAACATATAGAATTACAAAGTTACATTTGCAGTGAATGAATCAGTGTACTTGTATAATTATGTATAATATTATAATATAATGGAATAATATGTGTAGATAGGTACCTAGATATAAAGGTAATAAAGGTATATAAAGGTAATAAAGGTATATAAAGGTAACTTATAAAATGGTCAATCAACGGAATGAAAAAACAAGAATTGTCCCATTCTTGTCTTTGTCTTATGAAGTTGTACCAAAATCCCGCAAAGTTTAATACTAGTCTAAATTGCCCGATATTGTCATGAAAGAAAGAACACTAATAATCATAACAGCGGCCGGCGGAGGTGGCTGCCCGCGCCGCGGCTTCCACGCTTCCCGTCCGTCACAGAAAGGCGGCCACTTTCTTCCAGGCAACCTTTGGGTCTTACTGCGATATCGCAGGTATACACACAAACCACGTTTTATTTAACCTACGCAAATTGTATCAGTCAGTATGGGTATAAAAATTTAAATAATCTTTATATAAATCTAATTCTATAGAAAAATAATGGGTTAAGTAATTTTATATTTTTAAAAACTTTGAGTTCGGTAGTGAGTGCCGTAGTTCAAGTTAATCCGCTGTTAAACTTGATGTTGTAATTTTCTGTCATTTATTTAAAACATTAAAGATTTGAATATTGATATGGTTACTATAAGATGTTGTTAGGTTAGCTAATTACGTAATAACTTAAGACAGAAGGTTCCGTAAGTAGGGACTGAAGAAATTAACCGACTTTTTACAAGTATATTTTTGATGGCATTTATAGTTGTTTTGCGAACTGGAGTATTGAGGTAAAAAAGTGAAAGTCCGAGGGAGTGCAATTTGCGCTTGTTGGGATTATCAGCTGTTTATAACTGGACATAGGTAGTACATACATCCATATAATAATAACAGATTTTTATTGTACTTTGTAGGTATCGTACCGACAAGGCCAAACACGTAATAGGTACATTTCTGCAAAAATCCTAAGCCAATAAACTTAACTTTTGCTTTCGTGGTATAGTGCGATAAATTAGGCTTATCTTTAAAGGATAGGTTTAAAGTATAGTTCGTGATGTAAAATGTCATCTATCGAATTTATTATACCGATAAATACTCCTTCAGGGTGTGGTGAATTACCAACTGATAAAGTAACAATCGTGTTGAATCAACTTTGTTACATAATATTATACTGACTTGTTTAAAATGAAATATAAATGATCATTATCGTCGAGACTAACTACAAACAAAAACGGATGAGGCAATGGAAAGGATATCCCGTTTGACGTAATTTGTACCAAATAGGTACTACGTTGTTTTACAGTCTAAACAATGTGCAATGTGTCACCTGTTAATTTTTATACAAAGATTTTAATCGATAAACTTAATATAATTTTTAAATCATTTAAAAACATGCCGTATATATCAGGTTTCGCCAGCCAAACTAATAAAGAAGGCTAACATTTTAAATGTGTATCAACATTTATCTAAAAAATTGCCAATAGTCTGAAATCGATTAGATTATAGGTACGCACTTATAAAGATATATTTTCTAGCTCATAAAGATAGGTACTATGTTCATATATATTGTAATATTAAAAAAACAAACCTGTCATTTGTTTAATATTTTTGGATAATCGCCCAACTCCGTAGAACCAAGCAATGCCAACGACTTCGAAGAAGGCTAAGTATGTGATACTTAGTGATGCGGCATAGTAATCCATTAATTGAAAGAAGTATATACCACTATGTATTATATGTGGTAACCCGAACACTAATGACACTCCACATACGCACAATACTAATAGTTCGTGGTACACTAGTCTTCTGCGAATCATATCCGGGAATCCATCTTGTATTGACGTCACCACCACTTCCACTATCGCAAACTAAAACGGACAAAGGTAAGATACTTAGCTCTGACGTTAACGCTCTTAAGAATGTACTGTTAATTTTATATAAATATTATGTATAATATGGTTTACTTAAATATTTACCTGGCTATTAAGTCCAAGACAAAGGAACATAAAGAAAAACAATACCGCCCATAACTGTGATGCTGGCATTTTTGCAATAGCTTGTGGATATACGACAAATAACAGTCCAGGGCCTGGAATCAAATAAAAACATCCATTGTAAAGAAATATTACTGTTAACAGTCGATTACATCTATCTATTTCAAGTATACTTACTATCGGCAATGACATCTTTAACAGAAGTGTTTTGTTCGAAAGCTATATTTCCAATAGTAGCGAAAGTGAATATGCCCACTATGAGACTAGTAATTGCGTTAATCAGAGAGACCGCTAATGTGTCGTGAAGGAAATTATTGTCGAATCGATTGTATGAGGCGAACATTATCATCGAGCCGAAGGCAATGCCTATGGAGTTGAATATTTGTGAAGCAGCGTTAACCCAGGGCCTCGATTGCTTTAAAAGTGCCCAATCTGGTTTAAAGAAGAATCGTAATCCTCCATCAGCTCCATCAAGTGTCAACGATCGTCCGAGGAAGACTATAATTAGCAGAAACGGTAGTGTTGTTGTGATATAACGAACTTTGGCGGAAGATTTAATACTTTTCCATAGGGCGAAGTAGACTAGCACCCAAGCACAGACCAAGCAAGCTGCCAACTCCCACCGCATCCCATTAGGGAATTCAATACCAGCACTCATACTCAAAACCTTTTTTCTGGAAATACACAAAACAATATATTTAATATCTAACTGTGAGAAACACTATATAGTACACACGCCAAAGGATTAACTAAATGAGAGATTTAAACACAAAGCTGGTATTTACTATACTTTTGTACTATGCTCGCTATTACCAAAGCTATACCTTATCAGTAAGACATTTGAACCCTATTTAAATAAATAGTCGCTATTCTTTGTAATAGGTTCTATATAAGGTTTAAGCAGATCTGCCTGCGCTTCTGCATTGCAATTTTATCATTATTATTAGTGCCAAGCAATTTGCTTAAAATCTTTATTAATAGCCTCATTAAATAGTATTGATGAGTATTTATTAGCATAGCTATAAGTATATGTAGACCATATATTACAAAACATATAATAAGTGTATGAAACTTTTCAGGTGTCGTCATTCCTTTGTACGATAAAAATTACCTATTCATATCCGGAACTCGACATATAAGTCAATAAGCCGTTTTACAAACTCTTCAATTTCTTAAAATCTATTATCATCGATACGATTATGAGTAAAAAGATAAGAAATAGGAAGTGTATCTGCTTCACGTGAACCTAGTCACTAACATACCTACGTATAATGTAACAATCTTTATTATTATTCATAACCATGTTTTTATCTTGTGGTCAGCTTCCAGTTTAACTTGCATTCCCAGTACCTACTTGCATAAAGTAATAGGCATTTTAATTACGCAACTAACCTACCTGCTACACCACAAATATTGTATGTTAGGTATTTTGAATCTAGCTTTGTACACAGTTGCTATTTGTACTTTTTAGGACATCATCGGCAGAATTTGACATTTTTATAATGTATAAAACCTTAAATTTAAAAACGTATACGTCTGTGTCATTTTTAGCTACGATCTGTATGTATTCACCTATTTATTTTTAATTTTGCTTTGTACCTAAGTTAATTTCTGAATACTTACTCGAAGAATTGCTCGGTGGGTGTTTGAGAGCCGTTTGGCTTGGTGAGGTTGTGATAGGGAACCCAGCATTGTTGCGTATTCCAACGGTTAGAGCAACTTGCCCACGGCACTTCTGCCTTGAACGACGTGAAGAAATAGTATATTGCCCACGCAATTATCACTGCGTAATAGGTGGACATTAAAAATGAGATCACTACACTCGCTAAGCCAGCACCTGAAAAGATTAATACATTTCAAATTTTAATAACCTCACATTCCTTTTGCTAATTTACTTACCTGCTATTGTAATAATATTTAAACGCTTGAATTGTTATGGATAAATATATAAATAGCACCAGTTATCTTTTATGCAATAGGTTTATGAGAATTTTATCAATTAATCAAAGGTATATATTTAGTGAAGTCGGATTAAAGAGTGAAGATAGGTTGTGTGAATAACATTACCTTTATTCCATTTATCTTTGAATCTTAAATATTGAGTGTCAGGTGACTTTTGTTAAAAGAATTTAGTATTTACAACGACAACGGCCAAGTAGCGTCAATATGTATAAAATTGTATTGTATTTCTAATTCTTCGTAATAACTTTTTGTTATATAACAATATAGACAAACAGCATCCCAACTCTATTACCTAAAGGCTTAGACACACTTGTGTGAAGTGTATTACACCTACAAGTCGCATGTTTTAGTTAGTTCACATGAAATAGTAGGCGAGCGTTCTGTCTGCACATACGGGCACAAATAAACTGTTCGCTATTACTCAGTAATTGTTTGATACTGGAGTCAGACTCGGGACCTCGCGATAGATATCAAGCACATGCGCATACCTGTACGTCGACTTATTGGTCAACTCGCGAGCGTGCAACTTGCGAGTGCGCGCGAGTTGGCACCTTCCGATTTTTTTGTCGTCAACTTGCGTGTGCAGTCATTTACAAAATGGTTTTAATAAATTTTGTATAGGAACCAACTGTAAATGTATAAGACACTATACGATTTGAGTTTTCAGTTGTATATAAAGTACTCTGTGATTTGAGTTTAAAATAAAAGACAATATAGTTTTTGTTATAGATATAAGTACATAAAATATAAAAGAACATGACAAAATATAGGTAAAATAAATATCATTAAAACAAAAATAATGAAAAAAATAATTTTAATAATCATTTTATAAAAAAATATTAATAAAATATTTAAAAAATTCAAATAAAAATAAATAAATTTAAAAATTGAAAATAATTAAATAGACATTATAACAAACCCTGATCTGTAATTTAAGTATATACATATAGTTTCTAAGACTATGATTAATTTTATTAGTAAGTAATAACTAGTCAAATGCTATACTTGTTGATTACTATTTTCGTTATATTTAGATGATAATGAACGATTTTGGTTCACTCACATATTCTGATATTGTTGCTGTTTTTTGCTTAGTTTCAGATAATTTACATAAGGTAATAAACCAAATTATTGAGTCATTATGATGTTGTTGATTTGTGATATTATTGATAATTATTAGGAAAATACTACGTTTTATACTTTTATCATGTTGTTTTATATTATAATATGTACTACTATCTCAAAATATAAATTAATATCGTCTTTTAATATCGTATTATTAATATCGTCATAAAATATCGTCTTTTATTTAAAGCAGGTACCTGCTTTAAAAAATATTGAATAAAAAAAAATAAACGGTATATTAAATCTATACAAATAAATAAAATTGAAGTGTCTGTTTGTAATGTCAAAATAACAGCTTTTTATCTAATGCATATGAAAGTATAATATAAGGTACCTTTACGAAAACATCTATTTTAAAAATTTTTGTCTGTCTGTCTGTTTGTTCCGGTTAATCTCCGAAACGGCTGAACCGATTTTGAGGGGACTTTCACTGGCAGATAGCTGATGTTATATGGAGTAACTTAGGCTACTTTGATTTTAGAAAAAAAATAGGGTTCCGCGGAGACAAACACTTTTTAGTTAAAATCTACGCGGACGAAGTCGCAGGTAACAGCTAGTTTATTATAATGTTGTAGTACATGATTGTACATAAATACGTCAGATTTTCACGATCAAGCGAGTTGACGACATAAAAGATAGGTAAAATGGTGCCAACTCGCGCGCACTCGCGAGTTGCACGCTCGCGAGTTGACGAATAAGTCTTTACGTCACTGGGCCAATAGTCTATTTATTATCTATAAGTTGATATAGTCCTATGTGACAAGTATAGATATATCTTTGTAAATATAGGTCGGTAATCTCAAGAACTACTGAACCGATTATTACATAAATTTATGTAGGTATTATTATTTAACATTTATATGAATAATGTATATATGTATATGCATAAGTTTGCACTGCTGAAAAGAACAAACAACGTTTCCTACTAGTGTTTAAATTTTTGACTTATCGCCAATGTCTTGTCACGCCATTTTTTGTTAATACAGTGTCGTAGACTTTTTAGACAGATGTAACATATACAGTTATTTCATTTTCTATTCTATAACATAAATATATTCAAACAAATTATTGTTTTGTAATAAATTCAAAGTGAAAACTTAATATGTTTTTGATATTATGTGATGTTTTAAACGACATAATTACTTAAGATATGTACATTTGTATGTTTAACTACATATATTAAATTCACCTGTTATATAGGTGTATATAATGGTACGTCCAAAAAGCAACTTACCTTTAAAAAGGGGGCATATTTGCGAAAGCGCGCCAATAGGTCCGTGAGCGGTATACTGGCCCACAGCCAATTCCATGAAAAGCATTGGCACACCGCATACTAAGAGTATTATGAAGTAAGGTATTAAGAAGGCTCCTGAAACAAAACAAAACAATTCATTATTTTAATTTAAATAATAATCAAACGGCGGTTTAATGCTTCCTTTCAGAAAAACTGGTAATTCTTAAACTTTAAAGTTCATAATATGTGTTACTTTGTGACCTAAATGCATAGATAAATAATTTTTGACTTTGACAGTAACTCGTGGTTATTTTTAAATAGTAGTATATCATTCACCCCTATGCTTACGCATAGGATATCTTTTAACATCCAGGAGGAACACTATCCTCTCTATAATTTTAAATATCTTTTATAAGTTTTAGTTGGCTTTAAAGCATTTGTGTCCAGAGTTTATGAAGTATTTACATCGGTATCTGACCAAAGTTTTAATGCACTAAGTCACCATTTCGAGCTACGGATATTTTTAAAATTAAATAGTAGCTGAGCATTTGGATGTGCCTGAGCGATGATCGAACAAGCGCTTGTTGTATGAAGGATGATACATCGAGAGCTCTTTCATTTGTCAATGAGATCAGAATTTCTCTACTTTCTTGCACCCTAGTATTGAAAAGCGATCCATGCCTGTTTTACTTTGCTTTGATAAATAAAAAAAATACAGATAGATTTGTTCTTTACGCGAGTTATTTGATGATTGAGATGCCGTGCCTCTATATATATACCCTGCTTATCTAGAATTATAATTCACAATATTCCATATTTATTTAGGACTTAACACAATAAATAAATTTCGATGGTAAATAATTAGTGTAGTACAAGCCGTACCAATTTTATCACATATATATTATATATTAAATATATATATATTATTAGGATCATTACAAATATAATGTTAAACTAGTATTTGGGGCGGGGGCCCATGTGCTACATCAATAAAAAGTAGGCTATGTTCTTCCCCA
Source organism: Catocala sponsa (assembly GCA_963564715.1). Classification (NCBI taxonomy): domain Eukaryota; kingdom Metazoa; phylum Arthropoda; class Insecta; order Lepidoptera; family Erebidae; genus Catocala; species Catocala sponsa. Next base: position 14,849,028 of record OY751335.1, read on the forward strand.
GGTTTTAAACTATCTTTGTACCAAATTTCATTCAAATCGGTTGAATGGTTTAGCCGTAACTCTGTCTGTCTGTCTGTTACCTTATCAGGTAACAGATGGACAGAAAGAGTTACTTTCGAATTTATAATATTAAAAATATAGAATACTAGCTTTTGCCCGCGGCTTCGCTCGCGTTAATTTAGAATTTGATAATCAATTCGGGTTGTACTCTGCTTGTATAATAATATAATTCAATCATGATTCGAAAGACACGTGGCCCCATCTATTATCATAAGAACGTTATTGTTGTTTTCCTCGGGAACAGTAATTTTTTTCGGGATGAAAGGTAGCCTATGTCCGTTTCTGTACACTTGACAACGTGTGTATATGCAACATTTCAGGATGATCGGTTCAGTGGTTTAGGCGTGAAAGTTAACAAACAAACAAACAAACTCATTTTTGCTTTTATAATATTAGTTAGGAAGTTAGGATTAGGATACCTATGTAAGGAAGTAAGGATTGCACAATTTCTTGCAATTTAAGCGCGTTTTATGCTCCGTCATAAATCATAGTGTATTTCTTACATCCAACAAAATTACACGACGTAGTTTATTTTAGACTATATTGTACTAGTTCTAAAAACTTATTTTTGGTACGTCAAATTAATTAGTGTCTTTGAACCCCACATTAGATATAATTAATAGTAGCGTGTGGGAAACATCTGGAGCCACTTCTAAAGATATACATCCATACTAATACATATTATAAATGCGAGAGTAACTCTGTCTGTTTGTTACGTTTTACGGTCAAACCGCTGCACCGATGTTACTGACATTATGCAAAAAAATACTTTATGTGTAGAAGATTGATATAAAATACTAACTGCATTACTAAAAAGCATTTGGATAGATAAATAACGATAATTGAATAAAGCAATACTTTTTTAGCGTTCGCTGCTAAAATATGTAGTAGTTTAAAATAGTTCTACAAAAGTCCTCGATTTATTCGTTACTTACTTATAGGTTTTTTTAACATAACTTGTAGTTTACAAGAAAAAGTAAATTAAATAAAACAAAATCCGTGCGGTGGCTGTCAGAGCGGAAAAAGTAGTGCATTTCACTAGCTGTCTATGCATAAAATATTATAGTTAAAATGAATAGTCTGGAATTTATATATATTAGGTACTTTACTATGTTAAATTAGTAAACCTGAAATGTATACAAATTATTTAAAATCGATCGAGAGCACGTTACGTTTTGGCGCCTAAACTGGTTTTTATTAATTAAAAGATCTATATTAAGAAATATTAAAAACAAACGCGACCGACCTCGCCAGTAATAGTTAGTTTCTTAGTTACCAACTTCCTTATTGGTTTACTGACAGAAGTATGAGTACTTGCAGATGAATATCGTAAGATCCGCCTATGATATTCAGGGTTGGGCAAACTCTTATTAGGTTTCTCTCATGTTTTTTTTAATAAACTGGAAGAGTCTTGATCTTTCCAGCAGGACCATAGGTTCGTTTACTTTATTTATTACTTGCGACCTAACTAGCTGTAAATAATGTGTCCAAATCTCTACTTTGCTCTTTGAGTATATAAAGCATGATGTTACGTTAGGTATGACTAGAAATTGGAGGAGGTAGAGACCCTTTCGGACCATCTGTATATCCGTCTGGATGTCTCCTTCCTCTGGGACCCTAGCAGGGGTCATCGCCCGTTGGTGGGCAGAGCTCCTGGCTTTAGCCATAGTCCAGGCTTGGCTGTCTCCTCCAACCCCGACTGGGGAGGTAGACGCCGGGGCAGTCCGCTTTCACAGCAGCATCCAAGCTGTTTGCGACGCGGCCATGCTCCGTGTGCGACACCATACTCCGAGAGGGCGTCTACTGGTGGCCTCAGGAGTTGGCGGACCGCCGTGGCGCCTGCATTCGTGCCCGGAGGTCGTATACACGTAGCCGAGGCCGTCGTCACCACAATGAGCAAGAGGAGGGCCGACTATATGAGGCGTATCGCGAAGCGAAAGCGTCTCTGCAGTTGGCCATCTGCCGCGCCAAGGAACGGGCAAAAAGTGAGATTCTGGAGGGTCTAGACCATGACTCCTGGGGGCGCCCAAATCGCGCGGTGCTAAACAAGGTGCGCGGGGCTTACAGAGACCCACCAGCCCAACTTCCTCTCCAAGGTGATCGAGGAGTTAATTCCTGACCGGGCAGAGCACGTGCCCCCGACTATGGCCCCACCGGGAGGCCGACATCGGGAGGCGGACCTTAGTGCTCCCCTGGTTACAGATGTGGAAATGGAGGCGGCTGTTTTGCGGATCTGCTCCAAGACGATCGCCCCTGGACCTGGCGGTGTGCCGGCACGAGCTCTCGCACTGGCCCTCGATCACCTGGATGTCCGCCTTAGGGAATTTTTCGACGCGAGCCTGGTGTCGGACGATTCTCTGAGTACTGGAAGGAGGAAAGGTTGATACTGCTGGCCAAGTCGGGACGGCCTTCAGAGTCGGCCGCGGCGTACAGGCCCATAGTGCTGCTGGACGAGGCGGGGAAGATTCTGGAGTAAATTCTCGCCACCCGCATCGTCCGGCACCTGAGCACGGTCGGTTCCGATTTGTCGGATGCTCAGTTCGGATTCCGGGAAGGGCGTTCGACGGTCGGGGCTATTGTGCGCCTGAGGGCCGTGGCCGAGGAGGAGGTCGCTGGCGGTAGTGTTCTGTTGGCGGTGTCCTAGACATCGCCAACGCGTTTAACAGTCTGCCATACAGCTGTGTCCAGGGGGCGCTCTGATATCACGGAGTACCTTTTTACCTGGAGCGCACTATCTGAGGGGTAGAAGTGTCCTCCTCGTAGTTCGAGTCGCAGTTTGGCGGCGGCCCATTTCGTGCGGTGTCCCGCAGGGTTTGGTTCTTGTTCCGCTCCTGTGGGACATGGGGTACAACTGGACCCTGCGTGCTGTACTACCCCCCGGGCTGAGCGTCATCAGCTACGCTGACGACACCCTCGTCACAGCCTGTGGGGGTACCTTCGAGAAGGCGGCCCGTTTGGCTGGCGCTGGGCTTACGGGTGGCTTTAAGTAAGGCCCTAGTCTTCCATGGGCCCCGTCGCAGACCACCCCGCGGCGCCTCGGTAATGGTAGGCCCGACGCGTGTTCCCATCCAGGCCCACATGAGGTACCTGGGTCTGGTCCTGGACGGAAGGTGGCGCTTCGACGAGTACCTCAGACAGCTCGCTCCGAAGCTTCTCGGCACTGCGTCCGCCCTTGGGTGGCTATTGCCAAACTTGGGCGGGCCCAGTGGCGGTTGCCGGCGACTTTACACGGGGGTTATCCGGTCAATGGCGCTTTACGGTGCACCGGTGTGGGCGCACTTCCTTACCGCTCAGTGCAAGACTCTCTTGCGGAGACTGCAGAGAGTCATAGCGGTCAGGGTAATATGAGGATACCGCACGGTGTCGGCCGACGCGGCCTGCGCATTGGCCGGGACACCCCCGTGGGATTTGGAGGCTGAAGTGCTCGCCGTAGTATATAAAGTGAGTGAAGAAGTGCGGGAGGAGACGGGTTGTCATCCCCTCCCGGCAATCATTGCTTTGGCAAATACCTGCACACGGTCGCTAGGAGGAAACCGAGTCCCGTCTGCCACAACTGCGAGTTTGAAGAGGACACGGCGCAGTACACGCTCAAGCAATGTCCTGCTTGGGCGGTGAACTCGTCTATGTTGTGGGTGAAGACTTCTCGGTGCCGGCCGTGATCAAAGCCATGGGTGACAACGAGAGGAAGTGGGCAGCGGTCGCATCCTTCTGCGAGGACGTCATCTCGTGGAAGGAGGAGGCGGAGCAGATCCGTGAGGAAAGTATCCTTGCGGATCCGAGTCGCCGCCGGCGAACCGGGCGGCGCGGCGCAGGCGCGCGTCCGCGCGCCTTATGCCGCCATATAGTGAAGGCCGCGGGCGGGAGAACGGGGATCTCCCTCCCGCCAGCCATTGAGTCGGAGCAATACCCGCCACCCATTTGAGTCGGAGCGACGCTCTCTGTTGTGCCGGGGCGTCGCCCAGGAGTCGTAGTCCTAATTTACTCTTGGACACTGCTGGGTGGGTCACTGATGCAGTCCCGATTCCAGTGACCCATCCGCTACACAAAGCAGCGAGTTGGCACACTGTTCGGTTTTGGTCCGTAGGCCCGTATGCATAAAGTGCGCTTCCCCACGAAAAAAAAAAGGTTTGACTAGAAATACTCTTTTCTTACATTTGTCAGTTAGCTTATGGCCATCATTGAGCCAATTGTATCCTTGATACCAATAAATTGACCCACAGGAACTGGCGTAATTAGTCTGGTCGTTTGCTCATTCGATTAATTATGAATACCTACGTGTCTTGTAGCTTGCGACTTACATAGGTGAAATTTACGGTCATTGCGTTTTTACCTTTCGTGATAAACAAAAACTGTACCTATTACTCAGTTTAGAATGACTAATTGCACAATAAGTGACTAATAAATACAAAGAATATAGAACGATGAAAGGTGTAAGAATCGTTCGATGACTAATATTTTATCTGAATTGAGTAAGTTTGCTATTTGCAAAATTAAATATGTATGTGATTACACCGTGCCGCATTTTAGTCATAGGAAGCCATATCTTTTGGTTATGCCGAGCCATACCATAAAAAGCACAGCATAGATTTATACTTAATTTTAAAACACTATTCTACGTCACAGTTTGCACGTTAATAGGTAAAACATGTGATTAATTGTGTGGGATGTACCTACCTACAAAATGATGAAACAGTTTAGCGCGTACAACAAGTGGTTAAAATGCCTTTCTCAATATTATGTCTTAAGATTTATGTTATTTTAAGATTAGTTCTGCCATATTATTTATTACTAACTTCTCGTTTATAACACAGGCGTTAAAAGATAGCACTAACATGTTTCAAGTTCAATTATCATTAAGTAAAGTCGAGACGAAGCCATTTGTGACTCTATAGTTATTAAGTAGTCGAGACCGCCTATTATTCGCCCGGATAGTTCGATGGGGTCCGGCCGTTAGGGTCCCATTCCGTTATGCCCCCGGCCGAGATGGTCCCATTGTACAACAACCGGAGAAGACACTTAAGCAATTACTGTCGAAACAATTAGTTTGCGTTTTTTAAACATATTATAAAGAGTAAACTTAAAACTAATCTTACTAATTCTAAAGCTAATACATGATAGTATACACGCAGCACAAAACAAAAATATTTAAATTCAAAAACACTTTTGTTTCGACAGCATTTGCTCAAGTGTCTTCTCCGGTTGTTTTACAATGGGACCGTCTCGGCCGGGGGCGTAGCGGAATAACAAATTATTCAATGCGGGTGCATGCCGGCCGGGGGCGTACCGGAATGGGACCCTAACGGCCGGACCCATTCGATGTTCTTACAGAAAATCGGTATAAGAGAAGACACATAGAGACCGTGTTTGGCCCAGTTAGTAAGAGTTTAGGAAGCCCATTTTTTAATTCCTTGGGGTCTAGAATGGAAAGCGAGCGTGGGCTATAGTAAGTACATAACATCAGGTGGACTCTATACTTGTCTTGTTTGCCACCCTTATTGTTATTATAAAAAACTAAATTTGCATCAAATATCTGTATTAGAGTACCTATTTAATATATGCCTTTTGCATTATGCATATTACATACTAGCTGACCCGCGCAACTTCGTCTGTTTCATATAAGAGATTTTTCCCGTTTTTGCAACATTTTTCATTGCTGCTACGCTCCTATTGGTCGTATCGTGATGTTATATAGCCTATAGGCTTCCTCGATAAATGGGCTATCCAACACTAAAATAATTAATTTTTCAATTCGATCTAGTAGTTCCTTATATTAGCGCGTTCAACCAACCAAACAAACTCTTCAGCTTTATTAACCGACTTCAAAAAAAGGAGGAGTTTCTCAAATCGACTATTTTTTTTTTATGTTTGTTACCTCAGAACTTTCGACTGGGTGAACCGATTTTGATGATTCTTTTTTATTTGAAGCTGGTGCTTTCCGTGTGGTCCTATTTAATTTTGATCAAGATTTGACCATTATTTTTCGAGTTATCCTTAATAATTCGTATTTGGTTGACTTCGGCTACATTGATGATGTTCTCATTTTTGGCAAGATTCACAAAACACCGAAAAATAAACAAAATTTTAACAAAAAAGAAAACCGACTTCAATAAAGAATATTCTAAAACTTAAAATGCACTAAAAAGTTATAAAGTATAAATAATTGCATATTCTTGTGAATAATTAAATTATTGTTATTAATGAATAACAATAATTTAATTAATAACAAAAATCATTAACGAATGTCAATAGACATAAATTGATTTGACATAAGTACCAGCTTAGTATAAGTATTTACATATTTATATCTTGCTATTATTCACAGAACATTTCCTTTCTACCTATATACTATAATATACAAGTATATACAAACGTCATCTAAAAGATATCTGCAGTGATTTCTATATATATCTGGCAATAAATCATTTGATATCAAGCAAATACGTTGTCGCGGTGTCAAGTATCAGTTTGTCGTAGGCATCAGCTGTAATTCACACCACATTGTAGTGTTATTGGTTCGTGTTGGAGCCTCGGTGTCAACCACCATCGCTTAGCACGCCGTGACACAAACAAACATCAACACACGATCTTGCACTCATGTGTACATTACTTATTCTAGCTTTATTACTAATTCCTGTCATAGATTATGATATATTTATACATACCTATAAAGGTAATTTATCCATTTCTAAGTAATACAACTAGTTTGTTACAAGTTTTATATTGCGGAAATATATGACAATGGCGACAAATAGAGACAGGGTTTTATATCTGGAACTAATATAAATAATGACACATTCAATTAAAATAATACATATTTTCTGATATTGCTAAATTCTTAGTACAACTACGTAAAACTGTTAGTTACCTGTTATAGTTAAATCGATTAATACATAAGTACAAAGATTGGACAGGTATCTAATATATTGAGTATACGGACCGCCCGGGCGCCCGCGCCAGTTGGTTAGCGGTTTCTGTATTTTACGGATGCGGGTTGTAGTGTTTTATCTATGTTATGTTATGACTATGAGTGACACAGAGAATAAACTCAGCGTTTGAGTTTACTGTACTAGTCTGAGTAGAATTACATAAAAATGTATTACGTTAAATAAATGACATAAAAATGTATTACGTTAAATAAATTACATAAAAATGTATTACGTTAAATAAATTAATTTGAAGGAATCCAATCGTAGGGGCAACGTTACTTTCTGGCATCCTAACGTATATTATGAATGTAAATGTGAGTTTGTATGTTTGTTACGCTTTTACGCCTATCTACTAGACCTATCATCATAAAATTATGTATAGATGTTGTCAGGGGTACAGAAAAGGATACCTAGAAAAAGGGACTGTTTTCGAGGGAGCACGGACGTGGGCAAAATCTAGTCGTTATATAAATCTTAAACTTGGATGTAAAGGAAGTCACCCGACTTAATCGATGTCCTCATGGTCATCTCAATTGTGTCAATATTTCGTGCTTAGGTAATTTTTACTATGTGTAAAGTGCTCAACAAATTGTAAACACTTAATGCAATGTCACGACGTACACGACCATGTTTTTGTCGCCTTAATGAGTTAATTTACAGCAGCCGAGGCGACGACGCGTTATGAGCGGAACTACTGATGGTACAACAATATACTCCTTGTTTTGGCTTTGTACTGAGTCTACACGTGGTCAAATTTAGTGATCGTATTGTGAGCTTATGATTAATCATTATCAGTACTACATTTACAAAACAATTGTTTTAAAATTATTAATATTTTAATATTGTTCTTTTTCTTGAAGATTCCTAAATTTTAAAATATTATCTTATCTCTCATATAGATTTTATTTTCGCGATATGTTAAATGGTTATTTCTGGATATAACTGGCGAACCCGTCATCTTTCTCAAGGATGGAAACGAAGGGCTTTAATATCTTACCTGTCCTTTCTAAGATGTAGGCATTATCAGCAAAGTAAGAGGTCGATCCTATCAACTGACAAATTTTCTTTAATTAAAATCGAGGTTAAAGTTATTCGGGAATTTACTATACTATCGTTGAATATGACCACAACCGATACGCACGGCATAATTACTTAAATAAAATATACCGCCCCTTTTTTGACATTTATCTTATATAATATTTTCTTTTCTTTACCTAGCTGCCCTTTAATTGTAAATTATTTTCTTCAAATGCTGTGCTCAACCATAATAGGATTTTAAATTAACATGTAAAATATTTCTATCACTATTATTCGTGTTTATAATTTGTTATCTATAGTTGTGCCTATTTAATAAATATAACAAATGTGGAACTGACTGATCTTTCTAAAATCAAAGGATATTTTAAAATGTAACTGACGCTTTACAAATGGCACAATGATTTTAATATTATAATAATTATAAAATTTTACTTCATACTATTTTCCATAATTACAAATTCCTTAAAACTATGTTAGTAACAAATATAAACCTATTTTAGAAATCTGCGCCCTCCTCCTGGTGCACTCGATCCATAATTACAAATTCCTTAAAACTATGTTAGTAACAAATATAAACCTATTTTAGAAATCTGCGCCCTCCTCCTGGTGCACTCGATCCATAATTACAAATTCCTTAAAACTATGTTAGTAACAAATATAAACCTATTTTAGAAATCTGCGCCCTCCTCCTGGTGCACTCGATCCATACATGTGCATACGGGTCCAGTGCCGCGGGAACGGCCGGTCCAGTCTGTTTGCATTATGTAGACAGCATAGCGATAGTGAATTCCACTGCTGTGCATGATCTTGGGTGCGCTATCCGGCTCCGACAAATTGTTATTTGTTTTTTCTGTCTTGTGAATTCTTAACAGAATGGTGTTAGGGGCTGTCCTCGTTAGAAGACAATAAAGCCTACTTTTACCAAAAACCTAAACTGTAGTTGCTGAATTGTGGGTTTAATACCCTTCTGCATGCCCCTTGGCGGCAGTAGGTTAAATAGACCGAGCATCTTAACCTAATAACAAAATCTATAATGAATACGGAAACAGCAAAACTAGTGCATTTATAACCATAACATTTAGTTATGAAAACATTAAAAATAAAAACTATATTTTATTGACACCAATACCACAGAATAAATACTACTAACGTACCAATACGTTGTGGATTGTAATAACCTAGTATTGTATACATATCATAATTGCTATTATTTAGTAACATTGACATTGTATCTAAACATCGTGTTATATAACGCAAATGTGGTTTACGCACTACATCAACCGGCTCGTGACGAATCATTGTTGTATTTTATGCAATCATTTGAATGCCTGCCTCAATATCACATGATCTATAATTTTGTATTGTGGAATAGCGTTGACCCTTGTTCTGCGTAGAACACTTTAGTTTGGAATCAGAGTAATTTAATCATATTCCTAATTAATATTATAAATGCGAATGTGAGCTTGTTTGTTTGTTACGCTTTTACGCCTTAACTCCTTGATCATCATAATCATAAGTACACGTTGACAGGGGCACGTAAAATAACATAGGAACCATCCAGAAATAAGTAATGTTTCCGAGCGAGCGAAGTCGCGGGTAAAAGCTAGTATAATAATATATTAGGTGGCTTTGAACTTGTATAATATAACAATTAATTATTTTAGTATAATAAATAAATATACAACAACAAATGTATTTTTATAACTTAAAAGTCATTAATATAAATTATTGTATCTATTATTTAAATAAATATATTATTATTATTATACATAGTCTGATGCCTATAACCTCAAAGAGGTAAGCAAAGGTGCATTCCACACCCATATTTCGCTAGCTTTGGTTTTAAGTCTAATAAAATAGGTGGCACGTCTATTGCTGGTTCCCTGGTTCAATACGATTACAGTTGTAGACACCGTGCTTCTACAAAGAATCTATCGACAGATCGAACCTGAGATTAGATGTTCAGCTGTAGTATACACTACCCTTCCGCCAACGAGGTAGTTGAACATTGAATTTGATTACACGTACAAATTGACCTCATTAATTAATTTGTTACCTAAATAAAGTGGGCAATAGTTATCGCAGACCGACGCGCGACGGTTTCCACAATCAACATAAAATGCTGCTTGTATAAAAATCGGATATAATAGCAATGCGATTGGAAACGGATTGGTGATCCCACGTTTTTCTTGCAACTGTGTAAAGAACGACTCGTTTTATTGATCTATAAATTATTAATGTATTTATGGTTGAATGCATGTATACGTATATGTATTGTGTCTTTTATTCAAACACGTAAAGTATACTTGTGAATGAAAACCTTGCTGAAATTGGTAAAATCTAATTACATGTAGGTACCTACAGCTACACTTTGGATACTTATAGAAGGTGGATTTATATTGTTTTAAATCGTTACTAACATTATAAATGCGAATGTGAGTTTGTTTGTTTGTAACGCTTTCATGCCCTATTCGACCGATAATCATGAAATTTAGCATGCACGTTGTCAGATGAACAGAAAAGGACACAGGGAACGTTTCATCCAGAAAATAAACCTAACCTAACCTTCATTTACGTGAGCGAAGCCGCGGACAAAATCTGCTCTATAATATTAAGTTATTTTATGTGTAACGTGTTGTTCTTACCTCCACCACTTTTGTAGCACAGATAGGGGAACCGCCATACATTCCCCAAGCCAACGGAGTACCCGACACAGGCCAACACAAACTGTATTTTGTTGGCCCAGAACGGTCGTCGAGGCTTCAGATGCGCTGTGGTATCCTCCTCTTCTTCTTCGCAGTCACTATCGTGTGAGGCTGTGTCTTCATCAGGAGGTCTAGACAATAAAATAATACTCATAAGTATGGCGGTCACATTCCGACGACTATACAAGTGTAAACTAACATTTACACAATGCTAATCAGCGGCTAAGTGTCGCAAATAAGACAAAATGGTTTATAGGCAGTTTATGTTGCAATAAAGTAAAATTTATATGAATCCGCAAATATTTGTGATAAAGAATTATAAGTGTATTAAAAAGATTTAAAGTGCCGTTGATAAATCATTTATATACACTAATGTGCGTTGAGTTTAAATTTAAATGACATGTTTGCTGAGAAAAATACTAAAATACTAAATTAAATATAAGAAGATAACAAAGTTTATTGTACTGAAGGTAATAGAGAAGAGATTGAGTGAATGTCTTGTTCGCTACTTTTAATTATTTTATTGTGGCATTTTCCTTTGACGCGGTTATTTAAGGATTGAAATCTAGTTTAAACATGATATATGTTGAAGTAAACAGTATGTTGATAAAACTAGTTGTTTGGATTAATGACGAATGATCTACAATGACGGCAGATTATGTGACGTCACACAGCTCAAAGGCTTTACCTACTTATGACGATAATAATGTAAAAAGGAGGTTTATGATTTTAAGCGCACCCGTCATTGGTGAAGATACTTATACTTAATATTGTTTGTTAAACGTAGTTTGTTAGATTTTACGTGAGTTGACTGCAATGATCAGTTAACTTATTTACTTCAAAAAGTAAATTGTAAACTTTTGCTTATTTATGTACTTATATATTTAAAGCGAGTAACACCAAACCCAGACAAATAATTGTTATAAATGATTACTGAAATAAATAAACAAATTTTATTTGTAGCATACCTACTCGTGCGCAAAAAGGAACGACATGTTGCAATATTTATAGTTGTGTATTTTAATGCTAACTTCATCGCATAGGCTTATAATACTTCAGCTTCGCTCAGTCTAAATCTATACCGAAACCTGCACTTTGTGTATGTAAACGCGATGGAATATTTGGACCTGTAGTTTTGTTGCCCACGTGATAAGTGATAACGCACGCCGTACACCTTACACGTCTTTATTATAATAATATATTCTCGTAACTTGTTTGAGATATTCGCAATACTTCTAAATACTTTATCTAGCCCAGGAGTTTTTATTAATGAAGAACTCGATTTCAACAATTTGGCATTAATAATTTGCTAGGTACCAAATTGTTGAGGTCGGAGGTTCAAAGCTCGCATAGAGGAATTTTGACGAGGATACCGACGACTGGGACCGCAATTAACTCGGACCACGGTCCCAGTTGCCGGATCCATTTAATTTTAATATTTTTCTTCCGGCAACTGGGACTACCCATAAATAAATACAAAAATATATTGTTCAAGCCAAAAACAGTACAGTAAAACGAAAAAATGTTTAAAGTAATAATTAAAGAAAACTCCTTGATTCAAAAATATCATTTATTAATAGAATATAATATAAATAACACCCTTTAATTACCTTTCTTGTTATTTCATGTCTAGGATAAGTAAATTATAAAATGATATTTTTGAATCAAGGAGTTTTTTCTTTAATTATTACTTTGACCATTTTTTCGTTTGACTATACTGTCTTTGGCTTGAACAATAGATTTTTGTATTTTTTTATGGGTAGTCCCAGTTGCCGGAAGAAAAATATTAAAATTAAATGGATACGGCAACTGGGACCGCGGTCCGAGTCAATTGCGGTCCCAGTCGCCGGAATCCTCATTTTGACTAAGTGATTGTCCGTTTTTACATTGAATTTCAGGTAATTTATAAGCTAAATTGCGTAAAAATATTGTTAATATTTGGCAAAAAATATTAAGTTGTTGCGTAGCACCTTTACGACGTATAGAAAGATCTGACATACTTATAAATTGTATACATTTATACCATGTGTATGATGATACATATATTATATAATAAAAATAAAAAAATTTAAAGTTATTCAATATTTCACATAAAAGACGATTACTTTTATAACTCCCTATAAATCAATGTGAAATCATTGTTACTTAAATAAAATATGATTAATTTGATTGGCTTATTTCGTATTTTCTAAGGTCATGTACATCTTCATCTTGATCACTTTCTTTTTTAGTTTATAGCAGCACTAGATAAATTTCAATTTATATAAAAGCAGCGGTAACTAATGCACTGCACAAGGTATTGGACTTCGGTCGTGGGTTCGAATCCCACTAATTGCCTTATCTACGTCAACCCATTGCCCCACACAAGAATTTAGCTTAGCGAGAGGTTTTAACAAGACAACTAGTAATCTTCAATATAAGTAGCATGCAAATAAATAAAACCATATTTTATTAACCTTTTAAATTTGTTTAATTTCAATATTTTATCAAACATACTATATTACTGCACAAATATTGATGCGCCCTCAAATTCTAATTTATCTTTAACCTTAATACATAGCAATGACTTTTTAAATTAATTGTACAGCTATAAAAACAACTGTAAATATGTCTCTACCAACACAGGATTGTTGTAATAATTAGTTTTACTGTTTGTAGTTTTAGTAATATATTTCAAATGTTTTATACGAAAAATATACATGAACAATTTAATGAATTAATCCAGGCTGTCAGCGCGTAAGTAGGCAAACGTATTTTAAAATCATTATCAAGTAGGCAGTGATAAGGCCGAGTGGCGCGGGCGCACGATCAATCGTCGTATCCATGTCGTATGCTAGATACGCGTGTGTGAAGAGATAGCAGCATTGCAGTGTTATCGGCTCATGGCGTCAAGGTCACATGGCCGAAACTCCCTACATATAAGCCTCTAAGGATTTTAGGATTGCCTCAAGTAGTACATTGTCATTGCTTAATCACATCCATCTAAATTTAGTATGTTCTAAGCCGGGAAAGTTTTAGGAAATGATATTGCTTATTTGTCACTGTCATACATAATATAAAGTTAAAATAAAACAGTAGGTACAAGGCCAATACTGAGTTGTGTCATCAATAGTCATCATTTGCAATCATGTTTCCATTTGCTTTTTTAAACATTGCTTTTTTGCGTACCATTAGGTAACTACCTATATGTAATTTTGCTGTTTTAACTACCTTTTATAAGATTTTAAATGCGATAATAAATATTATTGCTACGCAAGACAGGCTGTTGTATGTGGAACACCGCCTGAATTGTATTAAGAACTAACTTTCTTCCTTTTAGCAGATTATTCACTGACTTTATATAATTTTTTATTGTAGTTTAGCACCTGCGTACCCTGCAGCTATTCATTAAAAACTTAAAAAGGCATTTAATAGACCATCTTTGCAGAGTTCGTACTGTAACTAATAGGTATCATGTGTATGTATGGAAATATAGCGCTATTTCTAAATATTTAACGTAGCTAGAATGTTGTATAGGGAAATTGAATTTGTATTTGTTATAGATACAACTGACTTCCGTACCTACAACAAAATCTTTATTTCTAAAGTTACTGTCGATGATTCAAGTTCAAAACGAAAATTTCAAAGCATAGCTGATCTGCAGTTGGTCAGTAGTAAAATCGGGTAATGTCGAAAGCCAGTGTTGGAAGTTATGCATTGTCTGGTCATAATAGCGCCAGGAACTTAACTTAAAGATACGTGTTCAGACAGAGACGATAAAATGTTATATTAGTAAGATAAATTATTATAATTAATTATGAGCTTGCTTTATAATTATTAAATGATTATTCAAGCAAATTATGTAATGATTATGATAATAGCCTGTCGTTTTGCTCTACTGCTAATAAATATACCAGTAAATATTCTAAAGTAGACAAAATCAAGATAAACGTAAAATAGCCCAACTTTCTATAATTATAGTATCCTAACTAATATTATAAATGTAAATGTAAGTTTGATTGTTAGTTTATTTGTTTGTTTGTAACGCTTTCACGTCTTAATTACTCGACCGATCATCATGAAGTATCGCATAAACGTTGTCAGAGGTACAGAAAAGGACATAGGCTACCTTTCACCCAGAAAGAAAAACAGTTTCCGAAGGATAGAAATTCATTGACATCAATTGATATTCAATCTAGTAAGCTTATAAAGCTGAAGAGTGTGTTTGTTTGTTTGAACGCGCTAATCTCAGGTTCGAATTGAAAAATTATTTTAGTGTTGGATAGCCTATTTATCGAAGAAGGCTATAGGCTATATAACATCACGCTACTACCCACGGGGGTGGCGCAGTAATGATAAACGCGGGTGAAACAGTGGGAACATCTAGTTTTATTATAAAAAGGTTGGTATTATAACAATATAAATTTTGGCGATGATGACAACTCTGACTGAGTTATTAAAATACATAAATAGATTAAACTAAGTCAATGAGTAATACTTTGATAATTATCTTTCGTATTTTTACGAATTGAGATTTATTGTTGAAAATGTTTACCTAGTAGTTTAGTCCCAAGTGTGAATAATTCCTTTACAACTTAATCTATACTAGTATTATAAAGCTGAAGAGTTTGTTTGTTTGAACGCGCTAATCTCAGAAACTACTGGTTCGATTTGAAAAATTATTTTAGTATTATATAGCCTATTTATCGAGGAAGGCTATAGGCTATATAACATCACGCTACGACCCACGGGGGCGACGCAGTAACGATAAACGCGGGTGAAACCGCGGGAACATCTAGTTACATAATAACCCGTAGTGTTAAGTAATTAAAATATCTTTCTCATTAGTATATGTAACTCATCGGTGTTGTGACTGAGACCTTGATTTACATAACAAGTAAGGAAGGGAAACCGTATAGTCAAACGATAAATGATATATGTGGTTAATTGGTTATGAACAATACCAGTCGTTAACGGTGTGACGTCACCAGATACGATGGAGAAACAAAGGACTTATTGTCACTTATCATAGCGTTCGCGATGCTGTGAACCATAAATCACATTTATGAAGAATATTAAAAGTTTTGACTTCTTGAATGATAGTAGAGTAAAATTTGTTGTTAGTTTCGTATTATACAGGTATATCTGTGTCAAAAACATCATTATGAGCCTTATGAATCCCTTGCAGACCGACAACCCGCTTCCCTTTTTCGTCAATCACCTTTTCTTTTTGGTAATGTCATCATCTACATTCACCAGCCTATTTTCAAAGTTTCAAAAGTTAATCTATCATTTGTAGGTATGTTTTTAATGTGTATGTTAAACTCAATAATGGTATAGCGTTATGAATCATATATATTATTATAAGTATTTAATTATTATTAAATTTATACCTACGCGTATTAGCAACGCAATATAATTATAAATTAATAACGAGTTAACACATACTATAATAAAATTACTAGATTTATATAAGGGATATAAAGTTTAAAATTTATTAGGTTAATCGGAGTATTCCGCTTTCGGCACCAATTTTTGCGGCACCTATGGTTTCGGCACCTAAGCTATTCCACTTTCAGCACCAATAGGTATTTTATTCGACATTCGGCACCAAGCAAAAATACCTATTGGTACTGAAAGTGGAATAGCTTAGGTGCCGAAACCATAGGTGCCGAAAAAATTGGTGCCGGAAGCGGAATACTCCAGTTATTCTTATTACTCATATCATTCCTGTCAGACTATATTTATAAGATTAGATTTATGAAATTTTATATTTAATTTTTTATAAATATTTATCAGAAGCGTCTTAAATTCTATGCAGTTTATTCTGCAATCATATTATTATTTCTACGTGAACGAACCAACAATGGATATAATTATTAATGAGTTTTGGAAGTGCCGCAAGTCGTAGATAGGATGAATAATTGTTTTTCGAGTATGGTGTTGTGACCCTGAAGGTAAGGGGCAACGTTTCAAAAGTAAAGTAATTTAGGTACATTACAATCAGAGCAACAACAGATTTAAGATAATATTATTGCATTGTTTGGCAGATGCATGCATGAAGGAGACCATAAAGAAGGAGTGAATATTAAATAGTCAGTTAATAGAACAAAATATGTGCTGACTATCAGTAACATGGGCTGACAGTGGTGATAATAACTATGGAGCAGTATCTATTATGCTCAAAGCTATTGCCTTACTAGTAAAGTTAGTCAGTCGTTGAATGTGGTTGCCTGTAAGTGAATGAGCATAAGGCATGTCTGTAAATTATTATTTAGATTAGTATTTAGTAATAAATGTGTATCATTTGTTGGCGATCCAAATAAATAAATAAGTTGAGTCCTGGAGAAGCCTAACAGTATTCTAAAAGTTCGTTTTAGGAAACCTGACAGGCCCTTGCGTACACATTTGGACTGGAAGCATAGGTATTCATAGTATACCCGAGTTATCTTAGGTACTAAAAATAAATAACAATAAATTGTTACATAAAAAAAATTATATAATTTTGTAGATGGACTCTTTAAATCACTTCGACTCTGGTTTTAGAGTCCCCTCTGAAGACAATTCAACATACAAACATATGAACAGTCCATAACATTACAGTTACGTATACGAATTACGTAAATTGGTATTATCCCTAAAGTAAAGTTGTACGTATCTACTGCTTAAACACAACACAACGATTAACATTTAAAATCACATAGATCTATAACGTATATAAAGAAATTACATACGCAAGAAATAGGATAGAGGAAGAGAGAATTGCATTTCCAAAATCTGCTTTGTCAGTAATAACTAAGTTTTTGTTTTGCCTTGACTATCACGACACGCATTGTACATGATTTGAAATTGATCTATCGCATTTGAGAACTGATAAGGATCATAAAAAGCGGAGGCACCTAATCTTTTGTCCAGCTTTGAGACTGTAAACCGATAACGAGAAAACGTGTATTTAACGTAACAAGTTTATCGGCAATACCTTTTGATTGACATTTGTGAAGACATCAAAACAGAAAATAATTTGAAAAATATAGTATATGGAATAAAACCTAAACAAACTATGTAATATAAAAAAATATATCTTTGATCCTATTTATAGTTCCGCAGATCACTAGGTAGGCTGTAAATATATTTTTTTAATATTTTCTCTTTAAATAACATTTAAATTATACTACTATATGACATTAATCATATTCTATTTAAAAAAAAACATGCATGCTAGCTTTTTAGCAGCTATGGTCTACTTCACCATGTCTTTTGAAAGTTACCGAAACGTCGGCGAAAGTGTACACTTAAATAGTTATTATAATAGCAAAGGATTTAAAAAATAAATCGTAATTAATTTCTCCTTGTAGCATAAGTGTACTAAAATTAATTGTACGCTTTAACGGTACATTATACCAAACATATGCATGCTTTGGTATTCTCTTCAGCAATTAACCTATTTGCATGCTGCTATAGGATTGAACGAAAGATTAAAGCGGATATCAAGGATTTGCATGCTTGATATCCGCTTTAATCTTAAGGCACAGATCGGAGGGTACCCTCCTGTCTGTGTCTTTAGTATTAAGTTTGTTAGACACATTTTATATTTTTTGAATTGATACTAGACTTATGTCATTAAAAACACTTTTTCATAAAGACGGAACATCTGAAACTATAAGGTCTCCAGAAACTAAAAATATGCGGCAGTCAAAACAGTAAAACATCTGTCCAATTCTAAATTCATTGGCACACAAATCATTTTAATATTTTGAGCATTAGAACCTCATTTATTTATTTAAATAAATAATTATTCAAATAAATCTTCGCAACTTAAATCTCAAAAACGTTTGTGAAATTAGTTTTACTTAACTTAAAATAATTAGGTAAAGTCATCCTTTATAAACATCACAATATTGAGGGCAAAAGATATTTCTTAAAATGTTTGCTTGTAAGCGAATGGCTTACAAGACTACATAAGAAAAACCACACAATAAGTAATATTATTTTTTAGTATATGTCTTAAATTAACGTCGAACGTAGCGTCCAAAATCATTATAACGTAAATACACCTAACTATTAATATAAATTAGTCATGTAGTTTCAAAAATATACTGAAATATAACAAAATAACTTTGTAAAATTACAGAATAATAAGGATTTTAATTTGTTTAGTGATCTTTTGAAAGTCTTTAAGTATGCAATGCCATGGTATAAGCTGAATTTATTTGCATTAAAACACGTACCGACTTAAAAAAACATGAAGAGAAGCTTTTTGGTGTTCTACCCAATTTTGTTAAATGGGATCTATACTAATGAGTAAATGAAACAACATTGTGTAGTTATAGAACACAACTCTACTCTAGGTCACCAAAGCGATCGAGAGCAGTATCTATAACTACACGACGTGGTTCAACATTGTGACATTACAATGCCGTAACATTAGAATGTTACGTCACAGCCCTTTAAAAGCGTCTCTAATGCTGTTCTAATTTGCTAGTTTCATAAATAATTTTAATTTTATTTGTATTTCAACTTCATAAATATAATTATTTCCATATTTTTTGGTTTACAGGTCCTCATAATAATTGTTAGTCTATTAGAGTGATGACCTATATTACGAGTGCATTTAATTTTACGCATTTGAACGTGGCTCTAGATTTTTAATAACACTCAAAACATAATGATACCTTGTTAACAACTGATACGTTATAAGTAGCGATACAAATCTAATTACAAATATGATAGTTTATTTGTTGGTTTGTCCTTATTTCATGCAACATGCTTTTTTGCATACACATAGCTTATGAGGCGGCAAGTAACAGGCTTTATACCGAAAAATGCATAGTTCTTATGCTATGCTTATTTTTCTTAAAACTATAGACAAGTTAGGATGATCTTTACAAAATTATAGGCGCGGTCTATATCGTTTATAAAAGACCAAATAATTATAAGACGCAAAGGTTTGCACTCTTGTATCTTTTTCCTACATAATTATGTAAGAAAGAGTAAAACAGGTGTTTCGAAGAAAAATATACATATGTGTAGGCTTCACAACTGTATAACTTTCACAAAATTTTTTTAGTACAATTCGCAGTACTCAAGAAGCTACTTTATCTTGACGGTTGCTGAATAAAAGCAATCGAGACGCCACTGTAAATTAACGGTACCAGATTCAAGTAGTTAGCCACCAGAAGAAGATGGCTGTTTAGGCTCGTATTCAATAAACATCAATGAGGACCATACAATGATGGATTGTGAGTCAAACATTGCGTTAGATATTGAGGTAGCATCCTGATTAGAACAGCTATTGTATAAGAAATGCAAATGTTTATACGTCATGCCATATTTTAGTAAACATAATATGTGCATTTGAATGTCAACGTAGTACGTGGTTATGAGATACGGAACTCTTTATTATAGATACTATACCGTACGTTGGAGTCACTTATGATTAATTGGACACTTGTCCTTTACTGAGCAGTTAAATCAGCTGTATAAATTACAGCATCGTGAACATTGATTACAAGCCATTTAAGTGAACATCCCTTGGCTTATTATTTTAAATGGCATTTTTAGCAACGAGTATACTAAAGGACTTCATTATTATTTCATTTCATTTTTGCTTATCAAATCAATATTATAAATATATATATCGTATTATATATAAAATTAATGACTATAATTTTTATCATAATATTATAATATTGCCTTACGTTTACGCGAATGTTATACAATAAACGGATTTTATTTAAATTCGTATAAAGTAGTTTAATTTGATAGATAATATTATAAAACTGAATTAACACAAATAAGTGAGTATTTCTTAATTTTATACTGTGTTGCAATTTTCGTATTTAAGTTGAATGTAAAGTAGATTGAAAGATATTTGATAATACAGGTGTCAGTACAGTAACTAGAGCAGTAGAGCGAAATGAAGAGTTGCTAGATAACAGAAAAATGATCTTGTAACATAGATCGTTACAGATTCTCGATAATTTTAATTCTTTTGAATCAGTTTCTGTATTATTAATATTTATTTATAGTTCAATACTAAAACTAAGTTTTTTTTTCAAACCGAATTTAATTTTAAGGCTTATATTATTTTAATTATTAAATGGCAGCCCATTGAGTTCTATACATTAATATAAGTATACCTATCAAAAATATATAAAATAGTTTGTTTAACCTGTCAATTGTTGGAATACCAGACACCATTGAAAACCTATTGTGTCTGGCCGCCAGTTGGTTTAGTTAAAACATTTAAAATACTTCTAGATCTTTTTGCATACTTTCCAAACGAATGAGTTTCTCTGCCTCTGATATCCCTCACGCTCCACTAGCAAGTTGTTGGACATTACACACCACAGAGAAGAATTTTTTTTTTTCATGTGATATCCAGGCTCTCTAGTTTGGCAAGTAGCAATTGAAACTAATGTTTATCAACTGAGTACTATTCTGCATAGTGAGCGCGAAGTGATGCGATTTTCAAATTATAGTTTTTAATCATTTATATATAATAATAATTACTAATTTAATTTATAATAACATAATATTACTACTTGTCAATCGTTTTTGTAATTTAAAAATGTTTGGTAAAATCTATCAAGTTTTACAAATCTACTCATCTTGAATTTAGAACCATGCTACTGAGAGTAATTAAAATAATATGTAGGTTAGATTTCTTTAAACTGACTAACATCATTTTAACTATTATTATTAATAATAATATTTAATTAATATACGTTGCTTGTCGTGGCAACGCATATTGCGTTGCCTTTCGTGAGCAATAATAATTTAAGTATATAGGCATATACAACCAGTAAAGGTAGTATTTAGCAAATTAATAAAGAAATCATGAATACATACCTACTATGTACAATATATACAAAATACTCACAATATTGTTATCGTTTTCTATCATGCACATACAATAATTAATCTATATAAGTTAATCACTACTATAGCGATATCGTTTTGTGATGAATTATTTACTAAATTGACCCGAACGCTACATGATATAAACTTTCAATTATTGCTCTCGTTATTTCGACGCCTTGTCAGAGATGATATCTAACAGTCTCCGTCTCTGTCTTTTTTTTTTTGTTTAATTATAGTGTTGCCTGTAATGATTTGATTTGTAATCAGTTTAACTAGCTTGATAAATGTATGTATTGGTAAGTTCACTAAGCTAGTACTAGTACTGACTTCATGTCAAGAAGTAGTGCATAAAATATTAATAATAAGTAGATAATATTATGATTAATTACTGTAACGGTACTCCTATAACAATATAAATGCAAAAGCTAATACTTTAATGTTTCGACAATACATATACCTAACAATAGAGGTCTTTGTATTTATTTGTATTAAGTTAGGTTATAAAGTAAAACCAATCGCTGCGCGCTGACAGGCGATATAATTTGTACGTGTGTATAATGTTTGTTGGTATTACGAGAGGAATCAAGATTGCAAGGAAATCATAAGCCACGCATAGTTACAGAACGACATGCCCGGAGGATGGGGAGATGTGTACGGTTGATAGAAGTCAATTGAATAATGGCAACCCAGAGGATGTATCATTCGCGGTGGTACTCACGTAGGAGGACGAACTAGATGGAACAATTCCGTAGGCGATGTTGGTACCCGTCTTATAACCATTTTGCGGCCGTCCGTGCATCCCATTCCGATAGAGGCGAGCGACCGGACGGACGGAGCATAATGGTTGGTCCCGCTGTCTGAACCTTCAGGATACGTGGTCACATGCTCATAAGGTCGTAGACACCGCGCGGATGCTGCACCAGAGGCTGAGGTCACATCACGAATCCTATGTGTATCGCTGAAGCTCTTCACTTTGCGCATTTGCCCAGAGGGCGTTATGATCGGCGTTGGAGCGTGCAGGTCGAGGAGCTTTGAGCTCTCCCTGTCTTGGTCGTCATACTGCTCCACGTGGATCGCCACGCTGGGCGCGGCGGCTTCCGTCGAATTTTCGATTTTACTCATAATATCACGTCACAGGGTCATGACGCGGAGACTATTGTCGCGTGCGTCGCTGGCGACGCGCGACTGTGAATAATGAACGTTCGCGAGAGCGAGCGAGGTCGGCTTAGCTGGCGGACCGACTCAGACCGACTGCCCTGACTGGTTCGTCAATCGCGGTAAGGCAATTGGTAAACAAAGTGCGATTCTAGCACTGGGTGGTGGGGCATATCACAAGAAGGGGGGAGGGTCGCGCATGCGTCGTGGCGGCCATGAGACGTCGCGCTGCGCTTGCGTTTATCTCAGGCCTGGGTTACAATAACAAGTAGTGCTGGTAATATAATCTATGGAACCGCTCTATGTAGATACTTTGTATTGTTTATGATTTTTGTAATA
Source organism: Catocala sponsa (assembly GCA_963564715.1). Lineage (NCBI taxonomy): Eukaryota > Metazoa > Arthropoda > Insecta > Lepidoptera > Erebidae > Catocala > Catocala sponsa. Next base: position 14,872,093 of record OY751335.1, read on the forward strand.
TGTATTATTGAAGTAGGTGTTCTAATTTCTGTAGCCTACTACCTATAAACGTATAATAGTATTCGTGAATTCTTCTTTGATTTCTACTATACCTACCTAATTTAGTTATTAGTACCGAACATTATATGACTCTATAAATAATACAATAAATATTGAAATTATACAGACCATATTACGGTTTATTTAAAGTTATAATTTGTTTATAACTTTTGAACTTAATATTTATATTTCAAACTAACTAGGTATTTTTATGTATACTTTTTCTAAACCTTCGGTTGCTTTTTAGTAGCTATGGTACCCTCGTGACCATGGCAGTATAGATATAAATGCTGCAATCTTAATTTTATGTATCAAGTGAAACAATATACGTTTATCGTGATACTTATTTATTTATTTACATAGTGTAACGGCCATATTTTTGAAACTTCCAACAGGTTTATAACGTCGTTATAAATAAAAAAATATATAATATAAATATAATAAAGGTTTAAAAATGTTTTTACAAGGCGTTCAACTACATATCGTATTAAGCCTCTAATAAGATATTTTTATGAATAAGACTATTAATTTTTAGTCAATCAATTCGTTATTCTGATGGGAATTTACGTAGATTTTGAATGATGCGTAACAATTAATTATAACAACTACAGTATCTTTTTTTAGTTCTTAATAATTGATGTAAAATAATAAAAATATCCGAAATATTTATATATAATCTAATTAATTTATTAATAGAAATGTGCAAAATATACAAATAATGTTGCTTTATGTGTTTGTTTCCATTTTAAATCGGGATTTGAAATAAGTATTTCTTTCGCTCATTAGTATCATGTTCTTGTTAACTTTTTACTTGCGGAGTGGATTCACGCCGGTGGTAGTGCAATGGGTGATTTCAAACCCACGACTTTTTGATCGCAATTCTAATGGCTTATCTATTGGAGCAATTAGAATTTGCAAGAAATCTATCAGATTTTTCTGTAATGTGCAACGCAAGGACTCTAGCTTGGCATCAGAAGTTGATAGGTTTCAATTATTATCTTTTTAGTAGAACTGTCTGATTTAGGCACTCTTCCTCTATGCTAAATTGACGATTTGTTGTATGTATTACATTAATAATAATACCTAGCACTTGAAAGGACATACATATATGGGTACCTTTTTCGTGCATACAAATGTATTCCTCTGTTTTCTTCCAAAATATCGCAACCAGAGCAATAAAATATTGATATTATTAATATCTACCACTGCTACGTTGTTATGTTTTCTACTTTGCAGTATATTGTATTTTTATTAGGAGTAGGCACCTTTAAAAATTACGTAAAGTCGGTTTAGTATGGAGGAGAAAACAGGGGAATACGAGATGATTATTTCAGAGGTATAATCATTCCTGTTCTATTTTGCACACTGATATTTCGATCAGACTTAGTGCGATAGCAATAAATCTTAAATATTTTGATACTGGGCTTTCCTCTTAATACAATGTTATCCTCGATTTTAATGAATTGTAATATAAATTGAGAGGGACAACAATAGCAGGTCCTTATATCGGTCATACGCAAACGGATGCTGTTCCCGATTCCGATTAACTTACTATACCTATATATTATCTTCATCCGGATGACATTATTCCACGTCTTATCCGTCCAAGGAGCTAACAAATATTTTCATTGCCGAAAATCCTTGTAGGCATACCGTCTTGGATTTTTTAGAGTGGTCGTTACATAACGAAATAAATATTTAGACTCTTTAAAAGCTGATTATTAAAACTTACCGCATCGGTACATATTTCTTCGTGAGCGGTGTTTCTAAACGCGTTGGCATAACGTTCACACTAATTTACCGTTGAATATGCACGGATGTTGATTGCCACTGATCAGTTACCACGGTTAACTCTAACTGGTAGTATTATGTCAGTCCTCATAGTGTCGACCGTGCCCCCTCTACATCGCTAATATATTATTCGTTGGCTACAAATTAGCACATATAATTCACATGCTCATTGCTATTAATTTATTAACGTTCAGTTAGTTTCGCGACATCACGATTATTGTTAAGCAACTGAGGAGTGACAACTTCGTTATATCCTAGTCAAATATTTGTAAACGTTAAATATTTTTGTATCCGATGTGAGGTACTTATAGTTCAATTTTATACTAAGGAGAAGCTTTGATATATAGGATTCATAAATAAATAAAAATATATTATGGCATAGGCAATTACTACAAATAAATCTAAACTCTGAAAATTTTCTATGAGGATTCTAATGCTTACTTAATGGTTTAAAAAAGCATTATTAAGCAGTTATGTAGCGGCACTGTGTATTTTAAAGCTATTTAGCTTTGAAGTTGGCGGAGCTGTATCAGCAAGCAAGCACGTAAATCCGATAGTCCTGCATCTGATCTCTTTTCGGTCGTGCCGGATTCCCGTCTTATCGGAATTTGAGTGTGAGGAATGCAGAGCGCACTTTTGTCTACGCACATACGTGTGCACTATAAAATCTCCTGCACAGATGGTGTTAAGATTGGCAACCCAGAATTATTAAATGCCTACTATATTCGGTTAAAAGGCAAACAGAATAATAAATATCCAACAAAATAAATGTGTGACATAATATTAAATTTTGAATAATGGAGATCGAGTGAAACAAGTGCAATGGATTTCAAAAGATGGTATATAATAGAAAGATATTGTAAGAAGAATTAATGCAGGCAACGAAAAGAATATACATGAGTAGTTTTTTTTTTAAATTCTTTTTGCGCTTGGTAGCTGACGAGCAAGTGGCCCACCTGATGGAGAGTGGTAACCGCTGCTCATGGACTTCAGCAAAGTCAGGACACAGCAAAGCCCCTGCCTACCGTAAAAGAACTTTCTTTAAACCTCGTTTGAAGAAGGACATTTCATAGCGCTCGGGAAACACCGAAGCAGGCAGTTTATCCTAGTGCTTGCTCGTACGTGGGAGAAATGATCGCTGAAAGCGTACCGTCTTGGATTTGAACGTTTTCAGGTGATATGGATGAACCCTGCTTCGTTGTCGAGTGGTACGGTGATAGGAAGGGGCCGCTGGTACAAATCAAACAGTTCTTCAGAGCACTCCCCGTGAAAGAGTCGGTAGAACACGCAGAGACTACAATCTATCCGTGAGGTTGGGATCATCGACGATTCGAACTGCCAGTCTTTGTAGGGAGTCAAGTGAGTCGAGCTGGTATTTGGAGGCCCCTGCCCAGAGATGTGAGTAGTACTCCACGTGCTGCCGGACCTGTGCTTTGTAAAACACAAGACGTTGACCTGGTTTGAAGTACCGCCTCCGGCGCCTCGCCCTGTTTAGTACACCCACGTGTGTGTAGTAAACAGTGTTAAGATACAAAATATGCATAGAAGTGAAAGTTGATATAACAAAAGAAACATGAAAGTAGAATAAATGCAATAGAAATGAGAGCATTAAGAAGTAAGTCGTATAAAATAAAAAAAATGTTCTAAAGAGGGATGACCTAGATATCAAATCAAATTAAAACTTATGTAAGGCCTTCAACATGCCCAATCATGCGAAAACATGGTCTAGCAAGTAATTAATGGGCAATAAAAATAGATGAAGAATGTATGGCCCATGGTTTCGTGGAATTCGATATTTTACTTACTACATGTTTATTTAAACAGTTAGATTACACTAAGGACAACAATCATGCCTTGTCTTGATTATTTATGTACATGTAAGTGGAAGGAGTATTTACCATACTGCTGCTTTATAGGCTATCATCAAATTTTATTAAATGCTTGAGTATGTTCAATAGTAATTCATGGAGAAATGGTTGCAGCACCTTACAGTTATGATTTGTAAACAAAATTTTATTGTAAACTTGGCGATTAAAAAGAATGGCCATGAGTTTCTTGCCCGTTCTTCTCATGAGCCCTACACCCTTGCTTTGCTGAACGTAGCAGTAAATGTAAATTCACAGAAAAAAATTAGTGTAACTTTGACATTCATAAGTGTTACCTTGTAACCTAACTTGAATAAATTTATTTTGATTGATTTTTGATTTTATGAAATGCAAGTCTGAATGAGACATACGTGTAGGAAGCACATTAGTACTAATAATACCTACGTTGAATGTAGCCTTACCAGATCAGAGACGATTTAGGGAAAGGATAGCTTGAACCGGAAAAAAGTGCATAAAGATATTTTTAATAAATGTTATAGAATTCAGAACCATAGCAAGTCGCAATACATAATCTCTACCTTGGAAACAAGAGTGACTTCTAAGTGCGCATATGAAAAGGTATTGGGAGACTACCTATATAGGGAATTATTACAGGCGCTCTGTGCAATAGTAAATGAATTATTTTAATGAATATAAGACACTAGCTGTATACCGCGGCATCGTCCGCATTAAATCACATTGAACTAGTATGCCACAGGAATGCCTTTCTCGAATAATTTGTATACTTTGTGTCAATGTAGGTCATGTTCTATCTGATAGCCGAGCTTTCAAATCCAAATACATTCAATCGTTGACGCGCCATTGATGAACAAACATCCAGTCACCATTACAATATTTCACTCTTGATAGGCCTGTTTCAGCTTATTTTATCATGGCATATCTTTCTTGCTTCGTCCAAGTTACTTCAACCAACATCGTTGCCGATGTTGGAAAAAAATTTAGGACCATAATAAAATTATAGTAGAACTTTTACTAGATCTACTATAACCTGATGTATGAAACGATCTCTTCTTTTGCCACTATCACCATTGTCGCCCATGTTGCAAGACAAATGATGGACCTAAATAGCTGTTACTAATTCTTCTCTCGACCTGCTCGGTTACCACGACGGAAGTTTTAGAATGTAGTGCAATCTAATTATAGTCTCCCCCGCTTGGTTCTAATATACCTATACGGGTTGTGCATACAAGTCATTGTTTGAAATCTTTCAAGTTATGGATGGATGGACTTGATCCCAAGTAGGTAGTATCAATTAATGTATTAAATCAAATATATTATTATACATTTGTAATTTGTAAATGAATCAGTATAAATAATTATCGTATCAATACTAATTATTATGTTATTCTAGTTAAATAAAAGCTATGCTGAGGTAAAGTTTCGTCTTTGAGGGTATAGTATAGCAGCTTTTTAAAGGTCGCCCTCACCTTGTGATGTAAACAAAAAAAATATCACAAGGTATATTATGTAAATCACGACACTACGGTGCCGAATGCTTTAGAGAGTCATTCAGGGCCTTGTATATAGCTTGCTTTTATTGGCTGACTGGAGTGGAATTGTAAGAGCGCTCACATGACGCTCAAATCTACAAAGCGAAGGCGAGTTAAATTCTCGGGGATGGAAGTCCTATTTTCAAACGCATAAATACAGGAAAAACTCATTTTGGATCAGTGTTAGTGCGAGACGTAGCCAGACATAGCTACTGGCCTCCGTGGTCTGTTGCTATCTTATATGTCTTGGTAAGCCAACTATTTAAAGAACGCTAGAGGATGCTAAATAATTAAATATTCATTTTGACTCAAGTTTCAGCTGCTTCAGCCACAGCAGTACCGCAGACTATAGCAGCCAAAATAATTATAAGCCATTAATTTATGTTTCTTACCACTTTAAGGCGCCATACGGGCCTTCTGACACTCGGCGCTTAGAGTTGCTTCTCCGTTCGCCGTATGGTTGGGTCTGCCCAAGGCCGACATTCGCCTCGCGCCTGTGTATCGCTATAGGTGTAGGCACAGGTATATTTTACCTCTAACATAATAATATGGGGCGACTTATACCGTCTATTAATAGGAATTTCCTGACAGAACGACCCAGCAATATTTTGCCCGGTTCGTGAAACAAACACGAGATTGCACCATTGCAAACATACATTTTTCGATTGCACCGATTACGCCACCCATACTAATAATAATAATAACCCCCTGATGTATCTCTACGTTGCCGTCGTAATGCGGCTTGCGCGCCTTGATGAGCGCTAGAGCTATGCCGGGTAGAGTTACTCATACCAGACAGGTCAAGGGTGAGAGGTCAGACAAAGCGGGATACAACCAAAGCTTTTGGCCCAGTTACAGGCTAAGAGCTATTTCCTTTCCTTCTTCATTTTCTCCCATCTTTTGCTTTATTCAACCTGTTCTTATTTAATCATCAGTTTTTAGCACATTGCCCTACTCTTGCCCATCACTCACCTCTCTAAATTTTAATGCGATGCGCCTAAGAAATAGAATAATACCCCAGGTGGGTATCGGAGCTAACCGTGATGGAGAATCCCGCCCCGGGACTTCCAACCCGTGCTGCTCTTCGTATTCTGGGGTGGGCAACATATCGCAACAAATTGCTCAGTCTCAGACTGCTGCAGTTAAACACGTTCAACCCTCACCTTTTGTTTCACCAACGTCATCATTATTTTCATCCATTCCTTCATCACCACCGTCATACCTTAATATTCAAGAGCCAAGTTCATTAAGTTCACCACCATCATCACTTCAATCCACTATGGGTATTGTGCAGATGGCTGCTTTAGCTAAAATTACTGCACCCGCCCGTAGTGGATGGCGCACACGAAAAACGTGGACAAGAGATAAGAATATTTTCATCATGCGCCATTATTTCATCCTCACACAACTTGAGCTAAACACGAAACATACCTTACACCGTTACATGCACGTTTCATAGCTACAAGCCTAAAAAACACTAAACATCCATCCTCTCACATAACAGACTACTATAGAAAGCAGTCATCTTAAATAAATGCAGAATTGTCAGAAAGTTTTTATCTGTAGATTAATTACCACACCACCAGAGTTGTTTTAGCCAAAAGCCCGCAATTCTGGCGAATTTCTCCAGAAATGGGCGAGGATAAAACCAATAAAATATAAATAATAATAATATCAGCCCTTTATTAGACTGTCCCACTGCTGGGCACGGGCCTCTTCTCAGTGTGAGCCACTCACGCTGGCCCACTGCGGATTGGTAGACTTCACATATCTTCGAGAACATTATGGATAACTCTCAGAAATGCAGGTTTACTCACGATGTTTTCCTTCACCGTTAAAGCGAGCGATTATTAACTATTTAATACGCACATAACTTCGAAAAGTCAGAGATGCGTGCCTTGGGATCGAACTCGAGACCTCTGCGTTGCAGTCTAACGGTTTCCCACTAGGCTATCGCCGCTTTTTTGTCACCCATGCAATCGAAAAATGGTTTAAATGCTTCGCCACTCCCATTGCGCCGAACGTTGTGAGTTAGAATCCCACACGGGACAAAACTTTGTTTGGTCTACAAATGATTCCAAATAATTCCTGTATCACAGGGGACTTTACAAATATTTAAACAACGGACACAAACAACATTCAGACTCGGAACAACCATTTGTGAATCACACAAATTTTTGTCCCGTGTGGGATTCGAACCCACAACACTCGGTGCAGTTATTAAATATAAAGCAATTGCTACAATTTGATTTTTACATCGTACACAAACCAAGCGCTCTAAAAATATTACCTACTTTAATAGAGAAACTAGTTTATTTTATTACGTATTACACACATGATTAATCTGTGATTTTTTGTTTTATTAATTCTTTATATTTAACGTGTCATTGTATCTACCGATATAAAATAGATGAAAAGAATATATATTTAATGGAAATGATTCACAATGAAAAACATTTTATTATTATTAATCATTTTATTTAATCTTAAAATAAGGATAATCGATATTTATCTTACATATAATTATGGTGATTTCGAATATTTATATGAATATCACAAAATTCGAAGGAGCGACGGATGCCACATTAGTAAAAGTAAAACATAAAAAATAATATAAAATATAGTATAGGTTTGGGGGCGCAGCGAGCGCGAGGCGAGGATAGCAGCGCTCGCAGCGCCCCCGGCCGGCGGTCCTCCGGCGGCGCGCACAGAGTTAAGGAGAGAGGAAGACCGACACCGCCCGGTGCCAGCGGAGGAGCGCGGCCGGGACTAGCGATTTTAGCGCTGGAACAGCGGGTTAGGGAAGTCAGCAGGGTGCGGCAGAGGCGCTGGCGGGGGGCGGGCGCGGCGCCACGCCACTAACCAACACGCCACGGCACCTGCCACGGCCACTAGTGCCAACAGCGCCGTCAGGGCCAGCGCCACGGCCAGACCTGCTGCAGACACGCACACCTCGCCTGCTCCTGCCGTTTGCACGCTCTCTCCGGCGTCGCGTTGCCGCGCTACCTGCGACGGGTCGCGGTGCTGCAGCGTCAGGATCTGGTTTGACTCTACCGTCACCTCCTCACGGAATTGACCCGCTGGGGCAAGGGCTTCTCGCTTACGACGTTTGCCGAAAGCATCGGCACCGCGACAGTTCACCTGGAGATTTACAATCATTATTACATACATATGACATTTAACTAATTTTGTGACTCTACAGAGGCGAAAACATTTCGACATATGACAAAGGATGATTCTACACAATTACGCTCTTTATTCCTAGCCATATATTCCTGAAACATGCAAACGAAGTATACACAGCGAGTTACTATAGATATATACAAGTACAACATTAACCGTTGGGCTGACAAGATCTATGGCTGCAGCACACCAAGCACGATCGCCCAGCCAGGTCGGAGGATCGTCCTTTTGTGTTGAAACATACTACGTTCCTCCACACGAACATAAATAATAGTTTCATGTTATTGCTGCAACCCTTTTTCTATAAATGTTTTAAATGATATCTTACCGGTTGACATTTTCCGAAGCAAACTCGTATGTTGCACACGAATCGTATATTGTCGCTGCTGGGGAATTTAAATGCATTGAAGGCGACGCGTAATACACTGCCATCCTCGCTGCGTTCCCACTCGCCGAATATAGACGGATCCGTCGCACAACCGTCTTCATCAGTTACCCGGTATTCATTTTCCAAATTGGTAGATGCTTCACTAGTCTTTGCTATACAACTACGCGCGAAGCCACCATAAATATCTGAAATAAATAAATGTATTAAAATTGTATGCTGATGATTATATTTATGTTAAGTGTTCCGATTCATTAAGATATCAACGCTTACTTGATGGTTGGACGTCGACTTGCAGAACAAGATTCTCTCCAATCTCAGCAGAGCTGACTTGGCTACCGGAACGAGAAACAATTCTCATGGAGCACGTAGGTGGAGGTCCTGTATTGGCGATAGTGCCGGCGGTGGTCAGCATCGACACGTTGAACGCGAGTGTTACGTTCTGTTCGCCCGTACGATAGATACATTTAATATGGAACGCCTTAGCGTTCGAAGTTACTAATTTCGGATGTTTCTGCATGACAAGAACGAAGCTTGCTAAGCCCTGCAAATAAAAAAAAAAACAAACTGAATACTTATACTCCATGACAATAAGTACGTGGGCTGATGGTTTATTATTTATTTGTATCGATTACAGTTGCATTACTTTAAATCTTATAATATAAAATGTATGCATTGAATACTATTTGGAAGATTAAATAACAATAGGTAAATTACTCTACAAAGCAATGAGTTGGTTAAAATTTGAAAATAATATTGATTTCCATAATTAATTAAGTTCTTTATAGCATTGTGTAATTTCTTATATAGGCATGGCTTAAACCTATAAAAACTAAGATACTATGGAATGTTCAGACAGGAATGGATAATAAAAATTACATATTAAATAGTAAAGAACACTTACATTGACGTGAACTAAGCCGCACTCGCCAAAGTGTACAGTAAAGTCAACTATAGTCTCTTCATCCTTGGGTGTGTCGACAGCCAGGCGGCAGCGCTCGTCCTTGCTGTAGCTCTTCACATACAGCACGCCATTAAAGTCCTTTATCTTCAGACTCACTCGAACCCCGTCAGCAAGGCAATGAACCTAATTAATAGTACTTATTATTCTGTGCAACTATCATAAACTACTATCATAATAGTAGGTAAGCGAAGTATTTTATTTATTAACTAGCTGACCCGCGCAACTTCGTCTGCTTCACATAAGAGAATTTTCCTAGACTTTGCAATATTTTTCATTTATGCTCCGCTCCTATTGGTCGTAGCGTGATGTTATATAGCCTATAGGCTTCCTCTATAAATGGGCTATCCAACACTGAAATATTTTTCTAATTTTTACCCGTAGTTCCTTAGATTACCGCGTTCAACCAAACAAACAAAATGTGAGTGAAGTCGGCGCGTGAGCGCCCTCGCCTTTTTATAAATGCAGCGGATGGCCGTTTCGCGCGTTAAACAACAATCAACCGTATAGCCGTAACCATACTGGCGCGGCGAGATTTGTAAGTTTTATTTCATCTATATCTTGTGTGTTTATAAACCGATTCCTATAATTTTTTTTTATAATATAAATATTAAAGTGTACTTTTTGAATATGGGAGTTTGATAAAGATATATCTATGTGAAATACAATATTTAATACACTTTGAAGAAATGCCTAACGATTAAACACGTTATTGTGGCTAATTTATAAAAGATAGATATATACTATTGATGACTTTTTTGTAGATCTTTTGAAGACCATCATCTTTGTAATACATAGGTACTTTTGGTGTATGATCAACGTATGCGAGGATAAGAGCTCGAAAACGCATTTTCGTCCGACTTGCTTCAAATTTATCGTCACTGCTCAGCTCCTATGTGTCTTAGCCTTATGTTATATAGCCTATAACCTGCCTAGGAGTATGGACTACAATCGTACCAAGTTTGGTTAAAATCCCTTCAGTAGTTTTTGACCCATGCGTGCATATACAGACAGACAGACAAAAAATTTACTGATTGCATTTTTGTCATCAGTATCGATCACCATTCATCCTCCAATATTAATTTTGAATATATATTCAATGTACAGAATTGACCTCTCTACAGTTTTATTATAAGTATAGATATAGATGTTATTTATAAGTTATTGTGCCCAACTTTGCAAACTAAGAAAAATGAAAATATTTTACCATATTTATAGTAAAATTTACAACGCTTACCCGCATATCAGGCAGAGGGAAATCTGTGCGATACACTGGTGGGTTGGTGGTATTGCAGCCGATACGCGGGTTACCAGTGTATCCAGAGATGCAGGTACAGTGCGAGCGGTGGCCAATGGCGTCACATGTAGAGGCAATGCCGCAAGGTTCCGCTTTGCAGGCGTCAACACAAGTACCATTGATGCAGCGAGAACGGTCGTCACACTGATGATCACCGCGACAACCGCGCTCTTCACAGCGATCTCCACGCGGTACAAAACCGCGCGTTGCGTCACACACGCATCGTCCGCGCGCGTCGACTATCCTTCCCTCGACCGCATCGCATGGCACACAGTCACCATTAGAGTCGATGCCATTTCCATCTATACATTTCTCGATTGGACCTACACCAAAAAGAGAAATATGTTATTCATTACCCATAATATTTTATAAATTGTAACAAGCAAATATATATATCGTCAATTATGACACTGAATGAAATTTAAAGAAAAATAAAATTATACTTAGTAAGAGAAAGTTACTCACGTCTATTCGAAGTGCATTCAACGAGAGCATTTCCTTTGTATCCAGGCTGACATTCGCATATCATTGTTCTTACAGGCAGCGTATCAACAACTTTGCATTCGGCATTGGAGCCACAAGGTTTAATTGTGAGGCATGGATTCACACATTTGGCATTTAAGCACGCAGTTCCAGAAGGACAGTCAATATCTGTGTTACATTGTCGTTCTCTAGTTGTTATGCAGTCCTTTCCAGTACCTTGATAGCCAGGAGGGCAAACACAATGCACCTGACGGAGATTCCATTGCACACGACATTCTGCTGGTTCGTTACATGTCGTAGAATTGCAAGGATTTACACATTTAGAGTTGATACAGGATTTATCGATAGGACAGTCTGAGTCAGCACGACAACCAATTGGTGTGCAGGCAATGGATGGATTACCAATTGTGCCAATCTTGCATCTGCATGACGCACGGTGTTCAGCGCCATAGCACTCTGCAGATTCGCCACACATGTCGGTATCGACAGAACAAGCTGGTATACAGCGACTGTTGAAGCAAGTCTCATCGTCAGCACATTGGGAATCAGATTGACATAGAATTTTGTAACATCCGGTACGAGCATCGCCGACAAAACCTGGTTGGCAGGCGCATACTGGTTTATGATCTCTTATTTGACAGTCAGAGTTAGGTCCGCATTCGCATGGATTTTTACAGATAGATGTGACACATGCATGATTCGACGTGCAGTTATCGTCTGCTTGACAAACAACATCCACAATAGCTATAGCTGGACGGCAAATACCTCCACCGTTGCTTACGTAACCAGGTGGGCATGTACATAACATTGTGCGTACTGGTAAAGTTGGTGAAACCTCGCACTGGGCCGGTGTAGCACATGGCCGTAGCTCTGTACAGGGGTTGACACATCTAGATGACAAGCAAGCTTGTTTTGATGGACAATCAGCGTCAACATAGCATTCTTCATCTGCCGGTGGCTCACATTCAACGTACGGACTGCCAATATAGCCTGGATTGCATTTACATACTGCTAAGTGATTGCGGACTAAGCAACTTGCGCCTCTACCACATAAATGTCCGGTTAGACATGGATTCACACATCTGTGTGCGCGGCACTGCTTATCTAATGGGCAATCGCCGTTGGTCCTGCATTCTATGGGATGACAACCCGAATATCCATCACCTTCGTATCCAGGATGACATCTGCACAATGGATGATTTCTCTCTACATAGCATTCAGAATTGGGTCCACAAGTGCTATTCAATAAACATGGGCTGATACAGTTGCCATTAACGCACGCTTCGTTCGATTGACACTCAGAATTACTTCGACAACCGACGACGTGGCACCTGCGGTATGGATCACCATCAAATCCTTCACGACAAGAGCATATAGGTCTGTGATTTCGGATGAAACATTCAGCATTGTCTCCACAACTACATGGGTTCCGACAAATCCTATTGACACAAGATTCGTGGTCATCACAGTCTTGATCGGAGGAGCAGCTAAGTGGTGGTAGTTGAGCCGGTTTACAGTTTCCTCCTTCTTCAGGTATGTATCCATCGGGACAGCGACATATTAATGTTCGGAATGGCACGCTGTTAGAAACGGTACAACGAGCATTACCAGTGCACGGTTTTAATTCATTGCATGCTTCGCGACACTCATCTCTGAGACAAGCATGGCCGCTTGGGCATTCACTGTCCATACGACATTCAGGTTCTCCAATAACTTCAATTCTTTGGCAATGGACTAGAGGGTCACCGAGAGGCAGTGCAGATGGACACTTACAGGAGGCGGCATGGTTGCGTGCAAAACATTCAGCGTTGTTGGCACAAGGCGTATGGCCTTCGCTGGAGCAAGCGTTGCGACAAACTCCTCTGACGCAAACGCTGTCGTCATTACAGTCATTATCAATTTCACATTCAGCGGCTTGGCATCTAGTGTATGGATTGCCTGTGGTGCCGGCGGGACAGCGACAATTAGGTCGATGTGCTTTTCCGAAACATTCCGCTGTGATAGCACAAGGAGCATCGATTACGCATGGATTGACACACGCGCCGTTGTAACATGTATCGCTATCAGAACACTCTGAATCCGCAGTGCATCCAACTACAAACAGAATACATATTTAATAAAGTTTTGTTATAGAGAAGTATAAATATAAACTATAACAGGCGTATTTACATACCCTTAGAACAGCCTTCATAGGGATTGCCTGAGAATCCACGTTCGCAATAACATACTGGATGGTGTCTTACTACTGTACATTCAGCATTCTGGCCGCAAGCGCATGGATCTGCGCATGCACCATTAACACAAGCTTGCGACAATGGACAATCAGAATTTGCCTTGCAGCCAACGGGGATAAATGATTTATCAGATGCTAAAAAGAAAATTATACAATTAAAGCACAGTAGCTATAGATTAGAATTATTAAAATTATTGTGATTGAATTATATATTTATAATTCAATCACAATAATTATTAACAATTCACATTGATGAATAATTTGAAATGAAATAACCAAATTTGACAATATACATGTGTAATATAGCTAAACAGAAATACTTACGAGGCGTGCAGCGATCATTAGCGTCACCCGAATATCCTTTAGGACAAGAGCACTGTGGTTTGTGATTAATAATTCGGCATAGCGCTCCCAAACCACATGCGTCGTTGCAAGGGTTCACGCAAGTGCGATCAACGCACGCACGTTCAGGACCGCACTCCTCATCGTTGAAACATTCGAAGGCAGGCAGTCTAGGTACTGTTTAAACAATAATAGTTATGTTAGTTTATAAACTATACCAGTAGTTTTAATATAAAAAAATAATAATCATATTACTTACCACTATTGCACTCGATTCGTGGATTGCCAATATATCCTGGAGCACAAGTACAACGAGATGTATGATCGATAGATTCGCAGAGAGCATTTTGTCCACAAGGATCAGCTCTGCACGACTCTACACAGCTTCCACGACGACAAGTCTCGGTGTTAGCACACTCAGCATCAGTGGAACATTCGCCTTGTGGAGGAGCACGACATCCTTTGTCGGGCGCCACACGACCGCCGTCGGGACAAACACAGGCCACAGCGCGCAATGGCAGTACATCTACAATCTTGCAAATTAGATCTGATTCGCATGGGTTGCCAAGGCAAAGATCAACGCAGCGCGTATTAACGCAGGCAAATGGTGCTGAGCAGTCGGAGTCTGTTGTACATTCATAGTCGTTTTGTGGTATACTGCAGCCACGACTGTATGGATCACCGCTTCTTCCTGGAGGACATGTGCAAACAGCGCGATGGTTTCGTGTAGTACATATAGCGCCTGGGGCACAAGATTGGTCCGAACATGCGGGCTGGCAGAATCGGTTCAGTCTGTTACAGACTTGGGAGTCGTCGCAGTCTTCGTTGTAGTGACAAATACCAGAGATGCAGGCTCTACGGGGGTCACCCTGAGTACCCGGCGGACAGCGACAGCTGGCCACGTGTGCGATTACTACGCAGGTTGCATCACGCCCACACGGTGTTCCTAAAGCGCAGGGATCTTGGCAGTAACCGTTAACACAGGTCTTGTCGAACGGACAGCTTTCATCGGATGTACATTCGGCTGAAAATTATTAGATTCAATTTAACTACAGTTACCGCCAGCATTTCGACATGATTATAAAGCTGTACGTACTTATTACGCACATAAATAAGCACAAATAAAATTTGTGTAAATTATAGTAAGTTTAGTATACATACGTGTATAACAATATCTTGCGGGATCGCCTGCTGTTCCAGCAGGACAGTGGCAGCGTGCACGGTGGTTAGTTGCGTCACACGACGCTCCCGAACCGCACGCGCCAGCACATGCTGACACGCAACGTCGCGCCACGCACGCTTCCGCTGAACCGCACTCCGAGTCGGATGTACATCCAGCACTTGGGACATCAGCTAGCGTGCAGGACACTTGCGGGTCGCCGCGTAGCGGTGGTATGCACATGCACTCTCCGCGGTGATCAATGGCACGGCACTGGGCGCCGACGCCACATCTCATATCAACACATGCGTTAACGCACGCTTGGTTCAAGCACCGTTCTTCTGAATTGCAGTCAGCGTCCGAGCTGCATTGACCTCCTATGAAAATATTGAAATATTCAGTTGGAATTTTTGCAACGACAAAGATCAGACCAGAGAGCGTTAACCGGTCAGATGCCCGTATTGCTGTATATATTATATATAGACTGCTGTATATATAGACCGGTATTGCTGTATATATTTACATGAATCAACTAAAATATTTTGTGAGTATCTACAGTGCTGTATTCACAAACTCGCACTATTATTAATTGTATGTTATAGCACCTACCGTCAGCTGCTTATGACCCAGTGTAGCCGCGAAAGCGCTATATTTATTGTAAATACTGTGTGAAAATGCAATATGAATAATGAAATAATATAATTACTTAATATATTTCGATCACTTATTAACTATACGTGTTAATTCGTATATCTGGAGGATAACCCCCATAATAACTGACGTAATTTAACGTCTTTAAAATGACAATGCGATTGAGATATATATCTCAATATTGACAGTTAGCGTTAATCATTGCAAGATTTATGAAAAGTAAATATAGTGGATGGTAAGAATATACAATAATACTTACTAGGATTACATTCTAATGATGCATCGCCCACAAGGGGCTTAGGACATTCACAAACAAGTGTACGGAATGGTAGGGTGTTTGAAACTCTACAAAGCGCTCGGGTACCGCAAGAAGTAGGTTCGCAAGGGTTTCTGCATTGGCCTTGTAGACACGCTAGATCAGGTCCACATTCCGCATCAAATTCACACGATGTTTGTTCCATTACTAAAAATAACATTGACACGTATGAGTAATTATATACCTAAACACTTTAATTCAGCTCGAAATGAAAGATGAAGAAAATAAATATGCACAAACCTGGTCGACAATCGATCTTCGGGTTACCCTGTGTGCCTCTAGGACACTCACAGGTCGGCACGTGACGCAAAACAGTACAAATGGCGCCTTGAGCGCAAGCTCCGAGACAAGGATCTTTGCAAGTTTCTCGCGAACACGCAAGCCATGAAACGCAATCTTCGTCTTTAATGCATTCGGCCCTGCGGCATCCAACCCATGCATTACCGTGAGCGCCAGGGTCGCATTCACATGACCCGCTGTGTCCACGAGCGACACAGTGTGCCTCGGGACCACAACGTACGCGCAAACATACTTTCACACACGAGCCGCTCTCGCAGCTCTCATCATCAGGACAATCATTGTTGGTGTGACATTGCACTAAAACAAAACCAGAATATTGTAATTTGACCTATTCGAAGGACGACTTGCCAGCTGCATAAGATAAATAAAACTATTTTACCTGAGTAACATCCAGTGTAGGCGTCGCCTTCGTAGTTAGGCAAGCAAGTGCAAAGTGCTCGATGTTGTTTAGCTATACAACGTGCATTGAGGCCGCAGTTGTTAGGTCCGCAAACTGGTGTGCAGCGTGAGTAGACACACGCCGCGTTGTCAGCGCACTGGCTGTCAGTCACACACTCGGGTACCGGCGCCGGTGTGTCCGAGATAATAACACGTTCACATCGAACATACGGCGAGCCCGTAAATCCAGCCGGACAAGAACATTCGTAGGAGTGTCTCACGCTTGTGCATAAGGCGTTCAGTCCACATGCATTCACGCAAGGATCAGTACATTTTCTGTTTATACATGCGCGGTCTCCAGGACAGTCGTCATTAACAATACACTCGTAGTATGTGCAGATTCCTTCGCGGCAAGTGCCCTGTGGTCCGCAAGGATTGGGATCACACGGGTCAGGTCTCGTTGGTGGTGCTGATTCTAAATTGAGAAAATAAACATGAAAATTGTGCATTAGGAAGTAAATATTACTACGGAAATATATTGTATATCCTTATGTGTAAAGTTTATGTAGGTATAAAAATATTTCTACACTTCTAAATTTGTTCAGATCTGTGAAATAACGAAATCAAATAGGTAAAATGTATACCTGTTTCTGTATAATTGAATCAATAACGAATTTACTAACCTATACAGTTAACGAAAGGATCGCCGGTTGTGGCCGGTGGGCACCAGCATATGGGTGCATGATTGAACACGCGGCACATAGCACCGTTGCCACACGTGCCGGGACAGGGGTCGACGCATTTGTTTCGGACGCAGGCGCGGTCACGTGTACATTCTGAACTAACGACGCACTCCGGTCGACAACCAGTTGTTGAGGCGTCCCCAAACGTACCGCTCGGACACGAGCACATAGCATTATCGCCCACTACGGAGCATAGAGCGCCTGGTCCGCACGGTGATGGTGTACACGGCGGCTCTGTAATATATCCATATTGTTAAAGTACTCGATATAATTTAAAAATAAAATGTATAGCGTATGTGATTTCTAACTTACGGGTAATTTCCACGTCACATCTTTCAAAAGCGTTTCCTTTAGTTCCAGGTGGACATGAGCACAAAGGTATATGGTTGACGGTTTCACAGTCGGCTCCTACACCGCAAGTACCCTGGCAAGGGTCGCGACAATGGGAGCGTATGCATGCCTTTGACGGTGAACAGTCTGAATCGGCAACACATTCTGGTCGACATCCGGTATCTGGATTGCCGCGGAGACCTGGTTCGCACTCGCAAGAAACACCTGTTCCTCTAGTTCGACAGAAAGCGCCTGGGCCGCACGGTGACGGGACACATGGGTCGTTAGGTTGTTTTGCTGGAATACGGTACAGAAAAATTATATTTCATGTCTAACCAATTCAAAATATTGTAGCAAATACAGTAAGCACTGGTCATTAAGCTTAACTTCGCTACAACAATTAATAAGGTAACGGCGCACTCAGTTTCGCTAGTAAAACCCATGCCTAAGCTTTAAAAGAGAAAACATGAGCTTGCCGCACCCTAAAACCTCACATCTGTATCTATGCTTTAAAAGAACTATTATATATCTTTCTTGAAAATATTTTGTTTCCTGTTAAGCAATATTCCGTTTGTTTTGATCTGTCTTACAAATATTATCGATGGGATGACACGCCGCGAGAGGGTTTCCAGTAGTAGATGGGGGACATGTGCAGCGTGGCTCGTGCGCCACCGGAGAACAGTTGGCACCTTGACCGCAGGCTCCAGGACACGGGTCTACGCAACGTCTGTTAATACATGTTAGGTGCCACTCGCAGTCACTAGACTCAAGACACTCGTAACGGCAGAAGGGTGGTGCTCCAAAGAAGCCCGGCCTGCATCGACACTGACTGTCAACACAGTCTGTGTTCAATCCGCAATCCGCGCATGGTGAGCTCTTTGAGGGTTCAGATTCCAGGACTGGAAAAACATATTAATAATTAACATGGAGATAGTCTAATTTCAGAAAATTCAACTTAAAAAAGGTAGCGTCGTTTACCTGGTATACAACGAATGAATGGATCCCCGGTGTATCCACGTGGACAACTACAGATAGGAGAGTGCATGGTTGTGCGGCAGAGAGCGTGAGAGCCGCACGCGCCGGGACAGGGGTCGCGACATTTGCCGTTACGGCACGCAAGCGCAGGACTGCAGTCTGTTGAGCTGCGGCACTCAGGACGGCAGCTTGGTGGATCAGACATCATCGGCGGCCGGCAGGAGCAGTGCGCTACGGTACCTTGAGCCCGACATATACTATTCGGGCCGCACGGGTTCGGCGAGCATGGACTCGTTTGGATGGGTGCTGTATTGAAAGCAATGGATATAGAAGTGTACTGTATTGTTTATGATCGCATTGTGATATTTAGGGTACTAATACTAACCTATCACTCGTCGACACGCAATGAAGGCATCCCCTTGAAGAGGCGCTGGACACTCGCATATCGCAATATGATTATATACATTGCAGATGGCATCTTGACCGCAAGCATTTCTGCAGGGATCCACACATTTGTAGTTCACACAGGCTTTTTGTTTATCGCAATCATTGTCAATTGTACATTCGGGTCGACATTCTATTCTGGGATTGCCATGGTATCCTTGAATACACGAACACGTGCCGTTGGTGCAGATCGCATTAATACCACAAGGATTTTGAGAGCATGGGTCTACAGGTGCTATAAATTGCGGCTCTGAAAACAAAAACTTAATGTAAGCATGTTGATAGATTCACATCGCTAACACATAGATAAATGTTATCAGATGGTCGGTCAATGTCAAAGTCGTCACTTGTTAGCAATATATGCTTTGAATTAAATAATTAACTTACCATCAAACAAATAGCAGCCTTCAAATGAATTGCCGCGATAACCTTGTAGACAAGTGCAAATAGCTAAATGGTTCATCGCCCGACAGTCAGTGTTTGGTCCACAAGAACCAAGACAAGGATTCACACATCTCTCTCGGACGCAGGCTTTATTGTTAGGACAGTCTTCATTTATAGTACATTCAGGTGCACATCTAGGTGGCGCACCAAAATATCCTTCTTTACAACTACAGATTGCAGAGCCAGCTGCATCTCTGCATATAGAGAAAGGACCGCAAGGATTTGGTTCGCAGGGAGATTTTGTAGGTGTATCTTGTATTTTCTCGCGTGTACATCTAATAAAAGCATCTCCTTCATAGCCAGGATTGCAGGTACAATATGGGCTGTGGTGATGAACTCTACATTGTGCATTTTCTCCACAAGCTCCAACACAAGGGTCAGTACATTTTTGTTTAACACAGGCTTTATTAAGAGGACACTCTGAGCTCATTATACATTCTGGCCTGCAATTTGGTGGATTGCCTATGTATTCCGGTTGACAAGCACATACAGCTTTGTTGTTTATTGCGTTACATGTACTATAAGGACCACATGGTGACGGATGGCATGGATCAGTTGGTGGCTCTAAAAATATATAAAAGATATAATATATTTAACAAAGTAGGGATCTGTATGGCTTAAGATTGTAAATTTAAATTGGATTACTACAAATATTTGTAGTTATAAAAAAATTGTATTACCTTCTCTAAATATGCATTTGTCATAGGGGTTGCCAAAGTACCCTGACAAGCAAGCACAGTTTGGAACATGATTAATCATTTGACATTCAGCTCGTATTCCACATAGTCCTGGACATGGATCTTGACATTTATTGTTGATACATGCTAGGTTGTCCGAACAATCAGAGTTTATGACACATTCAGGTCTGCAACCCTCGTAAGGATTGCCGAAGTACCCGGTGACGCATGTACAACTGCCAGCATTGTTACGCTCTTGACACACAGCGTTAGGTCCACAAGGGTTAGGAACGCATGGCTGGACTGGTGTAGATGGTTTTGGTGCTGGGAGAGCTGAAGATTAAATATAATATATGAAATTCATATATATAAGTATTCATATAATAGAATTAATATACCCTACATAGTTCATACAACAAGCCTTTACCTTGAATTGGAGTACATTGATAGAACGAATCCCCTTCGTATCCAGGTTGGCATGCACACTGCGGTGAATGACTAACAACGCGACATTCTGTATTAAGTCCGCAAGCACCCACACACGGGTCAGAGCATTTATTGTTGATACAAGCCTTATCAAAGCTACATTCGCTGTTGGTGACACATTCAGGGCGACAGTAAGGTGGTTGTCCCATATAACCAGTTCTACAAGAGCATGAAGGCGCGTCGTTTACAGCACGACATTCGGAGTTAGGTCCACATGGCGATGGCTCACATGGTGCTCTGGGTCTTTCTGGTTCATCTATTAAAATAGAGACAATTATTGTAGATCAGTATTCCACAGATCCCAAAAAAATTAAATGTAAAAATATTAAAGGAAAGTTTATGCTACTCACTTTGAATGATAATGCATTGGGTGAATGGATCACCAGTAAAGCCGTTTCTGCAGTAACAGATGGGCTTGTGGTTGTGGATTCGGCATTCTGCACTCAATCCACAGGAACCAATACAGGGATCGACACACCTTTGATTTGAGCATGACATAAGGCTTGTACAATCAGAATCTACCAAACATTCCGGTCGGCATGAAGGCGGTACCCCGAAGTAACCAATAAGACACGAGCACATTGCTTGTCCGCTTGTTGTGCGACATACGCTGTATGGACCACAAGGCGATGGTTCACAAGGGTTTCTTTTTTCTGGCACCACTAAAACAATTGATCATCATAAGTACACAATAGTCTGGTATCTAAAACACACAATCAGTTTTATAGCTATGTTATTACCTGTTATTGACTTGCATGAAAAGAATGCATTGCCAGTACTGTTCGACGGACAACTGCACATAGGTATATGGTTGTAGACTTCACACAACGCGCCTTGTCCGCATAGATTAATACAAGGGTTGATACATTTGTTGTTGACGCAAGTTAAGTCAAGAGCACAATCAGAGTTATGTGTGCATTCTGGACGACAGCTTAGATATGGATTTCCAAAATAATTCGGTCTGCACGTGCATAGTCCATCATTGCATTCAGAATTGGCTCCACAAGGGCTAGGATTACATTTGTCGTAAGTGGTTGGCAAAGGTTCTGTAAAATAGAAGAATTAACTAGTTGAATTACTGATGGAATTCATTCAGGTCATAAAATAGGTAGATTTTACTCGATTTGAATTTTGGGATTACCTAATTAAATACCTACAGTGAGCTGCAAAAATGCATACCCATTGCAAAACTAAAATAGTTCCGGTAATTGACGCCACCTAATGGAAATCGGTACAAGAACTGTTAAGTAGTTTATTTATATCGTAATAGATGGCGATGCACTACTATAAAATAAAAAGAAGTATATTTCTTAATAAATCAATTTTGATAAATTTACTTTAAACAATTTTTTTATATCTATTCACAATAGTTTATTTTAAAAAAAGA
Source organism: Catocala sponsa (assembly GCA_963564715.1). Taxonomy (NCBI): domain Eukaryota; kingdom Metazoa; phylum Arthropoda; class Insecta; order Lepidoptera; family Erebidae; genus Catocala; species Catocala sponsa. The sequence continues at coordinate 14,894,473 of OY751335.1, forward strand.
ACACATTTCAGGGTAAAATAAGAAGCAAATAATTACAAAAGAATTTATAAATTTATAGTGGGTAGTTTATTTTATAGATACTTTCGATTACTCGCTATTCTGTTCGTACGCAAACATTATTCTGTCCCTATGTTCGAGTGCCTTTTCGGTTCAGATTATAATTTCTTATTAATTTCACCTATTTGCTAAAATGAGTACCTACGCGTTGCAATATTTATAAAACAATGCCATCTAGTTCATCCATATTCATTCTAATTCGAGTGTTCACAGAATTTTGGACCTTAAGTTATCCATGAACTTTTACAGGTGACTGTACGTTGACTTATGATAGAAGCTCAAATTTTATAATATTTACCTAATGCCTGTTTAACGTGACAGCTTTGGAATGGATCGCCTGTGTATCCTTCCTTACAACTGCATATGGCAGCATGCTGGTAAACTTGGCACTCTGTTTGTAAGCCACACGAGCCGACACACGGGTCACGACACTTGAAGTTTATGCAAGCTCGATTGCTTGGGCAATCCGAGTTCACTGTACATTCGGCACGGCAGTTCGGTGGAGACCCGACGTAATTTTCTAAACAGCTGCATGAGGATATTTGATTGATAATCTGACATACAGAATTCGGGCCACATGGTGATGGCGCGCATGGGTTTCGGGCAATCTCAGGCACATCTGAAATTAAATTAACAGCGTTAAGTAGTAAACTTTTTAGTTACCATGAGGTAAGTTTTTAATTAATTTGTAATACCCTATACCTCTAATCGGAGAGCATGTGATGAATGGATCTCCTTCAAAACCTCGTCTGCAGGAACAAATCGGTGCATGGTTGATGACTCTGCATTCAGCGTTCTGTCCGCAGGAACCAATACATGGATCCACGCACTTCTGCCGTATGCAGCTCTTAGAACTGTCACATTCGGCGTTAACAGTACATTCAGGTCGGCAGTTCGGTGGCGAACCGAAGAAATCTGGCATACATGAGCAAGAAACTTGTCCATTGTTATCCTTACATATAGAATTACTTCCACATGGATTTGGCACACATGGATTTTGAGGAGTTGGTGCTGAAATAGAAAGAGGCTCGTTCATACATATATTTAAAACAAATAAACTTGTTTAATTCAAAATATCAATTTATATGATTATTATTATTATTAATTAAGATGTGCCTTATATTAACTAACGTTATAAGACAGTCGTTGTTGACACAGACAATTAAGTAAGAGCTGAAATAAAAATTGGGATCATGAGATCTGTACTTTGGTAAACTCATTCAGTAAAATTGTAACGACATGACATGGCATTTAAACCAATGCCATGTAGATTTTAAACATAGCCAGTAAAATCTATTTTGTTTATATACCTATGCTAACTCATCCACTATATACGCCTGAAGATGTTATTAATAATATTAGGGTATGTGTGATTAATATGTAAACTTACTTGGTTCATTGATTATAATATGACAATATGTATACGGATTGCCTGTGTAACCAGGTGCGCAATTGCATGATGGTACATGATTTATTACTTGACAAATAGCCGTAGAGCCACACACTCCAGGACACGGATCTTCACATTTGTTTCTCAAGCATGCTTTATCGAATGGACAGTCGGTATTCACGACGCATTCTGGTCTGCAAGACTCGTAAGGGTTACCGAAATATCCTGGCTCACAAATACATGCGCCAGCTCCGTTTCTTGAAACTTTACATTGCGCGTTAGCTCCACAGGGCGTAGGATTACAAGGATCTACGGGTTCAATTGCTTGAATAGGATAGCAAGATGTAAACGCATCTCCTGTGTGCCCCTCTTGACAAGAACACATAGGACTATGTAGACGGACAACACACTTAGTATTTGTTCCGCAAGATCCAGGGCAAGGATCTTTGCACTTGTAGTTCATGCAGGCTTTGCTAGAAGGACAATCGTCACTTGTTGTGCACTCGCGTTGACATTGGGGTGGATTTCCTTCAAACGTTGGTTGACAAGAACAAACGTAAGAGTCTCCTCTAGCTGTACATAAACTATTTGGACCGCAAGGTGATGGCACACAGGGGTTTGAAGGTGGTTCATCCATGATTGCAACTGAAAAGAAAATTCATTTTAATTTAGCGATATTTGAAATGTATGAATTATGTGGTTATAATTACTATTAATTCCTCGAACAGAAACCAATTATTACATGAATACATTTATGAATTTGATCTTATGTGCTATGTTAAATTTTATTGTGTGCAGGTATCTAAGTCGCTGAAAATTGGTAGTACAATACGTTTCAGTACAATGCGCAGATGGCAAAGAGTCAAAGGACATTTCGAAATACAAGGTGAAAAGTAGAAGTACTATAGATATCATCATCATCATCATCATCATGTCAGCCAAAAGACGTCCACTGCTGGACATAGGCCTACATTATCCTGGACTATAGATATACCGAAAATAAATAATTACCGTAACAGTGACTAAACGGCGAGCCAGTATGTCGCGGGGGACAGGTACATATTGGGTTATGATTGTTAACGTTGCATATAGCATTGTGGCCGCACGATCCTGGACATGGGTCTTGGCATTTACGATTTATGCAAGCCAGCGATGGGGCACAATCTGTGCTTTGAATACACTCTGGTCGACAGTTAGGCGGATTGCCAATGAATCCTTGCACACATGCGCAGGTTGCCTGACCATTTGCTTCTCTGCATACGCTATTAGGTCCACAGGGGGATGGCTCACATGGTCTATTGGCAGGCTCTGAAATCAGAATTAAAGTTTAATAGGAATATATATTTTTTAAACTAGTTATTTAAGTAAACGGGTGATACATACTTTCAATTTTAATACACTGTGTAAACGCATCTCCTGTCATGCCAGTGGGACAACTACAAATTGCCACATGGTTATAGACGTTACATTCCGCATTTATACCGCACATATCTCGGCATGGATCTACACATTTTGACCGTAAGCAGGTCTTATCTAATGGACAATCTGTGCTCAGGACACATTCAGGTCGGCATCCAAAATACGGGTCTCCTTGATATTCAGGTAAACACCTACATTCACCATTATTGCATACTGCGTTAGCACCACATGGTGACGGATGGCATGGGTCAATATCAACGGGTTTTTCTGAAAATAATAATATATTTTATATGACATGGTCGGGCAGTTTTTAGAGAATATTAAACGTAATAGTAAATAGCAAATATATAATTTACCTATAGGTTTAATTTCGCATACCGCGAAAGGATCACCTCTGTATCCAGCAGGACATGAACAAATCGGTATATGATTAATCACGTTACAGATTGCATTCATGCCACACGAACCCAAACATGGATTTTGACACTTCATGTTCATACAAGCCTTATCATTGCTACAATCTGTGTTGACAACACATTCAGCTTTGCAGTTGGGAGGGGTGCCGAAGTATCCAACAAAGCAAGAGCATGAGGGAACTCCGCCAACATCTCTGCATTCAGCATTTAATCCACAAGGTGAAGGCACACATGGATTGACTGGTTCTGCCATTACGGAAGGCTGCCTTTCAGGAACAATGTAACAAACCGAGAAGGGGTCGCCGGTGTATCCTTGTTTGCACGAACAGATTGGATTATGCTTGATAACTCGGCACTCAGCTTGTATACCGCAGGCTTTGTCACAAGGCGACACACATTTGAAGTTTTCACATACTTTATCTAATGGACATTCTGAGGTAGTAACACATTCTGGTCGACACATTGGTGGAGATCCTTGGTAGCCAGTCAAGCAAGTACATATAGCAATACCGTTTTGTGATTTGCATTGACTGTTCGGGCCACATGGAGAAGGATTACATGGATCTGTTTGTTCAGCTGTAATAAACGTTGTAGGTTTAATATATTGAAACACTTAGAATCATAGTACTACTAAAATCTAGCGTCAAAATTTTGATTAAGGTACTCATTACATCTAGAGAAAAATAATACAAGAACTCCTTTTTAATTTTGTATAAACTCAATCGTTGAGTAATAGTTAAAATATATGGATTTAAATAATATTTTTGCTACGAATATTAACGGACACTAACACAATTTAATGAACTTACCTTCGAGCCTGTAGGAGCAAATTTTGTATGGATCGCCATAGTGCTTTTCGGGGCACAAGCAATTTGGAATATGATTAATAACGTTGCACAGAGCATTAATGCCACACGTGCCTGGGCACGGATCGTGGCATTTGTTTTGGTAACAGGCGAGATTCGATGGACAATCGGAATTAACTAAACATTCTGGCTTGCAAGATTCGTATGGGTTACCGAAGTACCCAGGTATACATGTACAAGATCCAGCGTTGTTTTGTTCTCTGCACTCAGCATTTGCACCGCATGGTGAAGGTACGCACGGTGTTGGGCGTTCTTCGACCGTTTGAGCTATTGGATAGTTACAGGAGAGGAATGGGTCGCCAGTGTATCCATTTTGACATAAGCATATAGGCGTGTGACTGACGACTTTGCAATCAGCGTTGACGCCACATGATCCACGGCACGGGTCTTGGCACTTTCTATTTATACACGCCATATGAGTCGCACATTCAGTGTTACTGGTACATTCTGGTCTACAGCTCGGCGGTGACCCTATGTAGTCAGGCAAACACTTGCAGTCTGCATTCTGTCCATTTTCTGTACATTGCGCATTAGGACCGCAAGGCGATGGAAGGCATGGGTTTATCTTTTCTGGTGGTGTAGCGGCTGTAATTAAGGATTTTATTAGTAAGTTGATACAATGAACGATATAATATTTAAACGTACTACTTGAATATAAACACTTACGGATTAATTGACAAGTAGAGAATGGGTCCCCAGAATATCCAGACAAACATGTACATACTGGATTATGATTGACAACTATGCAGTGCGTGTTGCGACCGCAAGCTCCTGGACATGGATCTATACACTTTTGATTGGAACAAGCTTGATTCAGCTTGCAATCGGAGCTAACTGTACACTCTGGTCGGCAATTCGGTGGACTGCCGATGTAGCCTTGGATACAAATACAAACAGCGTGTCCATTCACTTCTCTGCACTGGCTGTTCGGCCCGCAAGGAGATGGTTCACACAAGTTGACCGGTGCTTCTATTTAAAAGGAAATGTGGGTAAATAATAAAATACATCTTACGGTTATTGAATAACGTAACGTATTGAATATAAAACATATAATTACCTTGTACTGCATTACAGTAATGGAAAGGTGATCCCGAAAAGCCTGGTGGGCACGAGCACATTGGTATATGGTTGATAGTCTCACATATAGCCCCCGTGCCACACGTACCGACGCAGGGATCACCGCATTTGTTTCTTATACATGCCCTATCCCTAGCACAGTCTGAGTTTAATACACATTCAGGTTTACATCCAAAGTATGGATCGCCGAAGTATTCTGGTAAGCATGAGCAAGCCCCATTGTCACACACGGCGTTAGAACCGCATGGTGATGGTGAACAAGGATTAACAGGCTCCGCATCTAAAAAATAAATGTAATTATTATTAGAATATGTTTTATAATATTTGCGGCATATTAGTTTACACTGCGGCATATAATATATTTACCTTGTTCAATTACTTGGCAATAACTAAATGGATCACCAGTGAAGCCTGGTAAACAGGAGCATATTGGCAAGTGATTATTGACATTACATTGCGCGTTATTACCACACGCCCCAGGGCATGGGTCCGTGCATCTATTGTTGATACAGGCCATCACTGCATTGCACTCTGAGTTGATGCTACATTCTGGGCGGCATCGAGGCGGTGAACTAATGTAGTTCGGCAGACATGTGCAACGTGCTTTTCCATTAAACTCCTCACATTGTGAGTTCGGTCCACAAGGTGACGGTGCGCATGGATTGATGTATTGTGGTTGCGGCGCCGGAATTACTAATGGTACTAAAAATAAAATATTTTATTATATTTGTGTTATTACGGATTTACAAATCAGGTATTCATATCTAATATTCAAATTAAAAGAACTCGCACTAGGCTTATTAGAGAAATGTTTACTTACTCGGCACGCAATTAGTAAACGGATCTCCAGTGAATCGTTCCTGACATGAACATATGGGATTGTGAGCAATCACTCTACAGTTAGCATTCCTGGCACATTGTCCTTCACATGGGTTAACACATTTACGGTTAACACAAGCTTTGACACTGGCGCATTCGCTATTAATAGTACATTCCGGGCGACAGTTCGGCGGTGTTCCCATAAAGTCAGGCTGACAACTACAAATTGCTTGAGAATTCAATTCTCTGCACTGACTGTTCGGTCCACATGGTGAAGGTGTACACGGTGCTGGTTTGCTATAATCTGTGATAAATAATTATATTAATTGGCATATGCAATGCAATAAGTAAATCGTTATAATATAATATATTATATTTATGAAATATTGACTTTAAAAGTAATAAAGTGTACCTTCTTGTTTTTCAACACAGTTCACATAAGCATTTCCTGTTAGCGCCGGTGGGCAATAACATGAAGGTAGGTGGTTCACGACTTGACATATAGCGTTCGGTGCACACACGCCTGGACAAGGATCTTTGCACTTGTTTTGTGTACAAGCCAACATAGGTGGACAATCACTGTTTATAACACATTCGGGGCGACATCCTTCGTAAGGATTACCCACATAAGTGTCGAGACATCTACAAGCTCCGGCTCCATTTCTTTCAGTGCACTCCGCATTAAGTCCACACGGCGAAGGTTCACACGGTGAGTTATATTCTATTATCGTATCTAAAATACAACATTTTAATGAATTAAAACAAAATCTTCTCAAGTGCTACGGCGATTATTTCAAAAAATTGACGGTGATATTTTTACCTTTTACAGGAGAACACGAAATGAGAGGATCTCCTGTTTGTCCAAATGGACAAGAACAAACTAAGGCATGACTGATAACTTTGCAGTCAGCGTTATATCCACAACTTCCTGGACATGGGTCCTTGCATTTTTGGTTGACGCACGCTAAATTGCTGGGGCATTCCGAATTACTGACGCATTCTGGTCGGCAGTTAGGAGGAGCACCCGTGTATTCGGACTGGCACGTGCAAGACGGAGAGTCGCCAATTACTTTACAAATGGAATAAGGTCCACATGGTGACGGCGTGCATGGATCAACAGATGGTGCAGGAGAAGCAACTGAAATTACACGAATGTTTTAAGTGCCAAAAGTAATACGAGTATGTTTTTAAGAATGTGTTATCAAATAATTGGATATAGATTTCGCATCATTCATAATGGATATTTGCATATTTACCTATAGGAATACAACGTGAAAATGGATCTCCGGTGTATTGCGCAGGGCATGAACAAATGGGATTATGGTTAACCACTTCGCATTTTGCTCCGTAACCACAAGTACCAGTGCAAGGATTAATACACTTGTGATTGTTACATGCTTCATGTAGAGGACATTCGGCGCTAATTGTACATTCTGGTCTACAAGATGGTGGACTGCCGATAAACGTAGGCAAACATGAGCACACAGCCTGGTTATTTATTGGTCGACATTGACTGTTGGGACCACATGGGCTCGGATTACAGGGTTCCACGTGCATTACTGAAAATAAAGTGACATAGGTATTAAAATCCGTCGCACTTAAAAACTACAAATATATTGCGACGTTACACATAACATTAACCAAGCTTACTTTCATAGGTATGACATTCGACGAAAGCATTTCCGGACATTCCTTCAGGACAAGTACAAATAGGCACGTGATTGTAAACGCTGCACAGTGCTGTGGGTGCACATGTGCCTGGACACGGGTTTATGCATTTGTTTCCGGAACAGACTTTGTCTAACGAACAGTCCATGTTGGACAAACATTCTGGTTTACAACCGAAATATGGATCTCCTTGATAATCGCTAATGCACGTACAAACTCCATCCCTGCATTGGGCGTTAAAACCACAAGGCGACGGATTGCAAAGATCCACCGGGGTATCATCTGAAAAATAATGATTAATAATTATATAGCAATTATAAGCTATTAAATCGATTGAACATAATATATAATTTCGATAAATATTGTATTTATATTACTGAAACAAACGTTCTTACCTTCAACTGGTTTAATAACGATGCATGCAGTGAACGGATCACCCGTAAATCCTTGATTGCATGTGCACGCTGGTGTATGTGAGAATACACTACAGACAGCATTCTGTCCGCAGCTGCCGGGACAAGGGTCGCGACATTTTAAGTTCATACATGCCTTGTCAGACGGACAATCTTGATTTATAGCGCACTCTGGTCTGCAGTTGGGTGGAAGTCCCTGATAGTTAGTCATGCATGTACATGATGGTGAACCATTTATATCGCGACAAATTGCATTCTCGCCACAAGGGTTTGGCATGCATGGATTTCTGACTGGTTCAGGAATATTTTGAATTACCGCTGAAATAATCAAGAAAAGCAATAAGAACACTGTAATTCAAAAATGTATACTACATAATGATCATAAAAATCGTACACTTACGTTGAGCATAACAACGAGTGAATGGGTCGCCGATGAAACCGGAACTACACGAGCATATTGGACTATGGTTTATGACCCTGCAATTTGTATTTAGTCCGCAATGTCCAGGACAAGGGTCAGCACATTTTTGATTAATACAGGCTTTATTGGTAGAGCATTCTGAGCTGACGGTACATTCAGGTCTACATCCAGGTGGAGAGCCGATGAAGTTTGGCATACAAGAACAAACACTTTGACCATTGACTGCGCGACATACGCTGTTAGGTCCACATGGGTTTGGTGTACAAGGTGTAGTTATTTCTGGAATCGGTTCTGCAATATAATACATCGATAGATAAATATCTTATAGGTTTTCATTTCTAATAGAGACCGAACATGGCAATACGAAATTATATTTACCTCTTAAAATATCGCATCTATTATATGGATCGCCTGAGTATCCACCGGGGCAGGTGCAAGTCGGCAGATGATTAACTACGGTACAAAGAGCCAGTGGCCCGCATGTTCCCGGACACGGGTCTTGACATTTATTACGTATGCAAGACTTGCTTGGTACACAGTCAGTATTTACAGTACATTCAGGTCTACATCCTTCATAAGGATTGCCGATGTAATCTGGTAGACAAGTACAAGATCCTGCTAAATTATATTCCTTACACACAGCGTTTGAACCACAAGGCGATGGTTCACAAGGTGAAGTCTTTTCTGGTATAATGTCATGAGGTTGGTCGCAGTATGAGTATGGGTCTCCAGTGAAGCCATTGTCACAGAAACATCTTGGAGAGTGACTTATTGTTCTGCACTGTGCATTAGCGCCACAGTTTGCTGAATTTAGACAGGGATCTTTGCACTTTTGATTGATACAGGCCTGATTAGAAGGACATTCATTGTTGCTAGAACATTCTGGTCTACAATACGGTGGAGAGCCAAAGAAATTAGGCATACAAGTGCACGATGGCGTTTCTGATACTTCTTTACAGATAGAATTTGGTCCGCATGGAGATGGAGTGCACGGTGTTACATCAGCAATAGGCGCTCCTACAATTAATAAAAAAATAATAAAACAGTACAATTATATCTATAATATAAGTATATTACAGCATATACGAAGAATTATTGTGTATAATTATTGTAAAATACTTACTATATGGTACACATCTTATAAATGGATCACCAGTGTACTTTGGCGGACAAACACATATTGGATTGTGTTTTACAACGTTACACCTCGCTTCAACACCACATGAGCCGACACATGGGTCAATACATTTCTGATTACTACAGGCTCTGTTCGCTGGACAGTCGGAACTAACCACGCATTCGGGACGACACAGAGGTGGGCTGCCTAGATATCCAACTACACAAGTACATACGGCCTGTCCGTTTATCTCCCTACATTGACTGTTCGGACCACAGGGTGTCGGATTGCATGGATTTGTGACAATGGGTACTGAAAAAGAAATGAACGAATTTACACACAGTTTTAAGTCAACACCTTACAAGCATAGCATTTAAGGTTGCATATATTTTAAGTATTCTGGAATCTATTTTACATACCTCGTATACGTTCGCAATTATAAAATGCGTTTCCAGTCATATCTTGAGGGCAACTGCACATTGGGATATGATTGATAACATCACAAACCGCATTTGGTGCACAAGTGCCCGGACAAGGATCTATGCATTTATTTCTGACACATGCCTTGTCTCGTGGGCAGTCAGTACTTAGTACGCATTCGGGTCTGCAGCCAACATAAGGATCACCCTGGTGTTCTTCTATGCAGGAGCATAATCCATCATTGCAAATCGCATTAGTTCCACACGGTGATGGATTACATTTGTCAATAAAGTCGGCTTCTACAAACATTATTATTAATTTAAAGGCGAATTTAATTATTATTTACGTAAACATAAATATTAAGGAATATTCCGGTATACGTCAATGAGAACCATTATTATATGTATAACTTATGAAATACATACCTGGCGGTTTAGGTGTGCATACTGTAAAGGCGTCACCAGTGTAACCATCTGGACACGTACATATGGGAGTGTGACGTGACACAGTACACAAAGCTCCCACACCGCAAGATCCTTGACATGGGTCTCGACACTTTTGCTGAATACACGCTTGCGATGTAGGACATTCTGAATTGATGGTACATTCAGGTCTGCAGTTTGGTGGACTGCTTATGTAATTTGGCATACATGTGCAAGATGGTACATTTCCTATTTCCTGACAAATCGAGTTTGGTCCACATGGCGAAGGTACACAAGGATTTCTGTATGGTTCTAACACAGAATTTACAACCGGTGCTAAAATGAGATAAAAAATTTATGTTTATAAATTGACAAAATCCCTAAATGTATATTATATAATAATTATAACTTACGTGGTATTGGGTTGCATCTTGTAAATGGATCCCCAGTGTAACGAGGTTTGCATGTACATATAGGGTTATGATTAATTATCTTACAACCAGCATTGGTGCCACATGCGTTTTGGCATGGGTTCTCGCATTTTTGATTTATACATGCTTTATCTCTTGGACATTCAGCGCTTGTAACGCATTCTGGGTGACAACCTGGTGGTACTCCAATGTATTCCGGTAAACATGAACAAACTGCTTGTTTATTCACTTCTTGACATCGACTGTTTGGTCCACATGGTGATGGTCGGCACACATCAATTGGTGTTTCCAAGATTTCTGTTAAAATATGATTATTTAATGCGTGTATATTAAACTTGATTATAAAAAGTTTACATTTCTATATACATATATTTATTACTAGTATAGTAGTAAATATTGGATTATATAAAACATAAAATACATCTAAAATAAATTTCACTTACGTTCAACGTTGCAATATCGGAACGGGTCTCCGGTGTACCCACGTTGACAAGAACAGGATGGAGCATGATTGACCACTTGACATAACGCATTTGGCGCGCAAGCGCCAGGACACGGATCTTGACATTTATTTTGTAGACAGGCCTTGTTGGACGGACAGTCTGTATTGATAACACATTCGGGCTTGCAACCTTCATAAGGATTGCCGAAGTATTCAGGCAAACAAGTACACGATCCAGCGCCATTGTATTCTTTGCAAACGGCATTCGCACCACAAGGTGATGGTTGGCACGGTGTGGTAGTGTCTTGAATAATATCAATTCTATGACATTCTGAAAATGCATTGCCTGTATATTCCGGTAAACACGAACATGATGGAGAGTGACTAGTCACATGACACTGAGCATTTGTACCACACAGTCCGATACAAGGATCTACACATTTTTCGTTTATACAGGCGAGATGAATTTTGCATTCAGAATTACTAATACACTCTGGCTTACAATATGGCGGTGAGCCCACGTAACCGCTGAGGCATGAGCATGATGGTGAGCCTGATGTTTCTTTGCAAACCGAATTGGGCCCACACGGCGATGGCTGACAAGGATTAACAGGTTCCGGTGTAAATTGTTGGAATATACACCTAACGAACGGATTGCCGGTGTATGATGGTAGACATGAACAAATTGGGTTATGGTTAATCACTTGACATTTTGCTTCAACACCGCATGAACCTTGACAGGGGTTAATGCATTTCATGTTGCTGCACGCCTCATTAGGCAAGCAATCCGTACTGACAGTACATTCCGGTCTACAGGATGGTGGAGTGCCTTTATATCCGTCCAGGCAAGAGCATACAGCTTGATTATTTATTTCTCGACATTGACTGTTAGATCCACATGGGCTAGGCTGGCATGGTTGAGTATGAACCACTGAAAAGAAAATTACGAATTACTAGTTACTTAAAATTGAACTTCCTTAAAATATAAATATTTGTATAATTATATTTATTTACCTTCTATCTGCGAACATTGTACAAATGCATTACCAGACATTCTTTCTGGGCACCGACACATTGGTATGTGATTGATTACTTCACAAATTGCATTACTTGCACACACGCCAGTGTTGCATGGGTTCACACATTTATTTCGGAAACATGCTTTATCCTGAGGACAGTCTGAGCTAAGCACGCATTCAGGACGACATTCATAGTAAGGATCGCCTTGATACTCCGGCAAACATGTGCATTCACCGTTGTTGCAGACTGCGTTTGCACCACAAGGTGATGGATTACATAAATCAACTTCATCATAGACAGGTTCTGTAATAATAGTTTCATAGTAAAATTAACATTATTCACACGTACAAAAACCTACGATATTTCTTATTATTTTGTGATCATAGTACATACCCCGTATTTTACATTCTGTAAAGGCATCTCCAACATAGTTGTCAAGACAAGTACAAATGGGCGTATTTTTATTAACTGTACACTGTGCGTTTAAGCCACATGAGCCGGGACAAGGATCTTTACACTTTTGATTGATGCAAGCCAAATTGCTCGGGCAGTCAGCATTGATTATGCACTCAGGGCGACATCCTGGTGGAGCTCCTATATAATTTGCCAAACAAGTGCAAGATGGTATGCCATTAACATCTCTACATTCACTAAATGGCCCACAAGGTGAAGGTAAGCAAGGGTTCTTTATTTCTGTGTGTTCAATAAGTGGCGTTGTCAATTGATAGCATCTACTAAATGGATCACCCGTAAATCCATCTCGACATGAACAAATTGGACTATGATTGATAACAAGGCAATTGGCATTATGGCCACACTGTCCCACGCAAGGGTCAACGCACTTTGAAGCAACACATGCTTTATTTGAAGGACATTCAGCGCTAATGACGCATTCTGGTCTGCAGCTGGGTGGAGCACCTCTGTAATCTTGTAAACAAGTGCATACTGCCTGACCGTTTATTTCTTTACATGCGCTATTTGGACCACATGGCGATGGTGAACAAGGATTTGTTGTTTGTTCAATATCTGAAAAAGAGAATACGTAACTCAAATGTTAATAATTTAACTAAAATTAGATGACTAACCAAGTAACAAATACTTACGTTGAATGATGGAACATTGTTGGAATGGGTTACCAGTGTATCCGCTATTGCATGTACAGATAGGTGCATGGTTCACTGTCTGGCACTGAGCATTAGTACCGCACGTGCCTGGGCAAGGATCTTGACACTTGTTTTGTTGGCAGACTCTATTGGATGGACAGTCTGTATTAACTGTACATTCAGGTCGGCAGCCTTCATAAGGATTGCCGAAATATCCAGGTGAACAAACACAAGAGCCAGCATTATTACGTTCTCTGCAGATGGCATTACTTCCGCACGGTGATGGTGCACAAGGCGATGTGTGTTCTAATGCCGGTACATTTTGTTGTACGTTACAATATAAGAATGGATCGCCAATATATCCTTGAGGACATACACAGTTGGGAGTATGACTCACGACTCGGCACTGTGCCATTGATCCGCATGCTCCTACACAAGGATCACTACATTTGTTGTTAATACAGGCTAAGTGATTTGGGCATTCGCTGTTACTTGAACATTCTGGACGACAGTTTGGTGGTGATCCCATAAACTCTGACATGCACGTGCATGACGGAGCGTCATTAATTGCTTGGCAGACTGCATTAGGTCCACAAGGTGAAGGCAGACAAGGATTTATTTGCTGAGGAATTTCAAGTGCTGAAAAATAATTATTGTCGTATAATAGTAACAGACGTAAGACAAATGGTTTCATTGCATAAATCCGTGGCGCAGTGGTAGTGAATGTGACTGCTGTGCATGAGGTCTCGGGTTCGAATCCCGGGTCGGGCCAACAAAAAGTTATTGGGCTTTTCTGTTAAGAAATCTCAATAGCAGTCCGGAGTTAGGAAGTTGGCGGTGTTAGACACCCCCGTGCCTCGGTACGTAAACGTAATACATTGGTCCTGCGCCCGATCTCTCTCCGATCGTGTCGGATTACCGTCCCATCGGATCATGAGAGTTAGGGAACAGAGAGTGTACTTGTGTTTGCGCACACACTTGTGCACTATAATATCCCCTGCGCAGATGGCTAGTCTCCGTTAAGACTGGCCGCCGTGGCCGAAATTTGGTCTGGAGGACATTATTATTAATAAATAATGCAATTACTTACGTTTTGGTACACATCTACTAAATGGATCACCAGTGTATTCACTCGGGCATGAACATATCGGATTATGATTGACGACTTGACAGACTGCTCTAATGCCACAAGCTCCAGTGCAAGGATCGATACATTTGTAATTATTGCAAGCTTTATTCAAAGGACATTCAGCGCTTGTAGTACACTCCGCTCGGCAAGTTGGAGGGTTGCCAGAATATCCAGGTATACATGAGCATACAGCAACACTGTTCACTTCTCGGCACTGACTGTTCGGGCCGCATGGACTAGGGTTACACGGGTTTGTGGGCAATGATGCTGAAATATGATAAATGAATATTATATCGTCCTTTGTTTGGTATACGTCATGCAAAAGTAAAACAAAATTTATTAAATACCTTGAAGAACATTACACAATACGAATGAATTGCCTGTGTATCCTGCAGGACAACTGCACATCGGTACATGATTAATAACTTCGCACACAGCATTTGGCCCGCATGTATCTGGACATGGATTCACGCATTTCTTATGAGTACAAATCTGATTTCTCTGACAATCTGTGCTGACGGTACACTCTGGTCGACAGCCAACGTACGGGTCGCCATGATATTCAGGCAGACATGTACATTCTCCGTTGTTACATTGTGTGTTAGAGCCGCAAGGTGATGGATTACACAAATCTAATGGTACTAAATCTGGAATGTAAATATGAATGAATAATCACATAGTTGTCAAATTGTTTGTCTAATTTACTAACTTTATAAATAGATCATATTAAAATATACTGATATGTATTATACAATATAAGTAATATTAAGCCATAAAAATAAACAAGTACCTTGTAAGGGTTTTCCCATGCACGCCGTAAACGGATCACCCTTATATCCCTCAGAGCAAGTACAAATGGCCATGTGCTTAATGACTGTGCATTGTGCATTTTGTCCACATGATCCAAGACAAGGATCTTTACATTTCTCGTTGATACACGCTAATGAGCTAATACAGTCTTGGTTGGTGACACACTCAGGTCGGCAGTTCGGTGGGCTTCCGATGTAACCCAGAGAACAAGAACATGAAGCTTGGCCACCGAAATTACGACAAGTTGCAAAAGCACCACATGGTGAAGGCACACAAGGATCTCTTGAGTCGTCGAGAACTGGTTGAGGCACTGAAAATCATTATTACATTATTAATACTTCATATATTTCAAAACTTTAATATTTCTTGCAAAAATAAATTAAGCACAAAATTATCATTCACAAAGTTTAATTACCTGGCTTTTCGTAACATCTTGTAAACGGATCACCCGTAAAGCCGGTGCCGCAACTACAGATGGGATTATGGTTAAATACGCGACATTCAGCCTTTTGGCCACAAGGCCCTGGGCAAGGATTAACACATTTCTGATTTGTACAAGCCTTGTCTGAGGTACAATCTGAATTCAGTATACATTCTGGTTTGCAAGCAGGTGGTTGTCCAAAGTAATTAGGTAAACAACTGCACGTTGCTTGATTATTTATTTTGCGGCATTGACTGTTCGGTCCACATGGGTTTGGATAACAAACATTTACGGGCGTCGGATCATTTTCTAAAAAAATAATTGGATTTACTACATTTTGTAACATTAAATAACCATATACAAAAGTATACTTATTTTGCTATTTTACTTACGAGGTATAGGATTGCATCGACGGAATGCGTCGCCTGTGTATCCCACAATGCAATTACATGTCGGCGAATGATTCACAGTTGTACATTCTGCGTTTATTCCACACGTGCCGGGACATGGGTCTTGGCATTTGTTTCCTATGCAAGCTCTATTTCCTGCACAATCTGAATTAGATACACACTCGGGGCGACAGCCTTCGTATGGGTTTCCGAAATATCCCTCATTACAAATGCAAGAGCCTGCTTTATTTTGTTCTCTACAAATTGCGTTTGATCCGCAAGGCGACGGAGAACATGGAGTTAAAAATTCGTTTACTGTTTGCGGTCTACATTGTGTGAAAGGGTCACCGAAATAACCTTGTGGACAAACACACATCGCTGAGTGACTGACAACGCGACATTCAGCGTTTTCACCACAAGCTTGAACGCATGGGTCGCGACATTTTTGAATAACGCATGCTAACTGTGGCGCACATTCACCGTTACTTATACATTCCGGCTTACAGTAAGGTGGTTGACCCTTATATTCCGGCAAACAAGTACATGACGGGCTACCGTTAATATCTTTGCAAATAGAATTTGGTCCACACGGTGAAGGCTGACATGGGTTGATTTCTAATGGTGGAGCATCTGAAATAACACATAATGTGTCGAATCAGCAACAAAACATCACGAAATTAAAATTGGGTACTAAATGGCCGATGAAATACTTACTTGAGACAAAAGTACATTCGACGAATGGATCACCGGAATGTGCAGCAGGGCAAGCACAAATCGGATTGTGGTTGACAACTTCACAAGTAGCTCTCACGCCACACGTGCCAATGCAAGGGTTCACGCATTTTTGTGCCATACATGCTTGGTTTTGAGGACATTCTGAATTGCCTACACATTCTGGTCTACAGGCGGGCGGTATGCCCAAGTATGTAGGCAAACACGAACATACTGCTTGGTTATTTATTTCTCGACATTGACTGTTAGGACCACAAACCGCTGTACCACACGGATTTTCTGCTGCTAACACTAGTTAGAAAAAGCAACATATTAGTAAAGGGATGTACTTAACAATATGGTAACAACATTTTTCATTACCTAAGGGAATATTTTATAGTTACCTCGAATGGGATTGCATAAGACGAAAGCGTTTCCAGTGAACCCATTATTGCAACTACACATTGGGATGTGATTAACTACTTGACATACAGCATTTTGTCCACATGCGCCTATGCACGGGTCGACACATTTTCGTTGCACGCATGCCTTACTCTGATCGCAGTCGGTACTAAATACACATTCTGGACGACAGTTGAAGTAGGGGTCCCCGTGATATTCCGGTAAGCAGTGGCATTGACCATTTATACATTCAGCATTTGATCCACAACGTATGTTAGTGCAATCGTCCACTTTTGTTGGTTCAACTGTAATAGATATAACATTAGTAATATAGCTCAAAATCACAATGTCGGGTAAACAATATTTCTTATTGATTTGAGTACTACCTTCAAGTGGTTTTATTCTGCAGCTGGTGAATGGGTCACCGATGTATCCTTCTACACATGTGCAGATTGGAATATGATTATGTACACTGCATATGGCTGACGCACCACATGATCCTGGACATGGATCTTGGCATTTAGAATTGATACAAGCTTGGTTACTAGGGCATTCTGAATGTATCGAGCATTCCGGTCTACAGTTCGGCGGACTACCAATGAAAGTCGGTAGACATGAGCAAGACGGAGTATTGCCAACGTCGCGGCATTCCGAGTTCGCACCACAAGGAGATGGAACACACGGATTTCTTATATCAGGTACTGGGTCATCTAAAATTATAAAACATTGTTAATCCCACATATTACAAAATTATATGGTTTTACTGTTTTTGCTGTATTTATTTTACTTACTTTTGATAATAGTGCACATAGTGAACGGGTCGCCGGTGAACGAAACTTTGCAGGAACAAATAGGACTGTGGTTTATTACTTTGCAGTTGGTGTTCGTACCACAAGGTCCAGGACATGGATCAACACACTTTTGGTTGAGGCAGGCCTTGTCATGGGCACACTCCGAACTTACGATACACTCAGGACGACAGTTTGGCGGAGCACCAATGTATTCTGGTAAACACGAGCACACAGCTTGGGTATTAATTACTTTGCATTGGCTGTTTGGACCGCATGGTGAAGGATAGCAAACGTCAATTGGAGTTGACTGCGGTAGAGTTTCTGAAAATACAAAGTAATTTTATTGTATGAAATAATAAAAACATATTAGTATTTAAAACAAAATATTTTTATCAGATCATAAATTTTACCTTGGTATACACAATATCTAAACGGATCTCCAGTGTAACCGTTAATACAGGTGCAGAGCGAAGCATGATTTACAACTTGACATTCAGCATTTGTGCCACAGCTACCAGGACATGGGTCGCCGCATTTGTTATTGATACAAGCTCTGTTTGAAGGACAATCCGTGTTTACAACACATTCAGGCCGACAACCATCGTATGGGTTACCTATATAACCTTCTACGCAAGAACAAGATCCTGCATTATTTCTCTCTTTACAGATAGCGTTGGCTCCACAAGGTGACGGTGAACACGGTGTCGTGACAACATCAATCTGTAGTCGTTCTTCAACACACGAATAGAATGGATCTCCAGTAAACCCATATGGGCACAGGCAGATGGGAGAGTGACTAACAACTTTACATTCAGCACTGGCAGCGCAAGCACCTTCGCATGGATTTTTGCATTTGTTGTTGACGCATGATAAGTGATTAGAACACTCTTCGTTGCTTGTACATTCTGGTCTACAGTAAGGGGCTTGGCCATGATAACCTTCCAGACAAGTACAAGATGGTGCTTCGTTAACTACTCTACAGAGAGAATTCGGTCCACATGGCGATGGTGTACAGGGGTCTACTGGTTCTGGCAAACGTTCAGCTGTAACAAAATATAAGGGTTGAATATAAATAATATACTTAGTAATACATTCATTTATATATTTGTATTTATTGACTATACTTACGAAGTCTCATACATCTTGAGAACGGATCGCCTGTATACGATACTGGGCATGTACAGATCGGATTGTGATTCACAACTTTGCATTCAGCATTTACCCCACATGATCCTATGCACGGATTAACACAGCGTTGATTGCTGCAAGCTTGGTTTAGCGGACACTCTGCACTTATCGTGCACTCCGGCCGGCATGCTGGAGGAGCTCCCATATAGTTCGGTGCGCATGAACAAACCGCTTGACCGTTGACTTCTCTGCACTGACTGTTCGGGCCACATGGTGATGGTTGACATGGGTTACTTATTACTGCTTCTATAATATTAAAAATAAGTTAGTGAATGTATTTTTTTTTAAAGGTTACTGTTTGCACGATTTATATTTTTGTTACCTGTGATAGGACGACATTCTACGAATGCGTTGCCAGTCATGTGTGCTGGACAACTACACATCGGTATATGATTCACTACATTGCACGTTGCAGTCGTGGCGCAGGTGCCTGGGCAAGGATCTATACATTTATTGCGTATGCAAGCTTTGTCACGATTACATTCCGAGCTTTGTACACATTCTGGTCGACAACCCGAATATGGATCACCTTGAAATTCGGGCAGGCAGGTACATTTGCCATCAAAACATTCGGTGTTGGCTCCACATGGAGATGGGTTACATAAGTCATCGTTCACTGAAATAAAAAGTAACAATCCAGAATTTATATTCTTATATAACTGTTTGATATTTTTATTTGAATACAGTGTGTATTCTAATAAAAATATACCAGAATTTCTACATAAAATTATTATCATATATACCTGACACCTGTTACATAAAACATTTCAAATAAGAGAATAGTAAAATAAATGTTTACCTTTGGGTGGTGTCGGTGTACATTGGGTAAAAGCATTTCCAGTAAATCCTTCAGCGCAAGAACAAATCGACACGTGTTTTATGACTTGGCAGTTGGCGTTAATGCCGCAGGAACCTGGACATGGATCTTTACATTTTTGATTTATACAAGCCAGATTACTGGCGCAATCTTCATTTATTGAACACTCAGGCCTACAATTAGGCGGACTGCCTTCGAAGTTTGGCAAACATGAACATGATGGAATACCGCGTAGATTTTGACATTGCGAGTTGGGTCCACATGGTGAAGGTACACAAGGATCCCTTTCAATCTCCGTGTGTGATTCTGGAACTAATAAATCAAATTTAAATATTAACTTAGTATGACCGGTGGATTCTTATAACGCATTATTGTTAATTAAAAATAAAATTACCTGTTACTATATAGCAGCTAGAGAATGGATCGCCCGTGTATCTATTCAGACATGTACATATGGGGCTATGGTTTATAACTCTACAATCAGTATTACGCCCACAAGGTCCTGGACATGGTGAAATACACTTTTGATTTTGACATATTTTATCTACTGGGCATTCAGCGCTTACTACACATTCAGGCCTGCAGTTTGGTGGCGATCCGCGATACTCTGGCAAACACGAGCATATACTTTGACCATTTGTTACTCGGCACTGGCTGTTAGGACCGCAAGGAGATGGCTGACAAGGATCAACGGGTACATCTTCCACAGCTGTAATTAAAATAATGATTAGTTCCTATCCACATGTTGTTTATAATAAAAGATGACAATTTATATTCAGGATAAATACGTACGTTTTAGATGACATTGTGAGAAAGGATCGCCGATATATCCTTGTCGACAAGTACACAGTGGCGAGTGATTAACCACTTGACAATCAGCATTAGCAGCACATGTGCCTGGACAGGGGTCAATGCATTTATTTCTCGTACATGCTTTATTACTCGAACAGTCTGAGTTCACTAAACATTCTGGATGACAACCTTCATACGGATTACCGAAGTATCCTGTAATACATATACATGCACCTGCGCCGGCATGTTCTCTACATTCAGCATTTGTTCCACATGGAGAAGGCGTGCACGGTGACACCACTTCAGGAACCATGGACACAGGTGAACATTGTACGGAAGCGTCTCCTCTGTAGCCTTCGGGACAAATACAAACGGGTGTGTGACTGACGACTCTACACTCTGCGTTTGTGCCGCACACTCGATCACAAGGGTTTTGGCATTTCCTATTTATACAAGCTAATTGTGGAGCACATTCACTATTAGCCACACATTCTGGCCGACAGTTTGGTGGTGCTCCTATAAATTCTGGCATACATTGACACGACGGAATCTCTCCGCCAGTCTGTTGGCATATAGAATTTGGTCCACATGGCGATGGTTGACAAGGATTCACCGGTACCACAGGTGATGCGACAGCTAAAATGAAAATATACATATATTTATAATATTTTGTTTCTATCTAGAGGTATTTTGCTTTATAATTGTATTAACATTAAAAATTAACTTACGGGCTGTAATACATCTTGTAAATGGATCGCCTGACATTCCTGATAGGCACGTACAGATAGGATTATGATTAACCACTTGACATAAGGCGCTTATGCCACATGTTCCTTGACATGGGTTAATACATTTTTGGTTGCTGCATGCTTTGTCAAGAGGGCAATCGGAACTCGCTACGCATTCTGGTCGGCACGATGGAGGCGCACCGCGGTACCCAGGTAAACATGAACATACAGCCTGTTCGTTAAATTCTCTGCATTGACTGTGGGGACCACAGGGACTTGGTTGGCAAGGATTAGTTGAAATATTTTCTGAAAACAAATAAATAAAATAAAGTAACTGAAATATAGTTTAAATATCAGTTGAATTATTGGTATTCACGTAATACATAATGTACAAAACAATAGCTTACCTTTCACAGGACTACATTGTATAAAGGCATTGCCAGTAGTTCTAATGGGGCAAGTACAAACAGCCATATGATTCACAACGTTACAGTTAGCATTGATACCGCAAGTATTAATGCAGGGATCCACGCATCGATATCTAACACAAGCCAAGTCCCGAGGACATTCAGAACTTATCGTACATTCGGGACGACATTCGAAGTAAGGATCACCATTATATTCTGGTCTACAGGTGCAAATACCTTCGTTACAATCCGCATTCGGACCACATGGTGATGGATTACATAAGTCTGTAACTACATGCTCTGAAAATAAAAACAGATAAAGATATAAAATACAACCATATGATGTTAATCTTTTAACCTTTTAACCGCCCCACTTCATAACAGTTGTCGTGCCCCCAGCGCCCGGCACAGTGAATCGAAAATAAATACTTACAAAAATAAATACTTATTTTAGGAGTTCTAATTATGAGACTAAAGTGTATTAAATTGTAAGTGATTACTTAATTATCCATTTACACAATATAAACATTTTTTGATAGAAAACACCGTAACTAAATAAAAAAGCAGATTAAACGAGCTGTGGTATCTGGTCGGATTAATCCGACGTAAGCGGTTAAAAGGTTAAAATGCTTATTAAAGCAATAAGGAGTTATTTATTTCTAATAGTTACCTATATTTGGTTTGAATGTACAACTCTGGAAAGGATTGCCAGTATAGCCTTCGAAGCATGTGCATATAGACACGTGACCCTGTACTCTACAGTTAGCATTAACACCACATGATCCTGGGCATGGGTCTACACACTTTTCGTTAATACAAGCCAACTCGCTGGAACAATCCGTATTAACAGTACATTCCGGACGACAATTTGGCGGACTGCCCATATATTGCGGTGAACAAGAACATGAAGGTGATCCTCCTATATCCCTACATTGAGAGTATGGTCCGCACGGCGATGGTAGGCATGGGTTCGTAGGTACCGCAACAATATCTGCAACTGAAACAATTTGTTCATGTTATTTATGATCTAAAAGACTAGCCATATGTGTAACTTGTACTTATGTTGGTAAATATATACCTGGGGCACTATAGCATCTGCTGAATGGATCTCCTGTGTGCTGTGGTCGACATGAACATATGGGACTATGATTAATAACTTTGCATTCTGTATTCTGCCCACATACGCCTTCACATGGATTACGGCATTTTTGTTTTATACAAGCTTGTTGTTGGTTACATTCAGAACTAATTAGACACTCGGGTCTACAGCTCGGTGGTGTTCCCAAATATTCGGCTTGACATGTACAGACCGCTTGGTTATTTGACACTTTACAAATACTATTCGGGCCACATGGTGATGGTAAGCAAGGATCTCTCTGTACAACAGGGACATCTGCAACTTTTTCTTCATAGCAGTTTTGGTAAGGACTTCCAGTTAGACCAGGCAAGCATTGACATGTAGGAGTATGATTTATAATATTACAAACAGCATTACGACCACAAATGTTAGCACATGGATTTTTACATTTGTTTTGAATACAAGCTAAATTCGTAGCACAATCCGAATTGACTACACACTCGGGACGACATCCCTCGTAGGGATTACCAATATGGTCTGGTAAACATACGCAAGCTCCGGCATTTCTTTGCTCTTTGCACACAGCGTTTGGTCCACAAGGGGACGGTGAGCAAGGTGTAAGGGGTACGTCCATTATTTGACAGCTCCTAAATGCATCTCCTGTGTAACCTGGCGGGCACAAGCATCGGGGAGTGTGACTCACTACCTTGCACTCTGCTCCTGAGCCACAAGAGCCAGGGCATGGATCTTTGCATTTTTGATTTATACATGCCATTTCGTTAGGGCACTCTGAGTTAGATATACATTCTGGACGACAGTTTGGAGGATTGCCAAGATACTCGAGTTGACACGCACACGATGGTGATCCACCGACTTCTCTACACACTGAATTAGGACCACATGGTGATGGTTCACAAGGATTGACATAAGCTGGTGGTACATCTGTAATAAAGAAAATAATAAATTGTAAAAGTAATATTGTGCAACTACGCCCTAGAAGCTTCAGTTTTATAATATATAGTCCATATCATTGTTATATTGATTGCATATAATATGTATAATATGTTAACCATTATGAAGAACATACACGTATCATATCATTGACTATAAATACAATGTTTTTATATGAACACTGAATGTCACCCGATCACGCTGTGTTATATGTTTTTATATAAGCTCTTAAGCAGAGGGTTTGGGTTCGAAACCACGTCGTGCACCTCTGACTTTCGGAAGTTACATGACTTTTCGAAATTATGTGCGAATTTATTGACAATTATCGCCTGTTCCGTGCCTCGGAGACCAAGTTAAGCCGTCGGTCCCGGCTGCGATGAACATCTATGGCAGTCGTTATTGGGAAGTCAGTGCCCTCTAATATCCTGACACTGGTCTAGCCTTAGGGTATCATTAGCTTCGGGTTGCGGAGGTCAAATGGCAGTCGCTCCGTGAAGAAACTGATATCCAGTCAAATCCGGTTAGACTAGAAAGGCGACCCCAAGTGACTTGAGAATAATAAAGGCTAGGGAGAAGAAAATATAAGCTCTTATATTATTATGAGAAAAGTTAAATCGTACTTCCAGCGTATAGTTTTGTATGCAAGTAACCGACTTATTGTTTCTATCCGTGTCCTTAAGTATGTAAATCACTAATAAAAATAAAAATATATATATATAATTAAAAATGAATACCAAATAAATTCAGATTGCAGTAATTACCTTCTACAAGACATCTACTGAATGGATCCCCGGTATAGCCAGATGGACATGAGCATATTGGATTATGATTTATAACTTGACATTGCGCGCCCGAACCGCAGTTTCCTTTGCATGGATCAACACATCGCTGATTGGAACAAGCTCGATTTAATGGACATTCAGAACTTGATATACATTCTGGTCTGCAAGTGGGCGGCGCCCCAATATATCCAGTTAAACAGGAACATATGGCTTGACCGTTAATTTCACGACACTGGCTATTTGGACCGCAAGGTGTTGGGCTGCATGGATTAATAGCTTCGGCAATCCTGACCGGCCGACATTCCAGAAAAGCATTTCCAGAATATCCACTGGGGCATGTACACATTGGAACGTGATTAAATACGTTGCAGATAGCTTCTCTGCCACAAGTGTTCACACATGGGTCGACACATTTGTGTTGGACACAAGCTTTATTATGAGGGCAGTCAGTACTCATTAAACATTCCGGTCTACAGCCATAATAAGGATCGCCTTGATATTCAGGTAAGCACGTGCAAATGCCATCGTTGCATTCAGCGTTGGCACCACATGGCGATGGATTACATAAATCAGTTTCCGTGACAGTGTCTGTGAAAGTACAAATAGACAAGTCAAAATATGTTTTATTAATAATTCTATGAATTACATTTACAGAAAAATTTAATAATAATAGTATTTACCATCGCTTTCAGGTGCCGGTACGCAGCGTGTGAATGGGTCACCAGTGAACTGTTCCGCACAACCACATTGAGCAATGTGGTTAAATACAGAACACTGCGCGTTTATACCGCATGCTCCTGGACAAGGATCGCGACATTTCTCATTAATGCATGCTTGATTGCTGGGGCACTCTGAATTGATTGTACACTCGGGCCTGCAATTTGGTGGACTACCGATATAACTGGGTTTGCAAGCGCATGACGGAGCATTTCCAATATTACGGCATTCTGCATATAAACCACATGGGGACGATAAGCAGGGATCTTGCGGCACATCACGTTGCGGTGGCTGCGAAACTAAAATAAATAATACATTTTAAAATCACACCAGAAATGTCTATATGATGTATCTACCTAAAAATCACAAATACTTATGATTAATTACGAAGTGTACTTACTTTTGATTGGATAACATCTCGTGAATGGATTTCCAGTAAGGCCTTGCTTGCAGACACATATAGGACTATGATTTATGACATTACAATTAGCATTTTCACCGCACGTACCCTCGCAGGGATTTGAGCATTTCTGGTTGACACAAGCTAAGTGCGTCGGACATTCTGAGCTCACTACACACTCAGGGCGGCAGTTTGGTGGAGCTCCAACAAAGCTTGGCAAACAAGAGCACACAGCTTGTTTGTTGATTTCTTTACATTGGCTGTTTGCTCCACATGGTGAAGGGCTGCATGGATTTGTCTCAACAACAACTGCTACAAATACAAAAGATACATATTAATTTAAATTGATTATGTAAGTTATTTTATTGTTAAAATGTATTTTAATTTAAAAAATACACATGGCATTTGTTATAAAAAATATTTAGCTTACGTTCTTGCATGATGGTGCAGTGACTAAATGGATTCCCGGTGTATCCTTGATTACATATACATGTTGGCATGTGATAGTGTACTTGGCAAATAGCATTTGAACCACACGTACCAGGACATGGGTCAATACATTTCATTCTTGAACAAGCTCTGTTAAGAGGGCAATCAGTGTTTACCACACATTCAGGTCGACATCCTTCGTACGGATTGCCCGAGTAACCATCTAGGCACTGACAAGATCCAACACCTCGTTGTTCTTTGCATTGTGCGTTAGACCCACATGGGTTAGGATTGCATGGTGTTAGGACTTCAGACTGTTCCATGATTGGCTGAGCACTACAGTACGAGAATGGATCGCCAGTATAACCGGCATGACATAAGCACATGGGGGCATGACTTACAACTCTACATTCAGTATTGGAACCACACGCGCCTAAACAAGGATCAGTGCATTTCTGATTAAGGCACGCTAAGTTATAATCACATTCACTATTGCTAATGCACTCAGGCCGGCAGTTGGGGGGCGTTCCTTTATAAGTTGGTAAACAAGCGCAGATAGGGCTTTCGCCACTTATTTTACATATTGCATGTGTTCCACAAGGAGATGGTTCACAAGGATTAACCTGGGCCTCTACAGCAACTGTAATAAATAAAATATATTTTTATATGTATAACAGAAAATATTTGTAGACTTAAAAATAGATTGCACATTAATAGACTATAATTAGAATTATAAGTACAGGATGTAATTACCTATAACCGTACACCTCAAGAAGGGATCGCCTGTGAAAGATGGTGGGCACGTGCAAATTGGGTTATGATTGATGACGTCACATATTGCGGCTGTACCGCATGCTCCCACGCATGGATTAACGCATTTTTGGTTGTTGCATGCTTCTTTTAACGGGCATTCAAGGCTGACGACACATTCAGGTCTGCAAGTAGGTGGACTTCCGCGGTAGCCGGGTACGCATGAACATATCGCTTGCCCGTTTGATTGTTGACACCGACTGTTTGGTCCACATGGTGATGGATTACATGGGTTGGAAACAGACACTGCAAGACAAATTAAATATGTAATAGGTACATGGCTGATATTTACATACAGTGCTAATATATTTCTTAATTTTCAACATACCTGCTGAGGGCCTACATTCTACAAAAGCATTGCCATTCATTCCTTTAGGGCATGAACACATTGGCACGTGGTTCATAACATCACAGAGTGCGTTTAATCCACAGGTGCCAATGCAAGGATTCATACATTTATTTCGCAAACAGCCTTTATCTAGTGGACAATCAGTATTGTACACGCATTCAGGTCGACACCCAAGATATGGGTCACCGTGATAGCCAGCTACGCAGGAGCATGCACCATTATTACAAGCAGTGTTCGGCCCGCAAGGACTTGGATTACATGGATCGATCTCTGCAGGCGGTTCATCTGTAAAATAATCAAAAATACGATTTTGTGCGGAACTATCATGTTACGTTTACTGTTTGATAATATGTAGTAAAATTTTAAATAATGAACTCAACACAATACATACAAACAGAATTGCAAGTCATGGTAATATAGCAAGTTGTAGTTTAAGTGCTTACCCTGTATAGGATTTACTCTGCATTCTCTAAATGGATCTCCAGTAAACCCTTCCGGGCATAGGCAAACAGGAACGTGATTATTGACAAAACATTTAGCGTATAAACCACATGAACCTTCGCATGGGTTTCGGCATTTTTCAGCTTCACAGGCAAGATCGTTTGTGCAATCAGAATGTACGACACATTCAGGCTTACAATATGGCGGTGTACCAATGTAAGGAGACAAACAGGAACAAGACGGCACACCATTATTATTTCGACATTCTGCGTAAAGGCCACATGGTGAAGGTACACACGGATCCGAAGGTGCGGCTACGCTTGGAGATGTTTCTGAAAGATATTAATTATTATCAATAAATAAAATACATATTATGAATAAAATCTAAAGAGGTATCAAAAGTTTACTTTTTTTGATATTGTTAAAGTACTTACGTAATATGCGTGAACACATAGTGAACGGATCTCCTGAGTAACCTAATCGACACGTGCAAACAGGGCTGTGATTTATTACTTTACATTCTGTGTTCTGCCCACATGGTTTAGGGCAAGGATTGATGCATCGTTGATTAACGCAAGCTCGATTTGATTTACATTCTGAATTCACCATACACTCAGGTTTGCAGTTAGGTGGCGATCCCATGTAATTGGGAAGACATGAGCACACGGGTTGGTTGTTTAGTTCTTTACATACTGCGTTAAAACCACACGGAGAAGGATTACATACGTTCACTATAGCAACATCATTATCTGAAAATGTTATAATATAATTAACCTATTGTATTTTGATAGGTATGATATACTATATAATTTGCGTATATATTTACCTCGTACAAGATGACACATTGAAAGAGGATTTCCACTAAAGCCTGTTTTGCAGTTACACGTTGGTTTGTGATTTGTAACATAGCAATCTGCATTATACCCACACATCCCTGGGCATGGATCTATGCATTTGTTTCTGTTGCAGGCCAGTACTAAGGGGCAATCTGAATCCGCTAAGCATTCAGGTCTACAACCTTGGTATGGGTCACCGGTATAATCAGGCAAACAAGTACATGAACCGGCGTTGCCTTGTACTTTACATTCAGCATTCGCACCACAAGGAGAAGGCTCACAAGGATTTAGGTATTCGACCTTAGGCGGAGCTGAAATATGTTTAAAATACAATAAAATTACTTACCAACGAACATGTCAGTCACCGTGGAAGCACTTCCTTGTTCCGAAGCGTTAGTTGAAGCTTGGTGGGGCTGGCGACGTTTAGTGACCTCCTTTTCCGGCGACACCGTCATTATCTCAAGCAGCGCCGTCCAAAAGCGGCTGTCACGGCGGACAGCCTAAGCTTTACTGTAAGTGCTAGGTTATCTCCGCGTGCTCCGTTGTCAAGCATAGGCATTAATATCACATTAACAGTTATTTTAATAAGTTATGTCCCTCCTGAAAGCTTCGTATATATCTATTTATCATTTTATCCGATCCTACGACCTGTTCCGAGGCTTATGTTTAAAGCATTTACATAAGTTCTGTACGGACGTAATCACCTTTAAACCAAATGGCAGGCATGGTCACCATCTAGTCCCAAAGTAAAAACATCATTGCAGACCTATGTACATTAGTAAACCGTGTAAGGCATGATGACCACTATGTATATTTTCTTTATGACAAGCTCTTCCTTTCAAGCATGAACAAATTATCACGCTTTGCAAAGCAGAGGGTTATATGCATTTAAAATTGACGTGGGTACATCAGTTTCAATAAAATATTAATTTACAAATTCCGTTTACCTTAATCTTAACAAATATTTTAGAGTAAAAATAAAGTACCTACCAAATGTCAAAAAACTTGACAATGTTATAATATTGTACAAACAATTTATAGTTGCAATATACCAAAATATCTGTGAAATACTTTCAAAACACATCAAAAATAAGACACGTGAATGGTAAATTACCTTTTGGCTGTGAGCAGCCCTGGAAAGGATCGCCTTCTAAACCAGGTTCACAGGCACAAATAGCACGATGGTCGACCACCGAACATGTCGCGCGTGGACCACAAGCGTGTTCGCAAGGATCTTTACATTTTTGACCAACACAAGCTAACACTGCTGGACA
This sequence comes from Catocala sponsa, assembly GCA_963564715.1. NCBI lineage: Eukaryota > Metazoa > Arthropoda > Insecta > Lepidoptera > Erebidae > Catocala > Catocala sponsa. The sequence continues at coordinate 14,924,626 of OY751335.1, forward strand.
TTCTGCACTTATTGTACATTCTGGGCGACAGTTTGGAGGGGCTCCAATGAATCCGGGCTGACAGCTGCACGCTGGTGTGTCACCAGAATTTAAACAAACCGAATTTGGCCCGCATGGGGACGATTGACATGGATCGTTCGGTATCTCAGGTGGAAGCGCTGCAAAATATTGATAATCGTATACTAATTCACGTTGTAATAATGCAGTCGTATTTGAGATAAATAAATGTACATATATATTACCTGGTTTGGGGTAGCAGTAATTGAATGGATCGCCCGTAAATTCTTCATTGCACGTACATATCGGTGAGTGCGCAATAACTTGGCAGCGAGCGCCACGTCCACAAGCACCTTCACATGGGTCGCGACATCGACGATCAATACAAGCCAACTGTAATTTGCACTCAGCGCTTACAAGACATTCCGGTCGACAAGAAGGAGGAGATCCTATGTGGCCCGATTTGCAAGAACAAGCAGCAGCACCATTGGGACTCACAGTACATTCACTGTATGGCCCACATGGGGACGGAGAGCACGGTGAAACAGGCTCTAAAATGGATTAAATAATCATTAGTTCAGAACATAAAGACGTTGATGACAATAATCTTGACAGTAACATTAAGAAAGCTTTATTTACCGTGTTGGATCTCGTTACATAAGTTGAAAGGATCGCCTGATGTATTTGGTGGACAAGTACATGATGGAATATGATTATTAATTGTACATATTGCATTGGTTCCACAGGCACCAGGACATGGGTCGACGCATTTGCCTCTTTGACATGTACGAGTTGGTGAACACTCGCCATTGGTACTACATTCAAGTCGGCATCCGGTATAAGGATCTCCAAAATATCCAGGTGCGCATGAGCATGCACCCGCATCACATATAGTATTACTACCACAAGGTGATGGATTACAAGGATCGGCAGAAGGTGTAGGTGTGACTGTAAAGAGATAATAATGTTTAATTATTAAAAAATATACATAAATAACCTTGTATTAGCATCAGAATATTGCATAAAGGGTAAAAGTATGTACCTATAACTTCCGAACATTGGATGAAGGGATCACCAGAATATCCAACCGGACAAACACAAATAGGTATGTGATCATGTACGCGACATTCGGCCCTAAAACCACACGATCCTTCACACGGGTTTCGACACTTTTCTGCAATGCACGCCTGGTGTGATGGACAATCTGTGCTTACAAGGCATTCTGGATGGCAATTAGGTGGAGCACCTATATATCCTTGGACACAGGAACATGACGGACTATCATTGATGGGTCGGCATTCACTAAAAAGTCCGCATGGATTTGGCTGGCATGGATTTGTTGGCAGATCGTTATCTGGCGGTATGATGTTTTCAACGCATCTTTTAAATGGATCGCCAGTAGTGCCTGATGGACAACTACATAAAGGACTATGATTAATAACATGACAGTTAGCACCTATCCCGCAAACACCTCTGCAAGGATCGGCGCATTTTAATCTGTGGCAAGCTCGATCTGATGGACATTCACTGCTGACTGTACATTCTGGTCTACAATCAGGGGGTGCACCTCTGTAATCCGGTAGGCACTCACAAGATGCTAGCCCTCCATTCTCTCTGCAAATACTATTTGGACCACATGGTGACGGTTGGCATGGTTTAGTTATATCTACAATAGTTTCTCTTGGTACGCACTGGTCAAAAGGATTTCCAGAGAATCCTTTCAAACATGCACAGCTGGGAACGTGATTTATTACATTACATTCAGCATTTGTGCCGCATATTCCAGGACAAGGGTCAACACATTTATTTTTGATGCATGCTTTATCGGCTGAGCAATCAGAACTGAGTACACATTCAGGGCGGCAACCATCATAGGGATTTCCTTGGAAACCTTCTATGCATGAACATGATCCAGCTCCATCCCTTTGACTACAAATTGCATTAGCACCACAAGGTGACGGATGACATGGGTGTACTTCTTCCTCTGAAAATAAAGACAAAAATTTGTGAAATACTCTAAGCATTTCTAACAAGCTTGTCATATATGAATAATAAATAAATCAAAATTACCTAGTTGAGGCACACATTGCATGAACGGATTGCCCGTAAACTTCTCCCTGCAGGAACAGGACACTGTATGGCTGACGACAATGCAATCGGCATCAACCCCACACGAACCAGGGCATGGATCTATGCATTTATTTTTAACACATGCTTGATTGGATGGGCAATCTGGATTAATAACACATTCAGGTCGGCAATTTGGTGGCTGACCAATGTAATTTTCGATGCATCTACAATTTGCTTTGCCATTTCTCTCAATGCATTGTGAATTTGGTCCACATGGCGTGGGATTACACACATCCTTTGGAGCATTTGGAGGAATAATTATATCGTAACAACTCTTGAACGGGTCTCCAGTTTGTCTGGGATTGCAGCTACAGATTGGACTATGGTTAATAACTTCACAGCGTGCTGATACTCCGCATGCGTTGATACAAGGGTTTATACATTTTTGATTAACACATGCTTTTGTTGATGGGCATTCCGAACTAACTAGGCACTCTGGTCGGCAGTTCGGTGGAGATCCTTGAAAACCTTCAAGGCATGCACATATTGCGGTGTTATCTACATTTTTGCAGATACTATTAGGTCCACAAGTAGACGGGTGACAAGGATCTCTTGATTCAATTGCTTTTTCTACAGGACGGCAATGTGTAAACGGATTGCCGCTGTAATCTGATATACATGAGCAAGTGGGTATGTGATTTATAACGTCACATTTAGCATTTTGTCCACACACACCGGGGCATGGGTCGCGACATTTATTTCTGAAACAAGCTTTATCCCTTGGACATTCCTGACTACCAGTGCACTCTGGTCGACAGCTTTCATATGGGTTTCCACTGTAATCCGATAGACAAGTACAGAACCCATTATCACATATAGCATTAGCTCCACAGGGAGACGGATTGCATGGATCTTGAGGAACTGGAGTTGTAGAATCTATAAAGAAAACATTGTTATTAGTTATTGAAAAAACTGGAAGGAATTATTAATAACGAGTACGTTAACGGAGTAAATTGGAAACTTACCTTCAAGAATTTGTAAGCATCTAGAAAACGGATCACCCGTAAATCCTTCGTTACAAACACATACAGCGACATGATTCAACACATGGCACGATGCGTCAACGCCACATGATCCAGGGCAAGGGTCTTCACATTTCTGTCGAACGCAAGCAAGCGAAGCCGGACATTCACCGTTAATAGTACATTCAGGTCGACAAGAGGGCGGTGACCCCACATAACCAGGTAAGCATGAACACGCTGGTCCACTAGCTAACAGTTGGCAACGCGAATGGGGACCGCATGGTGAAGGAGTACAAGATGGAGGTCTTTCAGTGGTTGACGGAATATCTGAAATAGAACATCGACATAATGAAAAAGAGAACAATAGGCTATATAAAAAAAACATTTAATTGATGTTATTGTACTTACAGTAACATTGTGTAAACGGATCGCCAGTCATGCCAAGCGGGCATGTGCAGATAGGACTATGGTTCTTGACTACACAATGAGCCCTTAGCCCACATGAATGAGGGCAAGGGTCATCACATTTTTGGTTGATACATGCTTTAGATGAATCGCATTCACTGTTAACTATACATTGAGGTCGACATGATGGTGGAGATCCGATGTAATTCGGCAGACAAGAACAAACTGCTTGCATGTTAACCTGCCTGCATTGACTGTTTGGACCGCAAGGCGTTGGTTCACATGGATTTTTCGGTGCAGGCGCTGCAAAATTTTAATTGTTACATCGTCTTCTAACATATTGTATTCTAATTAATAATATTAAGATCAATATTTTTTACTTACGTAGCAGTGGCATTTCTTTGCATTGGAAGAATGGATCGCCAGTATAACCTCTAGGACAAGTACATACAGGAATATGATTTTCTACTGTACATTGGGCTAACTGCCCACAGGTTCTAGGACAAGGATCGATACATTTAAACCGCGTGCAAGCTAGGTTCAGCGAACAGTCATCGTTACTTTCACACTCCCGGCGACATCCACTGGAACTATACGGGTCACCTTCATAGCCGTCAGAACATACGCATGCTCCGGCACCATTATATTCGCGGCATTCTGCGTTAGGACCACATGGGGATGGCGAACACGGGCTTGATAATGGAGTCACAGTAGCTAAAATATACAATACACTTTAACACTCAGTGGAACGAATAAACAAGAAATAAAACATATAAAACATCTAGGTATTTTAACGAATATTTAAATAAATAAAGTGAAAATACACACATGCCATCTCAATCTCGTTACATCTTAGGTTAGCATCACCCGTGAAACCTTGTTGGCATGAGCATACGGGTTTATGATTAATTGTTAAACATAGAGCATTAACACCACACGCTCCTTGACAAGGATCTCTACAACGCTCGTTAATGCAAGCCGTATTACTGGGACATTCCGGATCTATAGTGCATTCTGGTCTACAATTAGGTACTCGTCCAATATAATTGGGTAGACAGGAACAAGCGGCTTGGTCCCCAATGACACGACAATCTGAATTTGGTCCACAAGGAGACTGTTCACACGGATTTCTCGGGTCGCGTCCTTCATCTAAAATAATAAGCAACATAAAAGAAAGTCTTATATTTTGTAAATTGTTTGAATTATTATTTAAGTTATTGATATGCCAGAATTGGTTTATATTGTGTAAATTTTATATTTTTTATAGTATTTCAAAAGTGGATGAATAAGATAGATAATTTTTTACGACACCACGTGGCCGTTACGCTGTTGTGCGTCAGTCGTTAATAATAATTGGTATGAAAATATCTTAATTAATAAATACTCACTATCGGCAAAGGCTATAGGTAAGCATTGTGTAAATGGATCTCCAGTGTATCCAGGACTGCAGGTGCAGATAGGGTTGTGTGTTATAACTTGGCAACGCGCATTCACGCCGCATGAATTCTGACAGGGATCTTTGCATTTCTTTTTGATACAGGCTTTATCTTGCGGGCATTCAGAGCTTACGATACATTCGGGACGACAGGCAGGCGGTGTGCCTATGTAATCAACTTCGCACGTACATACACTGTGACCATTTACCACTCGACATAAACTGTTAGGTCCGCAAGGTGACGGCTGACACGGGTCTATTGGAGGTGGCCTATCCGTAAGTACTGAAAACAAAATATATTTATGTTATAAATGAAAAGAGTCTAATTTTACTTACTGACAATAACGAAGTAAACAGTTAAACTCCTTACTTTCCATATCACATCTGATTAATGGGTTGCCCGTATAACCAGTCAGACATGTGCAGGTTGGAGAGTGATTAACAGTCCTACATTCAGCGTTGATACCGCATGCTCCGGGACAAGGATCCTTGCATTTGTTGTTGGAACATGCTTTACTACGATCGCAATCCGAATTGGATACGCATTCTGGGCGACATCCCGTATACGGATCTCCAAAATATTCTGGCAGGCATGAGCAAGAGCCTACTCCATTTCTTTCTTTACATAATGCGTTAGCGCCACATGGTGATGGATGGCAAGGATTCGGCCGTTCTGGTGGAAGCTCTGTAACCCAAAATAAGAAGGAATAAAAATATTTAATTAAAAATAGATGGTGGCCAATGCATGGTGAGCCGTATGCAAACTTACGTTCGACAGGTGAACAGCCACTGAAAGGATCACCTGTATAACCCAGCAGACAATTACATAATGCAACATGATTCGCAACCGTACATTCTGCATTAAAACCACAAGAGCCCGGACACGGATCCACACATCTTTCATTTTGGCATGCAAGATTACCGGGGCATTCCGCATTGATAGAACATTCAGGTCTACAGTTTGGTGCTACGCCAATATAGTTCGGTAAGCATGAACATGCAGGTGCTTCTCCAATTACTTTACATTGAGAGTATGGACCACATGGTGAAGGTAAACATGGATTTCCTTTAGGCCCCTCTAAGATAGGTTCTAAGAAAGAAAATAAGATAGATTAAGAATAAGAGCACACAAAGTAAGCAGAAATAGTAACAATAATAGCACTAAGACAAGACTAAGACAGAAAACGTAAAATGAATAGATAATGACAAAGAGAAAAAAGATAATTGTGAAAATGACATATTAAATAAAACAATATAATATTTCGTATAATATCAACGGGGTTCTAGTATAAAATAACGTGTTTATTTGATTATTTTTATTATTTTAGTCGTATTCTTACTTTGATCCAACCGGCAAGTAACAAATGGATCGCCAGTGAACCCTGCTTTACAAGTACAAATCGGATTATGGTTTATCACTTGACATCTAGCGTTTACACCGCATGTTCCTGGACACGGATCCCTGCACTTCTGTTTCATACACGCTTGGTGTTGAGGACAGTCTGTGCTTGTGACGCATTCTGGCCTACACGTGGGCGGTGAGCCAACATATCCTTCCTGGCACGAACATACTCCGTGATCATCTACGACTTTACAATTACTATATGGCCCACAGGGTGATGGCACACAAGGATTTATATCGGCTAGTGTCGCTAAAAACAAATTAATTCGGATATAAGTTATTAAAAATCCTATTGAGTATAACAACAAAATTAAATCGATTGTACTAACGTTTCCTCTCAGGATGACAAGATATTACTGGATTGCCGTCGTAACCGTCAATACATAGGCATACTGGTGTATGATGCGAAACGGTACAATATGCATTTACGCCGCAAGCTCCTTGACAAGGGTCTGTACATTTATTGTTCGAGCATGCTTTATCTGATGGACAATCATTGTTTGTGACACATTCTGGTCGACAACCGAGGTAGGGATCACCAAAATATCCAGGCGAACATGTACAAGCCCCAACATAATTCTTTTCAGTGCAAACAGAGTTTGGACCGCAAGGTGATGGATTACAAGGATTCGTTTCGTCTTCACTTGGTACCGTCACTAACAAGTGAAAATAAATTATTAGAAAGAGTTATGTAAACGAAATAAACTGAACCGTAACTAGTACAACTTACCAATGAAGTAACAACCACTAAACGGATCACCGGTATAACTTTCACGGCAGTGGCATATTGCTTTATGACTAATTACTACACATTCGGCATTTGCACCACATGACCCTTCACATGGACTAACACATTTTTCACGGATACAAGCTAAATTGCTTGGACATTCTTCGTCGTATATGCACTCAGGGCGACAATTTGGTGCCCTTCCGATATAACCAGGTTGACAAGAACATGCTGGTGTTTCTCCAATTACTCGACATTGTGAGTTAGGACCACATGGTGATGGTATGCAAGGATTTCTAGAGACCGTTGTGTCGGGCCCTAAAATATACGCAAGTTACTCAATTATGGGTTTAAACCAATCGTTATAACAAAATAGCATATTCCTTAATTATGAATAAATGCTAAAGGTACGTAGCGGAATATTGTTAGCTAAGCAAAAAATAACTGGTATTCTGGTCTATCAGCGATGTAATAATCGAAATGGTTTCTTTTAATAAATCAGTAAGTGTTATAAGTTTTTTAAGATTTATTATCAATTTCTTTTAAAACTCTTAGTAACAACAGTCTAATAAATACCTAGCTATTGTTTTAAAACTATATCGTAGTGATACATATGAGTCTCATGTCTAAACATTAAGAATTATGGTAAGGGACACCACAATAGCTAAATAGAGTCAATAATGTAAATATATATTTACTAAGAAGTAATCCTTAGTATAAAAAATATGTTATAATTGAACAAATACGTTTGCAGAACTTTTGTGTGCCTTTTTTTGATAAGAACTTTATTTAATAACTAAACTAATGTCTAGAGCTTCAATTATTTTGATTGGTTATACCAATATATTTATAAAAAATTGTGTGCCATTCGGCCGTTACGTTATTATATCCGATCCGCGGATAGACCAGTTCGGTTAACTTTTAGTGATTTGTTTTACAACATGTACTGTAAAGATGTGATCATATATGTAGGTATATGGATCATATGATGTATATCATAATTAAAATCCGAATAAAATTAATTGAAACCGTAATGATAAAAGCCGTAAAAATCTAAAGGTTTTACTTTATTATAAAACTACAGTTCCAACCATTTCAGCACATAGTATTTAATAGATATTAAACCTATTTATTAAACCGGTGTAGGTAACGTTATATTGTATCAGGTGAATATGACCAGACCTTTGTAATGTTGTTGGTACTTTTTCAAACTATTAATAAAGGTTAAAGTTAGTGAAACCAAAACAAATATTGTGTTTATTGCAACTCACGTTTTTCGCGGGCACATTGTACAAATGGATCACCGGCGTAGTTTGGAGGACAACTGCACAACGCATTGTGATTAACTACAGTACATTTAGCATTATTGCCACATGCTCCAATACATGGATCTACGCATTTCTGGTTCAGACAAGCCATGTTGGGCATACAGTCACTGCTAACCATGCATTCAGGACGACAGAATGGAGGTGAACCAAAGTATTTCTCGGCACATGAACACACTGCATGACTACCGCTTATACGGCAGATGCTATAAGGTCCGCAAGGAGACGGTGAGCATGGATCAACTGGCTGCATTAAGCCTAAAATTAATAATGAATATAAAAGGTGCAGAAAGTATTTTAAAAATATTTTTATTGCCAAAACGAATAGACAAGTTCTTACTTATGTAACAAGATGTGAACGGATTGCCCTCATATCCTGGCAAACAAGCACAAGACGGTGCATGATTATTGACCCGACACTCAGCATTCATGCCGCACACTCCAGGACACGGATCTTTACATTTGTTACGGACGCAAGCCCTATCTTTTGGACAATCTGAATTTAGAACACACTCAGGGCGACATTCTATATATGGGTCGCCGAAGTAATCAGGAAGGCAAGAGCATGATCCTACACCATTTCGTTCTTTGCATACAGCATTTGCTCCACATGGTGAGCGCGAACATGGGCTTTCAACTTGAGGTTCAATAGCTAAAAGTACAAATAGATTACTCAAGTGAACTGGATAAATTATAAAAACAAACAAGCATTAATTAGTACTCAATAATAAAAACTTACACGGAATAGGTGAGCATCCTGAGAAAGGATCACCCGTATATCCGTGATTGCAAGTACATATTGGAATATGCTTAACAACAGCACAACTTGCATGGAATCCGCAAGAGCCTGGACAAGGATCGCTACATCTCTCAGCGATGCATGCTAAGTTACCGGGACATTCAGCATTTATCATACACTCAGGTCGGCAGTTAGGGGGTCGTCCCACATAATTATCTATGCATGAGCACACTGGTACATTATTAATGTCTTTGCATTGAGAGTGTGGCCCACACGGGTTTGGTATACAATTATTTACCGGATCCATTGGTCCTGTCAAATTGTAATATAACGCATTAAAATGTAATCTTTCTTCAGAATATAAATTAGTATTTAACTTTTACATAAAAATGTAGATATATAAAAATGTAACCATTACTTACTTTCATCGAAGAAACATCTTACAAAAGGATCACCGGTGTAACCATTAAAGCAACTACATATCGGATTATGATTAACGACTTGACATTGAGCATCGATACCGCACATACCGGGACATGGGTCCTGACACTTTTGATTAATACATGCTTTATCAGGCCTACAATCGGAACTAACAATACACTCAGGCCTACAATTTGGCGGTGAACCAACGCATATATCAAGGCATGTGCAAACAGCATGCCCGTTAAATACGCGACATTTACTGTACGGCCCACAAGGTGTAGGGTTGCACGGATCCACAGGTTCCGCTAAATCTATATGAAATAGGAAAGAAAATAGACAGATAAGTATAGCACGGAATATAGAAATAGACACATAAAGAAAGGATAAGAAAGAAAGTCTTACGTATAGGTGTACATGCATGCAGAGGGTTTCCACGATATCCAGACAAGCAGTAACAGGAGGGTGCATGGTTTGCTACTCTACATTCGGTGTTTTGTCCACAAGCACCAGAGCAAGGGTCCACGCACTTATTATTGAAACAGGATCTGTCCATGGGACAGTCAGTATTCATTACGCATTCGGGGCGACAACCACGGTATGGATCACCATAATATTCATCTACACATGTACAAGAACCGGCACCATTTCGTTCTCGGCAGATGGCATTAGGACCACAAGGTGATGGATTGCAAGGCTGACGAGGAACGTCTTTCGAAACTGAAAAGTTGTATACATAAACATGCTGTCACATATAGATACAAAAATGGATATGGATTCATGCAAGATGAAAATACAACTAATACTACAACGTATGCACAAACTCTTAAATTTGGTTTACCTTCATGAGGATTGCAGCCAGCAAATGGATCACCAGTGAAGCCGTCATCGCAGGAACATATAGGTTGATGGTTCTGCACATTGCAACGCGCGTTAAAGCCGCAGGAACCCACGCATGGATTGACACAGGTACCGCCGAGACACGCTAGCGCCAGAGGACAATCCTGGTTGATAACACATTGTGGACGACAGCCTGGTGGAGCACCAAGCGTGCCTGGTTCACACGCACACACCGCACGCCCGCCTTCACTACGACACGACGAATGTGGGCCGCATGGTGACGGTAGACACGGATCAGGTGCCGGCGGACTTATAGCTGTTAATGAAACACTCGCATTATATATTATATGTATATTATACACAACGGCAAATAACCGATTATATCAGAATTATTCAAACACTTCTTTTATTTCATATACTATCTAAACAGAAGTAAAAATTGAATAAAGCCGCTTATATTTACGTATGAATGATAATCTATATATTAATACGTGAAGCGAAAACTTTGGATCCCTTTTTACGAAAATTGAGCGGACGGAGGAGTATGAAATTTCGCACACTTATAGTTTATACAGAGAAGAAGTGACGAATGCTAATATTTTTTTAAAATTATGCGTAGAAATACATTAAATTAATTAAAATACACTACACACACACAACCATGCATTTGACACACGCAGTCGAAGCGCGTAACTATGGTTACATATGTCAATATATAATTACATATTATTATATCAGCAATATCTTACAGGCAAACTTTGGTCGAATTTCGTGCACTAGGCGACCGCTAGTGTGTATAATTTCAGAACTTACTTTTTCTTGTGCATTTGATAAACGGATCTCCGTCAGGTAAATTTTCTGGGCAGGTACATATAGGGTTGTGTCCTACGACGTGACAGCGCGCATCTAGGCCGCAGCTATGCACACAAGGGTCCTTGCATTTCTGGTTGATGCAAGCCTTAGTAGCCGGGCATTCAGAATTGACAGCGCACTCGGGCCGGCAAGCGGGAGGAGCGCCGAGGTAGCCTGATCGACATGAGCAGGCAGGGCGATCGCTCACTACGTGACATTCACTGTTAGGTCCACACGGTGATGGGTCGCATGGGTGTATCGGTGTTGCTAAAAAAATATTTCATTTTATGAAACATCATATTTATAAAAAATATTGAACATTTTAAAATATATCTAATAGGTACTATCTTTGATTACAAGTATCTCACATAGCTTAATACAGTTGTTTACGCTTTGCTTTTACACATGAATATGTCAGCTATTGGTTTAATTTTCAAGAAACGTGGTGTAATTAACAAGCTCCTTCAACTTTTCACCTTTGACTTGTAGAGAATTTCTGATTGACTTGGTCTCGATTATAGTTGCACATGCAAATTATTTAAAATAATTCATTTACGCCATTTTCATATTCAAGCACAAATATATATACATAAATATATATATATATTTTAAATTAACTAATTATATTTTATACTCACGTGGTTTAGACATTTGACGACATGATGAGAATGGATCGCCTTCATACCCCTTGAAGCATGTGCAAATTGGTACGTGGTTGGTAACAGAACACTCCGCATTTACACCACACAAGTCCTTGCAGGGATCGCGGCAGTGGTTTGACAGACATGAGAGATGATTTGGACAGTCTGAATTCAATGTGCATTCTGGTCGACATCCACCCGCGTACGGATCACCTATATTTGGAGGTATACAGGAACAGCGAGCTCCATTATTTGTCACTAAACAAACAGTGTTCTCTCCACAGGGTGATGGATTACATGGTGTTGGGTCATCCTTTGCGACAGGTACACAGCCGATAAAAGCATCTCCTCTGTATCCTTCCAAGCAACTACATAGAGGTGTGTGATTTACCACATTACATATAGCATTACTTCCGCATATACCGATGCATGGGTCAATACATTTATCATTAATGCAAGCCTTATTGGATGGACATTCTTGACTAATCACACATTCAGGTCTGCAATACGGAGGGGTGCCGGAATAGTTAGGTTGACATGAGCACACCGGGTGATTTGATCTAATTTCACAAACTGAATTAGGGCCACAAGGTGAAGGTACACACGGGTTCTTATTATCGAAAGTATCTGGATTCATTACTTCTGCGCATGCTACGAACGGATCACCAGTCTGGCCTGGACTGCAAGTACATATTGGATTATGGTTCACTACAATACATTCTGCGTTAACACCACAGCTACCTTGGCACGGATTAGAACATTTTTGATTGACACATGTTTCTGTTTGAGAACAATCTGAATTGCTGGCACATTCTGGTTGGCACATAGGTGCTACTCCTCTGTGACCCGGTAAACATGAACATACTGCAAATCCAGTTGGTGACACAAGACAACGACTGTAAGGTCCACAAGGTGAAGGATCACAAGTCGAGAAAGCGTCGTTTGGTCCGGTTGTGGGTTGACATCTCACGTACGGGTCTCCAGAATATCCGATTTCACAGTAACATACAGCATGGTGATTAGCAACTTTGCACAAAGCTCCAATGCCACATATATCTTTGCAGGGATTTTCGCACCTGTTATTTAAACATGCTAAATCTAGTGAACAATCGCTATTCACAACGCATTCTGGACGACACGACATATATGGGTTTCCGTAAAAGTTGGGTAAACATTTGCAAGTCAATGCACCATTAAAATCTTCGCATATAGCGTTAGCACCGCATCGAATATTATTGCAAGTTTCAGCTGAAAAACAGTTGAACACAAATTTATAAATATGTAAAATTAGTTAAATATTTATATACTTCGTTATAAAATCACCAATAAAACTTACGTTGCTTTGTTGTAGGTTTGCAATGTTCGTATGGATTTCCCTCGAAGCTGTCGACGCATTGACAAATAGGATCATGACGGTAAACAGTACATTCCGCATTGACGCCGCATGATCCCGGGCACGGATCTATGCATTTATTTTTCAAACACGCCTTATCAAATGGACACTCAGAATTGAAAACACATTCTGGTCTACACGTTGGATTGTTGATGGCGTTAGGGCCAACACAAGGATCACAAATGGCGAACTGATTTCCGTAGGTGTCGCATAGAAAATTTGGATCGCAAGGATTAGGAGCACAAGGTTGTGTAGTTGTGTTGTCCGATCCAATTACTATGGCTGTAAAAAATATAATAAAATAAATGGAAAAATATGTTATGTATTGCTAGATTTAAATGGTTAAATGTAAATAGTTAAAAAATATAAAGAATACTTACGTCGATAAATGCACTGGCTCAATGGATCACCTACATATCCGTCAGGACACAAGCAGGATACGGTGTGATCAGAACATAAGCAAACTGCGTGTATTCCACAAACATTGTTGAGTGAACATGGGTCTGTGCATTTGTTATTGATACATGCTTCATTAGATGAGCAATCAGAATTCATAGTGCATTCAGGTTTACATTCTACTGCTGGGTCGCCCAGAAAATCAGGCGGGCAGAAACATAAAGCTTTCTCCCCAACATCTTGACACATAGCATTAATACCGCATCTTGCTGTCTGACATGGCTTCTTGTCATTAGATTTTTGATCTCCAGATGGTAAACAGCCCATTAAGGGATTGCCGATAAATCCATCTTTGCAAATACAAACTGGCCTATGAGATTCTACACGGCATAAAGCATTGTATCCACAAGCTCCAGGGCAAGGATCCCGACATGTGTACCCTATGCAGGCTTTATTAAGCTTACATTCGTCATCTACTTCACATTCTCTTGAATGACAGCCTTCTAGTCCGTAAGCGTCGCCTATAGTGCCTGCTGGGCAAACGCACACGGCTTGCCCGTCATAGTTAGTTTGACAATTAGCTTGTGGACCGCATGGATTTGGTGTGCAAGGGCTTCTATGTGGTTGGCAGCCTACATACGCATCACCGGTAAAACCAGTTTTACAGAAGCACTTTTCTGAATTACCACTTACGTAACAGTCCGCATTTGGACCACAGGGACCGGGTGTACAAAGCACATGATCTATAGGATCTGGTGGCAAGTAACCATGAGTGGTGCACGATTTATATGGATTACCGATAGCATTTTCTGGACAATAACAAGGTGGAGACCTGTTAGGATCGCAGCGTGCTCCAGCACCACAAGTATTTGGTTCGCAGGGATTACGTGACTCCACACAACCTCTAATGGTATTCGGGCTCTCTATAAAGCCAGGTAAACATGTGCATTTAGCGAATCCATTCGATTGTAACGTACATTGTGTATTAGGACCGCAAGGTGATGGATTACAAGGATTATTCGGTAACCGACAAGCTTGTCGGGGCGGATCTCCTTCGTAATTCGGTAGGCAGAAACATGCTGGTTTGTCATCTATTAATCTGCACCCAGAGTATGGGCCACATGGATTCGGTTCACATACATTGCCTTCAGGTACTGCAAGAATAATAAATAATGCGAATTTAATGTAAATTGTCCACAAATACATATATTACTAAAATAGGTAAATATATTATCTACTTATAAGAAAACAATATAATGTTGTATTCATAATCTACATGTAGTATAAACACATTTTACAACAACAAGGTCATGACAAAAAACTAATCAACTAAAATGTTCTGCAAATATACTTACTGCAATTTTTGAAAGGATTTCCAGTTAAACCTTTTGGACAGACACATACTGGTCTTCCATCGTCTGTTTCACAAATTGCATTAGTGCCGCACGGATTAGGAACACATGGATTTGTTGGCGGTTCACATCCAAGTTGTGGATTCCCAGTATAGCCTGACAAACATTTACAGGAAGCGCGGTGATTCAACACGTCGCAGACAGCGTTCATTCCACACCGACATGGAGATCCACATTTACCGTTTATACATGCCTCAGAATTTGCACATTCGTTATCAGAGCGACATCCTTGCACTAAAAAATAATATCAACTTATAACCTCATTTATGTATTTTATCAAATTTAACTGCTGGCTACGTGTAGCTCGTATATCGTGGGGAACTTTACATTCATTCAATGAACGGACACAAAGAACAGCGAGTCCCGAAACTACAATTTGTGGATCACACAATTATTTTCCCGTTTAGGATTCCAACCCACATCACACGCAGTGACAAAGCGACTAAATCATCGGTATAGTCAACTCAATAATGTTTCTGTAAATAGCTTCGAGCATCATGTAGCACAATTAACTTCGCAAATTATTTGTAACAATTTACTTGCATGTATAGTATGATCTTCTTTATATTAATTCTAACCTAAAATGTTCACATACGATACTATTCTAAATTTGCCTAATATTTACAAAATTGTATTAATTTTATATTCCATGCCATGCTTATCATAGGTATGTTCAAATGTCAAGCACATGCTAACGAAAAGTGTTTCATTCAGTGCTTTATATGTAGTGTCGCAGATCGCGTAAGTTTATATATTTTACGATCAGCTATTATGTACACTTTTGTAGTCATGATATATTACTCGTAATACTAAGTACCGAAATATTTCATAAATACATAATCACTCAACTTTAAGAAAATTAAGAACTACATTACAGAGCAGTCTCTGCTACTATAGTATAGCAAAATCAGTCTACTAAACTTCATACATAACAGTCTACACACCAGAATAATCAAAAATTAAAAAGATAGAGAGTAAAAGACATTCGATACACAATATCAAGAGAAAACCCCAATAAAACTTTAACCCCATACAGGGATCGAACCCGTGACCTCAGAATCGCATGCATACTCAAGTATAAACATATACCATCAACGAGGCAATTATATTAATGATTTATTAATTATGTACTTAATGGCAGACATGAAGAATACTACTCTCTTTCATACTTTATATTAATAAGTGTAATTAACTACACGAATGTTATTATGTACAAGTAAAAATAATAATTTACCTTGGAAGCATTCTAGGAATGGGTTACCAGTGAATCCAGCGTAACATTTACACTGAATACCATGATTGGATGGGATACACTCAGCATTGTCGCCGCACTTGTCCACAGCACAAGGACTAATACAAACTCTGTTTAGTCTGTCACACAAAAGCTCCGGCGGACAATCTTCGTTATACTGACATACGGAACCAGGAGGTATTACTAAAATAATATGATTATTAGTAGTGAGCCAAAGGTATTATATAACATTATGATAATACAAATTAATTATTACTGTTCCGGGCACTAAGTATTTTAATGTAATACATATTGCTTTTAAATGTAATACATATTGCTTTTAAATAAAGTTTTGGTATTTACCAAAACTTATTTAAAAGCAATATGTATGTTTTCAAACCTAGATAATAATTATGTGGTACGTAAATACGTACCACATAATTATTATCTAGGTTTGAAAACAACAAAAACTGTAGATTTCTGTATTTACCTACCCAAGATCCCGTGAAAAATAGAAGATAAAATCAATGAAGATACAATCCTACCTATTTACCTCTTACATCCATATTTTTTGGGTAGGTTATCAAATTTAAAAGTATTTCCTAAATTTAAATACCATAAAACCTTAAATAGTATTAATATGAATGACATAAAATCTTACCTGGGACACATCCGACGTAACCATTTCCTTGGAAGCCTTCAACGCAACTACAATCTGAACCATGGTTTGTGTTTATACAGACCGCATTGGGTACGCATGGATCGTGTATGGCACATGGATGTTGACATGCATTATTTATACAAGCTTCGGTCAAGTGACAATCTTCATTTCGAGTGCAACCAACTGAGTAAAAGATATTTATATATATGTTACAAAAGAATTACACAAATACCTTGCATATACAAATACAATATTATTTACATTAATTTAATAATAACTATTTATTTATATAGCCACAACCATTCTTATTGATCTTTAATTTAAACACAATATTTTACAACTCGGTCACAGCGACATGTTTTCTTCGATTATGGTTTGCAACGTAATTACGCCTACACATTTATCAATAAATTATTATTACTCAATTTAGTAAATGTTGTTGTCAAAAGTAAGTATTATGTTAAATCATGAAAATATTACAATTAGTAGGTATCAGTCAAAGCTTACATATTTTAGGTGAACATTTAACGGCAGGGTCTCCATCATGTCCGGCGGGGCACGAGCACATTGGCCTCTGTTTTACAGGCTGGCAATTAGCTCCAATGCCACATACGTTGTCGAACTCACAAGGGTTTTGACACAATCCCATAAAACAGGCTTCTGTCTCTATACAGTCCCGATCAGAATGACAAGGTTCTGGTACCTTGGGTGTTCCAGGTGGTTCTAGTATGTTACACGTTAGATACAAAATTAGTATGTTATATTCAAAGGAAGGTGAACATTAGTGTATTTACAACAAACTATGTGAATAATGAACCAGTTACGTTCCTTACGAAATTACTCATTTGTCCGATAAAACACTGTACAAAATTGACATAACTTTATAATCATTGTTTTGTGTATAATATTTCAGTTATAAATGAAACACCATAAAAGCCTACCTTTACGTAAGCAGTGGTTGCCGGTGGAGTCATCGCATACACATACAGCTGCATGGTCGATAACTATACACGATTCGTTCTTTGGACAATCATTTTGAATCGCCTCACATGGATTCTGGCATACTCCATCTAGGCAGGCTTTATTCGTCGGGCAGTGTGAGTTTATTTTACAGTGGGATATATGTAAGTCATAGGATTGTGCAGAAACATCTGCTACAGTCATGTCAGTGGGTGTCATGTCAGCGGGTGTCATGTCAGTGGGTGTCATGTCAGTCCAAGCGGGAATATCAGCGCCCTTTCTACGAGAAGATAAATTTTCTGTAGATGTACTCATACTTGTCGAAGTTTGTTCAGATTTTGAAGCTGCTTTTGTAAAACTTGATTCAGTATTAACGGTTTCAGTAGATACGTCATAAATTTCGAAGTTATTTTTTAATGTTGTCGTTCCTTCTTTGTTAATGTTATTCATTGTATTTGTACTCTTAGGCTCTACGGTTGTGATGGCATTATGAAAATATGTTGGAGTTATTTCAATATCTGTCGTTAATGTGGTTGGTATATTTTTGGTCGGTATTGTAGACGTTATAATATTAGTAGTGCTTTGATTCACATTTTGTGTTATAGGTAGATCATATGTCGTAGTAGTACCTAACTCGAACGTAAATCGATTAGTGGAGGTGGCTGTTTCTATTTCACTAGTCATTTGTGTCGTTGTTTTGGCTGTGTCTATTACAGATTGATCAAATGTCTTTGTATTAGCAACGCGTGACGTTATGTGGTCCTTGGTGATAGCCGTTACCATATTATTTGCTGTAGATTTAAGTAATGTATCTATATCTACTTCAGTTTTAGTTAGTTCGTAAATCTCAGTTGTACCAATATGAGAAGTCAAATCATTGAAACTGGATGTAGTTGTAATGTCATTTATGTCTGCTGCTGTTGATTTTGATTTTGTATCTATTCCTGATGCAGTTTGAGTTAGATCAAATTTATTGGTTGCATCTAAATCAGACGTAGAGTAACCAGGAGTAATAGTGGTGTCCATTTCGTTAGTCATTTGGACTGTTGACTTAGTTCTTGTATTTATTTCTGATACAGTTTCAGAATTTTCAAACGCATCAGTTATAGCCACACGTGATGTTAAGTGGTCAGCAGTGGTTGTAGTTTGGATGTAGTTTACATTTTGTGATGATAATTTATTAAATTCATCTATACCAGTTTCAGTACTAGTTTGGTCATAAGTTTTAGTGGTACCAGCACCAGGCGAAAGATCATAAGAGGTGGTAGTAGTTTCTATGTCATTTACAGATTGTGCCGTTGATTTAGTTCTTGTATCCATCTCTAGTATAGTTTGAGTTACATCAAATGTGTTAATAATACCCGTATTTGACGTCAAAAAATAAACAGTGGTAGCAGTTTCCATGTCATTTGAATTTTGTGTTGTTGATTCAACTAATGTATCAATGCTTGTTTCAGTTTTAGGTAGCTCGTAAGTCTCAGTAGTACCAAGATCAAATGTCAAATGATCAGAGGTGGTAGTTGTTTCAATGTCACTAACATTTTGTTCTGTTGATTTAGTTGTTGTATCAATTTCTGATATAGTTTCAGATTGTTCAAATGTCTTAGTCATAGCAGCACGTGATGTCACATAACTGGCAGTCGTTGCAGTTTTCATATCGTTAATATTTTGTATTGTTGATTGAATTAATGTATCTGTGCCTGTTTCAGTTCTAGTTAACTCGTATTTATCTGTCTTCGTAATACCAATATCAGATGTCGAATCACTCAAAGTGGTAGTAGTTCCTATGTCTTTGACACTTTCTACTGTTAGTTTAGTTTCTGTTTCTAACCCTAGAGAAGTAAGAGTAACATCAAGTCTGTTGGTAATACCTAAAACCGTTGTTAAATGATCAGAAATTGTAGCAGTTTCTATTTCTTTAGAAATTTCTGTTGTTGATTTAATTGTTGTATCGATTTCTGATACAGTTTCAGTTTGTTCAAACATCTTAGTTATTCCAATACGAGATGTCAAAAGACCAGCAGTGGTAGTGGTGTCAATATCATTTACGTTTTGTGTTGTCGATGTAGTCATTTTATTTACACCTGACTCCGTTTCCGTTAATTCATTTGTCTTAGTAGTGACAAAATCAGACGTTAAATGATCAGGCGTGGCAGCAGTTTCTATTTCATTAGAAATTGGTATCAATGCTTTAGTTGTTGTACTTATTCCAAATAAAGATTCAGTTTGTACGAATGTCTCACTATTATTATTACGCAATATCACTTGATCAACAGTGGTAGCTTTATCTATGACATTCACGTTCTGTGTTGTCGATTCAGTTGTTGTGTATATATCTGATATAGTTTTAGTTACCTCGTATATTTGCGTAGTATCATTAGCAGAAGCTAAATGATCAGCTATGCTAGCTGTTTCTATCTCATTATCAACTTGAGTTGATAATTTAGTTGATGTTTTTATTTCTGATACAGCTTCAGTATAATCGAAAGTCTTAGTATTATTAATACGTGATGTCAGTTGATCAGTAGTGGTTACACTATCTATTACATTCAGTTTCTGTGTTGTCGATTCGGTTATTTTATCTACACCTAAATCAGTGTTAGTTAGCTCGTATATCTGAGTTATACCAAAATCAGTCGTTAAATGTTCACGGGTGATATCAGTTTCGTTTTCATTGCTAATTTCTGTTAATGAATTTGCTGTTGTACCTTTATCTGTTATATTGTCAGTTTGTTCAATCGTCTTATTATCAATAACACTTGAAGTCGAATAATCAGTAGTCGTAGCAATTTCTAAATCATTCTCGCGCCGTATTATTGATTGAGTTACTACACCTAATTCAGTATCAGAAAGTATGTATGTCTTGGTAGTGCCGTAATCTGACGTCAAATTATCGGAAATGGTAGCAGTTTCTGTGTTCTTAGTTATAGTAGTAGTGTCTATGTCATTTACAGTAGTTATTGCTAATTCGGATGTAATCATAACGTGCGTCCTGGGAGTGCTTACTTGAGAAGTTACGTCATTAAATGGAGTACCATTTTCTACCTTGTTTTTTTTTTGTGTTGTTGATTTAATATCCACGTCTTCTGGCACAGTCTCTAACTCAAATGAATTAGTTGTACTTGAATCTGATTGTCCCGATTTTACGTTTATTGTTGTTGACTGAGTTATTATATTGTTGTCTACTTCTATTTTAGTTGTATCTAATGCTTTAATAGTGCTGGTGCCATAAGATAAATAATTCGTTTGGGCAGTTGTATCTACATTGCCTACATTCTGGGTTGTTGTATCAATTTCTGATAGAGTTGTAACTGGTGCCATTGTCTTTATAGTACTGAAATCGGATGTGGTAGTTTCCATTCCATTTGAATTTTGCACAGTGTGTTTAGTTGTAAAATCTATTTCTGAAACTGTTTTGGGTTGGTAAAAAGTTATTGTACTATCAATATTGGTCGTTAAATAATCTGAGGTAAAGCCAGTTTCTATTGCGTCTATATTTTGTGTTGACAATTTTGTTGTTGTGTCAATTTCTGAAGTTAAATGACGAGTGGTCGCAATAGTTTCCAACTCTTCTTCCTTTTCGGTGACGTGAGAAGGCCTAGAACTAGCAATATTGGAAAATGAATGATCGGTGGTAGTAACTATTTCTACCTCTGTCAATGCCGGTGTTGATGATTTTTTAGTTGCGTAATTGCCTAAATCTGATGTAGGTATATAGTCATTTACAGAAGATGTTTCTTCCTGGTCCATATTTTGAGTTGTTGATTCCGTTGTTATATATTGTGTAGTTAAGTCAGATAATGTTGAAGTTATAACATTATCCGTATTTAATTTATAATTAGTCGATTCTATTATGGTAGCGTCTGTCGTAATGTCACTTTTTAAATCTATTTGTTCTGTTATAGATTTTGCGGGGACGATTTTAAAATCAATAGCTAGAGGGTTATCCGATTTGGTAGAATCATCCCAACTAGAAACAGTGCTTTTAGTCTTAAAATCTTGCAATTTATTTGTTGTGGAAGTGATTATATCATCATTTATCGTAGTAGTACTAGCTGTTTCAGAAGAAGAGTGCATTTCATTGTTATATTCGAAACTGTACGAAGGAGTAGTTTCACTGCTTCCACTTATTGTAGTAATGGGTTTTGGTGTCATTGTAGTCAATTTCATATTTAAATCTTTACTCTGTATATCTTGAGCAGTACTTAGAGAAATAGTAGTTGAGGTATCTGTGAATGATTTGTCTGTTTGTTTAATGGTATATTCAAAAGTATTAGTGTTTTCTGTATTTGCTACCTCGTCTGTAAATGTTGAATCAAAAGATACACTGAGATGTTCAGTTGGTATTGTAGTATGCCTATTATCCAAATCCTTATTTAAAAATGACTCTGTAGGCGTCATATGTGTATCACTACCTACCAAATTCTTTGTAATAGATTTATCTGTAAATGTGTCGTAACTTGGACTATTTAGTGGGTTTTTATCATGTAATAAGATTGCAGCAGTTGAAATTTCCGTATATTCGGACAAAGTGGTAATATATTTTGTGTTGTCTCTTATATTTTCTGTTGTAAAATCAGTAATTTTGTTTTCATGTAGTATTTTTGCAATGCTAGCGTCTGTTGTAGTTTCTAAAGCATTTGTGAATAACTTTTTAGAATTATCTTGATTACTTTCAACAAATATGCTAACTGTATCACTATGATCACTAAAAGTCGAGTATTCTGGAGGGAATAAAGTTGAAAGTTTTGTGGTTTCCTCTGTAGTAGGATTCTCAGTGTATAATTCTACAATATTCGTATATGGCTGAATTATTTTAGTTACAGACTCGGTATAGGCTACATTTGGAGATGTTTTTAAGGCATTTACTGTTTGGCCTGTCCTCTCAGATATAAATTCGTTAGTATGGCGGATTGACGATGTAGATGAATAATAAGTTTTATCAGTGATATCAGAACTTATACTATTGTCAGAAATTACTGTTACAGTTTCGGAAGATATTTTAGGTTGACTGCTAGTATAAGAAGGTTGGGATTGATTAAAATTAGTTTCGTTGCTTAATGTTAAGGACCCCGGAGACGTAAATTCGTTCTGTTTATCTGTTGTTGTATCGTTTTCTCTGAAAGTCAAAGATGTAGTAATCGCGGTATCTGTTCGAAGTGTTGTTGTTAACGGTTTTTCCGAGATATCAGAGTAGGTTGTCTCTGTATTTAATTGAATTGTACTTTTATCTATACTGCCATCAGCAATTTCTGTTACTGTTACTTCTGTAGCAACGTTTATCGGCATTGTAGTAGTTAGAACTTGATTTGCTATGCTTTTTGATGTGGTTGAAGTTTGTAAATCTAATACAGGTTCAAATGATTCTGTTACTCCTGCGTTAGCATCTGTTATTTTATCTTGTACTGCATTTGTTGAAACTAGCTCAGAAGCTGTGGTATGTGAAGTAAATATTATATCTATATTATTTACACTATCTGTCGTTGTTTCTTGATTAAAATCAGAAGTATACATATGAGTAGTGTCATCATTTACTCCGTGGGAAAGTGCAATCTTGTCTGGAATACTATTTGATGTTTGCTGAGTTGTGCTTAGGTCTACAAAGATTGAGGTATCTCTTATTAACGATTTAGAAGTAGTTTCACTTTTCAAAGTTGTTGACTGATCATAGTATTGTGTAATGCTCTCCGTTGTAAAATATTTTTCATCTAAATCAGAAACTGTAGTTTCCACCCCTGCCACAACTGTTGATTTATCTAAAAGTGTCTTTGGTGTGTGATCGATAATTTGCGTTACAAAAGTTTCTTTATACACATCCTCAGGAGATATAGCGCTAGTTAAGATAGTTTTGGCATTATTAGTAAACGCAGTAGCTTCAGTGGACTTATCAAAAATATGTAATTTAGCTGTTGTGGTATCTAGATTCACTGGACGTGTATAGGCATCTGTTGTCCGTTCAATATCTATTGAATTTGTACGAGTTTCCAAAACATCGATTTCATTATTTGATTGTGAGCTGGCAGTAACGATATCTGTTTTCAAAGTTGATACAGTTGTACTTTTAATTTCGTATGATGTGTGTAAAGTCTCATGGTAATCAACTCTTACAGGTTTATTACTGATACCTGGCAAAGTGGTAAGTTCTGTGTCTTGAGATGATACATTAATGTCAGTTGCGCTTTGTAATGTATTGTTCGGAAAGATTATCTCATCACCGGGTATTTCAGCGTATGATAAAGTTGAACTGGCTAGGTCTTGAATTTTTTCAGATACAGTTATTGTATCTAACGAATCCTTTGTCATAGTAATATCTGGCTTTAAAGTAACTTTGCTGGAAAGCTCCGGTTGTTGACTTGAAGATGCTTCTGTTGTACTAAACTGGTTCACATAATCCATTGAAGTGGTACTAGTTGTATATGCTTTAGAAATATTTATGCTAGGCAACGTTATATTTTCCGCCGTAGGTTTAATGCTCATAGAATGTATACTATCATAAGCAGTTGTGGAAGATTTTACGTTTGGTTCAGGTATATCTTTCACAAACGTTTTGCCTGTATAGTTACTATTAAGCTTTCGTTGGTTTTCAGGCGTTTTTGTATTTTTATTTTCAATAGAAACTGTCGATGAGTAATTTGATTCGATAGTCTTTTTAGTATAAGGCTTCACAGTACTTTCCACGTGAATAGTACTGCTACTTTGTAAAATGACATCAGAATCTATCGATGTGTGATAACCATTGTTGTCAATGTAAGGTGTTGTTGTTTCTGTTGTAGCCAAATTGCTTTGATGATCAGTTGTTATACTATCTGATTCATATTTTCGACTACTAAGATCTACATTATTTTCTTTGCCTACTGTCGTTGTTTCAGGTACAAGGAGAGGTGTGATCGTATCCGAAATGTTTATGGTATTTAATAACTCTTTCAAAATATTTTGTTTACTAGTTGTCGTTTTAGAGCCATTAGGCAGCACCGTTGTCGAACCTAAATCCAGATTAGGATTTGTTCTAATTAAATTATCTTCATTAATGTTATCATCAGGAGACGATCTAATTAGGGTTTGAGAAGTTGTTGATTCATCTCTAGACTGGGCATGATCTATAGTGATACTATCTGTCAAAGTAACTGGCGTCGTTGGTTCTATGGATGTCGTTGATAACATTTGAGTGGTAATTTCATAGTCTGTAGTCATATGTTCTGTTACTGTTGGATTAGAGGTTGTGTCTATTAAATCACTAGAGGATTTGTCAGTGGGTACAGTTACATCAATTATAGGGGCAGTTTCACTGCTTCCTCCTGACGTGGTAGTAGTTTCGGTTAGTGGGACATAAGTTCCATCTGTTAATAGGAATTTAATATTACCATTAATATTTATATAATTCCGTTACTTTAAATTTAATCAAAATACATGCTCGCAAAATTGTCTTTAAATATAACTGCCATCCAAAAGAAGGAAGTAGAATCAAGTAAAATTCTACATGTATCTAAATGTGTGTCTTATATTACTTAGACTTACATGTATAATATGTATAATGAGAAAATAGTACATATCTACAAAGTAGTACATTGCCCATTAATCTAATAGTTCCAAAAGCCAAGAACAGAAAGTGAAGAGAGGTGAATAAATATAACGAGTTTAGGCTTAATTGACCAACTAATAGTAAAGAAATGTGCCAGAATATCTAGTAGCTGGGTTACAGTGATAGACAACTTACAATGGATAACAGAAATATAAAATGAGAAGAGAGTATTTCATCCGTAGTTAATAAATTATAACCATTGTTCAGATCCATCGGTCTTTAAGCCTAAAATCGCTTACTCAGTTCATATACATAAATAGTCCTGTAAAACTAACACTGTCTCAAAGTGTTTCGATAGTCGAGTATGTATAAAACTTATAAAGAAATGCCTGCCGGGTCTGCCGAGATATCGTAGCCAGTACTTTGTGGCGTTTTATCGGACAAATGGTAGATATAGTACTAAAATTATAGCAATAACCAGTTCATCTGGAGTTAGTTTTGCTATTCACATAATAAAAATAATAAGAGTTGTGGGCTTTCAAGTAATACAGCTAAAGTCCACGAAATATCAATTATGTGAAAATAGCATGTACTTAAAGGTATAGAAGGTTTAATCATACTTCAAATACGAGCGAATTTCGTATATACTTTCAGTTAACTAAATCTCATATACTCATAGTA
This sequence comes from Catocala sponsa, assembly GCA_963564715.1. Classification (NCBI taxonomy): domain Eukaryota; kingdom Metazoa; phylum Arthropoda; class Insecta; order Lepidoptera; family Erebidae; genus Catocala; species Catocala sponsa. Next base: position 14,950,754 of record OY751335.1, read on the forward strand.
TATTAGCAATTTTAGCAATGTTAACATTCTAATTAGCAAGTTTTATAAAATTTACTTGGAATACATATTACATAGCACTTACTTTCCATGCAGGCACCAGAGAACGGGTCGCAAGGGACACCAGGCCTACAATGTGCGCAGTTCGTTGGATGCTTCGCCGTTTCCTCTGTAAAAATAAAAACAATATTAGAGCTACAAGGTCTCTATACTATACTTTTAAAGATGAACTATTTAAAGATTTCATAGCTTTTCATGGATTAAGTTAAAATCTTTATTTCTGGCATAAAGTATGCTTTATGTTTTACTTACGTTTAATACAAACGCAGCCATCGCAATGTGTATTTGGATATCTAACGCAATCCGATGAAGTTTGACACTGACACACTAAAAATAAAATAAAAATAAATAATATTTTAAACTACAAATATATTCAGTTTAAATAAATGTTCTTTCGATATTTTTAGCAATTAATCAAATGGCTCTAGCACTACGCTGGACATGGACCTCGCTCATTATATCCAGTCTTCCGCCTTCCGTATATCATCCCAGAATCCAATTATCATATTAATTACTATGGCATCAATGTTGTTAATATATGAATACAGTATTAACATGTATCCTATCATATGTACAGGCAAAATGCATACCCTTTGAACAAACAGGCTGATGATCTACGACAGCGCAGTGCTGACCGTTGATGCAAGGGCCACCACGAGCGCACGGGTCCGCGCACCGCCCGTTGATACAAGCCAATGTCGGTGCGCAGTGATCGTGACTGCCGCACTCTGTAGCTGTGTACACCAAACAATATTGTCAATGCATATTCATTTCTACATCTACAGACGTAGATATATGTACCTAAATATTTATAAATAGTTGCGCTTGCATTATCATAGGTAGGAGTGCACAAAAAGCACACTGCTTCAAAAATTTTTTTGTCTTCGTTGAGATAGAAATTATACATATAAGTGTAGCACCCTTGCCGCTTATTTTAAAAGTTTATGTAGAATGTTTGTAGCTATATGCGAACTCTTCAAGGAATATTATTGTGAGTTAAAATGTTCTAAAATACGAAAAAACATTCCGGGGTTTCATTTATCGATCTAGTAAAACATCGGGATCTAGTAAACCATCGCCAGAAATAATGCATTAAAATGGTTACATTTCCTAATTAAAACAAACGATTCAATTGTGTGCGTTAAATGTGGTCTATATAAGCTTACAGAATTACAATATAAAGTGCACACAATAAGATAGTATAACAATTCAAGTATTTATAGATTACTTTATATTACGATGTAAGCCTGGCACTAGAAGAATCTGCATTACGCCTAAAGTTCACACTATCATTCATATTAACCAATGCAAAAAAACTTTTTCACCCCATGCCAAACATGCTCTCGTCTAGTGTTTGGTACTAAAAGTTAAAGTAGAGTGACTAATTTAGTTCCTGGTAGACCTCCTACTAAATTAACCTTGAGTAGAAAGTAGTACTAAAATATAGGCTACAAAAGAAAATCTGTTATTATAACCTATTTTTATATCTAACAAAGCCAACACTTTTATAGAACTTAATAGTAGCTCTGTCAGGAACCGGGAAGTAGGCTTACCTATGCCTCTTTTCTAAATTATTAGGAACTTCAATAAAATAGAATGTTCACTGTTTACATTCAATATGTATACCCACTTTTTTTTTGTTTATCTACAAGTAATCAAAACACGGAAGGATAAATTACCGTAATAAGTGGTTTTTGTTTAAAGTTTCAAAAGAAACTAGGGAATAAGTGCTATATTGTTGGTTCCCCTAGTCTGTAGAAATAAAGTAACTTAAAAAGAAAACATGTAATTGTTGATATCACAAAGTAGACATATAATAAATACGTACATAATTAGTGTGTAGAAGGCATTCTATATAATTCTGCAAACTCTGTCTCGTGGCGGTTTTGTTGCATTTAGTATTAATGCCAAAGCGTTAAAATAAATTATATTAGAGCCACCACCACCAAAATGTGTGTGAAATTAAATTAAATGAATATTATGTACACTACAATATAATACTGCATGCAAGAAAAACTACCTGATGCAGAAGAAGGAGTTCAAACTGTGGAGAAAGATAAATATGAACATGCTAGAAACAATAGAAATCAAAGATAGAAAAAGAACCGCATGAAGTAGAAACTATCAACATTTCCTGTAATAATGAAGAACAAGATTATTAAGATTCATAGACGCTAATATACTAAATGGTAGGTACACTAATGTTTTAATTTTTTGTTCTCTATAAAATTACCTTTAATGCAGCCATGTTTTTCATCGTGTGTGAACCCATGAGGGCAGAACTTGCAAACAGGGTGGTGATCTTCGACTGAGCACGGGGCACCACCACAAGCGTCTTTACATGGGTCTTTGCATTGGAAGTCCCGGCATGCTAAGTTACTTGGACATCCGCTATCTCTCAAGCATATCGATAATGACGGATTGCATTCTTCGACACAAACGCACATAGCGCGGTGGTCTACTACTTCGCATTGCTTTCCCTTAGGGCACATTGGTTCCACAGACGCTAAGCACGGATTCACACACTTGGAATTACGGCAGGCCGCATTAGATGGACATTGTTCGTCTCTTGTACATTCTGCGTGTTCAGGTGCGCATGTCAGTTCTCCTTTCTCATTTAAAGCAAACCCATTACGGCACACGCAAATCGGTATATGATCTCGTACTTCGCATCTTTGATTTCTTCTACAGTTTTGATATCCCAAGCAAGGGTTGCGGCATTCATTGGTATTTAGATCACAAGCTAATTTTGATGGACATGGTTTGGTATCAGAGCAAGTAAAGGTGACATTGTGCTCGTCCGATTGCTTGCAGGTGGGATCAAGACGACACGTCACTCGCGGTTGGCCCACATAGCACTGCGGACATGAGCACTGGGCTTTGTGCATCAGGGGTACACATAAGGCATCTTCTCCGCACACACCGCGCACCGTGCACGGGTCCACGCAGTGTAAACTTAGACACGCTCGGTCTACCGGGCAATCCTTGTCGCTCGTACATTCGATACCTAGGAAGATGTGAAAGAAGAAAGCAGAGTCGAGAGAGCGGTACCTTCAGCCGCGAAGAGGAAACTTTCTCACGAGACAGTGCATGCTTTTTGAAACTGATAGTTTATGACCAGAGATATGTATATAACGGAATATTATAATACAAGCGATATGTACATGAAGCCGAACAAAATGTTACTGACGATTTGAGAAACTTAAGCACGAACGGTGAGAATGCTTCCACTAATTAAACATACCGTTAAATACAGATATGTTACGGCATCAATATTTAATGGCAAACATATTTGTATTCGCTGCAGATAAATTTAATTTATTTATTTGTATAGGGGTTCCCAAGGATGTATAATATATATTCATTAGGAGATTACAAATGAGCTAATACGATAAAACTTAATCTTAAATTTTTGAGAAATAATTCAACTTCCTTCGGCACCCGTGCCTATTTATGGATAACTTAACTTCAACCCTTTTAAATACCACTTGTATATACAAGATCGTGGTAGAAGACCCACTAGTTGTATTTATACAATTATATTCATTAATTTATAAATAAATTGACTATCTGGAATAATCAACTCGCCTATTTGACATATCCATATGACATAGTATATGGCTTACTATGAGGTACACGTAAACTGTGTAATAGTGCATAATTTTGTACATGGTGACGAGACTAGCGATAAATTATGTTACTCACTGGTGTGACATTCGACATCAGCTTGTCCTTCTGTACCGGGAATGCATCGGCACACAAATTCAGCGCCTTCTCTTAAACATTCCCCATTTATTCCACAACCTGTGGTTCTACAGTCTACTACACTGAGTTCCTGAGCACCTGGAATTAATAAATAAATATAAAATCTAAAGCTCTTCCTAAGTTATATCAAAAAGTCAGTGTGATAATCAATCATAAATAATTTATTTTAATTACATAATATTGTCTTCTGTTTACGCGAATGTTATTCATTGATATTAAACTACTATATACGGATTTTATCGCTTTGTTTATTTGACACTTTATTACAAAATTTTGAAAACTGTTACACTACTATTACTATTAAACTTTACTAATTTTTAAGCTAATTAAATGTTGGTGCAACCGAAACGTCGGGGAAAGTGTAACCATAAATATAAATAGTATAATAGAATAGTAATAGTAGGTATAAATAGTTTTAATAGTTTCAATAATTTAATTAGCTTAAAAATTTGTAAAGTTTAATAGTAATAGTAGTGCAACAGTTTTCAAAATTTTGTAATAAAGTGTCAAATAAACAACGCGATAAAATCCATATATAGTAGTTTAATTTCAATAATTATTTTATTTACTTATAATTATAAGTGCTTGTACAAAAAAAGTCATATCCTATATAACTACATAATTTACAAATATACACACTTTTATTAATAATTACTTACATTCTATATTAGGATCGCCGTTAGGGTAGTTTCGTGGGCAGAAGCATTGCGCCTCACCTTGAGGACCAATATGGCATTGCGCATTTGTACCACAAGATTTATAGGCGCATGATTCCATGACACCGCAGAAGCATTGTTTGTGAGGATTGCCGGCACAGTTCGGTGGACACGTGCACTCATAATTGCCATCTTCCAAATCTCGACATCGTGCACTCACCCCACAGGGATTGCGCAAACAACTTCCAGCGAGTGGTTTCGAGCATTCTACTTTTGCATTACCCAAGTAATTTGGTGGACAAGAACATTGTGGCATTCCATTTACAGAGCGGCATATAGCATTAATGCCACATGCGCCTAAACAAACATTTTTACATTTGCCATCCGAACATTCTTCATCTGCGCCGCATTCCTCATTGCGTGAACATTCGTATGCCTTACATTCCTCGACAGGATCGCCAGTGTACCCGCTTGGGCACTTACAAATAGCACGATGTCGTACAGCAAAACATGCAGCATCTTTGCCGCATGTATCTTCTTGGCAAGCTTTCACGCAACGCCTCGATGAGCATACCATATCATCTCCACAATGTGCATCTACGGTACATCCTGGTACGCATACATTTTGATGGCATATTTGTCTCTCAGGACATTTATTTCTGACAGAGCATATAGATCTACAACCTCCATTGAAACATTTTTCGCCGCATGAACAATCTGGATCACTTTCACAAAGCGAAATACAATATCCACTGTCATCGCAAGGACAAAATCCGTCACATAACGTTGTTTTCCTCTTACACTCGACGAGCGCATTACCAGTATAATTGCCAGAGCAGCTGCATTGGGCACGGTGATTTTGAATTTTACATTCGGAACAGATGCCACACACTGCAGTTTGGCTGCAAGGATCTGTAAAATGTTATGAGCCATTAAAATTTGATTCATGCACAGCTTTTATGATTGAAATGAGCAGAAACAATAAAGCTAGATTCGTACTAAAAGGATATCATAATCACCTTTGCACTGTCCTTTCAAACAAGCTTGGTTAATGCTGCAAGCATTATCGTCTCGACAACCTTGCTTACAAATCCTGTTTTCGCAAATATAGCCTTCGCTGCATGCGTCGTCACTGTTACATACGACTCTACATATACCGCGTATACACTTTTCATTTGATAAACAGACGCTATCACTAGAAACAAATACGATAAATTATTTAAATGTCAAAATTTAAAACCAAATAATGCAGTGTTCACTGGACTTATTTTATATATTTCATACCTTCTGCAAGATGGATGACAAGTCCCTCCATAACAATTAAATTCATCTGGACAGCTCTTATTGGAATCGCAAGGTGACATCGTCCTTCTGCACACTGCTTTTGGATCTCCAGTGAGAGTTGGTGGACATGTGCATACTGGTTGATGGTCTTTAGTAGCACATAACGCATTAGCACCACAAGTAGCAGGTTCGGTACAAGGATCAAGACACTGACCCGATATACAGGCTAACTGATTTGCACAATCTGAATTCGATCTACACCCTGTGACACAAATTCGCCCATCGCAGACTTCTTCATCAGAACACTGTTCGTCTGAAGTGCAGGCATATCGACATACACCTGAATCGCATCTTTCACCTTGCAAGCATTGGGAACCATCTGTTGTGCATGCAGGTCGGCATCGATCATCTTCACACCGCCAGCCGGCAGCGCAATCTGTATGCATGCGGCATGATAGCGATGGAGCACGCACGCATGCAATGTTAGGAGTAGGGTTGGGAATTAATCCTTCTAAACAAGTGCACGAAGCTTTTCTTTCCAGAATAGAGCACAGTGCGTTAGGTCCACATGGGTTGATATCATTAGCACAAGGATTCTGACAAACATTATTTCTGCAAAATTCATCAGGTCCACAATCGTCGTCGTGTCTACATCCATATTGACAGCTATTCCCCAAGCAAATATGACCCAAGAAACAGTCATTATCCACTCGACATGTCACTGGAAAACATATTTCATCATTAGATCCAAAATATATTTACAACTTGATATTATATAAAGTAAAGTACTTACACATGCAAGCACCCTTACTACATCTTTCATTCAGGGCACAGTCTTCATCAGCGTTACACTGTGGGACACACATAGAGTCTTGACACATGTAGTCGTCATCACATTCTCCTGCGCCACCGCATAGTCTTGGCACTAAAATACAATGTATATATAAATAACTTCATTCATCTACATCATTTACTTTATACGAAATAAGTGTTAATAGTACTAACTTCTGACACACTCGATATCTTGATTTCCCGTGAAAGTTTGAGGACAACTACATTGAACTACGTGGTTATCAGTTCGGCATACGGCATTCAAGCCACAGGCTTTTTCCATTTGACAAGGGTCCAAACATTGACCATTAAAACATTTTTCACGAGATCCACATTCTTCATCCACGAGACATAAGCCTTAAATCATAATGGTTTGATTATGTAACTTTCTCTTATTAAATACAATTTTATAGCAATATTCGAGGTGTTAGTACTTACTTTTACAAATACCTCTGTGGCAATATTGGTCATCACCACAATCACTTCGTTCCTTACATGATATTTCACGAAGGCGGCATCCTTTCTCAAAAGTAGGGTTGCCAATATATCCAGTTTTACATTTGCATTGTCCAGTATGTCTTGAAGCAACGCATTCCGCATTTTGTCCACATTTAACGGTTTCACATGCATCTAAAAGATGATTTATTTTTGTTGATATATGTATGCAGATTTAGGACGTTCTTTTCATATAAGAATAGCATCTTATTTATCATACAACTACATATATTTAACCAAAACATAAAAATATTTGATATGATATTATGATCAAATATTAAAATTTACTTAATTTAATTGATATACTTTAGATATTTACGTTTTGGTCATAGTTAATTATACATATTTTAAATAATGAGTACATATATAGAAAATTATGTGTTCTACAGCATGCAATATATCTCAGTGTCGCAACGTACCTATGATAAATATCGTAAATAGAAAGACTAGCTAAATATAATTGTATGTTATGTTTACCTGTACACTTTCGGATTCCATCAACAACAGTGCAACGGGCTACCGGAGGACAATCTCTATTGAATCGACACTCTTGAGACTTGCGGCACCCTTCCTCATTTGGATCGCCTACATATCCTACAGAGCAAACGCATTGAGCTCGATCTCTCAGATTTTTACATTCAGCGCCATTACCACACGGATTAGATGAACAATAATCAATAAGATCACAACCCTTTATAGGATCTCCTGTGTAACCGGGTTGACAATAGCAAAGATGTCGGTGCTTCTCAGACGAACAGATGGTATTTTCTCCACAATTATTGTCAACGAGACAAGCTATTTTACACATATTCTGATTACACAATTTATCATCAGAACACTGAGAGTCGACATCACATTCTTTCTTCTTACATCCGAGTAGAGGATCACCGAAGAATCCTGGCGCGCATGAACAAGATGGTTGATGGTTTTTACCAACACATACTGCTTGCCTTCCGCATGGATGTCTCTCACACACTTTGACGCATTGTGGAACACCCTTCCTTCCCACAGTACATTTTTCATCGTCATTACAATCTTCATTTGCCGTACATTGAACTTGTTTAGTACAGATTCTATTTAAACAAAACTGGAAATCAGGGCAGGTACTATTGGAATCACATGTAATGCGACACGTGTCTTGTATACAAATTTGATCAGTTAAGCAATCCCTCGCATTTTTACACAAACCTAAAAATTAAATTAAGTATTATATATCAGTAGTTGATCTCGCCTCATTCATATTAAATATCTAAAATCTTTAAAAAAAAAGAGTATTTAAATTTATAAAGTTTTGTATGTACATACCGACACATAAATTGTCAACACATTTGGTTCCTGACGAACAGCTACTGTCATCTGTGCAATATTGAATAGGAACGCAGCCAAGAACAGGATCCCCGGTGAAACCGGGTGCACAGGAACAATGTCCAATATGATTTCTAGAGAGGCAATCAGCATTTCTGCCGCATGCCCGGGGGATGCTACAGGAGTTCTTACATTTGTACTTTACACAAGCTTCCTTTGATGAACAATCATTGTCTTCAATACATTCAAATTTAATACATTTCTTGTATGGATCGCCTTGGCTGTCTGGGGGACACTCGCAGATAGGGTCATGATTTGAAACAATGCATTCAGCATTCTCGCCGCACGGAGAAAGCTTTTCACATGGGTCAATACAATAGTTATTATTGCATTTTGTTTTTTCAGAACAATCCTTATCAGAAGCGCATTCCCCTGGTAGTCTGCAATTGCCCGTATTTTGATCTAATACGGTTCCATTCATACAGGTGCATGCATAAGAACCACGATTGTTAACGCAGTGCGCATTTAAAGGACATGGGTTACTTAAACATTCATTTGTGTCTTTGCAGACATTGTTTTCTAAATCATATCCACTCGGACAGGTGCACAATGCTTTATGAAATTGTATTGAACATGTTCCACCTTGACAAGCCGACTCTTCACACTTATCTATAAAAAAGGAAATACAAATCAATTACATGGCGATAACACAATTATCAAGAAGATATAAATCTATATTAAACAACTTACCAGAACATTTGTTATTTTTCTTGTGACAATACTTGTCATCAAAACAATCTGTGTCTTCTATACATTCCACTTTGAAGCAACCTATATTTTTATCAAATGGATTGCCAAGGAAACCTTTGTCGCAGGAACATGTAACTCTATGGTTTACAACCGCACACATTGCATTTAAGCCACAAGTTTTAGTTTGACAAGGATTGGAACATTTTCCTGTCATACAAGCAAGTGAGTCTTCACATTGGTTATCATTTCTGCACTGATTTGGTAAAAGGCAACCGGTTGTATAAGGATCACCGATTGCACCCACTGAGCAAACGCATTTATAGGATCCAGGAGTGTCTACACATTGTGCAGATGGATGGCAAGGGCTATCAAGACATTCATTAATATTTGTGCATTCATCACCGACTAACTCAAAACCGGGCACACATTGGCACTCCGTTGATTTACATAGCTGATTATTTAGACAGTCGGCATCAGTTTTACATCCTGGAATACATATTCCTGAACTGCAATGTTCTCCGTGCAGACAATTACTACTTGAATGGCAAATTTTATGGCATCTATTGTCACTACATTTCTCGCCAATAGCACACCCTGAGTTATCTTGACATGGTACTTGACAAAGATATCCAATGCACATGTGATCTGGAGGACATTCTGCTGTTTTAGAGCATGAACTTGATTTTCGTACACAACCTTGTTGTGGATTTGGTGATCCTTGAAATCCAAGAGGGCATTCACATGTGGTACTATGATCAATTCTTGAACAGATAGCATTTGGCCCACATGCTCTGGTTGATAAGCAAGGATTGGTACATTTATTATTTACACATGCCTCTGCACTTGGACAATCTTCATGACTCCTACACCCAATTAGACATTGCCCTCCAACACATGCTTGTCCTACACCACATTGTGTGTGCTTATTACATTGCGTAATACAGAAGTTCTTCACACATGACTCACCCGGGTCACACTGACTTGAATTTATACAAGCCGTAAAACATTGGCCATTCGAACATATGTCGCCATTGCAGTCTATTTCTCCAGCACATACTAATAACTTTTTCTTGCATGCAGTACCCTTTATGCTCTCATAGCCATCGGGACACATACATATTGCTTTTCTCTCTACAACTTTGCACAGTGAGTTAATTCCACAGGCTCCATCGCAGGGATTAACACAACGACCATTAACACACGCCGTCTCTAATGGGCAGTCTACATCTCCATTTGTACATTGATCTTGCTTGCGGCAACCTTCATTTAGGTCTTCTACATACCCTGCCGGACATTTACAAACGAACGATGAAAGTCGTGGCTCACATATGGCTGTTGCGTGACAAGGATTGGGATTGCATGCTTCGATCTTTCTGCAATTAACCTCAGGTAAAGGATCTGCTTTGTAACCGTTAGGGCACTGACAATTTGGTCTGTGGTTTTCAGAGATACATACGGCATTTTCACCGCAAGAGTCTTCCCCACAAGCATTTATACATGTATGTGTTATACGGTTACATAACTCATGTGGTAGACAGTCGGCATTGTAAATGCAAGGCACAGATTGACATCCTTTTTCTAAATCATTAGGGTTTCCGGTAAACGGACCAGATGGGCACTGACACTTTGCTATATGGTTGTTAGTGACACATATTGCATTTGGTCCACATATTATATGTTGACAAGCAGAAACACATTTTTTGACATCTCCCACAAATTTACACAATTCACTTTCCCTGCATTGTGCATCGTCTGAACATTGGTTTTTATTAATTATTACACAGCCATCGCGATCATTTGGATTCCCAACAAAACCAGGCAAACACTCACACTGACTTTTATGACTTTTTGTCACACACTTCGAATTTTGTGGGCAAGTGAATAGAGAACAGCTATCTTCGCATTTTTTTACTCCAAGTACATCCCGTTGACATGACTTATTATCATCACAGTCATTATCACGTTTACAATTTGGTGTTGATGGTTGTTCACAGATAGAATTAACAGGATTCCATAAAAAGCCATCTTTACATTCACAGCGAGCATTATTGTCTACAACTTTACAAATTTCGTTGGCACTACAAGCGATTGTTGAACACAAATCAAGGCACCGTTTTGCCGACCCATCTACTGAAATACATAGCTCAGGTTCGTTACAATCACTGTTTTCATTGCATTCCAATTCAGGCATATCCTGTACATCTAAGTAGCAGCCGGTTTTAATATCCGTTGGTTTACCAACATATCCTTCTGCACATATGCAATGGGCTTGGTGGTTAGCGCCTATACAAATAGAATTAGGACCACATTGCAATTTACTACAAGAATCTACACATTTACGCAATTTTTTAGCTACTTGGAAGCATATCTCTGAATCTCTACAATCTCCATCCACCATACATTTGTTGTCTGGGATACATCCTCTTTGCAAGTCATTTGGATTACCATTATATCCCGGTAGGCAATGGCAACTACCCTCTTCACATATAGATTTTGGACCACATATCATAGTACGACATACATCGATACATTTTGATTTCTCACAAATGTAACCTTCGGGACAAGTGGCATTATGAGAGCATGTACAAATATTGCCTTCTGTACATTTAGGAATTGCAAGTTGTGAACATAATTCATAGGGATTTCCAACATAGCGGCTTTTACATATACAACTGAAACTTCCTGGAGTATTTATACAAATGGCGTTTTCAGCGCAGGGTTTACTGCTACATTCATCAATATCAGTACATTGGATATTAGGATTTCCAATGTATCCCGGCGGACACAGACATTCAACGTGAGATCGAGTTTGTTGACATACTGCATTAGTGCCGCAAGAAGCTTTAGCACATGTTATTTGTCTTCGAGGCAAACATTTTATATAAGGATTTCCAGTAAAGCCTTTGTCGCATTTGCATACATTATTTTGTCCGTATATACAATGTGCATTTTGCCCACATTCCGGTTCACAAGCTGGTGGAGATACAGCTGTGGAAGAAGGATAGTGTTAAATAGAACTTTATTTTTAATATAGACTTAAAATAATTTAATATTATATAGCATACTTACGTGGCATGCACAGTAAATCAGGGTTTCCAACAAAGAATGCATTACAGACGCATCTACCGCTTTCTTCATCACATGAGGCGCCAACTCCACACACCACACCTTCACAGCGTTGTCTGCAACGTCCCGCTACACACATCAACGGCTCCTCACAGGGCACACCAGAACCACAGGTGTCTCTCCTGCAGGCACCTCCAGGGAATGGATTACCAACCATTCCTTCAGGGCAAACGCATGTAGGGCCTGTTTTAGATATTATGCATTGTGCACCGGCAGCACAGGAATATGTATCGCATCCTGAAAATCACGACTGCTTAGTAAACTATCCTCTCGAACTGAATATTACGTTTTTTTTTTCAGATGGTATGATTCTTACCAGATATACATTTCCCTCCTTCTGGTTTTGTGTAACCGGGATTACAACGACACCATGCTGCATGATCATCCACTTCACAAAATGCATTAGGGCCACAAGAAACACTAACACAGGGTGACACGCAAGTATTATTCAAACAAGCGAGAGTGTTAGCACATTCATTATCAGATCCACAAATATTTTTCACTGTTGGTATTTCTTCAAATGAGCCTGTAAGAAGAATGTAACATATAAAATTTGTTCTCAAGAATAAGAAAATAATTACACTAATGTTTACAAAGTACTTACATCCAGTTTTATACGGATCCCCAACCATATTCGAGGGACATTCACATCGATATCCGCCTTTTTGGTCGTGACAAATCGCACCAAAGGCGCATGGTGCACTGTGACATTCATTGATATTTGTACATCCAGTATAAGGATCACCTTCATATCCTGTCATACACATACAGCGAGGTGGGTCACTTGGTGTACATTTAGAGTTAATGCCACAAGTGAACCTTTCACATGGACTCTTACATTTTTGGCCATCAGTAACATCTAAATAAAATGGTGGAGGGCACACACATTGACCAGGTTGAATGCATTTCTCATTAGCAAAGCAATCAGAATCGCTTATGCATCGTTTTTGATTCAGTGTACAATGTCCAGAAATTGAATCTTGACTATAGCCAGGAGGACATTTACATGTGTAAGAGCCAATCGTATTTAGACATTCCGCACCAAATCCACAAGCTGGTTGACCTGTCGTGCATTCATTAATGTCTTCGCATGATCCCTCTGCAGTTTGTGAGAATCCAACAGGACAAGCGCAGTAGCTGACTCCATCCGAAATTACAATGCATTCTGCACCTTTTCCACATTTGTTATCTTTCGTACAACCGGAGAGTACACAATTACCATCGACTACTTTGTATGGTGGCTGACACTGACAGGATATATCATTACATAATTCACACAGGTTATATGGATTGCCACTATATTCAGCAGGGCATTTGCATTCGTAGCTTCCTGGTAAGTTTTTACAGATAGCATTTAAACCACAAGGTGAACGACCGCTCTGTGTACATTCATTAATATCTTCACATAGTCCTGTTTCTTTACTGCGTGAAAATCCTTGAGAACACACGCAAACATTTTCGCCGTCGTGTAAAATGCACTGTTCGCCCTGAGGACACGGATTAGTGGTACTACATTGACTCGGCATTTTTCCAGGAACGCAACCATCAACATATGGATCACCACTAAAACTACCTGGACATTCACACTGGTAATGCCCAGGGATGTTTTTACAAACCGCACTGGCGCCACAAGGATTTTCGGTACATTCATTAACATCCTGACAACCTGTTGGAGATGTTGGGTCACCAGCAAACCCGCTTCGACATGTACATTGCGCAATTTGTTCATTCAGTAAGCATTCTGAGTTGCTTCCACATTGCAATGTTTCGCAAGGATCTACAAAAAAGGAAATTATAAATATTAAAGCAATATCAGGCTACTCACGTCTTTTGAATCAAACAACTAATGTTTGTCTTAATTTTCAATTGAATGAAATACCTAAACTGTAAATACTCACGACGACATTCGTTGCCAACATTGGGTTCTGGACATAAACATCTTGAATTAGGATCACATACAGCATTTCCAGGACAATCGGTATCCTTTTTACAAGTAAGTATTTCGACACATCGTACTCTGGGATCTGGATCTGGTATTGTGCCTTCCGAACACTCACAAATGTATGAGCCATCTCGATTTATACATTCTGCTCCGACTCCGCAAGCCCCGTCTATTTGACACTCATCAATATCTGTGCACTGTTTGTAAGCATCTCCAGTATACCCTTCTGGACATTGACAGTTAAAACTGCCAGGTGTATTACTGCAACGTGCGTTGTTACCGCATCGACCACCGGGCCCTGCAGCCGCATCACACTCATTGATGTCGATACATCCTGCTGCTATATCGGTAGGATCAAACGTCCATCCGTCTTCACAAACACAATATGCTTCTATTCCTTCTGGCTTACAGTAAGAATGCTGTCCACACTGCACATCTTCGCAAGGAGCGCGACATGCTACACGTGGTGGAGTACCTATATATCCCGCAGCGCATTCACAGCTGTGGGCACCTGGCGTATTCACACAATGTGCATTGTCGCCACATATAGAGGAATTGGCACATTCATCAATATCAACACAAACTGATCCTCGAGCATCAAAGCCATCTTTGCAGAAACATTGATTTTCAATACACTCGGCGTTATTGGTACAATCGAAGTTTGATTTACATAGCGTATTTACATCGACCTGAAATTGAATGATTACATTAGCAATATCACAACCACCAGTGCCTCCACCTGGTAATATATAACCTATAATATTACCTGTTCACAAGCAATTTGTGGATCTGGTTTAGCTCTGTATCCTTGAGGGCAAACGCAATTGTAACCGGGCACTGCGTTCTCACAAATTGCGTAAGTGCCACAAGGACGTTCAAGGGTTTCGCACTCGTCGATGTCTCGACATCCTCCAGGTGTTCTCGCGTCTCCTGTATATTCCGGTTTGCATGTGCACACGAAGCTGCCGAGGGTGTTGGTACACAAAGCATCAGCGCTGCACACAGCGTCGCTACTCTTACATTCATCTATGTCTGGTGTAACAAACAACGCATCGTCTAATTATAAGTGCCGCGTGCGCGATGACCGATATGAACACACGCAGTAGGTACGCCGACAGCCACTACGAAGAGAAAGTGATAGACACACAAACGACTCGGAAGGCGACAGAGAAATCGACGAAAGACAAGAAGAAAATTCTATGAAGGAAGAAGTATTGAAGTCAGAAATCCTTCGGTGTAACGCTGGAACACACAAATAAGCGTTGTCGTCGTAAAGTATAATGTTGCCGACGACACATTGACGTTTGTCAACACAAGACTCACTGAAAATGTCGATGCATATATGTTTAATCGTATCGATTGTTATTATCAGTTGAATTAGTAAAAGCGTGAAGCTACCGAGCAACCGTATTGCAGTTTTTGGCTCGGGTCGTTAACCGCGATCAAGTTATTTAGTGTCACAAAGCGTTAGACCACAGAAAATGAAAAACTGTTAGAATTAGGTCACACCTACTGACGTTGCCGATAGAGGCTTACCGATACACTGCACGTTCGCGTCGCCTTCGAAACCTGGTGGGCATACACAGCGATAACCGCCTGCAAGGTTTTCACAAAGAGCGCCGACGCCGCAAGAAGAATGTGCGCATTCATCTTGGTCTCGGCAGCCGACACGAGGGTCGCCTTCGTAGCCAGGCGGGCAGCTGCACTCGTAGCCGCCCTCCATATTGCGACACAAGGCGCCCGGCCCGCAGCTCTCGCCGCTCGTGCATTCATCGATATCAACGCACTATATATAAAATTATGCCAATATAGTATAATTTAATACTAATGCAATGTAATTTGTTTAATCGTGACGCCATTTAGAACTTATAGGAACTAAAGTAATCCTAATTATAAAGTAGGCTATGCTCTTATAAGAGTTTAGCATTACGTTACATCAATAACTTTTAATAACAAGTAATCAATATGCTTTATATCGGCGTATAAATCATCACAAACATATAAATGTTGAGCATGATTATTTCGCTTTAAATCAATCCACAATTATCCAATTCACTTACGCCATCGAATGCATTTCCGGTATAACCAGCTTCGCACGCACACGTGTAGTTTCCTGGATAGTTTTGACATACAGCGTTCGTGCCACAAGCACCGGGTCGTCGACATTCGTCAATATCTACAACATTCATAAGATTACTACGATATCTAACCACATGCTAGAACACGAGCGCACTTCAAGCTTGAATTACTAATGTAACCCAGGGTCGACAACCATACATTTTAGTTTAATTATTCAGTTGAATGTTTATACAAGTACCTCGGCACTCTTCTTCGCCATCGCCCTCGAAACCTCGATTGCACTTGCAAATAAAATGAGCTGGCAGGTTACAGCACTCTGCGTTTGCGACGCATCGTGACGACACCGCCGGATCCTCGCACTCATTTATATCTGTGATCAAAATATAATGTAAGTTAAAACTTACTATTGAATTATCAAAACACAATAGAAAGTCACACCTAACAACTTTAAAAGGTGGAAAAGCTATACGCTATTATAAATTCATAACCTTAAGAACTAATCAATTTGGTGACATACTTTTCACTATACTAAGCAAATAAAAGATGTGCTTTGCTCGAAGGCAAAAATCTTGATACTTCTGCAATATTACAATAATAAATAATCTACAAAGTAACTTAATTACCTCTGCAAGTGAAACCGTCGCCTTCGTAGCCTGGGAAACATGAACACTGGAAGCTGCCAACCGTGTTTGTACAGTGTGCAAAAACATCGCATGGTCGTTCTTTGCATTCGTTTACATCTGCAAATGGATAACAGGAAAGTATAGTTATGCGTATAGCATATAACGCAGCGAATATTTAACTCATATTCATGACTTATATGCACATACCTGGTTCCTGACAGTTACAACCGCCAAAACCATCGTTACAATGGCACACCCCGTTTAGACAAGCACCGTTTATACATTGGGCACCATCTTCTTTGGTACAATCATCTACAAATAATCATAGTAAGTAAAGTAAAACTATTAAATAAAATCTTTTTTTTTTAAATAAGTACCTTAACGTGCGTAGTTAAAATGATAAAATATTCCATCTCTGAATAAACATTCTAGACGCATAAACCGACGACGCATGTTGTATAATTAGAGCATACGATTAATTCTTCTCACCTGTACATTTCAACTCTGACTTGAGCTCGTCGGATCCCTTATAGCAATCCGAAACACCGTCGCATAACTTTGATAATTCATATAATTGTAATATTTGTGTCGATTCGTTTACTTGACAGCCAAAATAGCCGTCTTCTAAATTTAAGAAAAATACTTCTCGTTTTATTCCTAAACCTATTCCATATTGGCTTTGTGTCGCTACCTGTGAAACAAATAACTAAATTAGCAAGTTTTGCCGCCGCAACCTAAATACAAAAACAGTAAGGTTTAATAAATTGCATTATATTACACTAAATGAAAGTTAAAAAAAAACAATTAATTACAACAAAGAAAACCTTAAAGCATTACATATTTTTCTATAATTAATAAAAATAAAACATATCAAAATACGAGACACATTTGCAACCATATATTAAACAGCCTATTAATTTTAAATCCATATTTAACTCTGTAGTGACACATATAGAACGATTGATTTCTACAATAAGCAGTCCACGTTGCCTATAGTGGCGATTTTGACGTTTAATAAAACTATATAAAATATCAGAATAATAATTATAAGTTCAATGAAACAAGACACCATTCACGTGATTAGCCATTGTCAAAGCTTACAACAGCTGAGAATAATGCATGACATGGTAACCATAAAATGTTGACTTATATTACAAACCATAGCATAAAAAGGTATGTAACTTGTCAAAATGATTTCCGTCAAGATTTGGTTTTTATATTTATCAACATGATATACACTAAAACTATTTAAATAGTTTTGTTACTAATTTTCGTAAACTAAACATATGTATATTTTAAATAATTTAAGCCACTTCCATTAAACGTTTATATGTGAGCTCATGAAGAAATCGCTTCATTTCCGCCTCCGGTATGTATCGCTTTCATTTAACTTGTGTTATTCTTATAATTTTAAACAATTATAATGACAACTTATTATTCTATAACTCACATGTGTTGTCGTTGTGACTAAGAGCGTCCAAACCACGAGCGGTAAGGTGTCTATATACATTGTCTCTGTAACAAAACAAATTAACATTATTATAAAGTAAACACGGAGGGTTATAATCGCCCTTAATAAACCAGACAAAGAATATAAAGAAATATCTATACTACAGTCACGCTTGTAGGTTAGTAAGTACACATATATATGAATATGTTAAGATCCTACTCTGTACATGTCAAGCCTACCGTTTTACCGTCTATACCGTTGCATGTACTCGTAGTTACTACTCGTGGCAGTTGCAACAGTGTCTAAGGAAGTATTTAATTATTTTAATACGCCCACAGTATTCTCTTTTAACAGGACACAAAGTTTGTGCTGCCTCTTTAGAAGATTAGGAACTCATTCTTTGAAGAAATAGTTGCCAGTGACTACTAGGTAGTTCTTTATTAACTAACTTGACTCATTAGACCACCTACAATGTAGCATTTATTGGTCTCAACAAATTGTCTTTCACAAAGCCTACATGTTGTAATAAACTTCAATAACTTGTTAATTGAAGTAGAAGTACATTCGCACAATCAAAACAGGTTGTACGGTTACGTTCATATGGAATAGATTCTACAATATTGTCATATAAAAATAATCGGTAGAGCACAAACAAATTCAGAGCAGCCATGCTAGAGGCATTGTGTTAAATGTTATGGAAAGTTAATTATTTCTGCGTTTACCAACTCACGAAGGACGCCAATGCTGACATAGCTTACACTGTGTCACTGTAATTAATTACAATAACACAATTAATTTATTCCTAACATTAAAGTTCACGACTCAAGTGTATACCCTTTTAAACCAAACACAATTTACTATCTGTGATGGTTAATGATTTCGAAGAGTTATGAATTTTTTTTTGCTGTCGTTCTATATATCGAAAACAGCATATTTTAAGAAAATCTATCATCTACCTGGTAGTGATAGCCTGGACGGCGCAGTGATATAAGTGCTAATGCTATTGCTCACAATATTTGGAGTTTCTTGCCCATACGGTACACAAATAAACAACTACTTTTAATATTTGTATAATTAATCTTAGCGCTTTAAAATGAACTCTACAAACATTAAATGTTTTGCTTTCTCATATCCAAACACCAAATTTTAATTTCTTCATATAAATACTACTTAGACAGCAAGCAACTATAAAACTAGCTGATGCTTACCCGGCGACCGTTTGCTTATTTTCCACCTTAGTAAGCACGTTATTAGTCTAAGATTACGATACAACACCAGGCTTAAGACTCATGTTGTCAATCCTTCGATAACCAAATCACTGTGCTGCCAAGAGCCAGTCATTTGTTGTACGCCTACATATCAACAACAACGTACGGTACCTATCTCATGTCACTGATCACACAAATTGTGTGCAAAGATCACTAATCCCGATGCTGCAGCAAAAATCATTCAAAAGCGTCTAGAAAGCCAACTCAGCACAGTTATACAACAAGGTTTTTTTATGAGCGAAAGTCCCAGGGTTATTAAGAAAACCCGCTGTTCCTTCTCTTTAAAACATCTCAATAAATCCTATTAGCGATGATAAAATAAATTGATTTTAAATTAAAAATCGCGCCGTTGTTTGCGTGATTATAAGTTGTTATAAGATGGCCTTAATCAATGTAGAACTTTTTATCGATATTTAGAAATAATAAATAAACAGCTTGTGAAAAATACAAATTCTGCAGCATGTAAACTGTGTATATACATACATAAAATAGGGCATTATTATAAACTTTGTTAATTTTCTCTTATTATAGCGAGTGATATTTCAAATCCTAATCCTAATCCTAATCCTAACTAATATTATAAAAGCGAAAATGAGTTTGTTTGTTTGTTTGTTTGTTACCTTTTCACGCCTAAACCGCTGAACCAATCATCCTGAAATTTAGCATATACGTTGTCAGGTGTACAGAAACGGACATAGGCTACCTGTCATCCCGAAAAAAATTACTGTTCACGAGAAAAACAACAAAAACGTTCTTATGATAATAGATGGCACCACGTTTCTTTCGAATCATAATTGAATTATATTATTACAAGCAGCGTACAACCCGAATTGATTGTCAAATTCTAAATTAACGCGAGCGAAGCCGCGGGAAAAAGCTAGTAAGGATTAAAGTAGAATGGCAGTAAATTATCATATCTCTTTAAAGAAAATTTAATTGTTCTTAGTGTCCAGTGAATTAGTCGAAAACATGCTCTACAGTTCAAAGTCTCAAAGTTCAGTACTTAACGCAACAAAGGTTCACTCGGTAACATACATAATAATTTGTAGTATTTCTTATATTACACGCTAGCGTCTTTATTATTAAGATATTGCGATATTATTTTTATTAAATCCCATTAATCTTTCGTATTTAGCAATAAAAATATGGCAATATTAGAAATGCTTCTTTGAATTTATATTAATGCACATTTAAGTCAACAGATTGACAAGCAATCCAACAAACAATCATTAATATGTGTATCTTTGGATTGTCAATAAATCTATCAATTGATATTTTATTACTGCAGTACCTAGAGTCGACTAAGTTCAGAGAATGTAATAGTGACACTAACAGAGTATAGTTTTCGTTTATAATTAAAGCCACGACAAAGGCGAAGGCTGCGGTGCGAGGTCATATAACTGTGTGAGCGGTGTATTATCATTTACCCACTTGACTATTTCGTAGCGATAAACTTAATATAAGTATATATTGGCCCAATACATTGTGTACACAAATTGCGCTATCTATTGTGAGTGATTTGGCGGTTGTTTTACGATGTTGCGTGTTTAACTGGCTGCATGGCCATTTACGAATGCGTTTGCAGTGAGGCTAAGCGCAGGCCACATCGCAAATGTCGTTGTGCTAATTGTCACAGCCGCTGCACTCAACATTTAAACGCGTATTATTATTAGTTCTCGGTAATAAAAACAATAATTGTCACTTCAAAAGTGAACGCATAAGGCACGAACCGACCATATGTTAACTTACTTTAAAATATATTGATTTACGAGCACCGGTTGACGCTGTTAACTTATTGTAGTAACAATAGGTCGTTCGTTCTTTATTGAGTTCAGTTTAGTTTATTTTTGTATCTGTGTTGATGTTGCAACATAATCGAAAGATTATCTCCATCTCTGTAGTGGTAGTAATTTGAAATTCCTCATAGTTTTCTGGCATAATATTATCCTATAGACTGTCATACGTGATGACATTGTGTCTCATTAAATAATCTTGCAATAATTATCGTTTGTTTCAATAATAAAAACGTAGCCACCTTTGTCCTATACGCCTGGTGATCTAAACATAAACACATTTCAAGGCTTATTTCAGTGTAACGTGTCTACGCATACGATATTATACAAACAAGTAGATTTTTATAAAATCTTCTTACATCGAGAGATCATGATCCATTTCGTTGATCAATTCAGGTTATTCAGATATAAAATGTTAAATCCTGATTCAGAATTAAGATACATTGAGATATTCATACATATATTCTTGCACAAAGTTGCGAGTATTTATAATCACCGAGAATATTCAAACATTTTTGAGATCTTAACCTAGTTCTGTGACAAGTGGATTGTTGATTCAAATTAAAATGATTAAGGAACAACGTACAACTCTGAAATATATGGGTGCATAATGGTAAAGTACAATAAAGCTCAGTAAATTACATAGAAACGATGACAAGGCTTGCTGGTGTCACAAATTGCGTAGGCACAAACCATTACGATTGTACTAATGCCGCACAACGCACTAAGAATAAACACCTAATATTGTTTTCAATAACTGTAAGCCTTGACACCTTAAAGTGCTCGTGACAGACGGCTATATTTTATTATTGACAGAAATTAGCTGTAAAATCTAAAGTGTATGTATTTAAGATGTAACCTGCGTATATGTACAGTTAGCAACCAACCCGTAGTTACAGGACAAACTACTATTTAAAATGCCTAGCAGTAATATAGTGCAACACAACTAATAGTTCAATGACCAGTAATACAATCTACAACTAGTCAGTCGAGTTATAATCAGATGTTTAATAATTCAGTCTTTACAGTTTAGAAAATCGTAAATAAGGTAGAAAGTGTTTGTTAATGAGCGTAAAACGTGAATACAGATTGCAATAAGCCATACAAACAATTTTGAAGTATGTTCTTTGAAAATGACAAGAGCGATGTCATTAACACGTTCAGTAAAGATTATGCAAGATAGATACGCTATGATCTAGGTGAGTTGAAATACATTAGTAATACAGTATATCATCTATTACGTAATAAGCTCTAAAGGAGTTATTGCCGTCGCAATCGGACACAGTGAAGTAAGCGATTCATTTACCTACTTTCAGATATGACAGTCATGAGATATTAATACAAAGTATAATATAACATCAACTAGCTGTTTTCCTGATAAATTCCTTCATATAAAAAAAATAGAAATTAAACGAAAAACATTATATAGCCTCACGCCAATATCCCCAAAGGGGTATGCAGTTGTAATACATACCCATATTTCGCCACCTATTGTTTCAAATCTTACGTAATAGGGGGCAACCTATTACCGTTCACCTGGCACAGTCCGAGACTCTGTACTGCTGCTAAGAATTTCTTGACAGAAATACCCAATGACACATTGCCCCATATGGTATTGAACCCGAAACACGCACAGCAGTCCCATTCACTACCGCTATACCACCGAAACTTTATTATAAAGAAATTCACGATTAAAGATAAACAAATAAATACAATAGAATCTTTAAAATTTGAATGAGACGTCATCTTACGTATATTAATGAGATTACACAATTACACAGTACTTACGCAACCAGTACGTTAAATAGGTGTTATCACTAAGGGCCGTTTATAAAACGCCTTGAATTGAAAATTAGACTTATACATGTGTGGATACCTACTGTAAATGACGTAAGCTTGCGCCTATGCATGACCAGATCATAAGCCCTAGGTTACGTACAGTTTTGAAGAAAATGTACGGATTCTGTAAACGTTCCCGATAAACGTCATCAACCTATGGCATAGGCAAACTGGAGTGGACTACACTATACTGCCGAGATATAGTAATATATATTTGTATACATCTATGTAGTTGACACTGACACGCTCAGATTGTATAAAATATGAGGTGATTATAGGAAGTAAGCCTAGTGTCTTATGCCACTGATACAAACATTGAAGACAATCCAGGTTTAAAAACTATTTTAATAAAAGTCTGTCATGAATAACTCACTGAACAAGACCTGATCATTAATCTCGAAAAAGAAACGTCCTAATCAAAGAAAAATCTGAAACCAATACGGATAATATATGCTCAGTCATTAAAATACGTCAATCAAGGCGCCGTTGTATTAAATCTTACGTCATGTAGCAAGTAACAAGGCACCGTGTGGGCTCGCGTGTACGAATGTGGTATCAAATCGGGCGTAAAATGCGTCCGCGAGTCCATGCAGAGCGAGCCGCGCGCCTGGCGCTCGCTTGCGCCATTCACTTTCACGTCCAGCGTCGCACTCGCTCGCTACCATTTGTACTTCGCTCGTACTGAAAGTGGGCTGCAAACGAACAATGCATCTACGCAGTTTCTCTCCTCACAAACAATTCCATATCTGATTACCACTACATCTTGTCAACTTCATTCATCAATAAGAACAAAACACTTGTCGCAGCTTGTGACGGAGACTACATAAAGCATCAGGTGCTAAGGGCCTAAGGGCTCTTCTCTTATTGTAATGGTGTCGTTCAATGTCTTTGATGAATATTGCGATGTTCTTAGGTTTTAATTGAATTATCTCGAAAACGTTATTGTGCAATATAATATCATCACATAAGCTTAAGTTAAGTTAAACTATATATTTCTTAAGTCATCATTATAAGGGCAGTAAACATTAATACGAAGGATTCTAAAAGTCAAAACAATTATTTATATTTTGTGTTTTTAACATATACTAATCTACCTTCGTAAATTTTAAGATGTACACCGATTCCTACCAAGGATTCTTCGCGAGGCTATTGAAATCAAAAAACATCCTAATTTCAATAGAGAAGATGGTTGGTATGTACCACTAGCTTGGGATCCAGTAATTCAAATAGTCAAACCCAAGAAGAAGCAAACTACAGCTAGACTTCTTGATACTTTGAGCTCATTCTGCGTAAATAGAAACACCCATGATTAAATTATGTTCGGGTACTTTGGGAATAACTACACTGGAACATTGAGACAACTACCATCTTAGTCTCCCCGTGAACATGGCTGCTGAAAAGCAACCGAAACGTCGGAGGAAGTTGTCAAATAAACAACGCGATAAAATCCATATATAGTAGTTTAATTTCAATGTTATCTTAATATTTACAAAGTGGATTAGGTAAATGTATAATAAGTTGTACGCTTAAAAACGCACATAAAAATAAAATCTACCTGGAGTACAAAAACCTCTTACAATTGACTCTAAAACCTGATTGTTTTTTTTTTCATCAAACAATTTCAGATGAGCGATTGCGACGTGGAAATATTTCCCAGAAGTGAGTCATGATTAATATCTTAGACGATACGCGCTCGTTCCCCTTCCCACAGAATTTACACCACTATAGAATTTTCTTTTAATATACTTTCTCGATTGAATAGCGGTCCCATTGTGGCTCTAGATATTTACGCTTTACGCCATATTTTGGTAAAGATAGCTTAAAGATAATTAATTGTTGTATATGCATAGCCAGGATGGCTATGCATATACAACAATTAATTATCTTTCATAATTATCTAATCAGAAATATTATAAAACTGTCAATTGAACGTCACTCAAACATCGTTGCCCAAGGGACGTGATTAAGAACCATCGCACGAGTAGAACACGAGGGGGTACAATAGGCGCGGTGGCCGCGACACGCAGCAGCGCCTAACTACATTGTCCGGTATCTATAGTGAATGTGGTCTGCTAGATCTCGATAACTCAGCACAAAATTGCA
This sequence comes from Catocala sponsa, assembly GCA_963564715.1. Taxonomy (NCBI): domain Eukaryota; kingdom Metazoa; phylum Arthropoda; class Insecta; order Lepidoptera; family Erebidae; genus Catocala; species Catocala sponsa. Next base: position 14,976,120 of record OY751335.1, read on the forward strand.
TTGGTATTATCGATAATAATCGATCGAGTGAGTGGCGAGCGTATCATTCCGAACGGTACCAGTAGTAACACTAGCGGTACTATCCAACTGTTTCAACAACGATAGCGGAATTGCAAGTTTACATTGTTATTGGCCACACATTTACGTCACACCTTATTCATTATCCAAGCATATGTGTTACACCAAAAAATATAATTGTATTGTTAAGTATAAAATATTCACAAATAGAACTACTTATTCAATTCCCAAGTAATAAAGTTTTTCACCTAGTTTCAAAGAGCGCTGATACGACCCGGATCCGGGTAGAACCAGAAATGCAAATATTTGTCATTGTGTTGCCTTCTGCTTACGTGTTTTGTCTAGATTTTAAATAGTTTTTGTTTTATTATGTGTGAGACTTTATAAGTAAAATGACTCACAATGTAGGTACCTACTGATAACAACACTTGGATCTAAGAATTGTCGACTAAAAGAATATAATGGAAAATGATACAAGTCGAACTGTGTGTAACCTGACTCGACGCAGGAGACCTGACGGCACATCGTGCTTGTGTCGATAGCATCTATTAAAGGCGAAAGAGCGGTTAGGTCGAGACCAAGTTCCGGTGATGTCGGACGACGGCGACCGGCGACCGGCGAGCTCCGCCGTGCGCGAGGAATACTAAACATGAGCGTGCACCGACCGCCCCTAGGGACGGCCAAGTAGAGCGACCGCTCGAGGCGCCCTATTATGTTATGCCCTATCTCTTTGTGCCACATCAATTTTCTTCAACACACACTCGTTACTGGTTTCGTTTTCCCTATTCTTATAAAAACATTTAGAAGATAAAACAAAAGTGAAACAGCGATTACGTCATCTATATAAGTAATAAAACCTCTTGCCAAAAATAATCATTGAATACTTATGATTCATTCGGTAAGTTCACCATGCCTTACAACATTATCTTCATTTACATATGTACATGTTTGCGTAACATTGTCACACATCAGCTGTAACACCCATAGTCTTGCGGTGTTGTCTAATATACATACATACATACATAGATTCACGCCTGTTTCCCAGAGGGGTAGGCAGAGACTACGGATTTCCATTTGCTACGATCCTGACACACTTCTCTGGCTTCATTCACTTTCATCACATTCCTCATACACGCCCGTCGGTTCAAGGAGCTCTTAACCTGGCCTTTGTCCAGAACGCCTCCGATCTGGTCGAGAAACGTTCGCCTAGGTTTTCCTCTTGCGACTGTTCCATTCACACTAGCCTTATAAACTTTCTTAGCCAGTCTTTCCTCGTCCATTCTTTCTACATGTCCAAACCAGCTTAACATACCCTTTTCTATTCTTGTAACTATATCCACTTTCATGCCGCATCTCTCTCTAATCACACTATTTCTAATTCTATCTTTCAGAGTCACACCACATATGCTTCTCAACGCTCTCATTTCTACAGCATTTATTCTGCTCTCATGCTTCTTTTGCCATACCCAACTTTCACTTCCATACATAAGTGTGGGCACTAATAGTCCTCTATGAACAGCCAAACGTGCCTTTTCGGATACATTTCGACTGTTCATAAAAGCGCGTAGGGCTCCATTCACTTTGTTGCCAGCAATCGTTCTCCTTTCAATATCTCCGTCATGTTTACCATCCCTTGTAAACAAAGTACCCAAATATACAAACTCTTTCACTTGCTCCACTTTTTCTCCATCAATCATAATATTACACATCGTCACGCACTCTTCCTTTTCAAATACCATTACTTTCGTCTTGCTTACATTTATTTTCATTCCTTTACTCTCAAAAGCACCATGCATAATAGTTACCATCGCCTGCAACTCTTCCGCCGATGACGCAAGTATTACTTGGTCATCGGCATAAAGAAGACATTTGACAAGTAACTCATTCATTCTTAATCCCCATTCACAATTTTTTAAATCTTTCAAACAATTGTCCATGTATAGGTTAAACAGCCAAGGTGACGCTACACATCCTTGTCTAACACCTTTATCGATGCTAAACCACTCTGTGTAGGTCCCATTTATCCTAACACAAGCTCTGGAATCATCATAAAGAGATTTCAGAGCTCGCGTGAGGTTGCTATTCACTCCATAAATGGACAATGCCGACCAAAGTTCATTCCTCACCACTTTATCATAAGCCTTTTCCAGATCCACGAATGCGCAATAGACCTTTTGACCTTTGGCCAAAACTTTTTCGGCTATGCTCCGTAAGGAAAAGACCTGATCCGCACATCCCATACCCTTTCGAAATCCCGTTTGTGCATCCCATATTTTCTTGTCGGTTACTTTCACAATCCTTTCAATTAACACTTTTGCATACAATTTACCGACGACGCTGAGCAAGCTAATGCCTCTATAGCTTTTGCACTTGTCTAATATAATACGATTTAATGTAGATTTTCTACAAGATTAGGTCATGCGTTCTCGCCCTACTGCTAGCAATGTTTATATCAATCCATTGCAACATATATATAAAATATCTCATCAATTAAGTATCTCAACTAATTTATATAAATTCTTATTAGCATATAACCTTTATAAGACAGATTGTAATAAAAAACTGCGTTTAAATACCAAATTGAGGTAATTTGTTTACTTCATATGGCGTGTCACCTTTGTGTAACATTGAGGTGCGGATGCCATAAATAAGATAAATATAAATCACATGAAAATACAGAGTATTTATATAGTCTATATGGACTACAAAAATAGCGGTAAAAGAATATTTTTCAGAAAATTATACGTTTTGAAATGAATCAATTAAAATTAGGTGGATGATGCTGGCATGTTCAGAATAGGCAGACAATGTTCGGGTAAAAATAGACAATACCGCAACAAATTGGAATCGACACGATCAATACAATTATAATCACTCGTTTCTCTAGATATGAAAGAAATAAGATAAGCTTAAGATGTAAATATGTATTAATATCATTAATTTAATTAAACATCTTATATTCATATCCAAAGACCAAATTAAAAATGAAAGATTTTAAAATAAGATTTTATAAAATTTTATATTTTATTTAAAAGTGTATTTGGTATATATGGGTATTTATGATGTATATTTGGAATAGGTACATTTATTTTGTAGTTATTATTGTAAAATGTGTTTGTAACGAAACATAAACGGATTAAAAGCAATTATATTAGTTTTAATATTTGGTAATTACTGTCGTTATATGAAATTCTAACATTTACGATACACAATCTTACGAAGAAATTCTAGATTCACGTTTGAAATCAGTTAAAAATTATATATGTATACCAAGGATTAATTTTGTTAATTATAAATATGTGTTAATTTTAGAACGGTACAAATTAGTAAAAACGTTTTTTTAGTATACATAAGTTTTATAGTTATTACCATATCGCCGATATTTGAGGAAACATTTAAATTTTCCCAAACCTATTACTGCTATTTAGTTTGTCCATCAGTAAAAGGAATTAGTCAGTAATAACTACCTTCGATTATTATTTTGCCTTTTTTGTCAAATAAATCTCGTTCCTTTCAGAAGTCCTTGTTGTGACCTTATAAAGCGATTACTGGTTATGTCGTAATTTATAGCAATTGTTAACTAGTTATCTTTTTAAGTACCATATCGTGTGGTCACTATAAATACATCCTGTCACATCCAACAGGTATCAAAGCTCATAACCGGTAATAAAAATACAATCAGACTCTTATACTTATACTCAAAATCCTGACTATCTAGAAAACTATTGAATTGATATGCCTAAAAACATGCTTGACTCTTTACGTACGATAGTATCTAGGTATATAAAATTTTACCAAGATGCTCGCAAGTCGCACCTGACATTGTTACAAATTACATACACAGTATAAGAAGAAATTCAGAAACGCAAGCCGAATGCAGATTTGTGAAAGTTAGATCAGTGATATACTAAATTACAAGGATCACTAAATGCATAAATAATCGCTAACTTTCGTATAGAGTTTTGGCTTCATACTAGCGAGTGTTAATTGATTCTTCGAAAGACAAAAATCACACCAGTTCGTATGCATATAATATTATGTTTTGATACATTTGGACATTTGATAACCATCCACTTTAATATAGCCCAATCGCTGAACTGAAGAAATATAGTAATTAATTTACAAAATAATGTTTTCTTTGGCTAAGATGTACCTACGTCTAGTGTAACCTACTTAATTCTTAACACTCGCTGTTGTGTGTCTAATTTCTTAATAAAGATAATTAAACAGATTTCATTTCTCTTGCTTTGGTAAACTATATTCCGACTTTATCTAGTACCGCATAAGATGGATTTTTGTATTTTCTATAGTACTATTACTGAGTATAACGATTTGTATCTACGTAAACACTATCGTAAAAACAAAACACATTTATTTTTATAAACACATTGCGCACACAACACAAAAATACATAGCTGTTGTAATATATTCTAAATTGATCAAAATCATGTAGCCTGATTGCAAATTATTATCTTAAATGACAGCTGTAGAATAGACTTGAGATGCATCCTTTAAACTTTCCACGCAGCTCAATTGTTGGCCTTAAAAACTGGTTCGAAAGTGGATATATTAAGAAACAAAATTTTACTCGTCCGTTGCGAAACAATAAATGCGAAATGGTTCAACCACGTGTACAATCATGAACGGTACTTGGAAACATTTTGTGAGATTGCATAGTTCTGACACTAGTAGACATTTCTTTATATAACGGCAACTAATTGATATATTAGTAATATTAAATTTGTTCCGCATTCGCCCCTACATTACGTCCCACATTCCAAAATGTTTCTCATTCGCCCCTCTTTTTTAATTATTCCTGTTTCGTGCCACATTTTTGAGCATATGGTTAGCAAAACAAAACAAGTTTAAAAATGATTTTAAGTCTTTTCAATGTCGTTTTTAAGGAGGTACTTATTTTAAAATATTTTTCGGCTCACGGTACATCAAAATCTGCTATACCAAAAAAAACAGGGTCAAAAAGGGGCATAATTTGGGACGAAGTAGGAATTACGGTAAGAAATTAATATTTATCTAAATTTCGGGGCATATGAGGAACAATTTTTGGGGCGAATGCGTGTTTTTACATTCGAGACGAAACATGAGGGTCGAATGCGAAATAAACCAATATTACATATCTCGAAGTTAGCAACACTCATATAAATCTATAACGAGCATGTCTATCATCTTGAAGATAATTTGAAATCCAATTCGGATAACTCAGATTCAACTATCTAGAGGCTTATGAACATAAAACGAAGGCTTTTAGAATTCTTGTCTAAAAGCCTTCGTACCAGCTTATTTAGCTTATTTGTACCAGCAATATAAATTCATTTTAGGATAAAAATATACTTTTGGCGTTTAGTACGCCGCAAATTGATTATATTTTTATTTTTAAGTTTTAATTTCGATTTGAAATACCGCGTTTCATATTCGGATAAAAGATATCGCGGCAGATCAGTACTCCACACAAAAGAAGTTGCGGACAAAATCTGGTTTATTTTAAACTCATAGTGACTCATATCATCATTAAACTATAAATTATATTGAGTATAAAACATTTGCAATTTCCGTTCATATCTAAATAATTCATAGAAGGAATCATCGAACAATGATCGATTGATTTCCAGCAAGCATTTAATACGAACGGAAACTTGACAAATCAAACCACGCAGAGAATTATAATAATAGGGGTTCTATTTCTAGTGCATACATTGAAGTCGTGGATTTACTATACATATATAACTAGCAACTGACACATTGACAGGCTAGCAAAGGTTATTGCCATGACATTACTTATACGTGATGACGTAATTATGAGAGGCATTTCGCTCAGTTTTAAATAGTCTGACTAGGGAGCCGTATCGAAGACTGCACCTAAGCAACCTTGTGTTGTGTCCTTGTGATGAGTAAGGCTTACAAGCTCCTTGATGAGACAGTGTGCTATTAGCAAGGAGGTTAGTATGATCTTTATAAGCTACGATAACCATTTACAATCAGGTGGGACTACATGATTTTAGCCAACAAAAGAATAGGAGATCTTAATTCGCATATATGCGTTTTCTTGTTTTATTTTTACTTCATAGACCAGCTACCTGCTACTTAAGGCTCACACATGCTATATTATAAAATCATCAGAAAAGAGAAACACAAAGTGAACAAATAGAAGATATGACATGTCGACATATATAAGAAAGAGCTTCCCAGACATGTGTGGTAGTCGCTTAATGGGTTGGTATAAAGGTAACTATACAGTTTCTCACAGGCAATGGGATATTGATGTGTTGTTGCGTGAGAATATGGGATGACTTAGGACCGTACATTATAGTTGTATTACGGAATGACATAACGGGCCAATGTCGCCGCTCGGGCGACCAGGGGCGGCGAACGGCGACAGGTGCGCCCGCGCAACCAATATGGCGCCACCTGCCTAGATAAATATAATACTGACGGATTATTTCGCTCGTATTATTTCAACATCAACACACAGTAGGAAATGTTTTATAAAACTAACAATCACAAATAAATGTGAGTTTGTTTTAAGATAATGCACATTTAATGTAAATTAATTTATTTTGACCTCATTAAATAACAACGTTTCATAACAGTTTAATTTAATATAAAACTATTTATTAGTACGTTACACATATTTTTCAATTTCAGCTTAACAATAAGTTAAAGTTAATGTGATGTCGTTCGCATATTGAATGCAATATATCGTTTGTTAACCGTTAATGATATAATGTGAGTTACTATGCTAGAATGTACAAACAATCAAGCTATATAAATACCGGCGTGCGTGTTTTGTGTTAGAAGTATCCGGTTTTTACGCAAAAAAAACGTTTTATATCGGTGCTTTGTTCCGATGTTGTATCAAAGTTTTCAATAAGACATAGACTTTATATTAGACGGGCTACGAATTACATGATAACGAACATAATAAATAGTAGTGTCTATTTCGAAACGTGGAATAAAAAAACAAGTTGATCTGCTGTTGATTACAATTACCGCTCGGTGGGAATATATTGCATTAAGAACAAAGGGGCCTTGAAGGAGGCGCTACGCTCGGGTGCAACCTCGTCAACTCATGCTGTGCCTTTGTTGCTATTCTCACTATCCTTCTCAACAATAACCCACGCGAATAATTAATAATGCATTAGGCCGAGGGCTAATGAACTGAAACTATTATGAATTTAATTATTTTTATTCATTACTCAACTACCAGTTCCCACTGTACACTGACTATAACTTTACAAATATGTTTTAAAATTCACGTCAGTGTGCTTGCCTCGTAGAATATATGTATGTATATGTCTCGCTTCAGAAAACCGCTCACTCATCCATTTCAAAGCAATCACTTTCAATTCACTATTGTATAATAAGCACTATCATTTTATACCTAAGAAACATCTAAAGTCTATAAAATTGTCTATAGTCTATTAAAGTTTTAAAATAAATAAAAGAATATTTAAACTGTATATTTCAAGATTACAAGGTCTAATTAGATTTAATTATGTAACATGTTTTTAGTGTTTTAAAGCCGGTTAATATTGTTTGTAAAAAGTCATTATTCTACTATTTTCAGTGGTGTTTACCAAGGCTAAAAGCTGAATGGGTGACCTCGTGGTCTCCTTAAACTAAGCAATTCTGAAAAGATGCTCTAGCATTACCTATTAACTTATTTGTTAAGCCTGATAATAATAAAAATATATTAAGTTATATATTAAGAAATATATTAAGTTAGTGGACTAACTTAATTTAAACGTTAGACACGTCTGTCGAACTCTTCGGCATATAGGCAGACCTGCAATTATGTAAGATCACACCAACTATAGTTCAAGACATTTGCTAAATACTTTTCATTGCTAATTTGCTCTTACCAGTTAAGGTAATTCATTAATTATGCCCAAAGCCCATCATGAGATCTTAAGCAAATATTTATGGGACCATATTGTAATTAAATCCTGTCTATAAAAAACTAAGATTCAGCTGAATTGTTTACAGATATACGAGGTGACATTATTTAAAATTTAAAAAAATATACGTTTCTAATCTCTCCTCCTTTACTACATAGTTAAGTCAATTATAAATCAATATCAGAAATGATAGATTTGAATAACAAGTCTATTTTCATAATCGTCATAGAAAACTAATAGATGACCACTATAATATTGTAATTGCTTCTGGATGTTCCAACACATATCTTTGACAATTACTAAATACTTTTACGATTCTCAGGCAACTTATGTCCAGGCTTTATAAATATTTTTTTACGATAAATGTATACCGGTGACATAATTAATTGGTAGTGATGAGTCACTAATTAGAATTAATGCAATTGAAGACAACGCTGCCATACCATTATATAGTTTTATTTAAAAAAACAAAGACACAAGTTATTTCTTGCTGCCTCGTTCGACTCTCAGTAATTACTCAGCCGTAAAAACTTTATACCTTTTTCTGATTTTAAAACAATATGAAACTGACGGCGAAGCCAGTTGGATACCAAAATAAGTGATCAACAATACGATATTGTAATAATTATAGATTAAAGAATGGACAAGAGGGCCAATTAGACGATTCTTATAAAGTTTGAGTAGCAATTAACCGGTAAAGTTAGTTGGTGATCATCAAAATTTAACGATGTCTAAGGTCAAAGATGCTCTGTATGAAACGGTCCCATGTGATACAAACAAGCTTCGGTAGATAGTACATATTCGTTTGATACACAAGAAGAGCCATGACTTTTAATATCTGTCTCCGTAGCAACAAGACAATTTTAAACAGTGGAAAAAATTGCTCAGCCTGCTAATAGCTTCCAAACAAGCATTACAATAGGTAACACAGAGAAGAGAAAACGTACCTCTGTTACATTGTTGCCTATCTAAATATTCATACATGGTAAACTATGACCAAGGCTGGCGTCCGCGTCATATATGTCAAAGCTATTTAATTGGCAAGACGAATTTCCTTGACCAAAAATAAACAAGTATTATATGTGAGGCCTCGATGGCGTAGTGGTTAGTGTAACCGACTGCCACGCCTGAAATCGCGGGTTCGATTCCCGCACAAGTCAAATATTTGTGTGCATGAACATGGATGTTTGTCTTGGTCTGGATGTTTCTATGTATAATATGTAAGTATTTACAAAAAAAAAAGGTATATAATTATGTATGTTTATCCATTGTCTAGTACCCATAGTACAAGCTCTGCTAAGTTTGGGCTAGATAGTGTTGTGTGTATGTGATAGAATATTATTATATTATTATTATTGTACGTCTTCCAAAAAATAAAAACAGTATACACAAAGATTTCGTTATGAGGAGTCTATTGTTTCTCTTGCCGTCTAATGGTTAGAGCTCCAGACATTTGGAACTGCCACAGATGATTTAATTACATTAATATCTCAAATGTTTAAAATTAGCATATGAAAAATGCTCTATCATTATCGTACATAAACAAATACAAATTCGTTTTAACATACACGAGTTGTAACAATAGATTTCATCTAATACTTAGTGAAAGTAGCATAGTATAGTAACTTATCAGATCTAGGTTCTCTAATTAACAGCATACACTTTAAATTAATGATAAATTGTATGATATAGATAAATACTTTATTGTATAGAATACGTCGTGTGCTTATAGATGGGTCTAAGATCCAGGGTATTAATGCAGGCGCATTCTACCTAATATGAAAAAATAAAATCTCTGACCGCCTTGTCGCGTCTAAGCTGCTTAACAGAATCTAATAAAATTGGGTATAAAGACAGTACAAGCCCCATGGAAACACTTGTATATGGTACTACTAGCAGGTACAACAATATTTTCACAAAAAAATACATAATAGTTGTTAAATTGTTTGTAAATTGCACTACACCGGTGATATCAAATATTTATAATATACGCTTGTGCATATATTCTATAATATTCTACGACATACACACAACACCATCTAGCCCAAACTAAGCAGAACTTGTAATATGGGTACTAGACTGTGGATAAACATACATATATACCTTTTTTTTTGTAAATACGTACATATTATACATAGAAACACCCAGACCAAGACAAACATCCATGTTCATGCACACAAATGTTTGACTTGTGCGGGAATCGAACCCGCGACCTCAGGCGTGGCAGTCGGTTACACTAACCACTACGCCATCGAGGCCGTCAATTAAATTTCTGTAAAAGTTATGACTCGATACTATAACACACTTTTACCGAAGCTCCAGAAATGTCATCACCCACGCTATGATTGATTGTAGTGAGCGCTACTTGACAAAGATCTGTTGTAAAGCCTTTATTGTGAAGAGCAACCCATCACTCTTCCACGACGTATCAACCTCAACGACTTCAGTAGAATAAGTTGAGCCCCACTCTTTTTCTACCAAAATGAAGTGGTGGAATCTCTTATTACAATGACACCAATATTTAAATTGGCGAAGTAGCTGAAATGTACAAGGAAAAATATAAGGAAAACTTAATAAATATACTATAAAAATGTAGGGGTCGAAACAAGAATAATAAATTGTAAGAGGGTAGTATGGAATGCAGAACTTTGTTTCGTATTCTGCATACCAGTCAACTTGTCTTGTGATCATAGCAGCTATCGGTTAACTATAAAGTCGGAAGAAAAACAACATCAATAAAGTTATCTTGTAATAGTATTCTTAAACAAGTAATGCATAATAAGCAGTGCACATTATTAAAGTTCTTATTATATCAAACGATTGCATCATGTTGCGTAATGTCGGCGCACCGGATGTTGTTGTGGAAAAACGGCTTATCCCGGCGTGGAAATTTATCTGCCTTTAGGGTTATCTCATACACTATTTACTTTTGAATTATAAATTTTTAATTACAGGTCATTAGCAATGTAAGGTGACTGGCATCCTAATGCACCATTAGTGTTGGGATAGGAGTCACTTTGCAAATGTCAGCGTAAGCTGTGTCCACATTCAATATCAGATCTAAAAATGCTAGTTATACTTTGTATGAATCATTTTAATCTTTAGCGGTCCCTTAATGTATAGTTTTCTAGTTAGGCTTTTGTTTAGACGTAAGTACCATCTACACATTAGGGGTTACCCTCATGTGTAGATAGCATGTACCCTTATGATATTATTTCCTAAAGTAGTTAGAAGTAGGGCAGCCGAACGTCCACACTACGAAAACTAAACATCGCGAAAAGCCACGCTCAAAATCGGATTAATTCGGAAACTTCGGTAGGCTCGTTCCGCTATCACTCGTACCTGGCTTATTTAATTCAATTTTAGAACATTATATTGTACTCATTTCACTTTTAATTACACTTAAATGTGTTTTTCATTACATACATTATTATATCATAAAGTTTTTTCGGCTGGTTAGAACATCGCGCAAAAACTGATGCACGTATTTGGATGAGACTTTCACTGATTAGAAACTAAGCTAGCACAGCATTAGATATATTGATTACGTTGCAAACTGTATTGCTCATTTTTATTAGATATGGACTACACATCTTTTCTCCTTCTGTAGAGTATAACATTTATGTGAATCTGAAATAACATAAAGGGACAAAAGATTGCCAGCATACTTTGAAACCTTAGTAAGCGTTTAATGTAATACTGCGATTAATATGGAATTGACCTAACTTTTAAACTACTTTCAGAATACTGGTGTGGAACCTTTATAGTATATATATCTTACAGCCGGTTATCTAGTTTATTCTGCCGATATGCTAGTTCCGCTATTATATTAGAAATTCTGACAAATTAATCATTTTTTAGGAACGTACATAATACCGCTAACAGTATACAGGATATGTTTTTTGTTGTTGTTATATTTGAACGATCTCTCGCTCGACAGCCCTGTGGACAGTTCTACGTAAGAGCAATAAGGCCTCTTGCAATGAAACTTTCTTGTTTTGCAATATTCGCAGTCACCAATAAGTTCCACAGTGGTATGTATTTATGTAAGAACCCCTTTTAAAAAGGTCGTGATACGTTACATGAATGCAATTTAAATTTTTCTTAGAAGATTAATGTTACCATCCAGCACTGAGTTAATAATATAGATATCTAGTTAATACTCGTTAGTCAGTATAAAAACGCAGGTCTGTAATGTTTTGCTACCTTATCATCATATATGTGTACGGTTTCAGCTCATTAATGTCTTTATCTAAAACAAAATTATGTGAGATCTTCAAGTGACAACATTATTTTTATTCTGAGCAACAGTTATGACCAATTAGACTCTTATAAAATTTTAATGAGAGAAAAAGAACAGTGAGTTTCTTGTTAATTATATAAAGTATGAACAATAAAGCAGTAGCAGTCAAGTGAATGCTTCGTAGATGCGAGCGAGGTAAAATGAATGTTAAGTTATTGGAATGAGATCAGAATAGAGTGTGGTTAGAATGCGAGCACGGTCGCGGGGTCGACTCGTGCGAAGTCGCGCTTGCGACACTGTGTGATGCATGTGTGCGAATAGTTCGTGATAGACGAAACCAAGAGATGCGAGACAAACCTTGAGATCATCGGTGAGTGCAAGATCTGTGTTGTACGGGGCTCATTCCTCCCGGTAGATGCGACCCGCCTTCCCTCGCCGGCAGGCGAACAGCCGTTAGGCAACTCCGTGGAACTCGCCACACAGCGTAGACGGTAATACTTGTTAGCGATACACTTTCGTACTGTATAGCTAAAAACACACCATCACTTAGCACTGCACCTACACTCCAAGGGTCGGAGTTAACCGTTCGTTTAACGGGCACTCGTACGACAAATGAAGTAGCGACAACGTTGACCGGCTGGACGTACGACCGAGATGTTGGTCGGACAATGACTGAACGCGAAGTCGCAGGCTTCGGCGCTCGCGCAGGTTGCGCGCCCCCCTTGCCCCGCGACGCGATTGCCCCTCGTTGCGCGCCCCCCGCACTGCACCTCGCTCTGGAACGCGTTCCCAGTGGCCGAGCTTTTGCCAGCCCTGCTCTATCTACACTGTATACTAAAGCTGCAAGGGCGATAAAGCGAGCACCAAACCCGTTCGCCCACTATTGCAAAAAGACAGAGGCACCCATGTAGCGTTCAGCCAGAAAGGTCGGCGATTAGAATACAAGGGCGCTGCTAAAATTTCGATTCAATTTCCAGAACTTTCGCCTCTTCGTTTTAAAATAGAAACATAAAGCAAAAATTAAGATTTTAAGTACTTATTTTACTAACAAATTATATTTAATATAAGTAATAAAATTCAAATAAAAATTTTAATTACAGTTTATAGTTATACAACTTTAAACTGTAATTAAAAATTTGTATGCGACTTTTGTCTGTTCACCATAGACTGAACTCCATATGTCTTAAATATAGGGCACGTAGGGGCCGCCCATACGGTGTACAAATTCAATCACGCCGCTCATTTCTGCTAGGGCGATGCGAGAGTACAAAAAGTGTAGCTTCTGTGCGGCTATTAACATCCTCGTGGCGGCAGAGGGCGCGGCGCGGGGCTCTATAAGCGCTCTTCGTTTTTTCTCTTGACCAATTACATCTATTTTTATAGGTCCATTGAAAAACACAATCGCAGTAATGGCTGTACAATTCGATTGTCCGGAGAATACGCCTCTGGTGATTTTATTCAAAGGCCCTCGATAAAAGCAAAATTGAATAGAAAATAACGCAGGTAGGCGTACGTAATATGTCATTAGTCATTACACTAACACAAAAAGTTAAAAATCAGACGGTTGGATCTGCGCCTGTGGGCTGTTTTCACTTTCGTGTGGATTATTGCTGATATTTCTTCAAAAACATGGTACTTAACTGAATCTCAAATGTTATAAGTATAGTGTGCCGTGACAAGTTTCGCGAACTGAAGCAAAGGCATACTTGACTTTACCCTTTCCCGAGATAGGTTGAGGTTTTATGCAATTTAATTGCCAGTAGTCTACAGAGTTTTAATAATTATAACAGTGTGCTCGGCACTTAATATAAACATGAAATCCTATGATCGATATAAATGGAGACATACTTAAAAACCTATGAGACGAAATAACTTTTTTTCACTAATAAAAAGCTAATATTCAATAAATAAAACCTATATTTACACAAAAAGTATACATTTTACTACCCCTCGTATGCGAATCTACGGGAGACACATTGTTTCTAGTATCTCCCAGCAGGCGAAAGGTTAAAGCGAACGCTACAACATCTCGAACTGGTTTATATACACATTTATGTAATGTAGTAATAATTAGTAAATGATACGTTACGCGTTGTATCTAAATTACAAAGGTAAAGTAACCGTATGTAACATTATCTTATGCGCTAGTTAGTAATATTACACCAATTTAATGTTTATGAGCGTTTTGTGCAGCACTTTTAACAGTACAAGCACAATAATTAATGCGTATGCCGAATGGTTTTGTAGCTCGTTGCTCTGACCCATATATTAGACATCAACGCGCGCCGTTCCAGAACGGTTTATATTATGAGACCGAGTCAACATTCAAATATCTTGTTTCCTTTTTAGATATGTAGTCTTGGGCTGATGTAAGCCTTTCTAGAAATCCTAGAAATATAAATTCTACTTAAAACTAAGTATATAATAAACATTGTTACGTGTAACAACATTGTTTGCTTATACTTCACTTATATTCCCAAGAAAATATTCGCATTGTGTCCTCTTTGCCTATTTTGTTCGGTCTGTTACGACTAGAACTTTACGTTTTATTGTCTTCAAAAGGACAATGTTTGTAACAGAAAACTTTACGAATATTGTAACATCTGCAACAAAGTACACCTCGACTAGACTCAGCACCACTTCATCATCATGGCTCTTCATCGTTAAAATTCGAGTGTCCTCGACAAAAAAGTTGTTACTCTTCAACCTACTCATCGCATTAGCAACCTTATCCTATTTGTGTTTAGACAGCACATAATTAGGTGCTCCACTCAGGTGCCAAGCAAATGTACCGTGCAACCTGGTACTAAAGGATAAAAATATTTATTTGGCACTTATGACACCAAGACTGTTATTTGCACGTTACAGACCCAAGTAGAGTTGATAACGTGCATAAAAGAAGTCAGTGCGTCGCGAGCACAACAACTATCGAGCACAGGTCAAAACTTGTTAACAGTACAGCAACTCTCCTTAAGATAACCTGGCAGTTTTACTCATCATAGGACCAATGTAAGGTTATACCATTTGACAGAGATCTTCTGCAGGATAGGGGTCATTAATTGTTAGTAAATCTATTCCAAGTCTGTGTGGATGCCGAAGTGCCTTACTTCTCCATCAATCAACAACAATTTTAGCCTTAGGCATCTTGTCAGTATAACAATTTGTATTTTTCTAGATCCTTTACCAAATCTTTAATTGCTCTATATGTCTCTTCATTCAGATTTTCAAAAGTATATTTTTGTACTTTCTTATTGGCTTGCCTAGTTTTCTTTTTGCTTATCTAAGCACGTGCTTCCTTTTCTTTCTATATTTGTGCCAATATTGGCCAATATGCACTATAATTTCTTAATATTACTTCATTTTCCAGTTTTTTGCCCCAGTCACTTTCTCCAATCACCATCAATATATCTCGAGAACTTCTAAAATATGCAGATGTCTTAAAATTTTGGTCTATGTTTGACAAGGTTCCACAAACATGTTTAAATTAATTACCGACTGATGTTTTTAATAAAATTAACGTTAATGAAGTCGGTTAACTGCCTAGATATTTAAGAAGCGGTTAACTATTTTAGAACATTGAAAGTTTAGTTTTAATAAAAAAATATGTACTCTATTAATTTGCCCTCGGCATATAGACAACAGCGTTCTGATACAATACTATTATACATAACCTCGATATAATTAAACTGACAAATTTAAATTAGTTCGTTCGGTTTGATAGTTCCTAAAGTTTATATAAGCTATTCGCGAGAACATCTAAACTTAAATAATTTTATTCCATATGGAAAAAGAGTGAGACATTACCGTCATTTTTAACACATACGAATAGTGCGCACTGTTAATCTTAATAAACTGCTGTAAAACTATAATCTTTATCAAATAAAAGCAAATCATCCATAATTATTATCATCATGGAACGTACCTTTTAAATGAAATCAAAAAAGAGTTTTGGAAGAAAAAGCTTCGACAAATACTACATGAATAGTTTTAGAATCTCTGAGTAACAGCTGTCTAATAGCGGATTATACGGATGACGGAATGGTTTAAGTGCAGCTCTCGCTACCAACTTCGGATCTTGCAAGGTCTAGCACCGCAGAACAAAAACTAACGGCAAAAACCTATGTGATCCATACATAGTTATTTCAAGGTAAAATTCCACAAAACCCTGTTTGTTACAAAGACATCCCTGATAAAGATTACCCATAAAATGTGAACTACAAAAACAACTTAATCACAAAATAATTTTTACGAATCACTCTTTAAATAAAATATAGGTATTGATACCTATAAATAACATTCAACATCCTCAATTTAATTTAATTTCAATATTATATTTTTATAATACAAAATAAATATTTTTAAGAATATTAAAAAGTTATGACATCACAGTAAAGGATTCGTTTTAATTTATAATCTCGATCTGATATAATATTATACTAACTTCAAATTATACTTAGTTGGCAACGACTAACATATCATTGACCCCTGCGTACAAGTGTGGGCCGGATCGACCATAAACGTTAATAGGTATATTAACAACTAATGGCAACTTTGTCAAATTGAAAATAAATGACCATAGAATACAAAAAAGGAAAAGATCTTAAACATTCTTCACATAAAATCATGACGTTATTAAAAAGGTTCGTCCGTGAGTAATGCTGTACAGATGATAAAATAAGGAACATATTCAAGTGATTTTTTTGCGCGAAATCTCGTCTGTATCTTTCGGATCATTTAACTGATCCGAAAATCTAACGTGAATCCTGACCTCACAAGCGGCAATTTGTATATACCTTACGTCTAACAAGGCATTCAAAATAATATTTTTGGGGTTAAATCCTTTATTTTCTGAGACATCTAAACGACAATCCGCAATCGTTCTATATCTGAAAACATCGATTCTTCAGCTTTTAGTTATGTACTGTATATTACTCTGCTTTGGGTTATTAATCCCGCAATAAACAAAAATAACCTGGTTTAGTTCAATTTAGTACCCTTTCTATGAAAACGCAGCACCGGTGCAATGTACGATTTAGTACTTAATAATAGGTTTGACTACTTGTTAACTTCATATAATAGGTTAAACCTAGCACAGGCAAAATACAGCGGTCTCTCTGTTTAAGCACGAGGCAGTGAAAAGGTACTACCTACTACTCTAAGGTAAGTCACATCTCATTAAACTTGTAATATTTTCCAAAACCCTTAACGTCAAAGTCAAATTCAAAAATCATTTTTATTTAAGGTCACAAAGTAAAACTTATGAACGTCAAAGGAATTAAAGAATTCTCTAAGGAGATGCTGTGACAATAGCAAGAGAACAAACGGGCCGTGTTGCTGGTATTATCGGCTATTTGGTTTAGTTTGAGTAATAAATTACAATTATAATTTAAAGACGTGTTATAAAAACTGGCTGCCACTAGCTGTGTATTGCAGGTTTTCCTCAAATCCTTACCTAGACCTAACAACTGTAAAGGGAACACTGCAGCAAAACGTTTTAAATAAAACTCCCGTGGCAAAAAGGTTTATGTTCGCAGTGGTACTAAATCTGAGCACATTGGTTAGGTACCTGCAAGGCATAATATTAACCAGATTTAAAGAAACGTCAAGTCGTATCTCTGTGACCAATAATATAATTTTTTAAAGGCAAAGGAATACGAAATAATCTCGACTGCAAAAAATCGTATCGTATACATACGTCTAGGGATGCTCTACCTCGCGACTGTCGCTTGACAACAATTATTGGGATAACTTGTACAATATGGTTACACTTAACTGGGGCAACCTGATAAATACACCTTCGCCCTACAAGATAAACACATACCTGAGATTTTTTAATTACGTTTCTAGATTCCGTGAGGGTGTGGTAGTAAAAGGCTAGTGTGGTCTTCGTCCCTGGCTCTGGTCGCTGCCACTCCTTTGTTTAAGAATTTAGCAACGAATAATACTGTGGTTTTGCACGTGCTCCCGTTTTGCTACAGATAATAATACAAGCTTGGTTTAATGAACTTTAATCACCATCACAAACTTTAAACATTATAGACAGTAGAATTCATAGATGGTGCTATTATTAAGTTGTCAGTATGTTCCTGCCAAAGCGCCTTGTTCCTTGATTTTTTCGACTTGATTGTCAATGTCGGGCTCACCGGGGAAAAGATACCCCAGTAATACCGACTAAACCTACCACGGTGTTCCTCGACATAACCATAGACGGCGAGGCCGCGCGAATTGCTTTCACATGCAATCGCAACCCCGTCGTGGTTTCGGCCCGCCGCGCCGTTTGAAAAGGCAGGCCACTACACAAAAATACTTCCTCCACCGTCCCCCTCGGGGAGACAAACACACGATACAGAGGCGCACGCACGCCGCCGCTCGGACCTGGTGCTGATCGAGTGGCGCGCAGGTCCATGCAGCCCACCACCCCCCGGTCAAACCTCAGGGTGGCTGGAGGACATCTCGCGCCCTTCGGCGCCCGGTGTTCTGCGGTTGGGGGGAGGGTTTAAGCACTCCCTTTCCCGCTCCGCCGCCTCCTTAATGGAAATTACTTACTCACAAAAGGAAGCGACAGCGTTCCACGACCTCTCACTCCGGACCATAGACTGAAGCACGGCCTGTAGTGAGAGGGCAAAGAGTCCGACTGCCGCGATCAAGTCACGGCGCTGCGATGCCCAGGCGGGGCAATCCGCCAACGTGTGCAGCGCCATGTCTACATTAACATCGCGGCAGTCGCCGCAGTGATGACATCCGGGCGTCTCCTGCCGGCCTATGCGACACAGGAGCTGGCCAAAACAACCGTGGCCAGTCATTACCTGTGTCAACCGGAAATTGAGGGCGCCATGCCGCCTTTCCAGCCACTACTCAAAAACGGGACTTATCGCCACGATCGTAACGTGCCTGGCACTGGGGTGCACAAGTCGATTTCTTCGTTCTTCCACTAGGACCTGGCGGAGTTTGGACCGTGCCGCCTCTGAAGCGGGAAGACATGGTCTTCGCCCCGAGCTAGCGCTTCCTAGCGCCAACGGTAGAGCGACGCCAAAAGCGCCGCTTCCTGGTCCCAGGGCATCGATCCGGCAAGAAGACTCGCTGCCTCGAACGAGATCATCCGGTAGCCTCTAATTAACCTGACGGCCATTGCACGCTGTAGCACACGGAACTAGGGATATACCTATTCTAACCGTCTTTTACAAAAAGAAAATACTAATTATCACCTACAGTTTTGCTGACAGCGTATGTGGAAAATATGAACAGAACAAGCCTTTTATTACTGTCCGATTGTCTCGATCGATCGATGTGTCTTGATTTCTGAACAAACACGCCGTTTTATTGCGGCTTCTCGGAGTGAAAGAAGAGCAAATAAACACATATTTTCGTTTATTACATTTACTTTCAATAACATAATGTGCTGGATAATATGTTTGTACTTACTTTTAGGACATCTTATTTACTTTGTTCAAAATATGTGAGTATTTAGTTATTAAGGATAACTTTTAAGCAGTATCTTCTTAACAATATACATATGTACTAATATTATGTGAACGTGAAAGTAACTCAACCCGTTTTTAAATTTTCAAGTTAGAAATGAAGCAGCACTCCAAATGTTCAAGCTGAGTCTTTTTACCAGCTTCGCAACTTTCATGTTAGAGTGATATCAATGCGATCATACTCTAGGCAAAGAATAAATGATTTACAAATCTATATTTTTCGCCAAGATGTACTTGTAATTGTATCTGTTGTCTTAAGTTAAATCTATAAGGTTACTCTAGGACCGCGCATATCTATACTAATATTATAAAGCTAAAGAGTTTGTTTGTTTGTTTGAACACGCTAATCTCAGGAACTACTGGTTCGATTTGAAAAATTATTTTAGTGTTGGATAGCCTATTTATCGAGGAAGGCAATAGGCTATATAACATCACGCTACGACCCACGGGTGCGGCGCAGTAACAATAAAAGCGGGTGAAACCGCGGGAACATCTAGTCTTTAATGAATAGGCAAGTACAGAAGCTATTACTTTGTCTCAGCTAACATTAGTGATTACCCTTACTTCCTTACTAATATTATAAATTCGAGAGTAACTCTGTCTGTCTATCTGTCTGTTACCTTTTCACGGCTAAACGATTCAATCGATTTAGATGAAATTTGGTACAGATATAGTTTAAAACCTGGGGAAGGACTTAGGCTACTTTTTATTAATGTAGGTACCACGCGGGCAGAGCCGCGCGCAAAAGCTAGTATTGAATAAATTAATCTTATTCATTCATTTACTTAATATTTTCTTACTTTATTAACTATATAACGAAGCTAACAGATCAGGTCATCGCTTTAAATATTATTATACAACTGCTAAAACGACAAAAATCTGTGTTTAGTCTAGAAAATCCGGTTGTGTGAGTTGAATGTACACACGGAGCGTCGAATATCTCAACATAATATTAAATTTATTGCGAGGATTCGTCGAACTCGCTTTTGGAACGTAATGATGTGAAATTAGAAATGTTGTCTACGATTATATAAATACTGTCACATAACGTTTTAGATACACCTTAAATTCGATCAATATAAAATTGCGTTTACACTGCCAAACTATGGTATTCCGTAGTCCTGAGTACGTCGCCTTAACCAAATTGTTACTAATTTAATTATTTTAAGGTATATACTTATAGGGTAGCAGCAGTACTTACTTGCCACTTAGTTTGATGTAGGTACGCTTGTTCTGTGGCGCCGAAATAAATACTTTGTAGATCATAGAATAATAAACGAACAAATGGGTTTGGCTGGTGCAGAAAACAGACCGACATAACCAATTTTAAAAATAGAATTAGGGGACTTAAATTCATTTTTGCCAATACGATACTTTACCAACATTCATAGTTGTTTAAACTAAAATACACAACTATGAATGTTGGTAAAATAGGATGGCTAGCCGATATACACGTGTATGTACATATCTATTTACATAACATAATTTACCATTGAATTAAGAGTCGTATGTAGCCTTTTTTTACTTGTGATATTTCATTGGCGCATAACCCTCCGCGGGGGTGGGCGGAGGGGTTATGTCGGACTCATCGGGGTAAAAGAGAAAGATAATGGACCTCCCGGTATACCGACTAAACCTAATACTGTGTTCCTCGACAAAGCCGCAATCGACGGGACTGCGCGAATCACTTGCACATGCGGTCGCGACCCTGCCGAGGTTTCGGCTCGCCGTATGAAACGGCAGGCCACTACACAACAAGACGTACCCTTTAGTCACCACTCACTTTTAAAAGCCTTAGTGTTCCCATCCTCCCCTAGAGGGGAGATGGATACGACACAAAGGCGAGGGTAGAAACACGCACGCCGCCTCTCGGACCTGGTGCTGATCGGATGGCGGGCAGGCCCACGAAGCCCACCACACCCAAGTCAAATCTCAGGGTGACTGGAGGTCATCTCGTGCCCTCCGCCGCCCGGCTCTGCGGTTGGGGAGAGGGTTTAAACGCACCCTCACCCGCTCCGCCGCCTCCTTGATGGAAATGACTTTCTTTCTCACAGAAGCAGGCGACGGCGTTCCACGACCTCTCACTCCAGACCATAGACTGAACCACGGCCGGGAGCGAGAGGGCAACGAATCCGACTGCAGCGATCAACTCACGGCGCTGCGATGCCCAGGTGGGACAATCCGCCAAAGTGCGCAGCGCCGTGTCTTCAACAACATCGCGGCAGTCGCCGCAGTGGTGACAACCGGGCGTCTCTTGCCGGCCTATGCGACACAGGAACTGGCCAAAACAACCGTGGCCAGTCATTACCTGTGTCAGCCGGAAGGTGAGGGCGCCATGCCGCCTCTCCAGCCACACCTCAAAAGCGGGACTTACCGCCACAAGAGTAGTATGTTGCTATTTTAACGTACTTCTAGCTAGGTAAACTGGTATTATTTACTAAAGAAAATTGCAATGATTGATACATTAGATTATTATGCTAAATGCATAATCATAGCTTAATAAGCTATGATTATGCATTTAGCATTACGATTTTTTCGATTCCCGTATGTAAGAATGACATCATAGTTCATTTATTATAATTGTTTTATTCTGTATATTCATTTACTTGATAGTTACATTTACAGATGTTGCTACTATTTCTTGTCCTTGGGTTCTTCATCCGAAATAACTGAAATTGCTTGATATTCATTTGAGGCATAGGATTTTGTTAACATAGGTTTTATTAAAAACATGCAATCTAAGTACATAAGTAAGCCAATATTCTTTATAATTTATACATTGACCTACTGGTCACCAACACGCCCTACGGTATATGGTACAGGTGAATACTAATTATCAATTTCCGTCGTTAGGTGATCGACACCAAAAGAAAGTCGTCAATGTCTTCCAGTTTTCTAATCGTTGGGCCATTCCAGTTAACTATTTTTATAGTTTTATGCTCTATAATAGAGATAGATTGACGCTTATAAAAATTATGACTCTTATACAAGGGTGGGTAACATGGGCATGTTGCATGCATGCCATGTTAAGGCACTTACGTAAATTGTATATATCGCGTAGACCACCTTGAAAGCATATGCACGAGTCCAGCCACTGACGCATGCAACCATGTAAGCCACCCGCGCAAGTAACCCTGATAGACGCTCATGATCGACGCGCAAGCTACTTGCATTAACTGGATGACTCGCTCGAATTACTTGAACATGTGTAGAAATATGCCAGCGACGCAGTGCTAGCAAAACAAGCATAGCTAGCAAAACAAGCATAGCTAGCAAAACAAGCATAGAGCTCGCGTAAGCAGCTTGTGCTTTTTTTTTCCAGCGACTTGCATTAAGTAGCAGAATCTCTTTAAAATTAGCAAGCAACACATACATGTAGCACGTGCTACGAACAAGCACATTATGCACTCGCTTTTGATCCATCTTGCTCGGTCGCTCCTTGTGTAGTGTATAAGCATCTCATTATATTTGTAACGTATGGATAGACAAATGTCTTAGACTGAATACAAAATGAAACAACCTCAACGTATGCTGTGGCAGCGATATTGGTTGCAATATTAAAGACTGGTCCCTTTGGGAACCATGCATACTAAGAAACATGTACTAATATGATCGCCACCGTTTTATGCAACGTGCCCGTATTGAATAGCGATGCGCTACAGGAATACACCACTATGATTCCTGCTAGACCGAGAGATCTATAATTTTCTGCTGGATTGCTGCAATTGAGTTAATTGTTTCAAGCCATAATTGGCTTCTAGTCATTAAAGGAAATGCCTTTATAACTCGCCAGGCTGTAAACTTCGGCTTCAGTCTGTATGGAACGATATATCGTGTAAACTGACGATATCTCACGCGCATCTAAGGCTCGCGCTGGTACGAGAGTTATTTTTGTAACGGTATAGGTGCAATATCGCACAAATACTTCAAAAAGTGATATTTTAATATACATGCCTACAGTTATGCGAGTTCACTGTTCTGAATAATGAATCGGTATACGTATAATTATGTTGTCGTTCTTGAACAACAACAATGTACGGCTTAGCTATACGATTCATTAAGTAGGTATTTATTTCAAAAAGAAAACGTTTCATGTAAATGGTCTCTATAATTACCCGTTCATGATTATGTGCAATTGTACGTTAAGCGTAAAACGTTCTTGTTTCTAATTCCTAAAGGCTTGAATGTTGTAGTCGTGTTTGACGGCGTGGCACCGGCGCGGCGCCGCGGCGTGCGGCGTAGCGGTGACCGGGTAACGGTCGCCGAGGTACTCACACTCGGAGGGCAGACGCCGACTCCCAGCTACATATTTACACCGAAACTCAACAATAGTTCGTATACAAGTCGTCATTATCATAACCCGCGTCAGTGTCACGGTCGGCTTGCCATCGCAATCGTGCTCCGCCATCGCACAAGGTTGCATCGCATACGTGTCCCTCGCACACGTAACGTTATGCCATGTCATTCGTAATATACCGCAATCATATCATTGCCAGATATACCAACTAATTTGCTCTATAGCTGTGTCTTTACAAAACGAGCTTTTAAAAAACAAGCTATAATTAATTAATGCATGAGATACGAATTTAATTACGAATGCATATGTGCTAGCTAGTTACTCTAATCAAAACATTTTATTGAATGCTTGAGCGAAGTCTTATACTAGTTACCTATATGCAATTTGGTACTAAAATTAAACTGTACTAATAGTTATCGCCTTGATACAGATAAATAAATATGTTTTCGAGCAAAAACAACTTTTACTGCTTGTCTGTTTAAGCTGCCATATATGTAGAGAGGAGTTCTCTAAAAGATTTGGCACATGCGTTGTAGGTGTGATTTCGCCAGACGAATGCAGCTTTCTCCGTGTGTTGTAACACATCGCGAGCGTCTAAGTCCTGCGCAGCCGCATCTGCGCCAACAAGCTACCTGCGCCCGCAGCTGAGTTGTGACGCTCTGTGACATTTAATAAAATTAACGTCGAAATATCAAGGCAATCGACTTTTCACATCACATAATGGACGTCTTTAAAATCAAAAGAACCGGATAATACTATATTTGTTGGAAATGCTGAATAATCTCTGATTCATTTAAACATACGAAGGTGTGTATGAAATAGGAAACTTGTATATGAGTCTACTTGATTAAAACGATTTGAAAACTTTTAATATGGTCATCAAAGATATATGAGTCAATATTAATTGACACCTAGTATGTATGTATACCTAACAGGTAATAACTGACAATCTCTTCAGAATTAATATAGTCAACCAAATTAAGTAAATGTTGTCTACCATAAAAGTTACAATAATCAGCAACATGACCAATTTTACCTCATCGTTGTATTTTGAATGTTGATAGGAATATTTAAAATTAAATACCTACGTACCTACATATAAAAATACTGTGTAGGCCATAGGTGTAGGCTGTGTCTTAATACTGACGGGAGCTTTAAAGACCAGACATATTATAATAAATGTTTTTGCTTGTTGCGTCTTGTACAGTTAATGCACAATTAACTAAATGTAAAAAATGTTGTGGCCAGTTGGACCGTAGCTCAAAATTGCGCTTTCATTTACAGCCCATCGTAAAATATAATTCCGGGTTCGATGTCCGTTGCTCAAAAGTGTTATTTTATTTTCATTAGAGAATTCGCAGTAACAACAAGCAGTCCAGCAATATGCCCGAAACATGTCAACAACATTGGGCTTACCTCCAGTTCCATTAAACCAAAAACAAAACTAGTAAAATGTGAGCATTATTAATCTGATATCTACCTATTCAAAAATATATAGACGTCAGTCTATGTATTATATCTACAAGTATATGTAAATAGTTACTCCTTAAAACGTTCCAAGAGTCGGCTCGCACGATGACATGGTCACGTGACCTGCTACAGATAGCATTTATATCTTTTTGATATGCACAACGAGACATTGTGACGTCACAAAAACATTAAGCAATCGTCTCCTTCAAGTAAACGTTGATATTTCCTAGTTCGAGCAGATCAGCATGATCTACACTGGCTATTGTCTTACATTATCGAATGGGTCTTGCCATTTGGCGCCATGCCAAACTTAACCAAGTGAAATCTACCGACACACGTGACCGCAGAGATGCTAAGGTGTGTCTCAGCTCACAACAAGTCGTTATCTGAATACCTACTATTTACTTTATCCATTTGTATTATTATTATCAATAAAGTGAATATGATGGTTTGTTAATAAGTACTAAGTTTTGCAACACCGTCGTGTGGAATACCAATAAGCTCATGGCTTTATGTACGTGGATCACCATATGTTCCAACCACAGTTTTATATCACAGAATAAGATAAAACGTAAACGTTTATATTGACCACCAACCTACTGTATAATAAAATCCGCAACAAAATCTGGTTAGTAATTTTGCACGATGCTTGTACAGACAGAAAGGCAAAAAATAAATTATAAAACCTATGCTAACGCTATATAAAATGTTCGATACAAAGAAAGCAGTTTTATTGCGTTTTTCTATTAGAAAACTGTGAGCGCTAACACGGGATAAAAGGCGTCTACATGGAAACCAGATAAGGTTCAGGTGCTTGTATATTTGAATACATACAGACATGCTAATGTTATTAATTATATTTATTATTGGACTGGACCAGCCTAATTGGAAAAGACATTTTGAGAAGATTATATCTGAATAATGTAACTTATCTTATGTTTCTATTGTTTGGTAGGCTTTTATAACTCCTTATACAGCTGTTTCGTTGTCAATAAAGTGGTCTTCATATTTCCGCCTTCCGGTAACTAAAAAGCGGTTAATTTAAATGCATCCTCATTAAACCTTTTAGTTAGCACATGAAGGATTTGCCTTTTGTCAGGTAGCTACCGCACGAATGATATCCCAATTGGTGCTGGGTGCTGGTGATTTTACAGTCTACAGCAATTGTTAATTATCAAGCGGCACATCAACCTGATGATGCTATTATTTTATTATTTATTTTGTGAAATAAGAAAGTCATCTAACTACCAAGAAATGCCATATTTGTAAATTCGAACCTTACAGGTAACAAATCTATAACTTTTTAGAAACTTGTTCCACGTTGGACCTCTTGTTGTTTATTATAATAATTACTAGTGGACATATATCACCTACGTGATAAATGTTTTTAGAGACCACCTTAAAAATCTTGTTCAATGTCCATTAATGTAATGTAAAATACTTACGTTCAGGCATTCTCATGCAAATTTTAAACACCATTTCCATATTATGCAAACCCTAAGACACGTAATAAGGTAGTACACAGATAACTGTTCAGTAATCTAAGAGTTATGTGCATATTATTTAGTATCCCGGCATTCAGGAACAACGCCATATTATATAAGCCTTTAACCTATGATAATGTCAATTCAAGTCAGAGCTTTTAAAGATTATGATTTTACTGGCCACGTAGCTTTATTACTGGTTGACAATAATATAATAGGCTCAATATAGGTATTATCGTGATGGACAGCGAGGCTAAATATTTTACGCGTTGACATATAAATAAATGTTACATGTCTCTTTAGGCTTATATAAATGTTGACTCTGAGCGGTGCTGAAGTTGCGATGCAATTCTATTTATCGATGTATAAACTAACAGAATACAAGGACACGCTACGTCAGTCAGGTCGCAAATCGATTCCAATTCAATATTGAGTACGAGCATTTAGGTCATAGATTTTTAACGTTCCTTAGCAAAATAGTGTATGATACGACTTTGTCTGTCTATCACAGGCGATAAACTCAGCAACTAGCTGACGTGGACAGCTTATAAACTGATATTTGGATGTGAGATAAATATTGCTGGTCCAACTTCAAAGCAAAAGGAAAAAGGTTACAAAATATGTAGCTATAGAACAACCATATGTTGTTCAATGCCACAGCGCCGGCGCAGCAGGGTAGTGGCAAGACAAGCACTTGCCCGTTGCGTCATCGACGTTTTCATCTCAAGCGTGGAACGCTCGGTGCGGGACTCAACTCGCACTTGACCCCTGTTTAATTAAGTGATTTGTCGACCAGGCTTATACATATATATAAAAATACTTATGTGTATATATTATCGCGAAGCATCGCAATGCCGCATTTATCGCTAGCGTAGGACAATGCGTTACCTTAGTGTAGTCTTCAGTTGTCTTAATTCTGTATAAGATGCGCTTTATTTGCACATTTTGATATTTATTATAAAACAGGAAATTGCTTATTTACTTAATCGCTATAAATAATCGCTGCAAAACTAAAGTTCCGATAACTATTTCCGGCTTGACTGATGTTTGTTATTGATTTATTTTTTATAACGTAGGTATGTTCTGTCTGACATCATCGAGCGAGCATGATCGCGTGACTTCTCAGTACCGACCAATTCCAAAACTGCGTGTGTAACTGTTACGAATAAATAAAAGTCGGACATTTACGAGCAATTAAATGTTAAATAAATTAAATGCATTTATCATATAATTATTAATATTGTTATTATAAAACTTAACGTATTGCAAAAATAGTTAAAATGTTGTGTAATATGCAGAGGGCCGTGGGCAGAGTCCTCGGCGCGCGCGTGGGCTGCAGCGAATGGCAGGCAAGTGGCAGCAATCACCAGGCGACACCTAAAACTGTGCGTTCGTGTAGGAGTGGAGCGAAAGCCTTGACAAACATCTCGTCATCAGCAATCGACGCCCGATACTGTTACCTCACTATGTCATTGCGCACTGACTTTTATGAGTAAGCCACTTATATGTGATCTGATCATTCATTAATTCATAAGGTTTATTTATACATTAAAAAACTATTGAATAATGTAAGAACAACCACATTTATAATTGATATGAATATGTAATGCTGCTGAATAGTCATTCCATAAGACATCATAATATAAGGTAATTTAGTCAACTACCTTTTGCTACTCCTACGATTCTATACAATGTAACGTTAAATATTTTCATACAATATTGTGATAACTGCTGGAGGTTTGTATCATAAAAGCCATCCACCTCAAATCTTAAATTTTTATAACGGCGTTAAATGACAACACCGCAGTAATACGACACTTGCGTAGAAACCGTAATGTACGTAACAAATTGATAATCTGTGGACAACGGGCTGGGGACCCATGCTCGACCACTGCACACCTCAATACTGCAATGTAATGTAGTGCTAGTACACATATAAACATATACGTTGTTACATAACGCTGCACCTACAAAAGGGCACAGCACAACCCATCACATGCCGATGACATCATGACGGTCGACTTACTGTTACATAGAACGTTATACGTGATTTGAATAAAAAAAGTACGATGTGTGCTGATGCGACTCATGGTCGATGTGGCTTGTGAAAGCCATGGAAAATGTTAACAAATGTGCACAAGAAATGCAAATTATCGTCGTAAACAATGTTTTTGTGCACAAACGCTTATAATATAGCAAAAAAGAAGTTCGCAACTCAAACGCCTTGCAATTACAAAGTCTGCCCGTACCAGGTACATAATTAACAAGTTAAAAGCACTTGAAGCACATTGTTAGGATACCTCATATTT
Organism: Catocala sponsa; assembly: GCA_963564715.1. NCBI lineage: Eukaryota > Metazoa > Arthropoda > Insecta > Lepidoptera > Erebidae > Catocala > Catocala sponsa. The sequence goes on from OY751335.1 coordinate 15,005,332, forward strand.
TAATGTTAATTCTTCAACCACCGCTGTAGGTAAGGCTTTATTCGCATGGGCGAGCGGGGCGCGAGCGCAAACGAACGGTGACACAGCGCTAAAAATAGAGCTCGACTCGGACTCAGGGCCGAGCGATACGGGCGGCGCCGCCGCCAGACCTGTCCCGGACACCCCGTCCCTCGCGCGAATCCCCGATGATCCCCATCCGCCATCTTGTTGATCCACAGACCGTAACGGACAACAACTTAGGTTTAGATGGCAAGGACATCGCAGTCAACTCACAAATACTTCTGCCGGACGAGGTTACGACTACTGCAAGCTATAAAAAAACGCTTGAGTATTAAGACATTGAACTCTAGGGGATGCTAAATATGCGTTTATATTTAACACGTACACTAAAGGTAATTGCATAATAAAATGTTGGACCGGTTTATTGCTTCTCTCACTTCAATAAATTCTATGAACATAAGATTCCTCTAATAAACAAGTTTTGTATAGCAAGACAAAAAAGGTAATGTAAGCGAAAAATTTCCCGACTGGTATTTAAACTCACTGTTCCAACATTATAAAGATTAATAGATACACAATCAATAATAAAAACACATAGAAACAAAAAGCTATAAAACGATTGAGCATCGTACAGATACAGATAATAAAAAAGTGAAAATAATATAATTAAGTATACCTTTATATATCTACATAATAATATATCGTCTGAATCGTTTTATTGTTTTTACATTTTAATGTATGAAAAACGACACAGAAAATGGTGACAAAAATAACATCGATATTTCTTAGGGAAGGAAAGTTATAGAAGTAATAATTACACACATGGAATATGTGCATTATGCAAAGGGTCTGTTCAAGAATATTGCGTAAACGAGCCAGATGGGTAGGCCGCATGAATTCATCCGTAGCGCTCATTGTTACAAAACCTTTAAAAAAATGAACAATGGACGCTACATCCTATCTTATATCGCTCAGTTTAAGTAAGATCTTAACTACTAATGTATATATTTACGTATGATTATAAAATACTTCATAGAATGACATAGTAATAGACGTGTAAGCCAAGTAAATAACCATAACTGACTGAATAGACCCAATACTAAAGTAAATGTATAAAACTAACGCAATTTATTTGATTTTTATTAACAACGTACTAACAAGTAACCTTAAAAGATTCTTCGGTATAATATGTATCTACAAAATGAATTTAAAAGTTGTTCATAACTTAATAAGTATATTGCAATTATAATTATTCTTAAAAAAAGATTTCACGTCAATATTCTTTCTTGTAAAGGTACTTCGTTTCAAGTAAAAACTAAACCCGCCTGTTTCTATAATCAATTAATCAATAATTAATCATATTAATGAAAGATACTACGAACTCGTGTTTTGTTCAAGATGGGACGTGAATAGCAAGATCGCAACTCTACTTCAATAACATTTTACACAGTATTGTTATGTTTTTTTAGTAGTCAGGAATATTTATTTAAGTATAGATACAGCTTAATTAAAGTGGCGTTTTACATGTTCATAATCCGCAAAGGACGCGGCCTCTTGCAGCACAGGAAGATGATGTCACTGCTTCAACTGGTTTTACTTATTATTCGATAGGTGTTTAGCAAAACCGAATACGTCAAATCCGGTCACAAATATTCGTCTCGAAAATACATACCTGGCCATCTTGTTTGATCTCACAAGAAATGGATGAAACTAAAAAAGTTGCGATGCGAGTCCGCATAAATACATAATAATATTAGCAACGTCTTTCAGATAGTCTATATTTGTTATAAGTATGCGAGTTCTCATTCAATTCCATTCCATTGTTGGTGGGCGACGTTGAAGGGCGCACGTCGCGATGTTCACAGGCAAAGCGCCCGCCCCGCGCTCTCCCACCGTTCCTGGAACTTCTAACCGACGACGCCGACGTCTGCCCTCCACCTTGAGAACGTTCTCCTTGAAGCCCCTATCTTGTTTTATTATTTTATAGTTTCTAAAGTCCTGTATTTGAAGTTGAAAAACGTTGTCCATTATTATTTTATAACTATATAATAATTATTGTAGGTACTCATTGGATATAAATAGATGAAGTAATTATTACAAGTATTATGACCATCTATCGCCAGCAGTTAAGTCGAGTCGAGCCACGCAAACCTTGTACTAATCTCTTGACCATAACAAAGCAATTAGTTAGACGTAGCTGCATGCAATCAGTATCAATTACCTATTCATCTTACCGCTACCGGTTATCTGTAAGCTTCCATCGACTATACCGATAATGGATTAAAACTAATTGAATTTCAATAATATAAGAAGGTCTCTGAAAGAATGAGATCATTGAAAGACCTCGACTGATGACACAAGACGTGATTCAACAATACTCATATGTCTTAGAACAGCGGTTGATAAATAATTATAATGTGATGTTGAAAAACTGCTTATTTACATTAATTTGTGGTTTGTGCAAAGACTGCATGTAATAACCGGCTATTATGGCTATCTAAAAAAACTTATTAAAGTAATTGCTACAAAACTGTTTTACTGTGAACAAATTCACAAAAAAATATGAGTTTAACTGAAAATGATGTAATAGCGTATCATTATTTGATTTTATGTAAAATTATAAACATAGGCTTATAATGTAAATAATAAACACTATGGCAAGTCAGACACCAAACCAGATTTATTGGCGTCAATACGATGATGGTGTCAACTGATAACGTGAGCCAGCCATTATGGCTTGCGGTCCGTTTATTTAAGCACTTAACGAGTAGTGTATGCAGGCTGTGTTGTTCAAATAGTTTGGTGTAGGTGTGGACTACGAAAGACGGCCCCGTGCTATATCCGCCGTCGCGCTGTTGAAATCGCCGCTTACGCAATGCTCTTTGGACGAACCGGTAACATACTTAAACAGAGACGACCGCCACTTGAACGAGATACATTTCTTAAAGTTCACTTACGTCTAGCCGGCTCGCTATATTGTTTATACTTATAACTCATATTATGTATGTGTTTGCCATATGTAGTAATGATTTTTAGTATAAGGAATAAATGGATAGGCATAGGCAAATTTCCAAGTAAAAATGGTAGGGAAATACGTATACGATGTAATAGTGCCGTGTCACTAACATTAGTAATTCATTAGCCATATATGCCAGGCAATCGCAAATGTCCAAGGTTGTCACAACATAGAAGATACACTAAAATCACAAAATTCAAAACAAAGGTCACATTGAAAACTCGTTAAAATCATCATCGAATTCTCACTCGACCGATAGCTATTAACTTCGGTCATAAAACATAAAATAAAGCTCTTGGAACATTTGTTGGTTCTATCTCTCTGTATAGGCCTGTTGCCAAAAGTCAGGCGAACGCGCAATCAATATAGTTATTAAGAACATATTCAAAAATATAATTTAAAAACGTTTGTAAAAAAAAAAGTCTTGTCCGTTTTTGTTCGTATGTACCTACCTATATGTGCGTATACGTTCACGACTTTAATAAAAACTTAAAACTAAGACTTAAGCATAACACATTAAGATGCTGCACGCATGTTAGCGCCACAACATCTCAAAATAGATATTTGGTGATAGGTTCGAAAAGTTGTTCTTTGTTGAATAATTAACTTACTTATTAATTGAGAATGATTAATAAGGTAAAATATGTCATGAAATAAAATATTTAAGACCTTGAGTGCCACCGCGATCGCCAGTTGTTCGCAAACAATATATTTTCTTTTGTGTCTGCTACGTGGCATTTAAAGATTTAAAGTCATAAAAACATATTATTAACAAAGGAAAGTAAAAATTAAATAAATATTGTTAGATCACGCCAGCAAATTTTATAAAGTAATGAAGGTTTCGCCGCCAGTTCCAAGAAAGAGTCTTCAATATTCCAAATTGTATGTTCTCACAGCCATTCTTAGAACCAAGTAATTTTATTATTATTTAAATTCAGATTTAATTATAATATTCATTATGTGACTGCCTATTAATTTATTGCTTTATTGTTTTTTGCTATGCAAGTTCATTTATTTGATTAGCAAGCAATGTGAAATAAATTAAATATTTAATTTAACACAATAGGTACAACGCTCTCCTGTAAGTGACCCTGCGTTGATATATAATTTGTCTTCTGCAACCTACCAGTTATCACAACACGGCCTTTGAGTGACATTCGAATTTACTTGAGATTATATTGTAGATCTAAATCTTAAAATTAAACTACTATATACGGATTTTATCGTGTTTTTTATTTGACACTTCATTACATAATTTAGAAACTGTTACGCTACTACTACTATTAAGAAAAAGAAGCAAACCACAGCTAGACTTCATGACACTTTGAGCTCATTCTGCGTAAATAGGAACACCAATGATTAAATTATGTTCGGGTACTTTGAAATAACTACACTGGAACATTGAGACAACTACCAACTTAATCTCCCCGTGACCATGGCTGCTGGAAAGCAACCGAAACGTCGGGGAAAGTGTAAACTTAAATATTAATAATTTAATTAGCTTAAAAAATTGTTAAGTTTATTAGTAGTAGTAGTGTAACAGTTTCTTAATTATGTAATAAAGTATCAATGAAACAACGTGATAATATCCGTATAAAGTAGTTTAATTTCAATGAATAACCTTCGCGTAAATAGAAGACAATATTATGTTAATCTTAAAATCCAAAAATGTATAGCCATTTTTAACCCCAAGTCCCATTTAAATTTTTTGTTTATATTTCTTAAGTCGCTTATAACTTTTTTCCAAGGGCATAACTTGGGGAAAATGGCCACGGTTACTTTTTTGATTGGACGGATGGTTGGGTGTCTGAATGGTCAGACGCTGAGGTGATTGCAAGTTTAGAGAACTAGATGGTTTGCTGTCTGAATTATAATAAAAATAGCTTAAAGTCTTGCGTAAGTTATAAACTGGTGCAGTTTTCAGTGTTGTTTACTCTTTTTATTTATTTGATCTTCATCATATGTTAACAATATATATGCCTATACATATTGTTAACATATGGTGAAGATGAACGTGCATACCATCTAAGTTGCTGAAATGAAGATGCTGAGGTGGATGAGCGGCGTAACCAGGATCGATAAAATCCGCAACGAGTACGTGAGAATGCCTCAGTGTACGCGATATCGCCGACAAGATGCAGGGAGTAGGCTGAGAGTACCAGACTACGAAGGAAATTTGGCACTGCAGTAATGTTACTGACGATGATGTCGAAGACAGAGCGAAGTGGAGGAAAAAATAAGGAAAGCTGATCCCAACACCATGTGGGATACATAGCTAGGAAGAGAGAGATATATGCCTATACATGACATCTATGTACCTCTTTATGGTAAGAACATTTATTGCTTTACGTGCTTTCCGAGTCACGAGGTTGTCCAACACCGCCATCTTCCTAACTCCGGGCTGCTATTGAGATTTTTAACAGAAAACCCAATAAATTTTTGTTGGCCCGACCCGGGATTCGAACCCGATACCTCATACACAGCAGTTACATTCACTACCGCTGCGCAACAGAGGCAGTTACAGGCATAAACTTATACATACCCTATAGTAACCTATTTGTGTACGTTTTGACGGATCATATGCTCTAGGGTCACGTTTCTAAAGAAAACCACGTCAGCGTTATTCCACAACCTTAGCGTTCGTAGAATGAACCTCTTTGAAGACTCTTGTTGCAACCAGTTTGGTGCAAAGGTGTGTGGGAAAATCCCATTTAGATGGCGCATGATGCTATGACAAAGATGACCAGTGCATCATATCAGAAAATGTCCTATTACCTATACAAGCGAAAGTATACAAGGAGCCAATAACGAATTTATGAAATAATACAAAAGAACATCTTTTACGTGGACAAAATCGCGGCAAAAGCCAGTTGTGCATAAAACATATTTCATGCAAAGATCACACTGCTTATAAAATAATATTGTCTCCCTTAAAAGTACGTATATTTATATTTTGCATTTATTTACCCAAATTTACAAATATTATATATTTTTTTAAATATTTCTTCATGTGCGAATTGGACTCACCATGGAGAAGAATGTATAATAGTTAAGTATAAATTATAATTTTTGAAACCGAATCTAATCTGAAAGAGTCAATGTAGTTGATTACATTACTAGGGTTGTTATACATAAATACAAACATAGACTCACGAGTAATCCCAGAATAGATAGGCAGAGGCGTATCACACCCACATTTCGCCAGCTATGGCTTTAGGTCATACATAATAAAGGGGGAGCATATTGGAATTTACCGTTTTCAGTTCTAGACTTAGTGCTGCTTCTAACAATTTCTTGACAGAAAAACCCATTAACACTTTGTACGACCCAGGAATTGAACCCGGCACTGTTAGCGACTGCTGTTAACAGCAGTCGCTAACACACTCGCTACGCCACGGAGACAGATCTTAAGAAATCAGCATAGTTCTTAAGAAATCAGTATAGATCTTAAGAAATCAGCATACCTAATATACCGATTTCTAAAGAACGATATGCTAAACTTTTACTAATTCTGATTATTTTAATAGTAGAGGTCTTAGCTTCGATGGTAAGAGGTAGAGGTTATAGTTAAAATAAAATATGGGTGTAAATTATATAACAGGGCTTTATCTGCACATTATAAAATACACTTTTATTTAATATTGTGCCGCTAAGATTTTGACTTGTCGAAGGGCTATTAAATTTAAAATAATATAAAATTAACTACTGTTATTTTTACCTCTTACCAGATAAGTTTTCTTTTAATAATTGGAATTAATTGAGGTTTAGCATAGTCCTAAATCAGCATACTTTATATGGTTTATTGAAGGCCTTTTATATAATATCTAACATTACTCTAATTTAGATCGATCGATGTTTTATTTTGGTTCAAGAATAAATGGAAGTTGAAAGCATTAGTAATCGCTGCGGCCAGTCGAGACGAGAGACGGGCGACGTACGGACAGAGTTGCTGTCGTAGTAGTTACAGTAGTACTATGAGCGCTCCATTCTTACCATAAAGAGGGATACATAGATGTCATGTATAGGCATATATCTCTCTCTTCCTAGCTATGTATCCCACATGGCGGTAGGATCAGCTTTCCTTATTTTTTCCTCCACGTCGCTCTGTCTTCGACATCATCGTCAGTAACATTACTGTAGTGCCAAATTTCCTTCGTGCGCTTGAATCTCTCTCTGGTCGTGTCGGATTACCATCACATCGGATCATGAGAGTGAGAGAACAAAGAGTGCACTTGTTTGCGCATACGCTTGTGTACAGATATCTCCTGCGCAGATGGCCAGTCTTCGTTAAGATCCAATCTTAACGAAGCCGTGACCGTGACCAAAAGTCGGTCTAGAGGACATATATTATACGTTTACGTTAAAACAGCCTGGTTGATCGCGTGACGTAACATTGCGCTTTGGAGATTCTCGAATCAATCACATTGCTGTTTTCCGAGCATATGCAGCAGAGACCGTGCTATTTCTGAGAATTTCAGAACTTTAAAACTAAATAGCAGTTCTCTAGAGGTAATTAAAGTAAGGTCTTGTCCTAGCTTAGCTAATTGACACCATACATTTTCGCAATTCATACTTGCAAACTATGATAGAAAATGTAGAAACCTCTTAAGTTGCTTTGTTAATTATTTGATATATATCAAACAAAAATGCAATTAGAGAATTACACCTCATATGCCACAATTTTAAATCATTACTAAATAATTTAGGATTTATCATTTCATTAACAAGATGTAAACTGTATCTAAAGAAGTTAAGAAGGGTAGCTTCAAAAGTTCATACCCAGGATTTTCAAATTAACATTATGTTTGCCTCAGAGATCAGTCATATAATATACTAGCTTTTGCCCGCGACTTCGTACGCGTGAAATGATGTAGGTACCTCGACTTCTAGGTGGTGTATCAAGATGAAACATGCACCAGATTTTAAATTAGGCTTAAAACGATACTGAAAACCGCATTTAATTTCGTGCTGTAGCTTTTGCGTGATGCGCGTACAAACATTCAGTCATTCATTAACTGCACACATTTTCTTTTAATATTTCCTATGTACAGACATTGACCAGTTATTATACAATTTTATTATACTACTAGCTGTTGCCCGTGGCTTTACCAGCGTACCTAGACCATAATAAAAGTACACTATGTGCTCTAAAACTTTATAGAATACCTACTACCGATATCGATAGCAGGTATTTAATTTTAGACCCCGTGAACGTACTTTATAGATACCTACCTATATCTATAAAGTACGTTCAAGTGGCTTAAAATTATTATTCACTTAACATACATATATAAATATATTAAACAAAGTGCTAAATTATTCACTAATGTATATTACTGTTGAAAACTTCTTTCATCTTGCTCAAGAATAATTTTGGGGCTTTTATAAAGGTTTCACATGATTTAGCAATGAATTGTTATTTGTAGCTCATACTATTAAATTGAAATTTGGTAGTTGAAAATTACAAGGGGAAAAATGATTTTACCATAACAATATATCAACATTGACAACATTGTACTTTTGTGTTCAATTGTGATATGGGAGAAAAATAAATTATATTATTATTATTATTATTAATATATATTTTGTTGAACTATACGGTATCCAAAGTAATTAAATTATTTATGTCCGTACCCTAAACAAAAGTATGTAGAATTTTTGTTAGCTTGTTCCAGATAGGCGCTACAGCCTTTCTCTACGTGTGTGGGTTTTATGCCCTCCATCTCAGAGAGCTGTCTAGCTGTGTGTATATGTATAGAGAAAAGATATAGATGTATACATCTATCCATACTATATATATATATATATATATATATATATATATAAATAAATAAATAAAATTTAAGTGTCTGTCTGTGATATGAAAATAACTGCCTTTTTTTTAAATTCAAGTAATTATTTATTTAACAGTCACAAATTCAATATCTATATTTAACTTTTGTCTGTATACGGACTAATCTCTGCAATGGTTGGACGAATCGTACTGAAACTACACAGACAGATACAAAATTATATAAAGAGTGGGAAGAGTTAGGAGGTTTTACACTGAAAATAACCAAAGTTTACACCATAAAAACGTTGACTTTGTTTAGGTACCTATAACCTTAAATTTATAAAATCCGTTAGTAAGTATAGATACATATTGTAATTAATGAAGTATTGTATCATTAAGAAATTATAGTTTGTAGCCCTAAATAATATAATAATAATATCAACCATATTTATAAGCCGTACCACTGCAGGGCACGTGCTTTTCTTCAGAAAAAAAAAATACTTAAGTCTACCAGGCTGGCTCAATGTGGTAGACTTTAGTGCAGATTGTAAATTTCTGTAAGAATAGACAACCCTCAGAAATGTAGGTTTCTTTATGGTATTTTCTTTCGCCGTTAAATCATTTATTTACTGTTTGATATGCACAACATAAAGGTATTGAGAATTATATGTGATGTGTCTTAAAATAATATAACGAGGCGTAGAATGTCAAGAGTGTGATGTATAAGACGACATAGTGACAGTAATTGAGAAATATGTATTGTGCCTCCCTCTCCAAATATAATTTCGTTTAGAGCAGTCCATCTTAAAAGAGAATAGCCATCTGCGTAGGAGATTTTATAACGCACGAGTGTGTGTTGACACACTCAATCAACACGATCGCAGAGACAAAAAGCGCGGGCTCATCGGTTTTATGTGCTTGCCAAGAGGACATGCAAGAGGATGTTGGCTGTATTGATTTTGGGCGATAGCTTTTTGTTGGTGGGCCACCTAGGAGCTAACCTTAAGTACAGGTGTAGTATTTACTACCACTGTGCCATCGAGAACATAAGTGTAAGATGTACTGGGCCAGTGGAAAAACGGATAACAAAATACTGACCAAAAACAGCTAGCTGTCTATATCTATATAAGCCAAATCTGAATTGGACAATTAAAGGAGAACCACTTTAAACGACGCTTTTTCTATAGATGAAAGAAATTCTTAATTCTTCAATCTTGCCTGTTTGTTGGATATATTGTAATATTTCGGTTGCTACGTTGTAGGTTTTATTGTCTACGTTGTAGGTTTTTATTTAACTTTATATGACAACTCTAAAAGTCTAAATTTAATAATTATTTAACATATTAAACATTTTAATTATTTTTATATAATATGAAAATTCATGTTTGTAATATAGCAATTTTCTATTTAATGTTGCATTGGTATTTTGCTATTTAATTTTAATTTAATTATTTAATAATAAAAATTAATTAATATTATATTGGAAAATCCTCAAACGGTCAAGTGAATAATAATTTCAGACCACGTGAACGTACTTTATAGATATACATATGTCTAATATACAAATGTGAATAATTTAGCACTTTGTTTAATATATTTATATATGTATGCTACTTGATTCTTGGTTATCTATAGATTCTCGTATATGTAATGCATAAACCGGAGCATATAGGTGCAATGGCCGATGCAATCTGTCCGTAATTAGTCTAGTCTACCATAGAAACAGCACAGTGTAGGACGACAGGCCGAACGAGATTTCTTTGAGATGAATTCTCACGCGACAGCGGCACCGCATCCTTTCTGCACCGCCCATCTTAGCTTATATTAACGTTTGCTAAATTTCCTTAATCTTTATCTTATTCAACACGTTGAGGACTTTTTATAAATATAATTATATAAATACATGAATACAGAATTTATACATGAATGAGCCGGCTTAACCGAGGAAGTAATACCCTCTCATTGAATATAGCCTTAATCAGCAACAAGATATTACCCGTGGCTTTGCACAATTATATAGATTTTGTCAATCAATTTCTATCGAACCGTATTTTATCCCTAGATGAAAGTCAAAGTCAAAGTCAAAAATCATTTATTCATTTACGTCACAAAGTAACACTTATGAACGTCAAAGTATATAGGTTAGTGAGTTTACTAAGTTACTGAAGCTACATTTAGGTTAGTTGCTAGGTTCAGGCAAAGGGTTGACCTATGAAAAGATATCTGATGTCCTTTTCTGTATATGGGTACAAGGTACAAGCGGTTACGTAGTTAAAACGTGGAAGCGTAACAAACAAATTCACATTCGCATTTATTATAGTAGTTAGGATATTATGTGGGTACTATTGCACTCCGATCGGTGTGTGAGAGCACCGTTGGCCTATACACGATAATAATAATAATAAATTCTTTATTTCAACAAAAAGTTTATACAATTACAGTGTCAGCCCTGATTCCTAAACTAGCGTGAGCTGTATGTTGGGAAACAGCCCTTCCTAAAAACAAATTATACAAAATTGTTACAATAAGCAAGATACATAGACAAGAGTCGACTTAAAAAAAAAATATAATTAATTAAAAATAAAATAAAGATGAAAAAAATTTTTTTTGTTTGTTTCCGAGTGAATTTAGTGGTGGTAGCATATGTGTGCATGTGAGTGTGTGTGCATGTGTGTGAGGGTGTGTATGTGTGTGTGTGTGTTTGGTGTTTATATGATGTTTGAATCGGAGTTGCAACCTTCATTTTATATAACAATTTGTAGTAAGTTTTCTACATCATCGTATTCTAAATGTTTAAGCCATACTTTAATAATATTTTTAATTTTATAGTTAGATAGGTTTTTCGTTTGATGCCTTCCTTCTTCTCACTTCTTTTTGGCTTTAGTATGATAACTGCTTACCATCAGACAGCATATCGTTTGCTTGTTTACTAAATAATTATGTATTACGTTTTCCTGGAATCGCTTCTGTGATGCATGAGATGCTTTAGAAGTCAGTTAGAAGACAATGTCTTGGCAAAAAAGGTCAGTATTAGAAATAGGGCTAATCGAAACTTTATAAGCCACAGCTTCTACCATACATATCTTCTACTTTATTACTAAACCAGTAACAGCGCGATACACTTGACTTCTACCATAGATTGAACACATCCTTGATTATACCAATCTCACAAAAACATTACAGTTGTTATATTCTTGGAGAGACTCTCTCCGTATTTTACAGTCTCTTTGAAAACCTGTTTGTGAATACCACTTTTGCTTTTCTACTATAGTATCACTCGACAGCATAGCAGGGACCAGCGCTTCCAATAGAAAATTATCAGTTTACATTTAGCTATCAGTTCTTCTTAAATACGTTTGAAACCTGGAAAGAACTATCAGCAACTTGTCCTCTAAAGGAGGTCTTTAGAATATAATTTTCACGATTGGAATATTCTTACAACAGCTGAAGTGCCTAGGAGGTGGTTACCACTCACAATTTGGGTGTCCGTTAGCTAGAGGTAATAAAATACCCCATTTATATGAATATTCAATTATTGTTAAATGTAAATAACGTGAACAAAGTTTGAAGTATTCTGTAAGAAACTTGCAATAACTAGTAATCGCATCTCTAGCTTATTATGGCTTACAATATGAAATAACACAACCTAAGTATAATGCAGTTGGCGTATGAGTTACAGCAAGTTACAATATGTTACACGGACACAGAGGTCTCATTATTACCTGTTCAAGTCCATACGTGATGAGATCACCTTACGTCATTATCAACAAGGTATGTTAAAATAATTACAGCAGGTATTATTTGCTGTAGAAATTAATTCCGTATTAATAATACCCTGTACATAATTAAACTTTATATATTGCATAGAAATCTTGCTTAAACTCTTCATTTACATTATAGACATAAATTAATGCATGTAGTGAAGAAAATCATGAAGTGATTAAGTCGTTAGAGGTGTCCATAAGCGATTCCACTCTTTTCCTACTTGACACTCGGTTCGTTAGGACCTGGTTTAACATGATAAACGTCTATCTAGATTTAAGGCGAAGTGAGACGCCCTCCGGCCAGATGGACCGATGACCTGAAAAAGGTGGCTGGAGGTGACTGGATGGCGAAAACGGGAGATCGGGCCTTGTGGCGCACCCTGGGGGAGGCTTATGTCCAGCAGTGGACTGCAATAGGCTGAAATGATGATGAATGATGAGACATTACATACACCAAATATTTGGTTGATTAAGGCTAAAGAAGAAGAAGAAGAAGAACAGACATTAGAATCTTAATAAATACTGCTCAAGTTGAAATACAAAGAACAGACGGCCAATTATATAAATAACGATAGTTAATTGGCACCGTTAGATTAAGACAACCTTGAATTAATTAAGATGTTAATACAATTATGTAGATAATGGACCTTGTTATGACGCCCCTGAATAGCTGCTTAATAATTTTTATTAAATTGCGGTAGTGTTGGTTTGAAAGGGCAATAATGCTTATAATTCTAGATACTATATTGCACCATTATGCTCATAAAAGATCTTAGATAATCTTCGTACAATCTATCTGTCGACTGGATTGTATCTTCAATGGTAACAGAAAAATATATTTATGTCTCCTTTTATTACCCCGCGCTATTTATAACGGTCACCACTGTGCTGTGTAATTTACCGTGGGTATCTACTCATACTACGCGATCACAATAAGCAGGCTACCCATGTTTACTCTTTCCATCAAGAGTTCACACTATACACTTATGTATTTCGAAACATGTAAACGAAAATACTCGCATTATTTTGGTTATTTCCCACTTGCTTTATTTTCTATTCTTCTTTTTATTAGATTGTAGCCGATTACATTATTAAAGATATGATTGTTGAAACAGTAAAATAGCATAAGTACGTATTCTTAACCTGTTGACCAAACAGTGGGAACCATCAAACGGCGATGTAAGATAATTTCTGAGAAGCCACAAGACGTAGGTATAACGTTAGCTTTATGTTAGCTTTACATATCATGCATTTTAAGCATGACATCAGAGTCTCGCGCTTCGCTGCCCCTAACAATAAAATATGAATTCGTTCCGTTCCACACGACGTTGTAAAAACTTTGAAAATTAGGCTCAGCTATTAAATACCTATGTTAATCCACGTTAGTTTTTTATTTAAATATAGATATATACATGTATTCTATCGTTAGACTTGTAGGATGCTAGAACTTAAACTTAAATAACTTTTATGCTTATTGAGAATATTATACACTCGCTTTTAGTACTCGAACATCTATTGACCTTCTAGTTTGTATCTAAACGATTATGCGAAATCCTCGATATTCTTCAGATTTTATCCTTAAACGCCAATCAATATGTTAAATCCAATAGCAGATTCATGAAAGCAACAAACAAAACGAATAAGTACTATTTATACGCCAATAAATAATTTAATATGCTCGTTACTGACCGAGCAATCGCATCAGATCTGCATGCGCGAGCAATAACAGTCGTCAACATTCCGCATAACAAGACACCCATTACAGAAGAAAATCACCCTGAGTAGATTCCGCAGCAGCGCTTGACCCGGCTCCGGGTGTCTCACAGCCATAACGATATTTATCTTGCATACCAACTTACAATCTCTGCAAAAATACTTTTTCAATACCTACGCTTCTAACGATTGCCTATACTTAGATTATTCTTGACTTTTATTTACGTAACATATGTAGCATCATGCCTATATACTCCTACAAGATAAAGCTTAAATTAAAAGTATCAATTATATCAATAGCCTAACACAGGAATCAATCCCAAGCCTTAGCGATCACCAAATATGTATGCATGCCTTGTACATGTGCTTCGCATGTAGATTGTAAATACAACTTAAAATCTATGTTGCTGAAGCATGTAACTGTAATATCAAGTTTTATTTTGGTATACCACATTTTGAAGATCATTGTTTACTCTATGCTGAATGCATGACCTGCCTTCAAACATGCTTCGAGCCGGTCCGCAGTTAAACAAACATTTATTTCAGTTTTAAACGCACGCAGAACTCTCATAGTATGCAAACACACTACAATGTCATACGATATTACCGCAAATAATGCAACTTCAACAACTTATAATCTTCAATTAGTAGGTATTACTAGTACTAATTGAAGATTATCAGCGGCAACAATTCAACATCATAGTTATCTCGTTCCACAATTTTAAAAAGCAATTTGTTTGCGTCAGTATAAGATAAATCGTATTATTGGCGACTTAAATTACGATAATCCTAATTTAACCTTTCGACTACAAATGAATTTACAAAAAAAAGTAACCTGAGCTTGGTATAACATTTACGTTTTTTTTAATCGTAGGTATAATCGAGTTGCTTGATTAGCTAATAAATGTAGATGACAGCATAGTAGCATCAGCTTATTAATGAGAATAATAAAGTGTGATTACAACGACTTTAGACGGACACGACTGCACGACTCCTCGTCAAGTTATACCTGATGATGTCACCAAAGCTAACGACGACCAAGTCGCAAGGCTAAAAGAAATAAATAAGAAATGCTTTGATTCAACACAGCACACGATTGCGCGCTGTAGGCGCATATGTGTGTATGTATGCGTGTGGAGGACCTCGACCGCTATTTCGTGAGCCTGTCGCCAGTCCAAACAAAATTAAACTTGTTGCAGAATTGCAACGGTTTATTTATTACAATATATTGTGAAATTACGAGATTATTTTTAAAATAATAAAGTTTCCACTGTATCTGAAGTTCTGAACACCTTGACACTACAGGATTATAGGACAACAAACATAAAATTTTGATATATTTACATTATTTAGACAACAGTATAAGTAAATAACAATATAACTTGTGAAGGTTTTGGAAAGGGCTTGTTCTATCACATTTCCTCCAAATGGTAAGTAGATACTGTTAAAACTAATATACTATGTAATAAGTATAAATATACTATAAGTATACGAATATAATATAACGACGATCAACAGATCTTTACGTCACAGTCTGCGAGAACATTCGAAAGGGAGCATCAGAAAAGGATAATATTAACTTTTTAAATGCAATAACATCAAAGGTCGTAACATTAACGAATATAGGTATACTATATACCTATATGCACCACCTATTTAGGCAACGGCACTTCATAGTAAGCACAAATACCAACTAACACCCAACAACCCACTACAATATATGTACATTTAAATGTACATAGTCTGACGCCTATATCAGCAAAGGAATAGGCAGAGTTGTATTACACCCATATTTTGCTTGTTTTACGTACATAATATGGGGCGAGCCAATTGCCATCTATCGAGCTCAGTCCTACTAAGTTTCTTGTCAGAAAAACCTAATAACATCTTCCTCGACCCGAGATTCGAACTTGGGACTTCATACACAGTAGCCGCTTACGCTACAACTACACCACAAACTGCAGTCATTTAAATCATTCAACCAGCTATGATTTGTCATTTGCATACAGGTATTTGCATAGCTTAGCTTAAGTAAAGATGTTCTGAAAGACATCGTGATGAGGAAAATAAACATGATTTAATTATATTTGCAATGATGAAACAACCTTAAGCTTTATGCTGCAAGAACCTATTTATATAGTAAGCACATACCTACTAATCAGAAAATGGATTTTATATATATATATACAAGCCTTACCAGATATGTAAGGAATTCAGATATTAGTCGTAATTTTCAGGTCTGCATAAAAACACACAGACAATCTCAATTTTAGTTAATTTACGTGAATTGTTGTTGTAAAATCCTAATATTTTATCTCAACATTATATACACGCAGCACACCCTTATGAATGGACCCGGTACATTACACTAATATTTCCCTGACAATATTTTAGTTCTATATATCATCTATCGATCACAATAACTGGTGTCTATCTAAATCATAGGCCGCAGCTGTTAGAACTCCTGAGACTAAAACTTATGCTATTAATGCTATTATATGCTTACTTTTTTTGGTTTTGCGTAGCTTTTCTAGTGAGACGCCTTAGTGGCACTTATGACCTATTGCCTGGTTCTCAGTAGAAGTTCAGTAGCTGCTACTGAGAACCTTCTAGATTTCTAACAGGAATACCTAATCGCACTCTGTACGACGGAGAATTAATCCTGACGATTGCACGCACATGGCTCATGTACATATATTATACCTAGGTATATGACGGATACGTAGCTAACTTATGTATACTTTATATACACGCTTATATTATAATCTGTTGAATGTCGAATGTCTCGAAATATAATATACCTTCATGTTTACTCATCGGTTTTTTTTTGCATTTACTGTCTGACATTTAATTGTGAACTTAACACGTCATCTCTAAATTTGGATATATTTGTGTAAATATGTCGTGTACAAAAACCTTGCCTTCGAACGGTGTCGCGTCGCTTGCGTAAGTTTTTTCAACAAAACATCTTTAAAGTCAAAACAATAACTTAAAACAACAAGAGTAACTTTGTGGATGTGCCAACGTAAATACCATTTTAAATACTCTGCCAGTCAATAGCGTGGTTAATTGTACGCCATTTACCTACTTAAATCTTGTAACATTTGCATTCAACTTTTTCTCATAACTTTCACATGTTCATCTGCTGGTATTATTCTTCTTTAACAAAACAAAGTGATGGGTTAAGAAAACCGAACGAGTGAGTGTAACAATTGCGAAACCCAATTACAGAAAATTGACTACTTGAGAGATTGTCATTTTGGTAAACCATGTGGGCAATGATGACGGTTTAATTATATCAGCTTTATTGGGACCAGTTTCAGTAAACTTTAGACTTTTAGTGAGTTCATTGATCGCATGTTTGAGCAGATGTTATAAGTTCTACTTCGAAGTCGCAGACTGTTGACTGAACAACGCGCGGCTGACCGTGTCATTTCGTCGCGTATTCTGCCCCTAGTCGCTTGCTCTACTTATCTTGACTTATTGTACAGTAGGTACAACGAATGTCCTGATCGCATCAATTCTTAGATATATGTATGTATGTTCTTCGGACTTGACACAGAACAGAATTATCTGCGCTCAGTTATGTCGACTGCTCATTATACATGTTCAGTCAATAACGATTCTGATTTATGATTATAGTTAATCTTTTGCCCTGACCTGCGCTTCGCTCACCGTTTATTCACTAATAATAATAAAATGCTTACTTCACGAATAAAAATAATATAATTATGTTCCATCCACAGGCTCAGGTTTCAAGCGGCTGTGCCGGCGCGCGCGGGCGGCACGGGACGGCTGCGAGGGCGCGGGTGTGAAGATTATGTTGGTATGCTCATAATTTCACAAAGCAAAAAATGTAAGCGTTGCAAAACCGGAACTTTAAAACTGAAAATAAAAACACTTGGCTTGATTACAACACAATGGCTTATAAATACAACTTGGGACTTAAAGGAAAAAATTTGAAGATGGTCTCCAAGGTTGGCTGATTGGCGTGGAAAATCATGAGAAATCGTAAATTTAATTGCATTAGCTCATATATGAATAACGCAATGAAATGTCCACGATCATGTAAATAGAAAAACCACATAATATTTTCTAGAAATATTATGAAGTCATGTTCTTTACCGATGTATTAGAATAATGACGTGTATCGCGGTTCGACACGCATGGAGACATCAAGATACTGTAGTGACTACAATAATGGCCTCAGCCTCAACCAGTTTCCGATAGGATGTTTAAGTGATTTTTTGTTGAAGGTCTCCTAAGTTCGGTAGACATATAACTGCACTGACACAAATTTGCCTCATTTAATTACCTAATATAAGATAGTACATCAAACGCCACCTAACAGATACGAAACATTTGATGAAGTATAGGTACATACCGTTTGAATGTGATAACTTTTCCCGTTCTTCTTCTTGATAGTTTAAATTAATAACAAATATAGGTGTATTTCAGAACTCACACCGGTATTCACATCTTACCAAAAATAGGACCTTATCTTATCTTATGAGGGGGCCAGTCAGTGCAGACCGGCGACACTTCGACCCAGTGGGATCTTTTGTGTCGACACTCTCCCAATAACGACTGCCATAGATGATCATAGCAGCCGGGACCAACGGCTTAACGTGCTTTCCGAGGTACGGAGCAGGCGATAATTGTCAATCAATACGCACATAATTTCGAAAAGTCATATAACTTCCGAAAGTCAGAGGTGCGCGACGTGGGTTTGAACCCGAGACCCTCTGCATTGCAGTCTGTTGGTCTCCCCACTGAGCTATCGCTGCTCTTTAGGTGGACCTTACGGAGTATAGTATTTTTTGTGTTTGTCATCTCGATAATATTAAAAAGGAAAAGTGTTTTGAAAAGAATTGATATCTGAGATGAAAAAAAAAATCTGTGATCCCAATTAGTTATTTCAACTTAAGGTGTTTATTCTATATTTAAATATTTACACGCAAAGCAGTAGTATCTTATGGTGCTTGTACCTTCAAGACCCGGGCGGAATAATAATATGCAAGCTAGTTGCGCGAGCGAAATGTTGGGTCAAAGGCAGGGTGACTCGCGCGTCGGTCGTTTAAATACGATGCATACAATATGAGCAAATGCCTCAACCTGCGCATGTTATCGAGCCATTAGTGTATATCTCAACAATTAAATATAATTCTTATTCTACCACAGCATATAAAGACTTTTAACGTCTACATGGAATCTATTATTTTTTCTAACTTGTAACTTCTTACACTTCGCATCACACGTTGTCTTAACCTTGGATAAATCTACAAGGTTAAACAATTTTCAATTTGTGTTTTTGTCCCGTTTTGAAGTCACGGTAATATAACTAATGGTATAGATAGACAGTGTGACTGGTTAAACATTGTACATACTTAAGGACATGATCATTTATGGTCAGACGTAACGTATAAGAAAGAAATATAAATCAAATCTGTATAACCTGCAAAGAAAACCTTTATGAAAATTTGTATGAAATATCCATAAAATGTGGACACTGCGCACACAGCTGTCGAGGCTAATGACCTTTGATAAGAAAAGGACGGGCGGGGGTGCAAATTCGGGAGAGTGCGGGGTGCGGTAGCTGGGGGCGGGAGCGGAGGTATTGTTTAGCTTTGGTATATGCGCAAAAGTGTCCACACATTAAGTTTTGATTGGATAACTAGGTCAAATTTTAAGTATTCGGTTCCAGAATCGAGTACTAAATATGTCCTTTCAATATGTCCAGTCTATTAGGCCCGGCGCCAATTGGCGGCACGGCATTGCAAGGTATTTTTAGGCGACGAATAAAAATATAACCTAATCGTATGGAAATAAAGATGAAATTTCAATGTTAACAGTTATACTTACAAAAACAATACCGCGGTATGCTTAGGCATGCCGTGTCGGCAGTCTTCGGAACGCTTCGGCATCCCTCGGAACGCTTTGGCAGTCTTCGGGATACCGCGGCGAGACAGCGCCCGCCCGTACCCCGCGGACCCGTGCGTAGCTTCATTAGCTTAGCGTTGTTCATGCCGCCACGGCATGCCTAAGGACGCTTCGGTATGCTTAAGGACGTCGCGGCATACCTAAGGATGTCACGGCATAGTTACCGCCAGTGTGCACTTACATGTAATGATGCCGGAGGATCGCCTGCCGTGCCGTACCGCCAATGTACGCCGGGTCTTACCAATCAGCCAGGATATTGATTTCACAAATACAAATAATCAAATTACATTATTTTGTAATTATATTTTTATATTAGTTATATTGACCTTTTGTCACAATGATTGAAAGCAACATTATGATAATAAATACATCTTAGGTAAGTTAAAATGTCCAGAGTCTTATTAAGTAACAACTGTAGACACTGCGCGTTATAAAATATGTCCCGAATAAGCTTATATTTCATTCGGTTAGATACTGTCCACATTTTAGAAATAAACGCTTGATATATTCATAACTTTAAGCCTTAGGGATCAGCACCCTTTACAAAATTTCTAAAAGAAGCATAATAAAAAAATCCTTTAAATTTGTACATAAGTTGGTATAGATTAATACTACCATGTATATTGTATAACGCAATGCTTAAATAAATGTATTCCAAAAATATCGATGTAGGAATCGATAAATAAAAAGACAGAAAATTAATTGATTATAAAAAATATACAAACATCCGGCATCAATAGTACAATAACAACGCAAAAACAAAGTAAATGATGTCGCGGGCGGGCGCGCGGTGCTCGGTGCTCGGTGCGAGATCGGTGCCCGTTGAACTCTTTTGTGAGAGAGAAGTAAGCGCGTTACGTCAAGCGATGCCCGCTACTAAATAATGAGTAAAATACCGAATCCGTCACACAACAATAGCACACTGTTGGGAAACTGGACTACGGCCGACAGATCCCATCCCGAGATTGTCTCACCGGTACTTTAATCAACCGATAATTTATCTCAGCGATGAACGCTACAAGAACCATAGAAAGTAGATACAAGATACGCACCATTCTCGTATTGATACCATCCATTTCATATTGCCTCTGATATTTAATTAATGTTATTGTATTTGATCATGGTCTTATAATATCTTTGTAAGTTTATTATAATAAGTTTTCAAAGAATATTATAATTTTGTTAACTCGTTATTATGTAAATCGAAGGAAACATCGATCATATAATTCTTAAATAATAAGTAGATACCCAGACTTATTGTGATACTAACTTAAACATTAAGTATGACATGATGTTTTTATAGCAGATTTTGGAATTGGTAAATGTATAATGTAGTAAAGAGCCTTTGCACTTATTTATAATATCAATATATATATATATATATATATATATATATATATATATATATATATATATATATATATATTATTTGACACTGGAAATGAAGACACTTATCCTGTCTGACAGAGAAGTGTTAATTACGTAATATTAGTAGTGAGATATTCAGCGAAAGGTCACAGTGCGCGGTGACCGTGGCGGACAGAGGGTAGCGGGCGGCGGTGCGGGGTGAAGGGAGCTGCTTGTCGCCTGACGCACATCATGACAACACCACCTTACAATGCATGTATAAAGGAGACAGGAAATCATAAGCGACTCTCTTATTACTAAAACCTTTACCAGAATACTAACAGCACTTTCCTCAGAGCTTTGAATTCACATACATATGTGTCGGCAAAATAAACATATTTGAAAACACAAGATTTTCAATTAGTTAGTTTAACCGCTATATGTAAGATAGTAGGTATTTAGACACTGATTATATGCAAACAGCCATTACGAGCGCGGCTTTGGCCAGGATATGGCTGCTTCCGTTCCTCTTGGCCACGGCGTAAGGTAACTGCCTGCTCTAACGGTAACAATCTCAACAAACGAGTCACAAACATGTGTAAGGAGGACTAAATTTTGTTTTTAAAAACATGTTTCCATTTAAGGTATATCTATTACTCAAGAGATAAAATAATTCTGCATAGGAATCGAACTGGATTGTTATTGTCATATTTTACCGTTGTGTAATTAATTGTATGAGTAATCCTAATCAAATAATTCGCAACAAATTTCATTCATTCATTAATAGTTTTCTATAGATAGGAATAATATAGAAAACCTATTATATAATTAATAATGTTGACTTGAAATATCGCAGGTGATGCGTATCTATTCAAAAAGAATAATTGACATGAACTAACATTGGTTAAAACCCAGGGCATTTTGATAGAACCTCTAAAATAGATTCTCACGTTGGTCTGTAATTATCGAAATAGTCATAAGAAATTAAAATGCAAGAATTAATGTTGGTATCTTCATAAAATAAATAAAAGTATTTTAAATAATAGCTAAATATAGAGCTAAAGTAAAATTTTATGTCCAGTTTGAGCTTACCTTAAAGTTAATAAAATAGCTTTGAAGTATATTTTCTCTCATTTAGGCAGATTTTGTGGTATTACAGAATTATTCAAACGTTATTTTAAGAATGGATTAGGTATAGTGTTACAATCTACAATATATATATAACTATTTAAATTACTTGAAATCTCCATATACTTATTTAAACTTAGTAACGTATTTAATTTAATCAATAAGCACTTATATACATTAAGTAGGTACTTACTAATTCTATGTTTAACACATTTTGTTATTCAGTTTGTTAACGCTATTAATTTGGATAGCATTTTAGCTAGTTCGATTTATAGATTATGATCTCAAATTAAAGTAAAGGACGACCATTCATCGTTCGAGATGTGCTGTGCAGGTGTATCTATTATACTGTGTAACATATAACACAATAGGTACAACTGTAGGTCAAACAAGAATCACCTATAAATATAAAATTCTTTGAAAATAAAGGTAATTGTATAATACTAAATCGAAGCGCAATATATACATACATGGTTTTAATAGTGACGTTACTGTCTAAATATACTAGTTTTGACCTGTGGATTCGCGTGCGTAAATCCCACGAGAACCCAATACCAAGCTAAAAAGTATTCGAATATACATTACTATCCTGACATACTTTATTATCCTGACATCCAATTTAATTTATCGGCTTAGGGAGATCGAGCAATAAACTCCCTAACATAATTACAAATGTCCAAATTTCCTATTTTAATGGGAAGCACAACTGCGTCCTCTTGTCATACTAACTACAAATAAGAGCTATATATACCTACTCTATCCTCCTTTGAATATAATACCTGTTAGGTAGCCTCCAATAAACAAAGGACATTATATACGTCATCCAAAAAAACCTCCACGGGATGGACACCGGACAAGCAATGCAAGCTAATTAAGTATCATGCGACTCCAACAATTTACGAAGACAAAATCCTTTTATTTGGCCGTTGAATACAAAAAGTATTAGTATTCAGAAAGGATACGGTGCGGTGGCACTATCGCATTATGACTTGGACAAGTTGTTGACTAGGCAGTAAAAAATGGCATGCCTTTATTTAACTTTTTGTATTATTATTATCTTATTTTGAAATAAAGAAAAAGTATGGTACTCGGTCATATTCGTAGCTACACTCATGCAAGTTCACATGAACAGAATACGTTACCCTATTAGTTTTTCAAACAAAAACTCGAACCAGTAGGCAAACAAATTAATACCGTTTTACATACTTCAAACAGCAGCGTACTATTCCGGTGGTATTTTATAATTGTGTAGGTATAATATAAAAAAATGGATTACCAAGAGAACTCGCCCGCTGTGTTGCTTATTGCGATGACATTCAACTCAAAAACACATTATTATTGACTTTGCTATGCCATGCTGTTGCCCCCGACTACAACTTCCAACGACTGTTTATTTTACAGATCCATAATCGTGTAGGCGGTATACAAAACTGAAGGTCTTAAGCAAATATTATTTACAAACTAGTGTTTTATTTTCTTGAAAAATCCTTAATAGAATAATATGAGTAACATTTGGAAGTTCTAAATTTAAACCTTAAATTATTCGGTATCCATAAATGTTTTAATGCTTAAATAGACATAAGTTTTTGAAATTTGTACTTATAAATCCTAAAAATGGTGGAGTGTTTCTTTCGTCTAAGATAAATACTAAAGCGGACACTCTCATCTATCTTAGCTTTATCAACAAGAATAAGACAAAAATGACTTGAAGAAATAAACAATGTAATGTAGTTTGTGCCCGAAGGAACTGTGAATTCGTGAGCACGGAGTACGTCGGTGCAAGGCGCGGCGGAAGCGCGGCGGGCGGCGCGCGCTGCTTGGTCATGAATCCCGCGGATGCTTGGGTTCATTACCCGCGCCCGTTCGATCACGGACCATCCACAATGGGGGCCATACCATACTTGAACGTGGTAAACCACCGTCATGGAACCGTTCTATAGAAACAAAGCACTATTTAAACTATTTACGTTTCATATAGATAGTTTTAATTATTAATAGAGTTGTCAACGTTGAATCGTAAAACGGTAGTTTATTCGCCCAAATTACTGAAAGGCACATTATTTGACACACATTGTCACATGATCATTACAGTGTAGGTAGTGCGATACAGTTAATTTGTATATGATAATGTTAAGTATTGTTAAAATTAATTTATGTACTAGGAAGTGTTTTCTAAAGCTGCGATCTCTTTTTAGATATCATGGTTAACTTCACACGTATCTGGGAATATTGATAAGTCTTTGGTATACTGATACTTTTACATAGTTTTGAAAGTCGGCGGTTAAACTCGGACTTGGGACCTCTGACCGCCGCGACCGTGTAATGATCTCACTATTACGCAAGTGATATCTATTCAACCAACTTGCCAAATAAAAGCAATGATTAGATATGTATATTCAACAATAATTTACAAAACCTTTAGCATGAACGTACTTCATTCTCGTACATGCATCTGTGCCATTTTTCTGTTACAAAGCAAATAAGGAAATAGATTAAATACTGAAGCATGCTTACACATCGTAGAAAATTAGAACGATAGCCATGTTTTGTAAGAGTTTAGCAACAATTGTGTTTGCTTACATTTAAAACTGTTAGTTCAAGTGAACCCGTATTACTTCACGTAATATCAGGTGTTTTAATGGGAACAGACTATGTCTACATATAATATGTTCAGTATCGATAGGTGGCTCTACTTTCTAATAAGTATATTTATTAA
Source organism: Catocala sponsa (assembly GCA_963564715.1). Lineage (NCBI taxonomy): Eukaryota > Metazoa > Arthropoda > Insecta > Lepidoptera > Erebidae > Catocala > Catocala sponsa. The sequence goes on from OY751335.1 coordinate 15,030,729, forward strand.
AGGTAAATAGCATTTATAAAGCAACAAAGGACTATTAGTAGTTACTTACATCTGTATTTAAAATTAATTAAAATACCACGTCTGTTTTATACATTGCACGTTATATACAGTAATTAGAATAGTGAAACATTTCGTTAAATGTTCGTAACAAATCTGTTCGGGTAGTCTATAGTCTATACTCCATTTGGTTAGGTATTTAACTAAAGATAAACAATCTTGATGTGTCTTTTTATCTTAAATCTCAGTTTAAAAATAAAATGTTGCTAAAGATCAATGTAAATACAACAATAACGATTACTAAATCAATGAAACCGTTAGTTTAAGCAGCAGTTTATTTGTTTATTATGTGTTTGTGTAAAAAGTCACATCAAGATTGTTTACCTTTAGTTAAGTACCTGATCGAATGGAGTATAGTAACCAGTTATTAATATTGTAGTTAATAGACTAATATACCTAATTCACCCAACTTCAACGTTTATTTATATTCGTATAACGTACAAAGTTATACTTGGCTTGGGCTTACTAAACATTGTCTTACACATCTTACAGTATTGCCACGTTTCTAGGTGTGTATGTATATACCCAACCATTATTTGTCGGCCATTTTCACTATCGTCAATTGTCTAAGTACTATTGTAGCAATTAATATTTTATACCTTTACATTATCATGCATGCAATATAAAAGCAATAATGTCAACGATAATGAAAGTATGTTGTTGAAACAAAGCATTTGTTATTTGACCGACATACAGAGATTTCCAAAGAATATTAAGCTCAAATAAAGTGAAAACAAGTAGGTTTTTAAACTAAACAAAACGATGTCTGACTAGCAAATAGGTTTAACTTTAGCAGCAAAATTATAGTAATAATATAGCAATAATATAAATGTAAATGATTTGAATCTACACGAGTCATGCAATTCATTCGGTATCCGCTATCAATAATACATTACTACACAAATCTTACAGATATCAGTTTAACCTTGCTTTCTTTAATAAATAGGTATTAACTATATAGGACCTTTAATATTGGATATATTGTCATATTCAAGATTTTTGCGCTATCGTTTATGGCGATAATAGCAATCGAGTGTGGGACGTCAGGGAAATCATACTAAATGTTTAGTGAAGACTGTGGGTAGCACCTATAAGGTCAGCCTTGCACCCACACACGCCTTTTAAGTAGGTATCTCAACACTAAACAAGTTAAAAAGCTGTACGTAATCGGTCCAATGTCAGAAGCTAATTTTAATTAATTCTGTGCTTTAACCCACAGATATAAAGCCGAAAGTCGTTAAGCTTTAGTTCATGAGTTATCACTTTATTATACTAGCTAGAATACAGTTTGCAACATTCACCTTTTCCTAAACAGGCAAGCGGATTTTAGAACGGTCGTTGTGGGCGACAATCGTGAGTGGAGGGAAATACTTTGGATAATACATACATTCATATTTTTACGGTGTGGTAGTTATGTCACTGTGGTAAAATGGCCACGGTAAACTAAGCTGATTAAAATTGGCATAATAAGAATTACAGGCACCGGTACGATAGTAAAATATAGGCCCTAAGAGAGCCCAGGAGTGAATGAATCAGTAGAAGCTATGAGGAAAAATGTTTAGGCGTGCAGTAGTTTAACTAAGATCTAAATGTAGCTTCAGTAACTTAGTAAACTCACTTACCCATATATTTTGACGTTCATAAGTGTTACTTTGTGACCTAAATGAATAAATGATTTTTGACTTTGACTGATAAATCACAAGTTGTAACGGGGTGTCGTAGGACAATTATCATTCGAAGAACCAAAGAATAAAAGGCAGTTGGCTATCAACTGCCTTTTATTCTTTGGTTCTTCGAATTTTAGTACATATATTTTGGATTATTGGGTTTAAGATTTGCTTAACAAGATACATTTAAATAAATTACATGCCTTTTTCAATCCTCGTCGTCACTATCTGTTATCTGTATGTAGGTAGGTTATGTAAAATATAGTAATTCATTGCTCCTAACTGTCTAAAGTAGTCTAAAATGTTAGAGTCTATAAGGATAGATTTTCCAAAACCCACAACATATGCTATCAAAATTACTAAAACGCAACAAATATTTTGTAATAAATGGAATAGATACCACTAATACAAAAATCTTGTGTTATCTCATCTTAATTTATTTGTAGATTTTACATAATTATACAATTAGTAGCTTTCGCCTCGAAATGATGTTGCTTCTAGATCTAGATTTAGATATAACAGCGCCACCTAGTACGACTAAATGATTACTTAACATCTCTGTTTTAAGAAGTTCCTTTTCTAAACGATATTTTGCCTAACACGTCTTATATTGCCCCAGAGGTGCAGCAGTACTGTATGCTATTGCTGTGAGATGCACGAGAATCCAATTCTCGGCGTTATTAGATTTTACCGTCAAAAAATCTCAGTAGCAGCACTGAGTCTAGAACAGTGCCTGGTAAAAGGCTATAAGTTCGCCACCTATTACATGGGACTTGATAACATAGTCGGTGAAATGTTGATGATACACCTCTGCTAACCCTACGAGGAAATAGAGGTGAGACTATGTACACACAGCAACACATCAACCTAGACTGTTTGAACTTTGAACTATTAGAAGTTAAACGCTGCGAATCGTGCGAGAGAGTACGTTATATTTTTGTTATTTTGTCTCATTCACGCTGAACGGGCCGCGGGCGTCGCCGCACGAGCTAGTACACCGTGATGGGTCTACACCACTATGCACTGTCCCTTGCCGACAATTCTCTATTTTGTATGTAGCGTAGTTATGTGTATATAGGGTGTCTAACTTGATGTGTAGCCGTGTGTACTCGTATGTACCACTCACTTTCGCTAAAAGCAACCTGGTTCGGAATAATACATGGGTGAATTGCCCAAGCAAACAAAATACACGGCAATCCTGAGAACGGTAATGCAATGTGCTGGTGTTATGATTTTGTGAGCCCAATTTATAAACAAATTTAAATTAAATTTATACGATGTCGGTATGTTTCATAGTATTCTAGCTGAACCAAACTCTGATACAGCTAGAGTATTATAATTATTATACATTTAATTACAGTGATTGTGATTAGTAGGTAGCTATGAAGATTACCCTATGCTATTGTTGTAGTTGTTTCTTTTTTAACCGACTTCAAAAAAAGGAGGAGGTACTCAATTCGGCTGTATTTTTTTTTTTTTTTTTATGTTTGTTACCTCGTTTCTTTCGACTGGGTGAACCGATTTTGATGATTCTTTTTTATTTGAAAGCTGGTGCTTTCCGTGTGGTCCCATTTAATTTTGATCAAGATTTGACCATTCGTTTTCGAGTTATCCTTAATAATGCGTATTTGGCTACATTGATGATTTTCTCATATTTGGCAAGGTTCCCTAAAAAACCGAGAAATAAATAAAATTTTAACAAAAAAGAAAACCGACTTCAAGATAGAATATCCTAAAACTTAAAATGCACTAAAAAGTTAATAAATAATTGCATATTCTTGTGAATAATTAAATTATTGTTATTATTGGAGTCGGTGTCAGCCAAGGTAGGTTTGTAACTAATTAAACATGAGATGTCTTACCATAATCATAACATAAAATTGGCATGCACAATTACACACATAGACGCAGCACGTGGCGCGGGCGGCTGACACCGACTCCAAAAATAACAATAATTTAATTATTCACAAGAATATGCAATTATTTATTAACTTTTTAGTGCATTTTAAGTTTTAGGATATTCTATCTTGAAGTCGGTTTTCTTTTTTGTTAAAATTTTGTTTATTAGAATAATGTACGATGGGATTGACATTGTCATTATTTTGTACAAAAACCCTTATAATCAATAAAGATTAAAAAAAAATGATTTTGTATTTTTTCTTAGTAAAATAAGTACTCTACCTTAGCAAAAAAAATCATTGCGTAATGGCCTCTAGGAATTATATAAAAAAAAAAAACAATTTGTTTTTTTATCATCACGGTGACCTGTCCTGAACCTATTTCCGCGCATAAAATATCTTCCCCTACAAATACATTAATTATTTGGATTTAAATCGATGTTAGTATCATTAAATTATAATATAGTCGATCAACAAAAACTACTATTGTTTGTTTATCTTCTTTCCCATACATTTGACAAGCAGTCAACTTTTGTCCGGAAAAAAGTTATCATTTCAGAGGACAGTAAGTTTTAGTAGAATAGCCCCGTCAACATTGCGTTGTTGTTGTGGCCGTTATAACTCGTGCTAGTTTAATTTAATTTATTTCATAATTATTGTGTTTTAAATTCGCCGTAAGTACTGTTTTGTTTGAGTAGTGTTGACATTTTGATAATGAATTTAATTCGGAATTAAATGTAAAACTAACCTTTTTTATTATCTCGGTGTTATCATTTCAATGGATTCGGTGGACTGTAATACTGATAACAGTCCACGGGAATGAAATGTACCTCCGAAATGATAAATCCATACATTTTAGAGATCTTTGTGTCAAATATTGAATAATTTCAGTTTTGTGATGTATTTCTACCTATATATTTCGGGTGTATTTGATGTGTAGATATTTCTGTATAAAATATCTGGTTAGTAAATGTATAATATACTTCTAGATACACATTTGTTCGGCTCAATGATAATGTGATGGATGAGTCAGTCAGTCACCTCTTCATAATATTATTCTCTTTTCATGGTACCTATAGATTATTATACCTACTAAATGTCAACTCGATAATTATTTCGAGAGTTTGGCTTCATTATAAGTCACTTTCCTTTATCTTTATATAATTACTGTAGGCACATCTTGTATGTGCGTGTGCGTATGGTTGTTGTGCTTTACTAAGAGCTGTTTTATTATAGCCAATAGTTCGTAATTATGTAATTAGGTATAACCAGATTACTTAAAGAAACTGGCCGACATACCTATTTGCCTCTCCCTCAATCATTATAGTGTGTGAGCGCGTGGCAAATAATATAATAATAGAACGGCCGCCATTTTCATTCCCTTTCTTTAAGTAATCGGGTTATACAACAAAACTGTTCGTAACTCTATTTTTGCAGTCATTTACGACAACGTGATCTCAATTTCAGATTTTTTTGTTATGTTACATACGTATATCTAAAAAGATTAAAAGTGCTTAGCTCGTTTGATATACGTAGATATGTTTCTTATTAAACTATTGTGTTGTAAAAATTCAAGAGTTGATTTGGAAAATTTAGAACTTTTACTTATATATAACCTGTAAGAACACTATTCTCGTCTCGTTAACAATTTAACTAAATTATACCTAACATTTTTCTCTAAGATAACAGTTAGACATTGTTTACTAAATGGCATTACAAATGCAGTCGTCATATCACTAAGAAACTTCTAGCTTTCTAATCGCGCTTTGTTCACTCTTTTGAAAATATATCTAATAAATTAGTAGTAGTAGTAAATTTGTATTAGATAATAACAAACAAGAATATTTACAAAGAATGTGGAAATCGAACCTAACAAAATAAGGAACCCTAACTACGCAGACGATTGTTCTTAGCTGTATCATTTTGGTGGGCTAATTTCATTCCGGTACACAGTATATCATTTCGGTGGACATTTTTATAATTTCGGTGGACATTTTTATCATTTCTGTGGACATTTTTATCATTTCGGTGGACATTTTTATCATTTCAGTGGACATTTTTAACATTTCGGTGGACACTTTTCATTTCAGTGGACTCACCAAAATTCAACCTTAAATATTTAAGTAAGTTTTGATGATATTTTATGTCCACTCACGCACATGTTACAAATAAGGTTAAAGTTTTATTGGTTCTAAATATATCTATCTACGTATATTTAGTAACAAATAAAACTTTAACCTTATTTGTAACATTGTAATAAAATAATCCCACCGAAATGACACATAAAAATCTTTTGTTGAAATTCACCAACATATTTGTGGACCTCAAAATGTTTTGTCACGCTGTTTGTGCTCCAAAATGTGTGAAATTTTACAAAGATTGAACAGATTTGTATTGAAGAGATTGATCGACTGGAAACAGCTCACTACAAATAATTAGAACGCATACTCATTCAGCCAATACCTACTTACAAGGAACTGATTGCAAATTCGCAATACTCCATTTCAGCGCTAGACGCTAGGTTGGTATAAAAAGGATTTATACAAAGACATCCATCTTATGCAAAACCAATTTATATTTCGATTCTAGAAGTTCTAATTCTATATATACTTACCTAATACATTTATAAAATATAGGTATATTTATAAAATTCTACTAATATAATAAATGTGAAAGTTTGTGATGATATTTATATTATATAATTCATAATATTAATTACGCATAAACCGTGTAACAGATTTGGTACACAAATTATCCAGATACTGCATTATCGTCTAGGATACTTTTTCAACCTGTTACCGTTAGTTTCACTTGGTCAAATATCACGGAAAAACTAGTCTACTTATATAATGCATAGAAATGGTCATTAACAGTTAACATATTTTATAAGCTTTTATTTGTTTACCATTAAAATAGAAATAGCTGAATTAATACAAATTTGAATCGTAACTTTTTCACAAAAATTCATATTTAAAATATCAAAAACATTTATTTACAAATTAATAGATTTTCTCCGTGGCTTCGCTCGCGTAAATTTAGGCTAGGTTAGATTAGTAACAGTACGTTATTAGGGATAAAAGGTACCCTATATCCTTTTCTGTTCCTCCGACAAATATGCGAAATTTCATGATAATTGGTCGAGTAGTGAAGGCGTGAAAGTGTAACAAACAAACAAACAAACTCTCATTGGCATTTATAATATTAGTTAGGATAGATAAAGAATCCTAAAGTTTTATGTTAAATACCTATATATAAACACGTAGGTATACATATATAGGTACTTACGTCTGTGTAATCTGTGTAAAAATCCCCGACAAGATAGGCAAAGTTGTATAAAACTCACATTTGAACACTATAGTTTAGGTCTTAACCGGCATCGAGCCTATTACCGTCAACTGGTTTGTTTTTTGGACTTCCTACTGCTGCTAAAAAATCCTAACTTAAAAAGAGCACCTGGTCCATACCAGGCATTGAATGCGCTTCGTCAGTATCAGCTGCAAACGAAATTTATGACCATGGAACCAACGAGACAGTAAGAGAGAGAAAAGAGGCAGCTATGAAATGTTATTATGTTGAACTATGAAAATTTCAAAATCCGGGCATGCATATCTTATTAATTCAGGGGTCGGAATAGGTAGAGTTTTTAAGTACCAAATGACGGCAAATATGCTATTGCGAAATCTTAATATGGATATGCTTTTTTAATCCTGGGATTGATTTAGTATTTAATTCTTTAGTAAATGATGTGGACGATGAACCTTTAGCTTCCACCAGTGTTTCTAATATAGTTGAAATAGATTCTGATTGATTTGTTGTTATTTCATTTCATTTCAAGGATTTGTAGATACTGTTTAATAAAAAAATATATACTTAGAGTCAAGTTTGTTTCATTTTTCCATCTCTCTACTCTCGTTGCACATAAAATAGAATTAACAAGCCGCCAGGCGGCGAGTACTAAAATTCCGTCAAGCGCCATTTGCCGGCGTGTTACGTGTAAGGCTACTTAGTTTGTGTTTAACACAGGAAAAAAGAGTTTTATAAGACAATAATATCAATCCCGGAAGTTTGAGAAAATAATTTTTAGTAATCCCCAATTGCGCGTTTAAAAAGCACATCCATGTTAAGATTTCGTAGGTAGTTTTATGTCATTTGGTACTTAAAAACTCTACCTATTCTGACCCCTTATTATCTACGTAAGCTTCTTTAATATAATATTATCGTCGTAAAATATATTTTCGTTTCATGATATTATCTTGAGTCATCATTAGTTAGTTGAATCATTTCTAATTATACGAATACAGAATACCTTGAAAACTAGCTAACGCAAAAAATTCCATACTGACTAATCCTAATCCTAATCCTAACTAATATTATAAAAGCGAAAATGAGATTGTTTGTTTGTTTGTTTGTTACTTTTTCATGCCTAAACCACTATAATAATATGAATAAAAATAATAAAATTTATTCGGCTAAAAAAAAGAGTACAATAGTGGACTTAAATCAACTTCAAATTAAATCTTAATATCTAACAATAATTCAATGCCTTAATAAACTAGTTTATAAACAAAATAATAATAATTATAGTAATCTGTTACCTATGTCAAGAAAGGATAATTAAACATCTTTAAATTATTATAAGCTACTTGCCTGAACTAGGTTAGACCTGTGTTTCAGGCGATCACTTGTCTATCTATTTTACAAGTGGACATTTATTTAAGTATCTATTTGAACAATAATATAACTAAATATAAACTTAAGTGCTGCCAGTATACGTACAAGCAATTGTATCATACAATAAATTGCTTAGGCACCTAAAGTATAATTACATCATTTTAATATTCGTAACAAATTCTCTGTGTCTGCGTAATTGAGTTTACCTAAATATTCCGTTATCATAACATTACAATTTTTATTACTGACGCTGTATATACTTAGCAACTTATTAAAATTATTATACAAAAATGGACCCAAAAATATATAAAATCTGTTAACAAATGCATGCCTAGTTTGAGATTAACCAGGTATTTCTTTCTCTTATCTGAAGGTGTAGCGATAAAAGGGAGTTCAGTGTGCTGTTTCAGTATCGTGTGCAGAATAAATAATTGTCGGACAGTTAGTACCTCACATGTCGTATAAAGCTGATGTGTTGGAAATAAAAACGGGCGAAAGGTGGTTTAAAATTGCTCTATGAGCACGTTCTACAGAGAGTATAATTGACTTTGCAGCTCCACCCCAGGAAGTAATGCAATATGTTAGTATGGATTGACAAAAAGCTAAATATACCTGTTTTATTCATGTGTAGTCGGCTATATTACGGAGATTCTTAAATAAAATGTGTGTGTGTACCAGAGTTCTACTATTTGCAACTTCACGAAAATGGGGTAGATAAGGCTTAAGCCTTAAGAAATATTTAATGACTTAATCAATTACACAAGTTATGAATAAATTATTGGAATTATCTTTTCAAAGTAATACAATTATATGATGACAGTTAATCTTGTAGAAATGCAACGATTTTATAAAATTAAAAATGAATAAATAAATAATTAAAAACGAATAATTAAAAAAGATGTACGTATACATATTTTTATTTTCTAATCGTGTTTTGTTTTATTTTTAAATTATTATTTAATTTATATTTTTTATTGTTTTTAGAATTAATAATGTTCACTAGATTTACAGTCATATTTATTAATACTTGCTAATTTTAACAGATTTATATACATTCACTGATACTTACAATCAAAAAGTGAGGTTAACCTCAAATAAATATTAAAATCATGCTCATACGTGTTGAATTTATAAAACGAAATATATAATCACTCTCACTTTTCTTGTAAATTCACTTAAATTTGAATAAGTCTTTTAATTTTATCACTTTCAAATTAATATATTGTTATTCTTATTTCAAACCAAACTTCAAAACTAATATATTGTTGTTATTATTATAATATATTACATTATATTCTTTACGTCACTATACTAAACTTTGATAAAAAAGCAACATGGCGCGTAACCGAAAAACGTGACGATTTTTTTTTACTGCTACAAAATTTCTCCCATACGTCGATAAAGAAGTTTCACTTCAATAATATATACATATTAATTTACGTACTCTTGTACATAATGAATCGATGTGTTTACGGAAATTCAGATTTGTGTCAATAGTGATACCTAGATATTTGATATCATTTGATTTCGCTAATGTGGGATAAGAGCATGCAATGTCAGCGTTTATTGTACAGTTATGTGCGTATATGTTTGGATTAGTGGTGTGCATGTTTATGTTCCGCATTGTAAATAAAATGTATTTAGTTTTATCAGTATTTAAGGTTAGTAAATTATTGTGAAGCCAGTTATTTACTATGTTAAAACCAGTCTGAGCGAGTTCATAAACATCAATACGTGATTTTGCCGAGAAGAGTAACGCAGTGTCATCCGCGTATGACATTATGATACCATTTTGTAGTTTCAAGCTGCAGAGGTCATTTATATAGATAAGGAACAGAGTAGGCCCTAAAATGCTACCTTGAGGAATTCCGTAAGAACTATTTTTTAGTTCAGAACTTGTGGACTGACCAATTTTTATGCACTGATAGCGATCACTAAGATAATTAGCAAATAATTTAAGTTGGGTTCCCCTTATTCCAAGTGTTTCAAGTTTGTGCAATAGTATAGGGCAAGAAATAGTTTCAAAAGCTTTAGCAAGGTCCAGAAAGATACCAATAGAGTGCATACCCTTATCCAAATTGCTAGTTACATAGTTAGTAAATTGATGTACTGCTTGCTTAGTTGATTTTTCAGGTCTAAAACCAAATTGATGTTCCGATAGCAAATTGTTATCTTCAAGGTATCTTACTAATCTAGAGTTTATGATTTTTTCTAGAATTTTGGACAGGCCTGATAAAATTGAGATAGGCCTATAATTATTTATACTTTGTTTGTCCCCAGATTTAAATATAGGGATAACCACTGCTTTTTTAACAGTTTAGGGAACACTCCTCCTTGTAGGCATAATTGAAAAATGTGTGTTGACCTTTCTCGCGCACGGCGCGAATTAATTGCATTGGAAGAGCCAGTTGGTGTTTAAATCTTTTTAGTATGTTATTGGATATGTTATCCCACCCAACGGCACAAACATCTCGTAACCCCGAAATAATACTTAATATAATCGGTATCTAACAAAACAAAAGAATTTAATGTAGAAGAAGACCTTATCAAATTCAGAGCAAAAGAGCTCCTAGAGTGTAAGGCATTTTCTGCGAGGTTTTTACCAACATTAGCAAAGTAGTTATTGAGTTTATTAATTGCTTCGGAAGGGCTTGATTCCGTACGAAATAATTCAAACGGTTGTTCAGCGGTTTTTGTCTGGAATGTAGTTGATTTTATAAATTTCCAAACTAGTTTACTATTTTTACCTGCCTGTAGTTCATTTTTTTCATGTTGAGTTTTTAATTTTTTCAAAATTTCACTAAACCGATCATCGTGAAATTTTGCATATACGTTGTCAGGTGTACAGAAACGGACATAGAATACCTTTCATCCCGAAAAAATACTGTTCCCGAGGAAAACAATAATAACGTTCTTATGATAATAGATGGCGCCACGTGTCTTTCGAATCATGATTGAATTATATTATCACAAGCAGAGTACAACCCGAATTGATTGTCAAATTCTAAATTAACGCGAGCGAAGCCGCGGGCAAAAGTTAGTAAATTATAAATGTGAATATAAGTTTGTTTGTTTGTTACGCTTTCACGCATTAAATATATGACCGATCATCATAAAATTTCGCATACCCTTTGTCAGGGGTACAGAAAAGGGCATAGGGTACCTTTCATCCAGAAATAAGTACTGTTCCTAAGGGATAAATATTTTTGACAACATCCATATTTACGAGAGCGAAGCCGCAGGCAAAATCTAGTCCTAACTAATATTACAAATACGAATGAGTGTTTGTTTGTTACGCTTTCGCGCCTTAACTACTCGACCAATCATCATGAAATTTCAGAGGTACAGAAAAGGTACCTTTTATCCAGAAAAATTACTGGTGTTCCCGAGGGATAGCCAATAAAATATAATTAAGACACCACTATAAGCTCGAGATAAAAGTATGTTGGACTTCGTCATTGATATAATTATGTGCAATGTGTCACATTATGACCACAAATAATTTCATTTCACGTCTGCGTTATAATTTATAATAGAGGAGGTATACCTATGTACCACTATCTATTACATGCGGCCTTGTGTATAAGTAGCTAATGTTTTCTTTAAGACTCAAGCTAGCTCTATACCAAATTTTAACAGAGGTCCTTGATTAAACCATGATATGACACTACCAGACAAAGTTATTGCTACATTTATAATATTGGTATGGTAGTGACACAATAGTGTGATAGCGTACGACTCCTCCTACAAGAGTTCAAAATATCCTTTACACTTTACAACCGCATTGCAAATATCTTTGGCGTGTCCATTTCTATGAAAAGATAATTTTATATTGTATACAAAACAAGACGCAGCACTAATGCTACTGTTCGGAATACATACAACATTTTTACAATAGATACACGCATTATCCGAATATAAATGATGCCTTATATCCGGCCTCACAAAATACTCGAACCTATCATGTTGACACAAGCACAGTTAGTTATTTGCTCTTCACATAAGCAGACAAGATTATTCATAGTAACCATAATAAGAAAATGTAAGATTAATTATTATTATTTTTAGTCATGCTTTTTATTATTTTCTGTTGGTATCATGCACATGTTATTTATATAGTTACCAAGAACTGCTCACCACAATGAGCAGTTTACTAACACGTCTGGCCTATCCTATTTAGCTATAATGGGCTAGAAAGTCTTAACAGATATATTATGACATTTATGACATACATGCATTACCTAATAATGGTTGACGTGTAGATTATTGATATAATTTCTAGGTAGTAGAGCCAAGCTGATTACAACAAGAATGGGCCAGCTGGACCGGGGAAGTACTACCCTCTCACAGAAAATCGACGTGAAACAGCAGTGTTTCAGTGCTGTGTTTCGTTCGGTGAATGAGAGCTCCGGAGGCCTAAGCATGACGTGACGATTCTCGCAGCTTATGAGGGACCTGCAGAGTATCCGTAGAGTCATTGTGTGGGTGGCGCGAGTCGACCCGCGGCGGCCAGAGAGAGCCGTAGAAACGGTGCTCTGCTGGCCTTCCGCGGTATAGTCCAGAGGCCCAATCGAGTCTAACCAACCTGGTTGGCTGCCTCATCATGCCGCGCATAATCTCGAGGTGGCTTGTCGTGCCGGATGGTGACAGGAGAGTGGGTCCCGGCGACCACTTTCGGGAGGGTACGGGGATCCTTCCGTCCGTCGGATCGGCTATCGCCATACCATACAGTAATATGACGAAACTTGCTCTGCGCCTTGCCACGCTTTCCCTTCCTTTCACTCTATAGCAGTATTAACAAAGTCGTTCAACAGCAGCCAGTCACCGTAACCCCACCCCTGCTTCCTCTTCTTGTGTCGTGGAGTTTATTAACATCAGAGGACTCCACGCTAACCTTAATGCCGTCCATCACCACCTGGAGACGGCTCGGCCGGCAATGCTTTTTCTAACGGAGACACAAATACGCCGTCCTGCAGACACGAACTACCTGCAATACCCCGGCTACGTGCTAGAGGAGTGTTTCCTCGCGAAAGCCGGGGTATGCTTGTCGCCGTCTACAATGCCTAGAGGACCCATCCTTCTCTGTCCTTTGGGTACACGTAGATCATGGCTCTTTCAGCCAAATCTACATGTGCCTCTACCGATCCCATTCAGGAGACGTTGAGACAACTCGACTCTTTGATTATCTGAGTCATGCGGCAGACAACACGCAGGAGCGTTTTCCGAACGCTGAGTTGATGTTCTTGGGGGATTTCAATGCCCACCATGAGACCTGGTTGGGTTCTCCCAAAACAGACCACGCGGGACGAACTGCCCATGCGTTCGCTCTCACGCATGACCTGTCTCAACTGGTACTCCAGCCCACCCGGATACCGGACACTGCAGGTCTGGCGCCCTCTCTGCTCGATCTGCTGCTGACGAGTAACCTGAACCTGGACAGTGTGTCGATTCGTGCACCTCTGGGCACCTCAGACCACTGTCTGGTTTGTGCCACAGCTGTCTTTGTTACGCCCCCACAACCCGAGGAGGCAAGACGACGACTGTGGCACTACTCGTCAGCAGACTAGGATGGAATGCGGGAGTACTTCGAATGGGTATGGAATATTATATTCCATACAGTGATATCACGAGCGGCGGCAGAAGAAGGCCCTGGTTCGGTCGTGAATGCGCTGATGCTGTTGAACGCAAACAGACAGCGTACCGCGCTTGGACCAGGGCTGGCCCTCTCCACGACCCTAACGTGGATCACCTGAAGGCAGCGTTCAACCAGTCCACAAAGGTCTGCACGAGGACATACTTAAAGCGGATGCCCAGCGCGTCGCACAGTTCGACCAGGAACTCATGGCGCATCCTACGGACAGTCGTAGCTATTGGCGCCTCACTAAAGCCGTGCAGTCCAACTTCTGCCAGACCTTGCTGCCCCCTCTGAATCAACCGAATGGATCAAATGAATGGATGGAATCAAATCCGAATGAATCATTGGCTCATCGGCCGCAGGAGAAAGCAGATCTGCTTGCAAATCTCTTTGCGGCCAACTCCCGAATCGATGACTGCGGTTCGCAGTAGCCTAACATTGCCAACTGCGGCTACACCATGCCTGATATACGTATCAGGCAACGTGACGTTCGTGCGATACTGCAGTATCTCGATGTTCGGAAAGCCAGTGGACTTGACGGCATCCCAGCTGTGGTCCTCAAAAAATATGCAGCGGAGTTGTCTCCCACACTTACGCCCTGTACCGGACGTCTTACGCCGCAGGCATTGTGCCTGAGGCTTGGCAAGAGGCGAATGTTCAACCGATTCCCAAAAAGGCGGACCGTTCCGAGCCAGGCAACTATCGACCCATAGCTATTACCTCGGTGCTCTCCAAGGTGTTCGAGCGGATTATAAATACCCAAATTGTCCGCTACCTGGAGGATCACTCTTTCATCAATGATCGCCAATACGGCTTTCGGGTAAACGATTAACGGGTGATCTTCTAGCGTTCGTCACGCACCTCTGGGGTGAGGCTATGGACAAGCACTTGACATAGCCAAAGCTTTCGATAGATTCTGGCTCCGTTCTCTTCTTTCCAAGCTTCCGGCCTATGGCTTGCCCCGTCATCTGTGCACCTGGATTGCAAGTTTCCTGCAGAAGTGTCATATTCGGGTCCTTTGCGACTTACATAATCTTTGAGTTTCGTTTTGTACAGATGTCTGTTTTCACATTATTTTATGTCATTTGGTAATGTACTGTACAGCCGTGCTCCCTCGAATAATAACGTTTTCTTTCCATAATTAGTGCGTGGATGAATCAGCTGAAGTTTGGCCGCGTTTCTTAAACTATGTGTTGTTTCTTTCTTCATTAATTGTATATTGGTGTAAATGGAATTAGTTGCAATTTTTTTAACTAAGATACAAGTGTTATATATGTACAGTTGTTTTATACTTAATAATTTGGTATTTTGATATAATTTATCTGTTCTGGTTAGGTAGTGATAATGAAATAAAATTTTGATTATTTTATTTTGGGTTCTTTGCAATGGATTTAAGTTTGTTAAAGAGGCTGAACCCCATATTTCTATTACATATTCTAAATGAGATTTTACTAATGAGTTATAAATAATTGTGCTTATTTTAGGCGGGATACAATTGGATATTTTTCGTCTCTTTCTTTTGCATATCAATGATATGTTGAATCTCGGTAACATACATTGTTATGCGGACGACAGTACCGTGCATGGGCGATATCTCGGACTTGACCAGACCTTGGACCGCATCTCTGAATGGGGTGCCAAGAACTTGGTCGAGTTCACCGCCAAGAAGACCTAGGCATGCGCGTTCTCAACAAAAAAGTCTCCGTTCCTTCCCCTCCCTTCGCTGAAGAACACTCCACTGGTAATACGTGACAGCCTCTCCATCTTAGGTATGGATCTTTGCCGCTCCCTTAATCCCAAAACCTACATCGAGAGCGCCATTAAGCAAGCTTCGCGAAAACTCGGAGTTCTGAACAGGGTGAGGCGGTTCTTCGCACTTGGTCAGCTGTGCCTATTGTATAAGACACAAGTGCGCTCTTGCGTGGAGTACTGTTCTCATCTTTGGTATGACTAGAATTTGTTTTCGAATATAGTAAAACAATCCATCATATATATGTATAATATAATCCATTGTTTTTGAGGATACCGGGTTAAATATAGAGTGAACTACTACATCGCTTTACGTCATTTTTGTGCACTAATACTTTAGGTTAATCCCCTAAGAATAAACAACTAAACAAGAAATTGCCCGTCGAGATTAATAGCCTATATTACTCCGTTTATTAGCAAAAACATAATTAACATAAACAATTAATGTTACGTAACTTAATTTCACTAACTTTATTGTATTATATTAGTAAATTAACACAGTTATATTGTAGAGATACGTACTGACTTATTTTCACACCTCTATAGTCTATAAAAATTCTATTGTCTATTTATAAGATGGCGGGTGATGAAAGTGACAGGTTTGTAAATACTAAATGAAAATCCAGAAACAGAAGATTTATTTATAACATTACAATGTCACGTTTGATTTTAAAACAATTAATATTACAATTAATAAGCCTCGGTTTCATACATTTCATTATTACATAATCGGTCTTTGTTTACAGTGATCTAAAGCCATCAAGTGTAGCGATCATAAGAGAAGTTTATGATAGTGAAAATGCTCACATTAAATTTGAAATGGAATTGGAAAGAGCACTGGAGGCCGGCGTTAGCGTTATTGTGATAGAGCCTGAACCGCTTGGTGAAGAAACAGCACGATGGATATATGTTGGAAACCTCTTGCATAAGGTTTCTGTTTACAGTGGACTCTGTGGCATCGCATCAGGTATTTATCTTTGTATGCCATATACTTTATTACATTTATTATCTTTAAAACACTAGATACTGTAGTCCAACTGCGGGATTATTTATTTAAGACCGATGTCCTAGTAATATTTGAATTAAATTTGAATAGAAATGTTTTGTCAGTGTCATTATTATTACCTTTTTTATGTTGAATAAGTTAGTTGATAGTCAACAATGCTCATTCTTTTATTATTATTATAATGTGCTCATACTTATAGGTATTTTAGCATATACTTCTCCAATTTAATATTTAGTTGGTGCATTAAAAAAGGCTAAATTATATTGAATAAATTTATTTTAGGTCTTGCTTGGAGTTCACTGGCTTGTACACCTTTTGGCATAGTCTCTGTGCTTTGTGCTGGTTGTTATACACTGTCATGGCAGTGGGATCCCTGTTGCAAGTATCAAGAGGAAAAGAATCGGAGACATCTAGCTACATTACCCATGTTGAGTGATCTTACATCTGCTTCACCTGTTGTTCTAGTACACACAGACAATAAAAGAAAAATATTACTACATACTACTGTGTCGATGACAGCTGCTGCAATATGCTTATGGAGACTATATAACATTTTTAAATAATATATAGTTTACAGCAAACATATTACAATGGCATTAAGCTTATATTAGGAAGTCACATTATTCACCATCAAATTGAATAAGTTTTAACCTGTTAGTGCTTTCTAATGTTGTTTTTATGTCTTGAAGTTTAATAATGTAATTATATAATTTGTTGTAGTGCAGTGTAAAAATGTTATAAAGTTATTAATAGTAGAGTTAGTTAAAGAGCCTGTACAAAAGATATTTTCTTGTAATATAAGGAAGCTTTTAGTTAATCAAATGTGATAGTGGATTATTCGAGGATTATATTGCTAAGTTATGTTAACAGTGATCTCTGAGATATAATATCCTCACTGTTGAACATGAAATAAAATGACTGATGCAATTACCTTATGATTTTTATTTATTTATATTATTAAGTAGTAAATGATATCCTTATCTGTATCATACATTACAATTATAGTGCTGATCCCTTATAACCATAATAGATTGATACATCTTTGATAAATATAAAAGTGGTATAATCTCCATCACCTAACTAGAACCTGTTAACATCAAATGCTATAAAATTCCTCAACATAAAATGTATATTTTGACTTAGTTTATTAATATGCATTGCACAATAGATAGATTCCAGAACCACAGGACTAAAGTCCTTTTAGTATACTGATAATTTTACAATAAATGTGTGTAATATGCAAACAATGTACGCATACTCTATGAAAGTTAGGCCATTTATTTTCTATTTTGTTTCCATATATTTGGGGCTTTTAACTTTTTAAAACCATTTGAAGGCTGTCAGACAAGTCCAATCTCCCTGAAAACAAAATGAAACAAGCCAGCACAGCTTTCAAATTAGCAGGTATACATAAATTGCTTACTTGCATATTACACATTTACTGTAAAAAGCTCAGGTAGATTGAAATTGTTTAGTTCTGGCAGCTTTGGGCTCTTGTATTAATTTCAAACATGGCTCGAGTGTCATGGAATAAAAAAAATACAATAATATTTTACATAACCACTACATCTTTCTAGGACATTAATTTTATTTTAAAATAATGTAGTCTTATTTGCCCTCCTTGCCATAATCCAGAAATACAAAGATGGTATGGAATGTCTAATAGAAATTGCCAGATTTGGAACAAACTGACTAATAATCAGTTCATTTTGTTTTTTAGTGATTGCATCCACAATTTTGTCTGCTGTATATTCTGGTGTAAAACCTTTAGCAGTAGTAGTATCCATCACTGAAACAGACAAATAAATATAAAACAATAGTATATTATGTAGTTTTGGCCTACAGCAACCCGAATTCTCCTACTCCTTAATTTTGGTGTCTCTTTGCTTTACATTTGTTACTGTTATTGTTGACTTCATTTTAAACTTCAAGCATGTATCCCTTTTTGTTAAAATAGTACAATTATATAATTTTCAAGTGTAAATGTGAGGTTGATCTATTGAACAAGCTGCATCAGCCTATTGGTTTAAATAATTCTTATAAAATGATACTGCACAACTGGATGGCCCATCATAATATAAACATGTAATAAGGTATACTACAGAAGATATTTCATCTTTGTATTATCTTACCTCCATGAGCTTCACCTGAGCCAGTGTAAGCATTAATGGATATAGCAGTCCTAATATAACCTGGACTGATCATAGTAACATTGATGTTATGTTGAAACATTTCTGCACGGAGTGAATCTCCAAATGCTTGTATAGCATGTTTAGTTGCTGCATATGCTGATCGATCTGGTATTGCAATTAAACCCTGCACAGAACTCACAAATGCAATATGTCCTGATTTCCTTTCAACCATTTTAGGTAAACATGCTGAAAATAAAAGTCTACATTATGGTATTTCAAATAAATGTAACCTGTCATGTGTTATATAGTCATAATTAAAAGTCCTATTGTTTTTGGATCCAATAGGTGAATAATCAAGAAATTTATGGCATATTGATCTCATTGGTCCATTGATCTACATATATGTATATTTATAGTCTGTAAAAGGAAAAGTGTTATTTTCTTGTTATAATTTCTTAATAGCAACATAGAAGTTGGCAATAGTTTCAGTACTTGGCAATAAGTCTTGTGTCATATTACAGGTCTTTAAAAATAACTCTAATAAAAAGTTGTCTAAACTTCTTAGGTTTATAGACATTAATGTGTTATGTTCACAATCAACTTCATACCTTTTGTCAATGCAACAGCTCCAAAGTAATTGACGGCCATGATTTTTTTGTCAACATCAATTTTAGTGTGCAGTATAGATCCACGATGCGATATTCCACCATTGTTAATCAAAATATCAATATGACCACATGCATCATAAACTTTTTGAACAAATGGATCTAGATTTTCAAAATCTGATAAATCCAATTCCAATACAACTGGTTCCAAGGTTGGAGTAGACTGAAATCATAAATGATTGATATCAATAGAAAATTATGCACCGCACAAGTAACCTTTATATGACCCATTACAATAATTTATATGCAATACAGATAAATTTATCTCCTTGTCATTTCTAAAGAAGTACATATGCAAGCCAAATCAATAAATAGTATATAAAACTTTGGCTACCTACCAATTGTTTAGTAATTAAGTCCTGTTTTACTCTCTCTAGCTCTGTTCTTCTTCGAGCTGCTAAAACAACTTTACTTCCATAATCGTAGAATACATGTGCCAATGCCTCTCCAATTCCAGAGCTTGCACCAGTAATAACCACAACCTAAAATCAATATTCTATAATCACAAATTAAATTAAATTAAATATTTTCAAGATATAACAAAATTTAGTTTTGGTTTACAAATCATGGGTTAGAGTGTAACAAAGTTTTATGAGAACAAAAATTTTTACGACTATGTTCCAAGTTCCGACTGACCATTTGCACATTCTGACTAGATTGTATATTTTAGTTTAGAATTTTAAATAATAGATATCTCGTGAGGGGCACTATGATCTGATTACAGTTCTAAGATGTGATTTAGTCTTAAGTATTTTATAGCTCAACAAATGAAAAAAGAATTATTGTTACCTTTCCCCGCAAGGCAGCTCTCCTTTTATTGCGAACAAAACAATCAAATAATCTGCACATAGTAAGACCAATTACCACTGGTCCACCAACATACTTAACGTACCAAGTTAATGAGTTTACTGCGTTGGAATCATGCAATTTCATTGTGACAGCGGTACCAGTTGCAGAAACTAGTTAAACAAGTTCCAATAGTATTTATGTAAGATATTATTAAGAGCCTACTTGAACAGGTCTTGAAACTTCAAAGTTCAAAAATTGCCATAAAATTGACGTTTTAGTCTTCAATTCTTCAATGACATCTTGTTATTTTTTAAATAAGTACCGGTGATCTCGTGATAATTGGTCCGAGCCGGTGATAGTTAGATAGTAAGTCCGAAATAGTGAGCCGCGAAACCAGTGATAGCAATAGAAACAGCAACATACTATCATACTATGTAGCGCCAAAACATACTAATTATTCTCAAAACCCAGTGCTTTATGATGCTCTACTTTTGCGTTATAGTGTTATACAGCTAAACCGTATCAGCCGTAGATTATATAAAAAAAATTATAACACTTTTTTTGTTAATGCACGTCGTAGCAGCCTAAAATTGAGGCAGTACTAAATATATAATGGATTTCTGTGTATGTATCATTACATTCATTACAATGTTTTAGTATGTGCGTTACGATTGCTCCGCCAAGTTATACAAACAGAAAACAACTTCGCCAGAAAAATTGTCGAAATTTGTCAAAATCGAAGGAAACAAACAAAAAATTTGTCGAAGTAGAAATAAAGAACTTATAAGGGTTTAAAGTTGGCCGCGCGAACGTAACGTCCACGATTGCGCGGCTATGGAGATCTCAGCAACTGCTTGGGTTAGAGATCTATAGTCCATTGAAATGTTACAATTTAAGGACCTAATATTGCATTTATTAGAGGACGCAATTTTATTTTTGAGCCATGTGTGAGGGGTCAATAGAAGCTTAACCCCAAGTTTGTGGGGTTGCCGCCCTTGTCCCCCGGCCGCCATCTTGGAAAAAGGGGTGCAAACACCTTTTCCGCGATATCTCGAAAACTATGCGTCCTACAAAAAATTCGTAAAGATATAATTTGTAGCAAATCGCTTTGCCTACAAATATGTTCATATAACTTTTTGCCCTAAATTTAAAATTAAAGAAGTTATAAGCAAAAAAGTGAGAAAATTTCTATAAAAAATTTATTTTTTGCTCTATAACTTTTTTTTTATACATTTTACAAAAAATTACCTCAGACTAATCTTGTAGATGGTCTTTTGAGGAACATTTTTCTCTTAATATTTTTTAGTTTCATTAATTTAAAACGCTGTTACAGCGCTCCAAAGTTTACCGGGTTCGTCAATGCTCATGAGAATCCGGTCAAAACGAAATGTTTTACTTAGTTTTATGATCTTTTTTGCCTTTAACGTACGCTTGACCGTACGCTTCTCTGGAATGTAGTCTCCTTTAATGGATTTCATTAAATCCGTAAGTCGAAATTGGCACTCTTCACTATTCTTATGCAAGTAAGCAAAAACATCTTCCATAGCATTGTCAATGTTATTTTTGCGCTCATCATGTCTTATTTCGTCACCCCATTTTTTGGAGTACAATTGCTTGCTGCAATTCTTGTGATACCTAGCTCCAACATTGACTAAGCTAGAAACATTAGCTATGCGATCAGAAATGCTCTTTGCCATGTTATCAGAACGTTTGAGAACGAGGTCCAAAATGCTTTTTTTTGTACCTTCATGACGTACATTATATATCTTCTTCTGACGGCTTTGACGCAAGTCACTCTGATCCTGGAATACTTCGCCGCAAATAAAGCAATTGTTTGAGAAATCAAAATCAGTATCTAGATTTTCTGATGATGATGAACTGTTACAGTTGAGACGACGAACAACATTATCTGTTCGACTATCACTATAATAATGATAACAGGGAATACGAACAGTTACTTCAGAAACACTTTGTAAAAATAATTCATTGTCCACGTCGTTTTTGAATTATGCTCGCTCAAGCAAAGTTTTCACTCCTCTAGCTTTCACAGTTCGAACTTTAATGTCCCCAAAAGGTTTTTTACATATAAAACAATCACTCATGATTCACGCTTTAAAAAAGTCGCAATGTTTATAACTAAATGAAAATTTCAGCACACAAAACTCGCAGTTTAATTGATTAAACTGAAAATAATATCCATAATTTTCAATACGTCTACACGTGGCAAAATATATAGCACAACTAAAAGAATAAAATGAGGAAGAAGAAACAGCTGAACTTTCGAGGGCTACGTATAATAATAATAGTCGTAGCAGGCAGATGTTCTTAGTCCCCAAACGGTAACTCGGACCTTTTTTACGTGCTTAACATTCTCGAAAATGTACACTCCTCTTAGAAACTACTATAAGAAACAATAATTTGGTAAGTTCTATAGTAAGGAAAACAGTTAGGAATGAATAAGTAAAGTTGTACGGATTTAACAAAAAATTTTTAAGAATCTTTATATTATTTTATTTATTTTTGTTTTATTTTAACATTTTTCGGAAAACTTACAGCTAAAATAGATTATTAACATAATACTAATAAGGCGAAGGGCGTGAAGGCCAATTAAAAGTTTTCACTGATAAAATCGAAATTATGGTTACCCTGCACGAACATTGTTTGAGAACACATTATTTTTGAAATTACACGCGTAGAAACTGTTCTGAGGGTAAAACGATATGTCATTCTAATGAGGTTAACATGTCGAATAAATGAATGTTCACACCGCAATCCTAGCCGTTACCGATAATGAGATATTAACCTACGAAGTAACGTTTTAACTGCGCGGCCACGTACTTTTTGTTTTGGACTGATTTCATCTGTTTTAGTAAACTTTGCTAGTATTTATTGCTTTCGTTAGTTTTGACAAATTAAGACCTTTCTTCTTATAACAGTTTTACTGTATGAAGCCTTAAAATTAAAGAAATAATCAACAATAAAGAAACAACAAGTGCACGATTGCACGGCCATAACTTCCAAGGTGAATAATTCGTATAATATTGATCTAAAACTTGTAATTCTTTTTTCAACAATTTTTGACAAATTTAGTCTTCAATTGACAAAAATAATTAGATCTCTAACCCAAGCAGTTGCTGAGATCTCCATGGCCGCGCAATCGAGGACGTTACGTTCGCGCGGCCAACTTTAAACCCTTATAACTTCTTTATTTCTATTTCGACAAATTTTTTGTTTGTTCCCTTCGATTTTGACAAATTTCGACAATTTTTCTGGCGAAGTTGTTTCCTGTTTGTATAACTTGGCGAAGCAATCGTAACGCACACTGTTTTAGTGTATGCTTTGTTGGTTGTCCTTAAATAAATAAATAAAACCAATCATCTATGCAGCTAAGCAACCAAATAACTTATAAAATTTTGCCTCACCAAACTTTCGCAAGTTTTTGGTGCGAGACTATCGATTTATTTTATTTTTGGCTTATATAATTATCATCATTTATGATCGAAATAAACAATATTTATGTTATACTACAAGTAAGACTTGAGTTTGTTTATAATATTTGCTTAGTTTATTTTCAGAGTGCTCTTAAAAGACGGCAGAAAAGATTAAAGGGACCTCCAGAATCTTCAGATTGTAAAATACAAAAATATTTTTTTACAATATTTTTATACCCATGTTCAGTCGGTAAAAGCGTAAGCGTAAATATAATTACCTACCATCAGGCAGATTGTGTGCTTGCATGATGTTATATTGAGAAAACACAGTCATAATTGTTTTTTTATACTGCTAATGTTGCAAACCGGCATACGGCCTACCTGATGGTAAGTCGTCACCGTAGCCTATGGACGCCTGCGACACCAGAGGCATCACTTGCGCGTTGGCGACCCTTTAGGAAAGGAAGTGGCAAGGAGAAGGTGCGGAATGGGGGAAAGGGGCTAATTGGGCCTCCGGCACTCAAATATTATAATCGGCGTAAAGTAGGAGGCTTGTTCATCTGCCGACTCTAGCATAATAAAGATTGTTTATTAGCTTTTTGTCTAGCTTAATTTAAAACTAAATAATACAATTTATATTTATAAAATTTGTGTAGCCTGTGTTATTTGTATTCATGTCGTGTTAGGGAGGTGCCTCATTAGTGCGTTGCGTTGCGTCGTCGCAACGGATCAACGCATTGTATGCCACATCTGCGCTGCGACGATGACGATGATTTTAGTCTTCATTCCACAATGGATCGGAGAACACTGTCCGTCGTCGCACCAGAGCTTCGACAACGCAGCGCAGCACCCTGCCCCCCGCTTCGTTTCTCGTCCGTCAATCCGTTAAAACGTCGCGTGCGAAGACAACGCATTAATGTGGCATGTCACAAAAAATATATGGAAAACGACGCAACGCAACGCAATGCAACGCAACGCACCAATGAGGCATCACCCTTATGTAAACGATAGTCGTAAAATTCAGGCATGCATACCAGAGTTATATCAGACCTGTCGTGTGATGTACACCTAGCTTAAAAAATTACTTAGAATTATTTACTTACCTGCACATTAAAGAATTTTGACTAACTTCAATATCTAAACAACAATTTAATAAGAAAGAAAAGAAAGAAAGAAAATTAATTTATTTGACAAAAAATAATATAAACAAGGTAAATATAAAATAATTAAAGGAGATTCCTATTATTTGCCCCAAGACCAACAAGCATTTAATTTAGATAAAATATACTATTATATTTTAATATACTTATTACCGCTTTATGTGTCAAACGGACACTTTACGTTGCTTATTTATTTACTATTTAAAAGTATCGTAACTTCGAAGATGTCGCCATCTTGGGCGACACCGAGCGTCCTCAATGCATTATTTATTATTATTTAGGTAAATATTCTTAACATCAACTTTAGTTGATATTGATATACTTAAGCACCTACGTAAATATTTTACAGAATCTCCATGCTTATCTAGTCACTAGTGATGTTCCGGATATCCGTATCCGCGAATATCCGCAGAAGAAAAAAGATCCGTATCCGTTTCATTTTTGACGGATCTTTTACTTTATTAATTTTTAAGAGCCATTTCACAATATTACGCAAGTGAAGTTTAGGTAAATCCTGACTCGCCGAGCGATTGAGACAGTACGATGCGTCTAGGAGCGTCGTAGTATAGTGCGACCGTGTCAACAGTTACGTTTTGATACTTTTCTTGGTAACTATTGCTTGAATTGTATTAAACATACTTTTGCATTATGTAAGTTTTCAAAACAAATAACGTATTTGTATAGATAAATATTTTCTTTTTTTTTTAAAAGACAACTCCCTCCCGCATTAGGACTAAATCCTGTGTCGCGGGGGACTTTACAAACATACAACTAACGGTCACAATGAACACCCAGACTCGAAACAACAATTTATGAATCACACAAAAGTCTCGTGTGGGGATCGAACCCACAACACTCGACGCAGTGTCAAGCGGCGAGGCGGCCGCTTAAACCACTACGCTAACCGTGCAATCAATATAAAAAGTCTAGATTATTTAATTTTTAGTTTTATAATAAAACATAGTATAGGATAAAAGTTTATAACGTTATTTTTGTTTAGTGCAAATTTCTTAGCGGGTGATTGTACTTATTTTTATAAACAACTAGACGTGGCCCGCGGCTCCACCCGCGTTAAATTATACATCTAAACCTCCCTCAGGAATCAAATTTTTAACATGTACTAAGTACATTCACTAAATAACTTTTGACTTCTTGAAATAAAATATAGTTTACAGTTTATTTTACCGAATCTGATTGCTTATTAGATGTACTCAACATGGCGTCGCATCCAGAAGTACTTTGCTTCTCGTCACAATTTACTATCTCAGCGTGTAATTTAAGTGGCCGCTTTTCCTTTGAATTTAAATCAAATAATTATATAAATTTTATATTATTTGAATAAACTATGACTGATGTACAATAAAACTGTTACGTTTACATAAACTCACATTTTCTGTTACCGATTTTATTACAGCCTCTGATCGAGTAATCTTAGTTCTCCATCTAAAATTAAAAGTATCTTGACAATCTACACAAAAAGTTTCAGCAAAATCAATGCAGCCTAAGAAATGTACAAAGTTATTTTATCTTTAGTGCGAAGCTCTTAGGGGGTAACTTTTGTTTTGGGATTTTGGAAAAGTCACGAAAATATAATCACCTGTTCCATATAAAATTGAACTATGACACTGGCAAAATGTATGAAACAACTGATAGGTATTTATTTCGCGTTTTTGGCAAAGTCTTAGGACTAAAGTAGTCCATAATGACGGGTATAGTTAAAGAAAAAATAACGTTGTATCATTTATACAGGTTGTTTTGTAGGTGATCGGATAAATTTCCGTGTTAGATTATAGTTATCTTATCTTATGTGAAGGCCAGTCAGTGCAGACCGGCGACACTTCGACCCAGTGGGATCTTTTGTGTCGACACTCTCCCAATAACGACTGCCATAGATGTTCATGGCAGCCGGGACCGACGGCTTAACGTGCTCTTTGAGGCACAGAGCAGGCGATAATTGTCAATCAATACGCACATAATTTCGAAAAGTCATATAACTTACGAAAGTCAGAGGTGCGTGACGTGGGTTCGAACCCGAGACCCTCTGCATTGCAGTCTGTTAGTCTCTCCACTGAGCTATCGCTGCTCTAGATTATAGTTACAAAGTAATAAAAACATAAAGCCTTAATTTTTGAAAAATAATATGTAGGGGAGATATGGGAAGAAATGGATAAATAAAAAAACATGTGCGGACGTAGCTGCGGGCATCCTCTAGTTCAATATAAAGAAGGAAAACCCATCATACGCAAAGTGTCCCTCCCCCACTCTATCTTCTAAACTGCAGTACTTAGGTATGTATAAATTATGCTAAATAGTGACATATATACCTAATTAATTTTTAATGAAAATAATAACGGCTCATTAGACTTTACTAATTAACGAGTAATAGACAACTAACTTAAACTTCTACTTGCAAACGATAAAATGCATATTGTGCTTGAGCCCAGTAGGGCTCAAGCACAATATGCATTTTAGGTAGATATTTTTTATTTGCAGTTCATAATTATATACAGTTGTCGATCACATAAGTACCTACATATCGACATAAACTAACTAAGGATAGTAATCCTTCCTAAGACTTTAAGGATAGTAATCCTTAGTTAGTTTATGTCGATATGTAGGTACTTATATGATCGACAACTGTATATAATTATGAACTGCAAATAAAAAATATCTACCTCGCTTCCGTTGCTTTCTTTACGGCTGCACAATTTTTGTTTTCCATTTCTAATACAATGGTATACAGAACCCTTACGCCCCATTGCTAAAACGAATAAAATTTTTATTCGTTTTAGCATTATACAAACTACTTAAATAATACACTTGATAGTAAACAAAACAATAATACAGTTTACCGTAGTAAAAAAAAACAAGAATCAAAATGTTGTAGTCGTAGTATAATAATGCTTTGTGTTGTGTTTACGATACGGACGCTCGAAGTTCGGCACGCGAGACAAAATGGCACAGGTCCTTCCTCAACGGGCGCTCGCGCCGTACTAATCGGTGCATGCTTGTGCATCGTAATTTATTCTAAATTAGAGTGATATTCATATACATTTTATGATAAATTTCATGAACGGATTTTCATCAAACTTTGAAATTAGATTTCTTGAAGAACATAGTTTATTTTGACATCGTTTTATATATGTAATCACACTTTATTTAAACCAAAAAATCGCTATAAAATAGGGATATAAAACATAAAAAATGGCCTAGGACTTTATTTTTTTACGAAATAATGATGTTAATAATCGATATTCTAGCACGGTATGCGTCAACAAAATTATATTTCTGATACGATTCGTATTTTTTCCAGTCAAATTTATAAATATTGGTGATAGATATGAGAGCTTGAAATTAACTCTGCGTTGTTTTTTCAGTAAACTTGTTGTGGGAGATTAATTACCACAAAGTAAACAAATTATTTTTTGTAAATGTGTCTACATAATTGTTAATACGAAAGATCGGCCTATTTTTTACATGTATTTAAAAATGTCGGATTTTTACCTAAGATGGTAAATTAGGCGACTGAAATCTTAGATATTCGCGCGAAAACGTGAAATGGCTCTTAATACGTAGATTCAATTCTATATGTAGGTGATTAGGTAGCAATAAAATACAATTATATTTCAATCAAACTATTTTTTATTTCTAAAAATGAATTATTTGGTATCAACATTTATCGTAGTGAGTTAACATACGATACAATACTGAACATAACTTAAAGGAACTAAATCAACTATCTAATATATGTTTAAACACTTACTATAGTATAGGAAGTTATTATAAAATATTAATTAAAATATCTTTATAATGAGATCAATTGAGTTTAAATCTTTGTATTATTTATTATAGAAAGTTATAAGATCACTTTTATAACAAAACTTAAATCTTAAGGTCACGCGCACCGACACCAATTGAGTAAGAAAGTTAAGATCCGTATCCGTATCCGCGGATCTTGACGCCAATGATCCGTATCCGCGGATCTACATTTTAATTATCCGGCACATCACTAATAGTCACATACTTAGCTACAGACAGTTATTTAATCATAGTAATTATATTAGTGAGAAACAATGTTTTCAGCACGATGGTAAAATTCAACTAATCAGTCTGTGGCGTAGTTAATTACTTATTGTTAAATTACCTATAGTTTAAATTAAATATGTGCATAACAGAATCGACTATGTTTATATAAATACTTATAATAAATAATTTATCTGTTACATACCTAATAAAACTATATACATAAATATAGCATTGTACAACTGGACAAACAGTCCACATTTCATACTTACTTGCCATCCTGCTCACGCGCATGGTCTCGCTCCTGCGAACGAGCTTGGAACATTCCAGAGCTCTTTTTGACGCGATACTATCGACTTTTTGACGCGATACTATCGATAGTATCGATAGTGAAAGTTAGGCGATACTATTGAAATTTGTTGATACTATCAATTCTATCGATACTATCGAGATATGATATTATCGATACTATCGATAGTATCGCGTCAAAAAGTCGATAATATCGATACTATCTATGATCTAGCGACGCGTTTCGATAGTATCGATAGTTTTGTTTTAGTAACTATCGACGTATTTTCGATACTATCGACTGGGTATAAAACGACACCTGGTCGGTAACACAGGGACACAAATATAAGCAACTATATGAATGAACTGCGAATATAAAGTTTAAAGAATAAGGTAATAGATGAACTATGTAAACGCCAGCTATATTACACCTTATGAGCAAGCAATACTATCGTAAAATGTTCGACTATCGATAGGGCAAAACTATCGATACTATCGAAACGCATTCTATCGATAGTTTCGATAGTATCGATGGTGTTTGTACTGATACTATCGATAGTATCGATATTATTGATCTTTAGCAATAGTATTACTTATTTTTATCAATCGTTACTATCGATAGTATCGTTAGGGGTCGATAGTTTCTATGGGACTATCGATAGTATGACTGATTTTTAAGGCCACGATTGTATAACGATAGTATCGATAGACTATAACTATCGCAACAACACTAGTCAAAATCTCACGACTTGCAACCCGTGCATGTCTGCCGATGCACCGCGCTTACGCGAGCTTCTTTATACATATATTACAATATCATAGTAATTCTTAAGTTGCCTTGCTACTACGCTTACGCCTATGGATATATTATGTGCTGTATACATTGCTGTACCAAAACCTGTGGGAAATATACTCTTCGTTGTCGCATACACCACTGCATTTCATTTCGGCTTACTCCTTCTGCTACGCAATAACTCCACAAGTCAATTCAGCACACTGCAGTCCACTGCTGGACATTGGTCAGGCAACAATAATAAAGAATACTACAATTTGTCAACCGCGCGGCATGCGCCATGCCCGCGCTGCTTAATAGAAATAACCTCAAAAACTTAGTTTTAATTTTAAACAAATCTATTTTCTGAAATGTCCGTCATAAAATGTAGTTTTCGTGAGCATATTGGAATATTATCGAACACGTAAATAATTTTTTCTTCGCTGTTAGTTCTGGGGCAAACTATGTATGGACTCTCGTCCATACATAGTTTGCCCCAAACCATCTCCTTTGCCAAATGGGACCTAGTTCAGCATATGCAAGGCTAAGGAAGCCTTGCGCTGGTTTTCAACTAGATCCCTTTGGTGACTGCACGGATGCTAATAATAAATTCACATAAAATATATAAAGAAAATTTTTCATTAAATAAGTACCGTAAGGTCGTATGACTTTAGCCCTGAGGGGTGACATTAGCCCTAATTGGAAAACGTTTGAAGTTCCCATCAGACCACTATCATACTTTTTGCCGAAAAAATCCACGTCGAAATCAATAGATAGCACTATATTTCATTACTGTCAGTAAAAACAGCTACTTCCAATTAAACAGCTTTTTCCAATAAAGGGCCAAAGTCACCCCTCAGGGCTAAAGTCATCCGAAGTTACTATAACATAAATAATTAAAAAAGAACAACTTAGAAAAAAAAAGATACAAAAATACTCATTTAAACGCGGACCAATTATCACACAGTACATTTAAATGTCAAAAAATATATAAATAAACGAGAAATAAATTGTAGGCATTTAATTAATATAGATAATATACTAATTAGTATACATATGTAAAGTTTTTAGCGCTATATACATATATGTTTAAAACCCTCTATTTACAAAAGTAAAAATAAAAAAAATAATAATGATTATAAAATTATTATTGTCATTACATAAACATTGTATATTTTATATTAAAATTAGAATTAGACTACTATCAGAACAAGGTTTACAGTTATTATTAGTTATAATATAGTAAAAATAGGGCGAAAATAAATATAATAAAAGAAAAAGAAAGAATATAATAATAACAATATGCAAATTACTCTTGATTAACTGTAGATCTCAAATAAAAGAAGCATTTAGAATAGCATTATCCAGCGTCCGCTGCGCGTCCCGGCGCCGGCGTCCACAAGGAACTGCCCTATGTATTACTTTACTCTTTGAACTGCCGTAATCGGTGATACTACGTATTTAGAAATTAAATTTTTTAAAGTTGTATTTTGTGGATGGATTACATTCCTTTTTTCTAATTTTATGTTTCGTGAACAGTTATTTGTTACTAATAATTATCTGTGATCGTCCTACTAACATTATTTTTGGCGTCATGTGGTGAAACTTTTAGTTAATTGGCAACACCAATTCACAATTTCTTGATTATCTAAATGTTGAGATTATGTTTGATTTGTCCTGGATAAATAAATTAGACATAGTTATCATAATGTTTCAGTGAGTATTTGCTACATATTAAATCAAAATAGGCTTTGGTGTCAAACAAACTACTTTTCGCAGTTGTTGATGGGAGTGTCGTACAGATGCGCTGACCTTCGTTTTGATGCACAACGCACAACAAAGCATCAAATTGACGGCTGCCCCATTTTCACAACAATCTTTGGATTTGATGTTACTTTAATTATTAGTGAAGGGATTCGTTATAGCAAATGATCAACCTAATATGATATACAAATCTTGTGCTAAGTGTTACGTGAGTGGAAAGTAAAATGATAATGGAAACGGCGACTACGCAAACAGTTTTGTATCGTGTGTTCTATAGTACAACAGCAAAGGCTTTCTTTTTAACTTCTAGGAAAATATTAGTGAACCTGAGAAAATAAATTGTTCAATCAAGATGAATGAGAGGGATATCCCAAGTGTCCCAATTACAACATTAGCAGGAGTAGCCAGCTTGACAGACTGTAAGTATGTGAGCTACATCAGTTAAGAGTACTTTGACAAGTAGCATTTACATTATAAAACAGTTACTTTCATTCTTTTCGCATCAATATTTGGCTGAAATAGATATTATTAGGACTAATATGGTATGATAATCACATAATAGTGCAACAGTGGTTTTATATATATGTGTATTTTCCCAGTGGTATTTGACATAATATTATTATGAAAATAAGATGATTTTATAACAAATTAATGATATGTGCATCACATATTGTATGCATTGAGCTACATATCATATAATAAATAAAAAACAGAGACTAGTAACCAGTAAACTGTGTCATTTTCATTATTTATTTTGATACATCAATACAACTGAGGATAACAAATAATTATATCTATTTTTTGAAATAATATTCTATAGATTTCTGCCTTACCCAATTATTCTGCTGCTTGTGTTTTGAATATTTTTTACATGTTTGTGATACCTGCGCATCAAAACTTATGTTAAAAGATTTATATATTTTTTAAATCACCATTTATTTGTAACTAAAAGTTTACTTTTAGTTAAACTAAAAGCCTGTAATGTATAATTAAATCCATATTTTATTCAATTTAAATATTTGTTAATATATCCCATCGTCTGTCACTTTATAGACACAATAAAAAATCTATTCTTATGTATCTCCTGGAGATTGAGTAACGGTTAAGCTAATATATAATATGCTGTAGTAATATTTAGGTAATAAGAAAATCTAATGTTACATTACACAATTATAGCAAACTACAATACCTATATTAATTAAGAATACTTTGAATAATTAATGAGATAATGTTTTTGATGTTGACAGTTAATTGTTATAAAATTCATAGTCAAAATGTAGCTATAAAGGGAAATAAAGACATAATAATATTCTGGCTGTTCCACATGTATGCTCATACACATCAATAATATTTACTTGCAGTGATAAAACTACTACCACAATCCGTATATAATCTGTATTACTCTTGTAAGATAAAAGTCTATGTCAAATGTCATCATATTTGTATGTAAACAGATCAACAAAACTATATTTATATCAGTTAACATAAGCGCCATATCTGTGATATATAAAGCCTAAAACATATTACAATCAATTAACTCATTGATAATAATCATTAAATTACCATAAACTTGTTTCATACTCCCATTGTTTATGCAAAGTTTTGCAAGTTTGGCTTAGTATATAGTATTCTAGGTTGCCAATAACCATGTTCTTTAAAATACAAACATATCTGTATAGTCTTACATCTACATCCCACAGGGGTCAACAGATATGCATTGCAGCAACATTTTACTAGCCAATGTATTAGATTAGGGTACATTATATAATTAAACACAAGGCATTCTATACAGCAGTTGCATACACTACCACAGCCCACTTTAAATAGCTCCAAATAATAATATTAAATGAAGATTTGGTGTGTAACCATCAACCAAGCATGGTTCCAGATTCTTACCTGCGGTGCTACTAAGAATATGTTACTATAAATAACTTTATTTGCTAAATAATTATAATCTTTACTTTATTTATTACATTATGTGATATACTCATTAAAAAAATTCCTGTTAGGACAGTATGTACATATTTTGACCTTCTATAACATCTTGTTTTTAAGATACCAGATATTAACTATCCTGGTGATGAAATATGTTTATTTCATATTAGCATCTTGGTGATTAATAGTATTAGGGTAATACTTTAAAATGTTTCAAATATATTGCTAACATGGCATTGTCAGTAAAAACATACATCACACAACATTTTATTGTGTATGGCTGGACGGGACACATTGTTTTTGAGTCACATGGGCAAAAGTGTCTGAAAAGTATGATTAGCATCAATTCGTTAACAATGTATAAAATGAGACACAAAGAAATACTAGATATAAATTACATATTTTGAATATAAAAATTGCTTTCAACCTTTATAAGTTTTAATATGTGTAAATATATTAATTACTAGGACAGAATTTCATAATGTAATAAAAAGCATCATAATGTATTAATCCAGGGCATAGAATATGTCTGTGTGCCAAGTTTTATCCAAATCTGTTAAATGGTTTACATGCAATCTTCACCAAACCATCAAACAGTATTGCAAAGTTTTATATTTATAATTAGTAGGAATATGATCAGCAGCCCTTTTTGAAATCTATTTAACTAATAACCATACCTAACTGAATATGAATTTATACAGTTCTTCTGAAGTAATAAGTGTAAATATAATGAACAGGCTAATTTAAAAATTTACCTAAATGTTTTTCAAATTTAAAATAGTGTTAACAAACGCTAGGCAAACATGCAGTTAATAGTTAGTACACAGAATGTTAAAAAGAAGCTTATTCACTTTCAATCATAAAAAGAGTGACATTTACTTTTTACAGTAGGATAATACTGCACTGCTTATACCAAGAACTGCTAGACTGGGCAGTTCTTTCACCTTGTAGATTGCTTTCACATGTCATGATAGGTATTTATGTAGTATAAAAAATTGAGTGCTTAGTCTCAGTAGTAATAATTTTCTTTTGTAAATTAGACTACATATAATATATTATGTAATCCTTACTTCCTTACTAATATTATAAATTCGAAAGTAACTCTGTCTGTCTGTTACCTTTTCACATCTAAACCACTTAAC
Organism: Catocala sponsa; assembly: GCA_963564715.1. Taxonomy (NCBI): domain Eukaryota; kingdom Metazoa; phylum Arthropoda; class Insecta; order Lepidoptera; family Erebidae; genus Catocala; species Catocala sponsa. Next base: position 15,065,513 of record OY751335.1, read on the forward strand.
CGATTTAGATGAAATTTAGTACAAATATAGTTTAAAACCTGGGGAAGGACATAGGCTACTTTTTATTGACGTAGGTACCACGCGCAAAAGCTAGTGTACTATAATTGAAATGGTAAACCTGGTAGCCAGTTTACGGTACTTCTCTATGAAAATATATGATTTTGAGCTTTATAATATATTCAGATGACTTAAACCATCCATGCAGACAATGTGACTTGACTGCAGAAATGGTTTAAGTGGCTTAAGTCGATTATGTGACAACCTCACTGCCAGTGTGCTGAGTGTTGTGAGTCTGTTTCCCACACATAACATAACCTGTGTGATCTGCAAATACTTATTCTGAGCCTAGATTTGTCTATTGGTTCAATGTTTGTAAAGTCCAAGTTTCAATACAGGAATTATTTGTAGTGCAGAACTTGCCCTTATTACAAAGAAAATAAATTATACAGTTGGTTTTTATAGCTAGGGTATTATGGGGTTCACAAACAGGAACAGAGTGGCAAAGTGATTTGCTTGCTTTAACCACTATTTTACAATTCATTGCTTGTCATCAAGCAATTAATTGTCAAATAATGGTGTAATTTGATTTATTACTTCTTTTGGTAATTGCAATCAACTTGAATAGTTAGTTTAAAAAGGCACCAACCATCTTAATAGAACATTTTGACATTAAATTTACGAGTTCATTGAAGACTGTTGTACTATGTGTGATTATAATAACTTATTTTGTGTTAGTTAAAACTCTTTTAAACTAAGAGCACAATGATGTAAAGCACATTAGAAGTTTTGCGTCAGATTTATTACTTATTAGACAGAAACATAATATTCTAGTTAATATCAAAATCATAATAGGCCAATAGATAAGGTATTCAACTTGTAATTGAATTTGGAGGTTTGATATATTGTAATACTGAAGATGAACCCACAACTAACACAGCAGTGGTATATTTATTTATTTCACTAAGATTTAATGACATATTATTACAAAAATCTGTATAGTTATAGTAATAATCAAATACTGTGATTTTAATTACATACTAAAGTTGATCAATTTGTTTCCACAAATACTTCTTTAAATTATAATTTGATTGCCTGAAAAAAATTCTGGAAATAAACAACTTGCGTTTAAATTTACTTTACACATTATAATTTTAACTTAATACCTACCATTATTACTCATTCAACTTAGAAATACCAAATTCCTTATTTTGACAGATTAAATTTTTAATATATAATATATTTATGCTCTATTCTTTCCTAGCATTCAATATAAATGTTTAGTATTTGCCATAAATAATTATCCCTTTCCGACTTGATATGTGTGCTTTATAGTATTCTCTGGCACCAATTTATGATTTTTTCCAGTATTACCAGTGTTACCACTTCCAACTCCATTGCCGTCGACACTAAACAACAAGTCGCAGTTATTTCATCCACGGGTTGCTGAAGAGGCAGCCATTCTGCTCGCGACACGTGATGACAATTTAGTGACGCTGCTACTTCAATCTCTCATGCAGACTTCAGTACAGCATATGTAATACATTATTTTTTTGATCGGATTAATCCCTACACGGTATTATAATATGTACCTATTATTAGGATAAATATTGTGGTTCTTTCCAGGCAAATTGGATATTTGTCACATATTTATATAACAGTTCAAAATTAAATGTTAATTTGTATGTTCCTTTCAGAGACTTAAAAGATGAAAGCATACCAAATGCAGTGAGTCCGGCACCGCAACAAACCACACCTGAACTTTTAAAGGCAATTTTGCATGTAAATCCGAATGTATTTGATCAACAACAAAGGAATCATTGGGGAAATCATTTACACACGTCCAAGTTTAATGGAATGTCCCCTTCAGCTTCTCAATATAACTATTCAACCCACAATACTGTTCCCTCAAGTCCCTCATCACTTGGAACAGCAGTGCATTCAGCATCCATTCCAAACCAGCAATTGCTTGCTCCTCCATGTCAATCATCACCTCATGTGAATATGGGCTCTCCACCCTCGCAAGCTAGGCCTGGGAATCAAGTAAATATAACTGCTCAGAACAGCGTGTCGCCCATTTGGAACAGTGGGAACTCTTCCAATATTTATACAAGTCCTCTATCTAACACATCTTGTTCAAATCCCCAAAATGGTGGCTTTTACAACAGTCTAGTTGGAGAGAATAGAAACTTTGGTACTAGTTTAAACGAAGACAAAGATCCTTTATCACCAAGTACTCAAGCTGATCCACAAAGGTTACTAATGCAAACACAAGAGAAGGCATTTGAACAAGGTATGTACAGCTATGTTATATTGTAAATAATGTGAATGTTTAAAAATTATTCGAATTTATGTTTAAAAATACCACATGAAATTAATTGTTGTCTGATTTGTAGTGGCAAATACGAAATTCCTCATCAAATACTTTAGCATGCTAAAACGAAAATTATCTGTATGTGTCTGGTTTGTGAGACAGATCAGTTTGATATGACATGCACGTCGACGTGTTTATTACAATGAATAATCATCATCCTCTTTATAATACCCTTAGACATAATTCCAACACTAGCCTAAAAACTCTATAAATTTTATAATTACAAGGGATCATGCAGCTTTAAATATAAGTAAAAAGCGAAATGCTAAATTAGAATGAATCAATAACACGTTAAATACGCTTTCCCGCCAAAAACTACAACTGCTTACTTTCAAGCAGTTTCGCATTCGTTATTCAAACAATTACAAATCACCGAGGATGCAAATTTAGTTTTGTATTCTACTACCTGTGTTCCTACCATCATAGTCTACTATTAAACAAATTTAATTTATATAATTTGTCTAAATGTGACGTGATTTGTTTCAATTGCCGTTATACTGAATTAAAAATAACATACCTAATGTAACATTATTTTATGTAGCTAGTAGGTACATCCTGAGTTTCACATCATACAGCTTGGATTTAGATTCCATAATTTCCAAACAGTTATTCATGGAGCATAAACAGTATTCTGGATGTAAGTTAATTTTAATTCCCTGTTTGTTTGTAGATGTGGTGACTGGTCAATCACCAGCGCAAGCTAGTGTAGCGCCGTCTCCATTACGGCAAGAACCGCAAGTGCCTCAACCGTCAATGGGCGCGCCTTACGCACTTCAACAGCAAGCGCAAAATAGTCAAGAGAAACAAGACGCCAATAAAAGCACGGGTACCATGAATAACAGATATCCTGTAGTTAAACTTGGACGCCTATCAGTAAGTATCTATTGTTCACATTTGTTAATATTTCTCCAATCGGATAGCGGGATTGCGCTAGTTCTTTTTGATCATAATTTATTCCGATCTATCGATATATAGGATACTAGCTGTTACCTGCGACTTCGTCCGCGTAGATTTTAACTAAAAAGTGTTTGTCTCCGCGGAATCCAACTATATTTCTCTGCCCAAGTTACTTAAATAGCGTAGTTTTTATAGTGTAAAGCAAGATAATAGCATGGCTTACTCAAAAACAACATTTAAATATGCGTCGTCAGATTACACGCTGTCACAATGCGTAAGAAAAATAAAGATTCACAGCTCCTCCCCCGTAGGTGATAGCGTGATAATATGTAGCCTATATGTTGACCCGACCTGTTAGTAATATTCATGCAAAATTTGAAGTAAATCCATGCAGTACTTTTTGAGTTTAGCCCGGACATACATACAGACAAACAGACAAAAATTCTAAAAGCTATACTTTTGGCTTCGATATCGATTGTAGATCACGCCCCAAGTATTCTTTTAAAAAAATATTCAATGTAGAGTTTTGACTTTCCTACGATTTTATTATATGTATAGATTAGGTTATTCAAAATATAACCTCTTTTACTTAGCAGTGGCTAATATGTCTATTAATGATATTTTATTTAAAACCAATTAGATAGCCTAAGAATTGAGCCCTTGCTCAAACCAATTTTGACTCTTTAACAATAAATAATAATAAACTAATATTAATATGGATAAAATGTTAACACAAATTAATACAATCATAATCTCAGATCAGCTATCTGAGCAAAAATCTTGTAGTAAATGTCTGCAATTTTCTTTATTTTGAGCTGTGCATACTGAGCTTCTTTATGCAAAGATACACAAAATTATATCAGTATAATTTTTTTTATCTTCGCATAAAGAAGCTCAGAATACATTTTCTTATGCAACTGCTTTATTTTATGGATCAGTATTTAAACGATAGCTTTTTATCTCCAATAAGTGCCCGCTTACATAGACCAGCTCGAAGAGGGCTTGTTCTTTCACACTGATCGAATGTCTTGGTGACGCTTTCGTACGTGGGCTAGGAAAGCATTCACATGCGCGCGTAGCCACCCGGTAAAATTAAAGTCTTGGAACCAGAATCACACTCTCAACATTGGAAATATTCCTTGTGAAATCTGTGCGTCGCATAAAAGTTATTGTTTTTATGTATAATTATGTTGATATGCGTGTTCTCCTATCTCGCCATATGGAATAAGGTACTTCAGACTAAAAAGACAATTTATTGGCTGCACTAGTTGAAGATTATCATAATGAACGCAAGCGTAATAGATATGCACAATCAGCTGTTCGAGCACGAAAGAGCACACAAGCAGAACCAGTCTGCTCCTCGATCACGAAAGAGTACACTCGGAGTCTATGAACTTGCGAATATGGGCAGTCGATCTGCTGCTATTAAGACTGCGCATGTGCCAAAACAGGCGGTCACAGTGAATAAAATCAAAATTTTTTGTTTAATACAAATATGAAATATACATTTACCATAGCAATGAACGTGTTTACAATCATTCCGTGTAAAAAACTTAAAATAATTAATATTTTCGCCTATAAAATTACATAAATTTGGACATATTCAATGTAATTATAAAATATTTAATTTCAATTACTTAAATTCAATCATTTTTTTATTTTTGTTTAAATTTCTATTAATCTTATTTATTGCAATAATCGTGACACTTCTTATGTATGTAATATTAAACAATAGGTACGACATTCTTCTCTGGATCTAGTTTAATCTAAATGGTACTTGTTATTGACATGTTTTATAATTATATAATTAGGACTATTTATTGTTATCAAATAAATGACATTTTCAAGGTATATAGGCATACTAATGAAGCATTACTTGACATTTCCATGTATTGTTAATTTAATGGACCAGCTATTTTCTTTTTTTATAAATATAATATTAGACATGTAATAATATAACAAACATTTATTGTATATGTATTTTGTGCCACATGTGGCAGAATATGCTGTATATTTCTATAAAACCACCAACCTGTATACTACTTGACCATATTCTTGCAAATAAAGTTATGATTTATTTATGATTTACGAAAAATGCAAAAACGTAAGCCCGTGTTACGTGATTTTTAGATTATAACAGTAGAAGTCTTTCCTATTTTACAGTTGTTTAAACGACACATAAATAGTTGTATTACAATTTGCCCGTCCTAAATATTTAAGTTATTGGTTGACAATAAAGATACGTATTTATCATAAAAGCCCTTCAAATCCTCCATACAATTTTACTATGGCGGCCGCGCGCCGATTTAAATATGCGCCGCACGAGCTCTGTCATTATCTGTCTTGCGCTCGGCGCAGTCTTAATGTTTAACAGCATTAGGACGATTCTCGAACTGCCTCTTATCACAAATGATGGATAGTGTAAAAATTAACCTTATTTTAATGTATCAAAACTCTACGTTAAATACGATCAATAAAAAATTTGTACTGCTCTCCGTGCCAGTTTTTATGAATGGCCATTAACGGTTATATTTGGAAGGCCTTTTTTTTACTTCTACGTACCTAATTGAATTAGCCAATCTCAAATATGAGAGTGTCTGTTGCAAAAGATTGATTTAATATAAATGAATTATAAATATAATATTAACACGCTCACTCGTGTTGAAAATTGTATCAAGAAAGTGTAATGTGTGAGCTCACTCTTCTCGGTGTGGACTCTTTTAGGGCTATCTAAGAATGGTCATGGCACATCTAGGATTAAAATCTTTGAAACTACACTACAAATACGGCATATTTCTCGTGCAGGTGTTAAATACTAAAAGAAAAATAACAAGCGTTATTTAAATCTATTACTTTTGTTGCGGTATTTATATTTGAATTAAAATATTCAAATATCATATGTACGTTTCGCAGGAGGGATTGTTAAAGAAACATGATTTTACAACCGAAGAAAGGCCAAGGAAAAATAGTACATTGGAATCAGATTCCGACGATAATGTTCCCCTAAAACCGAAGTCTAGTAGTAATACGCCAACTGTAGATAAAGAGAGAGAAGCGATAGACATAGCTAGAGAGAAAAATTGGGAGGCAGTCAAGAGAAAACACGAAGAAGCCAGTAAAAGGGAAGAAGCTGAAGCCGCGATAGGTAACATACACAACCATTATCTTAATAAATACCTAGCTATTATCTAAAAGTTACGAATCATTACACAAAATTATTTTCAGTGCGGCCTAAGTTACGGAAAGTGGAACGCAGATTAGTACCTGTGCTGGAAATGTTGTCGGTAGACGAATTAATGGAGACAAATACGTATCAGCGTTTTAATAAATTGATAGAATCAGTATTCGAAACTATTGATGATGATATAATAATTACGGACGAAATGGGTGAGTTTTCTTTATTTAGTTTCCAACTGGTTTAGTGTACTATATAAAGGCCATATCGTATTTACTCATGCATTTATACATTTCAGAGGGAACAGATATTCCTGAGGAACTATTGTTACCCCGTTATCAACTTCAAGAGTTGTGTTCGGAAGCAGCTAAGTTGAAAAATCTTGGTGCTATGGAGGCGATACCTGCAGACAGGCTAGTTCGATTACTAAGTCTAATGGAGAAAAACATTAGAGCAGCGGAGAAAATGTCCCTAGTAGCAGATCCTGTACGTCTTATTGTCTGTAATTCTAATAATTTTAGTAACAAACATTAATAATTTTAATACAATCATTAAATATAATTTTCAGGAGGACAGTGAAGAAATGAAACAGATATGGATGGAGTCGGCACTGGAGAGGGTCATGTGTGCCTCGGACGCATGTCTCACGTCGCTCTACGTAATGACCGCCCCCAATATGCCCAAGCGTATATTTCTAGAAGATGTTATAGATAGAATTATTATGTTCATCAAATTCCAGTTAAACAATACGATTTACTGCGTCTACGACCCCGTGTATAGCATTCAGAGCACATCCAAAAAGAAAGGTAATGACTGTCGCTAGAGGTAGTGGTATGTAGTTGTATGCAGGAGGTTAGTAACAGTGTGGTGTGCGCAGTGGACGGGCGCAGGCGGCGCGGCGGAGGCGCGGGCGGCGGCGCGCGGCGCGGCGGCGGCGGCGGCGGCGCGGGCACGGCCACGCGCGCTGTGCGCGAGCTGTACACGCACGCGCACGAGAGCGTCACCATGCTGGCCGAGCTGTTCGCGGCGCACCACCTTACCGACACCACGGTGCTGCACGCCTCCACCGTCGGCGTCTCGCCCTTCTTCGTCGAGAACGTCAGCGAGCTGCAGCTCAGTGCACTCAAGCTCGTCACTACGGTGAGCTATTGCCCCTCTCCCTTTCTCGCTCATTTTCTCTCTCCCTCTCCCTCTCATTCTCTCTGTCCCTCTCCCTCTCCCTCTCATTCTCTATATCATTATCTCTCTATCTCTCATTCTCTCTCTCTCATTCTCTCACTCTCTCTTTCTCTTCGCATGCTCTACTTGTAGAACTCCACTCTCACTCCAGCTCCAACACGGGAGCGTCGAAAATATCGGCTCTAATTATTCACATTATCACGCCGAGTTGCGTGAAGTTTCCGCTCTGTATTGTGATGTTGTCTAATGTGCGAAATAATATTTCCAGATATTTACAAAGTACGAGCAACACAGGCGGCTGCTGCTGGAAGACATTTTAGCATCGATAGCCCGCATACCTAGTTCTAAGCATAACTTACGGTCGTTCCAATTGAGCTCTGATCAACAAATACAGATGTTGACGGCGCTCGTCCTTCAACTGGTACAGTGCGTAGTCACGCTGCCGGAAACATTGTGTAAGTCGCAAGACAAGGATAAAGATCCTGAATCATCTGAAAGTAAAAAGGTAAACTGCTCGGTTTCTATTTGTTCCGCGCAATAAACAAAAATCTGTATAACTTCTACGTATTTTCGTTTACGTAATTGTTTGTTTTTTCCAGAATGTTGATAAAGATCTTTTGATAATATCCAAGTACGAAGCAGCGATCAGTGTGGGCGGTACATTCCTGACGTCATTCCTGAACAAGTGCCGGAGTCGTAACGAAGAGGTCGATTTCAGGCCTCTGTTCGAAAATTTCGTGCATGATTTACTTACCACGGTAAACAAACCTGAGTGGCCTGCTACTGAACTTCTACTAAGTCTACTTGGAACTATGCTAGTAAGTGTCCATAGTTTATATCATGTGATTTGTTTTGTGTATGTTATGGTAGCCATTAAAATATTACAAATATCTAGGTGAAATACATGTCGGATAAATCGATGGAGATGTCAGTTCGCGTAGCGTCCCTGGAGTACTTGGGCCTGGTGGCGGCGCGGCTGCGACGCGACAGCGTGCACTCGCGTGCGAAACTTGCCACCATGGACGCCGTCGTCAGGGATATACGAGCTGAAGAGGAAAAAGATGGCAATCAGGCACAAGTATGATCAGTTTCAATTCGTTTGTAGAAATTTACCAAACATTTTAGATATACCTAAGTTAATTCTCTTTTAACGTTCTTAGAGTGTAACTTCGGGCCTAGATGAAGACGAGGAGAGAACAGAATTTTTACAGCGGGTTTTGCTCGACTACCTTGCCATCAATGGGCAAAAGGATCAGGCATGGAATTGTGCCCGACACTTCTATATCACGCAATGGTATAGAGATATGGTAGTCCAGCCTAAGAGCACATCACCCACAAAGAAAACAAAGAACAAATCCAAGAAACGTTTCAAGGATGAATCCAGTGAGGAGGAGTCAGACGCGGACGACGACAGCGACGACGAGGGGCGTCGGGTCAAGGAGTCGAAGGCCGATAAGAAACTTGCCTCTAGTGCGCTCATATCGGCTGAGAAATTTAAAACTATGGAACGGCGGAAACATTTCTTCCTCGAAAAGATACGGCCATTCCGATATCAAGGCGGTACTCAGGTGCAAGTGATGCAATCATACATTGACTATAGTGGTGCAGAACTCATCTCTCAGTACTTAGCTTCGAAAAGATCGTTTTCCCAGAGTTTTGATAGATATCTAAGAAAAATACTTGTAATTTTATGTGAAAATACGATAGCGATACGCACGAAGGCAATGAAGTGCTTGGCAATGATCGTGGAAGCCGACCCGGCGGTGCTGGCCCGGCCCGACATGCAGATCGGCGTCAACCGCTCCTTCCTCGACCAGTCCACCGCCGTACGCGAGGCCGCCGTCGACCTGGTGGGCAAGTTCGTGCTCAGCCGCCCCGATCTTATCGATAAGTATTATGGAATGCTCTCAAATAGAATATTGGTTAGTGTTATCTATATCGTTACAACCCTCGTCCGTTATGTATGTTTTATCTATAATTATTGTGTGATAAAAATGGTCTTAATTTTATTTATAGGACACTGGTGTTTCTGTGCGAAAACGAGTGATAAAAATATTAAAAGACATTTGTATAGAGTGCCCAGAGTTTCCTAAAATACCTGAGATTTGTGTAAAGATGATTAGGAGAGTGAACGATGAGGAGGGTATAAGAAAGTTGGTGATGGAAGTGTTTCAAAACATGTGGTTCAGTCCGTGTGCAAATACCGCACGGCCCGGTACGCTGGACATGACTGCGGCGGCGGCCGATCCTCTCACTAGGAAAGTCCTGAACATCACAGATGTGGTGATATCCTCGAGAGATATCGGTCTTGAGTGGTTTCAACAGCTGCTGACCAGTGTAAGTCAATAACAATATGTAGTTTCACCAATTATATTGTTACTATGTGAACTTTAATGCATCAACATATAAACTTTTTGCAGTTATTTAAACCTAAGGAAGATAAAGATGATTCTACAAAGATTATATATCAACCGCCTAAATCACTTTTACTTGCTTGTCAACAAATAGTAGACTGTCTAATAGAAAGTTTACTTCAGTTGGAAGAGACCAGCGCAGATGGTGAGGAAAGAAGATTTATAGATTTTATTACTTTATAGAATCTGCGTATGTGTATATATATTACGTGATTTTTGTATTTACAGGTACTGGGTCGTCACAGCGCATCTTAGCTTGTCTTTCAACACTGCATTTATTTGCGAGAATTAGGCCTCAATTGTTAGTTAATCATGCATTAACTCTGCAGCCATACCTCAGTTTAAAATGCCAGGTATGTAATTTGTCAAGTAGTCTAACATATCGTTATCACCACACATTACCCGAGAGCTAAATGTTGATCTTACTCACACAAACTTTTCTTTTTATATTTAAATTTTCTTATTATTTATTTACTTGGACATCCAGTAGTTATTACATTAATGCTTATTTTAACAAAAGAAATATTAATACTAACACGTAATGTATAACTTTTAATTTGTCACATCATGCACCATTAAAGTATAGGGATGGTAGCACTTAATCAACTAAGATAATACATTATTTAAAACAAAAATAAACGTAAAATATAAAAAAAAAACTTACATAAACAGACATAATAAATAAATAAATAAATATTCTATCACATACATACAACACCATCTAGCCCAAACTAAGCAGAGCTTGTACTATGGGTACTCGACAATGGATAAACATACATATATTATTTTTTTTGTAAATACATACATTTGATATCTATATATCAAATGTATGTAAACACCCAGACCAAGACAAACATCCATGTTCACGTACACAAATGTTGGACTTGTGCGGGAATCGATCCCGCGACCTCAGGCGTAACAGTAGGTTACACTAACCACTACGCCATCGAGGCCGTCAAAATATGTCTGTTTATGAAGTTACATATGTAATGCCTATCAATATTTATATATTATATAAATATTGACAGACATTACATATGTATAAATACATTATCAAACCAGAGACTTAATATTGGTTATTGCTCCTGAACAATTCCAACACTTTGGCTCTGAATTTTATTGAGTTAGTGTTAAAGATATCTAATTCACAGATCATGGTATTAAACATTTTTGATATTCTAGAAATGGTATATAGCACAAAAAGCATAGGTATAGACGATAATGCGTATTGCAGAACCAGTACGAGCAACAAATAATGTCGACGGTGGCGTCGACGCTGGAGTTGGTGGTGCCGCTGATGGAGCACCCGAGTGAGGTGTTCCTGGCGCAGCTGGAAGAGGACGCCGTGAAGCTCATCCTGCAGCGCGGACAGCTCGTCATCGCCTCCTGTATCGCTTGCCTCGCCGCCATCGTTAATAATCTCACGCACAATTACAAACTTATTAGGGATGTTTTCAATAAGTACCACGGTCAGTATCATCTTTTTTACTATCCTAACTAATATTATAAATGCGAAATTGAGTTTGTTTGTTTGAATATTGGTTTGTTTGTTTGTTACGCTTTCACGCCTTAACTACTCGACCACTCATCATGAAATTTCGCATACACGTGGTCAGGGGTACAGTAGGACATAGGTTACCTTTTATTCAGGAAAAGTAATGTTACTAACCTAACCTACATTTACGCGAGCGAAGCTGCGGGCAAAAACAAGTATAAATATAAATTAAAAAGCGGTTTAGCGAGGTCATAGATACCAGTCCTATTCCATGGATTGTCTTTAGTCCTCGTTTATAATTAACATTTTACTTTTGTCTATAACTAATGTCTGGGTACACACGGCTACACATCAATTTAGACACCCTACATACGCATAATTACGCTACATACAAAATAGAAAATTGCCGGAAAGGGACAGTACATAGTGGTGTCGATGTAATAGTAAGGATAGAGCGTAACAAAAATATAACGCACTCTCTCGCACGATTCGCAGCGTTCAACTTCTAATAGTTCAAAGTCCAAACAGTCTAGGTTGATGCGCCGCTGTGTGTACCTGGGCTCTTGGACTATTAATATGAAGTAGTGTATCCAGTGGTCGAAATTCGACCATAATTATTATTAAAAATTTTACCGAAGCAAATATAAATTTACTGTTTGTTTTTTATTAAAAATCATCGCTCGACAATCTGTGGAAATATGGCACTGAACTGTTTTGTCTTTGCCTATTTATATATAGACATTCACACCAAAAAAATAATGTTATTTAATAAAATAATTATGTCTTTTTCTCCTTCTTTTACTACTAGAGCTTTTAAGCGGCCTCTTTGATTGCTTGTGTTTGTCTATATGTTTATTATTTTACCATTGTAGGTGTACTACTCCAATGGAAGCACTGCTGGCAGCGAAATCCTGAAATGACAAGAGCACTACCTTCGAGGCCACATTTTCGACGAGCCCTTTTTATAGTTGGTCTTTTGTTACGGTATTTTGATTTTACGGAATCTAGGGTCATAGATGGACTGCCGGTAAGGTTATTTACATACTCAACTTTGCTTCATCAATTTATAATATACTAATTTGATATATTTTGTCAATAGGGCGATATAAAAGAACAAATTTTCACAACGCTAATGTTTTTCGTTGGCCTTGAAGATGAAGATTTCGTTTCGCATACACTCAAGGCATTGGGTTCAGTTTGTGTTCGGCATTACGAGTTCATGCTGCGACCCGAATTGAAAGAGTTCTATCATCAACTGCTCACGTCAGATTTGGCGCCGATAGAGATGAAAGCTGACGTACTGAGGAACATTGAGATGTACTTACAAGAGGAAGAGCAGAGGATGATAAGACAAGACAAAGAATGTAAGTACATATTTAATTTACTGCTTTGTGTTGCCAGACCTCAAACTTATTTACTGCTTAATACCTACATAACTATATAGTTTAAGTTTTGCCAACACAAACCAATGTATTTTATATTCTAGCGTCCTTAAAACTTTGACCGCCACGTCAAACAATCATATGCCTACATCGTTTTTGTGATCTTATGCTAAAATGGATGAAATAAATAGTAAGCAGTTCACATAATATAAATTGCGATGAGTTTAGCTACATAATTAACAATACAAATAAGAAGAACAACACGATTTTATAGGATTTATTAGCGTTTAACCTTTTGACCGCCACGGACGTCCATTCACGTCAAATTAAACCGTGCTCACGACGCCCCCGACGGCATGGCACGTCGAAAATACGACTATTTTACAGTTCAAAATAAACATACAAAAATATGTTTGTGGTGTTCCTTTTACCTATTATTTAAAACTACTTAATCATCGCCTGGCGTAGGGGGCACGACGCTACTTTTATGCTGTGGCGGTCAAATGGTTAAAAGTCTGTCATGTAGTCGTGACTGTGCAGTGTGGCGTGCTAGATACATTTTGCTTTGTCACGTATACATGACTGTTGCGGTCAAAAGGTTTAAAGGATATCCTAAAACTGATAATAATTTTATGAAAACAAACAGTAATAAATGAAAAGGAGATATACATATATAACAAATGAAAAGAATCCACATCTGTCCATAAATATGATTATATCTTGTCTACCAGGGTCAAAAAGATCGAAACATGAGAATCTGAAAGAGATGGGTGACGTTTCGTCTGGTATGGCGTCGACAGTGATCCAGCTCTACTTGAAGGAAATTCTCGGGTCATTTTTGCACACAAGCACAGTGGTTCGCTCCAGTGCTATGAAAGTTGTTCAGCTTGTTTTGGCACAAGGTCTCGTGCATCCTGTACAGGTAAGCATGTATTGGAGTAATTACTTTGTTCAGCATTCGCTCATATTAGCAATTTAGGGAGAAGGGCGTCCGACGATGCGTGCCGGTTCTCGTAAGTAAAGAGCGGGTGGTTAGCCTTTGTGTTAGGTCACGGTTTTAATCTCTTTTTGCCTTAGTGGCTTCAGCATAAATGGAAGACATTACCCAAACTGGTACTCAAGTTATATTATACGTGAATAAGTTTGAAAACACTACTTTCTAAATAAACCGCGATATAATCGTATATAATATAAAGTAGTTTAATCTTAGAACATATTTTAAAAGTAGAATAAAAAATGCGTGTTATAATCTTTGGAGAACAATAGTCAGTCAAAGTTTAAAATCATTTAATTATTTAGGTAACAAAGCCACGCTTAGAAAGACGTTAACAAAAATATTAGCATACTAGCTGACCCGCGCAACTTCGTCTGCTTCACATAAGAGAATTTTTCCCGTTTTTGCAACAAATTTCATTGCTGCTCCGCTCCTATTGGTCGTAGCGTGATGTTATACAGCTTTAAGCATTCCTCAATAAATGGGCTATCCAACAATAAAATAATTTTTCAATTCTGATCAGGAGTTCCTGAGATTAGCGCGTTCAACCAAACAAACAAACTCTTCAGCTTTATAATATTTAGTATAGATATCCCGAGAGATCAGAGCAGCACATTTCAAACATATAGCCAGGCCATCAGTTCTACTATAAGACATTTCAAGGTTATCCATTAATTACCGGACAACCTGTATATACTTGCTGAATTACAGTTCGAACCTAACTGAACTTATAACGCTCATACTTTCACCAGAATACAGGCTGACGATATATTTTCTCACGTTTTCCAAGTGTTCTCTTGTTGTTCATAATATTGAAAAATCAGTGCACTTTATATTAATAATTATAATAGCAATAATATACATAGAATAGTAGTTCTATTTTTCTTTCTGACATTTGTTATGGCATTGGTCAATTGAAAAATAATAGCTCCGTTGGTCCTGATATTATCCCCTGTCTATTTCAACGTGCGTAAAAGCATTTAGCTGGACCCTTATGCACATTCTTTATTTAGCTTTAAAGACTGGAGACCCTTGTTGGTAAAAACACTCAAGGGTCATTCCAATACTAAAGGAACTAGCTGTTTAGGAATACCGGTCAATTGCTATTTTGCCTTCCGTCGCTCAATTACTTGAGAGCATAGTCCACAAATACATATACGCACAGGTTCATACTTGCCCAATGTAATAAGCACCATGGTTTTCAATGCAAGAGATCAGGAAGTAATAATCTGACTCTTATTACGTTTCAGGTCCGCTAGACAGTAGGCACTTTGTTCTTTGTTATTATTCTTAGTGGTCAATGAGCTTCCTAGAATCTACTATCCCGCTAAAAGGTGGATTTTACCTTATAGATTATCATCACCTTAGGTGACTCACTTCCATAAAACAGGCTTTGTACCTATTTGACCCCGACGTAGGTTACCGAAAGCAGCGGTTTGGTTGTTTTACCTTGACTTTGCTTCTGCGAAACCAAGAAGACATTGTGTAAGTCCATCAGCGTTAGTTACCGATTACTATCAGATGAGCCAGTGACACATCTGTTAACAGGAGCTATAAAAAGAAAATTTGTACTTTACTGAGCATAATAAAGTTTGTTTGGACTTTTTATAGTCATAAGATTAACCTGACTATAACAAGTAATACACCCAGTTTCTCAGGCCATAATGCTACACAGCTTGTATGCCGAGTGATTGGCTACTTAGTAAGTAGTTCCTGTCCAGTCTTCTTATCCACGTGTATGGTATCTGTAGAGCTCGATGCATACCTGGCGAAATCCCTAGTAGGTTCTTTAGGCGTAAGTGACAAGCAATGTGGTCACACACTACTTATTATCAGGTGAGCTGTAGGTTTATGTACCACCAACAAGCCTGTGCCGAATCCTGGCCCACTATAAAAGTTACACAAAGAGTAAGTTTTATTTAAACAGGCTCTGAAAACCACCAGTCTAAAGTGCTCCGAACGAGTTGGTTATTTAATAGATAACGTCGAATATGTCTCAAATAATTCGATTGGTAAAATGATAATGAACTGCCAATGGCAGTTCATTACCATTTTCATAAAACAACAACATAAATTATATATTATGTTTATTATACAACACAAATGTATTTAGTGAATGTTTTATTTGTGTCAATTCTTTATTTAATTAGCACTTAAATTGCTATATTTTATTCAAATTTATTTATTATTTTAATCAAGGTCTTAATTAAAATAGATTACTTTAAATCCACTTACAAACAAATCCTAACTATCCTAACTAATATTATAAAAGCGAAAATGAGTTTGTTTGTTACCTTTTCACGCCTAAACCACTGAACCGATCATCCTGAAATTTTGCATATACGTTGACAGGTGTACAGAAACGGACATAGGCTACCTTTCATCCCGAAAAAAATCACTGTTCCCGAGGAAAACAATAATAACGTTCTTATGATAATAGATGGCGCCACGTGTCTTTCGAATCATGATTGAATTATATTATTACAAGCAGTGTTGAAGTTTCTATTTTTATTTGTAGATTGTTCCATATTTAATATGCATGAGTACGGACCTGGAAGTAACAGTGTCGCACACAGCTGACAAGCATCTTCAAGAGATTGACAAGAAATATCCTGGATTTATTCACATGAAAGCACAGCTAGGCATTAAGCTTTCATATCAGTTACAAAAAATATTGCAGACAAATGCAAACAAAGGAGTTATAAGAGGGTTTAGGTAAGAAGTATTTCTTTCATAACAGTGAATATGATTATAATATGAAATGTATTATCTGTTTGATATTCGTATCGTTAAAAAAAAACGATTATTTTCTGTTTCAGGAAAAAAGACCAGGATGACTTACCAACTGCGCTAAACGGATTCTTATACTCGTTACTTCGTAACACGCGACCACAGAGACGCGCGTTGATTTTGTCATTGTTAAAACAGTTTGATGACGTTTCTGTGAGTCTTGCATAAGTTTTAGAATTATATAAACAATATATTACACCGCCATCTAAATAATTACCTTCTTTCATTTCAGACTGCTCCACTGGATCAGATGTTGTACCTAGCTGATAATCTGAGCTACTTTCCGTTTCAAGTTCAAGACGAACCATTATTTATTATACACCATATTGATATCATTATTTCAACATCTGGATCAAATCTATTGCAGCTTTTTCGGGAGGTAAGGATATATGTTTAGTACATTACATTCTCTCAACTTTTGCAAGTTCCGAAGTTGCGCACAATATCTTGCTTACATACTTGTACTCATGGTGTGCTTACATACATACCTGTATCAGCGAATCAGTAAGCATAATATCTCGCAGCCTTAACTTTTGCATAGACAAAATAATATCATAAATATTTTGCCCATAACTTAATTATTATAGAACCATCAACTCGATATTCTGTGTTATTTCTGAGGTAATTTGTGTGGAGAAATAAATGCTATCTATGCAAAAATTTTGCGTGACGTAAAAAACGATTAACTAAGCAAACAAGCTATAATCAATGTCGCTTTTATGTTCCATTAAATATTTTTATACCATGCAAAATAGTGTGCATATATAATCAATACAATATTACACAAACAATCCTTACGACTCGGCACTCGCATCTTTCAATCGAGCATAGCCAAACATATTTGTATTGTGCTCTTGTGCATAAAAGCATTCCTGGAACTGATTAAAGAAGCGTTGTGCTATAAACATTTAACCATTGGCTTGCGCCACTTTTACTGGCAAGAGAGCAACCCTAATTTGCTGGGCCGGTATTACGCTAATGATATCTATACCTGGACCAGGCGATGCAAGCGTCCGAAATCAGCGGTATTTGCGTATATTTAGATGGGCTATGTCCAAGTTTGCGAGATTGGCTAATTGGTGTACCTAATGCATTTTTTTCTGCAGGGGTTAAACAAACCAAGTACAGAGGAAAAAGAGCCATTAGACGAAGAGGAGGATGATGAGGAAGCAGAAACGTTGTTGACGCAACTGCCGGAGTGCACGCGACCACTGCGGGACGCCATGCGACAAGCAAGAGGCTGTCTGCTGCTACTCGTGCTCAAACAACATCTCAAACAGCTTTACGGATTCACAGACGCGTTAGTATAATTTAGCTTCTATCAAAAATGTGACCTAATTTAATATTTTCGTAAAGCTATACTGCTAAAAGAACTGAATGTTAGTTATATCAGGTATGTAATTTTTGCTTATGCTAAAATTGACTTAATTGTCTTTACGGTGGTTGTTTGCGAAATCACCAATTAAAAAGTTTAAAGGACATTGTTCAGCTGCCATACATTGTTAGCCTAAGAACCAACAGCCACAAAACAATGATACATATGTCGTTAAGTATGATCAGTATGATCACATTCAATTAAAAGTGAATATAAGTCACGGACACTTCTGAATATTGCATACTAACTGAAATACTTATTGTCGACTACTCGACATGCACCTGCCGCGCCTAACCGCTGATCGGAGCGGGACTTCTACGTCACCGCCCCACCGCCCCACTCCAGCCATCGGCGCTCGCCCGCCGGCACCCGCACCGGCAGTCAGCCACAGACACGATCGCACACGGCCGCACTAGCGCATCATTTTTAACTATTGTTTTTACGCGCTCATATTTAATTTAAATGTTGTAATTCTTTATCTAAATCATTATACATTTCCAACTACAGTCCACTAGTCTCATTTATACACTCCATTGAGATATCGTCGGCAACACTTATGTACTGATCATGACATAGGTATCTATGACGAATTTCAATAATGGTATTTATAGAATAGCATTCGTATTAACTACTTAAGAAAAATTACAGAAAAGCTAAATAGGAAATAATTTCTCTGATAAAACCGTACATACACATATTGTTAAAACTGTAGGCATGGCAATACTGCGTGTCTCAGATTTAAAACAATGGATGCCGGTGTATTTGAAATCGCGTAAATACTTTTTAAAACGAAAACAAGATTCGAAAGTGTCCTTGAGATTGTAATGATTGATTATTAAGTCATAAAATAAAATACAAATTATTGTTTAGGTGTAATGTGTGTTGATTCATAGGCCAAATTGTTCATTGTCCTTTCATAGTCCCAAACCAAATTATAAGAGTACTCTACCCGTATGGTACAATGTGTAATAAAACAACCAAATTCTTTTAGAAAAATTAACCAGTACTCGCCGTCGGAAGGCGTGAAAGTGTACGAGAAAGCGGTTTCGCGGCGGCACGCTCCCATCTTCGAGCCGAAGGCCACCATCGCGCAGCTGCAGGAGGATGACGACGACGACGAGCTCGATGAACGGGGCCGCCGGAGACTCGTCGACGACTACTTGGAGGTAAGACGCAAATACTTCTCAACAAACATATTCGGCATACTGCGGTAGATTACGCCGAATGTCACTAGTTAAGATAATATACGGCTGCTCTACGTAGATGTATTTGAGCGTGTTGCTTGATTCTGATGTTAACTATTTATTTGCAGTTCAAACAGCTGATGCTGAAATTCGACCCTGAAGAGGAAGAGGAAGAGGAACAGGCAGGAGGAGCCAGCGCGGCGGGCGTGGCGCCGGACACGGCGCAGGCGCCGGCGCCGAGCGCCGCGCCGCCGCCCGCCACCTAGCGCCGCGCCGCGCCGCCGCCCGCCGCCCGCTAGCGCGGCGCCGCACAGCTCGCTGAGCACGGGCGCCGCCACGTCGCCGCGCCTCTCGGCCGCTAGAGACACTTCCCCGCCGAGGCGCGGGGCGGGCTCTCGCTATTCGGCCGCCGCGCCGCGCCCTGGCCCCCCGAAGTTCTTTATATAAGTTGTATTTGAGAAACTCGATTTTGTTTTTATATTAAAAGTCTTGTGTGTAGATAATTTTTATGAGAATATAAAGTATATGTACCTCCTCCGCCTCGAGTCTTTGGAAGTCCGCCCCGCCCCTCGATCCGCCGGAGATTAGCTTCGACGTCCGCTCGATGTGTAATATTTGTACATATTTCAATTTCAAAGGAATAAAGTGAGAACTCGACTTTTAAAAATATCATTTTTATATTTACATTTTTCAGAGTACAAATTTAAAATTATATAATACGATTATAAGTAAGTAAAATTAATATTTTTGTAGCTGCCGTCGCCCACTGACGATCGACCCTATTCGGCCTTCTTCGGCCGATCGTCAGATACCGCGAATTTGTTACAGAGGAAAAATATTAGGGTCTCCGACGTAGGTTTTACTTTGCCGTCGGCGATGAGACGTCGCAGGTTGCGTATGCGCTGTTTGTGCGGGTACTCGCGCGACGCCGGCTGTGGCTGGAATCAAGAATATAATGCTGAGACTGAAAACTGATTTACGAATATAAAAGCTTACTTTAATAGTACACAATGTCTTATTATGGTGATGACATTTAAAGCTATATGTGATTAATGTACATATTTATTTTTATTGCGTATTAAAAGAATTTGAACTCTGAAATGCATTTACTTTTTATTTACTCATTTCTTAACTGCCATATAAATTATTACTTACACGGAATCGACTGAAATATTGTGTGCTATTAAATGTAGCATTTCATACAACGTTTTCATTTGCAGCCTCTAACAATAAGCAGTGGTTATATTTTAGGATCACAAGCGCACAAGGTGCACTTAAAAATTGGCAATCACCAAAACATTTACGAACTGATGTCTTTTTTATTATTTATTTTTCATCTCGCAACATTATTATTATACAAATATTTATTATTGCAAACATAATTAACAGTGTTTAGAATTGTACTTGTAATAATTTAATTTCTTAGTTTTTATATAGATTTTTCAGAATAAAGTCACACTCAAAAATCCTATTTACTAAAATAAGCTTATCTATCTGGAGTAAAATTCGCTGTTTCAACATACTTAATGTCCTTATACAGACCCCAAAAAAAAAAATTTGCGGTAGTCTTTGGGGACTGTCGATAGAAGTGAAAACTTTAATCCTTGATCATAAACACTTCTTTATAAACCAAAAATGGAAAGCGTTCGGTGACGATGACGCGAGTTCCATGATTTTTATTCACCCAAGAAGTGCTCAACGCGCCTAAAGAAGTTTTCACTTCAAAAATATTTTACATATTAAATGATACCATAATTTTATAAAACTGAACTTTGAACACAGAGATAGGACCTTAAAATATAACCACACTTTATTGTATGCCTTATTGTTACACACCATGTAACTAGCATCTGACCAAGGCCTTGTTCGCGTATATTATTATAATATAACACCTGATGTTATTTGGGGATAGCTATCTAATGAAAGAATGTTAGAATCGGTTCAGTAGATCCAAAAATATTATAAGCACACAATACGTGTGTTTTTTGGATATTTTATAATGGTAAGTAGTATAATTATAGACCTAAGGGCCAATTTTCAACCAATTTTCAAACCTTAATTACGGTTAATTTTGGTTTATCTGATAGTAAACTAACATTATCCATAGCTAAAATATTGGCTGGAAACATTTTTTTAATGACATAGGTAATACTGACAGTTTTTATAATAGGTACTTAGAACTGGCTTATTCCCAACTGCCACCACTGGTGGGTCGTTGGGACTAAATTTTATATTTATTCCCAAGCGCCACGACTTGGGGCGTTTGGGAACAGATATAATAAATAGAACGTACCTAAGAATTTTGTCTTGCGGTATAAAACAGAAATTTAGATTCACTTGAATTATTTTCTTACGTATGTAGGTACCTATATCTTTTTATTTGGAATGTAACTCCTTAATTTAAAACATGATAACAGACATACTTTATGGGATTCAATATAATGACCAACAAAAATACTAATGGCACAGCAAAATATGCTTACTAAAAGCCCATATGGTTTCAAGAAAATGTTTTAAGCGTTCGTCAAGCCGTCAAAATCAATGTAATGTCATGCTGTCTGATAATTCAAATCATCCTAAAATAATTGTCTGCATGGTATTAATAACTACTTAGGTACCTAGGAACTTATTAACTCCATAATTGCTTCTAACTATTTTTTAGATTACCACAGTAATAACGGCTTCAAATACAATGTAAATAATATAATGTAGTAACATTCGAAAATACACTACTAGGATTTTAAAATCATCTAGATAATAAAAATAATGCGCATATGAATTTAATGTGTAGTATAAATAAATAGAAAATAGGTAGGTATAGAGCCATATAAAAATTACATTTTATGAATAGGTACCTATATATTTTAGTTTTCTACATTTAGTTAACCTAAAGATTATTATATTACATGTTTTACATGTATATAGCTTTCAAAGAAAAGAAAACTGTATTGTGATATTCTGTAACTTTAAGCCTCAAGGATTCCCTCAAATAATTTAAGGTGACAGTGAAAATATGAAATGCCATACGACGAAGAAGCTCACCATTGCTACCTGAAGGGGTAGGCAATAACAACGGAGTGGCTCGTGCTACGTGCGTCTTGAGATACAGACCTACCTCATTCTCAACCTGATTTACCTACTCTTATACATTCTGCCGTGGTAATCGAGAGAGTAGTAAGGGAGACCGGGGACAATTTAAACAATTTTCCATAAACCATGTGCAGTGCAGTATCTATAGAACACACATCCCTCATATTTATGTCGGTGAAAGAGTAGTTATCTAGTTATTAAATTAAAGGTTAAATATGTCTCTACCTCGAATAGTTAACCTACAATCACCTATTAAACAAGACCGGGCCCAGTGGTTCTATTGACCCCACCCCAAGGACGGATGAAACAGTATGTAGGGATAATTGAAACACAGAAAATATTTTAGGAATTACTGAAAGTTTTTAATCAATCTTAACAAAATTCCTTAACCACTAAGTTACTAATTGAGATCGTGACAAGTCAGTCTACTTAAAATTAATATTTCAAAAATTATAATCAAAAACATTTTCAACATAAACAACTCGATATAATTATATCTTATTTATATAATTTTAGTGTTCTAATTTGTACTATTGGATACTATTAAACATAATAGACAGACTTAATATCCTATTATGCTTGAATGCGCTATATTGACGAGAGAAAAAAAGGTAATCTAGTCTCATACAAAATGGCTTGTTTCAATTATAACAATCGTATATTGACTTAACTGTAACTCTTCTTGATAAATTTAATTTCAGGGAAGATCAAATCAACTTACTTAATATTTGGCACTTAACATTTAAACGACATTTCTAATGTATATGCCAAAACTAGTCAAAAGTAGGTACATTTACTAATCAGCAATCTCCATTTAAGCTACAATCGGGTTATCTATCAGATGTAATTTAATATAAGCGATTGTGATTAAATAAATTTTAATGTTGTCTTCCTTTATTTAAAAAACCAACGTGTCGAATTAACAAACATGGATTATTTACACTCGAGAAAACACAAACCTCCTTTTGTGCAGTCGGGTAAAAACGGCGGACGGTTGAAACGTGAGGAGGATTGAAACGTTTCAAACGTCCACAGACAGTTTGTTTCAAATGTACCCATATCACATTTTCTACTTCAACACTCAATATTTTGTTTGATTTTACCTTTAACATTAATCAACAGTAATAAACACACTCTTAAATAGTTAAGCAAGACTCCAAATTAGGATAAACTGTCAAAACTCAAGATTTGAATAGTAAATAACAAAAAAAAAATTGTAATACCTACTTACTTTTTGGCGCGAAATTCGTCAAGAGGTCCTGTGCACGACAGCGTCGCTCGCTGACTCGAGCCGTACCCAACCAAAAGACCTGGACGACGAAGCAACGCACGACGCGTCACAGACGTAGGTATCATGGTTTTCGAGAAATTGACGTTGTTGCAATCATGACGTGTTTCAATTGTCCCCGGTCTACCCTAAATAAAAGGTAACAAACGAAGTGAAGGTCATGCCAGCAAAACGTTAATAACTTACCTCTTCTGATTCTTTAAGATCTGGTGGAGGAATGCCAATGATGGAGCTGTCCCACATGACCGGGTGCCATGGACGCCGCACAGCTCGCTCTGGCGGCAGCAGGGGCTGTGGTGGCTTCAGCGGCAACGTCCTTACGTCAACATACTCCTCGTCGTCATAATCTTGTGAACTCATTGTTAAAAATAAATAGTTCGCCTGTAAATACAAAACGTAAACAATGTATAAAATTGCAAAACATGTAAGTACAGCGTTTTACTATTTTTATTATTTTCACTAATATAACTCCTAATAATTTAATTAACTATAGTGACTAGGCTTAGGAATATTATGAATCGAGCCTGCGTAATACATGCCTAGCAATGTGTAGGTAGGTATGGTGTGATAACTATCGAAACAAACGGTACCATCGTTGTTGTAAATAAATACAACTCACATACCTAATATCAAAAATCTGTTTGACCTACTAGCATAAAACATAAACTAGGTTCCATTAAACAAATTTATTAGGTAGTAGGTTGATACGTACTACCTATCACTGTACTGTAAGAGCGGTTCCAATTTGATCGTTCAGTGAAACGTCGCGCGTCGTCGATAAAATCAATGCATATTGCATGTTTTATTATTAGAATGAACGCAATAGCCTTTGACGTGGGTTGGTATAATACGATAAAAATAATTCTCGTAGCCAGCACTGCGACTGTAAGCCTCTGTTGTAAACCGCTGCGCAATAATATAACCCCGTTTTTTATTCAATTGGCTTCTTGGCACTGATACAAATTATTTTTTTCGACATCGGTAGCCGGCTGCGACATTCTTTGTATCGGTAAAGTTCCGAACTGTTGTTTACTTTATTTCCGGTGAACAGAGCAGACTATAAATATATTTAAAAATGGAATGTTTAGTCTCTTCTTCACAAAACACATGTACCTATATATCTACTGGTAATCCTAGTGAACTATGATAGTGAACTTAGATAAAGGTAAAGGTTTATGTAATTTTACTAACTAATTGATTAAATTAGTTAGTTAAATTACATAAACCTTTACTGATTGATTAAATATATTGACGAACATACCTACCTATTTCTGTTTTATATAGTTTAATTACGCACTTTTTTTCGTAACATAAACAAACTCGGATAAAAATTAATCTAAAATACTTACACGAGCTCTATGTAATGACACTTTAATTTAAAAGAGAGCGCCGTTCAATCTACCAGTGCGTTCACTACACAAAACAAACCGCATCTACTATTTTATTATTGGCTTCCAATCTCATACGCTTTTATAAATATACCTACACAGAACACTGACTGAACTGCTGTATGACTAGAATACGACTGAAGTTAATTACTTTCTTCCGAAGTCTGGGAGCCTGTTTGTGCTTATGAGACCGTTCCTAGTGACGTACATTTGTATCTTGGACAATTACCAGTAAAAATAGATACATAAAAAACAATATTGACATCTAGGACGCTGACCGAATATCATGCCAACAATTGTGACCTGACGATACAGTTTCGCTCTATAGGATACATGTATTTAACAAGATCATAGAACTGTTCCATTAAACAATTAATAGCCTCACACTTCATAGCAACTAATATGATGATGAGTGCGAAATTAACTATACGAAAGTAACAAAGTAAACATGTAAATGGATTTAAAAATCGCTAATTAAATAGTTTAAACTCTAATGCCATAATAGTGAAATACTTAACCTATAGCAGAGCATAAAATAAACGTTAGGTAACGAATTCGCGGGTGCATACACAGTCTTACGCCTGTATTCCCGGAAGGGTGTATTTCGTGCTAAGTAGCCCCACGTAACAGGCAGCGAGCCTATTAGCATCTACCGGGTACGGGTCTAGACATACCAGGCTACTCCAAAATTATTGCGCAAAAAAGTTTTTATGTATGAGAGACTGGCCAGTTATAATCTATTTAAACATTGTTAGTTATGTTATATCCATGTAATATTAATCAATTGATTAGATAGATTATACAAATACGAATGTAGATACATAACTATTAGGAGGAACACTTAAAAACGAAGGTCAGCACCGCCGGCATATTTCGGCAGGCAAATTGTCAATCGTGTCATCACAAAACAAGATTCGAATAGGATTGGAATTATATTTTTCTTACAATTGCACATAGCTAATGTGAGCTTATCATAATCAAAGAATATTTTATTGTCGAGAAGAAATGAACCTTTCCGAAACTCAAATCTGAGCAGTTGTTTTCCTAAATAGTTTTGTTTTTATATACCTGGGTCCTGTGAAGAGATATTGGGTATATCTCTTACGAAAAACTTAATAGCAGCATACACAGGGTCTGGAAATGTATCTAATGGACAGTTATAAAATAGCCATTACGTACGGGCCCCACAAAAAATTGCCGTTATTTTATAGTGTTACTGTGGTCACACCTACCTATTCTTCAATGATGTTGGTAGCAATCAAGTTAGCTGCTAATCTTATAATTTTATTAGTTAGTAATGCCACGACAACTAAAGGAAACCTGCTGTGGAAGAAACAGCAACGTCTATCAATAATCGTCTATCTATCGTGAATTGGAAATCTACTTAGTGACCGTAATAGACAGAATGGAGGTACGATTCGCACGGGGCCAGCATTGAGTGAGAAATACCAAATTATAGAGGAGTGTCCCTAGTGATAAGAGAGAGGATCGGTGGCGGAACGAGTTAAATACGCATAACGTGGACGGATCTGAATGTGCGGTATCGATAGCTTGAGAAGCCGCTCTTATACTTACTAGATTTTGCCTGTGGCTTTGCTCGCGAAAACGTCGATTTGGTTATGTTAGTAACAGTACTTTTTCTGGATCAAAGGTGCCCTATGTCCTAGTCTGTACCCCTGACAACATGTATGCTAAATTTAATCATGATGGGTCGAGTAGTTAAGGAGTGGAAGCGTAACAAACAAACTAACATTCGCAATTATAATATTAATTAGGATTTGGATATGCTAACTACAACACGTCACCGGGTCCGCGTCGTTACACTGACTCAAAAACTCAACAATTTTAAATATTTCTTGACAATTACATTTATATATCATAATATGTGATGTATTCGTATTGCGATATGTCTATGTCATGTTTCAATTTCAAAACATTATTTATGTTTTGAAATTGAAACAAAAAAGTAGGTACTAAACTAACCAAAAGTAATAGAGCTCTGTACCATTGGTCGTCAAAGGTATTTAATAAAGGCATTAAAAACAAAGTTATTATGACTATGTACGGTTCTGTAAATTAAAATAGCGTCGATATTATTAATAATTGGTAAATAAGCTAATGCTCGCTCCAACATCGATTGAAAAATAAAACACCGCCATAACAACCATATCAAATTTAATAGTTCAATAACATCTATAACTAGTTAACAAAGTACGTACTTGCGGAAAATGTACAGTCGTCGCCGTCGTCCGATTAGCATAGGTATGTACTGGACGTT
This sequence comes from Catocala sponsa, assembly GCA_963564715.1. Lineage (NCBI taxonomy): Eukaryota > Metazoa > Arthropoda > Insecta > Lepidoptera > Erebidae > Catocala > Catocala sponsa. The sequence continues at coordinate 15,092,813 of OY751335.1, forward strand.
TCCGCTATAAAAATAATTATAATACAATAGCCAACAAAACACTTATAATAATTTGAATTTATACTCTCGGTTCGGCTGCGGATTTGCTTCAGTGTTTTTTGTCTGACTCGCAGCACGTCAGTCTGTGAAATCTTATTTTACTATTACGCAACAAATACCCGTTACCTTTTGTTCAGGTTTTATCTAAAGCGTTGTACAACCGACACGCTCTACTAATAATGATTTTGTGGTTAACAAATCAAACCTTTAACAGCTTTTACGCACTCGCAACAGTTTCATCGAACGAAACTTCGTGCTCTGACCTTGACAGCATGTATTCGGGCAGCGTGACGCCTAGCGATGGACTGTACCGGGGCATCGTTTCAGCCCAAAATGCTCCTTTAGAATCACCTCCAGCAAATTCTTCAGGCGGCGCTACGTTTGTTTCGTCCAAAATTGCAGTATTTTGTTCAGCTTCTGTTTCCACGCTTCTCTTAGTTTTACGTGCATTCACAGCCAAGGGTGCTGGTTTAATTGCTCGAGCAACTGGATTAGTCGCAGCCACAGCAGGAGTATGCGGCGCCTTCTTACGCTTTAATTTTTTGCCATAAGTGTTGTTATCAACTACATACGCGGCAGATTTTTGTGCAGGTGGTGCACTTGTGGTGACAGTCTGGCTCTCGGCGCCTTCGTTGTTTTTATCAAGAGTCGCTGGCTTAGATGTAAATTCTTTCAGTTCTTGATAAGCTAAATGACTCCGCTTAGGAGCAGATTCTGATACAAACATACACTCTTCATTCTTCAACCCATTTTTATCTAAGCATTGGTAACAAGTCATTCCATTCTTCTGAACCTTTTTACAGGAGGAACGGTCCTTTTTCTTAAATTCAGCTAATACATGTTCCACATCTTTCTTAGGTTCATTGTTGGTATAAAAGCCAGGCAAAGCCTTCTTATAGTCGTACGCTTTTCCACTACCATCGCCTTCTTCTTCTGAACTTTGTTTATCATCTGCAGATCGGATAGCTTCGTTTGTTTTGGGTTTTGAACTGTGGGTGTAATATGATTTATACTTTTCACTGGAGTCATCATCTTGGTGTGGTTCGGCAGCAGTCAGTTTGGCGTATTTCTGCTCACTGCTACTGTCTGCCTGTTGGTATTTATCAGATTTATTTGCTGGTTCTGCTTGTTGTGGTGCTTCAGCTTCATCGGGTTCATCGTTACTGTCAAACTTCCTTTCTTTTGAATAGGCATATTTATTGTTCTTAGGCTCGGCGACGTACGAACACGACTCAAAGTTGCCTCCAGTCTTTGGATCCTTACATGTTGTGCATGTCATCCCGTCCTTTTGAACTTCTTTACAAGCACCTGGATTTTGTTTTATATCTGCGGCCTGTTTCTCCGACAAAGCTTTAATTCTCTCATATTCCTTATGATCGTAACCTGAATCATATCCACCGTAAGGATATTCATAGTCTTTGTTAGGGTCCTTTGCTTCCTTATAAGCGCTGCTATACAATTCGCTGTCAAAAGCTTTGGGTCTAGAAATATATTCAGCTTTGTAGTTGTAGGGGTCGTCTTCTTCCTCGCTGCTCTTTTTCAGATTGGCTCTATGTCTTCCGCTTGTGTACCTTCGAATACGGGGATGCCCTGTAATATAAGCATTTGGCTTGTAGTTCTGTTCAACATCAGCGTTTTCACTCAGTTCTTCTTTACGATATTTTAGTGGGTGAGCTACTTCAACATTAGTTTCAGCGGGTTTAAAGTAAGCAGCTACACTAGGATTCTTTTTCAAAGCAGATAATATTTCTTCCCCTTGTTCCTCCTCTTCGGGTTTGTATACTTTATAATTAGCGTCATGTACAGTGCGAATATCATATCGTAAAGGTCCAAGCTGCTGACCAATCGGTATTGCTTGATGTCGTTGATACGGTTGCGCAACTAGTTTAGCAGATCTCCCCGGTGGCAAAAAGCTTTGGCTGGCAATAGGATTAAAACCAAATGATTCAGAAGAAAATGCATTTTCTCTAGGTGCTAGTCGAGTTTGTATGGAGTCAATGGAACTACTGACGATTGTATCAAACAACTGGGGATACTGATTCTTATCTACTTTTAATACGGCTGCTGCTAAAGGATTTGAAGCCAGCGAAGTAACGCCTGAAAAGACGATCAATGTAATATAAAATATAATACTTAATATAATAATACAACTGCGTGCGAGCATAAGCTATGTACGTGCTGTTCGGTGTAAATAATCTAAATCTTAACTTATAGTTTCAAATTGGTGACTAACCTGAATCGAACAAGGGCGCAAAATCCAGCGGCTGTACAAAACCTTCCTGTTCTTCACTGGTAACCACTCCTTCACATATTGCCCAGACGAATAACTGTAAAACGACCAAAGTATAAAATAAGATGTTTGATTTTGAATCGGAAGCATATAAAAATAAAAATAAATCTAAATTCCCACCAAAAATCCAAGTTTGGACATTTTGAGAATGGGTTTGAACCCAAATATAATTTTTAAACGTGAGTTGCTTTTCACAGAATTGAGTTGTATTCTTCGTTTGCGTTGGGATGAAAGTAACTTCACATTATTGAAATGACAAGGTTTTATAGGCGTCAATATTGCGAAGGTGAAAGATCGGTGCAACAGAGCGCGCGCACCACTCAAGCGTGTCTTGCCGGACAATGTCCGCTTCATCCGGCGACCGACTGTTGGGGTCACTCTCCACGACGATTCTCTCAGCTGCTACGGGTGTAGCTGCCGATCATCGGCTACTGGTGGCTACGGTTTTCGAGATGATTCTTATCAAACGCAAATAACGTAATCTAATTAGATGAATCTCGTAATAATAATGGATAATATCCTCAAGACCGAATTTCACAGCAGCGGTCAATCTTAACGGAGACTGAGCATCTGCCTGAGCAGATGACTCAGTCTCTGTTAGTCAATAATTCATGTGAGTTATAAAATTGTAGGTACAAGTGTGTGGGCAAACAACTTTATTCCTTCACTCTCATAGTTCGCTGAATCCGACACGACCGGAGGGTAATCAGCTGCAGTACTAACATGTTTTTCAATACATGAAATTCGCCGTGTATCACACCGCCAACTTCGTAAATCCGAGCTGCTGCTGTTAAGAATTTCTTGACAGAAAATCCTCATAATTTGATGTTGGCTAGACCCGGGATTTGAACCCGAGACATTATTATTATACCGACAACAGCAGTTGGATTCAGTAGGTACCGCTACGCTACCGATACAGTATAGTAAGTTGCTAAACTATAAGTACCGAATTGTTTAATTATTTTATTAACCGCTTTACCCATCCAATTCTTAAGTTACGAAACCCATTAGTAAATCCAGTGTAGGTATCCACTACACAAGGTTTTCCAAAAATCAGCATTCATGTGCTTTTAGGGTATCTTAAAAATTATAATTGAATGAAGCATTGGCGCACCGCATGTACAAACAAGTTTTAGTATTGCGTTCGATTTTTAGGTGGTGCAAATTGATTAATTTTAGTAAATAGGCAGATAAGTCCCATTACGGCCTCTATGGCGCAGCACTCAGCAGTAGTGACTGTTAGTGCTGTGCTCGAGGTCTCGGAGACCGAATCAGACACTGTTTGTCTTCTTCTGTCAAATAAAATCTCAGTATGGTATTTGGAACTGTGCCCGGTAAGGGGCAATAGGCTCGCTCCCTACTTTCGTAACTTATGGTTTAAGTCTTTGCTATGTTTATAGCTGCGAAATACAGATTACTATTTGTATACCTCAACTATCCCCTTCAGGAATACAGGTATGAAACTATATAGACATATGTGTATATAAGTTTCTATATAATTTCTTCTAAAATATGGAGCTCTTGGTACGCGAGTCAGACTCGCACTTGACCGGTGTAAGTTAATTACAATTATAACGACGACGCTCCGAATCTTTTTAGCAGTTATTGCGATAGGTACTGGTGTCGTAAGAAATAGTTTATTTTTTGAAAAGCACTTGCATGTACGACATATAAAATACTGTTGTACCTATTCAATTCTAAATAAAAAACTGTATCTCTACTAAATTTTATGTTCTAAAGGCATATTTGGCGTGTTAAAGTTTTCTGGCCGTGGATCGCTGCTGCATTCCCCATAACTGGCCAGATCCAATTATTCAATTCTTTATTCACCACCTAAAGCTATATAATAGAGTATTTGCGTAGGTAAAATGAATTCATTGGACCTAACTATACATTGATCTGCCAAGACAGAAATAAAACCAAATTTTATTTGGATTCAATTTTTCTTTTATTGGCAGTGCTGTTTTATATCACTTTATAAATAAGAACTACACGTACATTTAATTATATGTATTTATCATGCATTATTAAATTAATAGTATATATGTAAAAAAATTATACACTAATTATATCATATTTAAATTTACAAATGGAATAGTTTAATAATACAAATTTAATTTAATCAAATTACGTCTCCATGAACTACGACGATGTAAAATAAACGTTTAGGTTTACCAACTTGTTATGACATCCATTATAATTAATTACAACATAACTGTAACAGAATTGGTTGGTATCACAATGGCGCTAAACAAAAAAGTCGAAACTTAGTACAAATGTTTTGCAACAGACGGCATGTACACAACAAATTAATTTCTCTTTAGATCGACTGGAAAATAAAAACCTTGCCACAATAAATAAAACCATTATCTATTTACTAGAATAAATTACACTCGTCGTAACACAAAACTTACAAAACACCAAATACAATTTGTCATTAAGTGGAGTAAGTTTAACATTATAAGATCTAGTTGTCGTGTATGTAGAAGTGATCGTTTCAAGTACTCTTCCCGCCTTCTTCCAATTTTTGAAGTAACTGGCGAACATTCGGGTCGTTATCCTTTTGTAATCCTGAAATTATTGCTTTCTGTAACAAAGAGAAACAATGGAGACTGGTCAGTTCTTAAGGTCTTGTAAGACTAAGTAAGATAATTTTTTACTGCATAGAGCGCATGGGTTAGTTCTATTCGCCACCGGGGGTGACGCCTCCGGTGACAAATGGGATATTTTTTTTTGGAAAATGTCCCATACGCCACCGGAGGGGGCATGCAGGGGGTGGCGAATGGGACTAACCCAAAACAAATATTCCATTCGCCACTGGAGGCGTCACCCCCGGTGTGGCGAATGGGATATTTTTTTGGAAAATGTGCAATTCGCCACCGGAGGGGGCAATGCTGGGGTGGCGAATGGGACTAACCCGAGCGCGCATTTGTTCAACTAGTCACATTGCTACTACAAGTGCGCCGAGATGTGGACCTGCTCACTAGACAATAATCTGTGTGATCTGCAAGTAGTTTCAAGTCTTGGTATAAAGCCTCTCTGTTATACGGAGGTTAGGTAACACTAATTAGGAACAGTTTTAAGTATAACTACAACAAAGCTGTGCGAAAAGCCAAACGGAAGGCTTACAGAGCATACTGTGAAAACATCAGTACGATTCCTGAAGGAATGAGGCTCTCCAAAGCTATCTCGACTGTCAGATCACACCCATTGACAACCATTAAGGATTGCAATGGGCAGCGAACAGAGTCTGGTAAGGAGACACTAGCAATTATGCTAAACACACACTTTCCAGACTGTAAGATACAAATAGAAAAGGAGCAGGAGGACCCGATCAGCCTGGTGGAACGAAGCTGTCGTACAACCAAAGCAGATTGGGACACTGCTAGGAAGGTAGTGGATGAAGGGAAGGTCGGCTGGGCTATAAATGGTTTTCAACCATTCAAGTCACCTGGTCCAGACATGGTTTATCCCATCATCCTGCTGCACTCTTGGTTCCGCATTTGTGCAGATTATACAGAGCCTGCATAGCATTTGGATATATTCCAAAGATATGGAGGCGTGTTAAGGTCATCTACATACCGAAACCGGGCAAAGCAAATTACGAAGAAGCCAAGGCATACAGACCTATCAGTCTTGAGTCGTTCTTCCTGAAAGCCCTGGAGAAGTTAGTAGATAGACATGTCAGGGAGGGAGCGTTATGGAAATTCCCCCTCCACAGGCTACAATGTGCCTACCAGTCGGGAAAATCCACTGAGACGGCACTACATTTTGTGGTAAATAAGGCAGAACATGCATTAGATAACCGAGAAGTATGCATTGCTGCATTCCTGGATATTGAAGGAGCCTTCGATCGGACCACGTTTGATGCCATTAGTGTGGCATCGGCAAATCACGGCATAGAGCCAACCATTTGCAGGTGGATCGATTGTATGCTCAGGATAGAATCATACGGTCTGAGTTGTTAGGAGATGAAATGTATGCTACGACAACCAAGGGCTGCCCTCAGGGTGGAGTACTCTCAGCACTCTTATGGTGCTTGGTAGTCAATTCACTCCTAGAACAACTCAACAAAGATCCGTACTTAACGGTCAGATATGCGGATGACTTGGTGATACTCGTAAATGGAAAGTTTCCGAGTACGGTATATAGTCTTATGCAGAAGGCCCTGATTATGGTTGAAAAATGGTGCAGCAGCAATCATTTATCAATCAACCCAGGGAAATCTACTGTCGTGCCGTTTACTAGGAAGAGGGATCTCACGGAGTTGGGAACTCTCTCCATGTATGGTACTCAGTTACAATGGTCCACGGAGGTGAAGTGTCTAGGCATGACCTTAGATAGCAAACTAACGTGGAAACCTCATGTAGACAAAGTCATAGTAAAGGCCCAGCGGGTCTTTGGCATGATTCGATCTACCTATGGGAAGACCTGGGAGCTAAAAGCCCAAGGTCATCAAGTGGCTATACATGATGATGATGATAAGACCCATACTCACGTATGGAAGCATTGTCTGGTGGCCAAGAACCAAACTAGCTACATGCAGGAACGCGCTGTCGCAGCGATTGGCCTGCATGGCTATAACAGGGGCGTTTCCGACCACGCCAACGGCAGCGTTAGAGGTCCTGCTGGATCTAACGCCGCTACACATTGTTGTCGAGTCAGAGGCGATAAAGGCGCTACATAGACTATCTGTGCATGGGCTGTGGAGCGTCAATATGCCGGTAACTCGACACACAAAATTGAAGATCTCAAAAGGATTATGAGCATGGGATGCGACAAAATGCAACCATTGCACATATTCAAAAAGAATTTTAAGTTAAAGGTCCCCACGAGGGACGAATGGAGACAAGGTTTACAATCCCCTGACAAGGGTTGTCTCAACTGGTTCACTGATGGTTTCAAAATAGAAACAGGATCGGGCGCTGGAATCTATGCCAACGACTGTAAGGTGAGCCAAAGCATGGGCAAATATGCAACGGTCTTCCAAGCGGAAACCTATGCTATAATTGCCTGTGCTCAGGAGAATATCAACAGTGGTGTCACTGACAGGACTGTGTATATTCTCAGTGACAGTCAAGCTGCTCTCAAGGCTCTGGACTCGTGTAGGGTGGACTCCAGACTGGTCCTGAACTGTGTTAAGCTCCTTAACAAACTAGGCAGGAAGAACACAGTCAGACTGGTATGGGTTCCGGGGCATGCAGGGGTGCAGGGCAATGAGGAAGCTGATGAATTAGCCAGAAAGGGCTCGGAGCAACTATTTGTGGGCCCCGAGCCATTCGTGAGACTCTCTGAGAGCACCGTAAAGGCAGCTTTGAATGCACACGGCAATGAAAAACACAGGCTAGAGTGGATGGCCCTTAGGGGTCTGGAACACTCCAAGAAATTCATTGCAAACGGAGCCACAGGCTTCATGCGGGTATAGCAAGAGCCAAACGCGCCTGCTCACAGGAGCTTTCACTGGCCATTTTGGCACCAAAGACTTGCTGTGTAGATTGAGATTGACACACGATTCGATCTGCAGAGCCTGTGGTGAACAGGACGAGTCCATATCGCACCTACTGTGTGAATGCGACGCGTTGGCTGGACTTAGGATGGGTCTGATGGGATTGGCATATCCAAACCCTGAAGACTTCAGGCTTCTCCCTCTGAATTGTACACTGCAGCTAATGCAGTACATTCATAAGGAGATAGCTAAGGGATGAATCTTGGGGCTGACACAAAAGATCCCACTGGGTCGAAGTGTCGCCAGTCTGTGCTGACTGGCCCCCACACACAAGATAAGATAAGATAAGTATAACTAATATCTAGGTACGTAGGTACCTATAGTATAACACAATTAACCGAAATGGTATTTGAATCATAATTCATGAAAGAGCGTTGGAAGACAGACTTGATACGCCAAACGTCGTAAACAATACATAATATGTGAAATCATAGAAAACTCAAAAAAGCCTAAAGACGTCCAAGAATGTCTAGAATATTTATATAGCTTGCCGTGTCTATTTATAATTATCTTTTAAAACTTAAGTATCTTACAGCCATCTTATTATTGGAATCCTGAATCTTCTGCGACAACATCCACAAGTTGGCCGCTAGACTCAACATGGCTCGTTCCCTCAGGTCGCCTCGTCGTACAACTCGCCAGAAAAGTTCTAGCGCCAAGTTGTACTGCTTCTTAATTTCCTTGCTGTCACCCAGTGCCTTCAACACAACCAGCAGCTCTTGGCAAATGTTAGTCGAGTATTTCTCTAGCACATCTATGAACTCCGAGTCACAGCCGTACAGTTTGTCGTTCGAGAGCACTAAAAAGAGCAAAGTTTGTAAACACAAGTATAACTAAATTGTACCTATACTAGATATACATAGGAGTAACTAGTTCTACTGGGGCGTGATAATAATTTACCAGAGAATTATGTTCAAATTATAATTGAATATATTGATAATACTAGGTACCTATTTGATTTCACAGCGAGGACACAGTGCACGTAAGAACGTATGTGTCATACTTAGTAAGCACCGCGTTTAGGTACGACTGTATAGTGTATATGACTGTATGTTGACTCAAATGCAACGACGTGCAATTCTCGTTTCCAGATTTCGTACTACTAATAGTAATGTCTTAACAAGAGAACACAATAACTCTGCCCGACTGGAATATGAAGCTCTGGAGCTGACGTTCAGTTTCAAGGTAGACCGCAAAGTTATGTCACTCACCAAGTCCCAAAAGGCGTTTACCAAATTTCAAAGCTGCATATTTGTTAGACTAGTACACGTTTAATTATACCTAATCTCTGTCTATTAAAACTATAAAAAGAGGTATGTAAATAAATTAATAAAAAAAGTAGCAACCTGTTTCAATGTGATGCGCGTAAGTTTCCTGCGTCATTTCGCAAAGCAGATCTAACGTGTGAAGAAGCGTGGTGTAGTATAGCGGCTCTGTTCTCTTCCAATGTATTCGCTCCATAGTCTTTATAAACCCGCTTAGTATGTAGGCCTTACAGTTGCCATCCACGTTATCCTAAAACATACAACTGCATTAGCAGAGCAACCGACAGTCTGAATAACACATTATTTCTTCATCATTTTTTTGTAGTCGATGATATAATTATGTATTAACAATTGTCTCTTAATTAGTGAAAGAGACCTGCGGCCGTTCTAATTAAGATTTATAAATAAATCCAATTGTCGTTAATATGTATATTATATGTTCGCGACAACGTTAACATTAGCTTAAGAATCGTATTATGATTGTAAATTCAATACATGTTACTTAAGTATACTGTATCAATAAAGTTTATAGTTCTAAAATAGTGCCGAATTAGGTCACATATAGACCTAAATAGTATAGCTATATAGTGTAAATAACATAATAATATGTTTTCCTATAGTTTATAAGAATATTATGTAAAAACGTAAACATTGCCAATAAAAATGCATTTTTTACCTCAAGTTAGGTATGTTAGGGTTCCTAGGTCCTAAGGTTTTAATAAAAGGTTTCACTTGTGTATTTTATTTTGTGCGCTACGAAAGGCGCTACAAGATTCTGAAGGAATTATATTCCTATACAGTATAGTTGTAAAGTTATTACACTTTTTCTTATATAAACGTTACCGCAAATTAGATTTTTAGCATAAAACGTAGAATATCTATACCTAGACCTAACTCCCGATAGGTAAAATAGGTATCACTAGCTAGGTCTTTTCGTGCCCTACGCGGCACTTGTTATACCATCACGCTAGCTAGTATAGTTCCATAGCTGTAAGCAGAAACATGAAAATTTTATAGTAAAAAATAAACTTGTTGACCGGGGGTTTCTGGCAGGCTCTCGTTGCGGTAAAGTTCTGAGGTACTTAAGCGACACAGTATCGATCGACCGTAGGTGCTCAAGAAACCTCATCTTCAAGTCTCAAGAACCAAACAGAGCCGGCCAGAAACCTCAAGAAACCGAACAGTGAAGCTTGTATTATTTGAATGAAGCCCTGACCCGCACATCGAACACGGAACAACACGCTTTCAGAGCCTCCGCACCGTCACCAGTAACCGCTACAGTACAGTCCACACATCGTGTATAGGACGTCAGCGACTCGTCGGTTGTTTTCGTAACCATCACAATAGTAACCTTAGCCCCGAGTTCGCCCGTGCAGTACAATATAAATAACATTTATTTAAATCGTTTTCCCATCTAAGCATTTAGGTTCATTTATACTAAGTCAGTTTATTGAAAAGACGATGGCGTAGTGGTTTAAGTGGTCGCCTCGCCATTGTTGGTGATTCGGCTCCCACACGGGACAAACAATTGTGTGATCCACAAATAATTGTTCCCAGTCTGAGTGTTCTTTGTTTTTTGTATTGTTTGTGAAGTCTCCCGCGACAAAGGACATTAGTCCTAGTGCGGACGATGACTCAAATAAAAAGAAACCGTCGTCTATCTCTCTTACTACGGGAAATAAACACACAAGCCATACCGGCATTAAGCTCATTAACTGTGAATGAAACGAATGCTACATCGCATCGTGGCGCAGAGAATACAAGCGATGACAAATCGTCTCAACGTAAATCGCCTAGCCGAGAACAAAATAACTATCAACAAATTTACCCTTTTTACATTATTCCGAGAAACATCATTCTTTTGCCAAATGGGAGGCGCACTCATAGCCTCGAATGAAACCGGACTTGACATTGGCATGATCAATACGTAGGATTTAACCAGCTGGTAAGAAGAATAATAAAAAATCTAATTCTAAGATTCACGAGTTTCACAACTGTGGCCAGTATGACACATACGGGGCATAGCCACCAGCTAGAAAGTAGTTATGTGCGATTATTAATAAAAAACCAAATTATTCGTATTTCCAAGTCATTTGAAACACATGTATTACTTGTTGATGTAGATATTTTATTAGATTACCTAAAAAAATGTATAGTTGGTCTACATTCGTGTTTAAAAATGGGGAATTACGGCGCAATACAGCTAGCTAGAAGCGATTACATACAAGGATACAGAAATAACGAAGACTTAAATCGAAAAAAAAGAGATGAAAACACTGTCAGCACGATCACATTAAATCAATTTTTCATTATCAAATTGTGACTGGAATACATGATTGTTTCAAAAATAAATCAGTGACAACGAATTGAATCAACATACGGATGCAAAAATCATAGGTACAAATCTTGAATATTTTTTGTTGCCGAATGTTTTGACGATACAATACCTACATAATAATTGTGTGTGCTGTTTGTTTGCATAGTCTTTGATTTTAGATATCCCGTTGTACAAATCCGTATAGAAATATCATTCGAAGAAAGTAATGCACATGTAGCACACGAGCATTTGCCGGTCACATAAAACTTGACTGTATAGTCAAGTTGTATTGTCAACTCATCCGTATGGATGGCAGCGGGTTATGGGTTCAAAAAGATTGTGTGATACGCAAATAATTGTTGACTCTTATATTTTAAGTGTTTATAAAATCTCCCGCAATACAGGAATTTTGAATTATTCCTAGTGCAGGAGTTGTCTTTCTTGCAACATATTAAAAGCACTGCTAGAACATCCGACGTTATATTTTAGAAATAAATAATAACGGCTACCGCAGCTGTCGCACAGTATAGCCACGGTTGCCGTCGTGCCAGGCTTCAACGCCCTTCCACTTATACCAGTCATGGCGCGCGCGGGCCTAAATCTGAATACCATAATAATAAACAGGCGCACAGGTATACATAGATACCAACATAGTGCTGCTACATATTAGTAACGTACAATGACTTGTCTTTTATCGGTCAGTTGACTCGCAATAATGAGATGTAACACCATTTTATTTATTTACATTCTTTGTAAATACATATTGTCAACATTTTTGCGACGGAAAACTACCACCTCAGATTTGATGGATTTTCAATTAAATTGCTCAGGAAATGTGTAATTTCGTGACCTCTGAATACAAGTAATTGATTGCATATCTAATAGTACAAGGATTATCAGGAATTAATAAAGTGCACTCACGGGTAGAAGTAACAATGTCGACAAGAAATCACTTAATATGCCTCCAACTTTGATGTGCGTCGGTTTCTTTTGTCCATCCTCTAATATATAATCCGGTATATCGGGTATTAGTCCGATCAGAGCTTTAAAATTAGCTTCAGCTGTAAACAATATAAAAGTTAGCCGCCAGAACTACTGGCACATTGCCTAAATATTTAATAACTCTTAAACTTACATATTATGTCGACACAATCGTGTCGCACGACAATATCACGCGACATTTTGAGGCTGTAACAGTAAAGTTTAACTTTACGTCCAGTCGAATATTATCTTCGTAATTGTACATTGTTTAAAAGATTACAATAACAAAGTATGAAAATATTAAATACTAGCTGTTTAGGCTTCGCTTACGTAAAAGTAGGTTAGGTTAGATGATATTAGTAACAGTACTTATTCCGGGCACGCCACGATCGTGACGGTAAGTCCCGTGTTTGAGGAGTGGCTGGAGAGCCGGCATGGCGCCCTCAACTTCCGGCTGACACAGGTTTGACCAGCCATGGTTGTTTTAGCCGGTTCCTATGTCGTATAGGCCGGCAAGAGACGCCCGGTTGTCACCACTGCGGCGACTGCCGCGACGTTGCTGAGGACACGGCGCTGCACACTTTGGCGGTTTGCCCCGCCTGGGCATCGCAGCGCCGTGAGTTGATCGCGGCAGTTGGATCGGTTGCCCTCTCGCTCCCGGCCGTAGTTCTATCTATGGTCCGGAGTAAGAGGTCGTGGAATGCCGTCGCCTCCTTCTGCGAGGAAGTGATTTCCATCAAGGAGGCGGCGGAGCGGGAGAGGGAGCGTTTACACCCTCTCCCCAACCGCAGAACCGGGCGCCGGAGGGCGCGAGATGACCTCCAGCCACCCTGAGGTTTGACCTGGGGGTGGCGGGCTTTGTGGCCCTGCCCGCCATCCGTTCAGCACTAGGTCCGAGAGGCGGCGTGCGTGTTCCCACGCGCGCCTCTGTGTCGTGTCCTTCTCCCCTCTAGGGGGGGAACAGTAGGGATTTATATTAGTGGTGACCAGTGGGTAGATCTTTTCTGGTAGTGGCCTGCCGTTTCATACGGCGGCGCCGCCGATAGTGGTTTTGTCGGGGAACACCGTGGTAGGTTTAGTCGGTATTCTGGGAGGTACATTATTCTTATTCCATCTTTCTGTTTTACCCCGGCGAGTCCGACATAATCCCTCCGCCCGCCCGCGGAGGGGTATGCGTCAAAGCATTCCACGCACGTAAAAAAGAAAAAAAGTAGCAGTACTTATAAAATATACATTATGTTAGTAACAATACTTATAAAATATAGCCTATGTTACTCAGCGACAATAGGGCTTTATAATAGGGAAAGAATTTTAAAAGTAGCAGTACTTATAAAATATACATTATGTTAGTAACAGTACTTATAAAATATAGCCTATGTTACTCAGCGACAATAGGGCTTTATAATAGGGAAAGAATTTTAAAAGTAGCAGTACTTATAAAATATACATTATGTTAGTAACAGTACTTATAAAATATAGCCTATGTTACTCAGCGACAATAGGGCTTTATAATAGGGAAAGAATTTTAAAAGTAGCAGTACTTATAAAATATACATTATGTTAGTAACAGTACTTATAAAATATAGCCTATGTTACTCAGCGACAATAGGGCTTTATAATAGGGAAAGAATTTTAAAAATTTGTGAATTAGTTTTGATTAAAATCCTTACAAACAAATAGTTTGTAAGGATTTAAATCAAAAACTACTAACTAACAAACAAAAAATCTAATCTATACTAATATTATAAAGCTGAAGAGTTTGTTTGTTTGTTTGTTTGCTTGAACGCGCTAATCTCAGGAACTACTGGTCCGATTTGAAAAATTCTTTCAGTGTTAGATAGCCCATTTATCGAGGAAGGCTATAGGCTATATATCATCACGCTAAGTTCAATAGGAGCGGAGCACCAATAAAGAATGTTTCAAAATCGGAGGATATTTTTTCCATTTGAGAGCTTCCGCTGCGTGCGCTGCGTAAACAGTTAAAGTTTCGCAAAAATAATGTATGACAGAATTATTTCCCTTTAAAAGTTCTAAAAAAAAGTCCGCGACAGCATATGTCTATCTTTTAAGGTTGGCTCACTATAACCATTTTTATGCTAACGAAATTTGTTCTAAAATAATGCTTTATTTGCGAAGGTATTTTTATAAACATGATATTAATCCTTATCCAAATAAATACGTTATTCATCACAAGTATTTAATTTAAAACAATATTGCCCTGTACATCATTCGATTTCAATGAATATCTTAGGAGATATCGCAGTTTTAAAATAACATTGCAGCAAAATAATTATCCATTACAGACATAGTACAAACGATGTTTCTCCTGGTTTATTCTGCGTGATTACTAATGGTTCGATTTGAAAAATTATTTTAGTGTTGGATAGCCTATTTATCGAGGAAGGCTATATATTATCACGCTACGACCCACGGGGGCGGCGCAGTAACGATAAACGCGGGTGAAACCGCGGGAACATCTAGTCTTTATATATATAACTAGATGTTCCCGCGGTTATACCCGCGTTTATCGTTACTGCGCCGCCCCCCGTGAGTCGTAGCGTGATGTTGTGTAGCCTATAGCCTTCCTCGATAAATAGGCTATCCAACACTAAAATAATTTTTCAAATCGAACCGGCAGTTCCTGAGATTAGCGCGTTCAAACCAACAAATAAACAAACAAACTCTTCAGCTTTATAATATTAGTATAGATTAGTATAGATTCTTCTGTACGTGTGTTGACAGTGAACTCCTCCTAAACGGCTGGACCGAATTGAATGAAACTTTTTGTGTGTGTTCAAGTGGATTCGAGGATGGTTTAGATGCGCTTTTTTTTCTTTTTCTCTTTTGTACAGGACAACGTCTGTCGGGACAGCTAGTATTAGTATAAAATTTAAATATAGTTATATGACTGTAACTGCTAGTAATTCTAAGTAAAATCCATCATGAAATGCAATGCAAAGAAGTTTACCTATGTATGTCTTATTTATAATAAACTAGCTTTTGCGCGCGGCTCCGCCCGCGTGGTACCTACATCAATAAAAAGTAACCTATGTCCTTCCCCAGGTTTTAAACTATATCTGTGCCAAATTTCATCTAAATCGGTTGAGTGGTTTAGCCGTGAAAAGGTAACAGACAGACAGATAGACAGAGTTACTTTCGAATTTATAAAATTAGTAAGGATTACTACAGTGCTGTACTTGGATTAGCACTCTGGACCTTGAACGAAAAGGTTCAAATGCCCACTAAAAGTCGATGTCATAGTATACAAATTGGTTGTCTTTTTATGGCTTAAATAGACATACCTAAGACAACAGTTGTTTGATTTACTTACCTTGTCCAATACAGTTGTTCAGAAGGGCGACTTGCCCAGAGAGTAGATATAACTGTGTTTTAGTGAGCGTGCAATGTAGCGAGGGCACTGTTACGAAGCAGTAGGCAGCGCAAGCACGCTGCAACCATTTACCCCGAGCCGTGTTTGCGCGCACAGATAGTGCATTTACAGCCTAATACAAAAAAAAGGACCTATTGTAAAATAAATATACTCGTTACTAAAAACTGTTAACACATTGAAATTTGATCAAAGACAAATAAAAACTATTGAAATTAAACTACTATATACGGATTTTATCGCGTTGTTTATTTGATATTTTATTACAAAATTTTGAAAGCTGTTACACTACTATTACTATTAAACTTTACTAATTTTTAAGCTAATTAAATGTTGGTGCAACCGAAACGTCGGGGAAAGTGTAAACACAAATATAAATAGTATAATAGTATAGTAATAGTATAAATAGTTTTAATAGTTTCAATAATTTAATTAGCTTAAAAATTAGTAAAGTTTAATAGTAATAGTAGTGTAACAGTTTTCAAAATTTTGTAATAAAGTGTCAAATAAACAACGCGATAAAATCCGTATATAGTAGTTTAATTTCAATGAATAACATTCGCGTAAACAGAAGACAATATTAAATAAAAACTATCTCCTATAACCGGATTTATTACTTCTTTGTAGCTATGGACATACTTTGTTGCAGGCATATTATTGAAACATGGAACATACAAGTCAAATTATTGATATCGTTAATACCACCTTTTTCATAGATACAAAACTAATACATAAAATCAGTCCACAGTTTATCTAGCACATTTACTTGGTCGTTTAACTATCTTAATGCCTATATTTAGAACAGACATCAGAGCAAACTGTGTGCTTATTTATTAAGGAAGTTGAGTTTACCCATTTGAGCCACATACGTCATCCGTCTTGGCACAAATACCAATATGTCAAGAGCTTTTACCCGACTGCGTCAGAAGGAGTGTTATGCTTTCAGCTGTATGTATGTCTGTCTCTTTGGCACGATCTGTAGTTTGAATGGCTCGATGGATATTAATAAATGTTACATTCGTCTTAACAGCGGGAGTGATACTGGGTTTATTATTTTTGAGCAAATAAATATGCCTGCGCCGAGCGTCATTTATTTTTGCCGTGACAGCAACTTATCTTTAAAGTTGTTCTCTAAAATCATCATTCTTCAGGAAACACAACAGCAACTAACAGTTCTTGAAGAAGTTTCAAGAAGTCAGAAGCCGTTAATGAAGTCCCACATGTTATACATAGTTATAGGTACATGGCGATGATAGCGTCCTGAAACTACTTTCTTGAAGAGCTGGCAACAGGGAAATGATTCTTCTGGTATTGTAACACCAGGTAAAGTAAACGCTTAGTATCAGAAGGGTCGTACGCTAGTTTACATAGCTGTGCAGTTATGGTACCTAGTCATAGTTAGCAAACTCATGGTAAGACAGTATTTCCAGCAAAGTAACTGTCTTTCAGGTTATTAAAACTAGTAAGAAATAACAAACTCACGTGCACCAACGTGATCAGTACTGCATCGAGCTTGATAAAAGAAGATCTACATTCCACGTAGAAGTTTAGCTGCCTCTCCAGGTCGTCTTGATACGTGACAGCTTGAATAAACTTATTTATCAGCTCACCGCATATTTTACTCTCATCTTCAACAGTCACGGCACTGAAAGATAATCACTTTTAATGCTATGTGTAAATAATATTATTCAGTTTAAGAAGCCAAACATTTCAAACAATTATTTATTTAAACAGTTGAGACTTTTTACGTCTGCGAGTAATTTCAAAACTTCCTAAGGAAATCTGGCGATGACTTAAAAACTAATCAGTTTCTCAACATTCTTGGCTCGTTGCCAAACTAGGTATAAGAAATACATGAAAATCGATTCATTGGAAAACACTGAAACCTATAAATCTATTTAAGTATTCTTTTATACATAGATTATATTTCAATAGATTTTGGCAGCAATAGTCTCGCGTTTGATCTCACGCCATGCACCTCTACTTTTCCGAAGAAACGTGCACATTAAATAGTGAATTATTTATCGCTTTATCCTTCGATCAACAATAGCAACTAGATATCGGGTCGGCGCAAAAAATACGTCTCGGTAAATAACAGCGCACTTGAGACGTGAGCTCTTATTTTGTTTAGTTCGCTTGAAACTCAGCCAATGTAAACACGTCTCACAATGCCGAAATGTGTATTAAAAATTTGCAAAAATAATACCTGAAAAACAATTTAACGGCCGGAGTATCTTAGTTTCGATAATTACATGAAGAATAAGTTATATTTTAAGCTTTAAACTAACAAATAATAACAAATTTTGAACAAAATTACCGATTTTAAACCACCGCTACAAACGTTTGGCCAAGGCTCGCCAACACATGCACAAACTTTTATAACAAAAATAAACGAAACAAAACGATGTAGCTCTCAAGGCAATAACGGGAAAAGTACTTTATTTGTTGCCGCTTAAGGCGAGGATTTCCCAAAGTACAGTGTTATCTAGCGTGCTTAAACGCGTTTTATTTGTAAATAACATAGATTTAAATTCTGAAAAAAATTGTTATTTTACAGCATTAGATCTTGATTTGTCGGGCATTCGAAACACGATTACTGACATTTTATACGATCGAAAAAAATCGTGAAGATAGGTCTGTTTTAACCATTTTTCGTGTTTTATTTGAGTTATATTGGGAAGGAAGCATGAAAGCAGAATAAATGCTGTAGAAATGAGAGCGTTGAGAAGCATATGTGGTGTGACTCTGAAAGATAGAACAAGAAATAGTGTGATTAGAGAGAGATACGGCATGAAAGTGGATATAGTTACAAGAATAGAAAAGGGTATGTTAAGCTGGTTTGGACATGTAGAAAGAATGGACGAGGAAAGACTGACTAAGAAAGTTTATAAGGCTAGTGTGAATGGAACAGTCGCAAGAGGAAAACCTAGGCGAACGTTTCTCGATCAGATCGGAGGCGTTCTGGACAAAGGCCAGGTTAAGAGCTCCTTGAACCGACGGGCATGTATGAGGAATGTGATGAAAGTGAATGAAGCCAGAGAAGTGTGTCAGGATCGTAGCAAATGGAAATCCGTAGTCTCTGCCTACCCCTCTGGGAAACAGGCGTGAATCTATGTATGTATGTATGTATATTGGGAATTGAATTTTCAATAATATACCAGAAGAAAGGTCATGTAAAAACGGTTATTTGTCGGGCATCACAATATGCATTATACAAAAATATAATACCGAAAATATGTGATCTACTGCCGCCGCGCTCTCTCTCGCGTCTTGCACTCCCGAGCGGGATGTAATGGGGACAGGACGTATCGCTAGTTTGCATAGCGCACCGCAGAATTACGAATAATTTTATCGTCAGTTACGAATGTCATCACTTATTGATAAATATATTATATCTAGGTTTAGTTTGTAAATAGGTATTATACATTTTTAGTAATAAGAATGTATATAATTAGCATAGTTTTGAAAATATCGTTTTGATTATTGAACGACATAACGGACTTGATAACAACAGCATAGTTATGTACCACTTACCAGTGCAAGTCCATTATTGATTTGTAGATGACGAGTGTAGAAATGGGCAATAAAATAAAAGAAAATCAAGGTTGTCATCTTTTACGTAAGGTAGGCTAAACAAATGTAAAAGGTAAGTTGCCTACCTATTATTTGAAAATTACTAAACACTACCTATCATATTTGTATAGGACTTCAATCATTATTTTATAGCATTATTATTATATTAGGTAGGTATACGGGAATAAAAATGTGAGATGTGCCTAAAAGCAATACGAGCGAATTTTATAGGTAGGTACCTGCCTACCTAAATAAATACAAATATTATCCGCAGTTATACCTGCGCATTTATGTTTACTGCATCACCCTCGTGGGTTGTAATGTTATTTGGTACTAGATGTTCCCGCGGTTTCACCCGCGTTTATCGTTACTGCGCCACCCCCGTGGGTCGTAGCGTGATGTTATATTGCCTATAGCCTTGCTCGATAAATAGGCTATTATGAGATTAACGCGTTCAAACCAACAAACAAACAAACTCTTCAGCTTTATAATATTAGTATAGATAGCTGACCCGTGCAACTTCGTCTGCGTCACATAAGAGAGAGAGTGGATCGTAGGCACCTATAATACAATTTTAAAGGAGCTGAATCTTTCTTTGTTAAATCCACGAGAACCATTGAACAACATTTTATAAATATACCTACAGTGCTAATTTAAAATCACGCAGAATAAACCAGGAGAAACATCGTTTGTGTGTCTGTAATGGGTAATTCTTTTGCTGCGATGTTATTTTAAAACTGTGATATCTCCTAAGATATTCATTGAAATCGAATGATGTAAAGGGGAATTTTGTTTTAAATTAAATACTTGTGATGAATAACGTATTTATTTGGATAAGGATTAATATCATGTTTATAATAATACCTTCGCAAATAATGCAATAAAGCTGAAGAGTTTGTTTGTTTGTTTGAACGCGCTAATCTCAGGAACTACTGGTCCGATTTGAAATTTCTTTCAGTTTTAGATAACTCATTTATCGAGAAAGGCTATAGACTATATATCATCACGCTAAGATCAATAGGAGCGGAGCACCAATGAAGATTGTTTCAAAATCGGTGGGTTGTCCCCTTTTGAAAGCTTCCGCTGCGTGCGCAGCGTAAACAGTTAAAATTTCGCAAAAAATCATGTATTATAGAATTGTCCCCCTATAAAGGTTCTAAAAAAAGTCTACGGCAGCATATGTCTATCTTTTAAGGTTGGCTCACTATAACCTTTTTTAAGCTAACCAAATTTGTTCTCAAATAATGCATTATTTGCGAAGGTGTTTTTATAAACATGATATTAATCCTTATCCAAATAAATACGTTATTCATCACAAGTATTTAATTTAAAACAAAATTGCCCGTTACATCATTCGATTTCAATGAATATCTTAGGAGATATCGCAGTTTTAAAATAACATCGCAGCAAACTAATTATAACGAAGTCGCGGGTTAAAGTCAGCGTTAGCCCAAAGTAACTATTCCACGCGGAAGAAGTCGTGGGCAGAAGCTAGTATTCGATAATCCTATTGACTATTACCACACTATTACCAAACATGGAATACGGTTTGATTGTTATATTTACGTAGTTTTCATGGACACTTAATAATATTATTATCGTATTATCTATCACTATCACGCCTATGAAGAATGCACTAGTGTCACAGCTAAGAAATGTTCTACCCAAACCGAGTTTCAGTATCCCTCTACCCAAAAAAGGCATTGCAAGAAAGCAAATTAAGCTATTAACGTAAAAATTACAAGCAGTCAAAGTTAAAAAAAAGTTGACACGGCCGATAATTAGTGCCACCACCCTACCTACGTCACTCGCGAGTAGCATAGCGCCCGACTCATCGTAATTATGGACGTCGGCGTACGCGCGAACCGGTGAAGCGGGGGGCCCAAAAGCTTTGAGCGCTCGGAAATCCTCGCCTTAAGGTTGATTTCACACTTAATGTTGTTTATGTCTTTTCATTTGTAAGTGACAGGAGCAATTTATTACTGTCCTCTTTTTATGTGACGAATGATCGTAAGTATTAGATAATATTTGGAAGATTTGTGACTTTATTACTAGGTGTTGTAATTAGGTTGAACAAAACTGTTGTAAAACTTTTCTCTCCGTTTGTTAGTAAACAATGATTTTGTACGTGACCCGATATCTAGTTGCTATTGTTGATCGAAGGCTTATCGGTAAAGGAAAATATTGTGAGGAAATCTACTTGTATGAGGGAGCTCTGTAATGTTCTCAAAGATATATGAAGTCCGCCTTAAGTATTCAGGAAAGAGGCCTATAGCCAACAATGAGATTGTTTATAAACAGAGCTGATATTATAAATTTTATTTTAATTAAATCTCATTCCTCACGCACTTTTATCTGTCTAGGGCACATTCATTATCCTATCTTTTCTCCAAAACGTTTCGAATCTGATGGTAAAGCATTTGCTCTCACTTATCTCAATAATTCTTATTAGTCTCAATAATAGTCGTTGCCACTACATTTCTTCTACATTCATGTCTTTGTTTTTCATATTAAATGTACACATGTAAATTCATATTAAAAATTACTAATAAAACATTATTTGCTTTTTTCTTTGATTGTAAACTGACATAATATGTAAAAGTCTTCGTTATTCTAACGAGGGAGTGTTACTATGCTTTCTCCGGTTGTACATTGACAACAACCAAGATGTTAGCAAATTACTTAATTGAACTTTGTTTGCAAGTATCGTAATAATAATAATAAGTATCGTAATAAGTAATCTTTATGTAGGCAAGTTTAAAGACTTAGGAGCAATCATTTAGAAACGTACACAGTGTTAGATATAAGTACCTATATGAACCATTGCTTTTATGATTTCAAGTAAGTTCACTTGCGAGTCAATGACTCAAAGCCTGCTTTTCGAGGCGAAAAATGGGCATCTTTGCTTTATATTAGCTTATACTTTTTTTTTACTTTGCTATATTATATACGGCAGAGCACTGCATTTTGAGCCGGAAAACAAAAAAGGTAGCACACTGGATTCACTGCCTCTTAACCGAATGAAATAATGTAGGAGAAGCATACTTAATAGAATCGTGTAGAATACAGCTTAGTCTCATCAGACTAGAGATGACGATGGGGTCCTCGATGTGCACGGAGGTGTATCTCGAGAAGAATATGGACAGAACGGTCTTGACCATCATGGTGCGCGCATTCGAAGTTTGCACCAGCTCCGCTAGTGGCATAAATGCATCCTGTGTAACACACCAGTCACTATAGAGAACACTTATGTAAAACTATGTAGTATGCACTATTTACAAAGGCGACAGTTTCATGCGGCTTGGAGCGCCCGAGCCACCCCAATGTTATTATTGGAGGGGCTAAGCTCAATATTTTATCCTGGTCCTTGGATAATTGACACTAAGTGCATGAACAGAGAAGATTTGAACACTGTAATCTTGAAATTTTCGCTACATTAGCCAAATTTGGATGGATTGGTTTTTTTTTTTATTTTTTTATTGCCATTGGTGGCAGACGAGCAAGTGGCCCACCTGATGGAAAGGGGTAACCACTGCTCATGGACTTCAGCAATGTCAGGACACAGCAAAGCCGCTGCCTACCGTGAAAGAAGAACTCTCTTTAAACCTCGTTTGAAGAAGGACATATCATAGCGCTCGGGAAACACCGAAGCTGGCAGTTCATTCCAGAGCTTGCACGTACGTGGAAGAAATGATCGCTGAAAGCGTACCGTCTTAGAATTTAACGCTTCCAGGTGATATGGATGAACCCTGCTTCGGTGTCGAGTGGTACAGTGATAGAAAGGGGCCGCTGGTACCAAATCAAACAGTTCTTCAGAGCACTCCCCGTGAAAGAGTCGGTAGAACACGCAGAGAGACCCAAACTCTCTTCGTTGCTCTAACGACTCCAGTCTATCCGTGGGATTGGGATCATCGACGATTCGAACTGCCCGTCTTTGTAGGGGTCAAGTGGGTCGAGCTGGTATTTGGGGGCCCCTGCCCAGAGATGTGAGCAGTACTCTACGTGCGGCCGGACCTGTGCTTTGTAAAGCACAAGACGTTGACCTGGTGTGAAGTACCGCCTCGCTCTGTTCAGTACACCCACCTTTTTACCTGTTAATTTAGCTTTGTCCTTCAAGTGACTCCCAAACTGGACTTTATTTGAGATTTCCACACCGAGGATCCCAATACTTTCGGAGATACGGAGAGTAACTCCTTGGACTGTGGCGCCATGACAAAAGGGTCCTTCTTGGCAGTAAACGCGCACACTTGTGTCTTCGAGGGGTTGAATCGAACTAAGTTCTGTTCACCCCATTCGGAGGCCCGCCCAAGAGAGTCCTCAACTTCAGACACAAGTTGTGTTCGTCTTTCCTGTATCATGCTCCGAGGGACATTCTGATAGCTGGTATAACGCGCATCACCCGTGCTGTCATCCGCATAGCAATGTATGTTCTCGATTGACAACAAGTCATTGATATGCAGGATGAACAGCGTTTGGGAGAGCACCGAGCCTTGAGGAACACCAGCGTTAATGGTTTTGGTTTCGGAGCTGCAACCATCAACGACGACTGTAATGCTCCGACCATCCAGAAAGCTGGCTATCCATTTGAAGAGTCCCTCGGGGATTCCATAAGATGGTAGCTTCGATAGAAGGGCCCTATGCCAGACCCTGTCAAATGCCTTAGCGATATCGAGGCTAACGGCCAGAGCCTCTCCCCTCCCCTCCAAAGCCTCAGCCCAGCGGTGTGTGAGGTACACTAGAAGATCACCAGCCGAACGACCATGGTAAAAGCCATACTGGCGGTCACTAATCAGCTGATGATCCTCAAGGTACCGCAGCAGAAGGCGGTTTATTAACCGCTCCATAACTTTGGAGAGCAAGGAAGTAATCGCTATCGGCCTTTAGTTTAAAGGATCCGACCGGTCACCCCTTTTCGGGATCGGGTGAACAGAGCAACCTTCCACGAAGATGGAACCCTGTTGGAATTGTAGGAAAGACGGTATAGTGCGTTAAAATCCATCATTTCAGTATTTCACAAGATTTTCATTTAAATATAAGGGCCAAAGACATACTTACCATAAGGAACAGCTCTTCGACGTCAGGAATAGACTTGAGCATTCGTTTGATGACAAATTGGAAGTTGCCCGAAAACTCGTCGACTGGTTTGCCACACTTTATCATATAACGTATTGTACCTCGTAGTATCACGTTCACGTGTTGAGTCTACATAAAAGATAATTTCATAATGATTATTTATTTTTATTAAATGTATAACTTAGTTCTAACGCACGCCTATTTCATCAATAATTGTCCCGAGACACGTAACATTCACCCGCAACACTCAATGTAGTAACGGCGAGGTATCCGTTGGTTTGCGACGCTATTTCAAAAACTATCCTAAATATAACTTTTCATAAACGGGAGCTATCTACATTTTTCAACAGCCGCAAGATGGCAATATCGCCCGTCGGGCTTCCCTTTGGCAGACTTCTCTTTACCAGTCATAGCAGTTAAAAGAATTATCATAAAAGGAAACGATATCACTACCTGGATATAAGTACTTGGACCATACGTGTTTGGACCCATATGGGCTAAAACTAAACAGTCAACGTCATGGTACGCATGTCATAATTGGACGTACTTTCTGAAAAACGTTCCAACCCACAAAGTTTACATTTTGAGATAATCGTGATTGAAGTTCAATCCCGTATTGCTTCTTCATACATGTAGGTTGGGCACTACTAAGTCATGATTTCATATTTAGAGTGTTAGAGCTACCAAATTTTTCCAGCTAGTAAATAGTAACCCCGTGACTATTTGCTAATAATATCTCGATTTTGACCCGAGTGTGGGTTGGAACGTTTTTCAGAAAGTAGGTACGTCCAATTATGCAAGTACAAACTAAAACGTATCTTTAATTCTATACCGCTGCTATTGCAAGTACCATCAAAGTAACGATGCAGAGTTTAATAAAACGCCTATAGAAACCAAAACAGCAATATTCTTGGGCTGAACTAGGACGGAAAACACGGAGTTGTGTCATGTATCCATTATTTGAATTTAATGTTCAATAATATATAATAAGCGAGGAGAAATCGTTTTATGGGCCAACTGTACAGTTGGACCCTGACAGTGCTTACAATAGCACGATTTTGCCTAAAGCTGTAAAACTTTAGACAAAATCGTGCTATTGTAAGCACTGTCTGATGTAAAACTCAGCTAAAAAGACCGCAGGCTCCACACGTCCAGCTGAAATTATGCGATACCAAGTAAGGAACCGGGCATGACAGCATTATTATAAAGGATCGATAGGCATTCAACTACAACACTTGTGATTTAAGCATTTTCTAAAACAAATTAATGTTAACTGTTCACAGTTTTACGAACAGAAAGTTTCTGCCAGTTGAATAAAGAAAGATTTTGTAAGACCAAAATAAACCAATGTTTACCGATAAATGAGTGCAGGCGAACTGTAGCCAAGGTTCCAAAACTTGTAAGAAATGATTCGTAGACTTCATGTTGCTTGTTATTTTCCACCAAGTTTGTATCAGCGATTCCGATGTGGTTTGTCGATAGTTATCAGCTTTGCACAGATGCTCACCAAGTGAGGCCAGCACTTCGTTCATCATCACTGAAACAATGTGCAAGAAATATATTATTTCAGAATGTTTGTCTGCCAAAATTAAGGCTTTATTGTAAATTTATTTTCAATATCCGTATTGTAAACCAAATGATTTAATGTCATAAAAATATTATAATATAGGTCATTTGCGACACGAAGTCGTGGTTTGAGGGTTCCATACCATCAGACAATGGCACGAAACTGATTCACACTTGAAAGGTTTATATATTGGTACTTTAGGGGTCATAACTATAACCTTCCAAATGATAAAAGAAAGAGACCTGTAAAGGTAGTCCAAATTTTATTAATGGCGTCAATTGAAGAAATGCCTGTAATTTCACGTTAGCAAAACATCTCTAAACATGAAACAATAGTAAATAGGTGTAATGGTGTACACGCATGTTTTTTTTAATAATTTCTGCTTGATGCAAAGACATTATCCTTGCTACTCAAGTAAACTCGCATTTAGTGGGCATTCCGCCGACGAATACGATTTCAATATGAAATCATGCTCTAACCAGCAAAGCTTTACTACTTCAAATACCATAACCAGTTAGGATAGTATGTATCTATGCAGTATGATCGATCCCCACACGGGACATACATTTGTACGATAAACAAATCATTGTTCCAAGTCTGGGTGTTCTTTGAATGTTTGTATAGAACCCCATCACACAGTCATTATTCATAATGCACGAGAAGTCATTTAAATCGAAAATCGACTCGATTTAATTCGAACTAATCAAGGTAATACTTGTTTGAGCGTATGAAAATTCACGAACAGACGCGAGTTTTTGATATGTTTAGCAATATATACCTAACTAATAAATAAACAATTTGCATGCAATTATATACGTATTTCTTTATATTAAATAAGGTTTGTTTAGTACAGAAATATTTCAATATTTACCCATTTTGTCAGCATAGTTGTGAATCATCTCCAAAATTTTCGGCGCTCTTTTTATAACACACATCGAATCGAAAGCAGATACAAGACAACACAGAAACAATTCACTAAAAAAGAAATAATCATATTTAGATGTTACAGGTTAGTGAACAAAAACATAAAACAGCATATATTTCAATAAATTTTATACAGATTGTAGTACTTGTTTTCTATTTGTTCACATTGTTGAAGAAACTCATCCAATAGGTCGTTTTTACACTTATTAGAGTTCAGTGTTCCAAATAACAGCCAATCGAGGGCCGGCATATAAAGATTTAAATATTTATCTTGTGTAAGTAACTGCATCTCGTATTTCTTTCTCATTGATGTTTGAAAAATCTGAAACATATAACTAAACTAGATGTTCCCGCGGTTTCACCCGTGTTTATCGTTACTGCGCCGCCCCCGTGAGTCGTAGCGTGATGTTATATAGCCTTCCTCAATAAATAGGCTATCCAACACTAAAATAATTTTTCAAATCGAACCAGTAGTTCCTGAGATTAGCGCGTTCAAACAAACAAACATACAAAAAACTCTTTAGCTTT
This sequence comes from Catocala sponsa, assembly GCA_963564715.1. Taxonomy (NCBI): domain Eukaryota; kingdom Metazoa; phylum Arthropoda; class Insecta; order Lepidoptera; family Erebidae; genus Catocala; species Catocala sponsa. The sequence goes on from OY751335.1 coordinate 15,120,264, forward strand.
ATAATATTAGTATAGATAAATCATTATACCGTGGCACGTATGGTTTAACATATAAACTATATGTACTACATACGTAATTTGGGTACGTAGGTGCGTACGTAATAGTTACGTTTATAAAGGTTAGAATATTAGAATTTAAATGTAGCTACTACGACCACACCTCCTAATTTAAATAGGGAAACACCATAGATTTTCAATTTTATTGTTTTAGCTGTCGTATTCAATATAATTATTATTTAATCGATTGTAACACAAATTTATAATCAACATACAGTCTTCTTCTCCCTAGCCTTTATTATTCCCAAGTTACTTAGGTTGGCTTTCTAGTCTAACCGGATTTGACTGGATACCTATCAGTTTTTACACGGAGCGACTGCCATCTGACCTCCGAAACCCGAAGGCTAACAATACCCTAAGGCTAGACCAGTGTCAGGATATTAGAGGGCACTGACTTCCCAATAACGACTGTCATAGATGTTCATGGCAGCCGGGACCGACGGCTTAACGTGCTCTCCGAGGCACAGAGCAGGCGATATGGTCAATCAATACGCACATCATTTTGAAAAGTCATATACCAAACTTCCGAAAGTCACAGGTGCGCGACGTGGGTTTGGACGCCGAGACCCTTTGCATTGCAGTCTGGTCTCCCCACTGAGCTATCGCTGTATAATTAACATAAAGTAAAAGTAAAAACTCAAGGACTTTATAAATTAACTAGCTGTAACCAGCGACTTCGTTCGCATGGACATTTTTTCGCGGAACCCTAATTTTTTTTCTAAAATTAACGTAGTTACTTCTTATAACATCAGCTATCTGCCAGTTAAGGTCCCTTTAAAATCAGTCCAGCCGTTTTAGATATTAGCCGGAACAAGCAGACAGACAATTGGACGTACTTTCTGAAAAACGTTCCAACCCACAAAGTTAACATTTTGAGATAATCGTGATTGAAGTTCAATCCCGTATTGCTTCTTCATACATGTGGGTTGGGCTACTAAGTCATGATTTCATATTTAGAGTGATAGTAGAGCTACCAAATTTTTCCAACTAGTAAATAGTAACCCTGTGACTAATTTGCTAATAATAACTGAATTTTGACCCGAGTGTGGGTTGGAACGTTTTGAGAAAGTACGTCCATTTATTTTAAGAATAGATTTTTTTATATAAGTACTTTCATATGCATTTAGTAAAATGCTGTTATTTTGAAATTACAAACAGACACTTCAATGTTATTTATTTGAGTAGATTATAGCTCAGTGGGGAGACCAACAGACTGCAATGGAGAGTCTCGGGTTCGAACCCACATCGCGCACCTCTGACTTTCGGAAGTTATATGACTTTTCGAAATTATGTGCGTATTGATTGACAATTATCGCCTGCTCCGTGCCTCGGAGAGTACGTTAAGCCGTCGGTCCTGGCTGCCATGAACATCTATGGCAGTCGTTATTGGGAAGTCAGTGCCCTCTAATATCACACTGGTCGAGCCTTAGGGTATCGTTAGCCTTCGGATTGCGGAGGTCAGATGGCAGTCGCTCCGTGTAAAAACTGATATCCAGTCAAATCTGGTTAGACTAGAAAGCCGACCCCAAGTGACTTGGGAATAATAAAGGCTAGAGAAAAGAGATTACAGGATAATTTACCTGCTGGTATTCATCAAAAAATTCTTTTAAGTTGTTATAAAAGCAGATTTCGCTATCTTTGCCCAACAACTTCGAAGCAGTGTAGCACAAATACACACGTAAATACGCAGATACTAGAGGATTCCCTATTCCTCGAATCATTGTAGTAAGTCTTGATATTGCAGGCTTTATTTCCTCTTTAGATATGAATACATAACACTTCAACAGAGCCATTTCCATATATAAACGAGGCAACAGTTCTCTGATTGATGCCATTTTGTACATCCAATTTTGACATGTTTCCTTAGCTGATTCTGGAACTGACTTGGAATCAATATTGTGGATAGTTATCTTACTGTTTATCCTGGAAAAAAATATTTCACATGTTTATTTATTTAAACACATTCTTAATATCTTATCAGGATATTCCAATACATTAAGTGAATGAAAAGTAACATGTTAAGTTCTTCAATACATTTATGATTTTCACTTAATATAACTGCAGGATTTATTGACATAGTATTTTAATTACATTGATTTACTTTACAATTAAGTTGTGCACGGCAAATAGATTATAACAGCCATTCCTTCTTATGAAATGTCTAAAAAAACTATTGTCACAGCCAGTGCCATCTATCGGCACTGTGGGGAAGACTCGGCAGTTCCGTCTAATAATTTATTACAGCGCCATCTATTGACGTCTTACAGAACTACGTAGCTTGTCGATACGTGAAGAGTAGAAAGAACGCTGGCACGTTCTCGAATCTTGGTACTGTTCACATACCGGGTATGGCGTTTCTAGAAATCTCCAGAAACGCTTTAACTGCGTATAAAAGGGCAAGGCCAGCGCTCGCCGAGTCAGTTTACAATCGTAAGCGGTCAAGTATTCATCGAAGCGAACGGACGCGAAAATACCACAGAGTTAGAAGCAGTTATAGTGGAAAAATTTATAAATAGAGGGCGCAACTCTAATGTTTAATTTTTACATCGCTTTGTTATCTAAGTGCATTAAAAATAATATATGTATATTTTACTAGATTTTTTGCCCCAGTTTTAACCAGTGACATATAATAACCCTGCACAATCGTTATCAGTGTATTTACGGACGACAAAGGTGAACTTTTACTGTGAAGTGATAGATTGTGAAAAACATATTTTAAACAACAATCTATAAACTGTGTAATTATTGAAGGACAAAGATATCATTTTCAAGACTGTATAGGATATGAGTGACATAAATTGAGTGTTCTAGCAGAGATTTACTGTATTGATTCCAAGATTAGCTGATTCTTCAAAATCGCCAAACCACTTTCTGTTGACATTGTGCAGCGCCATCTATTAGCAAATTGATAAACTACGAACTTAGCTAGCCGTTGAACGATTCGCGAAGCAAACTGTCACCACACCTACGAACTACTAATCAATTATATTGATTTTGTTTATCCCAAAGATTTGTAGAGGGCAGTACGGGTACTCTTTAGGCCTGTAAGCTAACTGTGATTGTTTACATTTTTTATATCATACAATACATTAATTTCACAACAACATAATAAAGATCGAATGTTGCGATGACTCTTCAGCTTCAGGCAACCGTATTTTAAGGTGCTCTGCATGCAGTGGAAAGTATCACTATGAATGCTTAAACATGACCTCAAACCAATTTTCTGCTCTAAGCAAAGAATATAAGGCGATCTGGAAGTGTTCGTCCTGCACAAACATTACTAGACGAACCAAGTCCAACCTACACACTCCTGTGCGCAGCTACACGCAACTCCCAGCTGATGATCGCTGTATGGACATATCTCACGATTTAGAGACCAGCCAACTTATCCCATCTAGCCACCTGGGAGACAATAAGATCTTGCCCACTGAACAGACACTGAATACCATACCCAGCCTTGACTTCGTATCTTTCACTACAAAACTGGAAAGCACTCTTAGTCAGTGGCGTGACGATATGAACAGAGATATACGTAATATGCGCGATGATATTAAATCCACCTTATCGGACATACGGAATGAAATGCATAGTTTGCGTACTGAGCAAAACGTCTTGAAACAACGAGTCTCTGACATTCAGGACAATATTACCATACTCCAAACTTCTTGCCAGAGTCAGTCCTCTGAACATGACATTCTCAAGAAGAGAATTGATGACTTGAATTATACAACCACATCTACCATGTTACAATCAACTATCGACAACCTAGAGACTAAGATAGAAACTCTGGAACAGCAGGCACGCCAGTGCAACGTGGAGATATGTAACTTGCCCGAAAGACGCAATGAAAACTTACCAGCAATTATTGAAACTATAGGGAACATTTTGAAATGTCCTATCAATCTTAAAGATATCGTCGCAGTGCACAGAGTTCCTCATGCCTCTCAGCAAAGCACAAGACCGAAGAACGTCATACTAAAACTCACATCGCGGCTGCAGAGGGATAATTTGTTGAGTGCGTTTCGTAAAGCTGCTTCGCTTAACACTGAACAAATGGGTATCACCGGCAAGTCCGCGTCTATTTTAATTAATGAACACTTAACTTTAAGGAAGAAACAGTTATTTCGTAAATCTCGTGAGGTTGCACATAATCATAATTATAAATATGTTTGGATTAGAAATAGTACTATACTGGTGCGTGAAAGAGATGGGTCAACTGTGTTTGCAATACGTGGTAATAGTGACCTTGATAAAATTAGACCAACGACTAAATCTGCAGAATAACTGGTTCTTCTTAATTGCTGCCATGCTATGTTGCAGTGTGGGTGGCACGTTCATATACTTCGTATTCTGTCACTTATCACTTACGCAGAATAATGAAGCTTATTTTATATTGCATGTTTTTCTAATTTTTATTACTTCCATATTTTTAAATTGTGTCACTAATGCATTTAATATAATATATTTTATAATACATTCCATACAATGGGGCTTAATACGGAATAGTGATAGTTTATTGAATTTTGTTTGGATAAATCATTTATTTAAAATTATTGTACTTGCGTTTTTATGTGTGTCTACTGTGTTTACTAACACGAGTACTTGGTTGCGTAATCTCGATCCTTCCTTATATTACTGTCATACTACTAGCTGTTGTTGTGTAATGATTGAAATACTTATGTGGTCAATACATTCGGTGATATATGAATTTAAGTTGATATATGCACGCAATGGATAGTGCCAATATAACTATTTATTACCAAAATTGCAGGGGCATAAGAACTAAACTACATACACTGCTATTGAGTATTCTATCTTTCTCGTATGACATCATTATGTTAACGGAAACGTGGCTCGTACCTGATATCTCCAACTCGGAGTATATGGATGCTCGGTACGTGGTGTATCGGTGTGACCGGGACCGGAATACTACGATGAGGCAGGACGGTGGCGGGGTTCTCATTGCTGTGTTGCGCGAATATCGATCTTGTATTCTCGATTCCTCTAAATACTCGCAAGTTGGTAACTTAACCGCGCGCTTTGAGCATGTCCTGGTTGGACTGCCAAGTAAAAATGATAGTTCTCGAATGCATGTGCTTAGTGCTGCATACATTCTACCGTGGGCCACCACCGAGATGTTATACCTCACATTTCGATGAACTGCAGGACCTTTTAGTAGAACCCTATGTGTCAAATGTATTTATTGTTGGCGATTATAACATCCCTGAGACAACTTGGCATGTTGCCCAATCCGATATCTCGAACCAGGCTTCCGGTTTGTTATGTACTGGAGCATCCCCTAAATGCTTACAGTTGCTACATTTAATGTCAACCTTAAATGCATATCAATACAATAACATATGCAATGGGAAGGGAAAGATTCTTGACTTGTTTATCTCTAACAGCACCTCTTTTGTAAGCCCTCCATTAGATTCATTATTACCAATCGACCCTCACCATCCTCCCTTTATTGCTACGGTCCCTATTAACCTTACAACCCGGGTTCTGAAAAGAGATGTCATAAATAAATATAATTTCCGCAAAGCCGACTATGATGTCATTAACAGGCAAATTGATGACGTAAAATGGTCTAGTCTATTGGATCACCTTCCTTCAGAAGAGGCAGTTAGGGTATTTTATAACTCGCTAGACAACGTAGTCAGACCCAATGTTCCATGCGTTAAATCACGAGCACTTGGCTTTCCCATTTGGTTCTCTCCGCAATTCATTAAAATTATGAAAAAGAAACAGCGCTTTTGGGTTAAGTGGAAAAAATTCAATAACATTAAAGACTACAATCAGTTTTCCGAATGCCGAGCGGTATTCAAAGAGATGTGTAGATCTTGTTACTTATCTTATATTAAATCCGTCGAAAAAAATATTACCACAAATATTAAGCATTTTTGGAGATACATCTCAAATCGGAAAGATAAATCTGGTATCCCATCCATGATGCAGTATCAAAATGTTAAGTCAAGTGCTCCAGAAGTGATCTGCAATATGTTTTCAGGCTTCTTATTGTCAGTTTTTGAACCCGCGACCTCCACACTTTCAACATCAACCGCGCCATTGGAAAGCGCCACCATTGTCAATCTCATTGATAGTTTACATATTGAGTAAGATGAAATACTTAAAGAGTTGAAACTACTCGACCCTTGCAAAGGCGCAGGCCCCGATGGTTATCCAGCTATGTTCTTAAAGGCCACCGCTAATACTATTTGTAAACCACTTTATATTATTTATAACAGATGCTTAAGTGAGGGCGTCTTCCACGATATATGGAAACGCAAATATTACACCTGTGCACAAAAGTGGCTCAAAACATGATGTTGAGCAGTATCGGCCTATTTCTATTCTATCGACCTTGTCAAAACTTTTTGAAAGACTCGTTCATAATGCAGTATACGCAATCCTACATAATGTTATAATTCCTGAACAGCATGGGTTCGTTCAAAGGCGCTCCACAATATCAAATCTTCTGATTCCTTTTTGAAAATATGGACAGACGACTACAAGTGGACGCTGTATATACAGACTTCAAAAAGGCTTTTGACAGAGCCGATCACGAAATTCTCTTGAATAAGATAGCGTTTAATGGTATACGAGGTAATTTGCTTCGCTGGTTCTCATCTTATATAAAAAACAGGACACAAAAGGTTGTTGTGAATGGCTTTCAGTCTAAAGCAGTGTCTATAACCTCTGGTGTTCCACAAGGCTCAATTTTGGGGCCCCTGTTGTTTAATTTATATATAAACGATATTAACAACTGTTTTAAACACTCAAAATTTATTTTATACACCGATGACTTGAAAGCCTTCAAAACAATACACAATGCGGAAGACTGCCTCTTGTTCCAAGAAGACCTAGATAGACTCGCGGCACATTGCCTTGTTAACAAACTGCATTTAAGCATCGCCAAGTGTCACAAAGTAAATTTTACTAAAAATAATACTATGGTCAAATTTACTTATAAGTTGAATGATACCTCGCTAAATAGTGTCTCCTTGGTTAAAGACCTAGGCGTGTTAATCGATGACAAGCTGTCTCTGAATGAGCATGTAGCCAAAATTGGAAATAACTCATTTAAAATGTATGGCTTCGTCATGAGGTAATCTACTGAATTTAAACGCCCTTCCACATATCTCTACTTATTCAAGACACTTGTAAGATCTCAATTGGAATATGCCGTGCCTATATGGAACCCATTTTATCGGAAGTATGTAGATGCGATCAAAAGAGTCCAGCGTAAGTTCCTTCGCGCCATGCACTTCAGGTGTTGCAGATCATATCTAACATACGAACAGCTATTACAAAAGTACAACCTGCTGACGCTAGAATCTAGACGCATGTTATTAGAGGCTAATGTGTTACATAACATTGTACATAACAAATTTGACTCTATTGAACTTACATGCAAATTATGTTACACTGTTCCCCGAACTGTAAATAAACGAAGTGTCCGTACAGGTACTCTATTCACCTTAAACTCATGTCGAACCAACTCGGGATTGCGCTGTCCTATTCGACGAATAGTAGATTCTTATAATCGTAATTTTATTGATATTGATATTTTCATATGTCCAAAATGTAAATTCAAACACAATGTTATTAAATATTTATCTGATTAATTATTTTTCGCCATGTAATTATACCATTATTATTATAATTTCATTATTATTATTATTAATATTTCAATATTTTCATTATTACATTTTAAGTATTCCTATTCCTACTAATAATTGCATTGTATTTATAATTATTTATTAATGATATGCACAATTAATTATTATATTTAAACATACCTATGTACTATTGATATGATGCTTTTTAGTGGCTTTTTTGTCTTCTGTCATACTGTTTTTGTTAAATCGTGGATAATGTAGTGGGCTGCAATATTGTAACATACTATTATGCAGCTTCTATATTTAAACATATTCTGTATTGTAGCTGTTTATTATCCCAAATTATAATAAAATAAAATAAAAGTAGTGTGTGTAGTGTTTCAAATTTAATTGTGTGCTAGAATAAAACGTGTTTTCGTCGGTAATATTTTTTACATTCTTATCCCTCGAACCCAGCACATAACAGTATTTCTTAATAAAATTACTATAATATATGAATTTTAGATTGACTAAATACCTATTAATAATAATTTAAAACTATAATTAATTAATTACATATAAACATAACTACACTTGAATATATTATACTTTTAAAACTCTAATAATAGATCAATTAAATAGCCATTAACAATACTGTAGATTTATATTCCAGGGATTATTAAATATCATCCAATACTTACCCAAAACTTTTTTCTTTGAGACGATTAAATACTAAATTTCCAAATGTGTCAAGTATATCTGTTATTAAAATAAACTTGCTAGGATAGAACTGCATTACACTAATATCAGACAACAGCTTTGAGCACTGGATTCCTATTTTGAACGCTTTCACTCTTTGTTCTGACTCCCATGCCTGGAAATTAAATTAAATTAAATAATAATAATAATAATGTATTGTTCAAAATAGCCACAATACAATGACATAAATACAATAAAAACAATATTTGTATGGAACTATTTCATTGAACTCTGGTACCAAACATAAGATTAAACTTGTGTTATGGGTACCAGCGCCCTCACAAAGAATTTCCTATTTTTGTTCATCGAACGTGGCAGACATGCAAGAAAATTAAATTATAATAATTAATTAAAATTTGTATTCTGCTAATACACAGCACAGAAATGACTCATTAAAGACTGTAGAATGTTTATTACTATATATTTGAAGGTAATTAAAAAAATAAACTTTACCTTCTTGATTTCATCACTAAGCATGTTAATATTTGTGACAAATTCTTGTTGACTTAATCCCATAGTCTTCCTGACAGAACTTTCATCAAAGTCATCTAGCTGTTCCAATCTGTGCTTTACTTTCTCATTCAAGTTAGAAACCTGTCTAATAAGCGCTGAAAATGAACTAACTTAAAATAAAACCAAAATAAAAAAGAACAGAAAATCCAGATTAGTTGACAGTTGTTAAGTAAGTAAGTACTTATTTTGAGTTGACCAAAAATAGCAGTATAAAGACATACCTTTTTCACCACCAGGTAGATAACTGCTTACAATTGTAAGCTTTTCACCTGTTGTGTATTTGTTAAGAATGCTGACACGCTTTGTGCTCCATACTTTAGTATAATTCACTCCTTCTATCTTTTCAACATCTAAAGAGCTGATATCCTGGCAACAATCATATTATTACACCTAGTGCCATCTCTCGGCATTGCGGGGAAGACTCGGCAGTTCCATCTAATAATTTATTGACGTCTTACGGAACTACGTAGTTCGTACGAGAAGATTAGAGAGAACTTTATCACATTCTCGAATCTTCGTACTGTTTACATACCGGGTATGACGTTTCTAGAAAACTCCGGAAACGCTTTAACCGCATATAAAAGGGGAAGGCCAGCGCTCGCCGAGTCAGTTTTATAATCATAAGCGGTCAAGTATTCATCGAAGTGAACGGAAGCAAAAATACTACGGAGTATTGAAGCAGTAACAGCAGGAAAAGTGTAGTATAGTGTTTGTTGTGTTTTAAATTTAATTGTGTGCTAGAATAAAACGTGTTTTAGTCAGTAATACTTATATATAACATTCTTATCCCTCGAATCCAGCACGTAACAATATAATAAACATAGGCATAGCTAAGACAGAACACACAAGTGAGAAACCTTCAGTAAATCTAATCAAGGTGGACATGACTACAATTTCCAAGGTGGCCACACTGGCCACCCTTGCAAGTTATATTCATTATTTCATAAGGTAATTACATAGCTAGAATATATATTTATAATGAACATCTGTGAGCTAGCATACCTCACTTAATTTTAAGAATGTTATATGAATGGTCTTGTTCAAGGCTGTTCCTTAATGTTTTCCTTTAGCTGTTAGAGCAAAATAATATTAATTAACAAAAGTTTGTGCTCTGTGTTTATATTGTGACTACACTATAGAATTATATTTTTATAATTCGCTGATTTCAGCATGAATGGGCCGGCTCGACCGGGGAAGGACTACCCTCTCACAGAATATCGACATTAAATAGCAGTACCTATTCCTACTGTTGTGTTTAATTCGGTGAGTTTGAGTGCCGGAGGCCCAATCAGCCCTTTCCCCTTTCCCGTTCCTTCTCCTTCCCACTTCCTTTCCTAAAGGGTCAGCACCGCGCAAGTGATGCCTCTGGTGTTGCAGGCATCTATAGGCTATGGTGACCACTTACTATCAGATCAGCCATATGCTTGTATGTCACACAAGTTGTATAAAAAAAAATAACCTACTAGTATGTCATCTCATACAAGAGATTTTGAAGTTTGTTATACTTAAAGGGTCATAGTTTAGTAGAACAAAGTATTTCTAAATATAGTATGCTGATAACAAGCAACACTTACTTCTTCCAGATTCATTTGTCCAAATTGCAAGAGTGGATCAAATTCCTCAAAACCAGCACTCCATTTATTGATTTGATCAATAATATTACTGCTAGGGTGCTCCCTCTGTAATTTAAAACAATTATAATGCTTTGTACAGCAAAGATTGATTGAATATATAATTGATCATTTTAGATATACATTTATATCATATGACTTAATTGTTTGTGTTAAATTAAATAGGGTAAATAATATTGCACAAAACACAAACCTTTATTTATAAAAATATAGCATCTATATGTTTGTGTCTGCCAGAGTTACTATATACTACTAGATACTTACTTATCATTGAATTTGCATATAAATGTTTTTATATACTTTTTATACCACAGTCCTCATGTGAATGGGAAATAAAGGTCAGAGTGTAGCAAAGGTGTGCATTTTTTGGGACAAAAATGTTTTCATAAAAATAAAATTTCTCTTAAATCATCGTTTTTTTTAATGCTATCCTATAAAACGACTAAAAATAAGGCAAAAGTCATCTTGACATTTTTGTCTAAGATGAGTGGTTTATGAAATAAGGTGCAATTCAAAGAGATTGTCGAGGGAGCCCCGCTCCCCGGGGCTACTTTTTCTGGGTGGTTAACAAAAAAAAACCATCGAAGGGTACGGCGGGAGCTGCGCTCCCGCCTCCGCCTTCTAACCTAACCTAACAGAGTCGGTATGCTCTGAGTCAGGATGTTTTCCTACCTTCTAAGGAAATTCTCCTGGTGCACCAGAATCGGAAATTATCTGAAGAACCACTCGTCATAGACAAAAAGTTCCAAGATGACTTTCAGCTTATTTTTAGTCGTTTTATAGGATAGAATAAAGAAAACAACGATTTAAGAGCATTTTAATTTTTTTGCAAAATTTTCTATCCCAAAAAGTTGCACAGCCTTTGCTACATTCCAACCGAAATAAAAATTTCAGACTGTGCAGTGTGCTACAGCAAAGCGTAGACAGGTTTAGCTAATATGTTAGATAAAACTATTCAGTTTGTACTTACCATAGTCATTATATTTGTTTTAAGAGGATAGCTAGTCACTTCAAAACTAGGACAGCCCTGTTTGGACCGAATTTTCTTTGCAGATTTCCTGTAATAAGTTTTCATTAAGTAACATCTATAAAACGAAATGATAACAAAGTTGCTAGTGTATTGTACCATTCATAATACACCGGCATTGTTGACACTGGAAGTTATTTAGTAATTGCTACAGTAGAGTAATCGGAAAGATATTGGCATAAGAAAGAATTCTTATTTGTAGACTAAACGGTATAGTCAAATTTTGTAAATATTATAATTTTGTATTTACTCCCCAAACACAAAATCAACCGAGGTTCCAATCTTCTAAAATGTCAATTGGACTGTCAAGTGTCATGTGCCAGACCATCAGTGGCATCAGTCAAACACGTGTGACAATTGTGACAAATATCATGGGTGCGTTCCACGGCTTTTCCCGTTCTACTTGCTTCGTTACAATTGTAAACTCAAGTGGAACGGATTTTAATGGAGTGTTTTGAGCGTTGACGTATGTAAATAATACAAATGGCGAATTAAAAAAAGCAAAACCTTAAAGATTGGTGAACTACTGAATGGATTTTGAGGCAACTTTACAGTAAGTATTAAGTATTGTTTATTCATCGGAATAACATATAGGCTACTAAAAATCTATTTTAACATAAATCTACAAAGGCGAGCGAAGCCGCGGGCAAAATCTAGTATTTCATAATTTTGTGGAGTATTTAATTAATTTACTTATGTTCAAATATAACCAAAATTATATATAATTACGGTGACAGTTGGATATTTGCTAGTGCGTCGTAATAATGCTTTAGAAAGTAGTAGTTTATTCAGTTCAGATGAAGAGTGGAATATAATTTTACAAACTTAAATCACGTAAGATAATGTAATTAATCGTTACGCTGATAAAGAATTAAAAAGACTGACAACTGAAATACTGTAGGTTATAACATTTTTATTTATTTAAGTATTCATCAAAATCGCATTAAATCCTTACTTCCTTACTAGTAATATTATAAATGCGAAAATGAGTTTGTTTGTTTGTTACGCTTTCACGCCTTAACTACTCAACCAAACATCGTGAAATTTTGCATACACCTTGTCAGGGGTACAGAATAGGACATAGGGAAAAATTCATCAAGAAAAAAAACTGTTGCAAGCGAAACCGCGGGTTAAAACTACTAAAGTTATATTTTCGTAGTCGCCATCTTAGTTACTTTATATTTAAAAAAATGGCGCTAATTTTGTCAACGTTCTCGACCTCCTCTCGGGATGGGTAGTCGTGAGCTTAGTAAGAGCGTGAGTCATGACGTCAGGAGTGACGTTTTCGCCGCGACCACAACGCCTTATATAAAAAAGTACTCTGTACTCTGTCTGTACCACAACGATCGCAGTCGTCAAGTGGAACGGCTAAAGGAGCATCTTGGGCGTTGTGGGGCGTTTTTCAAAAAACTTGACCGTTACGGAACCGGAATTCTATTTTTTTAGAAATTATTTTGTTTAATTTTTTAATATTTTTGAATAGCTTATTAAATGAGCTTTTTGAAAATACCAATTGTTTTATAATTGAATAAGCAGTGAAGCCAAAAAATGAGTTTGCATGGAGCACTCAGGGCAAAAGTAGTTCCAATTAGTAACACTTTCAAAATAATTTTTTTAATAAAAGCCAGGATATTTTTTAAATAAAAAAGATTATATATTGTTATTTAAATCAGTTACATTGATTATATTAGCAAACAAAAACAATTTTCACCATATTTTCACAAATTATTAATAAAAATTCTTCCGATTAGTAACATTTGTTTCATAATCTTCTCAAATTATAGTCTGTTTTGAATAAAACACAAGGTACAAAACTCAATCTCTTAGAAATTCTAGTAAAACATATCAAAATATACAATATTTAGTTGTTACAAAATATACAATGTTGTTATTTTGTTGTTATTTGTTTGTTCATCTTCTTATAAAATCACAAAGAAAACAACATTTTGTAAACTAAGTCTCACTTTAACAAATTACTAATTGGAATTCTTAGTTACTAACAGGAACATAAAGCTGAGTTCACAATGCTTACTTTTTATGTTAAATTAAATAGGTACCTACTTCTACAGTTTTAATAGTCATAACAATAATCACAAATAGAATGATATCATTTGCAACAATTCCGATTTTTTCAATATCGACGGCGCAATATTTTCATTTATTTTTGTTAAGATTATGTGTATTTTATTTTGTTATTTTGCTTAGACTTATGAACAAAATTCACAATCATTACAAAAATAAAAGAAATTGCGTCACCGAAATTTAAAAAAAGCGGTCTTGGTGAAAATGACCGAGTAACAACATCGCTTATAGGTATATTTGTGTCATAATATAATTAGAGGATAGCCATTGTAACTTTTTATTTAGTTTACTACTTTGCTTCTTTAATTTATTTGTTGGTAATGTTTCTCGTTTAATTGATGTTTTTTTCTTTCTTTCTGATTCCTTTTCTGTTTTCTCCACTGTTCTCTTTGCTTTTTTTCCTGTTCATCTAAATCAGCTATTGTTTTCCTTTGCTTACTAACAATTTATCTTTGTTTCTGTTTGTATCTTTCATATTTTTCAGGATGCTTCTTTAACTTTTCTCTAAATCTCCTAGCTCGTTCAGCTCCGGTAAGTGGCATTTTTGTTGTTGTAAGTTAGTAGCTTTGTTACTTGTTACAAAATTCACATTCGTCGTCCGGAAAATGATCATAAATAGTAAACAATGAACAGGTTTGGCACCAGAAAAATGTATAATTCAAAAGACCAATTATTTGTCTGTTACTAAAAATAACAAAATGAGTCGGTATTCCGGCGTTCGTATCAGTATAAGTATTGCAGTTATAACATTTTCTTGCTAGTATAAAGTGTGTTCTTTGTCATGTTCTCTTTAGTAGACTTAAATCTTTACGAGTCAAAAACTTGTCAACATCCAGAAATACTACCATTTTTCCAGTAAGTTTGTATACTTATCTGCGTTTGTTATGCCGAAGACCTGAAATGCAACCCAAAATTTATTTGCGACTGCACCGTGCATAAAATTAAAAAAATATAAGAATTTGACCTATAATTAATATTTTGAAGATACCTAATGACTTTCTTAGAAACTTTCAGATATTCTTACTGCCATCATCAGCTGAGCACTATGAGATGATGAATATCTAACACAAATATGTACATATCGGAATTGCGTTAGAAAGTGTAAGAAAAACTATGTATGTGCCTATAACATTTGAGGGTTCCCTCGGTTTCCTTAGATTTTTTGTTGACAATGAGACCACCTCAGGAGTATGTAGGTAGATAGGGTTCGAACAAAAAAATAATTTTGAAAATGGGTCTCAATTGGTGGAGAAATCGGTGAACATACACAAAAAATACGTACAGCCAAACATAGTACCTCCTCCTTTTTTAAAGGTGATTCTAGTTTGAATATTTATAGTAGTACTACTAATAATACTTTATGCACGAGAAGTATAAAAAGTAATTCAAGGAAATATTTAATTTTTATTTTCAGTTTACTGAGAACTCGGCCTTATAATTCCAGTTAGTAACAAAATCCATTCCGGCTATATATAACGTTACTCACCTGACGTTACGAAAGTACATTTTATGACTTCACATTATAATATTTTATATAAAATACACTAAAACGTATGTTTTTAGTAAACGTCAGCTATATATAGATACTTGGTGCAAAACTTTAAGCAATGTTCGCGTTAAAACAATAACAATTATCTTTCAAAATCACTTTACTAATCGGAACACGTTATTGTCGACACACTGCTCTGAACACTAAGTAACGGTAAATAACCAAACATGGATGCCCGAAAAAGAAACGGAAGCGATGTTAAACAGTCAAATAATGGTTCCCATATTAAAAACATATCTAAATACTTGTTTATCTTTTAAATTTGATGAAAATCGTAGTTACTAACTGGGAATTCCGGTTTTATCAAAATTCTAGGACAAAATAAAAACTGATTTATTTATTTATTTTGATATAACAAACAATTAAAATACATTAAAAACGTAATTTCATTTTGTTTTACCACAAATAAAATGATTTTAGTATGAGTATGATGAGAATATTTGGGATTATGACATTTCAAAGTTAAGAAGGTATGCATGAGACATCGTGAAATTGGGTAACATGTAGTTACATTTTAATTTATTTTTTTAATAGTATTTTTATTTTAAAATATTTTTGAAGTGAAACTTCTTTATCGACGTATGGGAGAAATTTTGTAGCAGTGTAAAAAAAATCGTCACGTTTTTCGGTTACGCGCCATGTTGCTTTTTTATCAAAGTTTAGTATAGTGACGTAAAGAATATAATGTAATATATTATAATAATAACATTAATATATTAGTTTTGAAGTTTGGTTTGAAATAAGAATAACAATATATTAATTTGAAAGTGATAAAATAAAAAGACTTATTCAAATTTAAGTGAATTTACAAGAAAAGTGAGAGTGATTATATATTTCGTTTTATAAATTCAACACGTATGAGCATGATTTTAATATTTATTTGAGATTAACCTCACTTTTTGATTGTAAGTATCAGTGAATGTATATAAATCTGTTAAAATTAGCAAGTATTAATAAATATGACTGTAAATCTAGTGAACATTATTAATTCTAAAAACAATAAAAAATATAAATTAAATAATAATTTAAAAATAAAACAAAACACGATTAGAAAATAAAAATATGTATACGTACATCTTTTTTAATTATTCGTTTTTAATGATTTATTTATTCATTTTTAATTTTATAAAATCGTTGCATTTCTACAAGATTAACTGTCATCATATAATTGTATTACTTTGAAAAGATAATTCCAATTATTTATTCATAACTTGTGTAATTGATTAAGTCATTAAATATCTGCTTTGAATTATTTTTATTAAGTTATGAAATAAATATTAATATTAAAGTTAGTTAAATAATTTTTGTTAACTAATTAACTAATTAATGTCGTAAAGAAGTTTCACTTCTTACCTGTGTACTCTGGTACACACACACATTTTTTTCAATTCTAAATTAGTTTTGTTAAAATTTGCTATCGCTTGCCATTTTAAACCTGATATTTTCACTTATAATTATTAAATAAAATAATTGATAAGTCAGTGGATATTAAATTATGTCAAAAGATTTGAAAAATGCCCTGTGAACGCTAACTGGAACGCACCCATACTCAAGTCTAAATATGTCACTGACGTCACTGTCATTGTCATGGTCGTGCTGATAAGTATTTACCTACTGTTCCGTGTTCCGTATTCGCAGTTTTGCTTAACCGTGGAAGCGAGTGTAATACACTTTCGTAAACTTATTTATAGGTGTAATGTTGGCATTTTACCAGAAATTCCCACACTGCGACGCTTCCTTATACCATTTCTATGGTCTTATGGAATTATGAACTTAGGTGAAACAAATTACTTCTTATTTTGTTATTCGCACAAGATTCAAGGATGGGAGCTTACAGCAAGATTTACAAAGCTTTCAGAAAATATCCCCTATTAAGGGGAATGGCATCCTATAGCGTGATTTGGCCTGTTTCTAGTTTAATTCAACAAACATTTGAGGGGAAAACATTTGGTGAGAGCTTTACAAAAATATTTACTGTGTGCAATTTCTATTTTTGCGTGTTTTATCGGACATACGCAATTCTAATCTGTATTATTTTGTATTACAGATGATTACGATTGGTGGAGAAGTGCTAGATATGGTTTATATGGATCATGTTATGTTGCACCTACACTGTATAGTTGGTTAACTATTGCTAATATCATGTGGCCTGGGAACACAATTCGTGCAGGGATCATTAAGGTATAGTCATTTATTAGCACTCTCAAGTATTTATTTTCTTAATATTTTCTAGCATTGCATAATCACTAGAATTAATTATCAATAAAATATTTTACAGTATAAAATGATGCGATACCTGTGTTATGGAGCAGCAATTACAGCTTGACTTTACATAGGGGAAAACCTTAGTACTCACTAGGTATTTCCCTGCATAAACTAATGATTATGTTATAGAATTATGTAGTTTTATGGACATTCATAGAACCTATTTTTTATATGTACAAAGCTGAAACAAATAATCACAAATATTTTTACAGACATTTGTGGAAACTCTTACCTATACACCATTTGCAATGTGCAGCTTCTATTTTGGTATGAGTTTAATGGAGTCAAAGCCTTTCCATGAAGCTGTTGCAGAAGTTGAAGCTAAATTTTTACCTACATACAAGGTAAGCTAGGCATTTTTATTAATGGATATTTTAATAATTAATGTGATTCCCTTTATTTCAATTTCACTTCTATTGCTGTACTACTTAGCCTTATAGCATTGTTACTGTATATGTGAGACAAGGCAACAACATGCCTTTCTGACATGCTGTCATGTTCTCCAGGTCCAATATCAGTATTTCAAGTGTTGAATTACTCAGTTCAGATAGTCCCAGAAGTAGTCTTATAAATTACATAGTATTATTATTTCAGGTGCAAAGAGGTTGTGAGTTAATGATTTATTGATATGTTAAATTACAATGTAACTGAAATGTTAATGTAGTAATTGCTTTTTTAATATTTCAGGTTGGTGCTTCAGTGTGGCCAGCAGTAGCAATGATCAATTTTTGCCTCATTCCACCAAGAAACAGGGTTCCTTTTATTAGCATGTGCAGTCTAGTATGGACATGCTTTCTTGCATATATGAAACATTTAGATAAAGAGAATGTGCCTTTAAAGACTGGACAGAATCCTATTCAGTTAATAAAAGTAAATTTATGAGTCTCAAAGACATAGCAAATATTTTCTAGCCAATTTATTTATTTTATGAAATAGCCTAGATATTTGTTGTTATTTAGTGTAGTATGTATAATTTATAATTCCATCTCAAGTATGTGTGATATTTAAATAGTCTCTGTAAAACTTGTTAATATTTTGTTACAAATATATTTTATCTAATATTTACAATCAAGTTAGTATAATTGATGCAGCTGTTGCAGTGTATAAAAGTAAGTATTAATATCTCTACATGTATTTCACTTATATGAAATTATGTTAGAGATAAGAAACAGTGATACATACATTTTGTGTCAATATCTACAAGGTACCAATTTAGGTTAAGGAAATTGTTAAATAGTAAAGTGAACTTGTGTTGACAATATATTTTTGGTATTAAGGATTTTGTTTATTTTAAACCTGATTAACGTGAATTAGTCCTATGTACAACAATTAAAAAGCATTTAAAAGTGTAACTGTTTTTCGACAAATCAAATAACTGCTTGCTGACAATATTTAGTAAAATTAATGTTTAAAATATTTGATCTTATTGGATTATTTACACAAAAATGAAATTATTACCAGAACGAAAAGCTTAGCCATTGCTTTAACAAAATACTATTTTCTGAAGAGTTCTTTTTCTATCTAGCCTATTTTATAAAACTGCAGTGGTCAAAGACTGTACGTTTTCATATAAATAAAAATAAGAAAGCGCGAATATATTTTTATTTGTGTCTCTGTACGTATGTTCTCTAAAATACTAAGAATGCTCGTCGGACTTTTATGAAAAAAAGAATGCTACTACTCAAACTTAAAAGCTGAGGAATGTTTCATCTTAATTAACAACCTAAGTACAACAGAAAAGTTCACTGTTACGAATAAGAGAGCTTCTTCTGTCCTTTTGTAAAAATAATATAATATAATAATATTTTATCACACACACACAACACCATCTAGCCCAAACTAATCAGAGCTTGTACTATGGGTACTAGACAATGGATAAACATACATATACTTTTTTTTTTGTTAATACCTATATATAATACATAGACAGACCAAGGCAAACATCCATGTTCATGCACACAAATATTTGACTTGTGCGGGAATCGAACCCGCGTGGTTAGTATAATCGACTGCCGCGCCCCAGGCACTCATCAAGGTCATATTGGTTATTTACTATAAGTACTTTGCATTTTGGTTATTTTTTATGTACCTATGTTTGAATGTGTCCCTGGATGGTTTAGATTCATAATTTGACCTGGCCAATGGCGCTGCGATGGATTTGTTCGGGCAATGCATTGTCTGTTGGATCCACTAGTATTTTATAAAATATTTAATCCATTCAAAGAGTTAAACATTATAGCTGTTTGTTTATTTGTTCTCGTGTAAATATGCCATAAAACTTATTTTGGGATCAATCCATGTCAGTGGTAAGTACGTAAACTCACTGACAGACTCTCTGTATTTTTATGCAATTCGCGGATAAAAGATAATTTTGTCTTCATCTATCTTGTGCTTAGTAAACCGCAAGTGTTATTTAAAAATAGCTATTGGTTTGCGTAACCCACTTAATATTTTATAAAATAAAACAGAATTTATTCAAAGATTTATGAAATATTGTTTTGTTTATTTTAAATGGGATTAAATATAATGACCACCAAAAATACTAATTGCGCAGCAAAATATGCTTACTAAAATATATCATAACGAGCATCTATAGGTCTCAAGTCACTGCATTCCGTCTCGGGAGGGTTAGGTATGTTAGGTTCCTTCTTAAACCCACACTAAAATAGGAGCCCCGCTTCGCAGGGCGCCGTCGACTTAGTTTGATCTCTTTAAATATGTTTTGATGTGCAATTAGTATTTTTGATAAGCATATTTTGCTGTGCAGTTTAATACTACCCTTTTATAATATAAATACGACATAAATCATATTTCCAATGGTAAAAACGTGGTCATCCTACTAACAAAAAGTATGACAGATAATAATTAAGTCATTGTGAGGCTTATAATGTAGATATGCAATTCAGTTGATTAGAATTTATTACATTTGGAAGACATTATGAAAAGATTGCACTGTAAGTTGCACAGCACAACACTAATTTAGAAAATGCAAAGAATTGTCAATGGTTACTGCCTGACAGACAGTGCCATAGATTAGACAGTGCTCACAACTCACAGTGCCATAATTGTCAAACACATTGATAGGGTACTGTGGGTACCTACTGAATGTACTGTTTCGCGATTTCGCGAAGTATAGCTGAGTGTATTGTGAATTTAATATGCATTGTAGATACCTATTAAAACCAATAAGAAATGGTCGAAGGTAAGTTTTTGAAATAGAATAGTGCTGCCCTAAAGCGAAACAAAAAATAATACAAGTCAATAAAGGGTGGTGGATTATGAAAAACGGGCTCCATCTGTAAACATCATTATCTGGATATCACCATAGAAGTATGTTTTCAGGTCCTGAAGATAAAACATTATTGAAAGCAGCATTGTTATAAAGCAATGCTTTTTAACTAAATAAAAGCTTATATTCCATACATACACGTAATGCAATATGCATGTACACTAAACTAAGTTAATTCATAATGTCAAGCAATTCATTATTGTTTTCGATTAATAATGAAGGCAAAGTTTACGCTTTATCAACTAGTGGATCATGTTGGAGGGAATTTATGTATCTCGGCTTAGAATTTAAAACATTGTCTGCTATACCTCACTATTTATGGGCTGTAGGAGGAGACAGACAGATTTATCTACATGTGCACGGCTTAGAAATACCAATCCGTGTCAGAGAAGAATCTTACGAAAATGAGAGATGGTTACCATTAGAAGGATTCAGTGGCAGATTACTTCCTACAGATAGATATCATTTTTCTTCTCAAGATGGCACAAAGGATAGATCAATTGATAGGATTAGATTACCTTCTATGGCATGGCAGTGGGAAGGAGATTGGCAACTAGAGCTCACATTAGATGGACAACCCTTAGACCATGATGGATGGACATATGCAGTTGATTTCCCAGCACAATTTGGCCCTCATAAACAATGGAAATCTTGTGTAAGAAGAAGGAAATGGATAAGATATAGAAAATTTAGTGCTATGAATTCATGGTGTGCAATTGCTCCCTTACATAAGGATCCTACCCAGGAACCTTTCATAGATGTTAGTATTGGGGGTAATCAAATCCCATATGCTTCTCCTGGCACTTTATCTGTTTGGGCTATTACTGCTCATGGGCGAGTCATGTATAGAGCTGGTGTAAGTACTACATCACCAGAGGGATTAAAATGGATCAACATAAGCATTCCACCTAACTGTGATATTAAACAAATTTCTGTTGGTTCTACTGGATTAGTATGGGCACTTCTGTGGTCAGGCAGAGCAATCGTAAGAAAAGGTATTACTAAAGACCTTCCAACTGGTGAAGCTTGGATGGAAGTCAAGTCTCCCAATGACACTAAACTTTTATCTCTTTCTGTGGGTTATAATGCTGTGTGGGCTGTCAGTTCTGACACTAGAGTGTGGTTTAGAAAAGGAATAGATGGAAATGGTGCTGGTAATTCTGAATCAGCTGCTATGGGTAGTGGATGGCTTGAAATAACTGGCAACATGAGCCACATTTCAGTTGGTATCAATGACCAAGTCTTTGCTATTGGTGATTCAGACAAAAGTATTTACTGGCGCAGTGGTATAACACCTGCTGAACAAACTGGCAAAAGATGGAGAAGAGTGCAGGCAAACATGCAATTAAGTCGTACATCTAGTTCAGCAAGTGTAGTGTCATCAACATCAAATGCCAAACATCACAGCCTCAGCATGTTAAATGAGGCCACTACAGAGCGCAAGTCTAACATTAATTTACATAATTCATGGGACGAATCACATTCAGCTCCAATTGAACACACTTTGCCTATAAAACCAAAAGAATCTCAGAAAAAAAGGAATGAAAATACAGAGAATATAGATTTTACAGGTAAGAGTTATGAAACCACATTAAAAAATCCCCGAGCTTGGAGCCCAGTGCGGAGTGTGGGATCTGTTGTGGGCATGGAAGCCCAACCAGATAGTGATAGCAGTGTGTTTGATGTTGACTCAGGAATGTTTTACGATGATGAAGTCAGTCAGACTGCCTGGGGTACCTGTGAAACCACTTGGGCTTTTGTAGAAGCTGGTGCTTGTTCTGTAGATGTTATGCAGGTTCCCCATTGGTTTACAGACTCTCACAACGCATTTAATACAGATCTTACTTCTAAATGGCGAATTCAGATTTTGGAGAATCTTAAGAACAGAAATAACCATCAACAATTAGATCTTTCACTTTATGGTATGGCAGTGGAGGAAAAAGGCTGGACCAGAAGCTGTGAAGCAAGACTTATCAATGGAAACCATTCCAGTGAAGACTGTATATTGTCATTATATTGGCATGACTTAGAAAATATAGGAACATTGTCAGTGTTTCAACCTGATGGAACTATAAAGTTTATATTAAATTTAGGGGAAGTAACTAGTGTTATTACTTCATCAGAACCCGGCTGTCCAAGGATAACTCTGACTGTTCCCCATCAAAACAAGATTTCCATTAAAGTTCAATTTATATCAGAAATGGAACATGAAGAATGGCAAAATGTTTTAGTAGATATTACATCCCAAATTAATGGAGTCACTGGAAAACCATCTGCTAATTCAGTTTGGGCTGTTTCTAATTCTGGGGATGTCCTTAACTGGGATCCCTTGCCAACTAAGCTTAATACTGCAAAAAATGGTATATATACTAAAGAATTTCAAGTATTTGGCAAAGATATTGTGTCTGGTATAACAACATCCTTGCATAACAACTTTCCACCTGGCAGTACATTGAGAGTAACAGGTTGTTTGCATGATGTAGTAACCAGATTCTACATTAATTTGCAAGGTCCTGAAATAAAGAAACAAAGGCATAAAATTGAAACTGAAGTTACAGAAATTCCATTACATTTTAATGTTAGGTTTGATGAAAGGACTGTTGTATGCAATGCAAAAATATGTGGTAGCTGGGGGATAGAAGAACGTCATGATCTTCCATTAGATCCTGGACAAGAATTTAGTATTAAAATAAGCTGTGACCCAAATGCATTTAAAATAATGGTGAATGATAACCATTACTGCTACTTTGAACATAGACTTAGTCCTGAGACTATCACATCAGTAGCTATCAAAGGACCATTGCGATTGTTCTCCATGGAGTATTCAACCACAAATGTTATTATTGGAGCGGATGAAATGTATTGGCGTATGATTGGCGGCTATTTGCGACGAGTCGAGTCTTGCCAAAATGGCGTAATTTGGGCTATATCTCATGATCACCGGGTCTGGGTTTACACTGGTGGTTGGGGAGGAGGTGTTCTTAAAGGTAACTCAAAATCTATTTCTTTTCCAATATTTATGGGAGGTTTTAGTTCAGTTGTTTTATTTTAATGTGTTTGAATATATCTATTGTTGCTGTCTGAGCCGTAACATCCAAGAGCTGCTCATTGTAATTTCTCTCAAAAAACCTTAATTTTTTAACAAATATCATGTTCAGGCCTTATGCGGTTATCCATGTTAGGAAGGCAATTTTGAAGAAGCAGTATCTTTTATAATAAGGTCAAAGATTTTTATTAATATAGCTGTTTAATAATATCTAGTAGGTATATAATGTCTGACTATTTGTTGAAAATCTGATAATAAAATCAGATTTAAACAGAAATCAAAAATATCCTCTTTGCCTTAACGATCACACGCTATACGCTTACCTACTCTTTCATTTGGGGTTAAAAGAGATCTATGCTTATTCTATAAACTTTAGTAAATATAAAACCAAAATTTTGGTAAGTATAAACCGTCACATCATATTAACAAATCGTAATTTTTACTACCGATGGCGCAGCGGTAGTCAATGCGACTTCTGTGCATGAGGTCTCTGGTTACTTTTCCGGATCGGGTCGGTTTTTCTGTCAAGAAAGTTTTCAGTAGCAGGACGGAGTCTGAAACTGCACTGTACGACGATATGCTCGGCTCCTATTACATGGGACTGAAAATCCTAGTTGGCGAAACGTTGGTACACTACACTGCCTGCCTACTCTCATAAGGGTTGCTACTCTAGTTGTCATATTAAGTAGGTATCTACAAGATTTGATTTATAAAATTATTGAAGGTGTGCGAAAAAGGACTTCTTTAACTGCTTCCCTGCAGCTGCCTGCTGTTCGGTGATACTAAATGGGTATATTTGCCTAACAGCAATCTATTCTCTCGAATCTTTGTTTACTTTATATTTTTGGTATGGCGAACAATGGCTTACTTACTTAATTCATGCATTTCGTATCACTGTTACAATTAAATAATTAATTTATTTTAAACAAAGCATATTTCTTCTTTTTCCTAATAGTACCAGCATAATATAATTTTCTAATAAATAATGACATTTTGTAGGAATTGGCAGCAAAGAGGGCATACATTCTATGACAGATACTCAGACTTATTGCGTGTATGAAAATCAGAGATGGAATCCTCTCTCAGGCTACACATCTACCGGTTTGCCCACTGACCGCTACATGTGGAGCGATATTACTGGAAAACATAAAAGAACTCGTGAACACACTAAGTTGTTAAATCGTCACTGGCATTGGGTAAGCAATTCTTAAACGCTTACACGTTTTAAGTTCTTAAGTTTATGTTATATAATATTTAAAACAAACCAGCATGGTTGTGTCACCTTTTTCAGATATCTGAATGGATGATTGATTATAACACCCCCGGTGGAGTAGATAGTGATGGTTGGCAGTATGCAACAGATTTCCCAGCACCATACCACGGCAAAAAAATATTTACGGACTGTGTTCGTCGCCGTCGTTGGTACAGGAAAGCTCAAATTATCACTGAAGGGCCCTGGATTCGCGCTGGGAGTACAGCTTTACTAGATATTTCCTTATGGGTAGGTTACATTGGAACAGTATCTCTGACTTTTTATTTAAAGAAAGGTATTATATTAAACTACCATGAAACTGAACCCTATTTAAAGAAAATATTAATTGCTAATTTATGAAAATTATAATAGCATTAAATTGAATTCATCTGAATTGTGAAATATTTAGAGATATGTAGGTATACAGTAACACGAACATCCAGATTCCAAACATATAAGTGAATCAGACAAATATTGTTTGCTAGAATGAATTCAGTATGCAAGGAATTTAACCTACTTTAATGAATGCGACGAACTTTGGAGCCGAGTAAATAACGTCATAATTTATTTGTTTCTCCAACAGGCTGATGGTGACGAGGTGACAGTTTGGGCAATAACTTTAGCAGGAGACGCTATTTATCGAACCGGAGTTACGGTAGCAGCGCCCACAGTAAGTACTCAACAAAAAAAGATAAGTAGTAGTATGTAGTTCAGTTCTCCTACTTAAATACAGTTAGGTAATGGAATTGTCCATCGACGAAGTGCAATTGCTACAAAAAGGATATTCGAAATTTATATGAAACTGCTGCCGAATATTCATCAATAATTCGTGGTCACTGATAACATAATTCGAATATTGTAGAATAGATTCGATAAACGCACAAGTAATAGATAGGATGCGGGTCAATCGGGTCGATCAAATTAATCATATTCGACATAATATCCACAATAGCTTTGGGCGACAGTAATGTAATGATATTAGGTAGTTTTTAGCTGCTTCCCATGTGAATAACCTGGCGATATCTACATTCGTATTTGCCCATAGCTACTACAAAAATAGGTTAGGTAGAGAGGAACCCAACTCGCCTCTTCGGATTGCCCATCCTAACTATTGCAATAAAAATGGTTGATAATACCCGACTCCCCTGATGATGGATAACCGTCCTGAAATCAGGGCGTACTTGCAATATACCGTTTTCTGAAATATTTGTATTGTATGAAACCGATTCGTAGATCATAATTATCATATTCATAATTCTAGTTCTCACATTAATTAAAACATATTGGGTATAATAGGCCATGATTTTATATGCAAATATCATTTGTGCCATTATTTGCGTCGTAGATGAATTGTTTATATGAGTGAATTACGCGATTTGGCAAGCCTTAGCTTAGAGAATGTAATTCATCGAACACTTATGTAATAAGCTATCAACATTAAATTTGTGCTACACACTCCCCTTTCCTCTCCAGAACAACGCGTGCTGGGCTCAGATGCCATCCTTACACGGTAGAGCGCGCACCAACAAGTTTGGTTCTTCATACCTCTGCCGAACGATCAAAGCATGGAATTATAGGCCAAGGCACGTGTTTCCTTCTTCCTACAGTCCTGCGTCCTTTTAAAGGGGCGTGAAAAAGCACCTTCTCAGGTCGTCAAAGTAGAGACCTCAACATCATCTCAGCTGCTATGAGGACGGTGTGGAGGCCACTGCTCTTAGACCACATGACTGCTTACTATCAGGCGGAGTGTAATCATTTTGACAAGCAAGATAAGAAAAACAGCTTTTGCCCGCATCTTCGTACGCGTGGTGTAATGAATTAGGTACCTAGGTATCTACATAGGTATATTTAATTTTCTTTAAATGTTGTACATAAGACAAACCTATAAAGATTGATAAATCGATAGGCTGCGTATCAAGTTTCTTATAATTAATACTTGACTGCAAGATAAATCATGCACCAGATTTTAATATAAAAATAATTGTTATGGTCTATAACTCTTATAAAGAGATAACTCTTATAAAGCTCTTAAAATTTAAACGATCGATGTTTGTACATAGAAGATATTTATGTGAGGGGCGGGGCACATAAATATCTTCTATCTACAGACATTGACCTGTTTAAATTTTATTATATGTATATATTACACTAGTGTGTTGGGTAGATATGTGCCAAATTACATTCATGAGATGATATCATTCGGATAAGAACAAACACGAGCCGGTTACTTGCACGTGTCTATTAGATTGCGCGTCACAAGTACGTAGCGAATCATTCTCCTAACGTGTGTTATTACTTATTACCATTAATATATTAATAGAATATATATATTCTGTGTTTATATTTGGAACAATTGCTTGTCATGCAAAAACAGGTTAGGTACGTTGCGCAGGCATATTTTAATATTCGCTTTTATAAAATTATTAATAATCGGTAAATTAGCGCCAAGTACATATTTAATTAAGTCTATTATTTACTTAGGTAGTTACTTTGCTGGCTCAGCGACCCTAAGTGGATCTTGGCTTCCGACATTAAAGTGCGCCATTCCTTCCTATTTTGTGCCAAATCAGACCCATCGAGCACATTCATCTCTTTCAGGTCTTTAGCCATTATTATTCAATTATTTAAACACGTATGTTTATATTAATTCATAAGTGTATAACACTTTGTAGGTGAATTACGTTATATGCTCTGGACGTATCCGCTATTTTCCTCAAACATATCTCGTACAAACGCGTGCCAATATTTCTGGTGAAGAGTCTGAATATCGCGCTCTTTTCTAAAAATTCTGGTCACATAAACATAAACAGATTTTATTGTAGGACTAGCTGTTACTTGCAACTTTGTTCGCGTAGATTTTAACTAAAAAGTGTTTGTTTCCGCGGAACCCAATTTTTTTTTCTGAAGTCCAAGTAGCCTAAGTTACTCCTTATAATATCAGCTATCTGCCAGTGAAAGTCTCGTCAAAATCGGTTCAGCCGTTTCGGAGATTAGCCGGAACAAGCAGACAGACAAAAATTTTAAAAATAGATGTTTTGGTATAGGTATCTTTTATACTTTCATATGCATTAGGTACAAAGCTGTTATTTTGACATTACAAACAGATACTTCAATTTTATTTATTTGTATAAATATACACTTGGGTGCAATGAAATCGCACATGTAAATATTTTTTGGAAATATTGTTTATTTCTTTTCATTTAAAGAAATACATGTATTTTTTAATATGGGAATAAAGGTTATTTCAATACCTATTTAGTGATACCATATAAGCTGTGATAAGTTTAACTTACTGCCGAAAAAAATAAGACAACACAAACCCCAAAATTGCTCACTTAGCTCACTGCAGTTTGCGAGACTAATTTGCAGGTACAAAAAGGCATGTTTTGAGTAAAACGTCATCATCGCACGCACGCACTTCCCAGTTGGCTGAAGGACTGGAGACTGACGGTCAACGTGGCGAAGACTCGGACAATCTCCATGGGCTGCATAACCTTACTGCAGTTGAAGCTCATGGAAGAGAACATCGAGTGGTCCGCGACGGTGAAATATCTCGGCGTGACCATCAACCGCGCCCTCTACATGAAGCCCCACGTCAATAACGTAGTCGTTCAAGCGCGCACCGCGCGCGCCCTCCTGCGACCCGTGCCATCGTCCCGACTGCCGCTCCGTGCAAAGCTCGGCGTGTACAAGGCGTACATCCGCAGCCGACTCACTTACGTTGCCCCGGCTTGGTTCGCTCTCACCTCTGAGACAAACCGCCATCGATTGCGTGCGCAGCAGTCGCTTGCGCTTCGTACAATCGCTGGCGCCCCTCGCTTCGTGCGGAACAGGACGATCTTCACGGACCTGTGCATGGAGAGCTTGGACGATTGCGTGAGATGCCTGAGCACCAACCTGTTCGTGGATCGCACGCCCGCCATCTGTGGGAGCTTGCGCCCTACCATCGGCGACCGCCGGACAGGATGGCCCTGCTGCGAGATCTCGTCTCCGTGGCATCCCCACCGGACCAACCAACGCCCCTCCTGATGCTGTCTGACGGGCGCTCCCCGGGAAACCCTTCTCGAGGAGCTCGACCTCGCCAAGCGCAGGTGGTACCCATCGGACACGATTCGAGCGCTGCTAGCACGCTGGTCGCCCGCGAGGACTCACCCTTGCGGTCTGGACCTCACTAGCTGCGTTACTCATCGGCTCTGACGACCCGGTCTGACCAACGGGCCCACACGGGTCCACCCCAGTGACCCGCCTGTATTAGCAGGCGGCGACGATCACCACCAAGATAGGCCCACTGCCTGATCTGGTTACCCCCAGACACCGTAGGGGACTACGAGAAGAACTACTGATTGATTGATTGAAACGTCATCATTTGCATTTCAACGCTCAACCTGAAAGGACGTCTCCTGACTCTGTAGTCAGGAGACGTCCTTTCAGGTTGGATATCAGCTGATATTATAATATCAGCCGATATTCAGTTCGTCGTGTATACCAGCGCTATCGAGAGACTAGTGTCTATGAACGACGACGAGGATCTGGTCGAACAAGTGCTACAACACAGCGCGACAGCCGATTTCTCGTAACGACGGCATTGCGAAATCGTCGTCTGACTGCCATTGACCTTACACATCACCTTCAAGAGGTGCGTGAAGTGGACGTCAGCCGGTAGACACTCAGAAGAAGACTTGCTAGGTCTGAATGCGCATAGGTTAGCAAATGGCCCTAAACTAACGCCAGCTCATCGCCGGGCCCGTCTTCGATTTCCACAAGAACATGTGCACAGGACAGTCGACCAATTGAGAGCAGTCCTGTTCTCAGATGAGTGCAGGATGTGTCTTCATGCCAATGATGGACGAGGAAGGGTCTACAGAAGGCCTATAGAGAGATTTTCCAAGTGTTGTATTACGGAACGTGTGGCTTACGGCGATGGTTCGTGTATATTCTGAGAAGGTATCTCACTTGAAGCTAAAACTGAGTTTGTCTTCATCGCTGGGGCCAATATTGGGCGACAAGCAAGAGGATTAACATCTCAGCGGTACATAGAGGAAGTTCTCCAGGAACATGTCGTACCGTTTAGCGGTTTTATTGGAGATAACTTTCTTTTTATGCATGACAGTGCAAGACCCCATACCGCTGCTATAGTACGAGAACACTTGCAAGAGGTGGGTATCCCCGTGATGAAGTGGCCAGCTCGGAGCCCGGACCTTAATCCAATCGAGCACTTGTGGGACGAGTTAAAAAGAAGAATAAGAGGCCGAAATATTACTCCAGCCAATCCTCATGCGCTACAAAACGCGCTCAAGGAGGAATGGGATGCTATGTCACAAGACTTTATCAAACACTTGATAGAATCTGTGGAAAACCGGTGTCAAGCTGTTATTCGGGACGACAAGACACTTCTTATTAATACTTTTTTTCCCAGTATATTTTATGATTTCTTTAATTAATCCCCAATTTTTGAACTTTGTTAGTTAAGCAAAAATCTTGCAATAAAGATGAATTTGTTATTGTTTTTTTTTCGACAGTAAGGTAAACTTATTACTGCTATGTGGTATCACTGAATAGGTATTGAAATAACCTTTAAACTCATATTAAAAAATATAATTATATATTTCCTTAAATAAAAAAAATAAAAAATATTTTTCAAAAAATGTTCACTTGTGCGATTTCATTGCACCCAAGGTACCTATTCATAATTGATATTCATATTGATGCCTCATTATGATTTATAACTGTACTTTTTTATAACAGGGTGTCCACTGGGAACATGTGAACAACCCACAATCCTTAATAGCCGTAAGCACATGCAACCAAATAGTATGGGTCGTTGGGCGAAAAGGAGAACTCTATTACAGAGGAGATATTTCTAAGGAAAACCCAGCTGGGAGTAGTTGGAAATTGATAGAACCACCAAAGTACATCCACCCATACAGCCCAAAGTCAAGTGTGGGTGCTAAAACTATATCGTTGACTAAGAAATCAGCGTGGGTGGTGCTTTCGAATGGTGTTATTGCTGTAAGAACTGATGTTTCGCGTAACCAGCAGGATGGCAAAGAATGGAAATATTTAACAGGTAAGTAGTTTTTACGAATGGTTCCCTCTATGTCGCGTCCCTTTACATCGAGCCGAGAACCTTGTCTCGCTTCTATTACCCTTACGTCGAGTCTACGATTTCTATCCCGTTTCTATTCCCATAACGTCGAGTTTCTTTACCCCGCTTCTATTACCTTTACGTCGAGTTTAATAATATCATATTTTGAAATACAGAAAGGTTCACATGTTTTATCGTATTCGAATCTATTGAATCTATATATTAATACGTGATGCAAAAACTTTGTATCCCTTTTTACGAAAATTGCGCGGACCGAGGAGTATGAAATTTGGCACAATTAAAGTTTATATGGAGAAGGAGGGGCGAATCCTAATACTTTTATAAAATATGCATTAGAAATACATTAAATTAATGAAAAAACACTACACGCACACAACCATACATTTGACACACGCAGTCGAATCGTGTTCGTAGTATTTCGACATTGTATGTCTGACGTCGTAAAATTTTTTGTAACTATGATTAACTATGATACCTTATTTATATGTAATAGAGAAAAACAGAAAACAAAGTAGCAAGCTTAGGAATTTTGGTCGAATTTTGACCACTAGGGGACCGCTAGTACTTATAATTACTTGTCGTGCCTGATTCACAATGCAGAGCCTAAACCGCTGGGGCTACAAACTTGAAACTTTGGCAGTCGATGCCTCTTATGTTGTAAGCATCCACTAAGAAAGGATTTTTCGAAATGTCATCCATAAGAGGGTAAAATATAAGATAAACGGTTGTATGGAAGTCCGTCATTTTCAAAGAAGCACCAAATTTCACATGCTTCTGGTTATAAATAAATGTACACATGAATCGACGTTTTTCAAAATTTTACCTCTAAGAGAGTGAATTAAGAGTTGAAAATATTATTAAGCCCACGCGGGCGAAGCCGCTGGCAACAGCTAGTTACTGTAATTTATTATATTTTAAAATTTTAATTAAAGTATATTTACTTTATTACAAAATTTTTAAAACTGTTACACTACTATTACTATTAAACTTTACTAATTTTTAAGCTAATTAAATTATTGAAACTATTAAAACTATTTATACTATATAGTAATAGTAGTGTAACAGTTTTCAAAATTTTGTAATAAAGTGTCAAATAAACAACGCGGTTAAAATCCGTGTATAGTAGTTTAATTTCAATGAATAACATTCGCGTAAACAGAAGACAATATTATTATTTCAAGCGTCTACCTGTATCCGTTATCAATATCGAGCAAAAACGAGCAAAAAATAACATTGTTGTATGGAAGCTCCCTTATATTTATTTTATTCTGTTTTTTAGTATTTGTTGTTATAGCGGCAACAGAAATACATCATCTGTGAAAATTTCAACTGTCTAACTATCACGGTTCATGAGATAAAGCCTGGTGACAGACGGACAGCGGAGTCTTAGTAATAGGGTCCCGTTTTACCCTTTGGGTACGGAACCCTAAAAAGGAAAACAGACCGGAATAGTAAATGTTCCCGGTGGAAAAGAATATATTTCTATGTGTGCAGCCACAGCAAATCTTTTGAGGCGAAATTATTATTCAAAGAAATGTGTCACATCGCAGTGGATAAACAAAAATATTGATTTATTTTGTTGTTACATTGAACGTCACAGGACAACGAACTCAGTAGAGGGGTGGCATAATAGGCTAAATAAAAAGCTTAGTTAAAGACCTCCGCTATATACTCTCATCAGCACACTTAGAGATGAGGCTAAAGAAGCTAGATTTAAGATCGAGCAGGCAAACGTTTATAACGATAATAATCAGAAGCAAAGAAATAAAAAATCCTTGGCTATTGATATGCGTATTAATAAAATAGGTGAAGATTTTACAAGTAACAAAATTGATTTAATGATGTTTCTTAAACAACTGTCATTTGTAAGATTTGATAATTGACTATTTAGAAAATAGTCAAAATTATTTAAAATACTCATTACAAAAATTTTGATTAAGAAAGTTACTTTTTTTTTAAGAATAATTTACTGTAAAACTATAATATGCTAATTTACATTAACACTAATAGTGATAATTAGACTGTGATTAATGTGATAATATAGATAAAGAAAGATACTTTTTTAGAAACAATATTTACTGTAAAACTATATACCTAATCATTTACATTTACACTAATAGTGATGATTACTGTGATTTATATAGATTAAGAAAGTTCCTTTTTTAGAAGAATTATTTGCTGTAAAACTATATACTGATTTACATATTTTACACTAATAGTGATGATTAGACTGTGATTTATATAGATTAAGAAAGTTACTTTATTAGGAGAATTATTTACTATAATACTATATACTGATTTACATTTACACTAATAGCGACAATTATAAAGATTAAAAAAGATATTTGAGAAGAACTAATACAACAAATAATATAACAATATTTTAATACTATACGATACTGGCTTTTAATTTACATCCTGACTGTACCTTTTAACCAAACTCGACGTAACGGTAATAGAAAGCGTAAAATAGCAATATTTTGCAAGAACAATAGACTCTCGGACTTGACGTAAAGGGAACCAATAGTTTTTACTACTGTTACATAAGTACGGTAAACTACTCAGTTATTGGCACTTTAAGGAATGCGGCAGTTTGTCGTATACAGGGCGTCCCATAAAGAAAGAATAATACTGAAACACTTATAGTATAGCTATTAGTGGCCCAAACTAAAATACACAATATGGGGATCATCCTGTGTCTGCATACTGATTAAGTTTTAGCTTTAGTTTAATTTAGACAAGTTGTCTTTGCGTGCCTCAGCTAAGAACAGATATTATCAAATTTGCAATATGCCAATAAATAGAAATGCAGCTTTATTATCACACCATTTAGCAATACATTTGAAAATATAATTTAAATCCCATGTAAACAACTGAAACAAATAGGCACTTAATTAACAGAACCTTTAGAATATAGCAACCTTCCATAAGCAGGCAACAATTGTTGCTCTACAAACGTAATTTGAAATTTATAATACTGACTATTCAGTATTAAAATATATAAATTCAATTAGTACTCATGATTTAGATTTCTATTCGGTTCATAGAATCATTGCATATTGATAAAACAAAGACCACCGTAGCGTCTGTCTGTTCGCGATAAACTCAAAAACTACTGAACGGATTTTCATGCAGTTTTCGCCAATAGACAGTGCTTCATAAGGAAGGTTTAGGTGTATAATTTGTTACGATTTTGTGCTACACGTGCGAAGCCGGGGTGGGTCGTTAGTATTTTAATATTAAGTTTAGTGTGCCAATATTAGGACAATTTACCCTAAATTACTTTACATAATACGGGTTTTGTGTGAAGCGTACATTATCTTTTCAGAGTGTGATTTAACATTTAAACAAGTATCAGTAATGGAGCACGAGGTGTGGGCAGTGACCTTAGACGGCGTTCTACAACGGCGCCTCGGCATGACCGCAGATAACCCCACCGGGACAGCCTGGCAGTCAATACTTTCAGGCAATTTAGTGCATGTTTCGGCAAGGGGCGGCTGTTTACAATAAATCGCAACATGCTAAGTTATACTATTGCAACTCATTATTTGTTGTTAATTTTTTAACGAATTTTTACTGATGTTTTTGAAGAGGTACCATTCCAAATGCGTATTTGTGATTTAGAATTTATAGACTGAAATTGTATTTATTTTGTCTGCTATTTTGTTACTCAATAAGTTTTAAGCTCAATGTTCGTATTAATATTTCACAAACTTTTGTTTAAATTAAGTATTAAAGTAAGAAGCTATGATTTTCTAGTCATCGGTGTTATATTATCATATTATTACGTAATATATTCAGATATACTAAATTAAAAGCTTGCGCTTAAAGAGGTACATACAATAAAACCAGTACATAAATACAGCATTTTTTATTTATTAACTGAAAACCTTGCTTATGTCAAATATAATTAATTATTTTTAGAGCAAAAGCCATTACTTTTTTCGTATAACACAAGGTATTTTTTAATATGCAGTTCGAATCAACATAGACTGGTCATGAAATATATATAGTTTGACATGTGCAAACGCTAGTTATCATATTGAATTTAATGGCTTTTCCTTGACACTTCAAACATGTTTTAATTCATCTTTGATACTACAGAAATAAAACTATACCGACGATTCTTAACATAATTAAAGTAAATAATCTAATTCATATCTGAGATAATGGTTATTTGGATCATTTTGTATCCTTGGGTACCCTGCGACTAGCGCATCTTGTCCGCCGATGTACAGGGTGTTATAGATCTTCCAGTATACGTCTCGGACTTTTCTTGCAGGATGGAATAACCCCTGTAAAAAGAAAAGTAATATGTGTTAAGTTACAAATGCTCGGCACCTTAGAATATAACAACATGACATGGTAAGCATGACACTTAGGAAATATGAATCAAAATTATATCTATAAAGTAAATAGATATCTCGTGTACTTAATTATTTTGAGATTTATTTGTTTACATGCATTTGATCCTCTGTATTCCAATATGTTCTATGATTTTTGTTCTAATAATAGAACAAATTAGATATTTTTCTACAATGTTCTACTGAAAATTTTAATAGAACAAAATGGCATTTAAATTTCTTATTGTTCTACTATCAATTGCAACAATTGAAGAAACTGGAATTTTCATTACATAATGTTCATGTATTCCCGTTTGTCCCACTGGTAGGACGATTGGGAATGCAATAAAATATTTAAAATGTATTCCCGTTAATACCACTTAAATTATTGATGGGAATATGGGAATAAAATTTCCTGTCTTCCCATTCGTCCCACTACTTTGTCCCACTGGTAGGATGAACGGAGACTTTTTTATTTTTCCTGTTCGTCCCCCTAATCGGGACGTCTTTTTTAATTCTATATAAATTATAATATCTATGTAGTACTATTATGGATACATCTATGTTGAACTGGTAAAGAATGAACTGCTTGTATCTTAATCATCATTTATTTGCTTTAATCTCGTTTATCTTGTGAGGGTTAAAATAACAAACCTACATCTAAAATTACGAAAGTCACCATTTTAGGAATTTACATCATTAATATTATGAATAACAAACCTAAATGCAAAATTACAAAAATCACAATTTTTATCACAGAATCAACGTCATTAGCATCATAATTAACTTACATCTAAAATCACAATTTTTATCAAAGAATCAACGTCATTATTACCATGGTGCAGCTTTGGAAATCGACACCGCACCAGTAATTTTGCTGAAGAATAGTACTGCAAACTAATAGGTTTGCAGAAAGAATTCGGCTTTGTTTTGCCTGTTGCATTAATTAATGCAATAAGCAAAAAAAAGACGAATCTTTTAAAATTGTTTACAATTTTACATCAAGACGCTATATAAATAAGCGTAAAGCTGAACAAAGTCCAAAAAATCGTAAACGGCGTTTTCTTTTAACAGACCAGTTTATAATAGACTGCCAAATGCAACTTATTAATTCAGAAATAAGCGTAAGTCTATTCCTAGAAAAATTATCTTCATCGTAATAACGTGGAGTAAAAAGTTTTTTTTATTATTATATACACATACTTATACTTACTTATTAATACATGTCGATTTATTTGTTTCTTTTTTAGTATTGTGATATAACTTTTCTTGTTTGTCACTGTGATTTAGACAAATAATCTATACTAATATTATAAAGCTGAAGAGTTTGTTTGTTTGTTTGCTTGAACGCGCTAATTTCAGGAACTACCGGTCCGATTTGAAAAATTCTTTCAGTGTTAGATAGCCCATTTATCGAGGAAGGCTATATATTATCACGCTAAGGTCAATAGGAGCTGTGCACCAATGAAGAATGTTTCAAAGTCGGAGGATATTTTTTCCTTTTGAGAGCTTCCGCTGCGTGCGCTGCGTAAACAGTTAAAGTTTCGCAAAAATCATGTATGACAGAATTGTTCCCCTTTAAAAGTTCTAAAAAAAAGTCCGCGACAGCATATGTCTATCTTTTAAGGTTGGCTCACTATAACCATTTTTATGCTAACGAAATTTGTTCTAAAATAATGCATTATTTGCGAAGGTATTATTATAAACATGATATTAATCCTTATCCAAATAAATACGTTATTCATCACAAGTATTTAATTTAAAACAAAATTGCTCTTTACACATCATTCGATTTCAATGAATAGATATCGCAGTTTTAAAATAACATTGCAGCAAAATAATTACCCATTACAGACATAGTACAAACGATGTTTCTCCTGGTTTATTCTGCGTGATTACTACTGGTTCGATTTGAAAAATTCTTTTAGTGTTGGATAGCCTATTTATCGAGGAAGGCTATAGGCTATATAACATCACGCTAAGACCCACGGGGGCGGCGCAGTAACGATAAACGCGGGTGAAACCGCGGGAACATCTAGTGATTAGATAACCGGCTTAGTCAACCAGGGGATAGTGTCCTCAACATGACGGATTATCTGTTTGGGCGTTAGGCTGATCACTTGTCACCATACGGTTCGTCATGACCATCTTTAAAAGTGGATGCAAGTAGTCCTTTGGTTACTTGGGCTCTGCACACCCCTAAGTGACCACGGCTGTGAGTTTATGTTTGTATAACTGGCATAACAATATTCTTCGATTAATGTTTATATTTATAGTGGATATATAAGTTGGACACAAACTTTAAAAATTTTACTTAATTATATGCACATGCACCTATAAATATATTTTTTTTACTTACTAGTATTTATTATGTTAACTTATCAATATCTTTATAAGTAGTATTTATTTTTCAAATATGTATATTTCTGGACTATATTGGAATGTCCAGCATATTTTTTAGTTTTATCTCGAGATTGTGATTTTTGCAATTTTAACGCCCAATTCCCGAACGTTGATCAAAGTAGCTTTTTAAGATATTATACATAGGTAATATGTATAACATTGATTCTGTGATAAAAAATTGTGATCTATTGTGTTCTTTGTAATTTTAGGTATAAGTTTGTTAATTATGGTAATAATGACATTGATTCTGGAATAAAAATTGTGATTTTTGTGATTTTAGATGTAAGTTGGTTAATGTAATATATAATTGTTGGTTAATGTAAAATAATGATAATGACGTTGAAGATCAAAATTGTGATAAAAATTGTGATTTTTATAATTTTGCATTTAGGTTTGTTAAACATAATATTAATGACTAGATTTCCCGCGGTTTCACCCGCGTTTATCGTTACTGCGCCGCTCCCGTGGGTCGTAGCGTGATGTTATATAGCCTTCCTCGATAAATAGGCTATCCAACACTAAAAGAATTTTGCAAATTGAACCAGTAGTTCCTGGGATTAGCGCGTTCAAACAGAAACAAACTCTTCAGCTTTATAATATTAGTATAGATGTTGATTCTGTGATAAAAATGGTGATTTTCGTAATTTTAGATGTAGATTTGTTACTTCAGCCCTCACAAGATAAACGTGATTAAAGCGAATAAATCATGATTATGATACAAGCATTTCTTTTTTACCAGCTCAACAAATGTATCCATAATTGTTAGGTACTATTATAAGGGATTTTATTATTTATATTAAATTAATAAACGTTCCCGTTCGTCGCACTGTTTGGATTAGTGGTAGCATAAGTTAAGTAGCGTTCGTCCTACGAGTGGGATAAATGGGAATACACGATAATGTTCTACTGTCTCTATCAGTAGAATAAACTGGAATTAAATTCTATAATGTTTTACTATTTGTTCTACTTTTAACTATACATAAAGAGGTTAATTTGGGGTTAGCTCTCTTCTCGGCAAGGTCGCGATTGTAAGTGAAAGTTATTCGCGCGACCCCGCCAACTCTGGTTAAGTCGAGGAACACCGTGGTAGGTTTAGTCGGTATTCCGGGAGGTCCATTTCATCGTTTCAACATCTTTCTTTTACCCCGGTGAGTCCGACATAACCCCTCCGCCCGCCCCCGCGGAGGGGTATGCGTCAATGCATTCCCCCACGTAAAAAGGGATTAGCTCTCTTGATATACTGGCTAGAAGTAAAACATAATTTTCCATTAAGAAAATTGTCCCAGTGTATTCGGCATAGAATACCTACTTTTTACCGCAATACCCGACATCAACAACCGACATACCTAATTAAAATAAGTTCCAGTTTGTTCTACTGATAGTGACAGTAGAACATTGTGGAATGAAAATTCCAGTTTTTCTATTGATACAATTGATAGTAGAACAATAAGGAATTTAAATTCCATTTTGTTCTATTAAAATTTTCAGTAGAACAATGTAAAAAGAAACTAATTTGTTCTATTAGTAGAACAAAAATCATTAAAAATATTGGAATACTGCATTTGATCCTCGGGATAATTTTTTTTTTGTATTGATCTGCCTTATAGACACCAGGTGAATCTATTTGCAACTATTATATACTAAGCGATTTGCGTGTTATTGGAATAAAAAAACCGAACACCTTTACGAACTTTTCATATTTTATATCATTAGTAGTTTTACGCTTCTTCGCGACAAGTCAGTGTCAAATCAAATCATGATCAGCCGTAACCATAAACGCAAACTTTTACGACCATAGATAGTCATTTATATCTAATCAAATATAATAAAACTGAATTTAATTTTGTATACCTGTAAAGCATATTGAAGAATTTTGACAGGTCCGAGGGCGACTCGCATGCCTTCTACAGCATCCATAAAGGCTTGTACCAAATGTGGTGACGTCTCAAAGATGTTGGGCCACACATGGTTAAGCAGATGTATTAATGCATCTTCACAGCCGAATCCGTAAACCCCCAATGCCAT
Organism: Catocala sponsa; assembly: GCA_963564715.1. Lineage (NCBI taxonomy): Eukaryota > Metazoa > Arthropoda > Insecta > Lepidoptera > Erebidae > Catocala > Catocala sponsa. The sequence goes on from OY751335.1 coordinate 15,160,212, forward strand.
ATGCTTTATAGCTGCACAAGCTGTTTGTCGATGTACAAGGTCCCTGTTAAACAATACATACAATGTTTAAATACAAAAAAGGTAGCTTTATATTGCAACTAAACACACAACAACATCACATGTATATCTCGCTAAAGTGTCTCGGGTCTAAGCCCCTGACTGAAAAGCCAATTACACTCTGACCCGAGAATCAAACCCTTTACTTCACGATAATCGCGGAAGGACGTAGCTGGCGCCAATAAACAAACGTGGATCAGTATTAAATTAATAATATCACGGTCTAATAAAATAAAGATTAATACCTATCCATAAGAGCATCTTCTAGAAGAGGGCAAACCGCGTAAATATAGTCCTTTCCCATCTCACCGATATACTCGAATAAGAACGACAAAGATTTGAGCACGCCATTCTGTACATTCAGTTCTGGTACTCGATATTCGTTCATGAGGGCTGGCAATACTGTGAAGGGTGAGCAAGTCTCCGCGACAATAGCTATGGCGACAGTCGTGCACACACTGTAAATAAAACAATTAAGAAAATTAGAAAGCAAAAAAAATAATTTAAATGAAATATATAAAATTAATATTTGCACACAGGGATCATTAGTCTGTTAGGCGCTGTACAGTTAGTTAGTTGTGAACCAATAATACAAAATTTTGTGAACCTTTATATTGGTTTCAACGTTGTGGCGCAAGGTCATTACTAAAAATCACAGTGTTATACATACATAGACTCACGCCTATGTGAATATCCCCAAAGAGGTAGGTAGGTATTATACCCACATTTCGCTGGTCACATTTCTAGTCCTACGTGACGGAGGACGAGCCTTTTAGGGAGTTGAACTCAAGACCTTGTGCACAGCAGCCATATTTACTACCGTTGCGCCATCAAGGCAGTCAGTAGGCAATTATATGTTATGTTATCAGATTTGATGTACACGTAAAAGTAGGCATGCTTGTTATTTTATATGTAAGCAAATAAAGTAAACAGTAATTAAAATCTGTAAGTATAATTAATTCTAAACTTCCTAATTCCTATATTACACCTTCTTACTAACTAAAGAGGATTAAGAATGAAAGTGATTTATGGTACCCTATGATGACTACAACCTCACGAATATTAGACTTCTTATTTATTGACACGAAATGTTTAAGCCTCGTATCCACTAGGCAACATTTGGCGCAAGACATGTTGCACAACATGTTGCTCAACGTGTTGAAAGTCAGCGCGGGACTTTTGTTTAGCAACGTTGTCTGTCTACACATGATTTCGCTCGCATCAGTCGTCGACAACATGTCGCAAGAGGAACTAGTGTTGATTTCAGCGGCGGTGGTTATAATTTTATCGAAAAATGCATCAAAAAGAAAAAAGCCACATTGGTGGATTAGAAATTACTTACAAAATAAAAAAATGTATTCAGTGATCTCCGTGTGATTGATGGATCTTTTACATATTTTACCTGAATGAGCAAAACAGATTTCGAGATACTGTTATAAAAAATTGAAGCCATAGTATCAATTAATTTGAGCACACGTTCGTTATACCACACGGACATTTCTGCGCGTCGCGTCTCCACTCGACAACATTTGATGCTCACCTACATGTTGTACCGAAACAAACAACAAGCCGCGCGTCGTGTTGCGCGCCAGCTGGCAACGTCGCGCGATGTTGTGCAACGCTGCCGAACATGTTGAGCGTCACGTGTTGCGCGTCAAATGTTGTCTAGTGGATTCGAGACTTTATATACAACAATGCAACATACCGATTCTGTCGTTCTTGTACTTTTAAGTTGTTGAGCAAAGTCGCCAAGACGTCGTGAGGTCCAATAGCTTTAGCAATATAACCGAAAGTGTTTACAGTCGCTCTCCTGATAGCTTTTTTGTGTGCTTTTAACAACTCTAGGAGTTCAAAACATATCCTCATCCATTCCCTTGCTGATACAAACTCCGGGCCCCTATCAGCAATACGTCCAACTAAATCGATACAATTTTCTTGTACTTTCTCATGTCTGAAAAAAGCCATAGGTTAGATAATTGAACGCACATTTATTACAAATTACTTCGTCAAATAAATAAATTACCTGTTCTTTAGAATCGGTGTTAATCTGGGAAGTAAATCTTTAATGGGTGGTGTCATTTTCGTCATACCAATCACATTAACAATGGCTTTTAGTGCACCAAGAATTGAACCTAATACTTCTGGATATTCTTCTCCCAAGTATTCATAGAGCACGACACCAAGATGTCCCATCAATTTTTCCTGTATAACAAGACATTATTAGTAATTATCATACTAGTACATAATTTTGTAGTAAATCGGATTCTTGTGAATAAAGTTGGGTACTGACCTCCTGGCAAGTTTTCATGACGACAGCAATACGAGAAATAAGATCAGCAGCCTGTTGTCGAACTTTAGCGGACTTGTTGTTCATACGCCACAGAATGATACCACAGATCTGTGGTAGGTAAGGCTTCACGCGCTTGCCTAGCTGGTTCACTATAGTACCGAAACCGTTCAACATTACGACATCCTAAAAAAACAAATAGACTTATTAAACGAATGTAATATAAAAATGTGCAATGATAATATAAATTTAAACAATTATCAGAACGAGCGATCACAGTGTACATATGCGTTTTTGTAAATGTAATATACGGCAATATCTATGTATATAGAAATATTGTGTCGCGGTGTTTGTGGTCGCACTCCTCCGAAACGGCTCAAGCGATTTTTATGAAATTTTTATGTATTACATATTTGATAGGTATGAGAATGGGCCGTAAAGTATATTTTATACCGTTAAGTGATTAGTTATATGGCAAAACAACGTTTGCCGGATCAGCTAGTAATGGTATTAAAGATTCATCTTTTTCATTGTCTTTGTTACATTGTGTTAGCGTATAGACAACGCACAAAAAATTCACAAAAAGTACCTTTATAGCTTGTGGAAGTTACTGTGTAAGTAAATAAACAATAAAATTTGTATATTGATTTACAGATGTACACAGATAATACTATGTTTTTATTGTTATACTATTACCTCAGTAGTCTGTTCTTGGAATGCATATAGGATACCGTCAATAAGAGCTTCTTCAAGCTTCGAGTCTATATCGGCTGCGCCCAAGTTAGCGAGGATCTTTTCAATTGATTCCATCACCATCTTTCTGTATTGTTCATTGTCGTCTTTTAGATCGTCGACGATTCTATTGATGATTTCGGAAGCGCCAACCTGTGGACGTTTGAAGGAAATAAATAAAAAATACAAAACATTAAGCAAGCATTATTACGAAATGTAAATAAGCAGTTTATAAGAAATACTGACCTTATTAGCTATCTCGACTGTGGTGTCCACAAGCTGCCGGTAATTACGTCTGTCGAGAGCCATGCGATGGTTCCAGAAGTGTTTGAAGAAGTGTGGCAGAATTTCATCCATGATATACTGAGGCTCCACACCATCCGTACCGCAACACTGTTTCACTACCTATAAAAACAATATAATATATTAATGATAGAATTAACAGGAATGTATTTAAAAACATAGTAAGCCGAAAAACGTAGTAAGCAACAAGCATAAATATTGGTGCAATGGATAGCTTCGATAGTGCAGTTATACACATAGTACTTACCTTCAACACAATCTTTTTCATTTCTTCATCTGGCGACTGGAACTCACGAATAAGAATGAGCATCACTTCACGAGTATAATAGTTGGCATATTCGGCGTCCATGAGCGGAATGAGATAACCAATAGCCTTCAAGAAGGCAGCTAATCCTTTGCCGCGGTGGGTCCTGATACCTTTCCACAAGGGTTTGAGCACAGAATCGAATGATTCAATACCGTATGGAGTAGCAGCTTCCGCCAAAGCTGCGCTCGCTAAAGCTGTGATTGTGCGTACTTTTTGCTGTTCGTCCACCAAACCTATAAAAAGATAAATATATTCAATAAATAGCATTTATACAACAACGTAAAATAAGGGAGACAAATGATATCTTACCATGTTCAATAATTTCCACCAAAGACTTTAAATGCGGCAGAATTGCACATCCCATAAGAATAGCTATTTGTTGGACAATTTTAATACCAGTATGCCGCGCCTGCCAAGATTTTTTTGATCTGCACACAGCCTTCAAGAATGGTAGTAGTGATGGAATACCTAAAAGAAAAGGTTATTATTGAGAAAGTAGGATATCTTATTTAATACATATCATTTTGTTCTAACTTTCGAGAATATGTTACACTTCAGTGAAAGAATAAACAGTAAACTCACCTAAAGCAGAGGCAACAACAGCGAAAGCTCGGGCTGTAGTATTTCGCACGTACTCGTCTATGTTGTCAATATCAGGCCTCATTGTTGAGATCATGGTAGCCAGGCCGGCAGCTTTTGCCAAATTCGAGATAATCTCTCGACCTTCGACGCGAGCATAATAATCTTCATCGATCAAAAGAGGTTCAATCACGACCAATATCTGGCAATTAATAAATTAGTAATTTACAGTACAATACTTTAAGGGCTAAAGAATCTCAATAGTACAAACTAATACAAATATTATATACATACCTTGTGTACATAGGGACGAACTAAATCATCTAATTTATATAAAATTCTGTCAATGACTTTGACCAGTAAATGTCTTTCCTGGTCTTCCAATGTGGGACTCATTAGTAGTGGTAGAATCTGGTTAAACAAAGGTCCCGCGCCGAATTCACGTGCCTTGTCCGTAATTTGACGAAGTGCAGCTTTACACATAGGTGGTGTACCATTCTGATAACAAAAAAATTATAAGTATAGCAAATTCTAAAAATGAAATACTTATAGATAATATTAATGATGTAGTAGCATGTACCTTGATTTTTAAAAGAAGTTTCATAATCTTCCTCTCTTTAAGTTCTTCTGGCGACAGAGTGTCCTCGTCGACGTCAATGAGCAGTTTATCAAAGTACTGTGCGTCTTCCGGTTTCATGAAGGGCAGTTGCTGGCTACCCTTGGGCTGCGGGTCGAGTAGGCGCGCGGCCGCCGCTGCCGACCCCCCCAGTTCCTCCGTCTGCATGAAAAAGCCGATAGGGGTACCACCCAGTGGAGTAGGAGTCGCGGTCAGCTTTCGGGCCGGGGTCCGAATCGGTACATAACCTGGGTAACAATGCATCAAGTTAACAAGATGTTACAGTCGCGTGCCGCTGTGAATACTATAAACTTGTAAGCATGCACTTTATTGTAGTACTCAATACAGCAACTGACAAAATTTAAAGCTTAATCTGGTAGTTTATCCAACGGCATGAGACTGTAAACCATATTGTCATCATTCATCTGAAAGAAAAATTAGGTATTAAATGTAGTTGGTATTGTGTATTTTAATTGTATTATTTTAAACTGGACAACACATGTATTTTTACATTTAGTTACGATGACACAATTCCACATGGTGTTGACTTTGTTTAATACATGTGTCCTGAAACTAAAGTGATTATTAATAACTATGGTGTTCAACCTTAATAATTGTAACTTAGCAATTTAATGTACGTAATCCCATATTAACGAGTACATACCGGCAGGGGGCGGTAAAACCTTGTAGCCAGGTGGGAACATGGCATCTAATTCTTCATCAGTGTAAGGGCGATTTCTTTCATCTATCTCTTTCTCCCATCGGTAAGCTTGCAGCTGTTCCGGTGTCATGGCAGCTACGTGCCCAGGTGTTGGTGTAGCCATAGCCATGGCTTTGATTCCTACTGGTGTAGACTGGAAAATAAAACGTTACAAAATGTAAAGACATAAGATGTTTGCAAAACAGTAGTTACAAAGATTACAGTTTCGAAATATTGAGTACAAAGAAAGTTAAGAAATAATATAAAATTAACTTACTCCTCCTGGGGTAAACATAGGCGTGTGCGGTGTGGGCGTGGCATGTGAGGGCGTGGCGTGGGAGGGTGTGGCGTGGGTGGGCGTGGCGTGCGACGGAGTGGGCGTCGCGGCGGCCGGCGTAGCGCCCGGCGTCTCGTCCCAGCGCGAGCGGCGCTTCGTGCCCGGCGTCGGCGTCTCTTGGATTGTGTCGACTCCTGTGCCGCGATCCGTGCGCGGCGTCTCAGCCCAGCCACTGTTGTGTCCAGGGGTTTCTGTGAAACGGAACAATCTAATAAGATTCTTTATCTCATGGTTTGGGAACTATCATTCGTCAAAACTCAAATAGTAAGAGTAAAATATTTATCATCTCTGGGGAACTCCTATCAAAACGCAAAACATACATTTCTTTTTAGAGATAACTAACAATGTGGGTTCTAAATTAATCCCTTCTTATTAGTATATCTAGCTGAATTTATTGATTGTATTAGAATTTGGTCTATGTGGTGTAATGGGTCAGGATCTAATGTATTAAATAAAGTAAAATCAGAAGTCAAAGCATCGCGCTCTCACTATTTTCAAACTATTATCTTCAAAAGAAAGTTATTTAAAGTTATTTTAATAAATAAAATATGTTTTACCCCTGTCTGTTTTTGGCGTTTCGTCCCAACGATTTCGCCTGGATGCATGTTGAGCAGGAGTATCTCTGCCGGGCGTGGCATGTCCGGGCGTAATGTGTCCAGGAGTGGCGTCCCACACACGAGCTGACGGTGTTGCACCCGGCGTTTCTCCACCGCGACCTGGTGCACTTGGCGTTTCTTCCCATGCACCCCTCTGTGGTAATTTAGGAGTTATAAACAAATATGTATCACATTAACAATATGTAATAGGAGACATCACAGTTAATTGTATGCTACAGTCATTCCATACTGTATTATTACTATAGTCTAAGATTCGGCTGCAAGATTGCTACATGAATCGAGTATGTAATAAAAATCTATTTTTTATGTATAATTATAAATAGAGGAACATATTTTTGCCAAGGTGCCAATCAAAATGTGGCCGCTAATATTTTTAATTGAGGGGTATAAAAGCAAAATTGCCACTGTCCACAGTGTTAGGGTGTGTCAACGGGATGATATCTTGTTGCTCTTCATGTTCCATAAGTATCAAAATTACCACTATTTTTTTGGCTTTATATGATGTTTTAATATGAAAATCGGTTATGGAGTAAATATTCGGACAGTATTTTTGCCTCAATTGAACTAAAACACGGTGGACAGTGGCGACTTTGCCTTCACAATAATGGACAATAGTTAGTATGCATCTAAACATGTCGACATTACTACTTTTGCACTTAACTCTGCTGACGTCATTACGGAGGCAGGGACAACAAAAAATATTTGAAAGTTTAACTGTTTTTATTATAAATTTAATCTTTAAATTTATGTAGATAACCGAAAAGACGCTGTGATTGCATTAAGGCACACCGGGCGGTTTTTTACTCGAGTACCTATAAAAAAACTATATTTACTGTAGGTAGCAGAGCCTTACTGGTTACAGCATAAATGGGCTGGCTTGACCGGGGTAGTACTACTCTCTCACAGAATATCGACGTGAAATGACAGTTTTTGTACTATTGTGTTTCGTTCGGTAAGTGAGAGTGCCGGAGGCCCAACTCCCCTTCCTTTTCCTTCATTCCCCTCCCTTTGCTAATCGTAGGGTCGGCAACGCGTGATACTTATAATATCGCAAGCGATCGTACGATAAAAGCAACAGGCAGGTCGTATGCTTGTTTGCCATCTTGGTAGTATAAAAAAAAGATAATGAAATCTATACACCCACATTTCACCAGAATGTTTTGGTCCCACGTAATATGGAGCGACCCTATTACCGTCTACAGGCCTCAGTTCCACACTTTGTATTACTACCTAGAATTTCTTGATAGTAAAACCCAATTGAACCCAAGACTGTTTCTGCAAACTACCTTTGCTCCATTAAACCACAGCAATCAGAGATTATTAACATATTTGATTGTGATGCTCTAAACTAAATAAATAAAATATTTGTTTACGTATAAAAATTAAAGAAAGATATTGTTTGGTCTGACGGTACAAATTGGCGCCGAAATGCTTACCTTTCTTCCTTTGCTATAACACGTTTCCAAGTGTCTGGCGCTCTTTTCCATTTTCTAGCTTTATTGGGCATTGATTGCACAAAATTAACTTCCATTTTAATACTAGTTTTCTAATAAATTTGATTTAAATTACAATAAAAACAGCAGCTATCTTTCATACAAATCACTAAGGCCGCCATATTAGTTTTGGCAATTTTAAAGCCGGCGCTTCACATTGGAAATGATTTCAGTCCAAGCTTGACTATAAATTGAGTAGCTAATTATTGTAACCAAGGTATGCGGCCACACATTCGCTGCAATGCCTTTTGGCCAACACCAACCAAGAGCATTGGAAATTATTAGACCATTGGACATTTGAGCAGGTATTGATATGAATTTTCCATTTCTTTAAATGGTACCTGTATGTTATCATGTATGATTCTTTTTCTTTTCGAGATCAGCGACGGTTAGATCGTCTACACACATCATTCTACGTATTCTTTCCCAGGAGTCTGCCACAATATTTTTATTTTTATGGTATTTATTTGCCGGGTTCCACAAAGCTTCTTCCATACGGTTTAGTTCGATGAACTCTAAAACTTTTTCGTTTGACCACTCGGTATTTGTGGAATCCATGTCGCACGGCACGTTCAACGCGTACATCGCCAGAGCGTGTACTAATGCAACCAATGTGTGGATCGAGAAGCGACGTTGGAACCAAGTTGCGCGCCCGCCTACCCCCTTCACCCCCCTCGCCTTTGAACGTGTACAAAAACCGACACAAGGCGGGTTGACATTAGCTATTGGACACAAAGTTCCGTTTATGTCCAATACCTGTCTAAGACAGCCCAAGACCGATCCACACATGGGTGTGTTGGAACCAAGAAGATAACTTGTAGCTAATACGGCTAATGTGAAGCGCCGGCATAACGTTATGTGATTGGCTAACGTGGACACTGCTGTTGTTGCGTCTAAACGTTCAAGAACACTATTGTTTTTTCGAATTGAAAGCAGTTTTAAAACGCCTTTTTTATGAGACAGTTCTAATACTGCATTTTAACTGATAAAACTATATAAAAGCTTTTAAAATTCACTAGCAGATGGCGTTATTAGTTGTGTTTGGGTCGAAAATGGACAGCGGCGTTTTTGCTTTTATACCTCTCAATTAAAATATTATTGACTTTTTCCAAAAAATTACATTCACGTATTTATAAAATAAACTATAATCCACTGCATAGTAATATGTACAGAACTTGAAAGTTATGGTTGCCGTTGCGCATTCGGCCGCAACCTATTCGCTGCCAGGTGAAAACAGGTAATACTTTGTTACATATAAATGTAACAAACACCTGCTTCTGTTGCATGCGCACTGGCTTTAAAATTACGTATAGCTGGCAATCGGCATCCTTGTCTGACGACTGTTGAAACGCTATAACTCTCTCTCACTTTAATTTATCTTTAACAGCTGGAAACCCTTACTTACGGCCACTTTTACATAAGCAGAGATATTATGTCATGGACAAAAAAAATTAGCTTCAATTTAAGATATAAATGATGAATATACGTCATGAACGTATAAATGTAACAAAGTATTACCTGTTTACACCTGGCAGCGAATAGGTTGCGGCCAAGTGCGCAACTGCAACCATTATCTTTCAAGTTCTGTACATAATTATATTACTGTGCAGTCGATTATAGTTTATTTTATAAATACATGAATGCAATTTTTTGGAAAAAGACAATTAATAATATTTTAAATAAAAATACTAGCGGCCACATTTTGATTGGCACCTTGGCAAAAAATATTCCCCTATTTATAATTATACATAAAAATCAGATTTTTATTACACACTCGAATCATGTAGCAATATTGCAGCCAGATCTCGTACTATAAGGGTTGATTGAAACAAATATATACCAAATAAGTTTATATAGTGTGAAACACACAATGTTAAAGACATACCTCTTGGTCCCAAGATGGTGTGGCCTGGGAGCTTGGAGTAGTTGATATAGGCTTCTTGGCTACAGGTGTTTCCTCAGAGCTTTGATCCCAACGACCCTTGCGTTTAGCAGGTGGCTTGGCAGCTTCTCCATTAGGCTGAGCTACTGGCTTCAGGGTCCCTTCTCTTGCTCTTTCCAACAACTTCTTCCTTAACTGTAATGTTGAAAAATTTGTATAATATTTTTCTTAATTAATAAGCATGCATTATAAGCATGTCTTTTTAAGACAGAATAATAATTGTACTTACTTCTGTTTCTTCTGCACGCAAGTATTGTTCTTTCATAATTTCTGTGTATGTTCTGGAGCCTACATCTGGTGTTTTACCCCCTGAAAATAAAACAATTTAATACAGCTTTATATTTAAGAACTATAGATATTTTGTAACAGAAACAATAATAAAATTAACAGATATTAATAAACTCAAACACATTGATGATGCATTAATATAAACACGCTTTCTTTGATTCTTCGAGGGAGACATTACTAAAGAATATTGAGGAAATTAAAATTTACATACCTTCAGCAAAGGGGTCAGAGCGCTCTGGTGATATAATCATCCTACGCCTTTTTTGGCGGTATTCATCTTCCCTATCTGCAATGGTTGGTCTTCTCTTATCAGCAAATGGATCATAGTCTTTGTCACTCTGAAATCAAAAGCATACTTAATTGTTAATATATTTCATAGGAATTAAATATAAGTATAGCCAATGAGATAGCCAGAAATGTATAACATTCACATTTTATCAGTGGTGTTTTATGTCCTACATAATAAGTGATAAGCCTTTTGCTGTCTACCTACCAGTTACCAGGTAGATCCCTTCTGAGACTCACTTGATAGGAAAACCCAATAACAATTTCTCTGACCTAAGAATTAATCTTGGAATTTTATAATTTGTTGTAATAATTTGTTAAAATATAGTATGGTGGGCTTTACAAAATTATAATTACAAATAGTTGTAAAATAATTTTAATATTCATACCTGTGCAATATCATTCAAGAGAGAAGCAGGTGCAGTGTATCCAGACCTCTTTTGTGTAATTGGGACATTCTCGACATCATCATCTTCAACTTCATCATTAGCAGCAATTGATGTCACGTAACCGTCATATCTGGACTTACCACCCTGCCCCGCATTGTCATAAATGTCACTGTCGTAGTATGTATCTCCTAGAGCTACACCTTTGGCGTTAGCACCATTTTCTGGTAGCTCATTTTTCTTTGATTGAATTTCTCTAATCTGAGCTTCGATAGCTAAAAAAAGAAAAATTAAAACAATAATTTCACTTCTTATTGACATTAAACCTTGTAAGTATAATGATAAACTCATCATAGAAAAAAGCAGCAATTGAATTAACCTGCACTAAGAAAATAATATTCAATGCTTAAGGCTCACAAGTGGAATGTTTAATCACATCATCTTAATGTACTTTATTAAATAATATCACATTTGAATGCCCAATTAAGGTACATATTCCTGAAATTCCTTATAAAGTCTCTATCCTGTCCTGTCCCCTTGCAAGTTTCAGTTTTAACTTGCAGACAAACCTTCTTTGTATCAGTTGCTAATAAGTGATATACCTATAATTAACCTAACAATTTCTTATGTCAATTAAAACAGTTGCATTTTTCATAAAATTATCCTGGTTATCACTTAAAAGGCGCTAATCTACTTAATTAGTTTTAGTAAAAGAATATTATTTTTTGAAGGTACGGGCATGTTATCTTAGGTACTTATATTTTTGTGAATGAAACTAATGACATTTATGTTTTAGATTTAAGAAATGGCTGTAATATGATACTCTGATTATAAGTTAAATACAATGTTTATTAAAAGTACACTTTATGAATCATATTTATTTTATTGCGTAAAGTCTCTCCACTGGTCAAATATGTATCTACCCTGATCTTGATGTCTCTACCCTGTCCGATCTATTTAAGCTGGTCTTCTAAAAAGTAAGAAAATATGTATAAACTGACTTGCCCTTCTGTGAAAAGGTACATAAACCCTAATGTAAGTGATAAATGAAAAATCTCCAACTTTCCCCTATGCTGTATCCTCTATAAACTTGAAACCTCTTATCGTAGAATTAACCATATATGCTTTCCAGATTATGTTAACATAGCTATCATCATGAGAAAGGTATAGTAAAGCTAGTAGTAAAGCCATTACTGTTGCTATAACGCAAATATGAAATATGTAGTTTACATGACTACATGTATGCTATACCCAATTATAAACAAAAGCTTATCACAATGCTATGGCCACTGCTTTCTATGAGATATCGTACCATTAACATATTACTGCTACATCATACTGTGCAATGAAAGTCATGGTAATCAAAAGCCTCGAAAATTGCAAATATAATGGCGTGAGACTATGTACGTACCAAATTGTTCAATACTATAATACTAAAGCTATCTGTAGAATACACATACTATGTATAGACGGAATGATACTATGTATGAGATGCTTATGTGTAACTGGTGATTACATATAGTAAAAATAATACAATTTACACTCCAAAAACAAATTTGTATACAAATCTTTTGACACTTATCACAAGGCGTGGTAATCAATAAGAACCCTCCAACCAATTTATAAAAATGCAACTGGTGCATTTTGTTTTATAAACGAAAATCATAGTAGTAGTACCTATATCATTTTATAATTTGGTTCTATACAGCTATCATGTAAGCTATGAAGTGTGAGAATGCAAATTACGAAAATAGGCTATTTACAAAATATGGCTGGCGTGCCATAAAAATTGATGAATTCTTACCTTCGTGTGTCCTGGGAATCTTATCCATTATTCTCTCATATCATAAAACACCACTGACGAAATTAAACACAAGCGAAACAGGACGCCTTAAGTTTTAGTTGAATGTTAATCGTATAATTTATCAAAACCCATTCCCTCCGCACTCTGTGCCACTATATTCATTGACTTGCCAATGTTGCCAGATGTAGAAATATATATTATTTAGACGGGTAACTTTAGCTCCAAATACTATTGCCTGCAATGCATGCGATACAAGAGTATTGTTATGAATTATAATGTACCGACATAGTCGTTAGGATTACCGTGTTTATTTTTATTAAAAGTGTGTTAATTAGTTTTGAGTTTAAAAGTCATCATTTCAGCCTATTGTAGTCCACTGCTGGACATAAGCCTCCCCCAGGGTGCGCCACAAGGCCCGATCTACCGTTTTTGCCATCCAGTCACCTCCAGCCACCTTTTTCAGGTCATCGGTCCTTCTGGCCGGAGGGCGTCCTACACTACGCTTGCCGAGTCGTGGTCTCCACTCGAGAACCCGTCTGCTCCAACGATCATCGGTTCTGCGACAAATGTGACCAGCCCACTGCCACTTCAGCCTGCTACACTTCTGAACTACGTCAGTGGATTTGGTTTTTTGTCGGATAGTCTCGTTCCGGACTTTGTCCCTTAACGAGATTCCAAGCATACACCTTTCCATAGCTCGCTGAGTGACATGCAATCGGTGGGCTAGTTTCACTGTCAGGTTCCACGTCTCGGCTCCGTATGTCATGACCGGCAGGACGCATTGATTGAATACCTTGATCTTCAGGCATTGTGGCAAGGGTGACTCGAAGATGTGACGCAGCTTTCCAAACGCTGGCCAGCCAAGCTGCACTCTTCTGGTGATTTCACCCTCAAAGTTGTCTCTACCCAGCTGTAACTTTTGTCCTAGGTAGACGTACTCCTGGACAACTTCAAGGGCTACACCTTCGACAGGAACGGGCTCAGGAACGATGTGCTCGTTGAACATGACCTTAGTCTTGTCCAAGTTCATCCCGAGCCCAACGCGTCTCGAGGTAGCATTAAGACCGGACAGCATTTTCTGCAGGTCTTGCAGTGATTCTGCCATTATAACTATGTCGTCAGCAAAGCGGAGGTGTGTGAGATATTCACCATTGACATTGATGCCCAGACCATTCCACCGCAGGGTCTTGAAGGCATCCTCCAGAGCATTGGTGAAGAGTTTCGGGGAAATAACGTCACCCTGTCTTACACCTCTGAGCAACTGGGTGGGTCTTGTTTGGTGGTTCTGCACTTGGACGGACATCGTCGCCATTTGGTAGAGACTTCTCAGCACCTCTACGTACCGCCAGTAGACTTGGCATCGCTGCAAAGACTCCAGAACAGCCCAGGTTTCGATGGAGTCGAAGGCCTTCTCGTAGTCCACAAACGCCAGACACAGCGGTTGGTTATACTCTTCGGACTTCTGTATAACCTGCCGAACAGTATGGATGTGGTCTACGGTGCTATAGCCTTTACGAAACCCAGCCTGTTCCGGTGGCTGAAAGGCGTCAAATCTTGATGCCAGACGATTCGTGACGACTCTCGAGAACAGCTTATAGACGTGGCTCAGAAGCGTGATCGGTCTATAGTTTCTAAGGAGCATTTTGTCTCCTTTCTTAAAAAACAATGCCACCTCTGCTCCACACCTTCGGGGTAGTCCCATTGGTTATTACAGAGTTGAAGAGTCTCTTCAACTCCCCAAGAACAGGTTTACCCCAGCCTTGAGGAGCTCAGAGACTACTCCATCTTCGCCGGGAGCCTTCCCATTACCAAGCTGTTTGAGAGCCGCCTCGATTTCGTCGACATCTACGTCTGGGAGATCGTCAGTGAAGTGGCGGGTAAGTGGGGCTCTAGGGTCTCTCGCGTCAGGTGGAGGCTTCGGTGCGTGCGAGGCATACAGATGTCCGTAGAAGTCCTCCATTTCAGCGAGTATCCCCGGGACTGATGTGACGGTTTCACCATTCGAGGTAACTAACTTTGTCAGATGACTCCTCCCCAGTGTCTTAGTGAAGACCTTCGACCCCCGATTTCGCTCGATCGCCTCATGTACTAGGCGAGTGTTCCAGCTGCGAAGTTCGCGTCTTACCAAGTTCCTGATTTTCTTGTGGAGTGACTGGGGATCTGACAAAGATTCCTCTGGTGTCTCACGTCTAACTCGCATTAGATCCAGGGTCTCGTTAGAAAGTTTGGACTTCTTATCTGATCGCCTTTTCCGATAGTGCCTCGTTCCCACTTCGCGTATCACCCCAATTATGCCGTCCAGGTCCGCGTCAACATTTGCTGGGATCTCCAGTGCGGCGAATCTATTTCGCAATTCCAATTGGAACGCATCATGGCCAGCTTGGGGCACATTTGGACGGAGAACAGACCTCACCATGCGACTACGTTCGAGCTTAAAATTGATATTTAAGGTGCCTCGTACAAGCCGGTGATCGCTACCGGTATTAAACCTGCTGATCACTGAGACATCCCTAAATACGTTCTTCTTGTCGGCTATGATGAAGTCAATCTCGTTCTTCGTCACACCGTCGGGGCTCTTCCAGGTCCACTTCCGTTAGGGCTTTTTCTGATAAAAGGTGTTCATACAGAAAAGCCCCTGCCTGCTAAGGTAGTTGACCAGCATTTGGCCCCTATGGTTTCTGCGTCCATAGCTATGCTGTCCCAAACAAGATTCACCGCATTCTTTTCCCAATTTGGCGTTGAAGTCCCCCATGACAACTGTATAATGGGTTTTGGTGGTACGATGCATGGCCTTTGATACATCGTCGTAAACGGCCTCCACCTCTTCATCTGAGCTGCTCGACGTCGGCGCATATACCTGTATGACCTTGGGAGAGTATCTTTCGGTCAGTTTCAGTACAAGGTACGCTACCCGGGTCGAGACGCTGCAGATCTCCACCACATTGTCACGGAGGGCTTTGTTGACGAGAAATCCCACGCCACCCTGGGATTTTTGGCTCCCTTCCCTGAAGTAGAATAGATGGCCTGACTCAAGGGTTACCGTGTCCTCTCCCTCTCTACGAACTTCCGATAACCCCAGAACATGCCATCGTATCTTCTCTAATTCTACCTCAAGGATCTGGAGGCTGTCGTCCAGCCGTAGACTGCGTCCATTAAATGTAGCCAGGATCAATTGTTGGTAGCCGTCCGTAGCCCGGGGATTCCTAGCACCCCCTACCCTACCGTAACCAAGGCCGCTGCCGTGACCTGGAATAGTAGGGCGGCCGGGAACTGGGGGCCGTTTCTTTTTGGGACTCATCATGGGGGGTTTTGCCCGTAGTCACCACGCTGGGCAGGCGGGTTGGTGACCGCACTGTATTGATATGGACTGTGTTGTCTACGCAAGAGGCGCTGCTGCCCACCTCTCGGATGGTCCCTTAATCACCTTCTACGATACCCACGGGAAGAAATGGGGTGGTGCTATTCTACTCTACCGGCACCACACGGCAAAGTTAAACTAGTTTAAAAGTAACTACGCACAATAGGATAGCTTTTTGTATTATATGACTCACTGTGTCTAAATCAGAATATACATAATATAACGGAAAAGACTCACTTTAGCTAAATGGGTCATGCCTAGACATTTTAGTGCTTTATGTTCCCTATGTATTACTTTACTCTTTGGCATTATGCCTGTAGGATAATCACGCAATTAGCAACTGCATGGATTGTCCTTGATTTTACTTAAAGACATTAATTGGTTTACTTTATAAATGAACCAAAACCTAAGTAAGTATTAAGTATTTTACTAGATCGTAATTATATTTGTCATTGTTTTTTTTATTTTAACAGAAAACACACAACACATACTGCAGACAGCATAAACGTAGTAGGTATACAGTTAGACAGAAAAAGACAAGGGGACACTAGGACAACAGTAAATGACAATTTAAAATACAATAATATTTTAAAGGAGATGTTTCAGAAATGTATGAAGCCTGGGCCTGCACATTGTACACTTAATTGAAATATAGCTAACCCACATAGCAATCCATTTCAGTTGTTACTTTTCCATAATTCTATATCATTCCTGTGTAAATCTAAAATAACTTAGCGTAGGATTGCAACCTATGTATTACTTTACTCTTTGGTCTGTCAGTTCAACTTCAACCGTCAACGTCTCCAGTCCACTACTTTGACATAAACTGTCAAAAATTTCGACAGTACCTATGTATGGTTCATTCGGTCAGAAACTATATTTTGCGTATGCATCTAACTACTACAGCCTCTCAGCGGCATTAGTTACTCTCACTCTCGCCACATGAACATAACGAAAGTATAAGATTATAATGAAACTAATTAACATCTTATTTTATTGTTATTTTACTTAAATAATAAAGTGGCATAATAAGAAACAACGATAGCAACATCAGCAATGCGCCTACGCAGTTATTGAACGACATGCCACTTATCTGTCAGTGTGGTCTTAAAAATGGTACGGATTTAGATTTTCGTTATTTACACATTATTTCTGATTTAAATAAATGCAACTGCATTTTGCTGATAATCCCTGATTTATTTCCAGTTATTTTATGCACTGTACATAGTACATTCCCAAAATGGAATGGCATCATTAATTAAAATAAATATTACATAAAATAACAGAAAGCACAAAATAAAAATAAGAAGATAAACACAAATAGGAAATAAAAAACAATATGCAAATAAACAAATAAAAATATTAAACCCTTGGCTCAATCTATTTAATAAATAGGTATATAACCTAGCGTATGCAGTGTGCATCGCAGTGTCTATTAAAAAAAGATGTTCCTCAGTCAGAAGCTGTATCCGCATTTATAAATGAAACAGCGCTGATTTTCAGCAACACCTTGGTGACCCATGTATTATAGTGCGTTTGAGTGTGGAGTACCCAGTATAAACGTACTCTGTGGTGTGGAGCAAATAAGCAATTTTTGTACAGCGTTTTTTATAAGAATTTAAGAAATTTTATTGAAACATAATATTATATTATAATTATAATTATTGATAATCAAGTAAAAATTATATGTGTGTTTAGCATAAATAAATTATAAAAAAATAAAAATACTTCAATATCATAATTATTTAAGTACGTATATTAAATTAATTATTATTTTAAAAGGCAGGCTATTTAAGTCGATTTATGTGAATTTAAAAGATATCTTTTCATATTAACTCTAAAGTTGGCAATTATTATACCGGTCATTAGTGAATAGCGCATTTATTACCCCACTCACGCTGGATATTTGACGGCAGCTTTCAACTTCAACTTCAACTTATCTCGGTGTCGAATTCAATGGTGTCGAATGGCTCCATCCAAAGATATTGTAGTTCTACAATATCTTTGGCTCCATCGAATAGGTACCGATGATTCTGCCAACGTCAGGGTGGAAAGAGATAAAAAAACATAAAAATAATATTCCATCACATATATAATATGAAAAAAAAAATTGGTTTGATCAGTAGGCAGTAATGTGACCATTGACCGGTCATTGTCATTAGAGCGATGGTTCTTCTTGGGGCTACAACAAAAACAACACAAATATTAGTAATATACATATTAGTAAGCTTAGAAGATGGGAGAAGACAAGCAAAACCAACGATAGGCATATAGATAATTATAGATTGACGAGAACAAGAGGGGCAGACTATATTTTTATTCTATTTAGAAAGATGAATTTATATAACGTTTTTATGAATGGTGGTGTGTGCCAAATTTAATAGGAAGGTTATATTGACAGGATGAGGGATTTGTTTAGGTAGTAGATCATAAAGAGGATGGGATATTTTAGGGCAAAAGAAAATTAGATGTTCCAAGGTGGCCTCATCGAGACCACACTCGCAAAGAGAATAATCTCTGACCAGAATTTTGGCTAAGGAGACTGGAGAGCAAACAAAACCCAGATGAAGATGGATAATTATAGACGTAGCCAATTTATTTACATTCGTTTGTCGGTGAAACCACGGTCTGGAAGGGATACAAGGTTGAATATAACCATAGAACTTTCCTTTAATCAGCCTCGACACTTGCCATAAGTTGTTCCAAGCACCAATCAAGGAAGAAATAAGCCAAAGAACGAAGTTCACGAGGGAAGCAGTAATTATTGTCCGAGCAACCACACACCGCCGCTCAGGACAGGAGCCTACAAACTCGTTACCAGCTATACCCAAATGGCTAGGGATCCATGCCATTGCCACCTCGATGCCCATCAGGTGACACCTATACAATGATGCTTTTGTCCTAAGAGTAATTATAAAGTTGTCACGACAGCGAAATGGATATTTTTGTAAATCTGCGATACAACTCCGAGGGTCCGAGAGGATGAGCGCCTTGTTAAGCTTGTGTGATTCAATAAATTTCATGGCTTCTAGAAAAGCTAAGGCCTCACCAGCAAGTATAGAGTTCTGTGAAGGACTCTTAAAATTAAGAATAATGTTGTATTTAGGGATCCAAACAGCAGATCCAACAGAACTTTCACTAGATACTTTGGAAGCATCAGTGTATAGGGTCAGACCATTCTCTTGATAATTTCGCCGAAAGCTTGACGTTAGCGTCCGAACAGAGCTTACTTATACCGAAGTCAAGGTAGATCTTTGATTGGAAAATCAGAGACTTGTACTCCATTTCCAAGAGAGGATTAGTAGTGGATTGCAAAATAGGAACAGGAAGGTCCTTGAATTTCCTAAAGGAATTGACAAGGGGAGGGGGAGTTTTATGCTTCCAATATGCGGAGGAGGAGATAAGAGGTGCCAAGGTATATAATATGTGGAATAAAGGATGGGAGTTAGTTCGAATGGAGTTGGTAAAGAATCTATCCGCAAGATATTATCTACAAAGTTGAAGGGGAGGATCCAAGCTACACATTTTTTTGCATTTATATTATCAATGATTTTTTCTATTAAGTTGAATGAAGGTAACTGAGTTGATTTATTTTTCCTGAAGCTGTACCTACTGTTCTTTCGCCAATACGTCGTATTTATCGAAATAGACTTTTATTCTCATGTACATCACTTTTTCTAAAACTTTGGATATTATAGGTATTAAGGCTATAGGTCGGTAATTATTTTTGTCTAACTTGAAGCCTTTCCTATGTAATGGTTTAATTACTGATATCTTTAAGTTATCCGGAAAGCATCCTTGTTCCAAAGACATGTTAATAATATACGCTAACGGTTGGGCTATATATTTAGATACCAGTTTAATGATATCTGTGGTAATATTGTCATAGCCTGAAGACCTTGTAGCTTTTAAAGATTTTATTACATTATAAATTTCTATTGCATTAGTGGGTTCAAGGAATATGCTATGAATATTAATATTTTCAGTGTTCATATCAGTTGTAGCATTTTGTTCTACAACAACATTATCTTTAACAACGTCAATTAAAAAATTATTGAGTATATTAGCTATGCCAGGGCCTGAAGTGGTTGTAATATTATTGTCAAGCATCTTATCAATGTATTCTTTAATCTGTTCATTACCCATATTACGTTTTACTACATCCCATGTAGCACTACACATAATATTTGAATCCGCAATATATTTTTGGTTACTTGATGATTGAAGGTTATATACATTATTTTAGCAGAGTTGAGTATTTTTTAAAAGTTGTTTTATTCTCGTCTGTTTTATTTATATATTTGTACCTTAAATTTCTTTTAGTCTTACAAATTATTTTAAGTCCCTTTGTTCTCCCTTTCAGTTTTGGATAATTTAAACCTAAAGTACTATGCCCTCCGAAATCGCGTTAGTCTCATCATGAGATAGTGACTGTCCCAGAGGGATTATTATTATTCTTAATAAACAGGCTGGCATTTTTGTCGTTACTTACGGTTCCAAATATCTACTTATTATTTTATCGAAATGATATGACTGCTATGCATGAGAGTTTGGTTTGATTCCCGGGTGGGGCAAAGTTTATAGATTTTTCTGACTAGAAATTCTCAATAGCAATATAGATTAGATTAGAAGATTTTAAATCATAGCTTGCAAAATGTGAGTGTAATTCACCTGTACTCAATGTGTATACATACACGTATATACATACAAGTTTTGTTGTAAATAATAGTGATTATTTACATGTAAATAATCATTATTTACAACAAAACTTCAAAATGTTACTATACAAAAAAAAAAACAAAATCATATTGGTGCCATCTTTTTGTCGATTAGATTTCGTTTTATTATCTGTGCATATTTCTCTCGCTACTGCAGCTGGGTACGTGTGTGTCCGTCTTAAAAATATAATTTTATTGCATTTATTATTAGTTTTAAATTAATAAATGTTAATTTCTGCACAGGGGAAATAACAATCGATCCTGGCCTCTAAAGGATAATCATCCAGATTGATTAGCTACAGTACTTTCGGTGAGTGTTATTGTATTTTGTTAAGACGAGTTCCACGTCAAATGTGCTGGAAGGTGACACGTATTATCAAAATTGGGATGCCAATTTTAAATAGTCTTGATTTTTCACTTACAGTAGTTCTTAACAATAGCTTGTTGTAATGTCATTATATACATGAATATGTTATTTTCGTTCAATTTAGTACATTTCCTAAAGAAATTATGATATGATAGTTATGTTCAATGAACTCCCATCCTACTACATGTGTGTATTCTGTCGTTATACTGTAGGTGTGTACGCATGTTTTCAACATTTGTAATTCATCTTATTGCCTATACTTATCCGTTATTAGTTTACTTTCAGTCATGTATTCATGTAAGTTATTTACATGCTCTATTACCATTATGTTCATATCTATAGCAGACTAATTAGGCATTAAATTTGAAAAATGCCGAATAATGTATCTGTAATACTACTATCAAGATAGTCTCTGTTATAGATTAGGTATATTTCTAAAGATTGTCATACTTTAATTTGGAATTATAGCATGCAAAACAAAATGTAAGATTAACATACTTAAAGCTATTTTACCAAGTAGTGTGTTGATGTGTTATTTTCTACGTACAGTAACATATTCATCAATATGACTGCTAGTGACTCTTTTATAATAAAAATATGTATATAAATTCTTACTATAAAAGCCAGTAAATAAGAAAGAGGTCTGATTAGTATCATTTTATGTAATATAATAATTGATTAAAAAGAAACTAATTATTATTATGTGAATATTTCTTGCATTGTTAATGGATGAGATTCTTTAACTGTTCTATTATCATAAAGAATTTTATGTTGATGATAGAATGAAATATCTACATATTACAGTGTCCTTCATTAGAATTAATAAAATTGTATTCAATGTAATCAACACAGGTTGAGTATGAATAGCTATGAAACAATTGTTCAAATATGGTAATGTAAACAATAATTACAGTGATAGAATGGGTTTGTGACATCATTATCAATAAAAGTGTGATGTATTTATATTCTTTAGTACTGTAACGACTTGGCGCGGACAAGGACTGCTGGAGGAGACGAAAATGATGCATCAGCAATCCATGATGGTTGGAGATATGATCCCTGTACATTCTGAGATACCTGTGCACGTCGAGGAGATGAATAACGTTAACTATGAAAACAATGCTTCTCATGCCTATGATGATCTATTTCCTGCTTTGCCACATTCCCAACCACCTGTGCAGCGCAATATTCAACAAGCTACTAATAAGCTTCGTGTTGGTTCCTCACTGCATACTCAGGTAATATTTTTAAGTGTTATTACTAACTGTACTTATTAATTAGTATGCATTAGTACAACAAAAATAGTATTCAACTGAATGCATTTTATATCTTAAATATGTGTATATTTGCAATTCATGACATATATTGCATACACTTTAATTAACATATTCACATAATCTCCATGTGGATGAAACACACATGTTTAAAAATATTATGTAATCAGAAGTACTGGTTGGTGATAAGTTTGTGCTGTAATAATACCATTTAATGAGTTGATAAATTATTGATATCTTATATGGTTAAAATATGTGTCAAATATAAAGATAACCTCTTTATTTGTTTTCTTTTTTTCAACATTAATCATACAAAATTGGTAAAAAGAAACAGGTAATTGCATTTTTATTATTATTAAATATTTTTTTTTACTGTTTTGATTATAATACATTTCTGGTAAACACTATCTGCTTTTATGAGTATTAATCATTATTGTATAAAAAAATACTATTATATTACATTCCAAGCTAAATTAAGTGTTTATAACTTTGTAGGTTTTCCATGTGCCATATGAAGAGAGGAAGTTGGACAATGCTAACACTTTTGGTGAGGGTGAGTCATTGAGAACATGCCAATCCATCACTAAGGATACTGGAGCCCACATTGAGATATCTACTAGCAAGGATGGCAGTTTAACTTTCCTGATTACTGGCAAACACAGTGCTGTACTTGATGCAAGGCGACTTATTTTAACCCATTTCCAACAACAGGTAAAGAAAATTTACATTTTATAACTTGTTTTCTAATAAGCCTTTTTTGTTTGTTTTTAAGATTTGTTTTTTGCCATACCTACTATTCCTTTATGTATCTTTTGTTTTATACTTAGGCCAGCAAGCAAATTAGTATCCCTAAGGAGCACCACCGTTGGATTTTAGGAAAACTTGGCCAGAAACTGAAAGATTTGGAAAAAGTTACTGCCACTAAAATCAGTGTGCCTGGCATTGCTGATAATAGTGAGACTATTACCATCACCGGTACTAAGGAGGGCATTGAGAAAGCTGAACATGAAATCCGAGTATGCTCTGAGGAACAGGTAACAGACACTGATTTAATATGCAAAATAATTAATCAAACATCAATAAGAAAATAATTGTGTTTTAAGTCTTAATCTGTTAAGTCAAAGATAGCTAGCATGAGATAAATGATTGATCATTTATAATTTAATTTAATAATAATTCATTTATTTTTCTCTTCACAAAGGTTCACAACAATATAAGACACAGTTATTAATAAACTATTAGTAATAAATTTTTTAAAAATTTTGTAATAATGTGTCAAACAACGCGATAAAATCTGTATATAGTAGTTTATTTTAATGAATAACATTCCCGTGAACAGAAGACAATAATATATATTAGCTTTCGAGCTCTACCTGCTAACTGGTCAATGTGAGGTTGGAAGCTGAGCTTATCGTCGACTATGATTCCAAGATATTTGATATTTTTGACATGTTGTAGGATGCGGCAAGAACAAGTAGTATTAAGAGAAATAGGACACAAGCTGGAATGGGCAATAATTTTAAAACTAACCAACAATTACAATTTTTTTCGGCGTATTATAAAATAGTTCTAACTATTGTTGGAGCTTTTGGTTGAGAACACCTGCTTCTGACGCATGCGCACTGGCTTTAAAATCACGTACAGCTGGCAATTGCCATCCTTGTCTGACGACCGATGAAACGCCATAACTCTTTCACTTTAATCTATCTTTACCAACTGGCAACCCCTACTTGCGGCCACTTTTACATAGGCAGACATATTTTACCATGGACAAAAAAAAATAGCTTCGATTTAAGATATAAATGATGAACATACGTCATAAACGTATAAATGTAACAAAGTATGACCTGTTTAAACCTGGCAGCGAATAGGTTGCGGCAGAGTGCGCAGCGGCAACCATAACTTTTCAAGTTCTGTACATATTACTGTGCAGTGGATTATAGTTTATTTTATAAATACGTGAATGTAGTTTTTTGGAAAAAGTCAATCAATCATATTTTAATTAAAATACTAGTGGCCACATTTTGATTGGCACCTTGGCAAAAATATGTTCCCCTATTGACAATTATACATAAAAATTAGATTTTTATTACATACTCGATTCATGTAGCAATCTTGCAGCCAGATCTCATACTATTACAGAAGTTTCTGTATCTTTTATATGTTACTACAAGGTCATTGTTATTAGGATACTTTTTGACCTTTTGATGTAATTTATCATGATTTAAAAATAAATAATTAATGATAATGTAAAAATAATACATATTAAAAATGAAATTACATTTCAATCTCGTTAAGCTGACATTAAGAACCTCATAAGGGCCTGATTAATGGAATATTTGGATTACTGAAGTGGATATAAAATGAATAAAAAATTGTATGTGTTACATACCTACATATATGCATTTATTTATTCGTCAAACAATATCTGCCTGTACAGTGGATAGAAATCACATTTACGGCCTGGCCACGGGAACGGGCCTCGCGAACGGCGGTGCGGCAGGCGAGGCGGCAATCCATGAGGCACAGTTTGTACGTCACGGGCAGTTGCGTTTGCTGCTGCGACCAGTATAGACCGAGAGCGAGATGTCTTTATCAACGTTGTCTCGACATTGTTTGGAGAGTAGTAGTTTTTTTATTCAAGATATTATAATGTTTGGAAGAGATTGTGGAGTTCATAATTTCAATAAAAATCGGTGTATAGACCGCAAATTCTACAAGAAATACGAACAATACAGACTATATCCAGAAAACTTCCAAAAAGTTGGTCTAGCTAATATTTCTGCAATAAAAGTTTCGGTGTTCATTATTTCGCGGCGGATACAATTAAACTATTTTGGTTCTCACACTATTCGCCGCGCGCCGCGTCTACCGCTCGCACCGTGGCATGCGCCGTACTGTTTCATACATTTGTTTCTGCCACTCGCCGTTCCGTCCGACGACGCTCGGGCGACTCGCTTGGCAAGTTTCGCTGGTCGTCCCGCCGATCGCCGCTACGCGTGGCATGCCCAGTATTTTGCCACACATTTGTTTTAGTCTCAATACGTCTCGCCGTTCGCACCGCGCGAAATTTCGCTGCAGTGAATGTCCCGTGGCCAAGCCAGCCAAGTTAGGTATTCAGTTATATATTTGGTTACCACATATTGGACGCCTATTGCCAAGGCACAGAACGGACTTTGTGAAGTGTTAGATCACTTCAGTATGTAAAGCCATAAAAGTGCTAGATTGGCGGTATCGCACTGCATATTAAATCCCGCGAATTCCATCTCGTGTACTTTATATTCTAACATTCACTTGAGAATACACTTGGGTGCAATGAAATCGCTCAAGTGAACATTTTTTGAAAAATATTATTCTTTATTTTTATTTAAAGAAATAGCTATATTTTTTAATATGAGATTAAAGGTTATTTCAATACCTATTCAGTGATACCAAATAAGTTGTAATAAGTTTACCTTAATGCCAAAAAAAAGACAATAACAAATTCATCTTTATTGAAACACGCCTTTTTATACCTGCAATAATTAGTCTCGCAAACTGCAGTGAGCTATGTGAGCAATTTTGGGGTTTGTTTTTGTCTTTTCTTTTTGGCAGTAAGTTAAACTTATCTCAGCTTATATAGTATCACTGAATAGTTATTGAAATAACCTTTGATCATATATTAAAAAATATATGTATTTCTTTAAATAAAAAGAAATAAATAATGTAAGAGGCGTATATAATTGAAACGCACAGATATACAAACAAACTTATAATTTGTGTACATGAAAATGAGAATTGGACGTAGTTATGCAAAAAGGATCCAACCCCACAAAACACTTTGTTTTTATGTATAGTTATAAATGGTATTAATATATATATATATATATATATATATATATATATATATATAATTGTACAATACGCGTCGCGTGTCTTGTTCCGGACATCGCGCCATTTTTATTCCCCGCGAGTCGCTGTGCTGCAGAGCGCGGCCAACGCGCGCTCCTATTGGTCGTTATTACGACACGTCTGGAGTGATAGGCTAACATGCCAAACGGTTGCCCGCGCGTTTAAATAATTGCGTAACGTTGAGGACACTGGCGGGATATTAAACCGGAAGTTCGCCTTACATTAACATTTTTCAAAAAATATTCACATGTGCGATTTCATTGCACCCAAGTGTATAATAACAATTTACCATATAAAATAATTAAACTAAATGCTTTGTTTCAGTCGCGCAAGGCTTTGGAGCGTATTAAGATCCCGAAGATCTACCACCCGTTCATTCAAGGGCCATATGGTGAGCGTGCAACAGCCCTTAGCGCTGAAACAGGAGCGCGTATTCACATTCCGCCCGCATCCACACAGAGTGATGAAATCGTTATTGCTGGTGAAAAGAATGGCGTACTTGCTGCTAAGACCCAAATCGAGCAAATCTATCAGGAGATGGTAATTAAATATATAATAAAGATACATACAAGCCTTTAAAATAAGTTAAACACAAGCCTTTAAATAGTAATTTAAAATAAAATGCATATTTAATCTTCAAGGAGTTTTGATTACTTTTGTCTGTTTACAAATACTTTCATCTGTAACACTTGTGTACTTATAATTTAATAAAAATTTTAGAACGATTTCAATATAATATTTTCCTATAGGTCAAGAAATGTTCAACAGTGCGAGTTGAGGTACCTAAATCTCAACATAAGTATGTTATTGGAGCTCGCGGAACCACTATTCAAGAAATCTTAAAGGAGACTGAAGTATCTGTGGAGATGCCTCCTCCGGATTCTCCTACAGGCACCATTACACTTCATGGGCCACACAACAAAATTGGTCTTGGTTAGTAACATGATCTAACCAATATATATTTTATGTATTAATCATTTTGCATTTTGATATCCATTACAGTGAAATTAAGAAGTATCTATTTATATTTAAAATATATTATGTTCTGTATAAGTAAATAAATATATTTTTACTCTACAGCGCTTTCTAAGGTCTGTGAAAAAGCAAACTCTGTGAAAACCGCCACTGTGGATGCGCCGACTTGGATTCATAAATATATCATTGGCAAAAATGGTTCTAACATTAAAAAGATTACACAAGATTTCTCTAAGGTATAATTTGTACATTTTTATGTTGTATATTTAACTATAATTTTAATAAATTATATTTTCTGTAAGAATGTGAATTTTAGATAGATAATTAAAATATTGTCTACAGGTTCATGTAGATATTACGCATTCCGAAGACAAGGTGAAAATTGATGGTCCTCCAGAGGAAGTAGAGCGTGCTCAAGTGGAGTTAGACAGCTTCGTTAAGAACTTGCTTGCTACTCTTACATATGTTGAACTGTCAGTAGATCCCAAATTCTTCAAACACATCATTGGCAAGAATGGAACTAACAGTAAGTGCAAATCTATACTAATATTATAAAGCTAAAGAGTTTGTTTGTTTAATATTGTCTTCTGTTTACGCGAATGTTATTCATTGAAATTAAACTACTATATTATACGGATTTTAGGGCGTTGTTTATTTGACACTAAGTTAAGTTTACACTTTCCCCGACGCACAGTAGAAAAGTCGGGTATGTTTCGTCTCAAAACTTCATATCTCAGTTGTTTAAATAGATAATGAGTTGAAATTTTGCACACGCATATTTGAATGTATAATGTTTTATAAAAAAATACATATGAAGGAAAAACTGTACAATTTTTGGACGCCAAACAAACTCGAACCGTCCCGTACTGTTCTTTCGTAAGATCCAGCCAATAAATGTCCGCAATGCTTCTTCTTTAGAAAACAATCTCACATCTTTAGGATTCTACAGAATATATTTGAAAAATTAATTCTTATCTTGTTTTAATGTAGTTCGTATAATATTTACGATAGTAGCCTCATCAGCCTCACCCATAGAACGTAACGCTTGCGCATAGGCATTGAGTACGCAATCTTCCATTCTCTTGTATCGACTCCATGTTTTTTCGTTTCCTTGTTTTTTCGGAGCATGTGTCATACGATTTAGAAGGTCTGCCACCCATACTGCCAGATGTATTAGGTACGTCAACTGACGCTAGACATACCAGTGGAACACGAAATGCGCTATCTAACCATTTGACATTTTGGCTTTCGAAGCGTTCTTTTTACCGTGATACTTTCTTCCAGCGTTCATTACATTAATATATCAAATTTCTTTGAATATAGGACACCACAGTAGCTATATCTTCTGTTGACAAATTGAAGTTTTCCTTTAAGTAATCTTCTATATTTTGCCCATTTATCACCAAATTGCACAATTCTCCATCTCATAAAATCATGAGATTTTATGAGACATACGATGCAATTTTAAATATTGGATTTTTTTCTCGCACTGATACATTTTGACACATTGCTAGAAAAGGTGCCAATAAGTGCAAATTTTTTTTTCCTCTTTTACATCAATTTAAATAGATTTTGCAATAAATATCTCGACATCGGCAACAGGTAAATCTCTCATTGAAATTACAAGTACGTCTAAAATTATACCATCTATCAATTTATTTTATTTTTATCCCAATATATAAAATATTATTTACGTAACAAAACGAGATCATAAGCTTTTTAAAAATGTATAATACTTATATACTATATATAAAAAAGTTAAAGTTAGGAGTAACAAGGCATTGAATTATAATAACGTACCGCGTCAAAATCATGCTATCAAACATGAGTTACGTTTGATGCATATTTATACATATGTTAAAGAAATATATTTAGTTAAAAAAATATCTAAAAAGACTTAATTTATTATACTACATATATTTATGATTATAATCATAAATATATGTATCGACTTTTGTGAAAAACTGTTTTGAGACAGCGTTGTATGGAGCTTTCCTATAGTGCCACGTTTCGGTTGCTTCGGTCGGGGAAAGTGTAAACTTAAATATAAATAGTTTTAATAATTTAATTAGCTTAAAAATTTGTAAAGTTTAATAGTAGTAGTAGTGTAAGTTTCTTATTCAAATAAACAACGCGATAAAATCCGTATATAGTAGTTTAATTTCAAAGTTTGTTTGTTTGGTTGAACGCGCTAATCTCAGGAACTACTGGTCCGAATTGAAAAATTATTTTAGTGTTGGATAGCTCATTTATCGAGGAAGGCTACATAATATCACGCTACGACCCACGGAGGCGGCGCAGTAATCATAAACGCAGGTGAAACCGCGGGCACATCCAGAATCTAATAAAAAAATATTGTAAAGATGATATGCCAAAAAAAATACTTAATTTAATTTATTTTTTTCAGTTAATAGACTGAAGGATGAGACTGGGGTAGTTATTAACATTATTGAAAATGAAAGCAACAATATTATTCGCATCGAAGGCAGCCGTCAAGGTGTAACTGATGCTGAAAGAGAATTAAGAGAGATGGTAATGAAACTGGAAAATGAAAGGACAAAAGAAGTCTATGTGGATCATAGATATATCAAATCTCTTATTGGAGTAAGGGGAGAAAGAATAAAAGAACTTCGTGAAAAGTTTGACCGTGTGCTGGTTTCTCTGCCTGATCAAGGACAAAAGAGGAGCCCAATTAAATTAAGAGGTCCACAGGAGGACATCGAAAAATGTGAAAAGTATCTGCACAAGCTAATCAAAGAAATAGCAGAATCGTCATACGTCCAAGAAGTACCTATTTTCAAGCAATTCCACAAGTTTATTATTGGTAAGGGAGGTGCGAATTTAAGGAAAATTCGTGACGAAACTCAGACTGCGATCGATCTTCCAGCAGAAGGAGATGATAGCGATGTTATAACGGTACGGGGCAAACGCGAGAATGTCGAAGACGCAGTTAAGAGGATTCAGCAAATACACAATGAGAAAGCGAACGTCGTTACGGAAGAAGTCACGATCGCGCCTAAGTACTACAACTCTTTAATTGGTGCTGGTGGTAAACTTATTCATTCCATTATGGAGGAATGTGGTGGTGTTCTGATAAAGTTCCCGCCAGCGGAGAGCGATAGTGACAAAGTGGTCATCAAGGGACCCATTGAAGATGTCGAAAAAGCCAAGCAGCAGCTGCTGGCACACGCTTCGGAACGTGAACTTACCTCGCATACCGCTCATGTTCGCGCTAAGCCCGAACATCACAAATTCCTAATAGGCAAAAATGGTGCTAATATTAAAAAAATACGCGAGCAAACTGGCGCTCGTATTATCTTCCCCACTGATAAGGACGAAGATAAGGAAGCTATATTTATTATTGGTGAGTTTCAATTGGTGACTTTTAATATTGTGCATTAAATAAGAGTACTACCGTGTATATTTTAAAATGAATGAGGTGTTAATTAAAATTAAATGTACTTTTAGGTCGTGAAGAACAAGTAGAGGCAGCTCGCAAGCAATTGGAGGCAGCAGTAGCAGAAATCAGTAATGTATCGGAGGGCGAAATGTCGGTGGCCCCGCGCCACCACAGGCACTTCGTGGCGCGGCGCGGCGAGGTACTGCGGCGCATCGCCGACGACTGCGGCGGCGTGCAGATATCCTTCCCTAGGCAGGGTGTCAATAGTGATCGCGTTGTGCTTAAGGGCCCAAAGGATTGCATAGAAGCC
The DNA here is from genome assembly GCA_963564715.1 of Catocala sponsa. NCBI lineage: Eukaryota > Metazoa > Arthropoda > Insecta > Lepidoptera > Erebidae > Catocala > Catocala sponsa. The sequence goes on from OY751335.1 coordinate 15,191,238, forward strand.
GCTAAAGTTCGCATCAACGAAATTATTGAAGATTTGGAAGCTAAGGTAATTTTTCTTTATTATTTATTTTTCATAAATAGCTGTAAATTAAGTATGTAAGAATTAACATTTAAACTATTCGTAATACAGGTGACAATAGAGTGTGTGATTCCTCAAAGACACCATCGCACTGTGATGGGTGCTCGCGGTGCTAAAGTGAAGGACATCACTGCTGAACACGACGTCCAGATCAAGTTCCCTGAACGTGATAATACTGAAGGTGCCGATGTGCCGATCAAGGAGAATGACGATAGTGCTGAACCTGGTCTCAATGACATCATTAGGATCACTGGTCGCCCAGAAAATTGTGAAGCAGCTAAAAAAGCATTACTTGAACAGGTAATTGATTATTATAGCTTTGTATTGAACTTATCGTGTCGATGGCAACAGTTCTTAAATAATTTTATCCCAGTGTTCGGCAACTGAACTTAGTAACTATTGTTAACTACGTGATAAAAAATGTGGTGTGTTACTTGTTTGTAATTTTATTCATTTATTTTAATTGTATTTTAGGTGCCAATTACAATTGACGTGGAGGTTCCAAACGAGTTACATAGACTGCTGGCTGGTCAAAAGCGAAGGGAACTGATGCAAACATATGATGTACATATTTTACTCCCGCCTAACGATGACACTAGTGATTTGGTCAAGGTAATATAAATATTGCTTCTTATTGTTTTGCACACTTGTGCCAAGTTATTTGTAGAATTTACGTTGACAAAGAATGGTTTACTTTACATTATTATTGACATAAGTTTTGTTTGATGGCGGCTGTACACACTCGCCGAGACACCCCGAGACAGGCCGATAGCGAGAATGTACATGGTGTTCTTGTCCTGTCTCGCTTTCTCGCGCATCGCCTCGGTCGGCCTCGGTCGCGTGTCGGTATTTTGCGCCCGAGTCAAAGGATCTCGTCGGAGTACTATCAAATGGAACCATTTTCCATGGTATTTCTGAAATATAAATATATACAATTACTAGTAATATAGGTATACACACATTAACTTACCGTGTTTGTTCTTAAGTTTTAAATATATATCTAGGTACCTGTTTCTATTGCGGTGCATAGTAACCATCCACCATCTTCTTCTTCGCCATGTGTTAAGAATTATTTTTTGTAGTAAATTTGTAAGAAATTATAATATGTAGCTCACAGCACAAAGACAAACAACAGCAGCAATTTCTACGTCCATTACTGCGGGAATCATTCAGTACGAATGAAAAAACGAGTGTGTACACGTATGCTCTCGCCGAGAGCCTCTTCGCCCGAGGCTCTCGGCGAGACATTCTCGACGAATGTGTACGTGCCATGACATTTACAATGCTTTAAACTGATTTTATCGCCGTTCATTATTTTTATAATCTCTTATCTACACTAAAGGCCCCCATATACGGAACGATTTGTCGTTACGATCTGTCGTTTCAGACCGATCGCAACGACGAATCGATGGCGTATGTCCAAATCGTTAACGATGTACTTGATCGAGGACGATATCGTGATCGCAACAGAAACCAATACAATCATGAATATCGTGACGATAGAAAGAAGGTGTATAGCTCTTTGCGATCGACGATTCGATTTTTGCCTCAGTCTCAGTCTGCCTACGACTTGCATCGCACGCGCGTAGCTGGCGCGGCGCCACGTAAAATGACTACATGGAGTACTGATAATGTGATTGAATTCATTGAATTGTTGAAAGAACAGGAGCCTTTATGGAAGACAAAACATACAGATTACCATAATGCCATCAAGAGACAAGTGTGTTATGAGATACTTTTGCAATTTATGAATAAAATCGATAACTCTGCAGATTTAAATAAAAAAACAAAATTAATAACTTAAGAACAGTGTTTCGGAAAGAATTGAAGAAGCAAAATGATTCCCCGGTGTCCGGAAGCGGTGCAGATGAAGGTTATACGCCTAAACTTAGATATTTGAATAACTTGATGTTTTTAAAAGACCAGGAAACACCACTTCCCGGAATGAGTTAAAATCGGTGAGTATGAGATTTATTTAAAGTTTAATATTGTAATGGTAACTTAGTCCTATGCTATATATAATTGTACTGCAATGGAACTGCATCGATGCCATTAAAGTATTCTACATAAGTTCCTGTTTTCTGATGCTGTCTGGTAACCAGAGCTTCTTCTTCTCTCAAGACCGGTCGTTACTTTGAAGACCTTCTTCAATCACTCCTGTTTAGTAGTTTTCTCTATCAAAGATATCTCGCGGTGAGTAGGTTTCTGGATTTTCACGACGTAAAAAGTTGTGTAGTGGACAACAAGCCATCGCCACTGGAGCAATATTATTTAAGTCCAAGTTTATTTCAGTTTTCAGTATTCCAACTAAAATCCCGAATACGTTTTCAATTATGCGTCTAGCTAGCGATAAACGGTAACTAAAAATCCTTCTTTCATTGAGCTGGAACTTATTAAATGGTTTTAAAAAATCTTCCCTTAAAGCAAATTCTTCGTCTCCAATAAACACATAAGGAAGTGTTATTCCATTTACTGAACGTTGCTGTGGCAATTTTAATGATCCGTTTATAAGTTTGTGATAAAAATCTGTATTTTTATTACTCGACCATCCGACACTCGGCCATTTGTACCAAAGTGAAAATATATCAGCTCATAATTAGCATTAACTATTGCCATCAAAACCTGACTATTGAAGTTTTTATAATTATAAAAATATGAACCGGATTCAGGCGGAGGCTTTATTTTAATATGTTTACCGTCAACAGCGCCAAGGCAATTAGGAAAATTCCATCTGTTTTCAAAATCAGTTCCAATGGTTTTCGTTCGAAGGTAACTGAAATTAAACAACTTTTATTACAGAGAATTTCGTCGGAGCAATACGAAAAACTTTTGAAGCATAGTCACTAGTCAAAGTGAAAATGCTCAAAGTCAAGATGAAAATGCTGACATCGTGCCACCTCCATCCACAACGAATCATTTTAAACGGAAGAAACCTCGAATGGGAAATTCTACTATCGACCAAACCTTTGAAAACATTAATAAAAAATGTTGGCTATTAAACCTAACAATACATATACAAATACATATTGCTTCCAAATTAAGATTATTATCTAAAGATCAACGTATCTGAGCAGAAAAATAATTTATGAAGCTTTGTGTGAAGCAGAACTGGGAAATTTAACTAGACAATCTGTAACTTGGATAAATGATATTTTTAATAATCCTTCCACAAACTGGCAATCTCCTACCTCTATAAACTATACACAACCACAGACATCTCCATTCCCACAACCACAGACATCGCCATATTCTCAACCTCAGACTCACGGCCACAAAGATCTCCATACTCACAACCGCAGCCATCTCGGAACATTCCACAAACTCAACTTCCACAACAACCACAAATAATACACACACCACCACAAGAACAGATTATACAATTAAACATGCCTACCTGAAAATTAGTTCCAAGAAAACAGTTTAATAAGTTTTCTTACAAATTTTAAATCTAATTAGTTACTATTTTGTTGATGTGTATGACGATTATAGTAAAAAAATAAAAAGATAATAATATGATGTAACTATTTTATTCAAGAACTTACCCTACAATATTCGTGACATGCTTCGTAAATGGCTGCGCAAGTTTCTGGGATAAGTTTCCCCAATAGCTGAAGTGAAATTAACGATGAGATCTTCATTGATCGTCCAGTAGCTAGAAAAAGCAAAGTTGCAGTGAGATGCTCGTCTTTACTGACAGTTTATCTCATATTTGTATCGCGCTTCTGTATTTTTTGTGACACTAGTTTCAATAATTTTAGGTACGTCGGTTCCGTCATTCTCATATAGTTGTGCGTCTTTTGGGTGGAATCTTAATTCGTTTAAAACAGTGGTTCGCAGACTTATTTTCTCATAGACCACTTTCAAAATTTAGCTAGTTCCGGTGGACCCCCTTCAACTACATTTCTACCATATTCCTTGGCATTCGTATTTATATTGGTGAAGAATCAAACAAGTTCATGCGATTAAAAAGGAGATGTTTCATTTTCGGCTATGAAATGTACTATTAGCCAAAAAATAGTAAAAAGTACCAGGAATCGGGGCAAATATTATTTCCTGAATATAAGCCGAATTACATTTGCGCTTAAAAATAATAGTTTTTATATTATTGCCATTATATTCAATATGGCGATGGTTCTTGGTCATATAATTTTGTATGCGTTCATAAATCATATCAAAAACTGTACGAAAGTACTATAAAATAATGTAAATAATATATAAATATGTACCTATGTCAACAATAGATATGTTTTAAAGTATCATTTATTCATTTCAACTATACTACTCAAAACAAAATAAGGGCCACTAGTTTATTTACATTTAAGTGCACTTTACTAAAGTACTTACAACTGAAAGTAACTGATAAGTAGCATTATATTGATATTACGAACGCTTTGGTGTTTGATCTCTTTTATGCTGGTGTTCGTGTTCCTAATTTGAAAAGTATTGGCCATAATTTTAAGAAAAAAAAATAATTGGATGTTATTCTTATGTTTTTCTTCGATTGTCTTAACTTGTTTCGGTTATTTTAGGAAAAAAAGGTTTAACTTTTTCAATTTTAATTGATTCATTTATCATCTCGCGTTAATCATGCCACCAGTACGAAGGCACATGGATACAATTACAGCAACCAGAGCCATAACTATGATTCAAGAAGGATGTTCTCAGCGTTACGTGGGTTTGCAGTTGGGTTTTTCTCGAAGAGCTGTCCAAAATGTATGAAATCGCTCCCAAGAGACCGGCAGTATTGCCAGGAGACCCGGTTCAGGTAGAGTTCGTGTAACAACGGCGCACGAGGATCGGTACATCCAATTAAGTGCTCGTCGTGATCGTACAATAACGGCCCGTAAGTTACAATACCACCTACGGCTGACAACGGGTACCCGTGTTAGTGATCAAACTATACGTAATCGATTGCACGAAGACCAGCAAATGTCAAGACGACGAGTTGTTCGAATTCCTCTGACCAGGGTTCAACGTGCAAACCGTTTAAGATTCTCCCGTCAGTATTTGAACTGGGGATCAATCAGTGGGGCAAGGTGCTTTTTACAGACGAGTGCAAAGTAAAATTTTTTAATGATGATCTGCGTATTAGGGTTTGGAGACAACGCGGCGAGCGGTTTTCGGAGTCCTGCATGGACGAAGTTGACCGTTTCGGTGGTCCCAAAGTAATGGTTTGGGGTGGGATTAGTTTACACGGTAAAACCGAGCTCACCATTTTAAATGCGGGTACCGTAACTGCAGAACGTTACATCGAGGACGTCATCAGGCCTCAAGTGATCCCATTTGCACAGCGAGTGGGGCCTGGATTCATCCTGATGCAAGACAATGCCCGTGCACACACAGCTCGATCGACCCAAACTGTCCTAGAAGGCTCTCACATTGAGGTATTACCATGGCCAGCTAACATAAATCCAATCGAGCAATGGTGGGACCAATTGAAACGAAGGGTTAGAGAGAATGAGCAAGGGGTCTACAACCAACAGCAGCTGATTGACGCTTTAAAAGGTGCCTGGGAGGAGATTCCAGATGATAACTTGAGGAATTTGATCCAGAGTATGCATACGAGGCTTCAGGAGTGTATTGCTAAGAGAGGAGGACATACTCGTTACTAAAAAGAAGAAACAAAAGTGACAAGAACAGTATTTTGTCTTTCTCCGGTGATTTATTTTGTTCATGTTTTTCATTAAAAATGGCCAATTTCATTATGAACTTAAAAAAAACAATTCATGATCATTATTTTAAACAATTGTTAGCCTATATTATAACCAATAACATTATTTTGTAGTTACATAAGTTAAACAATTTAATGTCTTTATTGTTTTCATGGTACAGCAAAAAATCTTAGTGGCCCTTATTTTGTTTTGAGTAGTATATAATACACATCTTTTCAACAAACAATCAACATAGAAAATATATTCATATAATATAATACTGATTTTGCAGGGTGCACTCCGGAACGAAACATTTTGTTTATGTTTAACATTAACTGTCAATGTCATATTGACTGATAGTAAATATTCCAATGCTGAATTGGTGTTTTTATTACACTTTTCTGAATTCATACGTCTTCCTTTCTTTTTTACAAGAATTATAAATTCTTTGGTGAATATTATTCCAGCAAGAGTTCTTTTACTTCTGACAATTCTAGCATTCTAGGTTATGTATAAATGTCATCTACCAACTTGTCTGGTCATAGACAGTCCGCACGACAAACATCAAACATTTCATATTTTATTTTGCGCAACGAAAATACTAGAAATTAATAAAGAATTGCTTAACTAAATGTATTTAGGGATACATTTCTCAGGCTTCCTGGGATGTACAAGTTATAGCCGGCGTCCTATACAAAGTGAAACATCTCCTTTGATCAAATCTCTACGGGCTGTCCTTTTTATTTTCTTTATTAATTCTCTACCGAAAAATCGGTAGGTTCGAGACCACTGGTACTGAATATGGAACCAACATTTTAGTTCTTAATTATCGAAAGCAAATAAATTTTCGTGGACGTACGAATTGAGAACCCCCATTTTTTTGTCATGCAAAAGTAGACTCCTTTGAGTCTCCCGTGAACCCTTGGGAGTCTACCTGGACCACTTTGGGAACTAATGGTTTAAAATATTTACATGTGAATATTGATTTCGTTTTAATAGTCATTTCTTAACCCAAACTTTTCTAGATTTTCTTTTCTTTTGTAGCCGGATTAAACTTGCCGCTGCATAGGTAATTAACAGAAGTTCGATATCAATTTTCAAAGAGGGCACGTATTGAATTTCTGTGATGACACAAGTCTTTTTTCGTGGGCTCTATTACGAATGATCGTAAACGAACGATCGCAACGACCAATCGTTTCGTGTGTTGAGTGGCAATTCGACACGATGGATCGTCACGATTTTCTTCAGATCCATCGTTACGACGAATCGTTCCGTATATGTTGGCTTTAATACCGACGATTAATTAGGAAAGCGGCGACTAATCGATACAAATTTAAATTGTATTTGAATTTATCTGGACACTTATATGTATTATAAATTGTAAAATTTTACCTTATAGTTCAGACTCTTTATATAACTGGCCTACACCAATGCGGCGTCACATTTCTATACATAATAATTTTGAATATCAGAACTATAATAAAATTATAACACTTATTAAATTGTACATAATGTTAAAAAGAATGTGGTTATACTTTAGGTTACAGGAACACCTACTAATGTTGAAAAAGCTAAGCTTGCACTGGCTGATAAAATTGTTGAAATGGAAAAAGAAAAAGAAGATAGACTTCTCAGGTAAACTTATTAATATAGCTGTACTTATTTCTGCATATTTGATAAAAGTAAATGCTTATCTTTGATATAATCACTTTTAATTTTAGGTCATTTGAATTGAAGTTTAAAGTTGATCCTGAATACCACCCATTGGTGATTGGTAAGGGCGGTGTGGTTATCACCAAGATCCGCACAGATTATGGAGTACAAATAAACTTGCCTAAACGCGGTGAGCCTGATGACGACATTATTACTATTCAAGGCTACGAAGATAAGGCAATACAAGCTAAAGAAGCCATCATGGCCATTGTTCATCAATTGGTAAGTTTCATAATTATATATCGATTTTTATTAAACAGCCTCAGTGCGCAGTGGTAATGAATGCGATTATTGCGCATGAGTTCTCAGATTCGAACGGTAGAGACTACGGATTTCCATTTGCTACGATCCTGACACACTTCTCCGGCTTCATTCACTTTCATCACATTCCTCATACACGCCCGTCGGTTCAAGTAGCTCTTAACCTGGCCTTTGTCCAGAACGCCTCCGATCTGATCGAGAAACGTTCGCCTAGGTTTTTCTCTTGCAGCTGTTCCATTCACACTAGCTTTATAAACTTTCTTAGTCAGTCTTTCCTCGTCCATTCTTTCTACATCTCCAAACCAGCATAACATACCCTTTTCTATTCTTGTCACTATATCCACTTTCATGCCGCATCTCTCTCTAATCACACTATTCCTTATTCTATCTTTCAGAGTCACACCACATATGCTTCTCAACGCTCTCATTTCTACAGCATTTATTCTGCTCTCATGCTTCTTTTGCCATACCCAACGTTCACTTCCATACATAAGTGTGGGCACTAATAGTCCTCTATGAACAGCCAAACGTGCCTTTTCGGATACACTTCGACTGTTCATAAAAGCGCGTAGAGCTCCATTCACTTTGTTGCCAGCAATCTTTCTCCTTTCAATATCTCCCTCATGTTTACCATCCCTTGTAAACAAAGTACCCAAATATACAAACTCTTTCACTTGCTCCACTTTTTCTCCATCAATCATAATATTACACATCGTCACGCACTCTTCCTTTTCAAATACCATTACTTTCGTCTTGCTTACATTTATTTTCATTCCCTTACTCTCAAAAGCACCATGCATAATAGTTACCATCGCCTGCAACTCTTCCGCTGATGACGCAAGTATTACTTGGTCATCGGCATAAAGAAGACATTTGACAAGTAATTCATTCATTCTTAATCCAAATTCACAATCTTTTAAATCTTTCAAACAATTGTCCATGTATAGGTTAAACAGCCAAGGTGACGCTACACATCCTTCTCTAACACCTTTTTCGATGCTACACCATTCTGTGTAGGTCCCATTTATCCTAACACAAGCTCTGGAATCATCATAAAGAGATTTCAGAGCTCGCGTGAGATTGCTATTCACTCCATACATGGACAATGCCGACCAAAGTTCATTCCTCGTCACTTTATCATAAGCCTTTTCCAGATCCACTAATGCGCAATAGACCTTTTGACCTTTGGCCAAAACTTTTTCGGCTATGCTCCGTAAGGAAAAGACCTGATCCGTACATCCCATACCCTTTCGAAATCCCGTTTGTGCATCCCATATTTTCTTGTCGGTTACTTTCACAATCCTTTCAATTAACACTTTCGCGTACAATTTACCGACGACGCTGAGCAAGCTAATGCCTCTATAGCTTTGCAAACTTGCTGTGAGCCTTTTCCCTTGTATAAAGTTACTATGACACGGCCTTGCACCAATCACTTGGTACACGGCCGGTATTCCAGTACAAGTTAAAAAGGCGGCACAACTGAGTTGCTATAAGACCCTGTCCAGCTGTCAGCATTTCAACTGTAATCCTATCATACCCACCAGCCTTTCCTGATTTCATGCTTTTCAATGCTTTCATTATTTCATCCATACTATACGCTGTGGTATTGGAATTAAATCTCAAGACATTTTAATGTCTTTATATGTATTGAATTTTTAACCCGAGTATTATTATGTCAAGAAATATAGGTGTAGTTTAATATTATATAATGTTATTATTATTATACACTCTGTATAATTCTGCCGCCTTAAAGGCCAGAGGCGTGAAACAGCGTATTAATGTTTTGTTTGATTCAATTACAGGACAATCAATACCGTGAAGAAGTCGATATCGATCCGCGAGTTCACAGAAGGCTCATAGGTCTCAAAGGCAAAAATATTAGGCGCATCATGGATGAGTATAAGGTCGATATAAGGTTCCCGAAACAGGGCGACGACAGCATCGTCGTCATCACCGGCGATGAAGATAACGTGCTCGACGCTAAGGACCACCTTCTCAATCTCGCCGAAGAATATGTAAGTAATTTAAATGTAAGATGTCTCGAAATAAAATATTTCCTGCCATATAACTGATTCCATATTTTGTCGTGACTCAAACAGATGCAGGACGTCGTAGACCGGTACTCCCGACCGGCGGCGCCGTCGCTGGGAGACTTCGGCGACGTGCTGGGCAGCGAGACAGTGGCCAACACGGCGAGCGCGGCCGCTGGCGCCAACCCGGGCGGCACCGGCTTCGTGGTGAAGGGCGGCCCGTGGGAGCAGCGCGCGCCCGACACGGCGTCCACGCACGAGTTCCCTACCATGCCGGGCGCGCCGCGCGCCGCCGCGCCTGCCGCGCCCGCGCCCACCGCCGCCTGGGGCCCGCGCCGCTAGCCGCCACCGCCACGCACCGGCAGCTAGACTGCGGAACGGGGGGTCGACGAGGAGCCCTTACTTTTTAAGCCTATAGTGTATAGTGGAGTGGGCCGCGTTTTATTTCGCCTATTCTGTCGCGTTGTAACGACTTTTGCGATGGTTTGCACGTATCGCCCTATCGCAGAGTCGTCGCTTCGCGTTCCCACTACTCATCATATTGTAATCTTATAAAACTACAGATAAATCTCGAACTCGCTCGCGGAGGAGCCCGGGTGTTAACAGATTTACCTACTTGCGACTCATTCAAGGGAGTTGCACATCTGTTCGTTACGACTTTTCGAATTTTAAATAATGTGAGTTCGGGTCGATCCTTTATCTTATTATATTAGTATTTGGTTATGCCATTTCGTTATTTTATAATGAATTATAATATTATTATTATATCTATGAATTAATAATGCCATTCTATTAAGTTGTTATTTACGTTGATATAATTTATAACAAATACACATCAGTCGATGTATTTAATTCGTGTATGTTTATAGTATGCATAATAAAACTGATTCCGTGTACTTATTTAAAATTATAATGAAATTTCTATTTTTCATACTTAATAGTTTTCACGTTTTTTTATCATGTTTATAATGTTGCCTATAAAATAATGAATCAATAAGTAATAAGACAAGAATGAATATTTTTACAAAGTAATGTGTACATAGTAAATTGTGTTTGAAAATATTAATAAAATCTTTTACATGAATATAATAGTATGCGTTGTTATTTCACCTTAAATTTTTAAAACAATCGTATCCGCGAAGTAAAAATGGTTAAATTATATTTTATTTTATTTCTGGAGAAATGTGTGTGCATAGAAATAGATCAATATCTACTAGAGAGTGTGAAATAAATGTACCTATTTCATACTCTATTACAGTAGAGTTACGAGATGCGAGCGACGCACGTTACAAGCAAAAATGTTTAGCACGGAAAGGGCGGGCACTTGATGTTTGTATGATTTTATTACTAAAAGGTCTCAAAGTACCTCCACAATATCATATGATTAATGAATATGATGAATAATTATTGTACGTGATTAAGAATCCAACCGGCAGCGGCGAGCGAGTATGCGAGCACAGATCGCATGGGTCAAGTGGTGATTCTCCATGCATTGGTACCTATATCTAGGTTATTTTCAGTGTGAGCCTGGGAACAGCGACACGTTGTGCAACAGAATACTGGTTTGAACTCTTATATACTGGAGTGTTTACTAGACCATTCTAGAATGGAAACGGCTCATCCTTTATTCATCCGTAAATCACGGATGGCTAAAGCTGTAGACTTCTCGTCGTTGTGTTGCGTAAGTATTCGAATACAAATCTCAATTACGACTTTTTGCCTTGTATCGATATCAGACAAGAAATAGGTGAAACACAAATATTGGCTAAGTCACAGATAATATAATACTACTAAGTAAAAGAACACTAAGTTCCTTGTGTCTGAAACACCTGCGCAGCATTTATAATTCCTTATACCTACTGATGTCTTTCCGTTTATCTACTCATGTGACCGGAATAACACCAGTCAATTGCGAGTTGAACTCGCTCATTAATGGTTCTATAGGCACCTACCTCATAGAGAAGTATATTTATATTGGGTACCTACCTACCTTTAAATAATGTATATAATGCATTTAATAATGTAATTTTTCTCATCTTAAATTCATGACACGAGGAGGCGACCTCGGCGTGCACCTGATGATACGTTTCATGAATGTAGTACTTTCAAAGACGGCAGTTGCTAACAAAGTCGTGAATGGACTATTATAGTTGCGCTGAGAGTAGGTACCTACTATTAGGTATGCCACAGTATCGTAGACAGAGAATTCATAAGGTATACGCTAATATTCTTTCGGTCATAACTTCATAAGGCTTTTGAGATAGAGATATATAACCAGGTACATAAAATATAAATAACCTGTCACTTTATTTCTCCTAATGTAAATCGAATTTTTAATCGCGAGATTACCTCGTTGATTGGGTTATTTTTTGGAAAATGCCGAAATAGCATACATAATTATGTAGTAAGTACCTATACTTAAAGACAAAGAAATAATAAGAGAAATGTAGATACCTAAAAGACTGAAGGTGAGAAATTAGATAAAATACAGATAAATAAACTGAACTCGACCGCTCCGCCAAATTGTTCGATAACTAAGTTTTAACTAAATCATACCTTTCCAAACTAGGACTCGGCAATATAAACCGTATATAGATACGAAAACTATATATTGATACAATATCTGAAAACCGCGTATTGGCTTGTACGAAAACTATATACATAAGTATTACCACGGAGTATTACAATCATATATACAATATATAGATCTAGAATACAATATCTAGTCTATGATTACAATATTTACAATATCTAGATACCCGCTTACGGTAACGTTACTAGTAGCGTGGCGCTCTGTTGCACTCCCTATATAAAAAAGTACTCTGTGGTTGCACTACAAGCAATAAAAAAGTACTCTGTGACTACAAGATAGATAGTCTATGAGATAGATATGCAACGATTACAGGTTAAAGTGGTATAGAAATATTTCTACCAATCATATTGAAGACTAGAGGTGCGTTCCACTTAGCGTTCACAATGCCCAAGAAGCTACTTTAGCCGTTCCACATGACGACTGCGATCGTTGTGGTCGCGGCGAAAACGTCACTCATGACGTCATGACTCACGCTCGCGCTAAGCTCACGATGACCCATACCGAGAGGTGGATCGTCGTGAGCGTTGAGAAAATTAGCGTAATTTTTTAAAATATAAGTTATTAAGATGGCGGCTACGCAAATATAACTTTATTTGATGCGATTTTGATGAAACGTTGAATACTTAAATAAGTAAAAATGTTATAATCTACAGTGTTTCAGTTGTCAGTCTTTTGAATTCTTCATCAGAGTAACGATTAATTACATTATGTACTTATGTAAACTGTAAATACGTGGTCTAATTTTACGTTTTCACGATTTTGCAGAATGGTATTCTACTCTTTATCTGAACTGGATGAACTAGTACTTTCTGGAGCATTATTGCAACGCACTACCAACTATCCTACTGTTGCCGTAAAATACATTTTGAATATATTTAAATGTAAATTATTTAAATACTCCACAAAATTATGAAATATTAGATTTTACCCGCGGCTTCGCTCGCGCTAATATAGATTTATATTAAAATAGATTTTTAGTAGCCTATATGTTATAGCCCGATGAATAAACAATAATACTGTAAAGTTTCATCAAAATCCGTTCAGTAGTTTTTGCGTGAAAAGTAACAAACATCCATCCATCCTCACAAACTTTCACATTTATAATATTACTAGCTGACCCGCGCAACTTCGTTTGCGTTATTATAGTGTAAATAAATTATGCTCATTTCCCCTTGTTATTCCCAATGGTGACATAAGTAACCTAATACTATTACTAATAACCTAATAGGTATATATAAGTAACCTAATAAATTTAAAAAAATATTCTAGGTAAAAAATCATTGCAAGGCTTCTCTGTAACCTATATTTGATGTACTATTCGTATGAAGCAAAATAAATTGATTTTTCTGATTTCTTTTGCATGAAAAGATGTCATTTGAAACAGGCTGTTGTATCTACATATGTTGGTTAAGAAATGTGCAGACAATGGATGATTATTCGTCAACAGATTGTTTATTGGTTGTAGTTGTTCTTGAATATTGGGAAGGATAACTTTCTCAGAAGCACAGCACATGCCGTTCGGTTCATCAGTTCAGTTTTTGGCAGAGCAATGAGAGCAAGTTTTACTCATTGCTCCTATTTGAATGGTGGTTTGATGAGCATAATCAATCTGTGGATCGTAACTGAAAGCCGATCTAATACTGTAATCTAAAATTCGATTACGCACTCTTGTCGTTGACACTTGCTGTCTTTCCCTCTGTGATATTAGTCGTTGTACACGCTCAGTCCCTGTTTGGGAAGCGTGTGCCTGCGAGGTTCTAGCATTTTGATATTCAAGGCGCTGCAAGCGCGCAGTGCTAGATTCCCTCGCGTGAGCTTGTGAGGTTCTGGCAATTTGATGTTCAAGGCGCTGCAAGCGCTCGGTGCTAGACTTCCTCGCGCGAGATCGTGAAGTTCTGATATTTTGATCGGCAAGGCGTTGTGATCGTTCACTGCTCGATTCTCTAGCTCGCGATTGCGAAGCATACTCCCTTTGACTTGCAAGGCGATTGTCATTTTCTACTGAAGACTCTAATACGACGTATTTTGGCTGTCCTCGCCGTGGCATATGTTTCGAAAGCTGTGATCTTCCTCTTTTAGGCATACTTACTGTATTATATTAAAATTAAAATAAGTAAAAATTAAGTAATTAAGTTGAGAATAATTGTTTTAATTTTAATTTAAAAAATATACTTATACTGTAAAAAAGGCATTAAATTTGGGTGTAGATCTTACTATCTTAAGATACTTTTTATTAGTTGTGTGATCTATGAAAAATCCGGGTGTAGTTCTGAAAATAACTTTTTTAAATTAAATCAGGTGTAATTAGCTCTATAAATAACTGTTCTGTTTATGTAGTCCTTAAAAAACTTCTTTAGAAATCTTAACAAATAATTAATATGTTAATTTTCCAATGCAATATCGCTTGCGTCCGCTACCTAAGGAGCCGACCGGCGACCACGTATAAAAAGTACTCTGTGGTGCATATGTGGTGGACCACGCGTCTGAGCCGCGCGGATACCTTACTCATAGACCTAACCCCTCCCGCACCTCGGCAACGCCCGCTCTATAGAGAAGGGAACATCGCGACGCGCGCGCAAACGGTTCTTGTATAGTGTACAGTACAGCATTTTAATAATCATCATAATTAAAATATGATATCTGCTCAAAGAATTGACTAATTTTAATTATGTTAAGACAAAAAGTTATCTACTTACTTAAAAATTATCTCGATAATGAAATACTTTAATTTCATAGGGATTCATATTATTATCACATGAAAAAATGCATCTAAAGTATGTGGTTATTGAATAAATTTTAAAATATAAAAACGCTCTTTATAGCTTACCTGTAATAGATAGATATATCATGTACCTTCTCGTGAACTTTTTTTAGCTATTTTTAGTCCCACAGTTCATTAGTAGGTACATCATTTCGTCTTATCTTTAACCATTTAAGCAGCGCACGCGAAGAAAGGAAGGACTGATCATTTTAAGTTCGTTATAAGTATCTTTTGAACGGAATGTCCGATTTCAAAAATATAAATAGTAATGTATAGATATTGAAGCAGTTTTGAATACAACATGATTTCATTGGATAAGGATATATCAATAAAATCATCTGAATTTAGACGGAACTTTTATCAACTTTTAAAATGTAAAAAAGTACTTGTAGTGACATAACTCATAACTAGGGATGTTCCGATACCCACAAGGTATCGATACCTACTTATATAAGTAGTACTCAAATCATTTTTCGATACTACTCATATGAGAACCCCTAAAGTATCGATACTTACTCATATCGATAATAATAGATTTTTTTGTGGGACTGATATAATAGGAAAATATGTGGGGAGTGGTTGATATTATATATATTTTTAACATTACACATAATAACAACCACACATTTAAAAAAAAGATAGATTTGGTGGCGCTATGGTAACATTTGAAACCAAACACAAGCAGCAATAACATAAAATTAAATTACTCTATAACAAATAACAAAAAAGTGTTGCTAAAATGTTAACAATAATAACAATATGGCGACGGCGAATATCTCGAGTCGAGCGAGAGAGAGAAGAGAGAGGTCTCTCACTCATCAGGATGAGTTCAGAAATAAAATTGTAAAGTAACATTTGTTCAGTCTGTTTATTTTTTCATTAGGATGCGTTCAAAAATAAAATTGTAAAGTAATATTCGTTCAGTCTGATTCGATTCAATACCAAGTACATCTGTTTCGATACCGTATCGCAAGATTGATTCGATGCTAAAAGTAGTTGGTATCGAATCAAAAGTATCGAGTACTTACTTGTATTTACTAGTATCGGAACGACCCTACTCATAACAGCAGCAACCTGCACCACAGATGGTCCCTCCACCTCCATGCCCGCAACTGCGACATCGTTGGCATCTACTGTAAGACAACAGAAACAGTCCA
Organism: Catocala sponsa; assembly: GCA_963564715.1. Classification (NCBI taxonomy): domain Eukaryota; kingdom Metazoa; phylum Arthropoda; class Insecta; order Lepidoptera; family Erebidae; genus Catocala; species Catocala sponsa. The sequence continues at coordinate 15,207,482 of OY751335.1, forward strand.
CCATGGAAAGGTACGGAACTACAAAAAAATTTTTGCTGAACTGAAAAGAAAAATTGACAATGACCTTTTAGATTTATTCGTTGCTAGCTATCAGCCAACACTTGTTGAAGAAGAGTCATTTAAAAAGTTTGCGAGCTGGATTCCAGGTTATCAGCTTCCTAGTCGGCAAACTATTTCAAGGGTAGCTCTTCGAAATTTCATTCTTCGACTAATTCATCTGGTCAAAATTTAATTTCACTTTCAGCTCTGTAAAATATGTTCATATGAAAATAGATATACCAAAGAACATATATTTGAACGAGGGAATCGTTTTTATAAATAATAAAAGTAGTTTTCAAGATATCGACGTTCAAATATTTTGAGCCCAGATGAATCAGAATTTGTTAGAGATGAATCAGAAACAGAAATGAAAATGAAAAACTTTATTACGAAAATAATCATATTTTAACAACTACAATAATCTCTTTTAGGCCAGTGCCGAAGCCTTTGAAAATGGTAAAAAGTGAAAAAAATAATAGTAGGATGAAACCCATTGGAAAAGAAAGAGAATATAACAAAACTTAAAGGAAAAATAATTTACGGGCGATCTGAGGTCGGGAAGTGGGTGGGGATGGGGGGGGTAAGGGTAAAAAACGGTTTATCTCGATTTCCGGCAAAACTAGAAGTCCTATGGAAAAACTTAAATAGCAAAGTTGTAGGTAATAAAAAGATCTACAACTTTTTGAAGTGAAACTTCTTTATCGACGTATGGGAGAAATTTTGTAGCAGTGTAAAAAAAAATCGTCACGTTTTTCGGTTACGCGCCACGTTGCTTTTTTTATCAAAGTTTAGTATAGTGACGTAAACGCAAGTAACGCAAGTACTCACTGGTATGACCACTTTTTGGAACTGTGATGATGCTATTAAAGTCGCAGCGCATAATTATTGTATAACACAAGAAAAAATAAAAAATATACACATTACCTATATATGTTTATTTTTATCATGTTCCTTATCCATATAATCCCATTTTGTCATTTGATTAATATGCTGCCTATATTTGTATGCATACAAATATAGGCAGCATATAAATTACTATAAAAATTCTAAAGGAATAATGCAGATGTCTATAAACGTATATACACACATATATATATGTATAGGTATAGGTTGCTTTGTTTGACATCTTCAGTTTAGTTCATGATACTGATACTTGGCAGCAGCACTTATGCAGACCTCGAGCGAGGCTAGAGTTACCCATCTATAACAGGTATACTAATCTATGGAACTGATGCTCAACTCGACGTGAATATTACAGAAAACAACGCAATTACAGCGAAACATAAAAATAATTGCGCAAGAGCATGTAAACAAATTGCCATTAATTATTTTGTGTGATGACAGCATTAGCTTTCATTAGAAAGAAGATTGACGTTACGAAAAACTATATTTCTACCATTCGGTTACAATACGAGAAAAAAATTGTATAAACATATACCTATTTTGGTGGTTATAAAAATGTATTAAAATAAAGTATAGGACTTATATCTTCTATTATCTCATTACTAATTTTCCTAGTATCGATTTGAATTTTGTAAGTCACAGAACTCATAAGCTAATTTCTACTAATAGGCAGTGTTTTAGTTTAACTGGTAGGATGGCTGTGAGGTATGTACTTACGAGTTACGAACGAAAATAGTTCCATGTCTAAAAAAAAGAGGGCGACTGTGTCGAAGTTTTCCTTCAATGTAGGCAAGATTCCGACCCATGGAGTAAAGTAATACATAAGGAAAAGAGAGCCCACCCTATTCAATTTCAGCCAACCCTATTTGAAACAGCGACATCTGGACTTTTGGCCCCGAACTAATCCTTGTATACTTAGCTATAGCTATTCCGTATTCTGTGCCTATAGCTATTTATATTATGTATTGCGTTGCAATTATTGTAATCCAGGATTCGTATTTAAATTGTTTTGTATCAATCGTATTTTTGTAACATAAATATGCAAATAAAAATTGGGCATTATTAAATTAGAACAAGTAGAATGTTACAAAAATAGATCCAAACAAAACAATTTAAATACAATAAAATATATAGGGTGCATATCGTAGTATAAGAACAAAACAACAACAAATAACATTTAAATAAGTTTATTAAAATATAACTGTGCAGAGAATTACTCTAGGTTCACAGTGAAATGCGCAGCATCTCGGCTCGTTTTTGTTGTTGCAAAAACCGCACAATACTAAACACCAAAAGCGTCTCTATCGCACACTGATAACAACAATTTTAGATAGGAAGATTAATTAACACAAGGTGGAAGAACACAGGGCTTGACTCAACGCACTTACATAAGACCTTCACAGTCGAAAAATATACAATATAGGACGGAAAACTAAAAACGTGTGCACGAGCAATATACAGTCGCCATATTGTGACTGACTTAGAAATCCAATGTTTGAATCGTAGTCTTTAACCCACATATTTACTAATTTGTATTTTATGAAATTTTTATGACAAAAACAATTAAAATGAGAATAAAATATGATTCTAGATAAATTAAATATATAAAATTATAGATAGGTAAGAACTGAAACTAAATAATAAATTAAAATTTGTTAAAGCGCCATCTTCTGCGATTGATTTACAACACAAGTATGGGGCCAAAAACACAGATGTCAATCCTATCTTTGGATAGAGGAAAGGTATTGAGCAGAGTCCCTCCCCTGCACTTTACTCTTTGGTCGTAAACAAGTCTTACGTAGCTTGCTTATATTTAGTATTAGCACTGTATAGACCGTAGACGGAGAAAACTATAGACGAATAGTGCGCGTGGCCACATGAGATAGAACGATTCATAAAGAAGTGTTGCCACCCATGTACGTTACTCCCTACTTAATTTACTATGTTAGTTTGTAGGATTACGGTCAATAAGTAATACACAAACTATGTAAAAACTTTGTTTATTATTATTTTAAAACATTTAAACATTGTATTTAAAAAATTAAAACTTTGTCATCATATGGAAAACTGCAAAGTAATAGATATTTTAGTTTAATTAATCGCTTTGTGTAATTATAATTAATTCATAACATTATCTAAATTTGATTTGAAATTGATGGCTCACGCAATACTAGACATCATAATCAAATATAACTCCCACAACAATTGTGGGAGAATAAACAGCTAGAATGCGGCAACACTGAAATTTGAGGTTATGAATGATTTGATTTCATATTTTGGCTGCTAAATCGATTATTTTGTACTTGACGTGAATCTATATACACAATCAATTAAAACATTAATAAGCTAAAATTGTCATAAACTTGTTATACTTATGAGTGGAAGGACAATTTTGGTGTTTTCGTTTCACTATCACTTTTACATCCTAATACACTACAACGAACCATAATGTCTTTAATATATATGAATAACCAGTTCACTGAGTGTTTCCTTATGTAATTTTCACAATAATTGTGCACTATTATTGAAATTAAACAAAAATTAACGCTTAAACGTAAGCAAGCGAATCTCAACTGTCAAATTTGTTTAGCACAGTACTGTGCTGACTTTGTAAAAACCGGCACGCAACGCGAGACAGAAAATATTTTCATGCTGTCTCGTTTCTATACACGTCAAATTCATAACTCCTTCTTACTCTTGTGTGAATGAAACAGATGCTATCAATTTGTCTTGCGATTTGTCTATAGTTTTCTCCGTCTCCGGTATAGACTCTCTGTAATCTGTGATTAGCACAGATAATATAATACTATACTAGTAGTATTAGCAAATGACTTTTACTAATAGTTGTAGTTAGCTTGCTACATATATTAATCTGTGGTTGTAGTAATACTAATTCGAATTATAAATATTTTGAGTTTAAACGTCATAGGATATATTTATATAAATCCTGATGAATAATTATTGAGACACCCATTATTTTTGTAAATCATAATTACCATAAACCACAGTTTTACGAATTTGGTGCGATTGTTTATTCTGATGATTGCTAGAAACCATGAATATGTAAGTTATAATTTATTACTTGTTTGATAAAAGAAAGGAATTAATTCCAGCATATTGAATTAGAGTCGACAATTACACAGCCAGGCGATTGTTATTATAATAAGGTGGGATATGGACTGGTCTGCAAGATAATATATATAAATAATATCTAGAAATCATCATAAATAAAATCAATTTTACTTTTGGCCATACATAATAGGTATACTTAGTTTAAAGTTGTCAGAAATAATATCATATTTGCAAAACATATACACCTTTTGCAATAAATATGGTCAGTTTCTTCTGATTAGATGATTCAGGATTCAAAATGCAATTGGAATCGAAAGATTTAATCAAACTCAATGTGGACAATGGGTAGTATAGTATGTTATGTTATACCAATGACAACATGTAAAGGATCTATCATTATGCTAAAACTGAATAGGTATATCAAGGTCATAGCAATTTCCTAGACTGCCTACTGTAAATGTAGACAGGCTCTACTGGCTCTAGACCATGTATGTTTAACATACATCTAGGTAGTGCAATGAACTAATTTGTATCAAAAGACACATTGATGATATTTTATTTCTAATAAATGTACAGATCGCGCAATCTACGATGGCCGGACTGAACATAGCGTCTCCGAATTGTTGCGCATGTACAGTCGCTAAGACGCGTAACGCCCCCGTCCCCTGTCACCAAAGAGACCTAAAACTTGTAACTGCGACGCCACTCGCGCAATGTTCAGACCGGTCATCATACAGTGCGCGATATGCATGATGTATGTAATGTATTACACACAAGATTTTATGTAGTATTTACATATTTTTATTATACATTTTGAATTGTTTATTATTCATTTTGTGTACATTTTTAATCTTCTTACAGTTGCCTGAGTATTCCCTTTCCATCTACTGAGATTGCCTCATTAGCCTATGATGTTCTAAGTGTTGACAATGAATTGAAAAGAAGTGGAGTCCAGAGAACTATTGAAATCAATGAAACATTACTTGTAGTGTAAGTTTGTATGTAAATTCATATTGCTATTGTTTAACATGTCAATTGTTGGAAAGCAAGACATAATTCAAAACCTATTGTGTCTGGCCACTGGTGTGCCGCTGCAACTCAATAGATTAATTGTACTTATAATTTGTGCAGTTATAGTTATTTAATCATCTCACCTATTCCCAGTTAGTAAAAACTTAAGAAATTATTGGTAAATGCCATCAACAGAAATTATTTCTAGAGATATAAAACTATGCCTTAATTTTGATATTATGGTGGATCTGCGGATAAGAACTATGCTATCCCAGTCTCAATGATGACTCTATTTGCATTCAGTAAAAGGGAAAGATTTGCAAATGATAAAGCTATGTTAAATATATTTGTGTTTAATATTTCATATGTATGTAGGTATCATGTTGCACTTGGTAAAAAGTGATTGCCAAATCAAACATAATAATATGAAGACTTTTCTGCTACAGCATATTCTTCAAACTAATGTTACAGATGTACTAAATTATGTAGATTCAAATATGATTTCAAAAATTAAAAGATTTTCAGAGGCTTCTATGCCATCATTCTGATATAAAAGTATTGGTTGAGATGCATTTCTCTATATTTGCACATAACTTGTAATTACATAGTTACTCCATTTTGCTTCCAGCTTCAGTGCCTGTTATTTGGATATCAGTACTTTCAATATAATAATTTAAGGATATAATTTTTAGCTTTGTATTCACTCCATGGGAAACTGCCATTTAGCTTAATGTGGTTAAAAAAGATTGCTGGCATGAATGCATTTAGCAATGTATAAGGCTACAAAGTAGAAGAACATGGTGTAATGATATTGACTGGAAATTGAAAATATAGTTTGTGTAAGATTGGCTTATGGCTGTGCTCACAGACAATGTGTTTAACATAATTCAATTATGTGCAAACTGAAGTTAAATCACTGATGTAGCCTTGGTCTGTCAAATTTATGTGTAGGGTTTTATACCAAAATGGTAAAGTTGGTGACCATATTTTAACCCATTCAATGCGGCGGACGCCGATCGGCGTCTTATTTTTTCATACTCAGATTCGGAGGACGCCGATCGGCGTCATGTATAGTTGTTTTATATTTTACCCAAATTTAAAGATATTATATTAATAAAACAACAAATGTGTTTGGAATTTACTAATGAAATGCCTGATATGAGTAGTTTTTGATATTTTGTTTTTATTTTATTTCATCAAGTGCGGCTGACGCCGATCGGCGTTTACGTTAAATATGAGCCGATTCTGGCTAGTGAAAGCAAAATTTGTTGCCGCAATGAATGGGTTAATACTTGGTACCAGGGATGTTGCGAATATTCGCATCCGCATTCGCAATAGCGGAGCTTCCGCATCGATTTGGACATCTGCATCGGCATCCGCAATAATCAACGCGGATGTTAATGCGGATCCAGATGTAGCGCAGGTTGCCACAAGAAACAAATGGGTGGGCCGATTAATGGCGCGATGATTCTTCAACTGAAGATGAGAATCAAGAAACACCAGAAAACGGTAAAGCACTGCTATTTTACCTCAATCAAAATTAAGGTCAATGTAAATGAAAATCTGCTTAAATGGTAAAGCATACATCGAGAAGAATTAAAAATATGATCAACAATAATAACACGCAGATTTGTATTGTAAACAGTTCTTCAGTAGTGCGTGTTTAATTTATGAACCTTTGCAAAACAGGCTTCAACCTGCAAAGGCATACTTTTTATTAAATATAATGTACAATTTTCATCAACATCCGCATCCGCAACATCCCTGCTTGGTAAATTAGTTTGATATTTTGAGTAATTTATACTAATATTATAAAGCTGAAGAGTTTGTTTGTTTGTTTGTTTCAACGCGCTAATCTCAGGAACTACTGGTTCGATTTGAAAAAATCTTTTAGTGTTGGATAGCCTATTTATTGAAGAAGGCTATAGGCTATATAACATCACGTTACGACCCACGGGGCAGTAACGATAAACGCGAGTGAAACCGCGGGAACATGTAGTGTATAATATATAACTTGGCCAGTTTTTATCAGAATTAAAATATATATATATATTTATATATATATATATATATATATAAAATGACTGATGTAATGAAAACTGGCCCAGTCAAATCTAACCTACTTTAAGATCTCATATTTTTAAATAACAGCAATTGTTATAGGTATCCAATAAAGCAAAGAAATAAAGTTTAATACTTGTTCATATTGTTATTTTGTTCCTATAAATACATATTTGGATTTTGCATAGAACTTGGCACTCATTTAGATTTCCATTCTTTTTGCGGCGAAGCCCACAGCCAAGCATAATTTTTGTATTGAACTTGGCTCTCCTTTTTTACATTTATGTTTTTCGTGGGATATCATTGCTTTTTGTAAAGAAAACTAGGCAGGTATTGAGATATAATGTTTATTCTTGTGTTTCCGTTGCATGGTTTTCTTTTTTATGCTATTGTCTACATTCTCTTGAATGTTAGAGATAATAGTGCGCATTGCCCATTCATTATCTGCTATCTTTTTAATACGCTTTATAAAGTATTTATTTATTCATTGAATCTCATGTATGTACTTCACTTTTATACTGTTACTGGTTTAGGCACGAAGAACGTTTGTGGTTATAGTATGACAATCGTTTAATTCATCGTTGAGAAAGAAGCAGGATGAACATAAATGTAATAAAACAATAAATAACTAAATCGGTATTCGTAAGCGGTGCCTATGTTTGGCTTATTCCCGCCCGCTCCGCTATTTTGCTCCCAAGCGCTCCAAGACTAAAACAAATATTATTATTATTTTGTAAAATCGTTCCCAAGGGCTCCAAAAGCTTATGAAATTTTTTCTTTAAATCCTCTGATCTCCATATATTTATTCCTAGGAGCTCCAAATTATACCTATTACAAATAATTAAATAAAGACCTACTTACTAGTGTGTTCCCTACAGCTCCAAAACAAACTGTATGGTTAGCAGAATTCAAACATGTAATAATATAATATTAGTTTTTGATAAGAAATAAAATCTCAAAGTAGGTACTTACCTAGAGAATGTTTTGGATTTGTAGGGAATTAAATCGGTAAATGCGGCTTTATCAATTATTTTCATATAAATATCTTTGGAGCTCCTGGTAACTAATGTATGGAAAAATGAATTTTAGAGAACAATAGATTTGGAGCGCACGGAATAAGCCCTATGTTTATGTGTTGCTCCGGAACGCTTTTATGTAGATTTACTTCTGTTCTGTGTATAATTATGTGGTGCCGCGCGCCGCCGCGCCGACGACACGCCGTTGGCCGGTTGTTTAGCGCGTATTAGGTACAAGTTTTTTTGTATCACACCACATATCTTTTGACTTAACTTTATTTTTATATTTCTGTTATATAGCAAATATAATAATACATATATTGGGATAGTTTCAAATATCTGATTGCAACGGTTCCAACGCTACAATTTTTTTTTTTGTATGGGGACCCCCCTATTTATAACTTTTTTATTTTTAGATTTTTACCTACGCCTACACACAATTACCGAGCTGGATTCCAAATTTCATCCTTCTAGGTCATCTGGAAGTAGGTTAGATTTAGGTACTATATGTCAGTCAGTCAATGCTAAAATTTACGACTTTTTGACCTTCATATCTTTATAACCGTTTGAGCTAGCTTCATGAAATTTGGGCTTCTAGATGTCCTTATGGATATAATTAAACACACGTAGTTTTATGTGTTTACGTTAAAAAGGTTTTGAGTTATAGAAGGGTCAAAAGTGGCACCAAGTGGTTCGTGTAATATTACACTCGGCGCTGGCTAGCCAGTTCCTTTGCTTGAACTTGGCTTGACACGCTGCCGCGTGTCTGAATTGTTAGAGAAATTATAATTATAGCCTTTCTATCGGCATTTTCAAGTACATTTAAGTCTATCAATTATTTTAATTTTGCTGTCATATTGTTATTTTATATATGACCTAAACTAATGGATGCATGATGTATATACGGTATATACATCATGCATCCATTAGTTTTAGCGTAGGTATATTATATACCTAAGGTTTTTGTCGACTATTTAAACTCAGCAGGCAGCTTGAGGTGTAACAACTGCGTTCATTGATGATGTTGCTGCAATAAATAAAGTTTTGTACACGTCCGCACACTGCGGTGCGGAGCATCAAATGACGTGAACTTCCATGTCACTTGTTTATCCTAATATTATAAAAGCGAAAAGGAGTTTGTTTGTGTATTACCTTTTCACGCCTAAACCACTGAACTGATCATCCTGAAATTTTGCATATACGTTGTCAGGTGTACAGAAACGGACATAGGCTACCTTTCATTCCGAAAACAATTACTGTTCCCGAGGAAAATAACAATAACTTTCTTATGATAATAGATGGCGCCACGTGTCTTTCGAATCATGATTGAAGTATATTATTACAAGCAGAGTACAACCCGAATTGATTGTCAAATTCTAAATTAACGCGAGCGAAGCCGCAGGCAAAAGCTAGTATTATATGAGCCGCGTTCGCTGAATGCTCGCGTCCAAGCTCGTTACGTCATCGTAATTTTCTGTGATTGGGCGATTGTAAATATTAGCTCCCTGTGTATAACTTCTTGCGTGACTGAAACTGTATACATAAATAGATCTTCTGTGAGAGGGAGGTACTTCCCCGGTCGAGCCGGCCCATTCATGCTGCAACCAGCGTGGCCCTACCACTCAAAAAATTCGTATTCGGTAATATATAATAAAAATTTATATTCGTATTCGGTACATTGAAATTCTATTTGTTATACAATAGCATTTGCCTAGAAATTGTAAATAATCTCGCTTGGTTTGTATTTCTTAGATTCTCTATCTCGTCTATGTACCTAAATTGTAAAAAAGTTATTTTTGTTTTTGTTTATTTTGAAGCAAGATCGTCACCGCGCGCGGCCTCTATTAATTTAAATTTACAGAACAGACAACCCTGGCGATACATACATGCAACATCATTGTATGCGTTAACGCATATTCACCTATTTAAGCCTGTATCTATGTGGTTATAACTCTCTCATCTGTAGAATCACATAGGTTTGAGTTTTACTGTGGTCAGATTGATGTATAAATCAAATAACATCAACTCAAAAATCAAGTCTTTCGTAACCATACCTATCCACTATGGAATCATAAAACACAAATATACTTAAAGTAGTGATTTATTTATAAGAAATTCAAATATGTAATATAACCACAATTCTTCAAATCTAACTTATATCTAAAATATTATGAAACAGAAAGAAAAAGAAAACTAAAACTCTCTAATAGGCGTCATAAAATTTCTCCGCATCACAGTCGACCGGTAGTGCGCCCAGAAGACTGGCAGCATTGCCACGTTGAATGGCAATGCTTATTCTTTCTGCAAAATAAAGGCCAGCCCTCTGGTCACAGGAAGCGTCGATTAACTTTTTTGCTGTCTCTATAGAGCGCACGAGCACTGGGACCCCATGACCCTAACGTTTCGACCCCAAATGGCTCAAAAACATAATCCCCTACCAGGTTTTTGTATTTGCGCCGTTTGAGAGTCTCCGCAGATGCAGCAGCAGCGCCGGCACAACCCGCCGTGCTGGGAAGATGTGATGGCGCAAGGGTGTCGACACACGTTGCGTCCCACACCAAGGGCCTACCCATCCAAGGCATCAATGACATACCGTCCGGTCTCTTCCCATCGTCACGTGCCAAACCATTAGGTTCGAGATGAGCTGGCACGCCGGCGGTGACAAGAGCACGACGGATAATGTCGTTAAGATTGGCGTGCCGCGAAAAACGACCGGCACTCCTGCTACATGATAGGCCATGGTGGCCAAGGCCATCGACGGCTTCCCCACAGTGACATCGATGCGGAGAAACACATGGAGCACCTAAACGAAGGCAAGAAGCGATGCGGAACGTTGTATCGTCCAACATAGTGCCTATGTTGGACGAAGGGAGTGCTTGGAGCCAAAGACCCGATTCCCACTCCCCCACAGCCAATAAACGGGCACGCTCCGCAACATTAAGAGATGTGTTCATGAGATGTTCTCTGACCATGTTGCAGAGCGGCCCATCCCACCGACTCTGAGAGAATAGATCGGATGGCAAATCAGAGCTTAGACAGATCATTTTCCAAGCGTTTACTGCGTCGGACTTGCACGACACTTCAGAATTAACCAGCGCGAGAGCTAAAATTTTCCTGGTCAATTCTTCAGTGCAGTGGACCGAAGACAGGAACCGGTAAACTGACATCACTAATTTTGCGAACGCCGAGGCCACCCAAACGAACTGGTAGGGGGGTTGCCTGGAGCCGCACTCGGTCGTTCATTGCCAAATTTAAAATTTTGCTAAGTAGTGATATGTAATGAACTAATGAATTACTGTACTCAGTATTAATAAATAAATAGATTAAGTATATACCTACATTACTTCATTATGATAACAGCAATTAATTTGTTCCAGAAATTTTCACGGGGATGAGCTGAAAAGTCTGCGAGTCGCTGCCAATGCATTTATCAGGAACGTTAAATTAATAGTTAAAACGGTTGATCAATTTAAGAGAGCATAATTTTAAAATAATCACAATGCCCGAACACACACCTGCACCGACACCCGCCAGGTCATTGTATGGGTTTTTTATGTATTTATTCAGTAAAACTTTGTTAGTTATGTACTGTATTTGGGCAGTCACGCCTGATTCCTACTTACACTACTTCTATATTTATTACTACCCGCTAAAGTATTGGTCTACCGCGATTCCTATACAATGTTTAGTTGCACTAACTATATTCACATTTTTAATATATCCTAGTTCGAATCTGATATTAACTGTTGATATAGACAGTGTTAACACTATAAGCGACCCATATGCTCATTATATATGCAAAAGAAACGATAACAATGTATTAGACAATTGCATTTGTACAGATGTAAACAAATGCGCAAAGTACACTCATGTGACTTCTCACGAGGAGTTGGAAGACAATACTGTACCACAATTGCGTGATTTAAATATACGATATGTATGTAAGAAGCTATATTTGAAAGAACATAACAGCTAGGTTGAATATTAAAATATGGAATCATTTGTTTGGTGTTTTCCTTATCCTCATATATTTAAGTTCTATTATTACTGTACATATAATACCTAATACTAATTTTCCTCAAATTGTCAGGCAGAAATGGGCAGAATAGATAGTTATTATATTGATACCAATAGAAACGCATAAATAACTATCTGTTTCGGCTAATATATTAAACCGATTTTGATGAGATAGCTTGAACCTTTGGTGAGAACGTAGACAACACCATACCTACATACATATTAACTCGCACTACGTTTTTGATACCTGCTTAATCAGTATGATGTGATTTAAATATATTTTAATTTAGGAACACACTTTCTTGTCCAACATATCGGCCACTATTAGCTGGTGGCCGGTTAATTATTCAATGTTCGATTATTACCAGACAGATTTTGATCCATTATATATCTAGCTCAGCCTGTGATAGATATTTGACATTTTCCCTTTGGATATTTGACATTTTCAGAATTGGTATTATTGTTATATGAACTTCCTGGACGGATTAACTCAATTATTTTTGGAGCATCCTGGTATACATTGGATCTTACGTTCCCAGCTGCAGTTCCGCTTATCATAGACTAGATGTGCCCGCAGTTTCACCCGTGGTTATCGTTACTGCGCCGCCCCCGTGAGTTATAGCGTAATGTTATATAGCCTATAGCTTTCCTCAACAAATAGGCTAACCAACACTGAAAAAATGTTTCAATTTGGACCAGTATTCCTGAGATTAGCGCGTTCAACCAACCAAACAAACTCTTCAGCTTCTTTATAATATTAGTAGGTAAGTATAGATATCTACACCGTATAAAAAAAATATTTTTGCCTCTTATATGCCATAACGGTTGGTGGTCTATCCACCGTTATATACGAGATAAGTACATCAGAATAATGTCATAAATGGTAGGTTTCTAAAATACTAAAATGTGTCTTATCTTCTAAGATTGACTCATCAGTCATCATATTTGATTTTGATTTTATATTTGTTAGCTTAGACAATTTATTGTCGTAGATTTAAATTGCCTTTTACATCATATAAAAATAAACAAGTAAACTAGAAAATTTTGCTGATTTAAAATTACGCGCTACTAAATAATAAGTTTTTCACAACACCCGACTTACGAAGCCGGGGTGGATCGTTAGTAGTACTACTAGTATAGTATTATATTATCTGTGGTAGTACCTATTGTATATAAAGATTCTTTTCTATTGTAGTTTTCCTATTTTGAGCTATCGAATAGTTTTGGCCCAGCCCCTTATTTCGGAGGATGTTTACTTAGTAATAAATTTGGGGGTATATATGCATAGTATACGGAGTACATAACTTCTGCAGCATCACATTGTGACTACTTATTTCCAATAACTGATTCAAACTTCTTTATAAAGCGGTACACAGAAAATCGAGGCAGTAGGTAAGTACATATGTTTGTGAGAAGGATTACATTCGATTGTATCAATTGAATGTAAGGTCAACCAGGGCAATTGCGTTATATTTTTAACAAGCGCATTTTTAGTCTTGTTTTACATAAATCAGAGATTTATTAGAAAATTATTCATTATAAATATATTTATTTATTGTTAGTATGCAAACTTCAATTAATAGTTTCCTACGCAAGCTTTTAAGAAATTTTTACTTAATGTGTTTTTTAAAAAGGGGATTTTAGTCGCATTTTCCCCATATTGAAGCTAAAGCATCTTTATAAAATAAAATTATTATGTGCTACTTTTCTGGGATGAATTAAGTAGACATACATAATTTACCTCAACCTATGCGCAACTCTGTAAAAAAAATCAGTAAATTAAAATAATTATGAATAGGCCAGGAGTCACAGTCGATTTCTTAACACCTGGGCAAATGCGACTAAGATTGCGTAGACGCATTTACCCCTTGAAAATTCTGATGACAATCTGTTCTGAACATTTCTCGGGCGGGTAAAGGAAATGAAAACCTCAAAGTCTAAAAAACAAGGTTCAGTATCAACATTTTTTATTCAAAATCACATTATTCAATTTTCTTTGAATAATGTGATTTTGAATAAAAAATCACATTATTATTACTAATGTTATATAAAACAAAGAGTTTTTAACATTAAGTACATTAAAATAAATAAATTCGAGAAGAGATCAAAGCCATATTTCTACATAGTATGAAGACCTGAAGCTAATCTTCTTTCATTTTCAGCATCTATTTCGGTTGGCCTACTTTACTTTGAGGATTGCTAAAATACATATAATAATATAGTACATTAAACAAAAAAAGGTTTATGTTTACTGGTTTTGGGGTAATTGCGCTATGTAGACGTAATAGCCCCAAAGTCGCAGACGCATTTACCTCAAATATCCACGATTAAACTCAAATTTGCCAATGCTCATTTCTATAAAACTACAACGATTTCACCTAGAATAGTTATTAGTAAAAATAGTTATTAGACTAAAATGTAATGTACACATGAACTTGAAATCAAAGCGTAAGATCAAGGACAATCATTGATTAATTACGATTTCTAAAACTTACCTCACTAAGTACAAGTTGACACCAAATCACAAATTAACCGATATTTCAAATTCCTTTCATCCAATAACCTGTGTTGCCACTTTACAAATTAAATTTAGTAGAAAATAATAGAACCAGATGGTAGTAGTTGTTATATTTCGGGTAGGTTTTATATTATCTCAAATAAACGCCATTGCTCAAAGACGCAATTGCCCCGGCTGTCCTTAATCTCTTATCAAACGCCAGGTGGCCGGGTCAGTCTGTCATACTACAACACCAAGAGCAACTGAGTTTCGGAATGTAGAATATTATAAGTCTTCTAAGTATTTGTGCAACAAATTTTTGATTGGAGTTTTATAAGGAAAAGCATGACGAGTCTTCAATGAAAACGGGATTTAAATATGTAAATAGACTTACAATGTATTCGGTAGTATTATTACGGCATAGTAATCGTATAGTATAATAATAGATTTGTATATAGGTATACCAACTTGACCTACCTTGGTATGTATCTACAAGTGTGGGTTCACAGAGTTAACCCACTATGACACTTTTTTTCACATTATGAAAAACTATCAGATATACGCAGGTTATCAACGATTGTAAGTCGTTATTGAGTGGAGTGATCTATTCACATTAAAAGAAGTTTTGGTGCAATATTTTCCCTTCCGAGACCTAACTACTTCGTAGTGTAGTGTAAAATGGCTGACACTATATAATGTGATTTCAGACGTTGCTCTCTTCCTTAGTTTAGTAGGTAAATAAATATGTAAGTAGTGTAATGCACTCTACGGTCCCATTATGTAAACTGACTCAATAGGAACTGATAGTAACTAATGGGGAATGCCCAGTGCCCACTATGACTTTGGCCACGAGTGTCCATATTTAAATGATAGTATGCAATGTCATTAAATGATTAATCAAGGAATTTAATTAAATAGAAGTTGGGGATATTGAAATATTTTTTTTATTTTTACCTATGACAAGATTTTTATATAAATGTTTTTCACACACACTCTCGTCACACATCATCATTTTTATCATACACAATTAAAATATTGTCTAAAACTGAGCATTATCAAACTTGTTTGTATTTAATTAAAATAACAAAATCACAATGAAATAAACACAATCGCGCAAACCGAGTGAGCAAGGAAGCCGATTTGAGTAAAGCAGCTTAAAAAGTGTGCATTCAGGTATCCGAATCCGAATCCCTGTTTCGGAAACCTGATCAGGAAACCGTATGTTCGCGGCCAGCTAGACTTGAGTAGTTCTCGAACTAAGAACTATTAGGAATGAATTCTTGACACTGAATTAGAACGAACTATTCCGTGAAACATTCCTTAATCGGTCCTAGTTCATCCAGTTCTCCGTGCTTCACAACTCGACTCAGAAAATATTTATGATCTACTAGTTTTCATCCGCGGCTTCGCTCGCGTAAATGTAGGTTAGGTTAGGTTAGGTTTGCAACAATTATTTTTTCTGGATGAAAGGTACCCTATGTCTTATTATGAAATTTTGCACAAACAAATAAACAAACTCATTTTCGCATTTATAATATATATATATATAATAACGAACTAATGGCATAAGAATGTCGTGCTCCCTTTCTTCCCTTACTTGAATTACACTAGAGTGGAACGAAATGCATAATATATGTTTCCCAGAGTAAACTTTCAAGATCACTGTAAAAAGTTCGATTGGAGTTAACAAAATCTGGAATATATACCTAATGACATATATCAGCAATATCTTACAGGCAACCTTTGGTCGAATTTCGAGCACTAGGCGACCACTAATTTTAATAAATTTGTTAGTGATATTTTCTTAGCGATGTTACTAAGGAATAAAGGAACTAATAGTCCTAATAGAACTAGAGTAACTAGACGACCGAGCACACATTATGCATCATCGCTTATTAAAGAACTTACATATCTATCAAAGACCAGTGAAACTAAAGAACTAATAGAACTAGATATAGGAACTAGTTCATTTGGAAAAATGAACTAGTTCGGATCGATCTGTTTAGTGACCGAGCAAGAACAAGCAAAGAGTAAAGTAATATTGAGGGGTGAAAGGCTATTTGGTTTAAGCGACATTTTGGACGATATTGCGTTATATATATGTATATTCGGAATCAGCGTATTTTTCTGCTTCGAATGAGCTGAGTTTCGTACAATTCTGAGCACATATTTTTTAGAACTTCATTTAAGCTATACACAAAAATAGAGAATCGGAGCTTAAGCAGTTATTGCTGTCCTAAAGTTTCAGTTAAATGGCAGATAAAGCGATTTTCGATATAGCAAACTTTATATGAAAAGTCCCTTCGTACATTTTGATTCCTACTAACACTATGCAATGTCGCTCCAACCAATTTTCCGTCAACCAAATTCAATAAGACATGTCGGTTAAATCCTTTTCGCTGCAACTGTTTTGCACTCTGTTTTAATAAAAGATTTTATAATTAACAGAACAATTTTTATTTATTCCTGTCATAATTTATTAATTATTTACCCATTTTAATATATCGTATATATCTGTCATTATTATATCCTATAAACGGTTAACTATCAAAAACTATGTTTTATAAAATCCCTTCAAAAGAGACATCAAACTACTCATAAAGAATGTTCATCGTTGCTTAAGTCAACTTGCCTGTATCGTTAACAAAACGCTATTGGTAGTTAAACAAAATAGCTTATTCCTATTATCATCGAGTAACGTCGGATCAATAATTTTGCTTTCTACTGAATAAGCACTGTAAAGTCACTTAAAGCCATTTTGCGTGCAGCTGTCGAGACAATGTTGGATGTTAAATCATTTTTCTTTACTCTAAAAATAAGGCGATATTTTGTATTATGCGACATTTATTTTGGAACTCATAACTGTTTTTTTATTGATAATTATACCAAAACTTTAAGGGTTTTATTGCAATAAAGATCCCCGATCCTTATTAAAGTAAGAGCAGTAGTTTTTTTTTTACGAAATTTTTCCAAATTTTGAGTCTTGAAATGGCTCTCCTGTAAAGTTCGTAAATAGCCTTTCACCCCTCGTATATATGGGGAAAGAACAAGTCCATAGAGTAACTTAATACCTATACATTGGAACAAGTCTAATTTGAGTTATGAACTTATGACAGTTGGTTGGTGTTACAAGTTAAAATCAAAAAAATCATAGATCAATATCTAATCGATATTATTATATTGCTTATTACTGCCATAATAACATAAAATAATATATTTGCTATATTAGTTGTGGATTATTAACATATAATAATACCAGTAAGCTATTCCTTTATAACTTCTAATATAATAATAATAATAACTTCTAATAAAATAATATTAGTCTTTTTTCACATTGAAATTATAACGTGGCAACACTGGTGATTATAACAAGACATATTTCCGTTACGATACTTTTTTTATTATTATACATTTTGCTATCTTCTTTCGGTAAATGTATAGTACGAAAAATTATTGTAATAAGTGCCTACCTATATTTTTTTATCATACGTGTAATCTTGGGCGGCTAAAAATTACACGTTAGCCAAAAATGGGCATTCCCCTTTTTTCCGTGGGGAATGCTTTTACACATACCTCTCCGCAGGGCGACGGAGAGATTATGTCGGAATCACCGGGGAAAGATGGTGAGCGACATCCCGGTAATACCGATTAAACCTACCACGGTGTTCCTCGACATAACCGCAATCGGCGGGGCCGCATGCAATCGCGACCCCGCCGAGGTTTCGGCCCGCCGTATGAAACGGTAGGCCACTACACAAATAGACCTGCCCTTTGGGCATCATTAGTTTTATCCCTACTGTCCCCCTGAGAGGGGGACGGACACACTATACAGAGGCGCGCGTGGGACCACGCACGCTGCTTCTCGAACCTGGTGCTGATCGGATGGCGGCCAGGTCCACGAAGCCCACCACCCCCAGGTTAAACCTCATGGTGGCTGGAGGTCATCTCGCGCTCTCCGGCGGCCGGTTCTGCGGTTGGGGAGAGGGTTTAAGGGCGTATATTCAAAATTACGCAACTCAAATGTGCCGCGAACGCAAGCTCGTCGAAACAGTGGCGCAGACTTTAATAATAATATCGTATACTACGAGCAAAGTTATTGTCGAATATTTTGATACCTTTGTTATTTCTTTTCATACATTTGAAATACCGTGACTTATTTTTAATTATATGTGTATAGATCCATTATGTAATATTGTTTATGTAATTATTACCTTACCAGATTATTAAAAAGACTAGCACAGGTAGTATCGAATATTTTAATACTATTTTATTCCTTTTTATACATTGTAAATAACTTGAATTATTTTTAATTATATGTACCTATATAAGTCCGTTATTTTATATTATTTTTGTAATTGTTGCATTATTAAAAATATTTTATTTGCTAATCCGCATTGAGATAGTATAAAGTTAAATAGAGCATATTAATATTAGGAAATTAGTGTATATACCAATTTTCTTTGGATTCTAGATATAAATTTATATCGCTCTCCATATTTTTGAATAGAGCAGTGAGATCGAATACAATTATATTACATTTTTACAAAGAACTCGAGTATCCCGAGTAGATATTATTCCGAAGTGAAAAGCGAACTTCACATTTCCAATTACAGCGTTATATCTATGGCAGATGTAGGTAGAATGGATGGCAATCAGAGATTATTTTGGATTTGATAACCGCAATTAAAACATTAAAATAAAACCACAGGAAAAGCACAAAAGATGTTTTTATTTTAAAATCTAACGTCTCTTATAGCCATTGAGCGGCTTTTTCTTGGGTCAATTAATTCTGACAAGAGACATTTATCATAGAAAGATATTAATTTATGTTCCATTTTTGTTGACCAGAAGACGTCGTCTCTTCTTATTCGAGCTGTTGTCTAAGGAAACTCTGGTCTTGTCCATACAGCGAACAAACATACGTCAGTTTTACTGTAAATAAAATGTATAAATTTTTAATTATATTGTACTGAATTGGTAAAACGACAATAAAAATCCTAATCGTGATTAGTATTAACTAATCCATCACGCGTCCAGAATGTGATTTTTCTTTTTCTAACAGCTTGTTTGGCATCTAGATTAAGCGCCCAATATGGGCATTTAATTTCGACGATTCCATCTTTAAATATCCCATCTGGTGACGCTCTCAAAAAGAAGAATGGATCGTCTATAAACAACCCACATTTTTCTATGACAATGGCATCTTGCTGTTCAAGCTGTTGTAAAGCAGTTTGTTCATTCCTTTTGCCGTATTCTCTTGCTGGTACGCTACTCAGCGAAAATGAATACGCGAGAGACTTCACAAGTGGAGCAGAGCTTATGCAACTTCGTCTCTTACAAACCTAAAAGATATAAGAAAATACGTAATTACTTTTTTCTATTTACCCGACTGCGCAAGAAGGATGGTTATGTTTTTCAACCGTATGTATGTATATTTATTTGGCACGCCCTAGAGATTATACGCCTCATCGGATTTTAGCTTGCAAGGTGTCGTCAGATATGTTTCAACCGAAAGAATGACACCTAGTATATCTAAATTATATAAAATGGAAATTGTGGATTTATTGCGCAGAAACATATACTATAATTCACAAATAATCGTATCTTATCTTATAAAAATACCTTCCAAAATTATCGAGGGGGTATCAAAATAAAAAAATAATAGTATAAAAATATTTTTTACTATATGAATTATTATTAGAAAAATAATCATAAAAAATAAAATCAGAAGTAAATCGGGTGGCCTTCAATCACAACATTTGCTCTGGAAAGACCGCTGTTTACTAAAATCGATTATAATACGTTATAAATGATCGATTGAACACTATTACAATGCAGATAATAATATAATACATATTACAAAAAAAAAACATAAATCTTTATACATTGTAAGTAACTCACTTTTTTATTTGCCGTGCGTAAGCTATTGACTTTGTTTTTATTTGTTTGCTGCAGCCGAAATGTTTACGTTTGTTACCCATTTCTGAAAACAAATACAATTATTTACCATTACATAATAACATAACATTTGAATATTATAAATTTACATTTAATGTAATTAGGAACTTAATTTATAATAAATTGTACTCACCAAATTATCAAAACTACTAAGTCACGCTATAAAATATTGCTTACGCTATAACGCGGTCGCAGCGATGTCGCCGGAGAAAAGTGATACGTCCTGTTGCTGGGAGAACCCGGCGTGTACTAATCGAGCGAAGCTTGCGCGCGCGGTTTTATAGTGTTTTTAAAATAATTGTTAAAAATACATTAGTGCATTTAAAATTTTGAAAAAAATACTGAGTATTTAGCATTACATACTTCTTAAAAATAGACATATTTTATTTAAATTCAGAGTCAAATAATAGTGAAAAAAAGATGTTGAAATTTACCGATTTTGAGTTTATTTATAACTGATTTAGACTAGTTTTTTTGTTATAATTAAGTATTTTTACACTGTGCTGCACTTTAACACTATACATTCTGTATATTAAAGCCTTAAAATAAGATATGTTTCCATAGCAAACTGGTGATATCCGACTTGAAACAAAGCTCTGACGCCAAATTTCGTAAAACGGTGTACAGAAAGTTAATTCCTTATAAAAAACTATAAATAAAATTTAAAATTTTGCTCTGTGGTGCACAAGTATAATAGTTAACCTTAATAGAAATTTTATTTATTTTACATTTTTTGAGCGTATGATTAAGTTACGAGCCTTGAAAAATCCGTAAAAGATGCAGATTTCATCTAAATTTGAGTATACGCTCTTAAGCGCTCCCTCTCCCGCTCCGCCGCCTCCTTGATAGAAATAGCTGCCTCACAGAAGGAGGCGACGGCGTTCCACGACCTCTCACTCCGAACCATGCACTGAATCACGGCCGGGAGCGAGAGGGCAACCATACCGACTACCGCGATTAGCGTTGCCAGGCGTCCGGATAAAGGCGGACACAGTCAGGCTTTTTGATAGCGTGTGCGGCCAAATTAGACGGTGTCCGGCTTGACCGGCTTTTGTTAGGCTTTTTAAATTTGACCATTTCTTTTTACATTTGTCATGTGTTGGTTTCCTTTCCGTCCTTCTCACCTTGTATCGCTAGTGTAAGGGAGCGGACTAGCTCTGTCCTCCCCTTAAAAATCGTCATAGCTAAGACTAAAAAATTAAATGTGTCCGGCTTTTTTACCCAAATGTCCGGCTAACTAGTTGGTCTGTCCGGCTTTTATGGTTTAATAATAACCTTAACCGCGATCAACTCACGGCGCTCTTGCCGACCTATGCGACACAGGAACTGGCCAAAGCAACCGTGGCCAGTCATTACCTGTGTCAGCCGGAAGGTGAGGGCGCCATGCAGCAAAATCTAATTGCACCAGTAATTAGTCGTTAATTGGTCGACATTAGTCACAAACTGCCAGAATTAGTCGGTGCTTTAAAAAAGAGAAATTCAGGCTTTTCATTTTTCATGTAGATTCGGTTGACGGACAGTCGCGTACATATTGAATGAACGAATGGAAGAATTTATCGAGTCTGTTAATCTTTAAAGTCTAAATTGTTGCAATGGTGCAGATTTAAGAAATCATCGCGCATCTTGCATCATTCTATATAAAAAATTAATTAATTTATAATGTATTCTTTTTTTTTAAAAGGGGGGAATATTGTAAGGCAGCTGACGCTACAAATTTATATACAAGGCGCGCTATTGTGTGTGCGCAGCGCAGCAGTGGTCTCCCCACACCCGCTCAGTTAGGTCGCGTAATTATGTAGTTTATTTTTGTATATCTATTATAAGTTTCTGGTACCAGTAAAGAAAGTATATATCAATGTGACCATAATTTCTTCCACCTCACAACATTATACCAACCCTACACTTTGAAATCTTTTCCTGTAGAAAAAAAACAGTTTTATTACCTATAACAAGCATCTTTTAAGTACTGCGGAGAGAACATTGAATTTTTTATGAGCTCAATAGAATCGACATCGGACCTAATAATGGCACTGCTGACTTTTGTGTCATATTCATCATAATCTTATTCTTAGATATCATTTAAATATATAGATTATTGATAGGTAACGAACTGTTTCCATTTACCGAACTCAATCCCAGTTACTTGTGTTGAGATAAGATTTTCTTTTTCATAAATTTCTATGTGGATTTAAAACTAAAGATAAGTATTGCAATTATTTTTTAAAGTAAGTAATAACTAATAAGATACGCCTGTGAATGTCGTGAAGCTACCCACTGATGGGTAAGTTGAAGAAATTTAATAAAATAAGTCTATATTTAATGTGACATTGGTTATCAAAATATAACATTACAATACTGTTGAGTAGGTACATAAAATTCAGATTGCACTTGAAGCATAGGTATTAGTTAATGTACCCAAATCAATACCTATATATTACCTAGATTGATATTAAAGTTAGTGTTTAAATGATTCAATATTTTTTCATAAGTAGTAACAAACTTCGTAGGATATTAAAGGACAAAGATAAATACTAATTGCTTAAAAGATACATACTTACCTACTGTACTGCATTACTCATACATAACAATTTCAAATTTAAAGCACTTAGGGCTTGGATTACTACCTCCAGATAGCATTTATCTATAAGATAAAAGACTCTCTATCTCTCTTTTTTCACATAACATGAGTGAGACAGCATGCGATTTATCTTTCGGATAACTTTTACTTGTTAGTTGTAGGAATGGTCGTTAGCTTTTTATAAAAACGGTTTACTTACATATCTACTAAATAAAATTCGAAAATTGAAAAGG
Organism: Catocala sponsa; assembly: GCA_963564715.1. Taxonomy (NCBI): domain Eukaryota; kingdom Metazoa; phylum Arthropoda; class Insecta; order Lepidoptera; family Erebidae; genus Catocala; species Catocala sponsa. The sequence goes on from OY751335.1 coordinate 15,230,867, forward strand.
AACTTTATAGCGCTAAGGTTTTGTTTGTTGTTTATTAGTCCTACAATACAAAAATTTGTTTGATTTTTTAATAATCGGCTTTAATGATAATTTTATTTGTTCACAATATTTTATTTGATATTCATAACTATCAACCAAAATTATTCATAGCTTGACTACAAATACTTGTCATTTAAACATAAACAGATTCATCACCTTCATTCAATCGTTCTTTCAATAAGTCAATTTGTACGCGATTATACGTCGCGTCGAAAAAAATAAGCTTAATTTTCTCTTTTCAGAAGCACCGACTACAATTCTGGCAGTTTGTGACTAATGTCGACCAATTAACGATTAATTATTGGTGCAATCGGATTTTCGCTAGGTATTGTGGTTCCCGAGATATTGAGATGGCTGTGCCAAGATGAGCGCTCATCTTGGCACACGCCCTTATATCTTTTAAACGGGAGCTTGTACAATGCTGATATTTTGTGATCAATGTCGACTAATTAACGACTAATTATTGGTATAGTTAAATCTTCGTTCTGTACTGTAGTTTTGGAAATACAAGGTGTCTGTGCCAAGATGAGCGCTAACTTTGGCACAGCCATCAATACCCCCTTGTATTTCTTAAATGGCGGACCGATCAATTCTGCTACTTTGCGACCAAATTCGACTAATTCACTACGTAAATAGATTTGCAGTTTGCGGCGGTGGCTGTGCCAAGATGAGCCATATTATGGCGAAACCAAAAGACAGTAGGTGAGGGTACCTACATATCTATCTCCTATCACATATCCATCCCAATTATCTATTTTTATTTTTTATGGAATTAGCACGTTGCTCTGCCCGCGTGGTAGGTACCTACATAAAAAAGTAGCCTATGTACTTCCCTGGCTGTCTCTGTGCAAAGTTTCCATTCAAATCGGTTGAATGGTTTAGCCGTAAAAAGGTAACAGACAGACAGACTTACTTTTGAATTTATAATATTAGTAAGGATGGTAACGGTAGGTATACCGGGCAAAATGCATTAACTCGTACACCGGTTCTATAAGATAGATACTTTACCCAGGCAGCTTATTCGTATCGTCACCAAATAAATGGCAACAACGTTCTCTTCCACTCAATAATTTTTATTTATAGATAAACAAATCCTAAAATGGTAAGTAACTTATCATCTCTTTGTTATTTAACTCTCGCACATTTTATCACGCACACGAGTCTTCAACAACTTTCTCGAGATTTGGCACTACATACCTATACGTAAATCATGTCTAGTATCAGATGCACGGTGTTGGCAAAATTCTTGTCCTACTCTTCCTATAAACATCTGATTAAATTATTTGCAAGTTTCAAGACAGTTCCACTATCGCTGGACTTGGTTGCAGAACCTGGCTTCTTGAACTTCCTCCGTGATATTTGAACACCTGTGCGTGTGACAGTGGTGAAGAGTGGGTGGATTACTCGCTAAATATTCAGTCTATTGGGAGATATATTTATATTATTCATGGGCTCCACTACTACGTATACCTACCTGGTAATACCATATATGTATGGTTATAATATATACATATATAGTATAACCACACACAATATATCTATACATATAATAAAATCGTAGGAAAGTCAAAACTGTACATTGAATATTTTTTTAAAAGAATACTTGGGGCATGATCTACAATCGATATCGAAGCCAAAAATATAGTTTTTAGAATTTTTGTCTGTTTGTCTGTATGTATGTCCGGGCTAAACTCAAAAAGTACTGCATGGATTTACTTCAAATTTTGCATGAATATTACTAACAGGTCGGGTCAACATATAGGCTACATATTATCACGCTATCACCTACGGGGGAGGAGCTGTGAATCTTTATTTTTGTTACGCATTCTTTGACAGCGTGTAATCTAACGACGCATATTTAAATGTTGTTTTTGAGTAAGCCATGCTATTATCTAGCTTTACACTATAAAAACTACGCCATTTAAGTAACTTGGGCAGAGAAATATAGTTGGGTTCCGCGGCGACAAACACTTTTTAGTTAAAATCTACGCGGACGAAGTCGTAGGTAACAGCTAGTAGGTAATATACACGTTGAATGTATAAATGTTGATGTCACCTTACGTTTGCAAATCCAAAGTTCAATTCTAAAATCTACTGCAATACGTTTCAGCCAGCCTGTGGAATAGTCTCCCTGTACCTAGATATTAGAGGAACTTAGATGTGGTCTACGTATATATACAAAGTAAAAAAAGGCTAAGTATCTAAAACTCGAATAGGTATTTATATAGGAATACTACTATAGCCTACTTCATGGCTAATTATTTCTCACACCTGTCTTATCGAAAGTCGGCTCTCAATTCATCTTTACTATCCTGGTTAATATACTTACCTAGTCAGTTTAAAAACAAACCTATAAGACTGTAGCTCTCAAGGACACGCACAAGTTATTTTCGGTAACGGGAGAAAGTTTATTACCCGCCGTGACAAAATCATCCATGCACGCCAGCCCTTACCTACATTGAAGAAAAACATTGACAGGAAACCGGTATGCCCGAGTAGACATTGAAAATGTCTTCGAAAATTTGAAGTAGGTATGCCATTACGCGTTCACTTGGCACGTGGTGAGCATACGTGTTCTGATTTAGTACGATATGTAGGTAGCCTGTGCCTTATTTTATGTTTACCAGTAGGTACCTACGTATACTTAAGTAGTGTTGTAAAAATCTACACCATTCCTGTCACTAGAGATAACAATCAATAGAAATAATTAATTTTAAACATGTTCCTACCATAATAAAAAAATATACTTATTGTGAAACAATATATTACAACGAGCCTTACATAAACCTTAGCTTTATTGATAAGGAGTCATCTTCAGCATAGGATGACAAAATGAGCAAACAACGACCAAAAATCATCTCACCTAACGTGTCCTAATTTTGAGAGTAGGTACTACTAACTTGACAAAAAAATATCAGCAGTGGAGCACGTATTTACCTACCTATACGTCTAAATGAATGTTAATGAATTATTCTACATAACCGTTGTATGTATGATACTTAATAGACGCAAAGTGAAGACAAGCAGGACAGGACAAAATAACAGGAAAGCACGGTTATGGAATTTCATTGCGATGATGTCGTGTTGATTAGGTATCGTAATTACCTACCTATATATTTATTATGTACCGAAAAGTGAAATTATTTATTTTATAGACGCTTATTGTGGAGTCCATACGATATTATAAATTTATATAGGTAATAAAAGATAGCCTGTGTCTCGACATTTCCATTACGATTTTGTTCCCTATCGCTCATCGTTTGCTGGACCTATATGCATTACTGCTAGAATATACATATAATGATAAATATTTCATTATATTTCTAAATGAGTAACTATATCCATGATGGATACTAAAACATAACTGCTTAATGTAAATTACTCTAAACGATGCTTAGCATAACAACAGTCTCCATCTACGTCAAGGTTACAGCGTTAAGATATTCGCGCTCGCGTTTAAGATCGTTATTTTCCACATAGCCCTGCGCGGATGTTAAATCTTAGTAGGTACACGAGCGATTTCGTTCGTTTGCGTTAAAGAGACAAGGATAATTTCGGTTCACTGCCATTACTACCTGCTAATATATACGTTTATCATACTAAAGATGACATTTTTTATGGTTTATCAATAACAGGTAGATAATAGATTTTTGTTTACTGAATCTATTTTAACCATTGTTCTCTTAGTACTTATGCATCTCTTAGTATCTCAATAAGCACATTGTACAACTTTTCGCGAAGGACTTATTGAAACCATAATATTATGGAGCTCAATGTTAATATATTTTAAGGATAAAACAACACTTCCCATGATTAGTACAAAATAAAATTAAATATATTGTTAGTTTTTTACATAGGTAAAATTTATTTAAAAGTACAGAACATATGAAGGACTACACACTGAATTGAGATAAAATACTTAGTTACTGACTTCGAAAATGATGTAAGCCACTTTTAGTATTCACAATATGAACTTATTGCATCAATTATTAATGATTATTTGGCAGACCAAAAGAGATTTTCCAACAGTGCATAGGTCATTAAACCTAATTTTATTATATAGTGAAATTTGGAATAGAAGCTGTAAGAAAATCTGCAATTAGACCAGCCACTACACCTTATATACCGAAACATTATGGCTAAGAAATTTTAATATGTGATGTTCCAGCATACAAGTTTAGCTGCATGCAGGCAACAAGGGGCCAGCATACACCCAAATATTATTATAAATTAATTTTAAGTAATATTTCATAGATAGTAATTTTAATATATTTTGTACAATAAAATACAATTAAGTACAACTTGTAGCAAAGATATTAAAGAGAGTAATATTTATCTCAAGTGTTAAAGCTGCAATAACGTGTGTGTACGCACAAGGCATATTTACACAGCACACACGCACGGCAACAACACAGCATGTGCTGCACACTATAGTACATAATTAATTTTATTACTTAATAGAATATAAAGACACGCCAAGCTGAGAACTTCTCCACTTATTTTACACATTTCAATGCATGATTAGCCAATGAACATGCCTGTACTCCACTAGCAGATTGCTATTAAATAATACATTGATCGTCGCTTAATATCACAGCTAATTATGCTTTGAAAATTATAGACATGTCTAATTTTCACTAATGTAGATAACAATAGGTAGAGTAGTAGACAATCTGAATTAATTTACATTACAATATCATGTCTTTTTCATATGAAAAATTTAAAATTACATTACCAAAAATTAAACAGTGCAGCGCATTATAAATAAATGTGCATACCTTAATATTTAATTGACTAAATAAATTTGTTGCCTGCAGATCTGACATATTTTAAATATCGAGAGGTAATATCTTAAGAGAAATTTTAACTTCAACTATTGAAAAAAAGTTAAATCCAAATTTAAAAATATTTTGTATCTATTACGACAATTCCCTTCAAATCCACCTAGTTATTATGAATGTGAAATATCATTCCAAAAGCTGAGTCTCCTTCACACATATTTCACTACCACTATAATCGTGGACCAAAATATAAGGATTGAAGAGAAGTAGGAGCTAGCACTTCACGAATGTGCGTTGCTGTTTACATGCGGCTTCTTTTCCTGGGCATCAGGTGTACGTTGACCATCACGTCGTGGTGGCATGCGCTCATTTATGGCATCCAACCCTTTAGCTTCGGCAAATGAAGTAATCTTGTGGTTTGGAGAGAAGCCCTGCAGGGCATTTTTGAGAGATGTCTTGCCACCAGATAGCGCTCCCAAAGGCAAAGCTCCTGTGGGAGTGAGTCCCTTGAGCTGCAAAACAGATTCACTTTCCTCACGCAGTACTGAAAAGACATGAGCCATCTTGCCAATAGCACGAATCTTGTTACGGATGACTTCTTTTCTGAGATTTGCTTCCTCCAATGCATCATCTCCCTCAGACATCAATTCATCATCAGAACAAATATTCAATACATTAACCAGCATCTCTGTTACCTTCTCACCCACAAATGGAAGAGACCAGGTGAAGACATCCATAAAGTTGGGTAGCCAGTATGGGTGGGGAGAACAATTGAATTGTCGAATGTTCATAACATTGTTCTCATATTTTAAGACAGCAGCTTTGTTATTGTAGACATCCAAGTAGTTGGGTGCAGAAAAGATTGTAATCAGACTGGGAAAGCCTGTGGTTTGGCTTTTACGGTACATTCGGTAGCCAGCATCTTGAGCTTCATGAGCACGTATGATGGATAGTAAATTATTTCTTTGGAGAAAATCACAACAGGCTGCATAGCTATAGAAATATGAACAACCTCTGACTGAGTTGTGCGAGAAATGTTCTGCATTTTTTTCATTACCAAAATCTTCCAGTGGATCCGACCAAAGCAGGTCACACATTGCTCCAAATGCAGGTGGTTCTTTGAATCTATCTAGTTTACGAATATCATCTAAGCTGTTGATCTCAGGAGAAAGACCACCATGCACACATAGGAACTGCTGGTTCATAAGGGCAGCAAGAGGTAAGCAGTCAAATGCATCCATACATGCATCATACACTTTCTCAGAATACTTGATTTTACATTCTTGTTTGAAAGTGAAATACTCTGTCAAGTGTCGGCATTCATGATTACCGCGTAATAGGAATAACGTCTTCGGATAACATAACTTCAAAGCCCATAGGTAAAGAACACATTCTATACTGAAATAACCTCGATCAACATAGTCACCTAAGAATAAATACTTGGTGCAAGAGGGTGAACCTCCCACTTCGAATAATTTCATCAAATCATAAAATTGGCCATGGACGTCTCCGCACACAGTCACCGGTGAATCGATCTCGATCATAGTTTTTTCTGATCGTAATAAGGTGGCACCATCTTGGATGATTCGTAAAGCTGCATTTTCCTCGATCCGACCTTCTAGAATAAAATGTTGCTTCAACACATCAGGTAGAGGCTTTCCAGCTTTTTCATCGAATACTTCCGTTACAGTTAGCTTGCGGCTGGGAGGGAAAGCAACACTTTGGATCATACGCTGCGTAGTCGACACTTTATCATTGCTCCCGGACATATTTGTCACATAAAAAACACTAGGTCTAATCCATACACGCCACTATTTTCAAAATGGCAGAATAGATATAATACTAAAACAGAATCCCGATTTCACGACAGAGAAACTACTGCGCACTGGAAAACAATGCGCAAACATCTGGCGAGTGGTCAATAAAATAAACAGGGATATCGAGCGCGTTTTATTACTTTTGAAAATATCATTAAATAGTAACACTGGCAATTTAAGGAACAGTTGCCAGTATGTTCACTATGTTCTTTAAATAAACCATTGTAGATACACGTCTGTTTATGTAACAAAATTTAAGCCATTGAGATTTCAATACCTACATTCAATAGAATAAAAATTAAGAATTCCCAAAAAATTAATGTAATTTTATCTAGCTATAAAGTTATTAGTTCACCATTAAGAATAAAAATATTGTAAGCTAGCTTATTGAACACCAATAAATTATTTAAAAAATATATAATAAATTGATATAATATGTAAAATAAAATATTGTCTTCAAAAAAATAAATAATCGATTCCAGTTAGAAATAATATCAGATTAAAAAAATACTAAATTACCTTAAAATGTATCTAATAAATAAATGAGATTTAATTCATAAAATGTAACTAATCCGTAAAAAGGAATGTCCAAACTGATGCAATTAAACGCGCTTGTGGCTATTCACAGGTATACTAATCTATGGCTATTCACTTGTCTAACTTACGGCTTGATCTTGGTTAGGATGTTGGCAAAGTGTTTATCAGCTTGACGCGCGCGAATGTCATAAATTATAACAAAATGTTTCACACAACAATAAATACCTAACTTAAAGCACATAATATGTACTTACTACCTACTAACATAATTATATTGGCGAGAAATTGCACACGTTTGCACCGATATACGATACGTCCTTATAAAAATATATCCTTTAGTATTTTTGCAATTAGCCGCAAATAAAATTAACTATATCAATCCCTATGATAAAAACCACTTCACCTGTTTGTAATTTACGACTTGTCACCTATTTCACGACAGCCACACGCGTGTTACAGGCAAGGAATTTAGTTACAAGCACTAATAGCGTGCTAAAATTTATCAAGTAGTCATTTTCTATGAGTACCTACTATTTTCCCAGTTTCGTTAATTACGCTTAATAAAAAAAGAATCAAGTCTAACACAAGTACTCGTTTATATTTTACTAGAGGAACATGTCATTAAAATAATTATCATTTTTTTAACGTTTCACGGGTACCACGTCTGACTTAGCCATGGACATATTAATTAATAATTTTGGCTGGATTGTAAGACACTATTAATCTTTACTGCTATTAATCAATTTTTATACCAGTGGAGTCTTGGGTATCTCTAGCTGTCATCATACTCTGCCGTTGAGTGCGTATTGAATAGCGCAAAATGCTCGATCACAAATTATTATTATAGTCGGTGTAGACCTACCTTAAATCTACATTCAGGGATAGCAGATAATAGCATTATTAGATATTCATTCATCATTAGTGATTCTGGCACGATGGTTGCGCCCATCACATAATTATATATCGACATACTCAATACTAACAGTGAATTAATCACTATGATTGGTGATTTTAATTAATTCACTTTGAGCTAAAGTAACACGACGTTCATTGATGTCAGATAAAATATTTTTCTCAGTGCTATATCATATTTCGTATACCATTTTATTGAAATTAAACATTTGTTTATAATAACATATATATATATGAATATCTTTTGATTCCTACGGTTTAGTAGCATGTTGAATTATTATACCTACTTAAACAAATAAAAATGCAGATTGCCAGTATAGATATGCCTCTTAACATGAGGTGAAGGTACGGTATAGTCTCAATTTAAAATATAATATTACGTTTTGGCGCGAATGGTATTGTGATTTTCTATTTCTCATTGTTATTTTTAACAGCCTAGTGCTATTTGTAATTTAAATGATCTGGCTTGAAACATAATTACTTACTACAATATAGTCAATAGTAGTTGAAGAAATTAAATAGTTAGGTAATTTTATCTAAGTTAATAATTTATCAAGGAGTTATATTTAGAACTCGAGGACAAAATGATTTTCTGAAAGCTGCTTCCTTTTCACCAACGTAATTATTATTATGAAATTGGTGGACTTCATTGTATAAATATATTATTTGGAAATGATTATCAATGTACCATAAAACTATTTTAGCGGATATGTGTAGGCATCTATTGGTTAAATATAGCGCACCATGATCTACTAAATAAACAACAATTGACGCTTTTATGTACTCCTGCATTCCATTAATACAACAACAATAATGCTCAATTTTTAAACTAATTAGGTATGCGATAAAATAATTTTCTGCCTTTTATAATTTGATGTAACTAAATACCTACGTACTTTAGGTACGAATTATAAATGAGTATGTGTTTTTAACGCAGGAATTTGTAGGAAAGTCGTACACATGTCAACATGAAACGCCATAGAAGGGCGTGTCATTTTATATACACTATCAACTATATCTACACGATCGACACTGATTTCACTAATGTGGGTCATTCGTGAGTAAGTACTTGCAGTTCGTACTATAGTTAGTTATCGGACTGCTGCCCAAACAACAGCTCGACACCTACCTACCTACTAGCATATTTTTATCGCTGTAGCGACTATTTTTACACATTATTTCAGGGGTATATGTATGCATCCACCTAACAATTGCTTTGTATTATTATCTCTCAGATGTCTATTTCAGTCGTTGCATTGAGATTTGATGATAATTGAGTAGCAAGGTATATAATATGATATCTAAAATTAATTTATATATAGGTCTTATAATGTGACTCATATAATATAGCTAAGTAGGTATGTGCCTATAAATACGCTGAATTGTGTTTCGATGGGTCATTCTACGTTTATTGTTTTTGATGTTATTATGATGCGTGGGCCTGGGTTACCGTACTGGGCGGTTTGGGTGTAAGGCCATATAATTATGTACGGAGGGAAGTAAAAGTTCTAGGTACTGCTTTCACGTTCTAGTGCCTATAGGTTCGCGTACGTAGTTGTATTAACTACGTTCGCGAACGTATAACTTGGATGGAGGTAGTTCTTCTATTGTATGAAAGTGTGTTTATCTGGTTAACTTTTAACGTAACAGCCTGATAAAATGTATTGATCTCTGGTGGAAGCAAATATTAGTAGTTTAATCCGACGAAATACTGCATGTTTGGCGAATGTAGTCATAAGCATAGCCACTACTAATCAACCATTGATGATCATTGACTTCATCGGTAATCTTATGAAAATCGTACCTGAACTGTTGTTGTTGGTATCGACGAACAACAACAGTTCAGGTACTTTCTAAATGTGTATTTTTATTTACAATTAACTAATGTTATTCTGGCCACTATAGATTTAGGTTTATGAAAACGTTAGAGCAAAACATGTTTTATTTATAGTGAGATTATTCGAATTAATATCATGGCAAGTAGATATTATCAGGCGTCACATTAACTGCCGATGCGATGTGCAGTTTTGATCACAACACAAATAATTTTTACTGATCAGAATAGTGGTACCAATTCTGTTGTAATTTTCACTAAACTAAAATAATTCAAAAATTCTGCTGTTCCATCGAACTAAATTTAGATTTCGTTTAGACAGCACCAAATTCGATTATCACAATCCTAAATTGAATTGAAGCAGTGATACCGGTACCTACTAAAAATACTTAATACTACGGAATGAATGTCAGAGTTAACGAAAAAAATAAATATAAAATAATATTTTTGAACTTTGTGAAGTGTATGAAAATAATTGTTTATATATATTATAAAATACAATTTATTTTACAATAAATTAAAATATTATTATTAAATTAATTTAATTAATTAGATACAATGAAATATTATTATTGATAATTATTATTAATTAAATTTAAATTATATTGTCTTCTATGTCGGGCACGCCACAATCGTGGCGGTAAGACCCGTACTTAGACAGTGGCTGGAGAGGCGTCATGGCGCCCTCACGTTTCGTCTGACGCAGGTGCTGACCGACCACGGTTATTTCGGTCGGTACCTGTGTCGAATAGGCAAACAGGAGACGCCCGGTTGTCATCACTGCGGCGACTGCCGCGTCGTTGTCGAAGACACGGCGTTGCACACATTGGTAGGTTGCCCTGCTTGGGCCACGCAACATCGTGTCATGCACGCGGCAGTCGGTAGGGTCGTGCTCTCACTCGAAGCTATGGTTCTGTCCATGGTTTCGAGTGAGAGGTCTTGGAATGCCGTCGCCTCCTTTTGTGAGGAGGTGATGTTAGTGAAGGAGGCGGCGGAGAGGGAGAGGGAACGTTCAATCCCTCTCCCTAACCACAGAGCCGGGCGCAGGAGGGCGCGAGACGACCTCCAGCCACCTTGACTAGACCTGCGGGCGGTGGACCCATTGGGGCCATCCACCGTCCGATCAGCGCAGGTCCGAGTAGGCGGCGTTCGTGTTCCGTGCACGCCTCTCGATGTCGGAAGGGGGAATAGGTCCCCCGCTTTGTCGTAGGGGACTAGGTCCCCTAATTTTTGTTTGATAGCTGTGTGGGACCCGCCACGTCCATCGGCGGGTCGAACCTTCGGCGGAGTCGCGATTCGGATGCGAGAGCGATTCGCGCGGCCCCGCCATAAAGATGTGAGGAACACCGCGATGGTTTTAGTCGGTTCAGCCCAAATCCATCGTAGGGGCTGGATCCCGACATATCCCCATCGCCCGCCCCAAAACCGGGGATGGGGAATGTGATTGCACATTTCCCCGCGTAAAAAGAAAAAAAGAATATTGTCTTCTGTTTACGCGAATGTTATTCATTGAAATTAAACTACTACTTATATACGAGAAGTGTAAACATAAATAGTATAATAGTATAGTAATATGTCAAATAAACAACGCGATAAAATCCGTATACCTATAGTAGTTTAATTTCAATAAATTTCAATTAATTAATTGATAAATAATTTATTATTATATTATAATTGTTTTATTTATATGCAAATTAAAATATAGGTATTAAGCATATTTAATTTATAATATATTTTAATTATATATTATATTATGTTATATATACACATATATATATATTGTATATATATATATATATATATATATATATATATATATATATATTGTTATTATATCATATTTATTATTATTATATTTATTATTTAATCAATTAATTATAATTATTTTATTTTATTATTATTTACATTATTTTATTATTATATTACATAATATTATTATATACAATTTATTTTTATTTTCCATAATATTAAAAATTCCACTGTTTAAGCCTCAACTACCAAATTTCTAGGAAAACTAAACTTAGTATCATGTTTTCAGATGTCATCTAATATTAGCGTGTAGATCATTTAGTGACTTTTAAGCCGTACAGCAGAATGCAGAAAGAACTAAATTGAGTAGGTAACTAAACCAATTTTAATGATTTCAGAATACAAAATGTCGTTTGTTTGACAGGACTAAACTAAATTTTAGTGATTTTTAGTTTAGTTTAGAGAATTTTGTGACAACAGAATTGGCACCAATATCTAACTAAATTCTGGAATTATAAAAACAGTAGTAGGTACCTACTCGACGTAGTTGACTGTAGTTATGTGGGCTCATCGAAGTTTACCTAGGGTTAAAAGATAAAAAATGATAATAATAGAATAGTAATTATATTCTATTAAAAACATTTTTTTAAGTGTCATCCACAAATTTTGTGGGTGACACTTTTTGTCTCATTTGATTGAACTCATTACATTCGGCGAGGACTTGGGCGTGATTACTTAAAATATTACTTAATATTATGTAACTTGGAATGAAGCGTTTTATGATTGACTGCACGGCCGTGCAGTCAATCATAAAACGCTTCATTCCAAGTTTCTTACTTGAGACTTGTACATCTATTTACGTACGAAAGCTAGTTTAAAAAATAACATAGAATTACTAAATTCGTACTTTAATAAGTATTTAGTAAATATTAATAAGTATTTAGTAAATATTAAATCTTTTTATTTAATTTTATGTTTTATAGCTCAAACAATATTTTTGATTAGTTAATTTTTCTAAATAGCAATGTCCTCATTGGTATTTTAACAATGCACACTAAATCCTTTTAGGCGTAGCGCCCACTATCGGTGGGCATCGGTGAGGCTCGGTACAGCTCGGGCGCCTTACGGGGGCTTCGGGCGGCTTTGGGCTGCCTCGGCAGTCGTAAGCATACCTAAGGACGCCGGCGCCGAGGCTATCTTCGGGTAGCTCGGGTGACATTTTCGTGTCAGACACGTCGCAGAACTGTCATAACGTTCACCGCACGCGCCTCCATTAGCTTGGCAACACCCAGAGGAAAATAAAAGGACAAAACAGCCTCATTAATTACACGTATAGGTTCGTTTTATTTTCATTATGTGACGGAGCAAAGCAACCAAGGCTTCAAAATTTTTATAATTCACCTATAGTAATCGTAAAATTTGCGAACGTCATATCGTAAATCATTAAACAAGTTATGAAATTCACCGAAAGTACATATTTGCTTCCAAAGCTAATCACCCAAAATCTTTTTTTTTGGCTTACGACTCCAAGTTTCTCTTCATCAGCAAGATGAACAATGAGAACTAAGTCCCAATTCACCATTATAAATACACACAGACAACTGTTTTCACGTAACGTTACGACTGCTCTGCGACGTGTCTGCTACCCGAACTATTCTTAGTTTTGCCGAAGCTACCCGAAACCAGCCTCGGCGTCCTTAGGTATGCTTACGACGGGCGAGGCAGACCTGAAGCCCTGAGACCTGAAGCCGCCCCAAGGCGCCCGAGCTGTACCGAATACCGATGCCCACCGATAGTGGCCGCCGCGCCTTATTCTTACCTTTATTAGGTATTTAAATCCGCATTTGATTAGAGGAGTGTAGCCGTAGCCTACATATTATAGATTTTATGCATGTTGTTTGTTCCTAATATAGTCCCTATATTGGTAGAATTCGTAGAAAATACGAAAATTAGCACACCTTAATATTTATATTTCAATACGCCGCATAATACTTTTTCATTATAATTGAAAGGAACAATATTTAAACTGTTTTATTTTTTGTTAGGTACCTACCTAAGCTGTTACACCGACCGCATTTTCAGCGGTACATACGTGCGATTATGTACATAAGCGACAACCTTTTATATATGCTAAATTTGTGATTTTATTAATGCAGTCGTTGTTATATTAATAAATAAAGGTAGGTTGTATAGCTTGTTAAAGTCTAATTATGAAACTGGTACCTATCTCTTATAGGCCACCAAAGTTGTAAGATTGAATTTTAAAGGGATTCGGTCTATTTCATTATTTCCTAGTACCTCACTACCTAAGCAGCCAATTTAACTTTTATTATTACTACAATTAGTGTAGTTTTCAGCGAGCATATCACATCCCTTAATGTATACCTAAACTTAAATTTCACAATAGAAAGTCACCAAGACCTTATATACATATAATAGGTACTATTATATATTTATATGACAATGCCCCGAGGAGCTTGTAAATCTTGTCTTTTTAGGCAGGTTCGACAATGGGCTAAAAATACCCTCTTATCATAGCCAGTGAAATCACAGCCTACAGACCAGGGTAGGATTGAGGTCGGAATTAGGTACTTCTATGAATGAGCTGGCCGGCCCGGCGAAGTATCACTTTTTTACAGAAAATTTCACTGGGATTTGTTTTTACATCTTACCTATGTATAAAAATATTTTAGAAGTATAAACAATAAAATCTAAGTACCTATGTAATAAACAAGTCACGACATATTTGTTATTTCAAAGGTTAGTAGTTTGTTTTGTTTACAAACTCTAAATTATAGTATTCTTGTTAAAATCCTCTGGATAAGCTAATATGCTTCTGTTACGAGTGAATTCATGTCGGTAACGCAATGGGCGAGACCCGAACCCGTGACCTCTTTATAGCAATTGCGGTGCATCCATCGGACTACCGCCGCTTTTAACACGTTGTATAATATAGTGGAACTCGCCAAGTTGGGTATGATCATGCTTCACCACCATCTCCTTGCCTCGACACTTATACAAGTTAACTGATATCTCTATCTAATATCATTACTACGGAACTACCAAGTAGACTGCACATGACTATTGTGCGAGGGTTAACATCGTAGGGCTGAGCTCATCGTGTAGAACAAGGACAACGCTATACGTAAGTAACTTATAAGTACTTTTCAGCACGTTTTCGATTTTTAGTTCGAAGCTCTGCTTGGCATAACATAATTTTTTTATTTAGTATAATTATTGCAAATAAATCGTTTCAAAATATATAGGTACTTCAGTGTTACAATAATTTTACCATCATCAATCAATTAAAGAGAATTACTCTTCTCGGTGGAGCTGTTGCCATGTATCTATTCGCCGCAATTACTTTGACTTTTTAGTACTACAAGACTTGAATTTTCATCACCTGATCTATATAATATGGAACTTCTCCTTGATGGTAGACCTTGCTCTTCTTTCTTTTAATTTATCTTCTAAGATGGTCTTTATAGAGTTATCATGTCGCATCAAGTGTCCCAACATTATTTCTCCTCGATTCTCTATCACTTCTTAAAAATATATTTTCTTTTACTACTTATATTAAAGTAGGTAAGTACTTCGTTTGCTTTTCTTTTCGCCCATTTAATTATATCCATCTTACGCCAGCACCATATTTCAAAGGCCTTCAATAGTTATCTGTCCTTTTGTGTCAATGTCCACGTTTCGTGCCTTACTATATCTAAAACTAACATCCCCGTTTTCGTAATTTCTAAGCATTTATATAGTACCTATAACAGGATAATGAACCATTTTGATATATAATATAATAATTAATGACTAGTACTGTGCAGCATTTAATTATCACAATTTCCAAACAACTTTGGTAGATCGCACTTATAGAATTATTACGTGGAAATGCGGGCACCGATCCGATGCCATCATACTGCTACGTTGTAGGAGGACGATATAGCGTCGCTTCATTACGTAGTAATAATAATTATTTTTTGACATTGCTGATTCGTTTTGAATGACTCAGAAGATGCTAATTAGCCGAACAGATCGAGTCACAAATATTACGTAACAATAACTGTAATGTCATGGACAGAGTGATTACAATTTAAAATTGTCACAGGCTTTTATTGCTACATATATGACCTACACTAGATTATCTTATCATAAGCTTTATGCAGGTACTGATACAAAACACTCGAAAAGTAGAGGTAGTTATGGCAATACCAGTGATCATTTTTAAATAAAACAAATAGTCAGAAGCTAAGTTTGTTTCTGTTGTTCTGAACTGTTGCATGATATTATTATGTAAATAGTAACTTCATTTATAAAAATATCCACAAATGTCACATTTACTTAAATTAAGAAAAATAACTTAAACATGAGGAAACATACAATAAAAACTGTATTTCTAGAAATATTTGCATACAACAGTTTTTAAGTTAATTAAACTAAGACTCTTCAAGGTTCTTATATAATTATACATAATGTATGTCGTCAGTTTACAGTAACAGCCGAATCAACAGTTTTGTACTTTGGTTTGCTATGAGTAAATGGTAGATACCGGTACTTGATCATATGCTGTGGACAAAATATTAAAGCATCAGTACATAATATTATGTTTATTGCATTTAAACTGCAAGTATTCATAAAAAAGTAGATAATTATTACCTTGATTTGTCTCTTCATAGTAATACAGAATAAGGTTATAAAATACATGACTAAAATTGGCCAAAATACTGGAATATTGAAGGCATCAATGAATGTACAGCAGATAGCAACTAAAGTACTCTTAGTTACAGAAAGCCAAAATTTAAATTCTGGCAATCGTCGTATAAATGGTCTGAATTCTTCAGTAGCTCTGGTTGGCAAGGCAGGTCCATTATCGTCTTCACCTGAAAAGTATTTCCACATGATTAAGTACACTATTGCAAGTACAAGTACAAGTAGAAGCCTCGATGGCTTGTGGTTAGTGTAACCGACTGCCACGCCTGAGTTCGCGGGTTCGTTTCCCGCGCAAGTCAAACATTTGTGTGCATGAACATGGATGTTTGTCTTGTTTCTATGTATAATATGTATGTATTTACAAATAAAAAGTATAGGTATATGTATGTTTATCCATTGTCTAGTACCCATAGTAACAAGCTCTGCTTAGTTTAGGCTAGATGGTGTTGTGTGTATGTGATAGAATATTATTATTATATTATTGTTTAAAAAGGCACCTTCCTTTCTAGAAATTATTCGTATGCATAGCTGGGGGCCTAGAATCGCTCATGACTCAGATCAAGCATATGTGGATCACACAATTTTTTTGTCCTGTGTGGGAAGCGAACCCACAACACTTAGAGTAGGGACAGTAGCGAGATGACCACTTAAACTACTACGCCATCTGTGGGGCTTGTTCCCAATGGCCAAACTAAAATGAAATAAAGTTTCCTTATTGCCTAACTGGTTTGGCAACCTAGTTTGGCCATGAGATGCAGTATATTTTATATTAAAAGCAATATTTTAAACTGAAATCTGAATGTATTCAAGAAAATTATGAAGCTTTGTAGAAATTTTAGATTTTACTGTAATGATTTAATACAGATAATTATAAGTTTATTGGTGACCGCAGAATGGTATTATACAACCTAATTGTGTAATGCCGTTGAGTTAGTTAGTTTTAGTTGTTTCTAAGTTTTGAATATAAAGGCTTATTGCGAATCTTATTCACTTAATATCAGTGGCGTTAACAGCCTGATGGTTTTTTATATATATTATTATCGTTTTAAATAAAATTCCTAATATAATATATCCTATAATCAATTATTCTTATTTAGCATACCTATAGCATAATATAATTAAGTGAACCTCAAAACAAAAAATGATTACCATCAAAGTCCATAGCAGGATCAATCTTCGGTGTTAAGAATGCGATAAACAGGTTTAAATGATAAATACCCAATGCGTATGTGACGATATACCATCCCTGAAAAATAAAAAACAATATTTTTAATTTTATCAACAGATAGTGATTCCCTAAATAAAAAACAGCCTTATTTTAATAGTTGATGAATTAAGAATTTATAGTATAACTAGCTGTCCCGACAGACGTTGTCCTGTACACAAGAGAAAAAAAAATCAACGTGTTGCACTCCGGGAGTGCCGGCAGAAGTGAAAACTTGAATATTAACGTTGTGCATTTTTGATATTTTGGAATGGTTAGGGAATAATTTTGAACGAATTGCTTTAATTATCAGTATAAAAGTACTATAATTTATGTGGTAAAATACAATATTAATTTATTGCGCTATCGTACACAAACATGACAATTCTTCCTCCGTCTTACGAATTTTCGATCAGGTCACGTGCTTTTAGTTTTTATTTTTATTGCCTTTGGTGACAGACGAGCAAGTGGCCCACGTGATGGAAACTGGTAACCGCTGCTCATGGACTTCAGCAATGTCAGGACACAGCAAAGCCGCTGCCTACCGTGAAAGAAGAACTCTCTTTAAACCTCGTTTGAAGAAGGACATATCATAGCGCTCGGGAAACACCGAAGCTGGCAGTTCATTCCAGAGCTTGCACGTACGTGGGAGAAATGATCGCTGAAAGCGTACCGTCTTAGAATTTAACGCTTGCAGGTGATATGGATGAACCCTGCTTAGTTGTCGAGTGGTACGGTGATAGAAAGGGGCCGCTGGTACCAAATCAAACAGTTCTTCAGAGCACTGCCCATAAAAGAGTCGGTAGAACACGCAGAGAGATACCCAAAGTCTCTCCGTTGCTCCAACGACTCCAATCTATCCGTGAGATTGGGATCATCGACGATTCGAACTGCCCGTCTTTGTAGGGAGTCAAGTGGGTCGAGCTGGTATTTGGGGGCCCTTGCCCAGAGATGTGAGCAGTACTCCACGTGCGGCCGGACCTGTGCTTTGTAAAGCACAAGACGTTGACCTGGTGTGAAGTACCGCCTCGCTCTGTTCAGTACACCCACCTTTTTACCTGTTAATTTAGCTTTGTCCTCCAAGTGACTCCCAAACTGGACTTTATTTGAGATTTCCACACCGAGGATCCCAATACTTTCGGAGATACGGAGAGTAACTCCTTGGACTGTGGCGCCATGACAAAAGGGTCCTTCTTGGCAGTCCTTACGCGAGTTTAACATTTTTACCTATCACAAAAAAGTGCACAACGCCGCTAAAGAAGTTTTCACTTCAAATATATCTAAACCATTCTCGAATCCACTTGAACACACACAAAAAGTTTCATCAAAATCGGTCCAGCCGTTTAGGAGGAGTTCAGTGACATACACACGTACAGTAGAATTATATATATAAAGATATAAAATCAATAATTAATTTTTGGATTTGATTCTAGGTCTGAAAGTTTTATTAAATTATTCTGGTAGTAAATCCGCAATGGTAGCGCAGTACGTGTAAATGTGCTGGGGCGACGTTAAAATGCAACACACACTCCCCTACATGGAACTTAACTCTTAGCTATAGTCGTGGGTCCATTGGACCTATGTACAATCTTTGATTGTTTATAAAAACCGTCACAGTTGCTGCAGCCTCCGTAGCTTCTCAATACCTTTCCGCAAGCCTCCATCCGTCCATTGGACCCACCACTATAGACACGTAACTTTTTTTGTTATTTTTCCTTTATTTTGCATAGTTAGTGGTGGCAAATTGCAGCAGAAGCTTTATAAACCAACTATAAATAAGTGGAAAAAAGAATTGCACTGATTATGTGTAAGCATTTTATGAGAAAGAGATGGTACAACAATAGCCAATACAAAACAATATCCACATTCAACTGAGATTGAATGATTTCCAAAATACTACTAGCTCTAGAACCAGTAACGAACTTTTGCAACTGGATAAGAATAAAAGACCTAACACAATAGCAAAGATAGCACACTTGTTAAGAAAATTTGCTCGCATCGACAATTGTCAAATTTTATATAGGAGGTAGTTTTTATTTTGATGTGCTTTTAAATAGCACATTTGAAAGTTTAAAATATTATCATGTTTACTGACGTTTTAATATTTCTTTAAGGGATTAAATATAATGATCATCAAAAATACTAATTGGTCAGCAAATATTGCACAGCATCTATACGCCTCAAATCACTGCATTCCGTCTCGGAAATGTTTGGTTATGTTAGGTTCCTTTTTTTAAACCCACCCAAAAATAGGAGCCCCGCGAAGCGGGGCTCCGTCGACTTAGTTTGATCTCTTTAAAGTTTGCTGGCCATGAGTTGCTGATCAATTAGCTATTTCTGCTCACAGATTATATTTTTCTGCTCACAAAAATACCAATACTATGCTAACCATTTAAATAACACCCTTTCTTTAACGATGTGTACCATCTACTAATGGAATATGTCAGGTATGCTGATAAAGGAGCCCAGCTTATCAATAAATCTAAATTAAATGTATTTAATGTCGGTACATATGTTTCATAGTATTCTAGCTGAACCAAATTCTGCTACAACTAGAATATTATATCATACATTTCAAAAGCGATTGTGATTAATAGGTAGCAGTTGTCTTTTTTTCTAGAATACGGTACAATGGGATTGACTTTTTCAGTTTTGTACAAAAATCCCTTATAATAAATAAAGAAAATAAACATACAATTCATAAGATTTTTTTAAGAATAAACTATTTTTAGGCTATTAAAAATACTGATTCATTAAGATCAATTAGAAATAGTAATATAAGATCCTATTATTTGTTTTTGCATGAAATTACTTTATTGAATGCTTGATTTTCAAGAGTAAAAACAATGTGAAACAGATTGTGCATCTATTTATCTTTTACATAAATTTAAAGTAGATGGATCCACTAGACTCACCACTACAGAAACGTAAAAATATTTCACTACTACAGTTAAGGGTTAAATAAGAACTGACATAATCTAGATGCAGTACATACATTTTTGTCTAGCCTTTCAGGCATGAGTTTATGTATGTAGGTATAGAACTAAAGGAACTTGATAATATTTTTTTTGTTATTTTGGTTAATATGACAAACATAAATAATACAAGCAAATAGGTTATTCGGTTCATAAGTTTAATGACACAAATAATAAAGCAATAGATAAAGTGTAATAATATAATAAATAAACAAAACATTCAACAAATTATTGTATATCAATCTTTTTTTGTGATAATTTTTATAATAACAAAATGTTATATGATCATAATTTTCCCTTTGAAGCTTTTATAAATTAGTGTATTCCATGCCATATCTGGGTATTGTCACCTTATTTGAATCCTTTTCGTAGGCTAGACCTTTAACACTGATTAGCTTGTTTTCTGACTACTGAATCATAGCTGTACTTATGAACAGATAATTAGAAACTATCAACTAATCACTTTCATTACATATTAGTTAATTATTTTGTAATTTTTATATTATTACAGTAACCTGTACTTAAACAGTTACAAACCTTAGGTCACATTTTATGGGTTATTCCCAGTTGCCCCCACTATCAACGCCACCACTGGTGACAAATGGGATTTTATGGAACATTTTATGGAAAGAAATCCCATTTGTCACCAGTGGTGGCGTTGATAGTGGGGGCAACTGGGAATAACCCATTTTATTACCTAAAATCATTTAGGTACTTGCTTGCCAATGTCCTTGTAGACATATTTCAAAGTCAACTTGGCTGAACATGAATGTTCTATTCAGTCAGTCACCAAAAGACAATAAATAATCATTTTCTAAAATCATTAGAGATAATTACAGTGAGGATATATTTTAGTTATACATCCTATGTTTATGATACTTTGAACCTTATTTATAATGTCCGCAATCTTTAATAAATTAAACTATGGACAGTTTAATTTAAAGATGTGTGGAAGGTAAAGAGAAGGAATGGAACCCTTATAAAATTAATCTTATGAATTACACTATACACATAGTTATTGCATTTTTCCTAAGGCTTCCTTTGACAGAATTGTCACAGACTTCTTGTCTGTTTGAGGCTTCTTATAAAGTATAGGGTAGACTGAATATTGCTTGAAGACTGAATAACAAATATACAATAACTTGTAAATCTGAGTAGTAAATATTTAACACAAGCATAATATAGGTACATGTGTTATATATTTTTATTTGTGAAGGTCATTATAGGGTTTTTGAGAAGGATTATCCTTACTAATATTATAAATTCGAAAGTAACTTTGTCTGTCTGTTACCTTTTCACGGCTAAACCACTCAACCGATTTACATGAAATTTGGTACAGATATAGTTTAAAACCTGGGGAAGGACATAGGCTACTATTTATTAATGTAGGTACCACGCGGGCGGAGCCGCGCGCAGAAGTTAGTATATTATAAATGCGAAAGTAACTCTGTCTGTCTGTCTGTTACCTTTTCACGCTCAATCCGCTGAGCCGATTTTGATGAAATTTGGAATGGAGATAGCCTGACACCCTGGGAAGGACATAGACTATATAACATCACGCTACGGCTCACGGGAGCGTCGCAGTAACCACAAATACCACTGACGCGGGTGAGACCGCGGGCACAGCTAGTATTGTATATATCTTCTAGTGGATAGGCCTTGTATGGAGATCCATACAAGGCCTATCCACTAGAAAATATATTATATACAATAGAATGCTCCTCAAAAACGCTATAATGTGTATATGCTTGTGTTCAATATTTACTACTCAGATTTACAAGTTATTGTATATTTGTTATTCAGTCTTCAGGCAATATTCAGTCAGAATGGAGCCTACAAAGCCTATTGTTACCTACTGTGCATAATAGATGGAAATATGTTTCCTCTAATTAAGTGGAGCCTAAAAATGGCCAGAGTAATACAGGTGTTCTTAACTTTATAAATATACCGAGTATTTGAAGGAACCTACTTCAGAAATCCTCTTCATGGACCTGTGTTTAGTAAGTTTGAATTTCCTCAGTATAATAATTTAAAATGGATAGAGGAAAAACTGGATTTTGTTATTTACCCGCAATTTGAATATGGTATCATTACCACCTCTGACTTTTTAAAGTAATGTGCATATTAAATAGTTAATTATCGTTTATTGGTGAAGGCCACCATGGTAAGGAAATCTGCATGTTTGAGAGATGTTCATGTTCTCGAAGATATGTGAAGCCAGCCAACCTATAGTCGGCCAGCATCATGGACTATGGCTTAATCCTTCCCACACTGAGAATAGGCCTGCGCCCAGCAATGGGACAGTTTAATACAGGCCTCTTATAATATATCATTAATGTATCCCCACTTAGAAATTGCTATCTTGTTAATTTAGCAATCATTATTATTTAAGGGACTACTCACACTTATTCAGCTCTGTTCAGCTTTTGTCCATAGAAAACAACGATTTTGTATGGAGACGCGTACGTAACCGTTCAGCTTGCCGCGTTTATTCAGCTTTCGCGGCAAATAGACATGAAGTGAGGACATGTGTTTTTATCATGCGAATGCTATAGAGAGTTCAGTGCTGTTCTGCCGCGTTCAGCGCTGTTCCCCCGCTTTCAGTGTTGTTGTGCCGCGTTCAGGGCGCAGGGCGGTCGCAACTTGTCGACGAGGATGTCCGCGTTCAGCGCCGAACGCAGCGGAACAGCGCTGTACACGGATGGTTCCTGACTCCTTGTCGACAAGTTGCGACCTGGATAGTTCCTGCATATATTTGATTTATTATTACGTAATCATTATAGACACAAGTTCGGACGTGATTTAAAGTAATTATTTTATGTTTACGAAATAAAATTATGGACAAAGAGTAACTTATATTGCTAGTGCAAAAATATTCTTATTACCGTCTTCGCAGCATATTCAGCGCCGTACGCAGTAGATAGAAGCGTTTCAGCGGAGATAACAGGCTATGACGGCTTTTCTCATTCTTACGACGCTGTACGTGGCTGATAGAAGCAAAACTGTATAAGTGTGACAAAAATCGTTCAGCAAAACGCGAATGGAGCTGAATAAATGTGAGTAGTCCCTAAATGAAACAAGCCAAGGTAAGCCAAGTCTACAGCAAAACAACTAATAACCGCTTTCAAATTATATTGTATTTACTACAATGTAGTGCATCTTGTTAAGATACAATTTTAAAGGAGCTGAAACTTTCTTTGTTAAATCCACGAACCACATAAGAACCATTGAACAAAATTTTATAAATATACCTACAGTGCTAATTTAAAATCACGCAGAATAAACCAGGAGAAACATCGTTTGTATGTCTGTAATGGGTAATTATTTTGCTGCGATGTTATTTTAAAACTGCGATATCTCCTAAGATATTCATTGAAATCGAATGATGTAAAGGGCAATTTTGTTTTAAATTAAATACTTGTGATGAATAACATATTTATTTGGATAAGGATTAATATCATGTTTATAAAAACACCTTCGCAAATAATGCATTATTTTAGAACAAATTTGGTTAGCATAAAAAAGGTTATAGTGACCCAACCTTAAAAGATAGACATATGCTGTCACGGGCTTTTTTTAGAATTTCTAATGGGGAGCAATTCTGTCATACATGATTTTTGCGAAACTAACTGTTTACGCAGCGCACGCAACGGAATCTCTCAAAAGGAAAAAAAACCCTCCGATTTTGAAACATTCTTCATTGCTGCTCCGCTCCTATTGATCTTAGCGTGATGATGTATAGCCTATAGCCTTCCTTGAAAAATGGGCTATCTAACACTTAAAGAATTTTTCAAATCTGACCAGTAGTTCCTGAGATTAGCGCGTTCAAGCAAACAAACAAACAAACTCTTCAGCTTTATAATATTAGTATAGATTAACTAAAAAAATAATTCTCCAGACTAAATTATAAATAATATAACGATTTAATATATAGTTTCGTTCAATTTTAAATTAGTTTTTCTTTATGTACAAAATGTGAGCTAAGCCTCCGATGATGCTTCCAAGTCCATCTCACTTTTTTAAGCCAAATGCTTTTGCAATGTTTCTTCGTACTCAATCTGCGCAGAGCGACGTCGTTTTTATATCGGCTCAGATGCATTGATACCCTCAATTTCGCAATCACTGTGTTTCTACTCTTTATGAAACTGTAATTGTCTTAAATATATTCCATTTTTTACGGTTAAGAGTAGCTCAACGTTCATGCCATGACTAGAGTCATGGCATGAACGTTGGGCTACTCTTGCGTTTTGTGTTTTCAGAATGGAGTAATTACGATCAGCCACTGACCACATCCTCGGTGGGAATAAAGGCGGGCTTTTCCTCAGAATCATTTTCGTATCACTGCCAGATGTTCTCGAAAGTTTCTCGGTCACGTAGTATTTGCTGAACCATTGTGCTAATCCTGCAGCTTTAGCTGGCAATACTCTGGTTTTTATTAGTTCAAAAGGCTTCCGGTATTTCATTTGGTTCAAGAAATGCCAAAGTAAATAAATGTCTGATTCTGTGTGCAAACGCAAAATAATTACTATAGCGGTTTGCCAGTCCTTCAGCCTGTCTGTACATGCCGCCAAATGCTTGAGTAAGACGGAACAAACACAGTCTATGTGCACAATGTGGAAATTGTTGCTTCACTGCATTGATCACCGCTATCTCGAAATCCGTCAGTATGTTCGTAAGAGATAAATTTGTTTCAAAATTGTTGACTGCATACCTTTTCAATATTTCAAATGGAATGAAATAGCACTTTTCAGTCTTATGCGATAATAACGCCAACATTACTGGTACAAACTCATTTGTTCCTTTTTCCGTCCCGATTAATACATGACATGTATAGAATATATTTGAGTGTATGGAACTGGGCACGTTGTAAATATTCCATCCATGCCAGCATTGTGCACTCAATAGACGCTTGAAGTTTGCTTTGGTACAAAATACTACAACGCTTTCACCCTGGCTTGCGTAATGACCAGAGGTCGGAATTAGGTAGAGTTATTTATGTACTTGCATCGAAATGTTGATATTAATATCTTCCCGGGATTTCTAATAGACAATCCCGTGTGGCCAACAATATTACAAATAAATAATAATAAAAACCTCAGGGATAGATAGCGAGCGCATTCTACGAACCGAGATAAGTGAATGAGCTGTGTGAATGAGTTAACCGATTTATTTCTATTAGAAAGTTTGAATGAGGTAGAAAAAGACAAAATCTAGTACATTTCGTATAGCGGGGAGTGCTCCGCATTTCCGCTATTGTTTTCTTTTGTTCTCACAAGCTTTGTTGTGCGAACTACAAATGTGGCAACATCGTACGTGTGCGCATTAGAATTTTGCAACTTCGGACATCCGATGTCGTTGATGTAAATTTGGCAACGTCGCGCATGCAGTGGTTTAAATTGTGTAAAAGTAAATAACTTTTTTATTTAATAAATCACGGAATTTTTCTGCTCTTTAAAATTAATCTCGGGATTTGTAGCATATCCACTTTATTCTTTCGCTGTATGAAATCAGTGTAAGTGCATACATAACTCTACCTAATTCCGACCTCTGGTAATGACCGATCAAAAACTGCTGATCGTCTATTTTACAAAGATTATCTGGCACCGTAAATTCATCTATTGTTTTGGGGATTTTTGGTTGATCTTTGGTTCTCACTCGTTGAACTATACATCTTAATGCTGCTTTATTAGGCAACAAAGCACCACTCGTACTTGGAACATCTTGCAAACAGCGATTGACAATTTGTGATGGAGAGTCCATTGAATTGTTTGCTATTTGCTTTACCTTTGCCCTGAAATTCATTTGCAGCCGTTTTTCTGGTTCTGGTAGATGTCCGTGCCAGTTGTTTTGAGAGATAACTGAATGTTGACTAGTGACACATAAAGTTGTAACAGTAGCACCACAACCCTTAGAACTACTTCGCGTACATCTCCAGTAATATTTATCATGGAGTTTTTTATTCAGGCGATATGAATAGCCTTCTACTATAAGAACAGTTCCACCTCGCTTTGATTTCACAAAATTACAGGCACTCATTTTTGAAAACTACTACTTTACAAAGTAAATCGACGAGTAAAAAGATGTAAACACACAAAAGCAAACGAATGCAAGTAAAATGTTTATAGTTTTGACACAGCCAATAAAATATTTCATCTACCTACAAAATACAAAAAAAATCAAAACTCTTAAATGAATGCTAACACAGGTTTAACATTTTAACACAATCATAAAATAAATAATCCTATAGGTATCTAAGTAATTTCTGAGACTAACATTGATAATTGATACAACATTATATAGTTATGTTTATCAATCAATGCTATGCACTTTAGTAAACGCCTGAGCAGACAATGAGAGCAAATTTGCTAAAACTTTTGCTTAAGTGTACCTGTAACTGTCTATATTATAGTGCTTTTTGCAATGCTTTCTATCGATAAAAGGCTAATTCGCTCAGTGGAGCTTTCGGCGAATCGCCTTATCTGCAAATCGTGGTATCGGTGAAACATTTATTCATTTTAACATTCTTTCGGCAAACAGAGCTGTCGGTAGAAAAAGGTAGCGGCAGAAAATTTTCTCTTTGTACCGATGAACGGCGAACAGTCGTATCGTTAAAGAGTAATATTCTAAATAAAGTTCGGAGATTTGGTACAAAGATAGACCAGACCTTGGAAAAGGACATAAGTTACCTTTTGTTGTAAAAAAAAGGACATGGAGGGTTTGAATTAAGGGATTCAAGTTTGTATGGACATTCGTCATTATCGCGCCTACAACCGATTTTGACGAAATTTATGACCGAGATAGACTAGTCTTGAGAAAGGACATAGGTTACCTTTTGTTGTAAAAAAGGGCATGAAAGGGTTGAAATAAGGGATGTTAGTTTGTATGGGAATTCGCCATTATCGCGCCTAAACCACAACCGATTTCGACGAAATTTAGTACAAAGATAAACTAGACCATGCGAAAGGACATAGACTACCTTTTGTTGTAAAAAGGGCATGAAGGGGTTGAAATAAGACATGAAATTTTGTATGGGAATTCGTTATTATTGCGCCTACAACCGATTTTCATGAAATGTGGTACAAAGTTAGACCATACCTTGGGAAAGGACATAGGTTAACTTTTGTTGTTAAAAAGGCCATGAAGGGGTTGAAATAATGGACGAAAGTTTGTATGGCAATATTGGCAATTCATCATTATCGAAAATAAAACCATGAGACTTTGTATTTAGGCACTTGATAAGAGGTAAATAAGTAAACATTTGTGCCAGCTATTTTGAAATTTCCACCAACATGGGGATGAAATAGGAGACGAAAGTTCGTATGGCAACCCAAAGAAATCTGTCTATTTTTACAATACGTATATTTTCCGCCAACATTATATTATAATTAGTAAAAATGGCGTCTCAATATATGAGGCGTATAAAATCAAAGGCAGCAAAGTGCTACAAGGTAAAGTTTTAAGGAGATAAAAAGATCGTCCTATGAGACTCATAGCAAAGAGGTTATATATGTTTTGAATTTAGCATGTAGAATGATCGATATTTTTTGTTTTTTAATTAATGTCGCCAACCTACTGAAACATTAAATAATAGGTGGTTGCAATTGTAGTTTGGACTATTGCTGTCTTTGATCCTATAGGCCTCATATACACGTCGCGCGAGTGCTGGACACGCCATGCGCCATACACAGTGAAAGATGCGCCGGCGGCGGCACAGCGTGGCGTAGTGAGGCAGTTCGTACCATTAGCAAAAATATTGCAGCAGTGTAAGCTGATGGCTTGGCATGAATGTAGGTACGACGTCCCACAAAAGAGCAATCGAAGCACTAAATCGCACCATGAAAGATATCAAGAGCAACCAGGGTATTATGGGAAGGATGAAGGTTCTTTTAGTGGTGGTGACTTTAGACAGACCCTGCCGGTTATTACTAGGGGTACACCGGCAGATGAAATAAATGCCTGTTTGAAGGAGTCTGTATTATGGTTACACGTAAAAACGTTTTGTCTGAATACAAATATGAGATTACAACTACACAACAATTCTCGAGCAGGGCAATATGCGGGCTGCTCTTCTAAAAGTCAGAGAAGATTGTATGCTAACAGACATTAACCGCACAATTACACTAAGACGTGAATTCTGTCAAATTGTCGATAACACATATGATTTTAATGTCTATCTACATCTACAAATAAGTATGGGCAATCGAGAATGGTTGTGTGACAGGTCAATTTTGGCACCAACAAATGAGACAGTAAGCTAGATAAACGAACAAATTATGTCAGATGTTGAGAGAGATGTTGTTGTGTACTCTAAGTAGACAATGTTATGGACACTGAACGAGTGACATCGTATCCTATAGAGTATCTCAACTCTTTAGCATTATCAGGAGTGCCTTCCCATAAGTTAAATGCTGAAAGTTGGTATTCCAGTCCTATTAGTGAGAAATCTTGACTCACCACAGCTATGTAATGGTACACAGTAACAATTACTCATCTAGGACGCAATATTAAAAAAGCTATAACCATGGCTAGAATGGCAAAAGGAGAAAATCTTTTAAATCCCCATCTTCTGATAATTGTGACTGATTTGCCATTTTAGTTTAAAAGAGTGCATATTCCCCTAAAAGCAGCGTAATATACGATAATAAACAAAACTGTTCAAACCCGCAAAATCTTTGTTTCAGCAAAAGATGGGGAAAAAACGTAGTTTATAAAAATGTATTAAAAGAAGCTATTTGCAGTAAACCACAGCATTTATATGAGTATGACTTGCAAAATAAATTTCTTAAAAACATAAACTTATGCCCAAAGTAACTCGAGGCAGACAAAGTTGCGGGCAAAAGATAGTAATATTATAATTTTAAGGCTAGCAAAACTTTCCGATTTCTAACATTCTTACACTTGACTTTTGTATTTAGTAGTAAGAACTTCATTAAATAACATCTTAATGAACAGTAGCAGCCTGCTGGTGACTAGATATAATTCTTAGTAATAATAATAATAATATTCTATTCTACTTGCAAAATTAATAATGAAGATTTAAATATTTTGAATGCCAACAATCTACTTCCTGGTACTATTCTAGTTTGACTGTACACTTATCAGCAATGGTTCATTTGTATTTCATATTAAAAGAGAATAAGAGATAAGATAAGAACAACTTACTTGTTTTGTGAATATTCTAAGCATAAATAATGCTAAGAGTACAAAACTTCCAACCCATCGGAATCTGGTGTGTGGTGTCCACCTATCTAGTGTACCTTGATATACCTGTTAAATAGTCACAATAAAGTTATTAGTTATTTTTTCAAATACTCTTACCTCATAATGTCATAATAGGATCTTGTTAGTGACTATGTCATGAATTAACTACTGAAACAATTTTAATGAAATTCGGCAAAGAGGTACCTCAAAAGCTGAAAGAGAACAGACATACTAACTTTTTATTGACATACCACACGAGCGAAGCCGCGGGCGTCAGCTAGTTAGAAATACATAAAATGATTGATTACCTGATAAATTAAATACTTTGTGATAATCACTATTTATTGAGATACTAAAATTGAGTTTAAACATTTTTATGACATTGAGTAAATATTTTCCAGGTTAAAATAATATGACAAGAAGAATATAAATATATAGCAATTGCCTATAGCATATGAAATTGGTGTTTAATATTGTTAAGTCTTTTTTGTAAGAGTAGACTAGATATCAATAAATTTTAAATAAAACTGATATATACGGCAATATTTGGAAATAATGAAGATTTATAATTCGCGGTATGAAAACATGACAACTCATGAATCTAGTAATGAAATACATATTATGTACCTACTGTCATCGACAGGAATATGGTATTTGTAAAAGTAACTCAATATATAAATGTACCTGAGAAATACGGGTCCAGGCTTGTGAAATAATACCTTTTCTTGAACTTTCCGATACTAAATCATTTCCGTCCATCATTTTATTTCCTCAAACTACTTTAATGTTAAGTGCCTATATTACTCGAAGTACATTACTGATATATTAAGAGTTGAAGGGAGGTTAACAATATTTACACACAATGATAAGTTACAAATTATTTTTACAATTTAACTTGTATTTTAGCATTAAAGTTCCTTTTTTCTATCAAAACTTAGAAAAGACTAGTTGGAACCTAGTTTTTTGTCTGTGGCCAATGGGAATAGGGATGGGACATAGTCATTATAATTACTATATTTCAAATCCAGAATATTGAAGTATCAATTT
Organism: Catocala sponsa; assembly: GCA_963564715.1. NCBI lineage: Eukaryota > Metazoa > Arthropoda > Insecta > Lepidoptera > Erebidae > Catocala > Catocala sponsa. The sequence goes on from OY751335.1 coordinate 15,261,673, forward strand.
ATTAAAACTTGTTGGCTGTCAAAATAATAAATATGTCAATTTCATTCATAGCATCGTGTAATATAAATCAGTCATAAAGAATTAAATTAATAAACTAATAACGGAAAGAAGACAATAATTATATCAACAACGACTGTTTAGTAGATTATGAATGAAAAGGTATATAAGAAGAGTGAAGTTTGAATCCGCTCAGATATGTATATACAGTATACATAAATTAATAGACTGTGTACCTACAATACAGTCAAATTATAAAAGGGGCGGGCGAGGGAGAAAGCTGCTTGATTTAAATATAGACAGTGAAGACTGAAGATTTCTAATCTCAAAATTGATTGAAGACTCAATTTACTATCACCGTCGTTTATGTCGATGTGAACACATAATTTGGCAATTGAAATATTCATTAAATTTATTGCTTCGGTGCCACACCGGTAATGAATACGACCCCTCTGTTTTTAGGTCTATTACCATGTCGCAATAGACACCTTACTATTACGTGGGACCTAAAGTGATAGTATTGGCCAATCATAGCTGTTATCTAGCTTTTATTGTGAACGGTTAAAAATATAATAATAATAACAGCCCTGTATTAAACTGTTCCACTGCTGGGCACGAGCTCTTCTCAGTGTAAGAAGGGTAAGGTCAAAGGTCAGCAAGCTGGCCAAGTGCAGGTAGGCAGACTTCACATATCTTCTAAAATTTTTCCTTTTCATTTTCATTATGGAGGACTTTCAGACATGCAGGTTTTCTTTCGAGATTTTCCTTCATCGTTAAAGGGAGCGATAATTCAATATATACTAATAATACTTCGAAATATCAGAAATGCGTGCCTTGGGATCGAACTCGAGACATTTACGTTCCAGTCCAACGATCTCCCACTCAGTTATCACTGCTCCACAGTCAATAGTTTATGAACTTATTTATATTATATTTCTCTAACTCTAAGAAAATAAAGTAAAATTACACACGTTTAATAAAAATACTATTTATGAAAATAAACATTGCTTAATTAATTCTAAGACTGTTCCGCATCTTATAATTAAACCATAATTATACGATATTGTTGAGAACATCACTATTGGAGACGTAGTCAAGTCTCAAAAATGTTATCAATGTTGCCATTACAAATAATTCGTTACGTGCCAAACCATAGACTAAACTACATACCGTGCTAATTTTAAGTTTGATCGTCAGCATTTACAACTTGTACCTTTATATTACTAATACACTATCCTGGCTATGGTGTACAAAAATATGACTGCATTCGATTTTCGCAATTTCGCCATTGTGGCCACAGAGTACATTTGTATATTCTGGCACTGGGTGCGGTAGAAAGCGTACTTGGAGCTCATATTAGTAATGACAAAACTTAACTTTTGACAACACTTTTAAAAAATTTAATATTGGGGAAATTGGAAAAATATCTAGAACCGGTATTTAGAGAACAATGCTCAAATATATGTAGGAGCTGTACCTGACCTTTATTTTCTATGTACATTAACAAACTATAATGCGATTTGTTTGTATTTACGTATTAAACACTATTCCGTCAGAAAATGGCACGTAAAAAGCCTAAATAATTTAATATTATAAAAATACTTTAAAGGTTAGAATCTACAATGAAGTTTTAACAAATAGGTTTTAATAGTTAATTAAGCTTATCAAACTGATTTAACGATCTTTTTAGATATCTAGTATATGAATAAATATAATTTTAAATGAATTTTATCACAAATCCAATAACAACTATAGGCAAAGAACAAAGTAATCGTCAGAAGCGGTAGTTAGCAGTCTGTAAAACAAAGCCGGGGTTAAAAAACAGAAAATCCAAAATCGGATAAAAGAACGAATCATAACCTCACAACAACAAATGCAGTGGATCGCGACTATGTATTACTTTACTCTTTGATCGCGACTTCCCGATGTGTTACTCATAGAGTCTCGGACCAATTATCATAGAGTAGTATAAGTATAATAGTATCAAAGATATTGTTTATGGGATTAAATATAATGATCAGCAAAAATACTAATTGCTCAGCAAATATTGCACAGCATAACGAGCATCTATACGCCTCAAATCACTGCATTCCGTCTCGGAAGTGTTAGGTTTCCTTTTTTAAACCCACCCAAAAAGAGGAACCCCGCTAAGCGGAGCTCCGTCGACTTAGTTTGATCTTTTTAAAGTTTGCTGGCCATGAATTGCTGATCAATTAGCTTTTTTTGCTGCGCAATTAGTATTTTTTTGCTGTGCAGTTAAATACTACCCATTGTATAATAGAACAGAACTATATATAGATGGATCATATTTAAGTTGAACTATTTTACCATAAGCGCTACTCGTCATTCTAATGCAAGCATTTCGGGCGACAAAAAGAGATAACAATAGACGCTCGACTTGTGTCAAATCCATGCGCGCTACTTGCCGTTGACAGTTGTTTGTGTTACATATAACACAGAATCTGCCTTGGATTTTTTGGAAAATATCTTAGATTTTGAGACCTTCGACAGTATTTCACTATTAAATAAGAGTTATGGCGTGTACAGTGTCCGGTTGTTCAAGTCCAAAGAGTAAAATAATACACAGGGAAAAGAGAGCCCTCTTATGGTCAATTCAGCCAACCCTTTTTGAAACAGTGACATCTGAACTTTTGGCCCCGAACTAATTCTTTTATACATAGCTATAGCTATTCCGTATTCTGTGCCTATAGCTATTTATATTATGTATTTTATAATCCAGAATTCGTATTTAAATTGTTTTGTATCAATCGTATTTTCGTAACATAAAAAATATGGGAATAAAAATTGCAAATAGAACAAGTAGAATGTTACAAAAATAGATCCAAACAAAACAATTTAAATACAATAAGTATAGGGTGCATATCGTAGTATAAGAATAAAACAACAACAAATAACATTTTATTATGTTTATGTTTATTAAAATATAACTGTGCAGCAGACTCTAGGTTCACAGTGAAATGCGCAGCGTCTCGGCATTTTTGTAGTTAGAAAAACCACACAACACTAAACACTAAAAGCGTCACTATCGCACACTGATAACAACAGTTTTCGATGGGAAGATTAATTGACACAAGGTGGAGGAACACAGAGTTCGACTCAACGCACTTACATAAGACCTTCACAGCCGAAAAATATACAATATAGGACGGAAAACTACAAACGTGCGCACGGGCTAGATGCAGGCGCCATATTGTGAGATTGTGACTGACTTACAAATCCAATGTTTGAATCATAGTCTTTAACCGACATATTTACTAATTTGTCTTTTATGACATTTTTATGATAAGTAAAACAATTAAAATGAGAATAAAATATGATTCTAGATAAATTAAAAATATAAAAGTATAGATAGGTAAGAACTGACACTAAATAATAAATTAAAATTTGTTTAAGCGCCATCTTCTGCGATTGATTTACAGCACAAGTACGGGGCCAAAAACACAGATGTCAGTCCTATCTTTGGATATAGGAAAGATATTGGGCAGTGTCCCCCCCTGTTCAAGTCGAACAGGATTTTTGACGGAGAATAATGAAAATATATTATCGCATCGGTAAGACGATGTAAGATTATTGTATTTTATAAAAGTAATTCGTACGTTGTTCATATCGTAACTAAAGATCAATTATAGTTCACGTATATATATATGTCGGACCGTAAATTTTGTGATTATATTCTGCTATTTTCATGTTGAAATTACAATAAAACAACAGTGACCGGGTGTTTATGACATTTTACCTACCTCATAGTGTTGTTATTGTTGTGAGCCAGAGATCATATGATTTCTGGTATATCGATATTGACAGGTACATTGAAGGAGGGTTTCGGTTACCTAATCAAATTTCGTTCTAAATATGTAAACTTATTTATTTATTTTTGGCAATGATTAATAGAAAGATACAAAAGCTAACTACATAATTTTCTTTTTTACAGATTTTTGTTGATCCTGACTTGAGAAGGGTGTGGATAAAATGGAAAGAGAGGTGACGAATGGCGACGGCCACAGTATCCAAAAATACGCTCTTTACGTTTTAAAGAATCATGTTTTCGTAAGGGATATCAGAGGCGGATTCTTCATTCGCATGGAGTGCCGACAATATTTCGTAATCATCCACTATCGTGTCAGCCAGTAAATGCAAAATATATCTTCATAGTTAATATCAAATCAAATCAAATCAAATCAGTTTATTTGCAATAATATAGGTATAAAATGTTCTTATTATACAAAATGAAGCACCTCTACATTTTGCCACACTAGGCGTGCAAATATTCAATAAGTATAATAATAAAAATAAATTAAATTAAAAATCAAAGTAAATTAAATTAAATCAAAATTCCATACAATAATGTCAAAGTAAATTGTCAATTTTCAAACAATGTCTATGATAATAAATCCATCGATGCATAGCAATTATGTTACAATATGATCAGAATTTGAAATTACTTATATTAATTGTGTCTAATAAATAATCATTAATTGTATAATAGCATTTGGTAATTAAGAAGTTTTTAATACATTTTTTAAATTGAGTTGTACTTAAATTTTTATGTCATCTGGTAATTTATTATAAATTTTTTGTGCCATGCAAAGAAAACTTTTATTTAACTGAGCTGTTGCACCAAATGTAACCTCTAGTTCTAACCTATTCTTGTCACGTAATTTCCTGTAATGGCTTTTAAATGCAATGTTATAGAGAGCAGAATTCTGCCTAACAAAGATGCTCACTTAATAAATATACAGCGACGGCAATGTTAACAATTTTAAGCTTTTAAAATAAGGTTGGCAACTCGTTGTCCTGTCTATATTACATATAGCTCTGATGCACCTTTTCTGGGCTATAAAGACAGCTTGTTTCGAGACTGAATTTCCCCAGAATATTAAGCCATATCTCATAATGGATATGACATTGCCATGGTAGGCACTTAAAACAGCTTCTCGGTTGACTATTCTAGATAATTTATATAAAGCAAAGGCGGATTTATTCAATTTCTTACATATGTCATCACAATATGTTTTCCACGATAGGTTATTGTCAATAAATATACCTAAAAACTTAGTTACGCTAACTGAATTTACTACTTCACCTAGGTGTCTAATATTCATGTCTTTGATATTGGCCTTCTGATGGAAATGCATAATATTGGTTTTTCCTAGGTTTATTTTCAAATTATAACGCTTTAACCATTGTATTATCGTATTTAATGTGTTACTTATTTCGGATTCATAGTTATTACGATCATCACATTTTATTATCACCGTGCTGTCATCGGCAAATAATACCATAGGATGTTCAATATATCTTGGAAGGTCATTTATATAGATTAGGAAGAGCAATGGGCCTAAAATGCTCCCTTGTGGTATTCCATATTTACTAATTTTGTGATGAGATCTATATTTCTGCTCTTTAGCGATTTTTGGACATGTCTGAGTGATTTCTGTTATTTGTATTCTGTTTTCTAGGTATGATTGTATGAGGTTTAATACATTACCTCGTATTCCATACGTATTCAATTTTTTTATAAGAGTTTTATGATCTACACAGTCGAAGGCTTTTGTCATGTCCATAAAAATTGCGCAAATAGGAATCCTTTTATCCATGTTATACATGACTGGTTTGATTAAATTATAAATTGCTAAATTAATACTTTTACCTTTACGAAAACCATTTTGCTCTTTTGCCAATATGTTATATTTCTCTAAATAAGAGTATAAGGAATTGTAAATGAACTTTTCAAAAATTTTTGATATTATAGGTATTAATGCGATAGGTCTATAATTCTTTATGTCTGTTTTAACTCCCTTTTTATATAGTGGTGTTACTATTGAAGTTTTAAGCCTCTCCGGATAGGTTCCGTGTATAATACTTAAGTTAAAAATATAACTAAGATGTGGGCCTATTGTTTCTGACACGTATTTTATAACCTTCGTACATATACCATCATAGCCGACACTATTAGTATTTCTAAGTAATTTTATTTCTCTTATTATGTCTTGCGGTATTGTTGGCTTCATGAAAAACGAGTGCGAATATTGAGAATAATTAAGTATATTAAATTTATTATCTTTTAGGTCAGTATTATTAATTGTCGGTAATAAAGGGTGAGTAAAGAAATTGTTAAAATAATTAGCTATTTCTGTGGGACTTGTGATTTTGGTGTCGTTTACTTGAATCTCGGTTATAGGTTCTCTTGGTAAGTTTAATTTAGATTTGTTGATGATATTCCAAGTTGCTTTAGATTTGTTAGCAGCTGTTTTAATAAAGTAGTCATTTTGTGATTTTTGCGTCAAAGTGATAATTTTTTTTTAAATCTAGCTGAGTATGTCTTATATGCTGTTTTATTTTTTTGAATTGGATTCCTATAGTACTGTTGTAAAAGCTACCTTTTTCGTTTACTGCAGGTTTTGATACCATAGGAAACCCACTTTTCCTTTTTAGTCAAGTTTTTTGTAATCGTGGTATAGGGAAAGCATAGTTCATAAAAACACAAAAATAAATCTATGAAGTGTGCATATGCTTCATTAGGTTCACTGGAAGAATAAACTTCAGAGAACGCAAGGTTATCCAGACATTCTTTAAATTTTGAAAGATTTTTTCTACTATAGTCACGGCGCTTAACACGCCAAGATTTAATACAGCAAGTTTTCTTTACAGGACATTTAAATAATTGTGCAGTGTGATCGGAGAGACCAAAATCAATTATGTAACCTTTACACTTTTTAAAATTATGCGCGAAATTGTCTAGACACGTCTTACTTATAAGCCTAGTTGGTTTATTAAACTGTAGTGTTAAATTATGGGTTAACAAAAAATATTCGAATTCTAATGTTTGTCTATTTCTAGTTATGGTATCAATATTAAAATCGCCACAGATTACTACTTTTTTGTTTGTGTTATCACATGTTTTCTGTAAAATTAAATTCAACTTATCATAAAAAGTATCTAGGTTTGACCTGGGTACTCTGTATACACATATTATGACGACACGGTGTTCGACAAGTTCGATAGCGCAACATTCAATAACATTACTTACAGACAGATTAGCAACGCTCCAAGTTTTATATTTATGGCCGACCTTTATTAAAATGCACGCGCCTCCTCTTTTATTATTTCTAGAATAACTTGTGACTAGACAATAATTAGGAATATTTAACATATTTTCACATTCAGATGGCACTTCTCTGTAATGCAGACCACATCGACAATGCGCCCATTGGACTGGGATTCATTTAAGTGTACAGTCAAAGCGTCGGATTTATTCAAAAGTCCGGCAATGTTCTGGTGGAGGATATAGATGTTGTTATAAACGAAAAAAGTCTGACACTGAACTGCTTGTTGCCTCGGAGTGTGTACTGTGTGTTTTGATATGGTTTGGTTTAATTTTGTGTTCTGGTGTTGAAGTATCTTGATGACTGAAAAAAGTCAAGTCGACCAGTATCCGTTTCATAATGTTTTCGTATATGTTTTTCATGCCTTGGAGGTTAAGTTTACCCGTGTGATAGGAAAACATATCGACAGTTAGATCAAAATTGCTGTCAAATATATACGAATACTTGTGCGTCTGTACGTCGAGGAATAATAAATTATTAAATGTTTCAATTTTATAGTTATATATAGGCGCCCCTCGTATGTACGTGGGAAGACATAAGATGACATTTGTATGGATTATATGTTCTAAGCATTTCTTGATATATTACATCAGATCTGTGTAGTTGCCTGTATTTCTGAAGTCATTTTCGCCTATCATTACCAAACAATAATCATTCATATCGAAACCTTTCAGTTTGATGTCAATGTTAGTTAAAATTCGTTTAATACTAACATTCGGCTCGATGTAGTGACAGCAATGAAATCGGTCAGCAAAAGTATCCTGAATAACTCGTAGTTTCCCTCTGTTATTGCCACTATTTGTAATGACACAAAGTTTGCTTTTTTTATTTCTTGTCCCGTTTAGACGGTAATTTTTGCCTAGTACTTTCTCATCCACTTTATTTATGTCTAAGTCTTTTTCAGTGGACTTTGCAACAACTTTGCCATATATATTTTTCTTATTTCTTCTCGTATGGTTTTATTGTTAGTATTTTTCAATGCATATAGTGGTGTTGTAATTGTATCACAATCTATGTTTTTATCATTTATATGTGCCTTCACTGGAGTATTATTTGTACTACATCTAGTCTGGTCTCTTTTACGTCTTGATAACGGAGTATGATGACTTGTCTCACTTATAGTAACTTTTTTATACATATTAATTATTTTATTTGTCTTTTCTAGGTTAGACTTTAGTTGCACTTTTTCACATATGAGGCATTCAATTTCCTGGTGTGCGGATTGTAAATCGACACTCAGTTTTTTAATTCTTTCATTCATTTCGTTCATAATTTAATTATTTTGTGAAGTAGTATATCGATACATATTTAATTAATAGTATGAACAATATCTAACTTAGTTCTTGATAGTATACTGTAAGTGCCCTAAAATTATTATTATGAAGTTTTTGTTATGGTCACCATCTTATTTTAACGGAGTAAAAATAATTTGATTCCTTTAGCATAAAGAAATATTGAGAAATTTGAATGTGAAAGAAGTGCGGGTTTTTATAAGAGTGTAATGGTAGATTTGGGCATGTTAGAAACGGCTTTTTAATTCGTCTAATATAGTTATGTCCGGTCTATTATAATGTGTGGTTGTAACTGTGATTATTCTCCTATCCTGAAAGATTAAATAATTTTTATATTCTAAAATAGTGATGGTTTTATATTTTTTATAGTTAAATTTGTAACACCTAACGTGCTCTACTTGTTACCCAAAAATTAACGTAAAATATATTATATACGTGTGTTTTTATTTAAATGCCCATATTATAATAAGTAATAACAAATATATTATTTTACACGTAAGCCTATGTTCAGAGTTGGTTTTAATATCTTTAAGCATGCTATTCTGCATTGTAAAATCGTGAATAAAATAAAAATCTATTAAATAATAATAATAATAATTTTAAATAAAAATTAAAAAATATGATGTGCTATTTATTTATTTAGATTATGATTTCTTGAGATGGAAAATACGTTAGCAATCACCGATGACCGATGTCAGTTTATTTTAGGTAGGGAGTTCTCTTATAAAATGGGAAAAGGATACATGACTGACAATTTAGGGGTATTGGATGCTATACCTGTAAAATACATTTTGGTTTAAGCCTATGTTCAATCATACCACGTCATAAAGTAACAATAACGTTTCAATTTAAGATTTTGTATATAAGTTAAATTTAAATGTCATTGTTATTAGTAAGACAAATTATGGATCATATAATTATATAGGTACATATCACAACGTGAATTAAGAAATTAAGGCGTTGCAACCAGGCTACACCATAATTCTGTGACAAGACAACCTAATCGAAATGACATGCACTTAAAGGTAAAAATATGCATAATCGTGTTAATTGCCGTTACGAATTTTAGGCCCATATTATTTAAACTTTCGCTTTGGTATACAAAGCGGAAGTTTAAATAATATCGGCCTTTGCTGTAAGACATAGTAAATATTAATTCCTAAATTAAATCCGAAATTCACGCGATTTAGGCCGCGGGCAACAGCTAGTAATATGTTTTTCATCGACACAATCGTGATGCCGGGTTATGCACTGCACTATTGAACAATATCTGATTAGTTAGCATTATATAGTTAAAATGGAGACATTTAGATTGTGTCGACCCACTAGGGCGATTAAGTTGTCTCTTTCTAGCATATGACAATTTGTTCGTGTTGAAAAGAATAACGATAAAGATTATGATCTTGCTAAAATATGATCCATCTATCTACAATATCTTTGACTGGTATAACTTTACTCTTTGATCGCAACCATAGAGTAGTATAAGTATAGTTCAGGGGGGACACTGCCCAATACCTTTCCTATATCTAAAGATAGGACTGACATCTGTGTTTTTGGCCCCGTACTTGTGTTGTAAATCAATCGCAGAAGATGGCGCTTAAACAAATTTTAATTTATTATTTAGTGTCAGTTCTTACCTGTCTATACTTTTATATTTGTAATTTATCTAGAATCATATTTTATTCTCATTTTAATTGTTTTATCATAAAAATGTCATAAAATAGAAATAAAATAATTTGCATTCCGATTCCAAGAAAATGTACGATGACAATAAAATTAATATCTTTATTTCCTGGCTTTCGTAAGAGATATTTTTCATGTATATAACATATCTGTACACGCTCAGGTACGATATGACCGATGTTCTTTATAAATTAGGCTGACCGCTGTAAGCATGGCATTGTTGTACACGGTAAAGATATATCTTACGACTAATTTACACAATATCTTATTGCATACATACATCAATGTTGCCAACTGATTCTGGGTTGGATTTTTTTTAGTCATTCTCTACCGAAAACCTGGAGATTTTATAATTTTTTCCATATATATCTCTTCGCATTGTATAATTCTGTGTCGAATTAACAAAAAATGTATTTATTACATGCCCTAAAATTGTTTTTATTTGTACTCCAAAAGTCGCCAGATTTTTAGCGACAAATTTTATTTTTTGTTGCTAAGACATACACGAAAGTCGTAATTTCTAGCGACAAAGTCGCTAAATTGGCAACAGTGACATACATACATAGATTCACGCCTGTTTCCCAGAGGGGTAGGCAGAGGATTTCCATTTGCTACGATCCTGACACACTTCTCTGGCTTCATTCACTTTCATCACATTCCTCATACACGCCCGTCGGTTGACGGAACTCTTAACCTGGCCTTTGTCCAGAACGCCTCCGATCTGATCGAGAAATGTTCGCCTAGGTTTTCCTCTTGCGACTGTTTCATTCACACTAGCCTTATATACTTTCTTAGTCAGTCTTTCCTCGTCCATTTTTTCTACATGTCCAAACCACCTTAACGGGTATGCTGTTTCTATTCTTGTCACTATATCCACTTTCATGGCGCATCTCTCTTTAAAATCAATCTGTTATCGCAATAAATTTCTATATAAAGATAAATATACTTTATCTTTATATAGAAATTATGTATAATATTAACTTTTATTAAAATCGAAATAATAAACTAGTTAGAAAAATGATTACAATTATAAAAAATATAAAACTTATAATTTGAATCACTTTGAGATACCTACCGAACCTGAGATAGATTCAATTTATCAACTGTTTAATTAATGTCCATGATACATGTCGTTTTAATTTGAATCTGATCCTAGATCTTTGGTTGGATCTTTTTGGTGGCAATAGCCAGTCCAACTTCTTATATGTCTGCTTAGTTCAGAGTACCAGGGCCAGGGGCGTCGACTTCATTATGCGTAAATGCTGAGAATGTGTACTTAGTTACTTGTGTAGTAACGGTAAATATGGAAGATGCAAGGTACTTACCTGCCAAATTTTCATTCATGCATGTCAGCCAGACCTTGAGGATTCAACCTCTGCATTAGGAATTTAGGATTTTTGTCGGCAGATGGCTTACTGTCATAATAAGAATTATACCTACAATATGGTAGAATACAAAGTTTACAGACATGACAAAATGCAGTCATCGTTTTTGCCTATTTTATTTGATCTAGATATTGTCTTAAATATGTAGTAATTTACAAATAATTTACCTTTTGAAAATAATACATACTTTCAAAAGGTAAATTATTTGTTTTTATTCTGTAGGTATCGATGTTTGCCTATGTTATAGTTATTTTGGAGAGTGAGCAATAACGAAGCGGAAGTATTGCTTTCCTTGTTTAATTTACTTATAGCTCAGGTCTTCCTATTTTAAGTACCAGCGTTCACAAATTGTAGCTAACATCATGTATACAAAAATTGTTCCTAATGGTTGTAAATATCTGTGAAACAATAAAAACATTATTATTATTATTATTATTATTATTATTACTATGCCTTTTTTTTTTTGACCTAGGAAAGTCCTCCTCCGGGGGGGGGGGAAAGGTGGTTATGTGAGACTCTCCACCCCTGAAGGGGGTCGGTATACTCACTAAAAACCTGGGGTGAGCAGTCCCTCCGCCGACGGGGTGGGGCGGGATGGGGTCGCGTTAGCAATCACCATCCCGCCTCGGCGGTTGGCTGATGGTAACCGGGCCTCAGCACCTGTGGAGGGGTGGCCTTGCTCACCAAGGCCACCCTCCAGACGTGTAGGGACGTGCAAGCCGGTAGAGAGTCCCCGGACTCTGTACCAGTGACCCCACTATACAGGAGCGAAAAGGCGGGCAAATCGCCTCCTCCTCGCTCCCGTCCGTCTGCACCGGAGAGGGTCAGCGAGGGGATTGTTCTCCCTGACCCTCTCCGCGGTCTCTTTCTGCGCCATGACAGCCTCGCAGAAGGAGACCACCGCCTGCCACGACCTCGCGCCGCTGAGCATGGCATTGATCACGCCCGGCAGGAAGAGATCCCCGCCTATTATTGCCGAAAGCGTGTGCCGCTGCGGCCACCGTGGAGCGCCGTGTCTTCCGGCGCCCCACACTCGTGGCAGGCCGGGGTCGCCTCCCGTCTCGCGATCTGGTGCAAATACTTTGCGAAGCATCCGTGCCCGGAAAGAACTTGCACCAGTCGGAAGGTCAGCGACCCGAATCGCCGCCCTATCCACCCCCGGAAATTTACTATGCCTTGGCACAGCCACCAATAACTCCTTGGTCTGTAGTGTATTGTCTATGAACTCCTTGTATATGTTAAATGGCCGACTGACCAGTTCTCTACTCTACGTAAACAGATTTCCAGTTTGCGATGGTGGCTGTGCCAAGATGAGACATACTCCCACTCTTATAACTTTTAGCACTATCTTTAGTTTACCCACTTGCTATCGTGGTGGTAAGTAGTAAGTGTCCTTCGAAAAGGGTCAAATTAAGGTGGTGCATCTTATTTTGACCCTTTTCCAAGAACACTTTTTCATATACTATCCTACCCTATCCATATATTAAATATTAAAAGTTTGCACTTAAAAGGTCGCGTTATATACAAGTCACAAGTCACACACTCATCAGAATGACGTAACAATTACCAAATAAGCAAATTACTCTTATGCAGTACCGCCGAACCCGCGTACCGGGTGCACTTATTTCACCACATAATGCCGGCAACCCACTTAGCGAGTTTAACTTGATTCATATGGTGGCATCGCTAGAAACGACGCGAAAATTAAGGTAGGTAGCATTGAAAGTGCAGTCGGCCATCTGTCGCGCCAAGGAACGGGCGAAAAGTGGGATGTTGCAGGGTCTGGGTCTGGTCTGACCCTCCAGCCCAACTTCCTCTTCGAGGTGGTCGAGCAGTTATTTCCTGACCGGGCAGAGCACGTGCCTCCGACTATGGCCCCATCGGGAGGCGGATGTCAGTGCTCTCCCGGTTATAGATGCGGAAATGGGGCTGTCTTGTGGATCCGTTCCAAGACGACCGCCCCTGGACCTGATGGTGTGCCGGCGCGAGCTCTCGCGCTGGCCATCGAGCACCTGAGCACGGTCGGTCCCGACCTGTCGGACGCCCAGTTCGGATTCCGGGAAGGACGTTCGACGGTCGAGGCCATTATGCGCCTGAAGGCCGCGGCCGAGGCGGCGGTGTCTTTAGACTGCCATACAGCTGTGTCCAGGGGAATATCTGAGAGGCAGGAGTGTCCTCCTCGAGCGGCGGCCCATGTCGTGTGGTGTCCCGCAGGAATCAGTTCTTGGGCGCTTACTGGGCGCTACGTGCTGTCCTACCCCCCCGGGCTGAGTGTCATCAGTTACGCTGACGACACTCTCGTCACAGCCCGTGGGGGTACCTTCGAGGATGCGGCCCGTTTGGCCACCGTGGGGGTTTCCCAGGTGGTCGGACGTATCGAGGTGCTGGGTTTACGGGCGGCTTTTAGCAAGACGGAGGCTCTTGTTTTTCACGGGCCCCGTCACAGTCCACCCTCGCGCCTCGATAATGGTGAGCTCGATGCGCATCCCGTCCAGGCCCACATGAAATATCTGGGCTTGGTATGTACTGGATGGAAGGTGGCACTTCAACGAGCATTTCAGATAGCTCACCCCGAAGCTTCTCGGCACTGCGTCCGCCCTTGGGTGGCTATTGCCAAATTTGGGCGGGCCCAGTGCTGGTTGCCGGCGACTCTACACGGAGGTTATCCGGTCGATGGCGCTGTACGGCGCACCGGTGTGGGTGGATTCCCTGACCGTTCAGTGCAGGACTCTAGTGTTGTTGCGATAGTGATAGTCTATCGATAGTATCGTGATACTATCGTGGCCTTGAAAATCTGTCATACTATCGATAGTCCTATCGAAACTATCGACCCTTAACGACACTATCGATTGATAAAAATAAGTAATACTATTGCTAAAGATCAATAGTATCGATACTATCGATAGTATCAGTACAAACACCATCGATACTATCGATACTATCGAAACTATCGATAGAATGCGTTTCGATAGTATCGATAGTTTTATCTTATCGATAGTCGAACATTTTACGATAGTATTGCTTGCTCATAAGATGTAATATAGCTGATGTTTACATAGTTCATCTATTACCTTATTCTTTAAACTTTATATTCGCAGTTCATTCATATAGTTGCTTATATGTGTGTCCCTGTGTTACCGACCAGGTGTCGTTTTATACCCAGTCGATAGTATCGAAAATACGTCGATAGTTACTAAAACAAAACTATCGATACTATCGAAACGCGTCGCTAGATCATAGATAGTATCGACTTTTTGACGCGATACTATCGATAGTATCGATACTATCGATAATCTCGTATCTCGATAGTATCAACAAATTTCAATAGTATCGCCTAATTTTCACTATCGATACTATCGATAGTATCGATAGTATTGCAGCATTTCGATAGGACTATTCGCGCTATCGACTATTTTTCAAGGTCAACTATCGATAGTGAAACTATCGCTATTGCAACAACACTGCAGGACTCTCTTGCGGAAACCGCAGAGAGTCACAGCCAGGTATACTAATCTATGGTCACAGCGGTCAGGGTAATACGTGGATACCGCACGGTGTCGGCCGACGCAGCTTGCGCGTTGGCCGGAACATCCTCGTGGGATTTGGAGGTTGAAGTGCTCGCCGATGTGTTCGCAGTGAGTAAGGCAGTGCGGGAGGAGACGGGTTGTTGTCCCCTCCCGGCAGTGATTGAGTGAGGGGGACCAGGGCATCATTTTAAAGTGGAAAGCGCGGCTGGAGGCGCCCGTGGCCAGTTTCAGGATCGTTGGGGCCCTCCAGCCGGTATTGGAGCGGTGGGCAGGGCGCCAGCATAGGACCCTTCCCTTTCGACTAGTGCAAGTGTTGTCAGGGTACGGTTGTTTTGGCAAATACTTGCACACGGTCGCTAGGAGGGAACCGAGTCCCGTCTACCACCACTGCGACTGTGAAGAGGACACGGCGCAGCACACGTTAGAGCAATGTCCTGCTTGGGCGGTGCAGCCATAGATTAGTATACCTGGTAGGTGCAGCGCCGTGAACTCATTGGGGTTGTGGGAGAAGACCTCTCGCTGCCAGCCGTGATCAAAGCCATGGTCGACAGCGAGAGGAAGTGGGCGCATTCTCGCGCCTCATGCCGCCATAATGAAAGCCGCGGGCGGGAAAACGGGGATCTCCCGCGCGCCAGCCATTGAATCGGTCCGGCGCGGCGGCGCCCTCTGTAGTGCCGGGGCGTCGCCCAGTTGTAGTCTGCTGAATGGGTCGCTGAGGTAGTCTCTTTTCCAGCGCCCCATCCACTATACAAGGCAGCGAGTTGGCACACCGTGGGGTTTTGGTCCGTAGGCCCGAAGTACGAGAGCCGGACATAACCCTCTCGCCTCCCCTTGTGGCGAGAAGGTATGCATCAGGCACAAAGCCACAAGAAAAAAAATTATAGCCTTGACAGTTTAAACGTGTCGTTGCCTACTTGGCAAAGTGAGTTAGAGAGCATGCACTCTAACTTGCGCAACAATAATTATGTATGTATTTACAAAAAAAAAAGTATATAAGTATGTTTATCCATTGTCTAGTACCCATAGTACAAGCTCTGCTTAGTTTGGGCTAGATGGTGTTGTGTGTATGTGGTAGAGTATTATTATTATTATTATTATAAAATTGTGGTGACAGTGCTTATTGGTGTCCATGTAATGGTAAGGACTAAGGATAGAGCGTAACAAAAATATAACTCACTCTCTCGCACGATTCGCAGCGTTCAACTTCTAATAGTTCAAAGTCCAAACATATGGTTGATATGTCGCTGTGTGTACGTAGTACATGTTAATTAATGTATTTATTTTAATCTTTGTAACTTATTTGCCACCAAGATTTATTTATGTTACATAAGTTATTAATTAGTTAACTTTCTTCTATTGGTGACTCCATGTTGTTTATACGCATACTTACTTCAGTTTCGTATATAAATAACTGATAAGCTAGTCATTTTGTCTTATATATACAGCATGTCCGTAGTTAAAGGATATTTCTTAAATACCTACCTAGAGCTATTGGGAGGCAAAATGATTGTTTCTCTGGTAGTGTTTATGAATATGAAGTTTACTCCTTCTGCTTATTAAAAGCAATAACCTTGTATTTACACGAGATAAAATAACTTATCATGACGTTCTAAAATATGTGTTAAATACGTTTCTTTTGGCTTTCATTTATTTGTAGCCATGATATACAGAAAAAGTATTGTGAAAATAGTACTATTTATTTTATATTATTATACATTTCTTAAGGAAACGTGGGAAACAGTTATTTTGTATCAATAAAAATTGTAATAGCTCTACTATAAGGTGTTTCAGTATTATCTACTACTAGATTTGCCCGTGGTTTCGCTCGTGTAAATGTAGGTATGTTGTCAATATATTGCATATAAGTTATTAATTTAAATATTGATTTGAAGGATGAAAACCAATAGTGTTATCAATTATTACAAGCCATAGCTTTGGTTATAAAAGTACTTACTGCCACTGTCTTGGATAAATAGTAAATATTATAAATTCAAATACTTTTACATATGTATATTATACTAATTGGAGTTAATAACAATGATATAAAACAAAAAAGATATATGCTGTTTAAGAAATTTAATGGAATCACGTTTCTAATTACAATTTATACATTGTTATATTTTACATTTTTTAAACGTAACTTTTATCTAAATAATGTAGTTCTAATGAGACTACTAAATAAATAACATGAAATAAAAAAAATATGCCTTATGTAGTCTCTACGTCTACGTCTATTATTGCGAGTGTTTATTTACAATTACGTAACTATATCATAAGGTATTGGACATACAATAAAACATATTTATCTTAAAATATCATCGCTTTCAATACAAAGAAAATTTTGGTCCAGCTAAATCCTATCATACTAAACGCAACTCCTACAGAAATGGGTAGATATTGCTATTAGGTTCATAGTTAGAAATTTACAATGCAATCAAATATTAAATGTAACTTGCTAATAATAACCATAATGTATTTACTAAGTTTACGAAAAATGCGATACAATCGTAAAGGTTTATCGTCAATATTCATATTAACAATAGTATAATGTCACCTATCTGATAATAGGTGCTAATATC